>CM045496.1:27101680-28540087 GCA_024704745.1 Rosa lucieae | reverse complement strand
TGATATGAGACACTTCATGAGACATTGCCGATTGCATAAGTTTTGTGAGGATGTGATATAGAACATTCAGATAAACTTTGGCGTCCGCATACTTTCTATGTTAAGAACTTTTCTAATACTTTCAAAATAAAGAACGAATTTTCAAGCACATTGCAACTTTAAAATGGAATGAAGTAACAAAGAGAGTACATTTTTTTGTTATTAAAAAAATGGAAGGATTCAAAGCACCGACGTGGACTTATACCAACATAAATAGACGGTTGGATTACATTAAATACACTTTGTGTTTATTAAAAAAAAATTGATTTGCAATCATTTATAAGTGTTAGTTCACTTACACTGTCAGTTTATAAAAGAATTTTGGAGTTAAATCAAAGGTAAGAAAATTGAATCCTCGACACCAATCTAGTGACTCCTATAACATAGTTTGATTGTGCATCAATGCCAAAGTGCCAATGGCTACGGTATCCCAAGCATGATGTTGGACTACTGTGAGAAAGTTAGGCTATGGGGCCCTGATTAATGGGCTTTACTTGGTGATGGACTTCGCTCCTTTGTTCTGGAATGATGTAAAACCCTAAACCCCTCCCTCTATAAAATCCCAATTCCCATTGGAGCCACCAAAACAGTTGAAAACAGAGTCAGTCACAGTCACTCAAATGGCGACCAAAACCATTCTCAAAGACGCCAAAGCCCCACTCCTCTTGTTCCGCAGCCCCTTCTTGGCCGCCGCCATCCCCAACACCGCTCCTCCAAACCCACTACTCATTCAGACAATCCAGCCTTCCCATCAGAAACCGCTTCCTCACCTTTCGGGTCTGCGCCAGTATCTATATCAACAGCCACCGTCGCCCAAGGTCGATGGACTTGGGCTCAGCAGGGCATTGGACTCTACTCTCAGCCGGCTCCAGGCCCGCGGTAGCGACGATGAGGAGGAGGATGATAGTAGTGCGGAGTGGAGTGGTGATGAAGACTGTGGCGACTTTGATTCTGAAGATGTTTGTGATGAGGAAAAGACGGACTCTGAGGACTGAAATTGTTTTCATTGTACCTACGGCGATTGTGAGGAAACCCCATAATCAAATACGTAGATGTACGGAGTTGTTGAATTCATAGTGAAATAAAAAGCTTTTGGTTTCCTTTTTCTTTCTCTTTACTACTTTGATATCGTTATTTGGTTCATACTGATAAATATAGGAAGGCTTTTTGGATAAACTTTTGGGTTGGAAATGAAGAACAATGATACAATGTCCCGACGGGAAGATAGTGTTTATTTTCCTATTGCTATGTTTAATTTATGCATGTAAGTTCTGATGAGAACAAGAGATGTAATGTGTCTCCGTCACATTGTCGCATTGTCACAGGCTCCTGGTTCTGTGGTTCTACAAATTGTTAGTAGTTAGTGCCATAAATCTATGAAAAATAGGCTCTTAATCTACACATTGATGAAGAAACATACACAATTGCGATTAGGCAGAGAAAGTTTCCTCATCCATAAGCTAGCTTTATCGTTTGCGCAGTTGCGGATCCCTTGTTGTTAGGGTTTATGTCTCTTGGAGATTAAGTTACTTTGACTTAGTCACGTTTATTAACGTGTTTAATGTAGTCTGTTAATAAAGCCCTAGTCATTAGAGTTTTAGATTAGGTTTGAATTATTCTCCAACTAATACTCCACGTTAGGGCATCTCCAACGTGTTGAGTCAAAAGCCATTTTGACTTTGGCTTTCTTAGGGAGCATCTCCAACCAATCAGTTTATGTAGTCATTTTGACTTCCTAGTCAAAAGCTTAGCCATTTCGGCTAAGGAGTGAAGGACGAAAGCCATATTGGCTTCTGAAGGAAGAGATGTGGGCCCCAGCCCCACATGAGATTAATTAGATGCCACAAGCAACGCACTTGAGGGAGTCTGACTTCCTCACTCTCGCAAAAAAGACAAAATAATTATCAGATTTGAAGAAACGCGCTTTACACGCGCAAAGAAAAGAGGCTGACAGCGGGCCCCGCCTGTGACAGAAGCAGTTGCAAGCTCCAACGGTTATGAAATCAACGGTGGAGATTGAAACTTGATTAATTCTATTTAAAATGAAAGGTTGAGATTAATTGATTCTAAAAATTAAAAAGTAAATATATTTTGTGGGAATATCTAATCTGACGGTTCAAAAAATTATATGGATTAAAATCAACGGTTAATAATAAAGTAAATTGTTTTTAAACCAAAAAAAAATTGAAAAAATAAAAGAAAATTTTCTAAAAAATCAGAAAAATGTGTTTTAAAATTCAATTAATGACGATATATTATATAACATAATTATGTATGATATATAAATTCATATTGTAGTTAATTAATTCTCTAAAATGATTAATTTATTAAATGACTTTGGCTTTTGACTAAAGATAAAATTAAATGAATAGCGATGACACTAGGGGAGTCAAATTTTGCATATGGCTTTGGCTTTTGACTTCATTGTTGGAGATGCTCTTATTAGGTCATGTAAACGTGGTTGTTATTTGTTATCATTCATGTATAGGCTGGTATAAAGCCGAATGTTATTCATTCAATAAAGGGTTAGAAGCTTGAGCTCCATATTGTGTTGTGTGAGTTTTGGATTTCAAGTTTCCAACTCTTGTGTCCATTTCATCAAGCATCTTGCTTCCCGCCCTTGCAATAGTAAAAAAAATGTTGAGTACGGGCTATTCCAGAGCATTCCCCCTCTAAATGTGGCCTTTTTATTCAACAAGAAATGAAATCGTAAATCCATTGACACATTGGAACATAAGAATTCTTCCAAGTTGTTTAGTTTGTAAGGTTGGTCAGAACTAACACAGCCTTGCAATGGATTTTGCCTGCAGCTTTATTGTGGATAAATTTCCCATAAGGCCGGGTGTTTAACAACAATGGTGAAGCTACAAACCGATGTATTTGTCTCAAGCATATGGAATGCATCTGCATGGGAAACAAGAGGTGGGCTTGAGAAGACAAACCGGAGAAAATAACCATTTGTGTCTTCCTTCCCACTGGGAAGATCCATACCTTAAATGTCCACAACAACAGAGAAATGGTGGGATCAGTATGATGCTGGGCACCTCTCAGATTCTCAGAAAAAGGACTGCTTGGATACAAAAAAATTAACCTTGTTGTTTTTATCAGCCAATTCCCCAATGCTATCAGTTTGGACACTAACATGATGGTCAAGGATATGCTTATTGGTGAAGGATGGAATTTTGATTTGTTGCTAAGCATCTTGCCTGAAGATATTTTTACCCACATTAACAATATTCCTGCTGGTTTGATTGGTGGTGGGAGTGACAAGTTGATCTGGGCAAGTACATCTACTGGCAGATTCTCTGTGAAGTCTGCTTTTCCCATCTGCTAATACCACATTTGTTAACTGGAAGGTGCTATGGAAATTACATATTCCACCAAAGCTCAAAACTTTCACTTGGCTTATTTTTCATGGGAAGCTTCTTATAAACATGGAAAGATACAAGAGAAGACTCACTTCAGTGATCTTTTCCCTATTTGTTTGCAACAGAACGAGACTCTTGTACATCTTTTGCTTGATTATCCCAGAGCTTTACCTACTTGGAAGCAGATCATGTGTTCTACCTCTACCTATAGGACCATTAACTTAGATTGGAGTGGCTCCCTGCAAATGCCTATAGTAAGGAGACCTGTTATAGTGGAACCATTTTGTCTTCACTTGCTGATATTTGTGGAAGTAACAGAATTGTTCCATTTATTATGAAAATTTTCAATACCTTTCCCAACCAAGCAAGATCATAACTGACAGCGCCACAGCTTGGTATAATGTCGACAAACCAAGTTGCTTCATTTGCGTCAAATGTCTAATTCTAAACCTTTCCCTGGCCTGGATGGTATAAACTTTATGTCGATGGAGCCAAGAGCTTACAAAGTGGCAAAATTGGAGCTGGGACGTGGTGTCATCCGAGACTATTCTGGTGTGTGGATTTAGGGATTTGCTGCTTTCATTAGCAATGGGGAAGTGAAGCTGAAGCATGGGTTTTTTGCTTGGTCTTAAAATGACTGTGAAGTTGGGAATTGAAAGATTGGCTGTTGGGAGTGATTCTGAGATCCTTGTTCGTCTAATGCAGCAGGGTATAGATGATTTCATCTTTTGAAATATATCCATCATCAACTCTTGTTTGAACCATCAAGCTTCTTTTATGGATTGAAGTTTAGTTCACGTCTAGATCCTATCAAATATTGCTTTATTAGGTGGTGATCTGGCTGTGCATTCTAATTTCTAAGGATAGATGCTTAGCCCATGATTTAAGTGAAAGTCCTAATTTTAGGAAATAGTCTCTCAGACATTCATAAAGCAATAAGACAAAAGGGACTTGAACTATCACCAAACACTAAAATTTCGTAAAGAGCTAAGAGTCTATTGCTATCTATAGTATGGCTCCGCTAACATTTATAGTACGTCCATCAACTTTTCCATTAAATTGCTTATGCGGCATGGACAAAATTGTCATTTTATTTATATTCAATTTTAAGTGAAAAAATTATTATTAAAGTTACAATAAAAATAAATTATAATTAAAAAATAATAATTATGAAGTTTGGGTTCCTTGGACACCATTGATTGAATTAGGGGTGGTCCTTTTTTTTGAATAGGATTTGATGTTATTAGATATCAAAGCCATGAAAACAGGTCAGAGTCTAACATACACTTATATAATAATCCGATGAACCGGATAATCTATCTAAGCCAATACTCAACTCATTAAAGTCTAAAGGGACGCTCGCTGGAAAGCAAGCCTTAAACGAGTAAGAACAAACTCGCTATTCTAAGGAAGAATCATTCATCTAGTCTAATTTGCCAGCACGCCATTGTGGTACAAATAACAACTAGAAATGTCTTAGAACAACTCATAGAGATCACTCCAACTCAAGAAGGCTTGTAACCAGATGTCTAATAGCAGAGACTTAAGAAAATACTAGCTCATCCCCCTTAGGGTTGGAGCCAGCACCATCCGCAGCCTCTTCAGGAGCCAACAACCTCGGCAACAGGTTAGTCTTGCTCTTCTTGTCCAATGTGATTGTAGCAGACTCAACCAGCCCAAGCTTGAGCGCAAGACTTGGCCCGAAAGCCCAACCATCCCCTAGTCCACATTTGAGCCCAGACTAAATGATCCAAGCCCAATTCTCAAACCTGCTCAAGTGGGCTCGAGAGAGAGAGATCTAGGCCCAGGTCCAAAGGCCCAAATCTAGACACCGACGCTGGCTTGAACACCAAACCCGCCATTCGCCGTTGACTAGTCACTCCTCAATCCAGGTTTGAGCCTAAACCCAATGAACCAAGCCCAAACCAGATCAAAAGGAGGAAACCGAACCCTTTGATGTTGGGTCACCTCCAGCGCCGCCATATCTGGTGGCCTGCAGTTCCACCCAGCCATTCCGCGTCGATCAAAGATCCAAGTCGAATCCGGTAGATCTGCCCTTGCCTTCTCACACCTTACCGATAAAGAAATCTGATCGAAGCACATCGCTTGGTCTGCAATCGATGTCGACCACCTACTTCGATATCAATCCGTGAGCCGAAAAACCAAAACCAGTCCAAGACACCTCGTTCCGATCTTCTTCTCCTCTACACCACGTTGAGCCTTGGCTCCCACGTTGCACGACCCTCAACGAAGCCTCGTTGATGCCAGACAATAGAGGGCCAACGGAAGAATTCCGGCACTGTTTTTGAGCTCAAAAACCTAAGGCTCTGCTTGACTAATTGTGAAAACCTAGGGTAGTAAATTGGAAGAAATAAAATCTAGGATAGTAAATTGAATTAGGGGTGGTCCTAATTAGACCTCTCAATTTAATATTTGGACCTCCGGTATTTTTTGTATAATTATATATTTCATTTTACCCTTTCTCCTTTAAGAAAAAAAAAAAGAATTATCTATGCCACACATCTTAGATCATAACAGTTGCTTCTAACAGTTCAACCATGATCGACTTCTGCTCCTCTCTCACCTCCTCTCTGTAACTCTAGCTTTCTCTTCATCTCCACCTCCTTGGACTAATTTTGAACTCTTTAAAACCCCATGTCTTGTATTTGGGGTCTAAGAGTTTGGAAGGAATTGTCTTTCTTCACTATTTAAATCAAGTCCAATCTAATACCTTCATTGATTGGTTTTACCATGCGGGTATCCGCTTGGTGAAGTAAGTTTGTCTTTATTGGCATGGCTGTTCTTAATTTGTTGGTTTCTATGATTTAGAAGAAACTTTAAACCTTATGCTCTTTGTTCGAACAGTGCCTTGATCTTGACAAATGGGTTCCTCAACTATGAAATTTTTCAAGTTAATTATTGATTGTGCAATAAAGAATGTAAATGATTGATGGATTCGAAGCTATCATGTAATTGTAATCACTGATCAACGAAAAAAAGGAAAAAAAAAAGGTAGATATATTAGGAAAAAAAAAGGTGGAGGTGTAATAGAAAGAGGGGGCAAAATACACTACTACAAAAAGTTAATCACACAACACTAATCACACAACGGAACAGAAATAATCTGTTGTGTGTTTAAGCTAGCTTTATTACACAACGGTACTTGTTATATTCTGTTGTGTGAATGCCGACAAAGTGAAAACTTTTTTATCAGAACCACATTGCACAACGGAAATGAAGTAATGTCTGTCGTCTGAGTCTTAAAAAATTTAGCGGCAGATTTCCCTCCACTTTGGAGTCTTGGTTGGCTCTTGTAACACTAAAATTTGGGCTACTAGGTGTGATTGAAAAACTAAGCATCAAAGTTTGATGAAGCTTGCTTGAATATCTTCCCCTAGATAGGCCTAGTGCAAGCTATTGCAATTGTACAACAGATTTAAGATTTTCTATTGTGTGAAGATGGAGCTAGGTGGCAGCATTTTGAGCCAAAATGCTGAAGGCGCCATGTTTCTCTCCATGATTTCACATTTTGATTTTTAGTGCTACACTCAGATAACAGTTGGTGAGATTTCTGTTGTGTGAATAACATGGAGAATTTTTAGCTAGGTTTAATTGCCATCGTGTCCAAAAGAAAGAAAGAAAAAGAAACCTTCCTTTCGACACTCGACACTCGGCACTCAGCTCTCTCTCAACCCTAAACTAAATCTCAGTCCTCTCTTAAACCTAGAAACTCATCTAGATCTCAGTCCTTTCTTAATCCTCTCTTAGTTCTCTCTCACACTCTCTCACGGCCGATTTGGATTGCCATTGAATTTGTTGAAGGAGAGAACCCAAGCTGAATTCATCTTCACGTCCGCCACAATAACCAGTCTCCGCCAAAATCTGAGTCACTGATGATGGCGCCACAGTAAAACCCACTTCTCAATTCTCCGACTTAGCGTATTGGGTATGCATTCCACCACATGCAGCCTACTCTTTCTTCCGACATAAAGCTCACCGACCAGCACCAATCCTCCGAAGAGGACGACCTCTATAACCGCCTCAAGTCCCTACAGCACCAACTGGAGTTCGTAGACATCCAAGAGGAGTACGTCAGGATTCTCAGCACTATTAATCGGGAGCATCTGAAGCCCTCCGCCTCTGTCACCTTGCATCGCCACTCCAACGCCCTCGTCGACGTTCTGCCTCCGGAGGCCGACTCCAGTATTTCGCTGCTCAGCCAGAGCGAGAAGCCCGACATCACCTATAACGTAAGCCACGCCTCTGTTATTTTTTTTTTTTTTTGGAAGATTTGATTGGAATTTAATTAGGCTTATGAATGAAATTTAGGGTTTCTGCTGTAAAATTTTGTGTGCTTTGAATTGAAAGGGATAATTGGAATGAATAGAACGTTGTTGGGGGTTTGCGGTTGGGGAAATTAGAGATAATTGAGCTTTTCTGAAGAGTTTTGCTTATTGACACATGAAAGAATAACTCTAAAAGTTGATTGATTTTTGCCCAAAACTGTACCCATATGTAAAGGTTGCATAGTTCATTTTAGTGAGTGATGTAAAGGTTCAATTTAGAGTATATAATGTAAATTTGTGCACTCGGAAGGAAAGGGTTAATTGAATTGAATAGAATGTTGTTGGGGCTATGGATTTGTGGAAGTTAGCTATAACTGAGCTCTTCTTAAAAGCACTTCAAGGAGTTTATTGTTCATTGAGTTTTTTTTTTCTGAAGTCTACCTATTTTGTCAACCTTCTATACAGGCTTATTGAGGTAATTTGATAATAAATAGTAGTAACCAAACCAAGCTGATCACTATATTAGAGGCAATTTTCATTAGTTTCGTTAAAACAATTGCAGTATCAATGTTGGTTGTATGGCAAGATGTTATTTTGTGTGGTTCATCTTTTTGTCCTTTCCCTCCTTTGGCCAAATGCCCATACGGAAGACTCTGTTATCATCATGTGATACAATCATACTGGGAGTAGTTTATTTG
Source organism: Rosa lucieae (assembly GCA_024704745.1). NCBI lineage: Eukaryota > Viridiplantae > Streptophyta > Magnoliopsida > Rosales > Rosaceae > Rosa > Rosa lucieae. The sequence goes on along the minus strand of CM045496.1, from coordinate 28,531,696 downwards.
TTTCAACTGGTATTTAGGATATCTGGGGATGCGACATTCAAAAGTAAGAAATCCGTGAAGCAGTGGAACTTCCACTTACACACCATGACTTATACAAACATATTGGAATAGATCCTCCACGTGGTGTATTGTTGTATGGCCCACCTGGAACTGGTAAAACCATGCTAGCTAAGGTTGTTGCCAATCATACAACTACTGCCTTCATTAGAGTTGTTGGTTCAGAATTTGTTCAGAAGTATTTGGGTGAGGCAATAACTTTTAAAAATATTGTCATAGGCTATCTTTTTGTGTTTTATTTACAGTCCACATGTCCTTTTCACTATTTTGGAACAACAAATGCTCTTTAGAAAATGCTGCAAGGAGATTGTAATTTTACATTCGTCTCAGTTTGACTGATATTAGAAGCAATGCAATTTGTTTTGATGATTTGGTTTCTTTGTCAGGGTCCACGAATGGTCCGTGATGTTTTCCGTCTCGCCAAGGAGAATGCACCTGCCATCATCTTTATTGATGAGGTGGATGCTATTGCTACTACAAGGTTTGATGCTCAAACTAGAGCTGATAGAGAAGTTCAGCGAATTCTTATGGAGCTCCTCAATCAGGTAGTTCCAGGAAGATTTTATGTTGAAGAATAGAAATATTTCTGCTAAAGAAAGAATAAACATTTTGATTGTTTAAATCTGCAAATATATTTGAACTGGGACATGCAAATGCATCGTTTGGGGTATATATATTCTCTGAAGAAGCAAGCACAAGAGGGTTCCTTTTTCCGAATAAGCCCCATGCCTGGGTCTCTCTCAGGTTCCAGCACTCATCCTCTCTTCATTCTCATTAGGTTCGGTTCTGGGTTCACTAAGATAAGAGGGGATGGTTGCTCAACCCCATGTCCCTTACCCAACACTCTGGCATTTCGGGTATACCTTGTCTTTACAATTTTTCATTGGATTTCCAATTCAAATCTGCATCATATAATACAAATTACATTTTCGGGGACCAATAACTCTTGGGAAATTTTATGTTTGAACTTGTTTTGATTGTTCACTCTAACCAGAGTGGGGATTAGATTTCCTTAATTATATCCTGTGGAAGAAGAAGGAGTTTACAAAATTTGTCTTTTTTTGTGAAAAAGGTGAATTAATATGAATGTTCCAGTGTAGTCATTCCTTGTTTAGTTTGAAGTTAATTGCTATATTGTAATATTGATTGCCTGTCTGCTATTATGCTTTCTGTGTCCAAGAAAAGAAAATATTTTTTGTGCAGTAATGACATAGTATATGTGACAGAAGCTCAGGTAAATTATTATGGTTAGTGGAACCAGTATGAATGCTTCCTTTGTGGAAGTTTGGCAGAGAATTATTCTGTTGTATTATTGGGCATCTTGGTTGAGTTTTTTTGTTTTGATGCTTGATTTGGTATTCCCATGTAGTTTAAAGGTAGTCAAACCCCAAACTTTTGATTTAGGCATTATAGGATGCCCTTTTGAGAAGTAATTTGCCATGTAGTGAAAAAGTTAGATGGGAATCAAATCAAATGTTTCTCATTTATACGAACGTACACAAACACACTTTTGCACATATCATTTAATATGGTTACTATTGATTTCTAAAGTGATGTGTACTTGATATATTCTGCAAACATATTATTAGTTCCATGGGTCACTCATTATGATGATGACCAGAAAAGTTTCAGTTGATTTTAAGAATGATGTCATTTAATGCAGACATCACATGTAATTTACCATAGGACCAATTTTCTGTCCGTAAAATTTGGCCACCTGCTCTGTGTTTGTAGTGTCTATAAACTGTGTTTCCTAAAATGATTTCTCTAGAGCTGCCTGGGTTGTAAGTGGAAGATAAACTAGGGAAAGAAGAGCCAGGCAACCTATCGACTCATCCTGTATAGTTTACCCGCAGTTTACCACTTTACTAGGCATGTGCATATAAATGTAATCATGATTTCTTACCAGGTACTTCCAAGAATTAATCCAATGATAGTTTGTCCTAAAGTTCTTGAAGCTCAGGTAAGCTTGCAAGAGAAGTTGCAGCTTTACAGCTTCTAGATTTGTTTGGTAATGCACATTTCTCTATAAAAATGTGTTTGACTTTATCATGTCTTTAGTAATTGATAGAGTACAGATTGACAAACTGAAGATTTCATTAGTTAAGGTGATCTGGTTTTTCCTATTAGATCTTTCTTTAGGCTATGAAATTATAGTTATTCTTCACCAGTTTGGCAAAGGATTCATGCTATGCCACCGAAACAAACTGATTTGTGTAATAGCTACAAGATTTGGGTATATAACTTTGCATAAATTCTAGATATCACAATTCTGACAAACTTGAATGGTTTTTGTTGGAAGTGCATGTCCAGCTTGTGTCAATTCCTGACATGTTGCTATATGTGCAGATATCTCCTAGGTCAAGAAGCTATGCAACTGGTATTTCAAATGGTAATTTTCAGTTGGAGATGTTCATGAATTGATTATTTACTGTAAATTTTTTGCTTGGCATTTGAAAGTTAAGTTAGCATAGTTTACTTTGTGATCAGTGGCTGAACTTAATAGCTGGAACATGTACTCAAGCTTAAATAAGAGCCATAGAGCACTTCCTTGGACTTCTAGAAATGATATGACGCTGCATTCTGCAATGGCAAATTTATAGAGTTTATAACTTGAACAATTGTTTGAAAATGCTAGCTTTTGATTATGTGTCTGTAACAAATGTGTTGGTGCGTTTGAAATGATTTATGAAAAGATGAATGTTACAATTCATTGATCATTTCTTTTGTTATGTGTTTATCTTGTATTCAGGCTGTCGAGTTGCCAATCTTCTTGAATGATAAAAAGTTGCTATCCACATAAGTAAAAGCACCTGCCCAAGAAAGGCAAATGGTATGTTTATTGATTTGCTCAATTTATACCTCAAATCCTCCGATTCAGTTCTTCTTGTTAATATATTTTTCATTAGTACTTTACTAAAAGAACTAGTGATCGAACTTCACTGATGTGCATCAGGTTCTCAGCCCTTCCAAAGGTTGTTGGTGTTTGACTTGATACACATTTACGCAAGCGTACGTATCGTTGTCAAGATAGGGAATTATTATGCCCAAAGTTTATCGTACCACGGGGATTAGTGGCTAACCCACAATCCTTGGGTAATCGGAAATAAAGACACTTAGCACACAAAGAAAAAGAAAAAGAAAATAAATAAAAATGCTACTCTAAGGCACCAAGCCTTAGCAATGTTCGGCTTTGGTTCGCACCGAAACCTAATCAAAGCTATGAGCCTAGTGATGATTATTTACAATGAGATAGAAATTGTCACCGAAAATAGTCATTTTAATTTCTAATAACTAAAGTGCAAGGATTTAAATGAAAACTTTAACTAACAACTAACTTAGATAAAGAAAGCAAAGTAAGAAACGATATAAATATGGGATTGGTAGTTAGGGATGATTCCTAACCCTAATTCAATGCTCTAAATGCTAATTTGATTTACGTGCAATTTATTAAAGATGGTAGAAGCCGTACCCAAGGCTTTTCAAGGCTCAAGGGCCAAAATTCCCTTTCATGGTATTCCTACTCCGGTTCAAGGGCCGTAGGAACTCACTCGACATGAATTAGAGCCGGTTCAAGGGTCACTAATTCACATCAAGAGGCCTAGAGTTTGAGGAATTAGGCAACTAAGCTCACCATAATTGCTATCAAGCTAATCATGTAGTGAACCATGCTTGTACTTCCCACAAATATTAAATCGGGGTTCTAGCTCTAAAATCTAAGGATGTCATCCCCTAAATTTTAATCTAGACTTATTAAAACACATACCCAAGAGTTGACAATTCCTAAGCATGCATTCTAATCAATTATCACAAAACACAAGCATCCAATAATTAACAAATTCCATATATAAATTAAATTAAGCATCCATTACATCAAATTTGGATTAGGGCACACAACCCTAACCCCCAACAAAGAAATTACTCACTACCCATAATTAAATTAACATCAACAAATATCAATAAAGAGGAAAAGGTGAAAAGAAGTGAGAAGTAACAAGAACAAGTCACAATTGCTATGAAGCAATTATGAGAAGCCTTGATTTATAGCTCCCCACTTTTACCCAATCTTCAAATCTTGATGATGATGAAGTCCCTTAATGCTTAGAAGGTTTGAGTGAGTAATTCTCAAATACCAAAATAAAATAGAAAGAGAAGATGAAAAAAAATGGTGGAGAAGGATGGGGGAGAGAGAACAGCCCAAAGGGCTGCCTCTGTTTTCTTTTTGGTGCTGCGGCGCTGTTCTCTTTTGTTCCAGGTTAGAAGAGAAAGGAATATATATCTATACGCGGGTGGCTGGCTGTGATTGTAAGGAGAGAGAGTAGAGGGAATCATGCGGCTGTGAATGTAAGGAGAGAAAGAGATAAATGCTAGCTGCTACGTGTCAAGGCCAAACTGATGGTGGATTTTGAAGAACTCTCACGTGCCATGTCTCTGATCAAAGAGGAAGAGAGTGATAAACAATTGTAATGGGGCTGCACGTGCATGGCTGCACCTTCTTCAATTGATTAGGTTAATTATTAATTAAGCCATTAATCACTTAATTAATTAACCTAATTAATTAAGATGCACTTTACAATTCTTTCCATTTCTTCTCACTCGTCTCCATGCATTTCCGAACAGATTATCAGAGGCAATTGGATTCCGCTCCTTTAATGGTGTTGACCACGGTTGACCCGCATTGACTATTTCGTCCTTTTATCGGAAACTCCAATTCGTTCCAATTTCGCACAATTTTCTCTCGTTTATGCAATTCCGCTTATTTTCTACAAAGTAAATAAAAATGGATTAATTACATATTAATTGACATGGGGATTTGCTTATTTATAGTGTTTTAGATATAATTACACACATATAAATGCGTATAATCACACCCTCACACTTGAACTTTGCTTGTCCCCAAGCAAACTAAATGTAAATTAATTGACAAAAATCTATTAACTCAAACACAAATGCTCAAACATAAAGAAAGTGCGGTGTTAGCCTTTCCAACCATAATCCTCGGAGAACTAATTATGTACATGACCATGAAGTAGATGTAAGCACAACATAAGATTTTTGAATTTGTGAGGCAATTAAGAAGCACATGTGAAAAATGCTCAAGTATATGCATGTGTTGACCATGTGTCAAATCAATTCACCACAATCCAATAGGCACATAGAAGACCCGATATAACCCGCTAAACTCACATAGGTTCACTACATATTACCGCTCAAGTGTTTAGGGGCTATATGTGTTTCACTCAAAAGTAATTTCACAACACGCGCCGCCATATGCTTGCTCTTCGATCTCATCTCCGCTAGGTAGCTCATAACATTCAAGATTAAGAGGTCTTTTATTTGGTTGTAATGGGGCTAAAGGCAAGTGGCAATAAGAAATAAAAAGGATAGGGAAAGACAAAGTCCATGAAAATCGGTGAAGCAACTCTCTCTTGTAGAGATTTAAGACTTTGCTTACAAATGCTAACTCACTCACTCTAATCCCAATGTACAACCCACACTACACTACTATACTATGTAATACTTTTTTTTTTCTTTTTTTTTTTCCTACTTTTCTTTTCCTTGAACTTTATTTCTATTTGCACAAACTTCTCTTTTTTTTTTTTCTTTTTTTTTTTTTTTTTGAGAACTTTCTTTTCTATACATATCATTCACCCCCACACTTATTCTTTTGTAACCTCACACTTTTGACTTTTCTTTTCTTTGGAAGCACTCAAACATAAAGTCATTCTCTCGAATTGCTTCACCAACTACCATGGAAGGGTAGGATAAAAGTGTATAGGCTAGGTAGGAATTTGTGGTGGTAATGAACAAAAAGGCTAAATTATATAAATAGGCTCAAAGTGGCAATCTAGTGGTAAATATTTTTGGGCACATGCTTCTTTGCCCATGGTGGTATATAGTCCTAATGCCTCCATCCTTTCTATCATGTCGCAAGCTAAAAGTAGCCTCGAGAGGTCTCAAGCAAGTTCTAGATATGCAATGTCATGAAATTGTACACACATGAAAGAAAAAGTGAATGAACAATGCATACACTATGGATATTAGGCTCAAAAGCTCACAAATAAGGCATGCAAGTTAATCGAATAATCTATATGCTTCTCTAATTATGATGAACGAAACTAACATAGACTATGTGCACACATATAATCACGCATAGATCACATATACACTCAATCACAAAACAAATTCAAAGTCCTATATCATGCTCAATCTATCCACAATCACAACAAGCTAAGTTCATGTCTCGTCATTGGGGTTGGAAAAGGCATTAACCACTAAAATATAATTACATAAAGCTAATCTAATATTTTTTTTTTTTTTTTTTTTAGTCGCCCGAGCCCTCACCCCCACACTTAAAACCAACATTGTCCTCAATGTTGTAAAGTGAGCTCGAAAGCTAAATCCATGTCGGATTTAGGCATGAGAGTGAAGTCCGGGCAAAAGCACAAAAATTAACTATCTAAATGAAAATCTAAATGCGGAGAAAAGATACAGAAAACCCCCTTTGTAGACCTCCATTGCTCACGACCTTCGGAGAAGACAAATATGAGACACCAACCTCAAGGCACAAGGCCTTGACTTCCTTAACATATGCTCCAAGCTAGCTCTAGGTGCTCATGAAAGATCAACTCCATTGAGAAATATATAGTGTCCAAAGAGCAATGCATCACAAATAGGCCACCAAAGAATAAGGACAAGGTCCTCCATTAAGCATATGGCCTTGACCACCTCCAAAACACCTCACAACAGCCCTACAATGGCCTCCATTGAAGAGTTTAAGTGCAAGAAGTCCAACCACCCCGAGTGAACACAAACTAGTGAGTGCAGAAAACTTCCAGCAATGACCTTTCTGTCTTCAAATGCCCATATCTCATACTCAGAAAGTGATAATCAGGTGAGGCCACTTGAAATAGAAAGTAGACTCAGAGAGCTTTCTATCCATATAAAGTTATCCACCTATCTCCCATTGAAATGAAAATTAAAGCTGGTCAAACTTGCCAATCTGTCATGAAGTTTTCTGCTGACCCTCAGTCACCAAAACTGTAATATCTGAAGCTCCAGAGGTGAAAAGAGGGTGAGACCAACTGGATATAAAACTAGACTCATGAAGCTACCTTAAGTTAAAATTTCACTTAAAAATCAATAATGAGTCAAAAATCGTTGGCCTCCAAACTCACTGATCTGTTCTGCAGTTTCTGCTGTGCCCTGTTTCTGACCTCTGTCACTTGAAACACAATATCTGAAGCTAGGAAGGTTAAAATCAAAAACTGTTTCTTCTGTGTATAGAGGACATGTGAAGATACATCTCTGAAAAAGTTTAGCTCCAAATAGCTTGATATGTAGAGGTTATAGCTTCTCAAAGTCACTCTACAGTAGCTGTCTCTGTTCTGACCTCCTTTCATTGACCACTAAATAACTTGAGTTCCAGTGATTGAAAGTGGCTAAAATTTTGGCGGTATATAGTAGACACACAGAGAAACGAATCCAGAAAATTTCAGCTCAAAATAGCATGTATATGTGAAACTATAGTCACCCAAGTTTAACTGAATTTTCTGATAGAACTGCTAACCGCCACATTCATTCTTTCTCCACATTTCAAACTCCGGACACCTCCCATCCTCCAAAAAGATGGCCAAATAGCCTTATTGATGAAAAATAAACCAGGAAATTTCAAAACCACCTAGGGTTGCCTCCCTAGAAGCGCTTGTTTTTAAAGACCCCAAGCCGGTCTATAGAACATGATCGTTGTCAAGGTGGATACTTCTCAAGTACGACCACCCTATTGTTTGGGGCTAAGGGACTCATCGATGTGTCATAGAGACAAGACCAAGAACTACCTAAGAATACTCCAATTGGTGGCTAAAAGTGTAGCTTTTTAGTCTTCCCCCTCTTCTCAATTTTTCTTCTAGGAGCCAACCTTGCCTTCTCCTTCTCAAGTGGATTAGAAATGATGCTCATAGGAACAATAGGTGGTTGAAGCTCTTGAGAGTGATGGGAAAGGGTGAGTGCAAGTGCTTCATTTCCTTTCCAATCCATCACCTCATTGTAGAAACATTGACCACTTAATGGTGGATTGAGAGGTGAAAGTACCTTGATCTCAATCCTCTCATTAAGAATGTAAGTGCTCAATATTCTACAATCCACCTTAAGAAGCTCATGATGGATTTCCGTGGATGTGGGAGGAGAGAAAGTCCTTGGCTCTTCAATTTCTTCATCATCACAAGGTATTGAAGGACTCTCTTTCTCCTTGGGAATATCGACCTCAACGATTAAGGGATCATGGTATAAGTCTTCAAGCTCCACATCTTCCTCACTAGACAAGCTATCCTCTTCTTCGGAAGCAACTTCATATACCTCCTCTTCATTGTGAAGATTAGAATTCCAATATTGCACCGGTTCCTCCGAAGTGTAGTCTCTCACCCCACTTGCATTGAAACTTTCATGACCAACCTCAATTTCTTGTACATCAACATCACTATCATCATTTTCAACTTGCATAAAGGATTCTTGCTCAAGATGCTCGATATACACTTCTTCTTTTGAAAAAGGCCCCCTTGGTCAAAGAAAAGATTCATGCTCATAAATGGTGAAGGGTGGCTCTTGTGCAAGACTAGCCTTAAGTTGCTCATTGGAATGTATAAGCATCTCTTGAGAAGCTTGCAATCGAGCTTGGGAGGCTTGCAATAGAGCTTGAGAGGCTTGCAATTGAGCTAGTAGTCCTTCAACGAATTCCTTCCTAGGCTCATAAGCTTGATAACCTCCACCATAGAAACTTTCTTGCTCATATCCCCATGGGTCTTCCCATCCATAGCTCCATTGATCCATAACTCAATATGATAGGAATTAAGCACCTATGAGTTTCCAAAAATAAGATTAGTAACCACAAAAATTAGAAAATATAAATTAGAGAGTAAGCAAATAAAATAAATAACCATTTTTTTTTTTAAATAAAGAAACAAAAATATGCTAAAGTGACCTAAAGAACCGATTCACTAAGGGATTAAGGCTATAAAACCCTAATCCCCGGCAACGGCGCCATTGACTTGATACACATTTACGCAAGCGTACGTATCGTTGTCAAGATAGGGAATTATTATGCCCAAAGTTTATCGTACCACGGGGATTAGTGGCTAACCCACAATCCTTGGGTAATCGGAAATAAAGACACTTAGCACACAAAGAAAAAGAAAAAGAAAATAAATAAAAATGCTACTCTAAGGCACCAAGCCTTAGCAATGCTCGGCTTTGGTTCGCACCGAAACCTAATCAAAGCTATGAGCCTAGTGATGATTATTTACAATGAGATAGAAATTGTCACCGAAAATAGTCATTTTAATTTCTAATAACTAAAGTGCAAGGATTTAAATGAAAACTTTAACTAACAACTAACTTAGATAAAGAAAGCAAAGTAAGAAACGATATAAATATGGGATTGGTAGTTAGGGATGATTCCTAACCCTAATTCAATCCTCTAGATGCTAATTTGATTTACGTGCAATTTATTAAAGATGGTAGAAGCCGTACCCAAGGCTTTTCAAGGCTCAAGGGCCAAAATTCCCTTTCATGGTATTCCTACTCCGGTTCAAGGGCCGTAGGAACTCACTCGACATGAATTAGAGCCGGTTCAAGGGTCACTAATTCACATCAAGAGGCCTAGAGTTTGAGGAATTAGGCAACTAAGCTCACCATAATTGCTATCAAGCTAATCATGTAGTGAACCATGCTTGTACTTCCCACAAATATTAAATCGGGGTTCTAGCTCTAAAATCTAAGGATGTCATCCCCTAAATTTTAATCTAGACTTATTAAAACACATACCCAAGAGTTGACAATTCCTAAGCATGCATTCTAATCAATTATCACAAAACACAAGCATCCAATAATTAACAAATTCCATATATAAATTAAATTAAGCATCCATTACATCAAATTTGGATTAGGGCACACAACCCTAACCCCCAACAAAGAAATTACTCACTACCCATAATTAAATTAACATCAACAAATATCAATAAAGAGGAAAGGTGAAAAGAAGTGAGAAGTAACAAGAACAAGTCACAATTGCTATGAAGCAATTATGAGAAGCCTTGATTTATAGCTCCCCACTTTTACCCAATCTTCAAATCTTGATGATGATGAAGTCCCTTAATGCTTAGAAGGTTTGAGTGAGTAATTCTCAAATACCAAAATAAAATAGAAAGAGAAGATGAAAAAAAATGGTGGAGAAGGATGGGGGAGAGAGAGCAGCCCAAAGGGCTGCCTCTGTTTTCTTTTTGGTGCTGCGGCGCTGTTCTCTTTTTGTTCCAGGTTAGAAGAGAAAGGAATATATATCTATACGCGGGTGGCTGGCTGTGATTGTAAGGAGAGAGAGTAGAGGGAATCATGCGGCTGTGAATGTAAGGAGAGAAAAGAGATAAATGCTAGCTGCTACGTGTCAAGGCCAAACTGATGGTGGATTTTGAAGAACTCTCACGTGCCATGTCTCTGATCAAAGAGGAAGAGAGTGATAAACAATTGTAATGGGGCTGCACGTGCATGGCTGCACCTTCTTCAATTGATTAGGTTAATTATTAATTAAGCCATTAATCACTTAATTAATTAACCTAATTAATTAAGATGCACTTTACAATTCTTTCCATTTCTTCTCACTCGTCTCCATGCATTTCCGAACAGATTATCAGAGGCAATTGGATTCCGCTCCTTTAATGGTGTTGACCACAGTTGACCCGCATTGACTATTTCGTCCTTTTATCGGAAACTCCAATTCGTTCCAATTTCGCACAATTTTCTCTCGTTTCCGCAATTCCGCTTATTTTCTACAAAGTAAATAAAAATGGATTAATTACATATTAATTGACATGGGGATTTGCTTATTTATAGTGTTTTAGATATAATTACACACATATAAATGCGTATAATCAGTGTTGATTGGAATTTTAACAGTTAGGGAGGTACGCTTTATAGTTATGCAAAGCTGATGTCTGTATTTGTAATGCCCCGTACCTTAAAGTTTTTATTAGTTACTTTTTACCGTGGTTGACCGGAAAGTGACTTTTGTTTAGTCCGGTAAATTAGGAAATTTCTTTGAGAATGTCGTAGAATACGAAAAATCGAGTTCGTGGACACGTAGTTCGTTTTAATTGGAGTTTTTACAAGAAAGTTATGACCAAAATGGGAAGTTACTATTCATGGGGTTTTTTATTATTATTATTTTAAGAGGAAAGTGGGAATTAATGGAGAGAGAGAGAGAGAGAGAAATCGGGACAGACCAATTCCACCCCCCCTTCCTTCCTTCTTCTTTTTTTTTTTTTCCTCTCCTCCCTTCTCCTTTCTTTTCTGCAACCGGAGCCCATTTCCGGCGAAACCACCACCACCGACCGCATCACCGGTCATTTGAGGAGCTTCTCTTCCTCCTCTTGCATCTAAGGTAAGATTTCTAGTTTGGGTAGCCTTGATTTGAGAAGAAATCGGTGAGGGAGTTCAAGAAAAGGGAAAATCGGACGTTGCTTTGATCTCCGGTTTTCCGGCGGTTCCGGTCGGATTTCTTTGGGGTTTTGGTGGCTAGGATGATGCTAACCCTCATCCCTAATCCCTTGCAGCTTATTTTGGCCGGTGGAGGAAGAATCAAGGTGGAGGTTGACGGTGAACAGTGGTGTGAACAGTGAGCCGAATTCTTGAATTTTTTTGATTGAAATTTCGACTATTTTCTGCTGGTTGTTTGGTTGTTATTGCAGGTTTAGAAGTTGATGGGTGGTGTGTTGAGATGATTTTTGAACTTGTTTTAAGCTTGAGGTTGTTTGGTTTGAGATTTCTTGGAGAATTGATGTTGGTTAAGTTTGTTTTGAATATTATGGTTTATAATTTATGGGTTGCTGAGTCTCTTGGTAAAAGGCTATTGTTGAATTATTTTGTTGGGATTTGAGAGGAGATTGTGGTTCAAACGGGATTAAGAAAGAATTGGAAATTTTGGAAAGGGAATTATTTTGATGTGGTGGTTCATTATGGTTGAGGACGTTAATCGGTTGCGTTGTTCGAGTTTGCGGGCATTGAGATTGTAGGAATTCTGGCTTGGAGAATTGAATTCTAAATTGAGGAATGGGTTGTTAGCGGAAATTTCTTCTTATGAGTAATGAGTATTAATTTCCGAAGGATTAAGCTTTGTCTCTTAGATTAATTTCTTTTGAGGTTCTTATATCCTGCAAATTGTGACAGGACGTACTGAGCCCTCGAGCGAGGAGGACACGGGCAGGCAGCAGGATTAGCTGCGGGACTCACTAGTGAGTGGACCTTTATTTTTATTTAAATAATGCATGCAGCATGGTATTAAGTTTTGAAATAGATTGTTATTTGAGTAAATGTGATTTTGTGGAAAGAAAAGGATTTAAAAAGGAAGCAGTTGACAAGGAGGCCAGTTTTGGCGCATGTGTATCTTACTTAGTTGGCAGTCCCTTCTAGGTAATAGTCTGGTTGGCAGTCCCTTCCAGACTACAGCTCGGTTGGCAGTCCCATCCGATGCGTCATCTGGTTGGCAGTCCCTTCCAGATGACATGAGGTAGTTAGTCGGCAGTCCCGTCTACTACCTGTGGCTAGTTGGCAGTCCCAACTAACCACCGCCTCATATTCTGGTTGGCAGTCCCTTCCAATGCGTCATCTGGTGGCAGTCCCTCCCAGATGGCATGAGATGCCTAGGAAGCAGTCCTTCCTAGTCATCAAATGGGTTTTCTTGGAAAAAGATTGAGTTGGAATTTTTATAGAATCTCGCTGCATGTTGGTTTTGCTGAAAAGAGAAATGGGGAAGCATTCCATTAATTGTTTCGGATTTTTGTCCACTCACTCTAATGGATTTTATATGTTTTCCCCTGAGCCATTCGTTTTCCAATGCCCAGATTTCAGATTTGCCGAGATCGCGTCCAGGCTCTAGAGGCTTTGGAATCAACGCTTCCGTTTTTGTCCGTAGGTTATTACTTAACCTACCTTGTATGATATCGGCTTAGTTATTAGTGTTGCTCTGCTAACCCTTTTTAATTTGATGGATGTTTTTGTTCGGATTGTTGTTTACGGAGGTTATGTTGGGATTTGATCTTTCCGAATGTATTATATGTGCTTGGAATGTAAATATGGTATTGTGGGTTGAGTAGAAGTTAAAGTTTTAATCATGTCCAGGTTTGTGAACTTTTGGGTAGCCCATATTTAGGGGAGGTTCTGCCGAATTTTTGGTAGAATTTAGCTTAACGTGGGCCCCGCGGGCTCGTATCCAGGACTTCTGGGTGTTCTTGGGTCGGGTCCTGTCAGTATTGAAGTTGTATAGTTTTCTATAGTCATACAACACAATACAAAACACAAATGAAAAATTTATGATTTTGCCACTAAACTATATAAGAGTATCGATGATATGGGCCATATATTAAAATTTGTTTGCTGAGTTCTATCTTTAAAACTATTGATGATATAAGAGTATTGATGATACAGTTTTACAGGAATTTACATATATAGAATGTGCTATCTAGCAACAGGAGTCTAGTGCTTTTCATTGCCCATAGTTGATTAGGTTGGCAGCAATTTACCCCAAAGGCAGTTTCTTAACACCTTTTGTGGCTTTCTTTCTTAGTTTTTTTCCCCCTAATGAGATGGACTAGATATTGGATCTAACTATTACCTTGTTACTATAGTTTTCTTTACCTTTTTCTATCATTCAAATGGTTCATTGTGTAAATGGCTTTGATTGCAGCTTGACTTAGAAGAGAGTAAATTAGGTTCAAGAACACATTCCAATTTGGGTTTCTCTCCATTCCATGCAGCCTTTTGTATGTCTCGGCCTCTTTTGCTCTTGTGTTTTCAGTTTTTGTTTATCATACTTGTTGTAGTCTTGATGCTTAACCTGTGCATTTTTCTGGATAATTAGGAGCAAACCTTTGCAGATATAGGATAAAGAAGGTGAGTCCGGACAACCTATTCATAAGCTTGTAATTGTATAGTTCAATGAAATGTTTAAATGCTTGTAATGTTGTATATGGTGAATCGATTGGAGTTTTTTTTATGTATCAAAGTTACATTAATATAAAATTATTGTTTATTGGTAATAATCTCTAGCATTGAATTTGTACAATTTCACCTAGCATTGATCTCATACAACATAATACAAAACAATGTGTTGCATGACTGCAAAGAATTCAAAACTAAGGCTTCTCCTACAACAATCATTGGCTATTAGTCAGTTTGATTACAATAATCACACCACAGCTAACTAAATATAGTTTTTGTGTGAACTAACAACCAACAACAAAAGAAAATAAAATTTTGTTGTGTGAGATTCATAACACACAACGGAAATAAAATCATCTCCATTGTCTAAGTAAATCATCAGACAAGGGAGATACTTTCACTTCGGTTGTGTGTTACTTACCTCAGACAACAAAGAAAGAGTTATATTTATATATGTTGTCTGTTATTAATCTCAGACAACAAAGAATGAGTTATATCTGTTGTGTGTTATGAATCTCAGACAACAAAGAATAAGTCATACCTGTTATGTGTTATGAATCTCAGACAACGGCAAAATTTCATCTTCTGTTGTCTGAATGTACTGAGGCATCGCAACGCATGCCATGCCAGGCACATGCTGCGCAGAACTCACACAATGGAAATATGTATTTCTGTTGAGCAAACTATTATCACACAACGGTGAAATCACCGTTGTCTGATTTTTCAATCACACAACACTCACTTAGACCACGGTGAGCTTGGTCATCACACAACACAAATCCACCGTCGTCTGATGACCTTTTTGTAGTAGTGATAGGAAGTTTGAAAAGAAAAAAAAAAAAACCAAGGAAACCCATGGGAGTTTATTTTTTATATTTTTATAACAGAAATTAGAATCAATAGCCGACAAATCCAATAGCTAGAGTCTATCTACACTTACAATAAGATAGCATGCAAGAAAATTCAGAAATCTATTCTAAGCAAAATAAACTTATTATAAATCGATGATAAGCTCGCTATAATTAGCAAACTTACAAACAAAGAAACTCCAAGTCTTCTAGGACAAAATCATTATCTAACCTCTTATTAGCCAATCACGCAATTGTGGTACCAACAGAAAGTCACTTCCTATCCAACAAATAAAAGCAGCTCCTTATCCATAAGTCGCTTAAAAGCTAATCTTATTCCAGATAATTATCAACTCCTGCATAAATTATGATTTGAAACGATTAGACCTGGATCACATATAGACCCAAATGCCCAAAAAGGTACACTTTTTAGGCCAAGCCCATCCTCACCACTAAGTGATAAATGAGGGTGGCGAGGCACCCTCCTTACAAGCCCACAAAGCCAAGGTTCAAATACCCCAGCCCAACCCGGAGTAAAGTGAGCAGATGTCCTAGTTCCCTTCTGCCATTCCATCACTGTCGTCGCCAACTTTCAGGCTGCCGGCCTTTCCAGCCCAACATCAATGAGTCTGCCCATTGGCAATCAGAGCAAGAACCAACAAAGCAATTGCCGACTGCCGCTTCTATTTCCCTCTGCACCGAATAGCCCAACCACCACACTTGCACCAAATCAATCTGTCTCCCCGACGCGGTCAACCTCGATCTGCCTCCCCGATCATTAAATGTTAAGCCAACCAGCCATCACTTCTACAATCTGTGGTGATCACCCCAGCTCCCTCTTCATGCTTGAGAACAACTCTAGAAAAGAGAAACACCGCATCTGGTCAAAAACCGACGCTAGACATGATCAGGCAAAACGCCACATCTAGATCGCTTGTTCCAGAAAAGAGAAACGCCACATCTAGGTTGCTTGTTCCATGAGGAGCTTAAATGACTGCCAATGGTCAGTATCTGAATTAATTACACTTAATAAATAAAAATTTTGTAGGAGCAACAATTTCGACGAAAGACACTATTGATGACACAAACCTATAAGCCTTTTTAAAAATAAATATGCCGTGAACAAAAACTTATACATCTGAGCAACATCGATGAATATTTTGTTGGCAATATGTGTTTCTTTTTGTTGTGAGTTTTTTTTTTTTTTTAAATTTTTTTATGGATCATATCATTGAAGAGAATTTTGCAGATGAAATTTCATTAGTTTCTCTTAAAGAGTATTTTCCAATGAATACTTTATTGATAAAGATGCGGTTATTTTCACTCAATAAAAAAAAAGATGTAGTTTCTATTGCCATTGCCGACAAAATTTTGTTGATACTAGAGGATTTTTCCAACAAAGAGGGTTTTCACCAGAGGCGGAGCTACATTGGGGCACGGTGGGTCTCCTGCCCCAGTGAGATTTTCAGTATAAAGCTTTTATAGTTTCTTAATGAGAAAATATTTCAAACAATACCCGAACTTAGGCCGACTCCTAACTTCAGTACCCAACTATACAAAACTATCACTTTGGTACCCCAAGTTTTAATCCCGACCCAAGAAAGGTACATGTCGTTCACGACGACGTTAAGAGCCCAGCCACGTGGCAATACATGAGGGGCAATTTTGTCTTTTCGATAACCCTAGAGCCTTAAGTGAGTTCTATTCCGTTCGACCTCTCTTAGTTTGGATTCTTCCAAGTCCACAGCCGCACAGAGAATTCAACAAAGAAAGTGAGAGAATCTTACAGACCTGAGTGAAAGAGAGATTCGAATCTCAAATCAGATCTTGAATAGGGGTCAATGGCTAATTATCGGAGATATTTCCGGCTGGATGGGGATCCACCTGTGTTTTCAGGAGGTAAGAAAATATTCCCCCTTTCTATGAGCTGTCGCTATTTTAGGGTTTGTGGTCCAAAAAGATTTGATTTTTTTATGGAAGTCAATGTTGTTGACTAGGGTTTGTCTAGGGTTTAGGATTTTATTTTGTCTTCGCATGCGTAGGGTTTGATGTCGGTTATTCTAATAAATTAAGGTTATTGGTCTGGTGGCTGGGTTAGTGGTGAAAGTGAAATCCCAACCTTGGTCTGGATTGTTTAATGGTGTTTAGAACTGATAAATGATTTTAAAACACATACCGATATAAATGGTAGAGAGTAAAGACAAAGAAGAGGTAGTTGAATAATCAATTTGGTTAGGCTTGAACAGCATTGAATATGTTTCCTATTTTGGATTATAACAGCTGGTGTTGTAAAATTGCAGTTGAAAATTTCACTGTAGCAATACATCATGGAGGAAGGTTCTTCTCACATAGTGGAGTGAATAGGACATACATGGGAGGGGAGGAAGTGATCTTTGTTGATGGGGTTGATCCGGACAAACTGAGTGTGATAGGGTTTAATTATTGGGCTTGGGATTTGGGGTATCGAGCTGGCCCAGTTGCTTACTGGTTTAGGATACCAGGAAGTGAAGAGGGTACTGGATATTTACCTATAGTCACTGATAAAGACTGTATGGACATGGTTAAATTCATTCCTCCTGTTCAAAGGCTACTGCATGTGTACATTGTTTGCTTGGAGGCAAGAAGGCATTTTCATGATTATGAGTTAGATCATTACGATGATGACATAGATCATACTCTGTTATTTGGACATGCAATTGATGATGTGCAAGTGCCAGATGTTGAGGGTGTTGAAGAGGTGCCAAAGGATGTGGATGGTGAAAAGGAGCCAGTGGATGTAGATCCACTAGATGTAGATGATGATGAAGAGGTTCCTTCCTTTGGATGGAATTATGCCTGAAAACTGGGAATATACTGATGATGGGCCTAAAGTGCAAAGCAATGGTCCAGAAATGAGTGAAGCTGCTAATGGGCCTGAAGTGCATAGTGGTGGTCCACAGTCAACTGAAGGCAATGGGCCTAGAGTTGGAGCTCAAGCCCGTGGCCCAACTATTACAACTGCAAGAGGCAGAGATCATCCAACATCCACTTCAAGACAAAAAGATAAAGGGAAGCAGAAAGTTATAGAGGAAGAAGTTTGTGTTCCAAAGAAAAAGCGTGGTAGGCCGAAACAAAGGGGCACTAGGAGGTATGATACGAGGTCTGGTGGTGAATGCTCAAACCCGGTTCAGTATGATTGGAGCAGTACTAGTAGTGATGATTCTGATGATCCAAACTGGGATGGGATTAGGGATAGTGACTTCAAGTTCGTTTCTGAAGATGATGAAGTAAACTTTGAGGCATATGTGGATGGTGATCCCGAACATGTAGAGGAATGGAATGACATGGGATTCAGAGGCAATATATCTGATGATGACAGTACTGCTAATGATGGCTTTCCAAGCCTGCATAGTTCAAGTGATGAGTCTGGAGAAGATGGGGGGAGGTATTCAGTGAAACACAAGAGGAGGTTCTCGAGGTGGAGGGAATTCAACCAGAAGTATGATATGAAGAACCCCCATTTTGAACTAGGTATGGTATTCCCCAACTAAAGCATTTTCAAGAAGGCAATCAGGAAGCATGCGGTACTCACCAAAAAGGAACTGCGATTTCCAAAGAACATTAGAAGAAAGGTGAAGGTGGTCTGCAAGACATCTAAGGGCTGTCCATTCTGGATATATACATCTAGTCCAGATCCTGACACTCCAGAAATGACAATCAAGACTTTCAGACCTGAACATAAATGCAGTAGTGTTGGAGGTAGGGTTTATCACATGCACGCCCCATTCATTGCTGATGAATATGAAGACTTCTTTAGGAATGATCCCAATTGGACAAGGGAAGGGATCCAAAATACAGTTGGGAAGGAATTTGGAATGAATGTAGGATTCCAGATGTGTTATAGAGCTAAGAGAAGGGCAAAGAAGTTGGCTCAGCGTTCATTTGAAGACCAGTATAATATGCTTGAGAGTTATGCCAATGAATTGCAAAAAAAAAAAAACCCTGGAAGCTCAGTGTGGATCCAAACAGAATTTGATGGTGATGTCACAAGGTTCAAAAGAATCTATATATGCTTGGAGGCACTGAAGGTTGGATGGAAGGCAGGTTGTAGGCCATTCATAGGGCTAGATGGATGCCATTTGAAGGGGGTCCATAAAGGTCAACTATTAGCAGCTGTAGGCATAGATGGGAATAATGGGATTTATCCCATTGCATGGGCAATAGTGGAGAGAGCAGCAAGGGATAGTTGGACCTGGTTTTTAGAGTTGTTGAGGGTTGATCTTCAAATTCATCATTCAGTCCATTATACTTTTATTTCTAATAAGCAGAAAGGCCTAGAGCAGGCCATTAAGGACTTGTTCCCATTTGTAGAACACATGCATTGTGTTCGCCATTTGCACAATAACTTCAAATCTGATGGTCACAGAGGACTTGAGCTAAAACAAAAGCTCTGGGCAGTTGCAAGAGCCACCACCATCAGACAATATGAGCTTACAATGGAGGATATGGCTAAATCTTCAAGTTCTGCATGGAAGTGGGGCAAGGATAGGCCTGCAGTTCGTTGGTCTAAGTCTCATTTCAAGGAGCAGTTCAAATGTGACATACTTCTAAATAATCATAGCGAGTCATTCAACAAGTCAATTCTTCCAGCAAGAAAGAAGCCAATTCTTGGCTGTTTGGAGGACATAAGGACCATGACTATGGTGAGATTAGCCAATAGAAGAAACTCGGGGCCAAACTGGAAGTGTAGGGTGGGACCTAGAGTGGAGAAACTCCTGAAAAAGAATGCTGATTGGAGCCATGACTATAGACCTTCAGAGTCTAGCAGTATGAGGTTTGAAATCCAAGGCAGGGGTGTGGGTTGTCAATCTGGTGTGCTAGCACAACACTCAGTGCAGTTGGACAATCATTCCTGCACTGGCAGAAGATGGGACCTCAGTGGTCTTCCATGTGGCCATGCAATTGCAGCCATATATTCCAAGGGGCAATCACCTGATGAGTTTGTACATGACAGTTACACACAAGATAAGTACATGAAGGCCTATGAGCCAGTCATCAACCCTATTGCTGGAGTGCAAGAATGGGAGCTCATACATAGGCCAATTGCACCCCCATTATATAGGTCACAACCATGAAGACCTAAAACCAACAGAACCAAAGCACCAGGTAAACTTTTTTTTCAAGTTTATATATGTTTAATGTGTAAACTCTGTATTCATGGCTAACTGCATAATCATTTGTGTAGGTGAAGAAGAACCTCCTACTGATACTGAGAAATTACTAAGAAGTTACTACTCTCAAGTGAAGTGTGGCAGATGCCACAAAAAGGGGCACAATGTTAGAACCTGTTTAAGAAGGAATCAGGTATTACATTAGCTTTCATCGACCATTTTTATGAATGGGCCTAGGAATATGGATTATAATGTATATTGTGTCAAATACATGGGAATGTGGAGAATGAGCAAATGCAGGGGAATGGGGGAGCTGTGAATCAGCACCAGCAACCCCAAGCTCAAGGGAATGAGGGGGCTGTGAATCAGCACGAGCAGCAGCCCCAAGCTCAAAATGTTGAAGCTCCTCAGAATCATCAGCAACAACACCAGGTTTCAATGCAGGATGTTGAGGTTCCAGCTCCTGCAGAGCCACCACAAGTTAATTCTGAAACTATTACTGATCTGTGAATGTTGATCACTTCAATGTAATGCCATCACAAAATTCCACCAATAATGGTCAGCATACACAAGTATAGTTTGTGGTTGTTGTGGTCTGCAGTTGAATTTGATTAGTAAGCTAGCATTTATGAATGTTTTGGAATTGTCATTTTCAGGTAAATCAACAAACTGGAGCCTCCTCCAGGCCTCTGTTTTCAGGAAAGAGGTTCAAATCCCCAGTAAGAAGAATCAAATTTCCAAAGAACTCTACACAAGAGTCTACTTCTAGCACTGCCTCTAGAACTGGAAGTAAGAAGGCTAATTGGAAGTAGTGAGGCGATTAGGAAGATTGAAGAATGCTTTTGGAACCCACAGTTTTTGTTTTTGTGTACCCAACTATTTTTTTGATGGCATTTACTTTTGCTTACATGGAACATTTAAAAATGCCTTGTTAATTGCTTCTTGTAAGCATTTTGTTGTAATAGATGGGTGCTCAGTGGTTTGGACATGTTTATGATGAATATATGCATCTATGGAAGTAGGCCTGGCAACGTGCGGGTATAGTGCGGGTACGGTGCGGGTTCTTAACGGGTCGGGTTTTTAACGGGCCGACCCGGTAAGAACCCGTTAGCATAACGGGTTTGCGGGTTTTCCGTTGGAACCCGTTAAAACCCGTAAACATTTTTTTAAATTTTTTTTAAAAACTTTTTATCAAAGCAATTAAAACCAATTAAGACTTATATATATCCCCCTCATTTACCATTTTCTCTATATGAACTTTTTTGGTTTTCTATTTTGAAATTTTTTATTTTCTATCTTTTAAGATTTTTTTTCCTTTCCTTTTTTGACAAAAAATAATTCACAAATCACAATTATACGACGATCCAACGGTCGGACCCTCACAGATCACCAAGAGGATTATTTTTACCGATTTATACGATGATCCAACGGTCGGATCATCTAGAGGATCATCTTTACCGATTTATACGATGATCCAACGGTCAGATCCTCACGGATCGCCCTTAGTTTCATCCTCTCAAAATTATTCCACGATCCAACGGTCAGATCCTTACGGATCACCTAGATGATCATCTTTACCATTTTATACGATGATCCAATGGTTAGATCCTCACAAATCGCCCTTAGGTTCATCCTCTCAAAATTATACGACGATCCAACGGTTAAATCCTCACGGATCACCTAGATGATCATCTTTACCGATTTATTCTATGATCCAACGGTCTGATCCTCACGGATCGCCCTTAGATTCATCCTCTCAAAATTGTTCGAAGATCCAACGGTTGGATCGTCCCGGATCGCCCTTAGAATCATCCTCACAAAATTATATGACAATCCAACGGTCGGATCCTCATGGATCACCTTTAGAATCATCCTCACAAAATTATACGACGATCAAACGGTCGAATCCTCACAGATCTCCTTTTGAATAGTCTTTTCACAATTATACGAAGATCCAACTGTCGGATCCTCATGTGGAATACGAAAAATTATAAAAATGCCTTGGTTGAAAAAAAAAAAAGGGAACCCGTATGGGTAATGGGAAATGGATTTTTGGGAAGGATTTTTAGTTAACAGGTTCCAATGGGTTTAGCCCGCAAAACCCGTTAATTTGCGGGTTTTTTGAGTGCGGGCTTTTTTTAGCCCGGATTAATAAACGGGCGGGTTTGTGCGGGTTTTTAGCGTGCGGGTTTGCGGGTTACGGGTTTAAATGCCAGGCCTATATGGAAGTATTTGGATTTGCTTTATCCTTTCTGGTTATGGAAATTTTTTGTTTGTCTTTTGTGAATCAAGTTGGAGGAAATTAGTTGTCATTTGGAGCTAATCACACTTGATATGCTCTGTTTCTGGAGGGAATTTTAATTTGGCGGGAAATTGCAATAGAATCAGCGACTAGTTAAGATTGGCGGGAGTTTTCGAAGAGACAAAATTGCCCCTCATTTATTGCCACGTGGCTGAGCTCTTAACGCCGTCATGAACGGCGTGTACCTTTCTTGGGTTGGGATTAAAACTTGGGATACCAAAGTGATAGTTTTGTATAGTCGGGTACTGAAGTTAGGAGTCGGCCTAAGTTCGGGTACTCTTTGAAATATTTTCTCTTTCTTAATACCACCAAAAGTAATATTATTCTTTTTTCTCAACGAAAAACAATTAACACTATTCTTTCTTTCTTACAGTTTTAAAATTCAAGATAAATTATATTTTTTATTATGAAAAATTATCTTAAAACTATAAGTTTGATATTTAAAAAAAAAAACTATAGGTTTGATTAGTAAAAAAAAAAAAAACTAAAATCTATAAAATATGTAATTTAAAAAAATATTTAATCTCTATGTAACTTTATTCTAATTTTTTTTTTTATTAAAATTTTGATATATTTAAATTTCGAATCTTTTTTTAAAACTTTCGAGTGCACTTGAGATCAATTTCTACCTCCGCCACTGATTTTCACGTCAGACATTTTGTGGGCAAAGATGTTTGTTGTTTTTCTTTATGAAAAAATTGCTGACCGAATTTCGTATGTATTTCTTGAAATGGCTTTGCCAAGTAAAATTCTTTGGACCTTGGATAATCCTTCCTTTAAACGATCACTCTAACGCTGCTCTCTTGTGGCGGTGACACGCACAGCGATTCTGACTGCCTTGAAACTTATGAACATCTCAGTCCAGTCTTCCCACGGGTTAGTGAATATCTCTACCCTTTTCAATCCTTAGATCCATCTCTTCGTCTACCCTTCCAATTGTTTGGGGATGGTGAGAGGGACGACCCAGGTGGAGTGGCGGTTTCAGTTTGGCCAAGACAAATCAAGGTGCAGACGGCCTTCAATGGTATACAACACAATGTTATTGCCTCTAGATCGATTATGGTCACATCCTCGCATTCGATTCCGACGAAGCAGCCTCTATATTGGCCTGAAATGATAGTCGCATTCAATCTCAATTGGGTCGACGATGTTGCCTGGCTACTACCCATCATTGCCTCGGCTTTGAAATTGAGCCAAACCTCACAAGTCTCAAAAGTTGTTTGCCGAAATGTCGGTCCGCCACGGCTAGCTCTGTCGAAGCTTGATCCAGGCATTGCTAAATGGAGTAGTGGGTAGGCGCTGCATCGATTGGTCTTTCTACGGACTCCGGAGTTGGGCGCTCAGAAATTGGGCCACTATGATGTTGTGTAGGGGTCATCATTTGGCCCTTAGGCCCTAAACCCGCTCGGCCCGTAGGGCCGATGCCCTACCCGGCCCTTGCATTAGGGTGGGCCAGCCCGACCCTTTTAAAATAGGGTAGGGTATGGGCCATGAGAATGAAACCCGGGCCGACCCTTTAGGCCCGCTCGAATAAGCCCTAAAGAATAATTTTATATTTTTTTCTATTTTTAATTATGTTTCTCTTTTTTCTATAATATGCAAATCTCTTTCTTTGTAAGGGATTTCTTAAGCTTGTTTTCTTATTTTTCTTGTTACATAACAATTAAGATTAGGAGATAGAGAGAATGGAAATAATAACCTTACCTAATATTAATAAATGTTATAAGTTAATTTCTATACACACACACACATATTAAATATGATCAACTAAAAACAATGTCTTATATTACCTATGTAACCATTGAGCCACATTTTGAGGAAAAAAAAATAATGTAAGTTTTTTTTTTATTAAACAAAATAATGCCCTTTTCGGCCCTATTAGGAATGTCGCCCCGACCCAGCCCTTTCGGCCCTAATAGATCGGGCTTTTAGGGTGAGTAAGGGTTAGCATATCTAAGCCCCGGCCTGACCCTAAATTTTGTTGACTTTGACTAGGTTCGGCCTGGCCCGACCCTAAGCCCTAAAATTTAGGGTAGGGCCGGCCCAAGCTCGGCCCATGATAACCCTTAATGTTGTGAAGTCGGGACTGGTTTCCACTTTGGTGATGCTGGATCGCCGATGGAAGCACATACGTGTAGTCGGTGCTGTAGAAGCAGCGACCAGACTCGCTACGCGGTACCCCAAAGTGTTTGGGTGTCCATATCAAATCTGGCCAAGGTATTGGACTTGCTTGAGGCCCAAATTAGAAAAACATAGGTTGGGTTACCTCTTAGGATAGCTTGGAACTGGGCTCAACTGATACCAAAGGATTTTTCTTGGAGAATTATAAGTCACAGATTACTGCTGATGATGTGTTTAAACCTCCTAGCCCTATTGATGGGCAAGGGAAAATGTAGTTTTCTTTACATTTGCCTATAACTATGTCCTAGTTGTATCGTAGTTTATAAGCTTGCTTGAATAACTGAGCACTAATTGTGTAATGAATGGTCTAGTCCCTATGTACCATGTGGTACCCCCACAATCTCTTGTCTATCTTTGAATGGTAGAGGAGGGGTATGTAATGACTGTTCTGGCTTGAGTTTATTAATGACAATCATTGATGGATTGATTTAAAAAAAAAAAAAAAAATCTTTGGATTCACTTTGAAGAGGATTTTGACGGCGGATTTTTTTTCTTTATGCATGGGAGACCACGACCGACTACATTCTCGTCCCTATTTCTTGAAAAGGCTTTTGTGGACTAGAAGAGTACGTATTGTGATAGCAGCCTAGCTAGTAGGGACTGGAGTAATCATGAAATGAAGACGACAACTACTAATTTGAATATCTTTCGACTCCCACTACTTCTCTGACTAGTGCAAAAAATGACTAGCTACCATGACTACTCTAAAGATCTTTTTGACTACAATGACCACTGTGACGACCTTTCTGATTTAGAAGTTGGTGAATTGGTTCAATTGCTGTTGGGTTTCTTTTTGCAAGTGTCATTATCTTTGATTGCAATCAATTGATTGTTGTTTTCATATTGCTATTTGGTTCATATTTATTGATATATGAGTGCTTTCTAATAGACCTTTGAGTTGGAAATGAAGATAACCATGTCACAGTGGCGAGAGAGAGAAAGAGAGAATACTAGTATGCAACATGAATATGAAGTTGTGGACTATAGGAGACTTTGTCGGAGTACGGTTGCCGGATTCTGGCCAACGATCTCCTGATTCTGGTCACCAGCCGTCGGAATCCAGTTACCGGTTGCCGCCCACCAGAATTCTATGAAAACCTCACCGGAGGTTCCCAAAGAGGCCGTCAGATATCTCATAGGTAGCCGGAAACGTTTATTGCCCCTAAATAGATCTTTATTGCCCCCAATAAACCTCTATTACCCCCCCCCCCCCAATAGACCCCTATTGGAGGGGAAATAGAGCTTTATGAAATTTCACTAGAAGTCCACAAAGAGGTTTTTGGATATCTCATATGGAACCGGAGAGGTTTATTGCCCCCTAATAGACCTTTCGGTCGCTGAAATGGGAACTAATCTTCCTAAAATTAGACAAATAAAACTTTGATTAAGAAAAAAAAAAACTAGGAGATTATATCAATTCAAACATTTATTCCCCCCAATTGACGTCTATTGCCCCCCCCCCTGATAAATTTTTTTTTTTCTTTCTTTCCTTCTAGGCTTTCTGCCCCATTTTAAGGAAAAAAAAAAGCCTCAGTTCGACCAGCTTCTACTCCACCACTCCAACAATGTCGAACCAACCGGTTCATACTAAACTGGCTCTACTCATTCTTAATCAAAACTTGATTTTGAACATGAATACATGTATAGCTCGACGAGGCGATGTTGTTTGATACCTTACTCGTGCCGGATAAAGGTCAGAGTCACCGGAAAACCAAGAAACTTGCCAAAATCAGACACGAAGGGGACATTGAGAAGAAGCCATCCATACCGATGAGACGTTTCGATTTGGCCGAAATCGAAAAAAATCATCGGCGAACCCGAGAAACTTTTGGGGCTCTTCCCACCGCCATAGCCGATCGTTTGGATTAGAGATGACCGATCTCCGCTTCCTGCTGCCTAGACCAGTCGAAAGAGAGGTCCAACAGGCGATTGGGTAGTGCTGGAGGACAGAGAGAGAGAGAGAGAGAGAGATAGTCTACATCGTGCTGGGGAAGGGGGGGGGGAGAGAGAGAGAGATTGAGTGGTATTTGATGTAATTGTTTAATTAGGCTACGAGTAAATTTGTCATTTCCCTCTAAATTGGGTTAGTAGGAATAAAAATTTGGTTTTAGGGTAAATGGGATAATTTTGGCTAATTTTGGTGCTTTGGGTCAATGACCCTATTTTTCTTGATTAGAAATTAACTTTTAAAACTCAATTACTTGTGTTTGATTTTTTTTTAACTAAAAAATATATTTATGTTGTCTGATTAAGGGAAAAGACATGTTATAGGGTAATTAAATCATTGACATGACTACGTTTATTATTTTAAAGATAATAGTTTTTTTTTTTTTTTTTTTGAGTTAAACCTAATGGTTTCATTCATAGTAACACAGGCCAGAATGACACAGTACATAGTTCCCACTAGGGAGGATAGATGTCATACACTTGAAACAATTCCGATCCTTTTTAGAAGCCTAGCAGAATAACATAATTCTAAACTAAAAATAATAGCAGACAAAGTTCCCGATGCCTATGTGCTCAATTGAGGTACACCAAAGAACTTTGCGCCTAGATGTGTAGAACTAACGATCATTCTGTAGGCAAAGTACCAAAGCTATGGTCCCTAAAAATTTAGGGAATTATTGAAAGTAAACTAAGCTACTAACATAGGATCTCGAAAAAAATGAGAAATAATATGGGCCTAGGGCACAAAACCCTAGCCCCAATCCTTAAGCCTCAGAAGCAGCCCAAAGAAACAGTGGGCTCAAAACCCAGCAAACTGGCCCAACAAGCCCCAATCCTTCGTACAGCAGCCACATGTGCACAACCCAGCGCCGCAGCCGCAGCCGTCGCCGAAATCAGCACCGCCCGAACCACGTCGTTGCCGATCTCGGATGTGGTCAACGGATAACGTCTCCGACCATCAAGAGCTTCAACTGGAAACCAAGCAAAGCCTGACAAGGGTTCACCCAAAAACCAGATCGAAGCCACCAATAAAAGTCGGCAACACCACAACACCACTTGGAAGGAAAGCAGATTGGGATCCAACATCCTCCCATCCCAATCCATCGCCCACATCACCGAAATCGAACACCAGGCACAGTGTGTGAAAAGAAAGAGGAAACAAAACACCACCGAACCATCTGCCAAAGCTTTGAGTAGCCACAGTCTCTAGGAAGCTGCCCTAAGCCCTAACATTCATCACCCGTCCGGCAGCGGAATAGATTGCAGAAAGGCCAGAGGCCAGTCCAGCCTTCGCGCGCCGCCAGACTAGCACGATCGAAACAGGAAGTGAAACCTCTGTGTTTAGGGGGGCGTGAAGCGCGTAGCAGTATTGGCTCTACTTAGGTCCACCGAAAAGAAGATAATAGTTTGTTTGCAAATTATACGAGTGAGGTTATTTGAGGAACTTTAGTGAGGTTTAGTGAGTAAATTTAGTATTTAAAAATTGATAGGAGGTGTAAAAAACATAGAAGGTCAAATGAGAAAATTTAGAGGTTCTAATAAAAAAACTCATTCACAAGAGATGGAGCTTCTACGAAATGAGCAAGTTTATGTTTCTGCCCTGATCAATCCTTATTATTTTGCAGATTGCTATTGCCTCCCAAATCCCAAATTGGTGGGAGTGACTTTAATTAACTTAACTGTTTTCCATATATATAAAAATGGCAACTGTTGTGGACCTGAGTTTACAAAACTAAGGTTAAAACTATGGTTATTATTTTAGAATAATGTTCGGTGAATCATATTTATATTTTATTAATTAGTATCACAATCGATATAATGATACTGTCCAGTTCCGACATAGCAAACACACGGGCTAGATAGCTAGGCATTAGAAAGTTCACACAGAAAAGTTGACCGAATTTAACATGTAATTTTGTCCCCATAGATTTGCTATCTAGGCATTAGAAAGTTCACACAGAAAAGTTGACCGAATTTAACATGTAATTTTGTCCCCATAGATTTGCTATCTAGGCATTAGAAAGTTCACACAGAAAAGTTGACCGAATTTAACATGTAATTTTGTCCCCAAAGGAAAATAGATTTGATAATATTGAAGATGATGATCTCACTTCAGGTTTGAGAAAGAAAAGCCTACCTAAGATCATATATTTCATTTTGGTGTATAAAAAAAAACACGACAGGCTGGCCATTTGTATATACATGGTTGGATTAGAATTTGACCTTCCACGATGTAAATTGTTTAATTAAGAACCAAGTTTACAAGGACCAAGTGATAGCTAGCAAGCTAATTAGCGACGCAGGCGTCGGACATACATTATCATACCAATTCAAAGATGGCAACTAGTTTTTATAAATTTTTATAATTCTTGATGTAATACTCAATCATGATCATAAACAATGTATTGAGAGACAGAGAGCGACATCTAAGAGGTAGATGATAGATAAAAGTGGACGGTGAATTTGAATCGTAAGATATGACTATTTTAGCCAAAAACAAATGTGTCTATGTATAGAGCAAAGTAAAAATAGAATATTAATTAATTCGTTTGAGATTTGAAGCGAAGAGTATAGCAAACAAACTTTTCTTTAACAGGTATAAAATTTACCCCATACTGTTTGTGTTTAGAGTTAGTTCAACTCACTAATTTACCGTTAATTGATAAATTGATATCACCATCGAATCAAGCAAGCTTGTTACAAGATCAAAATACAAAATTATATTGGTATTTCTACCTCTATAAAAATATCTCTTCTTAAGTTTTCCATCGGACCTAGCTCGCAATCCTACCTTCTCAATCATTACAATCATAGAGTTTTGAAATTTTGGGAGCACCGGAAATGCAGAAGGTGTTCCATTCCATCGGATAGTAATTAGACATAATTACCAATCAAAATGACTTCAACAGAAAGTATAATTATTCTTACTTCCAAACTAAAGTTTTAACTCCTCTATCCAAAAACTCAATTGGATGCCTTCACAACCTAATCTATACATTAGTATTTAATGTAATTAAAAAAAGGGATGTAGCCAGTTAGAGCAAAGATCGATGTCTATTCATTTGGTAATATCAGAGCTGCAATATATAGTTCCAGACTTCGACATAGCAACGAAATAAAGACCACGTGGTCATCTTGTTCTGTCTAGATATAACCTTGCTGCAGAGAAAAGCAAAATCCCTCAACAATCACGTATTGGTCAAATTGGTAACACATGCATACCAAGTCGAAAACTTTGAAGTCCAAGAGATGATTTGTATTCTCGAATGCTCAAAAAAGTCCTTGATCTTATACGTCTAATGGGGTCCCTTCATTAACTACTAAAATCCCCAGATGGGTATATGTTCATTAGTATATCCAGCTAGCTATTTCCATTAGAGGAATAAGGTAGGTTGATACAGAGATCATTATATTAAGAGGCTATCTCATCAAACTGGGAGTCAAATCTCTCACTCTCAGGTTTGGTGGGTTCACATCAATCAATGCAAAGAATAAAAGGAAGAAGAAGATGAAGATGGCAAGTAGAGATAAGATGATCATGATGCTCATGATATTGGTTTTCTGCTTCATATGCATAAACTCGGTCAAAGTTGAAGCACAGTCTGCAACTCTTATTGCTTCAGAAGGTAGGTAGCTCATGACTATTTCTAATTCTGGTATCAGTTTTGATTCTTGAATGAATTTATAGCAGCAGCATATAGTGTTTAAAGATTGCACGTACCTATGTGTTAGAGCAATCTGAACTCAATGGTTTCAGCTACAGTCGTTTGGGTTCTGTTCTTTCTTTCGTGGAGAATATAACCCACGATCACATCGGGGAAATTTTTCTACTTTCTGAGTCTGACAGATAATAATTGAATAGTTAGCCATTTCATTATTGATTTGAAACACTAAATGATTGATGTGATAAGAACATGATTTCTATCCGCTAGCTAAATTGGGTCAAAACCAGGCCTTTCCATTCACTGAGGCCCATCCTTACCACCTCTAATCCAGCCCAACAAACCCAATAGCTTTTCTCACATGAATTTGGTTTGTGCTTGCAGTGGAAGCTCTGAAAGAAATAGCTACACAATTAGGAAAGAAGGATTGGAACTTTAGCGTCGACCCTTGCAGCAATGACACGAGCTGGGCCACCCCAATATCTGCTGCCAGGCCTCTGTTCAACAACACTGTCACCTGCAACTGCTCCTTCTCTGATGGTGCATGCCACGTCACCAACATGTATGTCACTTCTAAAAGCTTGTTCACTTGGTTTTCTTATGCACGCTAACTGTTTGTGGAATTGTCAAACGGGTTTTGATTGTTTCCATGGATTTGGTGTGAAAGTTCCTATCTTTGTCCAAGTGAGTTTTAATTGTTTTCTATGGATATGCGATTATGGATGCTTAAAGTTCCTAAATTTGTTGATTGAGAATGGAGATGTATAGTGTGTAGGATGATTGCTTTTGTCTACAAAGACTTGAACTTTGAGACTTTTTTGTAATGCAGCTTTCTTAAAGGGCAAGACCTTGCTGGTGTGCTTCCACCGTCTATTGCAAAGTTACCCTACCTGATAAATGTGTAAGGGAAACATTTTCAGTAGTGTATTTTAAAAGTGATCATCTGATATGGTTTTAAAAAGTGTCCACAAATAACTTGTTCTTGTTTACAGCGATTTCACAAGGAACTACCTAACTGGCAGCATACCGCGAGAATGGGCATCGACGAAGTTGCAATAGTGTAAGGAATTTTGTACTATGTACTTGTTGTTCAATAATTAGTTTATATCCGTTGAACTATAAGATAGTACAATGCAGGTCCATTACTGTGAACAACTTATCTGGACCAATCCCAAGCTACCTGGGAAACATTACCACTCTGACTTATCTGTATGCTCGGGTTCTCTCTCTCTTGCCATTGCATTATTTACTGAATAACTTTAAGTTATGTTTTTGGTCAACTAGATGGAGTGAATATTTTTCAGGAGCATAGAGAATAACATGTTCTCAGGAACTGTTCCTCCTGAGCTTGGAACTTGGTTAACTTGCAGAATCTGTAAGCTCTGTTTCTGCCTTTTACCATCATTTTTTTATTTAATTCTTATCTTTGATATTTTATAACTTGACTGGCAAGTACCATTCAGTAAGTTGTTTAGTTTCATTGTGTCTCCAGTATTCTTAGTGCAAACAATCTCACAGGAGAATTGCCGGCGGCTCTTATGAATCTGACCAAGTTAACAGAACTGTAAGTAACCATTAACATTTGCTGTATTTATAGTTACTATAACTTTTCATGTTTTTTTCCCCCTTCCCCAATCCTTTCTTCTATGCAGGAGGATTAGCAGCAACAACTTCACTGGAAGAATGCCCGACTTTTTTCAAAGTTGGAATCAACTTCAGAAATTGTAAGTATTTGTCCTCTCGCATAATAGTTGAGAACTAAGATATAGCAATGTAGTGCTTTTTGCTAGTGTATATTCTGCTTTTTGCTAGTGTATATTCTTAATTGATAAAATGTAGAATTGGTGTAACCTCCATCCATATTGAATTCTTATTTTGACAGAGAGATCCAAGCTAGTGGCCTACAAGGTCCCATTCCATCTAGCATTTCTGTCTTGAGTAATTTAACAGAACTGTGAGTTCCACGTCCAACTCTAAGTTGTATTAACACTACAAACCATTATCTAAATTTAACAATTTACTATATCTTCATATCACAGGGAATTTATTTTTATTTATTTATTTGTATTTTTTATCTGACAATTATCTATGATGCAATTTTTGCAGAAGGATCAGCGACTTAAATGGAGGGGGTTCAGTATTTCCAAACTTGAGCAATATGATAAGCTTGCAAAGATTGTAAGTCTAAAAGATGTTGTATTTTTCTTTTCATGTACAATTTTAGACTAATCCATGCTTCTCTGCAACTGTTCTGATATGGAGTTATGTTGCAGAATGCTCAGGAGCTGTAACTTATCTGGACCTATTCCTTCTGATTTATCAGCAATGTCACAGTTGAAAACATTGTAATATGGCTATTCTTTTACCCTTTTTTTTTTTTGTCTTCCTTTCTTTTTCTTGTTGCATAGCCCACAATTAATTGATTTTCTTGATAGTAAGTTGACTGCTACTGACAGTTTATTTCTTCAGAGAACTTCCGGCTACTTCACTGAAGGTTCTTATAACACCTCCTTCTTTCTTTTCTTTCATTTTCTTGCAGAGATCTAAGCTTCAACAGATTGGAGGGGAGCATTCCTGATTTGGCAGATCTGACACCCTTGCAGAACTTGTAAGAAATTTAAACTTCATTAAGGTCACTAGTTAGCATACTACACGCACTAAATTCCATCTCAAATGGGATGATAGATTGGATGTAGGAAAGAAGGAAGTGTAAGTACATTAAATGTTGGAATCCATGTGTGCTATGTCTTAATGGAATGTGGTTATGTGATTGCTTGCTGAATAGGTATCTAACAAGCAACTTGCTTACTGGATCTATTCCAGACTGGATCAAGAGCAGAGATAATCGCTAGTATGTGCCCCTACTATATCAGATTTCCTTGGAATTTTACTTTTCTACTGAAACCTGCTAAGATGTCTCATTATGTTTTTCACACATTAACACACAGATAATATAAATTTGAGAACGTCCACTTTCGCTAGAGGCTAATCTCAATATTGTTTTAGAGGTACATTGTTGAATGTGTTTCCACAACGTACAATTTTATCATTTACTGCCTAGGCATGCTGTTTAATATCTAGCTTAAGATCTAAGTTAGATCTCATATTAAATATGACTAGTGAGGAATCATACATCAAAATGGCTTTGTTGAATATATTCATTTGAACTGAATGTGGAGGAACAAAGACTAGAAATTGTTTCCTTGTCAAAATATTAGGCTGTTCTATTTAATTTCCGAAAAACCTGGTTTGCAACATTTAGATGATCAGCAGGTTTTGTGTCATAAATTTATCCTTTGAAACATATGAAAACGCATATCAATTTTCCAGTAGTGG
The DNA here is from genome assembly GCA_024704745.1 of Rosa lucieae. NCBI lineage: Eukaryota > Viridiplantae > Streptophyta > Magnoliopsida > Rosales > Rosaceae > Rosa > Rosa lucieae. The sequence continues at coordinate 28,498,230 of CM045496.1, read as the reverse complement.
ACTTTCACTGGCTTACAATTTTGTGTTATTTGTGTGCAGCGAGATAGATGTTTCTTACAATAATTTTTCTGAGAGCTCTGAGTCACCTTCTTGTACAGAAAACCTGTAAGAAGTTTTTGCATTCAAGTTGCCATACATGGCACACTTTTTCTTTTTGTGAGATACTTTGATGTCTTCATTTCACCCATTTTGTTTCTGAACCTAACTGAATTGGAATGTATCAGGAACGTGTTCAAAAGCTTTTCTGCACATGATAACTCGTAAGCTGATTTGATGAAGATATTTTCTTATTTTTAGTATCATTTTTTTGGACTTTAAATTTACATGAACTGATTTTGTACTACACATCCAGATTATATGCGGAGTGCCTGAAGAGCTCTCCATGTCCAAAAGGTACCATTATATCACTTAGGTTCAGAAAATGATTATGATGTAAATACTTTAGTTATCCAACTGCGGATTCCTTTTTTCAATAGATAACTATTTTTCAAAATAGGATATGGCATGTAGTATAAATTTGCATTTGCATTTGCATATGTAGTCACGGAAATGGTTCATAACAATTTTCATTTAAATTCATATGGTTTTTTTGCTTTCCCCTCCTTTTAATTGACAGATCAGTACTCATTGCATATCAATTGTGGTGGTAAAGCAACCACCATTGGAGGAATCAACTTTGAAGCGGATCAAGACCCAGGAGGTGCAGCACATTTTGTTCCTTCAGGGCTAGCTGGGGATTCAGTAGCACTGGACATTTCTGGGATGTGAACACCACCTCTAATGACTACATAGCAACTAATATATCTATACTCGGGATGAACAACTCTGAGTTGTACACAGATGCACGCCTCTCTCCTCTTTCTCTCACGTATTATGGACGCTGCTTTCGGCAGTGGAAATTATACTGTGAAGCTTTACTTTTCGGAGATTATAATCAGAGGCAATAGATCTTTTTCTAGTCTTGGAAGACGGATATTCGATGTTTATATTCAGGTAGCCACTCATACTGTTTATGCACTCTATAGGCTACAACGATCTCTGATTGTTTGCATTTGTTACAGGAGAAGTTAGTGTTGAAGGATTTCGACATTGAAAAGGATGCCCAAGGGGTTGATAAGCCAGTCATCTGGGAATTTAAAGCAGTTGAGGTTAAGAAGAAAACTTTAGAGATCCGATTTCATTGGTCTGGGAAAGGGACAACAGCTTCCCCAAACAGAGGAGTATATGGTCCCCTTATTTCAGCTCTCTCTATAGAATCAGGTATTTTCCGCATTTGAAACATTACTCTCTGTCTCTTTCTCTCTCTTCATTTTTTTTTTTTTTGACTCGTTTGAAACATACAAGCAAGTGAAGCAACTAAAACTTAAATTGTGATAGATCGTAAAATACTAGAAACAGAATTGTGGAAGAAGATGGGAGTCTGTTTACTTCAAAGCACAGGACTATATGCAATATTTTTAACATACTAATACTAATTTATCGTTTTCTTCGTCATCTTTCTAACTAAGTTTAATCTTTAAGAAATTTCCATATAAATTTGATTTTTTATAACATCCCAAGACAATTCTGTTTTGGACTGTTATACCCAATGTGTGGCTGCATATCCTATAATCTGAGCTTATACTCTATGTTGATCATCTGTTTATTGATTTTCATTAATTTTTCAGAGTTCAAGCCTCCTCATGATAGCAAGACATGGGTATTTATTGTGGTGGGAGCTTCGGTTTTGTGCCTCATTCTGTTGATTTTAAGCATTCTTTGGTGGAGAGGCTGTCTGGATAAGAAGACATCAAGAGAAGAAGGTGATACTAATTTACCATGCTAATTTCTAGCGGTAGTAGCAGTGCATTGGTTCATATATTTTTTTACTTTATATATATTTTTTTAATTTCATGTAATAAATAGTTGGATACTATGTGATAAGAAATTTATGAATTTGCAATACATTACCAATATCCTGAGTTCCTAACCTTGTTCGATGGACAGCTCTGAGAGGACTGGATCTGCAAACTGGCTTTTTCACGTTCAAGCAAATAAAAGCTGCCACTAATAACTTTGATCCTGTAAACAAAATTGGGGAAGGTGGTTTTGGATCTGTGTACAAGGTACCATATGCTTTTAGTATTTTGATGTTTATTCAACTGCTTTCCTTATTGGTAGGCATCTGATCATAATTGAAAATTAATACTATTCGATGCAGGGAATACTACTGGATGGTACTATAATTGCAGTAAAGCAATTATCTGCAAAATCAAAGCAAGGAAATCGTGAATTTGTGAACGAAATAGGCATGATTTCTGGTTTACAGCATCCAAATGTCGTGAGATTGTATGGATGTTGTATTGAAGCAAATCAGTTACTTTTGGTATATGAATACATGGAGAACAATAGCCTTGCACATGCTTTGTTTGGTAAGCTTATCATGCCTAGGAACAATATTGAAATCATGTATTACAAACTGTATTAAAATAACCCATAATTGTGAATCTCTGTTAAATGCAGGTCCAGAGGGAGGTCTGGACTGGCCTACGAGGCAGAAAATATGCATAGGCATAGCAAAAGGTCTGGCATTTTTGCATGAGGAATCAGCACTGAAGGTTGTCCACAGAGATATTAAATCTACGAATGTATTACTGGACCAAGACCTTAACGCTAAGATCTCAGACTTTGGTCTGGCCAAGCTTGACGAAGAAGAGAATACCCACATTAGCACCAGAGTTGCTGGAACTATGTAAGTTGCTCTTACATATGCTACCTGTATGCATATATTCTCTAAACGCCATATTTCCGAGTAACTTTGATTTGCGGCAACATTTGTGAACAAAATCTTAAATCTGACATAATCATGAACAAACTAATATATTTCTCTCTCTCTCTCTAAATTCTAATCATGCGGTTTATAGAGTAACTTCATGGACCGCTTAATAGCATGCTGAAATCCAGCAAAATATTTGAACATGTAATCTTGTGTAAATGTTCTGTTGGCATTGGCTGTAGTTTGAGATGAAATGCCTCATGCTAGAGTGAATATTCAGTCGGAGTAACAATCTTTCTGTGCAGAGGATACATGGCGCCTGAATATGCACTATGGGGTTATTTAACATACAAAGCAGACGTATACAGTTTTGGTGTTGTCGCATTGGAAATTGTTGTTGGAAAGAACAACATGAAATTTCGAGCAGATGAGAACTTTGTAGGCCTTGTGGATTGGGTAAGATAGATCTGGACTCATTCAAATACCTTCCAGTACATGCAACTAGAACAGTTTTGTGGCCATTACTACTTCATGGACTTCTCTGCTAAACTTGGTTTGCTTTCCATGTCCAATCTTTTGTCTTTGCTCGTTTTCAGGCCCTTGTTTTACAACAAAAAGGGAATCTAATGGAGCTGGTGGATCCAAGGCTGGGGTCCGATTTCAGCAAGGAAGAGGCAATTAGAATGGTCAAAGTAGCTCTGCTATGCACCAATCCGGCACCAGCACTTAGGCCTACGATGTCTGCAGTAGTAAGTATGCTTAAAGGGAGGAGCGTTGTTCCTGAATTGATTATGGATCCAAGTATCTATGGTGATGAGACGAGGTTGACAGCCTTGAAGGACCGGTTTGAGAAGTTTGCAGCAGAAGACAGCTCATCAAGTGGAACTCAGAGCTTCTTTCGTGGATCAGATGCAACATCGATTGGTTGTTCTGCTACTGCTACATCTTCAGATCTCTACAAAGTTAGTCCTACTTCTTAGTAATCTAGACACGCGGGAATGTTACCTCACTTGTCTTTTGGAACACGTATTGCACACATGAATTCACATGGCAATGATCAGAATAGGAACTGTAGCACCATTTTAGTAAGAACTGTATTGCAATTGACCAGCCATCTTCTGAATGACTTGTTAGTCAAGAAATCCGCCTGCCGACAGAGGCAAAAAAAAAAAAAAACAGATGAGTCAAGAACACTGCACAAGGGAAAGCTTTGTGAAGTTTCATTAGCGATATGATGATCTAGGTCATCCCAGCTTTTCCGATATAGTTGCCAACATGAATTAAAAAGACAGAGACATGTCCGACAAGGTGGATGTCTAATACTAAAGGTCCATAGTTTTAACACGATTCAACCGGAAGACCTTGTAGATTCTTGGTCTATATTTAAGTCTAAGCAAAAGCAGATATAAAGATGACCATGACTTAGAAAGTCTTTGTCCAAAAGTCCAGGTCCTTGTCCAAAAAAGAACTTATCTAGGGAAAAAAAAATGAATTTAGAGCAATCTAAATGAACAAGATCGAACTAGTTTAAGGATAATTTAATAATTCAGTACTTAAAACTTTGACAGTCGATTATATACCTCATTAATGTAGCGAGTGTTGACCAAGGTCGCAGCTAGCTAGCCAAGAAGAGCAAAGCTCATGAATAGCATGAAAAGAAGATGAAGCATAAGACCATTATGCTCCCCATTTTGGTTCTCTGCGTGGTCTGCATAACACTACCACTCCATTCTTGTACATGTTAGGGCTCCATTCTGGAGGATAGTACCATTCAGGCAGTTGCTGGAGAGGTCGCTGAAGGAGAAAGAAAGAAATGAGTCATTGCCTCATTCAAAACTGAAATACAGATAAGTTAGTTAGTGAAAATAATGTCTCAAACTTGGAGTGGTAACCCCTTGACCAAGTCTTGTATTCAACTGGAACGTGTACAAGATAAGGAATTTGAAATGCCTTAACAATAGGGCTGTGACAAGTAGTGTGGTAAAGAGATATAGTTGAAGTAGGACTCAACGTGCTGTTGATGGGGTAGCCGTTGAGATACTTTGATCAGTATAAAAGGAGGTCCCTGCAGAAGCTATTATGTGTGAGTTAAGTACTCTTCCCATCTGTAGAAGACCTCTTCCAAGATATCAGTTCATATACCATCCATCTCTTTTGAAGGCTTGAAGCATGGCTTCTCAAGGTTAGTACGACTAACCAAGATTTGAGCTTATACATTGGTTATGATAATACCACGTTCTGTTGCTTGAGTCATGTGTTTATGAGTTTTGTGGCTTTGTATTATTACTTTCAGTATTATTAAGTTCTACAGCAACAACTTCACTGGAAGAATGCCCGACTTTTTTCAAAGTTGGAATCAACTTCAGAAATTGTAAGTATTTGTCCTCTCGCGTAATAGTTGAGAACGATGTAGCAATGTAAGTGCTCTTTGCTATTGTATATTCTTAATTGATAAAATGTAGAATTGGCGTAACCTCCATCCATATTGAATTCTTATTTTGACACAGAGATCCAAGCTAGTGGTCTACAAGGCCCCATTCCATCTAGCATTTCTGTCTTGAGTAATTTAACAGAACTGTGAGTTCCACGTCCAATTCTAAGTTGCATTAACACTACAAACCATAATCTAAATTTAACAATTTACTATAGCTTCATATAAGAGGGAATTTATTAATTTATATTTTTTATCTGACAATTATTTATGATGCAATTTTTGCAGAAGGATCAGCGACTTAAATGGAGGGGGTTCAGTATTTCCAAACTTGAGCAATATGATAAGCTTGCAAAGATTGCAAGTCTAAAAGCTGTTGTATTCTTCTTTTCATCTACAGTTTTAGACTAATCCATGCTTCTCTGCAACTGTTCTGATATGGAGTTATGTTGCAGAATGCTCAGGAGCTGTAACTTATCTGGTATTCCTTCTGATTTGTCTGCAATGTCACAGTTAAAAAAATTGTAATATGGCTAGTCTTTTTTTTTTTTTTTTTCTTTCTTTTTATATATATTTTTTTGTTCAACTGCATAGCCCACAATTAATTGATTTTCTTGATAGTAAGTTGACAGCTACTGACAGTTTATTTGTTCAGAAAACTTCCGGCTACTTCACGTAAGGTTCCTATAACACCTATAATTTTTTGCTTTTTCTATTTTGTTATTTTCTTGCAGAGATCTAAGCTTCAACAGATTCATGGGGAGCATTCCTGATTTGGCAGATCTGACATCCTTGCAGAACTTGTAAGAAATGGAAACCTTATTAAGGTCGCTAGCATACTACACATACTAAATTACATCTCAAATGGGATCACAGTTTGGATTTAGGAAAGAAGGAAGTGTAAGTATATTAATTGTTGGCATCCATGTGGGTGCTATGTCTTAATGGACTTTGGTTATGTGATTGCTTGCTGAATAGGTATCTAACAAGCAACTTGCTTACTGGATCTATTCCAGAGTGGATCAAAAGCGGAGGTAATCGCTAGTATGTTACCCTACTATATCAGATTTCCTTGGAATTTTACTTTTCTACTGAAGCCTGCTAAAATGTCTCATTATGTTTTACACACACTAACACACAGATAATTTAAAATTTGAGAACCTCCACTTTGGCTAGAGGCTAATCTCAATAGTTTTTTAGAGGTCCATTGCCGAATGTGTTTCCACAACATACAATTTTATCGTTTACTGCTTAGGCCTGCTGTTTAATATCTAGCTTAAGACTTAAGTTAGATCACATGTGAAATATGACTAGTGAGGAATCATACATCAAATTGGCTTTGTTGAGTATATTCATTTGTACTGAACTTGGAGGAACAAAGACTAGAAATTGTTTCCTTGTCAAAATAGTAGGATATTCTATATGATTTCCCAAAAACCTGGTTTGCAACATTTAGATGATCAACTGGTTTTGTGTCCTAAATTTATCCTTTTAGGCATATTAAAAAGTAGGATTAAATTCTGCTTACTACCTTGTACTTTTAAGGATTCATCAGTTTAGTCCCTACACTTCTAATTTAATCAGAAAAGTCCTTGCATTCTCCAATTTCCTCAAATCGATCCAATCCGTCACTATTCCCTCAATTTTCACTGTTAAAATGCTGACGTGGGACCTTCTCACAGGGAAAATTCCTAAACTACCCATCGCTAGGCAGCTCGCCGACGCGTTGGTGTTGTGAATGCAGATGGGTAGTTTGAAAATTTTTCCTGAAAATTGACGGAGTGGTGACGGATTGGATCGATTTGATGAAATTGGAGAGTGCAAGGACTTTTCTGATTAAATTAGAAGTGCAGGGACTGAACTGATAAATTTTTGAAAGTACAGGGTAGTAAGCAGAATTTAGTCCTAAAAAGTATATCAATTTTTCAGTGGACTTCTATCTACTGGCTTACAATTTTTTTGTTATTTGTGTGCAGCGAGATAGATGTTTCTTACAATAATTTTTCTGAGAGCTTTGAGTCACCTTCTTGTACAGAAACCCTGTAAGAAGTTTGCATTCTAGTTGGCATACTTGGCACACGTTGTCTTTTCGTGAGATACTTTGATGTCTTCATCTCACCTCTATTTTGTTTCTGAACCTGCTAACTGATTTGGAATGTATCAGGAACGTGTTCAAAAGCTTTTCTGCACGTGATAATTCGTAAGCTGTTTTGATGAAGATATTTTCTTCTTTATTATCATTTTTTTGCACTTCAAATTTGCATGAATTGATTTTGTACTACACCATCCAGATTATATGCAGAGTGCCTGAAGAGCTCTCCATGTCCAAAAGGTACCATTATATCACTTAGGCTCAGAAAATGAATATGATGTAAATACTTTAATTATCCAACTGCAGTTTCCTTTTTTCTATTGGTAACTATTTTTCAAAATAGAATATGGCATGAAGCAGGTGTGACAGTGAAACTTCTTGAAACCTAGGGTTTTGCCACCCGGGTTCTAGGGTTTCTGCATAGCCGTTTACTGCCAGGAGGAAGAAGACAACTCGTCTTCTTTGGTGCAAGATGAATATCTTGGTCTGGAATTGGCAAGGAATCGTGAATCGGAAGACCCGGCATGCGCTCAAGCTTCTCACCCAGAAGCACCAGCCTCGTCTTGTCTTCCTTAGTGAAACTCATTGCACCAAGCAGCAACATCAATCTCTTCCCCAGGCGGTGGGGCTACCAAACATAATCCATTCTGATAGAGTTGATCGTGCTGGAGGGCTTGCCCTCCTTTATGATGATTCGATTACGGTAACTGTACATTGACTATTTCTTCATTGATGTGGATGTGAAAGGGCCTGATGATATCCAATGGCAGTTTACTGGTTTTTATGGGCACCCGGAGATAGGGCAGCAGCATCTCTCATGGGATCTGCTTCGTTCCCTCGTGCGTAGTTCGACAGACAAATGGATCGTAGCCGGGGATTTTAATGAGATATTGGAGCTGAGTGAGAAATCTGGAGGAAGGCTCCGAAGTTAGCAACAGATGAATGCATTTCGCCAAGCTTTGCTGGACTGCAATCTTGCAGACCTGGGGGCGGCTGGCGGACCCTTCACATGGAGTGATGCCCACACAAAGGAGAGGTTAGATCGGGTTGTTGGTTCCTCAGAGTGGCAAGGGGCTTTTGGCTTCTCAAGGATAGTTAACCTACCCCCTAACAGATCTGACCATGTTCCTATGCTTCTGGAGGTCCGAACGGAACAGATTGTGCATCATAGAGGCAGCAGGCGGTTTAGATTCAAAGAAATGTGGTGTTCCCATGAAGCTTTTACCCAGGTTGTGGAGGAGGCCTGGACAGAACCCCATAATGGGTGCCCGATAGTGCAAGTGTGTCGAAAGATAAAGGATACGGGAAAGACGTTGTTGGATTGGGACAGAACTACTTTCAAAAGTAGGAGGGAAGAGCTGGATTCGGTCCGATTCCGATTGGATTTGCTGCTGCAGAAGCCTTTTGACTCGAGTGACCAAGCTGAAAAGCTCCAGTTATCTCGGCGATTGAGTGAGTTGATGTCCATTGATGAAACTTATTGGCGTCAACGTTCACGTGCAATTTGGCTTAAAGATGGAGATAGGAATTCTAAATTTTTCCACAGAAGAGCCTCGAATCGTAAGCAGAATAATAAGTTAAAGGTTTGTTTGATGATAATGGGGTATGGCAGACTTCCTCTAATGGCATTGAAGACGTGGTTATGAAATACTTCCAGCAGCTTTATGCTAGTTAGGCACCAGATGTTAGAGCTCAAGAAGTGGTGTTGCAGACAATTGTTTCAAGAGTTACTGTCGAAATGAACGAGTTGTTATTGGCTCCTTATAGTATGGAGGAGGTTCGAAATGCCCTCTTCCAAATGCATCCCTCCAAAGCACCTGGACCAGATGGCATGTCTCCCTTCTTTTTCCTTAAGTACTGGGATCTTGTGGGGTCAGAGGTTAGTAGAGCAGTGATTTCTTTGTTGACAACTAAGGATATGCCTTCGGATTTGAACTTTACTCATGTGGTTTTGATTCCGAAGGTGAAAGAAGTACAAAATATGTCACAACTACGACCTATTTCTTTATGCAATGTCCTTTACAAAATAGCTTCAAAGGTGGTGGCTAATAGATTGAAAGTGCTATTACCTGCCATTATCTCCCCATAACACAGTGCGTTTGTCCCAGATAGGTTAATCTCTGATAACACTTTAGTGGCATCTGAACTTGCTCATTATATGAATAAGTTGCGAAGAGGCCATGAAGGATTTTTGGTTCTCAAATTGGATATTACTAAAGCCTACGACTGTTTGGAGTGGGATTTCCTCAGGAAAATAATGCTCAAAATGGGATTTGCGGCTCAATAGGTGGATTTGATCATGTTCTGTCTTTCCATAGTCCGGTATTCTTTCCTCATTAATGGGATTCGAAGCGGATTTGTTACTCCTCATCGAGGATTGAGGCAAGGTGATCCCATCTCTCCTTATTTATTTCTATTATGTGCTGAAGGATTGTCAGCCCTTATTTCTCACTCTGTGGCTAACGGTCAGTGGCAAGGGCTGCAGGTCTGTGATGGGGCCCTTATTATTGGTCATTTGCTTTTTGCAGATGATAGTATGTTGTACTCTAACGCTTCTTCTCAGGATTGGATTTTGATTCGGAATATATTAAATGTCTATGAGAGAGCTTTGGGGCAAAAGATTAACCTGCAAAAGAGTAGTGTGGTATTTAGTGGGAGTGTGCCTTCCCTTATACGACGATCATTGGCTGACATTCTTGACGTTCAGGTAATGGACACGCATGAGAAATATCTTGGCATTCCTACTCTGGTAGGTAGATCGAAAGCTGACACTTTTGCTTATATCAAAGATAATTTGTCAAAGAAGCTTACAGGTTGGCGTACCAAATTATTAAGTGCAGCTGGTAAGGAGATCCTGATAAAAGTCATAGCACATGCAATGCCTCTATACACTATGAATTGCTACCTTCTACCGCAGAATTTGATTCATGATCTCCACCAACTTTGTGCCCAATTTTGGTCAGGGAGTATAGAAGATAAAAAAAGTTATGCATTGGAGGGCTTGGGATGAGTTATGTAAACCTAAAGTGATGGGTGGAATGGGATTTCGTCATCTGTTTTCTTTTAATCTGGCTATGTTAGCTAAACAAGGATGGCGTCTAATTCAAGATCCTGAGTCTTTGGTTGGTAGGCTGTTGAAGGCAATCTATTTTCCCCATTGTAATTTTTGGGACGTCAAGGTTGGTTCAGCTCCATCCTATGCTTGGCGGAGCATTCTGAATGGTAGAGATATTTTGCAGGCCAGTATTCGGCATCATATTGGGGATGGTAAGTCCACCAACGTGTGGACTGATGGTTGATAGGGGAGGAATTGACTTCTTTCTATACTCCTAGAATTAATATGGTTTCAGACCTTATTTTATCTCCAGGTGTTTGGAACCAGGCTTTACTATAAGAGCTCTTCCCATTACATATTAAACAAAAGATCTTGGCTCTCCCGCTTAGTAATTGTATGCATGATGATCGATGGATTTGGTCTGGTGATAAGAAGGGAGGCTTCACCATCAAATCCGCCTACCATATAGCACAGGATAGAGTTTTGGGTGACAATTCCAGCATGCCTAACCCTAGTGCTGAGCTTTGGAACGGGATTTGGCAAGCCCCGGTCCCGGGGAAGGTTAAAATTTGTGTGTGGAAGGCGGCGTCCAATATTCTTCCATCTTGGAGCCAGCTAAGTGAAAGGGGTATAGACATTGATACCCAATGCCCATTCTGCGACGAAGAAATTGAGTCCCCTCTACATGCATTAAGAGATTGCTCCCACGCAAGCTCATTTCTTCAATTGGCAAATATTCCCACTGTTCTCTCTTCTGCAAGTGTGTTAGAGTGGTTAGTAGCTTCTTATTCTCAGTCTCTTACTACCAGTGGCGGAACCAAAATTTCATATGAAGTGGGGCACTCAAAAATTTTTATAAAAAAAAAAAAAATTTGAATTTAAAATATATACCAAAAATTTAATTAAAGATAACAAATTAAATAAAATTAAGGTAAGATTAATATTTTTTTTTAATTATATATTTTATAAATAAAATTTATAGCTTTAAATATTAGACAATATCTCATGAGACATAATTTATTTTTAACTTTTAAAACTATAAGAAAAAACTTGTTAATGTTGTCAAAAAGCAAAAGAAAACAATTGAAAAAATAACTTTCCAGCATGCATGATTCGAACCTGAGTCCAGCTGCAAAAACCATGCCTACTTTACCACTACACCAAATCAGCTAGCAATGACTTTCCATAAACTCCAAGCTATTTATCATCGTTTTCATGTACAAAAATTAAAAAAATAAAAATAAACCTGAGTGGGGCACGGGACCCACTGGGTCCCCACGTGGCTCCGCCCCTGCCTACTACCTTTGCTACTTTGTTGATGGTGATTTGGGCAACTTGGCGTAATCGAAATGCGAAAGTATGGGGAGATGAAGCTAAGTTAGCTTCGGAAGTTGTGCCACTTACTCTAGGATGGTGTGAGGAATTTAAGGTTGCTCATTCATCTTCTCGTCTTGCATCTCCAATACAAAATGTTAGATGGAAGAAGCCTTTTATAGGTATGATCAAACTAAATGTAGATGTGGCTTTTAGCAATGTGGATAGGAGTGCAGGTGTTGGGGGTGTGTTTCGAGACTTTGAAGGCTCTTGTCTGGGAGGTTTTCGCCACACACTTCTTGCAACTTCTTCTGCTCGGCATGCAGAACTAGTAGCGCTGCTGGTGGATGTTCAGCTAGCTAGCTAGCTATCTCTCATCAATTTGACCCTCTGATAGTGGAAACTGATTGTCAAGACTTGGTACAAGCTGTGGTGCATGATTCCCTTGATCATTAAGAGCTGGGCTACCTCTTAAGTGACCTTCGAGAGGCCTTGCAGCTAGTATCATTTGCGCAAGTTCATCATGTGTGCCGAGCAGCAAACATAGTGGCTCATACTTTTGCACAAGATGCTAAAAACTGTCAGTTTTTTATGCAGCTCTTTACTGTGCCTCCTCCTTAGAGGTGGCAAACGGGCCGCTAAGCACGAGCACAGCACGGGCCCCGCACGCTTTAAAGAGGCTTGGCACGGCCCAAGTCCGTTAGTGGCCCGACACGACTCGAGCACGTTAGAATAATGGGCCGGGTTGGCCTAGCAATATTGACCCATTGGCCCGACCCTGCCCGAGCCTATAATGGGCCCGGCACGGCCCGAGCACAACATATTGTGGGCCAGCCCGTTACAAACACAAAATTTCATTTTATTTTTAAAAATATTTAAAAACCACAATGATGAGATTTGAATACCTCTTTATTTAAAATCTCATGACAATTCCACCAATACTATTTTTTTATATTTTCAAAATAGTGAAATAAAACATTATATCCTTGTTTTGACATAAAGTATTTTTTCTAATCTCATAATAATACAACTATAGAATGAATGAAAGAATAATATGATATTAAATCTTCATTATATTAATAAAGATTAATCTCACAATAATGTACTACAAGCAATATATTTTGAGTTATTTTTTTCTTTCTTTCTTTCTTGTAGTGGAATATAAAAAATATTAGAAAACTAATCTTAAAAAGCTAAGATTAAGAAAAATATTGTAGAACTTCATTTATTTTAATTTTCTAAATAGTTAAATATAATTAATTTTTATTTATTCAAATTAAGATTTTAAAATCGTGCTTTATAGTGGGTAGGCACGAGCATGGCCCGTTTATTGACATATGGGCTCGGGCCATGGGCCGGACCGGGCTTAATGTTTAAGTAAATGGGTCGGCACGAGTCCGGCACGATAATAAATGGGCCGGCCCAAACACGGCACGAAGCAAGACTAAACCCGCTTAAAATGGACCGGGCCGGCCCGTTTGCCACCTCTACTCCTCCTAATGTGGTGGAGCTTATATCCATTGATTGTAATGACTTGTAAGTCAATGAAATCTATTTCATTTCCCTAAAAAAAAAATAGAATATGTTAAAGGAAAAGCACATTATGTGCCTTCGTCAAATAAACAGACGAAGAAGGAATCAAGCAATTACAAATCACAGCTCAATCAGCATTTAGTATCATCAATGTAATTGATATTTCCGTTGTAATCCTATCCCTATATAAAGGGGTTATGAATAAAATGAGGAGACCAATTCCAATTGTCATTTTACTTTAACAGAATATGGCATGTAATATAAATTTTCATTTGCATAAGCAGTCACGGAAATGGTTCATAACAATTTTCATTTAAATTCATATGTTTTTTTTTTGCTTGCCCCTCCTTTTAATCGACAGATCAGTACTCATTGCATATCATTGTGGTGGTAAAGCAACCACCATTGGAGGAATCTAGGGCTGCCACTTTGTTTGGTAATTACCAAACCGACCGAATACCAACCGATATTTTAAGTTTGGTAAACCGACTTTTTGGTAACCGAGACCGATAAAACCGAAATCGAAAATTACCGAAAAAGTTGGTTTGGTTTTGGTAAATGCCGAACCTACCGATTATCTAAATTTTAGCTTTATATACTATGATTTTCAATACACATACATGTATATTAAGAAATAAACATAAATTTTTTTTATAATAGTATGAACATTACTACATATATATACTACATTAATAGTACGTGTATTTTAAGTAACCTAGTCAAAGATGGTTAAATAACCCAGTTTTATTGAAAATGACTCAAACTTGATATTATATATACAAAAGAAAGCTTTAATTAGGAGATGAGTACAAAGTTTACGACTATAAAATTGAAGAACCTAGTTTTGTTCGTTCTAATTTTAATTACAAAGAATTAGTTGTTCTAAAGTTGGTAATACTGAAAACCGAAATACTGAATTTGGTAGTTATGATTAAAAACCGAAAATTTTGGTTGGTAATTGGTAACTCAATTTTGAAACCGAAAGCTTTGGTTTTGAAGTTGGTAATACCTATAACCGATTCAAACCGACCGAGTGACAGCCCTAGAGGAATCAATTTTGAAGCGGATCAAGACCCAGTTGGTGCATCACATTTCGCTCCTTCAGGGCCTAACTGGGGATTCAGTAGCACTGGACATTTCTGGGATCTTGACACCAACTCTAAAGACTACGTAAAAACTAATATATCTTTACTCAGGATGAACAACTCTGAGTTGTACACAGATGCACGCCTCTCTCCTCTTTCTCTCACATATTATGGACTCTGCTTCAACAGTGGAAATTATACTGTGACGCTTTACTTTTCGGAGATTATAATCAGAAGCAATAGAGCTTTTTCTAGTCTTGGAAGACGGATCTTTGATGTTTATATTCAGGTAGCCACTCATACTGTTTATGCACTCTATAGGCCACAACAGATCTCTGATTGTTTGCATTTGTTACAGGATCGGAGAAGCTAGTGTTGAGGATTTTGACATTGAAAAGGCTGCCCAAGGGGTTGATAGGCCAGTCATCTGGGAATTTAAAGCAGTTGAGGTTAGGAAGAAAACTTTAGAGATCCGATTTCATTGGTCTGGGAAAGGGAAAACAGCTTCCCCAAAGAGAGGAGTATATGGTCCACTTATTTCAGCTATCTCTATAGAATCACATATTTCCCGCATTTGAACATTGGAAATTATTTTTTGCACCGACGGTGTAAATGACTTAACACTTCTAAGATGATCTCAACTCTTGATATTTATAATTAATATTTTTATTAATTACCTAAGAATGTATTTAATATAATCTAACCATCCATTTATGTCGGTGCAAGTGCACGTCGGTGCACACTCTCTCTCTCTCTCTCAATTTGTTTTTGACTCGTCCGAAACATACAAGCAAGTGAAGCAACTAAAACTTAATTGTGATAGAGATTGTGGGAGGGTGTTTGATGCCCCAATTAGGTTGTTGCAAAGGAGCTAATATCGCCTAATATCGCCTAATGCTCTATTATTTATATCTCTATAGAATCACATATTTCCCGCATTTGAACATTGGAAATTATTTTTTGTACCGACGGTGTAAATGACTTAACACTTCTAAGATGATCTCAACTCTTGATATTTATAAGTAATATTTTTATTAATTACCTAAGAATGTATTTAATATAATCTAACCATCCATTTATGTCGGTGCAAGTGCACGTCGGTGCACACACACTCTCTCTCTCTCTCTCTCTCAATTTGTTTTTGCCTCGTCCGAAACATACAAGCAAGTGAAGCAACTAAAACTTAATTGATATAGAGATTGTGGGAGGCTGCTTGATGCCCCAATTAGGTTGTTGCAGAGGAGTTAATATCGCCTAATGCTCTATTTATATTAAAAAAAAAAAGATTGTGAAATACTAGAAACAGAATTGTGGAAGATGATGGGAGTTTGTTTACTTCAAAGTACATGACTATTGGACCCAAAAAAAAGCACAGGACTATGTGCAATATTTTTAACATTCTAATACCAACTTTTCGTTTTCTTCATCATCTTTCTAACTAAGTTTGATCTTTATAAAATTGCCAAATAAATTTGATTTTTATAACATCCTAAAAGACAATACTGTTTTGGACTGCATATCCAATGTATGGCTGCATATCCTATAATCTGAGTTTCGACTCTGTGTTGATCATCTGTTTATTGATTTTTATTAATTTTTTAGAGTTGAGGCCTCCTCATGATAGCAAGACATGGGTATTTATTGTTGTTGGAGCTTCGGTTTTGTGCATCATTCTGTTGATTTTAAGCATTCTTTGGTGGAGAGGCTGTCCGGATAAGAAGACATCAAGAGAAGAAGGTGCTACTAATTTACCATGCTAATTTCTAGGGGTAGTACCGTAGTAGCAGTGCATTGGTTCATACATTTTTTATTTTTTTATTTATTTATTTCATGTAACTAGGGACTGAACAGATAGATGGATAGGATACTATGTGGTAAGAAATTTATAAATTTGCAATACATTACCAATATCCTAAGTTCCTAACCTTGTTTGATGGACAGCTCTGAGAGGACTTGATCTGCAAACTGGCTTTTTCACGTTCAAGCAAATAAAAGCTGCCACTAATAACTTTGATCCTGTAAACAAAATTGGGGAAGGCGGTTTTAGATCTGTGTACAAGGTACCATAAAACTCCATCTTTCTTTATTTTAATATTTTGGTGTTTATTTAATTGCTTTCCTTATTGGTAGGCATCTTATCATGATTGAAAATTAAGACTATTCGATGCAGGGGATATTACTGGATGGTACTATAATTTCAGTAAAGCAATTATCTGCAAAATCAACGCAAGGAAATCGTGAACTTGTGAACGAAATAGGCATGATTTCTAGTTTACAGCATCCAAATGCCGTGAGATTGTATGGATGTTGCAATATTGAAGCAAATCAGTTACTTTTGGTATATGAATACATGGAGAACAATAGCCTCGCACAGTTGCACATGCTTTGTTTGGTAAGCTTATCGTGCCTAGGAACAATCCTGAAATCTTGTATTACAAACTGTACTAAAATAACCCATTAATTGTGAATCTCTCTTAAATGCAGGTCCAGAGGGAGGTCCACCCAAATTGGCTGGCCTATGAGGCAGAAAATATGCATAGGCATAGCAAAAAGTCTGGCATTTTTGCATAAGGAATCAGCACTGAAGGTTGTACACAGAGATATTAAATCAACGAATGTATTACTGGACCAAGACCTTAACGCTAAAATCTCGGACTTTGGTCGACTGGCCAAGCTTGACGAAGAAGAGAACACCCACATTGCTGGAACTATGTAAGTTACTCTTACATATGGCTTCCTTATATATATATATATATATATATATATATATATATATATATATATACAGTCCGTCTCAGGTGAGGACGTCCCTACCAAGCGGACGGTACGGATTTCCTGTTTTCGACCATTTTCCGGCCACATTTTTACATCTTAACCGTTCAGTTTTTAGGTCCTAATGTATAGATCACCTCTGCAAAATTTCAGCCAATTTGATTATCGTTAAGGCATCCAAAACTGCAATTTACCATTATAAATACGAACGGTTCCGGTTCGACAGATTTGGTCAGTTCGTGTAAAATGCAGTTTTGGATGCCTTAACGAGCACCAAATTGGCTGAAATTTTGTAGAGGTGATCTATACACTAGGACCTAAAAACTGAACAGTTAAGATGTAAAAATGTGGCCGGAAAGTGGTTGAAAACAGGAAATCCGTACCGAAAATTCGGTACGGACGTACGCACCTGAGAAAATTCCTATATATATATAGGCCCGATCAAGGGCGGACGTCGACGCAGCAGGCGACTTCCAGGCTGCGACGGCGGCGCGGGGCTTGCAGGAGGGAGGCCGGAGGCGTCCCGGACGTTTCTGGGCACCGTTCGAGGTCGGAGGAGATCGGGCTTGCCGATTTTTGGGCAGCCACCTCACCTGCAACTGCAGGTTCTGTGCAGCACCGCAAAACCCGTCGCCGGCGACTGCACCCGACCGTAGACCCCTCCGTACGACCCCTGGCCTCCCTCCAGCAAGCCACGCCTCGCCGTCGTCGCTCGATTGAGGCCGGAGCAGCGACGTCCGCACTTTTTCTGGGTTGCGGACGTTCGCTCTCGAACGGTTCCGTGTATGTGTATATATATATATATATATATATATATATATGGAGAGGTTCCAAAGAGGACGTCGGCACTGTTGTTAAAGTGCGGACGTCGACGCTGCAGCTTGGCTCGGGGCTCGATGGAGCCGCGGGGCTTGCCTGACGGACGCCAGGGGTCGAACGGACCGGTCTGCAGTTGGTGGAGTCACCGGAGACGTTGTTGCAGCGCTGCCCAGAACAGTACGGGATGCCTCCGGCCTCCGTCCGCCCGCCGTCTCCGCCTGGAAAGCCGCTACTAGCAAAGTGTGGACGACCGCTTTGGAACAGGCCTCTGTGTGTCTGTGTATGTGTGTGTATTATATATATATATATATATATATTCTTATAATATGTTTAGGCTGTCTTGATTTTGGCCGATGCAGTTAAGCCAACAAGATTATTATTTTTATCAGTTTGTTTGCTTGACCATTATGCTCCACTTGTACTTACTACTACAAGATATTATCTATACATGACACAACAAGGTTTATGATAATTTACCAGCAAGCAAATAATTAGTTTTTCATCGGCACATAAGTTTCGAATATTTACAAAACCGGCCAATGGCCGACAAAAGAGCCACATACCTAAATCATCATTACTCTGCTAATAAAGCCTTAAGAGCTCCCAAGGTAAAACCAGTGTCCAGAAGGTCACTCTCAAGTTGCATACACTTAGGCTCGGCATTTTTCAATTCGGCCTCTATCTTTTTCAATTTTTCTTGGCTTTGGAAACAATGCAAATGAGCATCTGGTAATACTTTTCTCTTTACCTTTCAAAGCCATTGCTTGGCCGACCCAATCCTACAAAATATAGAGCATCATTGGTTAGCACATCATGTTTCTCGGTGTATCTCAAGTTTCTAGTTATTCGGTGCTATTTGCCGAAAACCACGAAACTTGGGGGGGGGGGGGGGGGGGGAAGGCATATTACATGCATACGAGCCAATATTCTCGACATAAAAAATAAAAAATAAAAAAAGATCAAAGAAGAAAATGGGTAGTTGGCTGACCGAGCTTTTGCTATTTGAGTCGGCTACAACTTTCTTTCAAATTGGCTGACCAACTCTCAATTTGG
This sequence comes from Rosa lucieae, assembly GCA_024704745.1. NCBI lineage: Eukaryota > Viridiplantae > Streptophyta > Magnoliopsida > Rosales > Rosaceae > Rosa > Rosa lucieae. Next base: position 28,479,321 of record CM045496.1, on the reverse strand, counting down.
GTTGGCTGCAACTTTCTTTCAAATTGGCTGACCAACTCTCAATTTGAGTTGGCTGTAACTTCTTTTGTGTTGGCTGACCAACTCTCATTTTGAGTTGGTTGTCACTTTGTTTTGTGTTGGCTGACCAACTTTCATTTTGAGTTAGCTCACTTTCTTTTAAGTTGGCTGACTTGAATTTCCTCATGTATTTGGCCAACTTAAAAATTTGAACTCCCTTGTTGGCTTACTCTTCCTCACTTGGGCTCATTGGCCAACCTGAGATTTTTCATGTGTTGGCTTACTCCTCCTTACTTTGGCCAACTTGAACTTTTTCATGCGTTGGCTTATCCAAAATTGCTTTGTTGGCTTCCTTGAGATTTTTCATGTGTTGGCTCCCACTAGCCACTCCTTTATGGCCAACTTAAGGTTTTTCATGAGTTGGCCAACATGAGCTACAAATTGGCTTTCTTGTGATATTTTTTGTTTGTTGGCTGATACTTAGCATTTTTCACTTGTTGGTTTCCATGAGCTACTCTCATTTGTTGGCTTCCATGAGCTACTCTCACTTGTTGGCCAACTCTAGTCCTATCAATCGGCTAAACTCGAGTAAGTTATTTGTTGGCCTTCGTTAGCCGATTTGCCTATACATTCTTCTGTTGGCCGATTTGAACATTATATTCATTGGCTTCCTTGCGTCCATAGACTTGTTGGCCACCATGAGGTATATTCACGTGTTGTCCTACTCAAACTTGTTCATTGGCTAACTCATGAACAATTCACTTATCTATTCAAATATCATTTTGTTCAGTTACTTGCTTAGGCCAATTTAGTCAATTTTCCGAAATCTCATTCGACCAAGAAAATGCATTCTAGCCATCAAGGAGGTCATGGAGGATGTATATACATGAGTTTTTCGGAAGTCGATTAGGGGACCAAGTTGACTCAAATTTCTCAACCACTCGGCGACATTCGCCGATGCTTAAAAAACTTGGGGGGGGGGGGGGGGGGGGGGGGCAATGTTTGTACCCACATTTGCATGGCCACTCGGACTTAGCTAATGTGCATAGTTATTGAATGATTTCTAATTACAATGAGCCGCTCAACAAGTATTTGGGTTGGTAGCCAGAAATGGTGGCCGATGAATAATTGGACACTTTGGTTAGTCCAAGTTAAGTCAGATAATAGTTAGGCTTTTAGTTATCGGCCAGCCCGTAGTCATCAATTCGAAAAAAGAGATTTATTATCTAAAAGCCCATCGGCCGATTGTTCAAGTCATTCTAGTCAGTGTCCAACTCGAACTCAACTTGGGAGGATAATAGCTAATCGATAAAGTAAGCTGATAAACGATAAAGATGAGGTGGGATCTAGTATTTCAGTCGAATTGAAGTTCGTTAGCCGATAAGGAGAGTTCAATTCAAGATAGTCTACTTCAAGATTAATTACAGCCGTTGATGATGACCTTCAAAGCCAATCAAGATAGAATCCAGCGTCAAGTCAGCCGACGATAAGTATTGGAGCCAAATCAAGATAGAGTCACGGAGACAAGAGGAGGCCGAATTCCACTCAACTTCAAAAAGCCAAGATATCAGTTCAAGTCACAGAGCAGCCAATATAAATAGAAGCATCGACAGAAGACATCACACACACAACTCCAGAAACTCAAGCCATCAAGCTTTTCTTGTTTTCGTCTTGCCTTTTGCTTAGGTAGAATTTCCGCTTGTTCCTTAGCTATTAGTTTGCTCTGCAAGTTACAATTTCAGTTACTTTACTTTCCTTGTAGCCTAGTATCGATTTTGAATTGTTCTCTTTGTTTTCTTTTAAACAATAGTTAATAATTTTCAGCCATTCCATATTTCAGTTTCGTTGTTATTATCTTTTATTTGCTCCTTATTATCTTTATGTTTTACTTGTTTGATCATGTTATTTGTTGTTTGTAGTCGCATAGTAGCTATTAATCTTGAAGATTTCATTAGTTACGAGTTCACTTTTACTGTTACTTGTTATTATTTGGATCCAATTGACTTAAGCCTTGTGACCAGACAGTTCATATTTACTCATACTCTCACGACCACACCTAACTCACCCAACCATCAGCCACCAAGTCCTTAATCTATAGGCATCGAACTATCAGCTGAGAATAAGTTCCTTCCTCGGCTAAAAATTGCTTGATAAGTCAGATCTACATCCACTACACCTACAATTGCACACTTGGCCTTCTGGCCGTGTGCTGGCACGCTCCACATTCTATTTATTGAGAAGGACATTTGTTCCTTGGTCACTCGGCTTTCTTGGCCGAGGTGATTTTCAAAGGCATATACGGAGCCGTTCGAGAGTGGACGTCCGCAACCCAAAAAAATGATGGACATCGCTCCTCCGGCCTCAATTAACCGTCAACGGCACCCAGCGGCTTCCAGGAGGGAGGCCATGGGTCTGCGAAGCCAGTTTGCAGTCGGATGGAGTAGCCGGCGACCGATTTGTAGAGCTGCCAAGAACCTGCAGTTGCAGGTGAGGTCGCTGCCCAGATACTTGCAACCCCGACCTCCTCCCACCTCAATCGTTGCCCAGAAGTAGTCTGGGATGCTCCTGGCCTTCGTCCGGCAAGCCCCGCTCCTCCGTCGCGGCCTAAAGTGGCTGCTGCGTCGACGTCCACACTTTAGCGATAGTGCGGATGTCCGTCTGTGATCGGGCCTGTATATATATATATATATACTGAGCCGTTCCAAAGAGGACGTCCGCACTTTAGCGAAAGTGCGGACGTCGATACTACAACTCGGCTAAGGGCGTGACAGAGCAGCGGAGCTTGCCGGACGGAGGCCAAGGGTCTACAGTCGGTGGAGTCCCCAGCGATGTGGTTGCAGCGCTGCCCAGAAACCTGCAAGCTCGACCTTCTCTGACCTCGATCGTTGCCCAGAAGCTGTCTGGGATGCCTTCGGCCTCCGTCCGGCTCGATTCACGCCGCCGTTGCGGCCTGAAACGCTGCAGAAGATCGACGTCCACACTTTAACGAAAGTACGGACGTCCACTTTGGAAAGGGCCTTTATATAGATATATATATATATATATATATATAACTTTGCTCAGGTGCAGATATCAGCACCTAAGAAAAAAGGTACGGATTTCCAGTTTTGACCCACTTTTCGATCATATTTTCACATCTTAACCGTTCTGTTTTTAGGTCCTAATGTACAGATCACCTCTATAAAATTCAGCCAAATTGGTGATCGTTAAGGCATCCAAAACTGCAATTTACACGAATGAACCGAATCTGCCGAACCGGAACTGTTCGTGTACATTGTTGTAAATTGCAGTTCTGGATGCTTTAACGATCACCAATTTTGCTGAAATTTTGCAGAGGTGATCTATACATTAGGAACTAAAAATTGAACGGTTAAGATATAGAAATATGATCAAAAAGTTAGTCAAAACCTAAAATCCGTACCTAAGAAAAACTACTGACGTCTGCAGTGGAGAAGTGCTGTATATATATATATATATATATATATATATATAAATATATATTCTAAACCCCAGTTTTACAACAAAAAGGGAATCTTATGGAGCTAGTGGATCCAAGGCTGGGGTCCGATTTCAGCAAGGAAGAGGCAATTAGAATGGTCAAAGTAGCTCTACTATGCACCAATCCGGCACCAGTACTTCGGCCTACGATGTCTGCAGTAGTGAGTATGCTTGAAGGGCGGAGCGTCATTCATGAATTTATTATGGATCCAAGTATCTATGGTGATGAGACGAGGTTGACAGCCTTGAGGGATCGGTTTGAGAAGTTTGCAGCAGAAGGTAGCTCATCGAGTGGAACTCAAAATTCAGAACTTCGTGCGTGCATCAGATGCAACATCAATCGATGGGTTATTCTCTGAGGCTGCTACATCTTCATATCTCTACAAAGTTAGTCCTACTTCTTAGTAATGTAGACACATAGGAGTGTTACCTCACTTATCTTTTGGACAACGTATTCCACACATGAATTCACATGGCAATGATCATAATAGGAAATGTTGCTTCATTTTAGTAAGAACTGTATTCCAATTGACCAGACATCTTCTGAATGACTTGTTAGTCAAGAAATCAGATTACAAAAAAAAAAAAAATGGTAAGTCAAGAACCCTGCACAAGGGAAAGCTTTGTGAAGTTTCATTAGCCATATCATGATGGGATTGGTCATCCCAGCTTTTCCGGTATAGTTGCCAAACATGAATTAAAAAGACAGAGACATGTCCAACAACGTGGATGTCTAATACCTAAAGGTCCACAGTTTTAACACGATTCCACCAAATGTTAAAAACATAAGCAGATATAAAGATGACCAGTGACTATATTACCCATGAAAGTCCTTGTCCCAAAAAGAACTTATTTAGGAAAAAAAAAAGGGTTTTTGTCCATTTACTCTAATTCTATGAATTTTTTTCTCACTTACCCCATTAAGTTTTTTTAATTCCACCTTACCCATGAAGACTTTAATAAGGTATTCCCTAATACCCAATTATTTTTTTTTTTTTAAAGACTATTTTACTCTCACCCCTTTGTTACCTAAAGACAGAGAGAGAGAGAGAGAGAGAGAGAGAGAGAGAGAGAGAGAGAGAGAGAGAGAGAGAGAGAGAGAGAGAGAGAGAGAGAGAGAGAGAGAGAGAGAGAAGGCATAGGAGACTTTGCCGGAGTCCTGTCACCGATCGTCGGAATCCGGCTAACGATTGACAGAATCCAGTCACCGACTACGGGAATCCGGCCACTGACTGCCACCCTCCGAACTTCTCTGAAAACCTCACCAGAGATCCCCAAAGAGATCGTTGGAGATCTCATAAGTCTCCAGAAAGGTTTATTGCCTCTAAATAGACCTTTATTGCCCCCAATAGAAGGGCAATAAACCTCTATTGCCCCCCAATAGACCTTTATTGAGGAGCAATATTGGGGGACAATAGAGGTTTATGAAACCTAGCCGAAAGTCTCCAAAGAGGTTGTCAGAGATCTCATATGGGGCCGGAGAGGTTTATTGCCCCCTGAATAAACCTGTATTGCCCCCAATAGACGTCTATTGCCCCCCAATAGAACTTTCAGTTGCCATAATGGGAACTAATCTCCATAAAATTAGACAAATAAAACTTTGTTTAAGGAAAAAAAACGAGGAGATTACATTAATTCAAAATATTTATTGCCCTCCAATTGACTTTTATCAGGAGACTATTCGGGGGCAATAGATGTCTATCCTCCAATAAAATTTTTTTTTTCTTTCTTTATGTGCATTCTGGAGAAGTTTTAAACACACACCCCTAATTACTTAATACACACTCCATACTTAATACACCACCCATTTAATTTCTCATTTTAATATTTTACTAAATACACAACCCAAAGTATCTAAAATACCCTTAATCTCAAAAATCATGAAATATCCTACTTTTTGACTATATTAAGGTTAGTATTTAATATGATTAGTATATTCTAGTATATTGACGTTTTGTAAATGACCATATTGATTACTTGTGTTAGTTATTGAGAAATCCATAAAGATTTATTACTATTACCTTTAAATAGATGCATATAAATAGGTTTTGTGTTATTTGAGCTCTCATCCACCAAACACCATGTTAATTGTCAAGTATAAAATTATGAGTTGAACATTCACCCAAAACTATACTGTTAGTTTCTCCATCATGGTGGAACTAAAAAGTTGTCATTAGAGGGGCTAAACAAATTAACAATTACAAAGTTTTTTCACCTGTGATGTTTTATATTAGAAAATAAATTGATTAATCATAACTCTTAGAACAAAAAAGGAAATTAACTAAAAAATGGGAGTAAAGCGATATGTTTTAAAAATATATAATGCCATTGATTTTGAAATTCTAAATATTATGGCTTCAAACCTCATTTAATTACAATTTATTTAAGAAAAAAAATTAGTTAGATAGTTTCTAACTTTACTCTTGTATTAAATTGGGAGGCCATATATAGAAATTTGTTGTGTTTGTCTAACTATTTATACATAAATAGAATGATATAAGGAAAATATGACTATTTTTTTTCTTCTTCTAATGCATAGATGTCTGTTTTGGTCATTTAACCTACCTGCAATATAAAATAATAGGGATGTGTATTAAGTGATTAGGGGTGTGTATTTAAAATTTCTCGTGCATTCTGCCCCCATTACAAAAAAAAAAGAAGAAAAAAAAAAGACGAGGCCTAATCATACCCAATAAAAAAAAATATTTGATATGGGCACTTAGAAAATGCTCTGGGCACCCACGTCTTCTTCACTACCTTGGGGCAGCCTTCAACCAGAAGCGCCGGCAGCGATAAGGTCGAGAACCCAAGGCTTACTGAACTTGTGTGCCAGTTCGGCGGCGAGCTTCATGGCCGGTAACCAGTCTGTGGCAACTACTGGTAAGAGAACACCGAGTGTCGAATCGAAGAGGCCTTCGGTGAGGGCTGCTCTATCTCGTCATTGGAGTCTCCGGCGGCGAGGAGGGTGCCCGCCACGGCCCCAGTCATGCTAGGTGTATTCCAACATTCCAAATATTCTCCACAAGGTCGCCATCCAAGTAGAGGACAGGGCGTGAGTGAGCTAAGATCCTTGCCAGATCGAGTCTTTGGGTCAAGTGGCGAGTTGAGGCTGCTGTACTCGCAGTGGGAGAAGAGGAAATTGTAGTGGATTGCGATGGGAATCGTCGTTGGAAAGAAGAGATGCACTGAGAGGGACGCGTGCAGAGGGGGGGGGGAGGGAGGGAGAGAGAGAGAGAGATGAGTGGCATGATGTAATTTATTAATTAAATTGAGGGCAAAATTGTCATTTCAATTTAAATTGGGTTAGTGGGAATAAAAATCTGTTGCTGGGGCAAGTGGGATAAGTTTGGCTAATTTTAGTGCTTTGGGGAGCAATCTAAATGAATGAGATCAAACTAGTTTAAGGATAATTATTAATATATCGACATGATATTCTTCAAAAAAAAGAAATTAACGAAATCGAACTAGTTTAAGGATAATTTAATAATTCAGTACTTTTTTTTTTTAATCAAGCCAGACAACTTTCATTCAACTCAAGCCAGAATAGCACGGATACATACCTTCCCTTGCCATCTATGGGCAAGTCTAGGACGTGGCATCACTCATTAGACAATCAGTGCTCACAAATGAAAGCAAGCCTATAACTATGAAAAATCTAGATAATACATAGGCATAGTTCAACAAAAATCTAAGATCTCTCCTTGTCATCCAAGTTAAGGTGAGGAGGTTTGGCTGGGTCCAGCCTCCTGGATCCCAAATTTGAAATCCCATAGAAACAGATCCCAAAACTTTAAGCTTCAAATTCGGATTTAGTTTTTGCAGCCAATTTTGTTTGGGCACCCAAAAGAAATTGGACACCCTAACACAATTGGGCCTCCAAAGTGATTTGGGCCACACGACTGATCTGGGCACCCAACCCAAACTGGGTTCTCCCTTCTTTGCGCCGGTCAATGTCGTCGCCTCTGCCACCATCGTCCATACAAGAGAGGAGCACCCAGATTGCATCGTTGCCGCTCCTTAAGACCGGATGCCTCCAATCGCCGTTATACGGTAGTGGAAGCCTCTAAATTTCCAAACCATAGGTAGCATCAAGCCGATCCCTTTCATGGTCAAAACCTTCACTGCACTTACGGGATGCTAGCCACCACGATTTCCTGTCCAGTGTGACCCAATCGTTGCCAGCCCTGGCAGCCCATCATCGGCCTTGAGCCGCGCTCTATTTGGTCGGATTCGACCAGAATCCTGATTGAAATCCTCCCTCGTTAATTTCCTCCAGCGTGAGAGTCCGGCAGTTGCAAAACTGTCCCTTTCCCCAGAAATTATGGAGAGGCAATCTGGTTTGGAGCTCGTTGAATAAGATCAACGTTGGGTCACCGCGAGGAGGCAGGGAGAGGCGGAGAAGATTCCTCTTGGTGTTGGCGCCGACCAGCATTACTTTGATTCCCAACCATGACGGCTAGGGTTTGGTAGAATTCAGAAGAGGCTGCGCTGCATCTTCATATAAATTTCACTTTCTTATAGTTTTCTCACTTATAATCTTCCATGAGCATTTTTTTTCCCTTCCTTTTTCTTTATTCAGTACTTAAAACTTTGACAATCAATTATATACCTCATTAATGTAGGGAGTGTTGACAAATGGGTTGTGCAAAACGATAAAAATTAATTGCAATTCTAATTATAGTGGTCAATTTGAGTGAAATATCTGATTTGCCCCTGCACTTAAAGGAGAAATAACAGAATGTAGATGGAAGCACCTTAGTGATATGGTTTCAGAAGTCCAGGTACCTATTTGATCACTTTGAGGGGCGGAGCGTCGTTCATGAATTTATTATGGATCCAAGTATCTATGGCGCTGAGACGAGATTGAAAGCCTTGAGGGACCAGTTTGAGAAGTTTGCAGCAGAAGATAGCTCATTGAGTGAAACTCAGAACTTCATGTGTGCATCAGATGCAACATCGATGGGTTATTCTACGACTGCTACATCTTCAGATCTCTACAAAGTTAGTCCTACTTCTTAGTAATGTAGAGTTGTAGACACACATAAGTGTTACGTTACTTGTCTTTTGGACAACGTATTCCACACACGAATTCACATGGTAAATGATAATAATAGGAAATGTTGCGTCATTTTAGTAAGAATCGTATTGCAATTGACCAGCCATCTTCTGAATGACTTGTTAGTCAAGAAATTTGCTTGCCGACACATTAAAAAAAAAAAAACAAAAAAACAAAACAAAACAATGGGGAAAAAGATAAGTCAAGAACCCGGCACAAGGGAAAGCTTTGTGAAGTTTCATTAGCGATATCATGATCGGATTGGTCATCCCAGCTTTTCCGATATAGTTGCCAAACATGAATTAAAAAGATAGAGACATGTCCAACCCTAATACCTAAAGGTCCATAGTGTAGATACCTCTCACTAGCATGACTAAATTGCTATTTCACCAAGCATAAGTAACACCCTCCTAGGGGGCCCACAAGCTATGGTAGGACCCGACCACGATATACATCTTGTACCTCGATACTCAAGCTACGCCACGGTAATCGAAAGCGGCCAATACCTAGTCGGGCCTTGCCAAGTTGCCTCCATAATAAGCCTTTCTACACTAGAATAGTTCTCTTTTGCATCCCACATTGGAAAACATGTAAAGGATATGGGTTCCCTTACCTATAAAAGGGACCCCTCCTCACAGTTAGAAGTCATCCCATTACACACTTTGTAATCCCTTTGGGCCGTAAGGCCCAAACCCATATAGTGCAACACTTCAAGTGGACATAGTTTCTCGCTAAGGCGGGAGATGAACCACTATACATCTTATCTTCTTTCTCTCTCTTTAACATTAATTAGACCCCTTGGTCACCAACATTAACATTGGCGCCGTCTGTGGGAAGCCAACATAAAGGCTTTGTCACGTACCATGAACTTTGGCCCATTAGCGGCAAGTCTACGGTTGGTCAACATCAAATCAAGGGTTGGTCAACGCCCATCAGGGCCGATCAACAATGATCCGAGCTGGTCAACGATGATCAGGAGTGGTCAACGCTGCTCCACTGTATATAAAAAAAATATTAAAAAATCAGGTGCTTCTTTATTTTGGACACCCAAAAGTATTCTCTAGGCACCCATGAGTCTCTTGTTGGCATCAAACTGCTCTCTTGTTGGCCTGTCAAAGATAGGCTACAGCCTCCAATCAGCGTCATGCTCCACGAAGCCGAGTAGCCAACTCCTTGATCATCATCACCTTCAACGCCTATTGCACTCAACAAGGTCGTTATCTGTCATCGAGCACAACTCTAGCATCGACCACGGCTCCGCCAATCTATTAGCAGTTGGACCAAGGCTAACGCCTTCGCTAAAGCGTCATCCTCCATAGCAAGACTTCGCCTTCATGTATCTCTGCCAAGGCCGATGGCCATGCTCGGCTAGTTGACAACCGCGAGCAAGCCATTCTCCGCTACTGTACACCGCTAGCAAGCCATGCTCTGTTACTGTACACTGCTAGCAAGCCATGCTCCGCTACTGTACACTGCTAGCAAGCCATGCTCCGTTACTGTACACCGCTAGCAAGCCATGCTCTATGAAGCATGGATACTTCAAAAAACTCAATATGGTGTATCGTATCCGTATCGGATACGGATACGGGTACGATACGCACTGGGTACGTATCTAGGACCTTCAAAACGTATCATTGACTATGTAGCATCAGTTGACCTTTTTGATACGTCTTGGATACAGTTTGATAAAATATTGGATACGTTTTGGGGGTATTTTGGATAATTTCCTATCACTTTCAACCTAATACACACGAAGCCGAGTGCGGCTTCGATCAGATATCTCTCTTCGCATCAGATATCTCTTCGCTTCTTCGCGGCGTCCCTTTCTCACTTTCTGTTCGTTGCTTCTTCCCGAGTTCACACTTCGCAGCTAGTGGGTAAGTTCAGATCGAAAGCTTGAAGCTAGTGGGTATGTTCAGTTCGAAAGCTTGAAGCTTTAACATCTGTGGGTTGAAGGCTTGAAGGTTGAGGCCTTGAAGGTCGAGTTCTCTGAAGACAATCTTCGCATCTCTGTTTGTTGCTTGATGGGTATGTTCTGAATTGAAAGCCTTCAAGGTTGAAGCTCTGTGGGAGTGTGGGTTGAAGGGTTGAAGCTTGAAGAGTTTAAGGTTGTTCTGTCACTTCTGTGGGCTATTATTAAAGGTATGTTCAGTGGAAGTTTTGGAGTATGAATTACGTTTTGGAATCATCTTATATCAATTATAGTGAGTAGGCCAGTAGGTTTGGAATCAATTACGTTTTGGAGTATGAATTATCGTTTAATTAAGTCTGTTACATGAATGTTTTGGAATCAATTACATGAATGTTTAATTATAGTCTGTTACATGAATGTTTTGGAGTATGAATTAAGTTTTGGAATCAGTTACATGAATACAAATGTGGAGAGATGTGGGATATTGGAGGGGATGATTTTGAGGTTGCCAACCTCTCTCTTGATGAACCGGAATTGGAGGGTGTAATCTTTGATGATGAGGATGGAGTTGATTGAAGTTGTGCAAGTTTTGGAAGCTTGTTGTGCTTGAACTTAGTTTTAATTTATGTTGCTTGAACTATTTGTTAAGTAATTTGATCCTTTGACTTATGTTTTGTTTGATTGTTTGAATATTATGTCTTTCAATTGCTTGTTTCATTGCAATTCCATCATTTTATATGCAATATTCATCAAATATATTTATTAACACTATATATATATATTTTACATATTATTTTATAAATGTGTCCAAAACGTATCGTATCCTGTTTTTTTGAAAAAAAACGTATCCACGTATCGTATCGTATCGCACCCCGTACCCCGTACCCGTGTCAGTGCATCATAGGCCATGCTCCGTTACTATACACCGCTAGCAAGCCATCCTCTGCTAACTTAACGAACACTGCCAGAGTTAGCAAGCTAGCGGCAACGCCAGCAAGTCACCGCCGGTAGATCATCGTCCTGTGTCAGCGCTAACTGCCAGCGGCTATCTGATCATCAATCTTAGATTCGATCATCTCTCTCCGCCAGCCGCTTCAGCTGGCCATAACCGCTGATCATGGTCCACCGGATGCAAAGCCAGCCACCACTGGCCGCCCTCTACTGGACAAAACTCCGATGGCCAAAACTCTGCTCCGCTAACCGGCAAAGGCCTCCGCTGAGCAGCTTCACTGCTGGGCATCCCCGAGCTTCACCCTTCACCACTGGGGCATTACCGCTGGGCAGTTAACCCACAGAAGCCATATCTGATTGCCAGCTGAAGTCTGGGACAGACCATCGATCCCATTCAATTTTGATCGACCAACCTTCGAGTCGTTGTCGGACATTGAGCAAAACACTCACCATCTTTTCTCCCGACACTTCGGCTGTTTCACCAATTGATTTCGCTCAAATCAAGCATCCAATTTAAGCTAAGTCTCTTGGTCCATCTGATGTTTATTATTGATTCAACTTCTTCTTACTGATGCTCCCAAACCAGACCATGGTATTGAGGAATCACCAAGCCCAGATAAGTTCTTTCATGCTTCTCACTCATCTGTGCTATCGATTATCATATAAATGACCACATATACTTACTGCATAAGACAGAGCCATGATTTACACTTGGTAGTCTCCTATGTTGTCAATCAAATACCTTGGATACACATGTATATTCATGCAAACTGCCATACTCTTATTCATATATAGTTGTGCTACACATATCTACTAAATTAATCTTATGCCACGTACATAAACTCTCAGCTAGACAGCTCATGCATGCACATAGCTATAGCTGAACTGATAGACACATGCTACCATGCTCATAATACTATCGACACATGCAAATGGGTTTAGCTTATTTCTCCCATACAATGGAGTTGTTCACTTGATCATACAATAGCTTAAACTTTGACTTCAATAAGTAAAGACACACATGTCTACATGTTTCATATATGCCCTTTATATGTGATCTTTACACACGCAAAGCACCTGATCAATGAGCATCTGCCATTCAAAACTAGTCTATGGCAATCCACAATCATGCTTAGCTTTATATGCACAGGATCGTCAATATGAAGATAAACCTACATGTCTTGATGTTGAGAACGACTTACTGCTCCTAGACTCAGGGCACATATCATTTGACAGTTAGAGAGGATGCATGTCCCATTCTTGATACACGTCTCTCATTCATGCAAAGTTTAAATCTATGCATGCCACTTATTCTTCCGTCAAGAAAAAGCCAAAATACTCACATTTTGGTGCAAAGCCTAAATGGTTTGTTTGGTCCACCTGCCAAAATTTGACATTCATGATACATATATATCCATGGGCTCCAACTGATTCACATTGAAAATGCTTAGTTCATGTCCACTGTATCTCACATATATGCTCCTACAGACATATCTTGTTATCTATTAGACATACATATTTGACATGTTAATTAGCAAGCGAATCATAAATGATAACTTCATAAAAAATTCTTCTCCAAATTTCATTGCCAAATTTGAAATTTGTATGAGGCAATCAAACAGGTCATCTGTTGACAACTTATACACTTTGCTTACAATTCTATCAAAGTACATATGCAAATTATTGATGTTGATTTTACAAATCCACATATTAATCATCTATTTTGTTTCAATGAAATTCAACTATTTCCATCAAGCATTCAACCGCAACTACGAGTTGACGTACATTATCGGAACACTTTATCCCCCAAAGCAATGGAGCATCATGCTTGGACAACTCTAACATAATTTGGGTACTTATATCAATTCCAACCCCAACTCACTCCAAATCGCATAAGATAAGTAACTATATCTTATCTTTTACGCTCTTGCAATTAGAGTCATTGCCATGTCTTTACATGCTTTTACTACTTTTAAGCATGCCTACAACATTTCGAAGATTTAGCAAAACCACTAGCTATGCCTTACATGCAATTCCATGCTTTATATATTGATCTCATGATCCTTACGCATATCTACGCAAATACAAAATATTATTAGCAACTTTACCTTAAGTACATGCCATGCTTCTATTTAAATGCAATCCAATTACATAAGCATGTGACACTCACTTCTATTTAAATGCAATCCAATTAAATAAGCACGTGACACTCACTTAAACAAACTATGTCATGTCTAGAATCTTGTAACACTTATGACTTAATTAAACATGCTTGGATAACGACTTACATGGGTTACGACTCGCTTGGGTATCGAGCATGGCCACAACTTGCTTGAGCCACGCCCCACATGTTAATATAGCGCCTACCCTCTCAACTACACCTAACTTGCTCGAACATAACCCAACTTGCTCAAACATGTCCAACATGCTTTAGTTAAGCTCTAGAGTTCACAACCGCTTCATACTATTTCACCGGGAGCTACTCCCAAAATTTTATATGGACACCCATCGCACTTGCAATTATCTAATATGCATGTCATATGGCCATAAGATCCATATATTATTACTTGCTATACTTATTTGTCATTGTTCATACAATTACAAACTTTACATATACTCTATATGTAAACATATGGTCTAGCCTCCAGGCACCATACTTTGTCAAACTTTCCCTATGGTAAAGATACCTAAATGGGTCTAGACTCCACGAGTCTATGGTCTACTACCAACCGCCAAGCTGTAAGGCAACGCCTCATAATGACAATGACCGTTATGCGGCATTGCAGTCAAGCTTTTCTCCTCCGGGTAAGAGTAAAGGGACCGGTTAATGCAGCCCACGGCAGACATTGATCCGACAGTTAACCCCCAATGCTTGGGTATCAAAGATTAGGTTCGCTACCTAACGCCCACTGCTTATACGCAGCTCCCCTCATCAAACAATTTTCCGACCATAGGGAGGTCTATAGCCAGGAGTGGGGGACTCCTTGGAGGGCCTAGCAGGGGCCCACCCGAAAAGCCAAAAGCGTTCGCTCTGAAAAAAATCTAGATGGATGACGTACTTACACTAATTATGCTCGTTATACGGCACAAAGCTACACTTTGGTATCAACCCAGCAAGAAAACCCTCCTTGACTAAGGACTTCGGGGACTTGTACATACAGCCTAGCATAATTAACAAATGGTTACGCTCATGCCTCATGACATCACCTTTGAGATACCCGCTCATGCCTCATGGCATCACCCCGAGCTTCGCTCTCTTGCCTTCCTGGCACCCCTGAGCTTCTACGCTTACGAGCTCTAACACTCATGCCTTCCAGGCACCTTGAGCTTCGCACTCTTGCCTTCCCTACACCCTCGAACTTTTATGCTCACGAGCTCTAACGCTCATGCCTTCCAGGCACCCCCGAGCTTTTACGCTCACGAGCTCTAACGAGCATGCCTTCCCGGCACCCCGAGCTTTCTGCTCACGAGCTCTAACGCTCATGCCTTCCCGGCAACCCCGAGCTTTCACTCTTATGCCTCATGGCATCCCCGAGCTTTGACGCTCACGCCTCATGGCATCCCCGAGCTTTGATGTCACGCCTCATGGCATCCCCAATCTTTGGGCTCACGTCTTCCCGGCATTCTCAAGCTTTACACTCATGTCTCCTCAACATACTACACATAATGGAACATTGAATTCTTTTACCATTTATCGATTGCCTCAAATCGAATTCTTTTCGTGTTCCATTAATACGAGCTAAAACCAAACAAACACAAGCGTTCGCGTATTCATCGTTCACAAATTACAAACGCTTGCCTTCATGGCATTCATGCAACTTACACTGAGCGTAACCTCATCAACTCAACTAGTTCGTTTTCTTGCACGCACCACGCACATCATATGCTTATTCGTGATATGTTCACACAACCATACGCGTTCTCGAGTTTATACGTCATAATCGATCGTACTCGGTGCCATTCACACATATACATCAACATGTATCATGCACCTCGTACATTCGTATATGCCAATGCATATCAATGCAACTCACATACGTTGCCCAATACAACAAGCATTCTACATATGCGTGCTTTTATCTTTATTGTGCAGGACAATGAGCCCTTTCTTGCTTACGGAGTTCCGGGACTTGTAGAGGCTAGGCGCCTCTCGGACATTACTTATGCTTAATGACATCATGTATATAACTCCCTAACCAAGAAGCTCCTCTTACTTGGGGACTTCGAGGACTTGTAGATACCTCTCACTAGCATGACTAAATTGCTATTTCACCAAGCATAAGTAACACCCTCCAAGGGGGCCCATAAGCTATGGTGCGACCCGACCACAATATACATCTCGTACCTCGACACTCAAGCTACGCCATGGTAGTCGGAAGCGGCCAATACCTTGTCAGGAAGCCACATTCCCGGCCTTGCTAAGTTGCCTCCATAATAAGCCTTTCAACCCTAGAATAATTCTCTTTTGCATCCCACATTGGAAACATGTAAAGGAGAGGGGTTCCCTTACCTATAAAAGGGACCCCTCCTCACACTTAGAAGTTAACCCATTACACACTTTGTAATCCCTTTGGGTCGCAAGGCCCAAACCCATATAGTGCAACACTTTAAGTGGACGTAGTTTCCCGCTAAGGCAGGAGATGAACCACTATACATCTTGTCTTCTCTCTCTCTCTCTCTCTCTCTCTCTCTCTCTAACGTTAATTAGACCCCCTCGGTCACCAACATTAACATATTGTTTTAACACGATTCCACAGAAAGACATTGTATATTCTTGGTCTAGTTTTTTTTTTTTTTTTTTTTGAATCAAGGAAATAACTTTATAGATAGAAACTCAATAGAGTTGGGTTACAATCATATTGTAACACATCCAGATAGCATTCGTGGAGTTTATCACATTTCTAGAAATTTGTTTTAGCCTAAGGCCAGAGTGGCCATTACATACCCTTCCGCTGCCATGTACAGACAGAACAAGAAGATGCGGTAGTACCCATGGTGGTACATAGAGATAGGTTCACTCATTTGATGTTTCATGCTCCGCCATTATAGAATAGCTTGAATCCTCTTTTAGTACTACTCCAGAAGATCCAATAGTATCACTGATGCCAAATATACTCGGATTCTGTTATAGTAAACCTCCAGGATCCCAAATTCGATACCCTAGAGAGTTAGAGTCCACCAATTAGGCCCATAAGATAGCCTAAGTCCAACATAAAGCCCATAGCTGAGTCCACTTCCAAGCCCATCTCCAATTAGGCCCCAAAACTGTGTTATGTTTGGGCACCCAGATTGGTTTGGGCTTGAACACAGACTAGGGCCCCAAAATTGATTTGGGCACCCAATCTGTAGCCTCATCATAACTGCCTCTCCCGTCCGCACACCTCACCGTCGTTGCCATTAACACTGCATCGTTAGACTTGTGGGTCAGCTCAACGCTCCCCTCCATGATCTGCCTCACAACCTCAGGCAGTACATTCATAGCCAGACCGGCCTGCCATTCCATTGCTGATGTCGTCAATCTTCTCATTGACCCTGCAAGATGCTGCAAACCTCTTATCACTGCCTTGCTCTCAATCGACGCATAATGACGCGCCGCCTCATCCATCAAGCTAGGCTAAACGAATTCGACCAGATCTCCATGCCCGGACCGCTGAGACTTGAAGATTCCGTTGTGATCGATCGGAGATTTGAGTCACCCTCTCCTCGGTCTGATTCAAACACCCAGATCCCAAGTGCGCCAATTCCCGATCTCGATCAGATCTGCCTGGCACCTTTATTCTCATTGAGTTTCCATGATCGAGGAGTTGGGCATGGTTAAGTGATCGCTGGAAAAAAGCGGCACTAGAGTGCAGGTACTAGACCGCAAAGCGTGGAGAACCAGTCGCTACTTAGGGCGAAGACTAGAGACGGTTGTCGGAATGGAGAACCATAGCCTGGGCGGCTAGATTTTAGAGAGAGCCATAGTCTCATTTTTTATTGTTGTTGTTGTCACTGCGTAGATTCTTGGTCTATATTAAAAGCATAAGCAGATATAAAGATGACCAGTGACTATATATATTACCCATGAAAGTCCTTGTCCAAAAGTCTAGGTCCTTGTCCAAAAAGGAACTTATTTATGAAAAAAAATGAATTTAGAGCAATCTAAATGAACAAGATCGAACTAGTTTAAGGTTAATTTAATAATCCAGTACTTAAAACTTTGACAGTCAATTATATACCTCATTAATGTAGCGTGTGTTGACCAAGGTCGCAGCTAGCTAGCTAAGAAGAGAAAAGCTCATGAATAGCATGAAAAGAAGATGAAGCATAAGACCATTATATATGCTCCCCATTTTGGTTCTCTGCGTGGTCTGCATAACACTACCACCCCATTCTGGTACATGTTAGGTCACTCCATTCTGGAGGATAGTACCCATTCAGGCAGTTGCAGGAGAGGTCAGTGAAGGAGAAAGAAAGAAATGAGTCATTGCCTCATTCAAAACTGAAATACAGATAAATTAGTTAATGAAATTAATATAACTCAAACTTGGAGTGGTGACAGTGCGCTTACATTTCTTGGAGATAGGGGAGCCTGGTCAACTCTAGTGGGAGTTCTCCTGGCAAATTTTGAGATTTGAAAACTCTGCGCTTCATCAAAGTAGATGGTTATATATCTGAATTACTATATATATAACAAAGATAAACAACTCAGTTAAACTGTGTCTAAAAGGAAACACAAGCTAGCACTGAACTAGGACCAAAATACATGAATTAGTCATGAGTCATACAAAAATAGCTACAAAAAAAATCCAGCAGAAAATTGAGCCATCAACTACTCCAACCCATTATAAGTTTATAACCAACAAAAGCAAGGATTGCTGGCCTTGTAAGCTTAGCTTCAATCATGCAGTTAAACCTTAGTTTACTTTTGTATACTTGAGGCATCATTGTAAAAGTCATTGTCATTTCATGATTCATCCACTTGTTTAGTCCTGGAAACAAACGAATGTATAGACATAAAATTGAACCAGTTGAATTGACAATGGTAATGATTTCAGACCATAGAAACACAAAATTGGGATGTTTCATTTCTCCGACCGACATTAAAAGATGGGTTCAATTATATCTAAAATAGATCGAGGGTGTCTGACCTGGAGCTTTCCTATTTGTCTCAACACAATTCCAGAAGATGCACTCCACAACCGAATCCCAAAAGAAACTGATGCACTCAGTAGCGGAGCCAAACATTTTAGTTTGATGGGGCACAAAAAAAAAATATTAATCATAGCAATGTTCAAGGAAAACCTAATTTGTGTTTAGCCCAAACTCTAGGTTACTTGACCTAGTGGTAATATGATTTAATTAGAAGGATCTAGAATCCTAATCAATGTAGAATTACTTTCCTTGTATGATTGAGATTCTATGCATTGTAATCCTCTATATAAAGAGGCCCCTATTATCAATGAGAATACACAGTGATTATCTCTCAATTTCTGATTTCTTAAAACACGTTATCAGCACGAGCCCTAACCCTAGCCCTAAAAACCAAAACTCTTCTCACCAAAACAGCCGCAAGCTCCTAGCCCTTGCTAGCCATGCCGTAAGCTGCCCCTGCAGCCCTTGCGCACCCATGTGCCACCTACTGCCCATGCAGCATTGCGGCACTCCTGCTGCCCCTGCAGCATAGCAGCTCGCTCGTTCTTGTGCAGATCAGCCTGCTTGCAAGCCCCGAAACGTCTTGTTCGGGATCTCTGATCAAAATACTTTCTTCATCAAAGTTGTTCATATCTATCTCCTCTATCTGACATCAAAATTTCAGCCCTATTGGAGTCTTTTTGAGACCTGTACAGTATTCAAGGTGGGAGCTGTTCAGCATGCTCGTTCCTGTGCATATCAGTCAGTTTGCAAGCCCCGAAACTTCTATTTCGGATTTTCAGATCAAAATTCTTCCTTCATCAAAGTTGTTCGTCTCGGTCTCTTCTTTCTGGCGTCCAAATTTAAGCCCTATTGGAGACGTTTTGAGACCTGTACAGTATTCAAGGTGGGAGCTGTTTAGCATGCTCGTTCCTGTGCATATCTTGCAAACTTCTATTTCGGATTTTCAGATCAAAATTCTCCCTTCATCAAAGTTGTTCGCCTCGGTCTTTTCTTTCTGACTTCCAAATTTCAGCCCTATTGGAGACATTTTGTGACCTGTACACCAATCGGAGTGGGAGCTGTTTAGAAGCGAATCTGCTCCGAATTTCAACAAGTTTGATTTGCCTAGAACTGAAGCTTGTTTGCAATCCTACAATGAGGATCGAATGCGATCCGCAATCCTAAGAGGTATGGTTTACTAAAAGTTCCCGTTTTTGAGTTTTTATTTCAATTTCTCTTCTTTTTCTCGGGGACTTGCAACCTCCCTTCTTCTACCCCCCTTTCTTCATTATTGGGGAGACCAAATTAGGCCGAACTGTGGGGGTTCATGCTCACTCCAAGCTTAGAGCTTGTTGAGATCTCCAAACTTAGAGTTTGTAGAGAATTTATGATCGACCACTTACATCATTGTTTCGATCTAATCCAATATCTCTTGGAATCGAATTTCTTAGAAGCGACTACGCTCGGAAATTCCTAATTTCTTGGAAGCGATTACGCTTAGAAATTTCATATGTTTTTGTGGTATCCTACTTCGCTCCGAAACTAACCCTAATTTCTTGTTCTCTTTCTGGATGAGTAGCTTGAACAAATTGGACTTTGCTCCATTGTGAATAACTGGCTCTGAATATCACAGGTGGGTTCGTGATATCCGCCAGCATCTCAAGGCCGATGGAATCTTGGATATTATTCTCAAGCCTAGCCAGGACGTGATAACTGTTGAGCAAGCTCAAGCTTTGGAAGCAAATAGAGCAGCCTTAGAGGCAAATAAGGCGAAAACCATCATCCTAATGACTCGTCATATGGATGATTCGCTCCAGTACGAGTATATGAATGAAGAAGACCCCAGAAGGCTGTGGATTTCACTCGAAGAAAGATTTGGCAACGTCCGTGACTCCTTGCTTCCTGACCTAGAAGTGAGATGGCATAGCCTCCGCTTCTGTGATTTCAAGACAGTTCTTGACTATAACTCAGAAGCACTTCGCATTAAATCCTTAATGGAATTCTGTGGTAAAAAGATCACAGATGCGATGTTGATTGAGAAGACTCTCTCTACCTTCCCCGTCTATGCATTGATGGTTGCTACGAACTATCGAATCGATGTAAATACAAGACGGATCACAAGGTTTCATGAGCTCATTGGAGCTATGAATGTCGCTGAAAAGCATGCTAATATCCTTGTGAAGAACTATAATTCGAGATCCGTGGAAACAGAACATATTCAGGAATCCAATTATAGTCGCACCACTAAGAGAGGGCGCCAAGAGCGAAACCCTAATCTTAGGTATACTTCTAGACATTCTGATCCATATAATCGCTCTACTTGGGAAGGTAACCACCAAAATAGGCGAACACGGAACCGAAGAGGTAAACGTGGAAAGAGAGAGGGAGGCAACACCTCTGGCCATGTTGGTGGCGCCACCAACACTAAGAGCCATCTAAATGACGCTTTCAAAGTGCCTCAATCAATGGAGTTCGAGCAAAGAGATGTATGTTCTCGATGTGGAGTGTCTGATCATTGGGCACACATTTGTAGAGCTCGTGAAGAACTTGTCACCGCCTACAAAGCATATTGTAAAGCAAGAGAAGCTCACTATGTGGAACAAGAAGATCAAGAAGATGATCTAGAGTGAAGGGTTGAAGACTACAAATCTGGCTGGGATCAATAGATCGCCAATTCTGTTTAAGTCTTTATTTTCCAAGAGATGTAGGCGATTGCCATATTACTTTTTATTGGATTAGATTTTCTTTGATCAAATAAACAATGATGTACTCCGTTGGCTTATGAATAAAATTTCGAGTTCTTTTCATTATAACTCAATTTTGATTCTGAGCATATTACTTTGTGACTATGATGGCTGGGCCATCAATATTAATTCAAGGACATGAAATAGCCCAAGTTCCACTTGCCAAATGGCACCTTGATTACTGCTGTCACAGAAACTCTCTACACTCTTAGGGTAAATCGTACCCTATGAATAGCCAACGAATTCCATGCGAACATGCATGTAGAGAACGGAAATGAGTTCCTTTGCATTACCTCTAATGATTATGAACACAGACGCATCTTAGAGAAGTTTATGTGTCTCTCTAGTGGATTCTATGTCACTATTCGAGCTATTAATCCAATAAAATTATGAGAGAAGATCTCTTGGATTTAGACACATATTGGCTTTGTCACCACAGGATAGATCATCCTAGTCATGATATGATGATCCGTCTACAAAAGACTTCACATGGACATCATTTCTTTCGAGCGAAATGAAGCATGAATCAAAAGTTGATTCCTAGACTAAGTGTGACCGACGCTGTTGCCTAGGGCACCGCCTCCGTCCACCATCAGCCTAGGGCTGGCGTAGTCCATATCCATCACGCCATGGATAGCGTCCATCATGGTGATGGCGCCCCAGGTGATGTTGCAATCACCAACTTGCTTCACATAGCGTTTCGAACGCTCAGGCCTAACCAAAATACTTAATGGTTGCTTCTAAGGCCTCTCGCTCGTTTTACAAAGCCCGTTCCTTAGGGAAACTAGGACTAAGACTGTCCTATGCAAAGGATATGACAATACTCATTCTGTTCTTACAAAGAATCCGTAGGGATTTTGTGGATTAATTCAACCAACTTGCGGACGCTTAAATATTTTATGATGTTGGTTGACACGCAAACACGCCGGTCAGGTGTTGTGCCATTGTCCACCTATAAATGCTGCTTATGCTACACTCCTAGCACATATCATATGACAACGGGCTCACTCCCCAGATCATCCTATTCAGTCAATTGGATTTGACTATGCTAGAGAGTTTACATCGAAAGACTTTCGATGGATATTGCAATGGGCTTGATGTTGGACATCACATTTCCATGTACACACCCAATTGGTCTCGCGGAAATGACTACGATGGTAGTCCGAACATTGGTAATGCGCACCAATCTTCTTACATCTGCTTGGGGTGATGCAATATCGCATGCAGCTATGCTAATTCGTCTACGACCTACCGCCACTCAATGTACCTATGCATTACAGCTAGTGACTGGGTACACGTCTTTTGTACTTACGCACATTTGAGTGAGCCATTTATGTGCCAATTGCGCTACCACAGCGCTCTATGATGGGTCTTTACAGACGAATAGGCAACTATGTTGGATTTGAGACTCCAACAATCGTCCGCCACTTAATGCCCTTGCAAGGCGATCTCACTACTGCTAGATTTGCGGGTTGTCACTTTGATGAGACAGTCTTCCCGTCGTTAGGGGGAGATAAGAACACAGATGTTCAACAGGAACGATAGGATTTGTCGTTG
Organism: Rosa lucieae; assembly: GCA_024704745.1. Taxonomy (NCBI): domain Eukaryota; kingdom Viridiplantae; phylum Streptophyta; class Magnoliopsida; order Rosales; family Rosaceae; genus Rosa; species Rosa lucieae. Next base: position 28,456,490 of record CM045496.1, on the reverse strand, counting down.
TCTGTCCCCACTATGTCTCATCTTGATCCCTATTAAAGTGACGAGATCACACAAATATGCTGCAAACATGCCTGCAAGGAAGGACGTCCCTACGAGAGGACGTAGCGCCACCCTACACGGAGGTAGGCATGGCGCCAATGCCAAAGAGAGTGGCACTCTGGCGTTACAGGCCATGGCCCCAGCTAGGATGCGTGGGAGGCCTGTGGGTTCGAAGGATACTTTGGAACATTCCAATCATTTGATCATCAAGACTCAAAATCCGTCTCATGAGTATCTTCTGGGTTATGGTTACCGTTGGGGGACGCCTCAACATCAGAACCTATTCCTGAGAATATAGAGCTCTATGAAACTTACACTAGTGTACATGAGACGTGGGATAGAAACTCCATCATAATTGATGATGTAGTTGCGCATTTCGTTGCGCATGAGTTTGTTGAGTCAGATGATGTTGAACCACGCTCCGTTGATGAATGAATACCAACGTAGAGATTTTTTCGCCTAAATGGAAAGATGCGATCCAGGTTAAGATGGATTCTCTAACGAAGAGGAAGGTTTTCAAGCTAGAGATGCCAATACCTCCTAACATAAAACCTGTTGACTAATGGGTCTTCGTTAGAAAGCGTGATGAGAAAAAGAGATGGCAATCTCGCCTTATGGCGCAAGGCTTCTCACAAAACGCCCTGGAATCGACTACGATGAGATATATTCTCTCGTAATGGATGTCATTGCACTCCACTACCCTGTTAGTTTGGTAGTTTCTGAATAACTAAACATGCAGCTTACAAATATGGTCACTACGTATCTCTATAGGGATCTAGATATGGAATATACATGAAGGTTCATGGCGAACTTCATTTACCCAAGTCAAGTGGCTCTAGACCATGGAGCGCGTTTACAATAAGGTTGAAACGCTCACTAAAGTGACTACTTGATTGGGAAGGGATATGCCCACGCGTTTCTATGGCAAGTTTCAGATTCTATCGCGGTTCATGTTGGACATGATCTTCATTAGAAGCCCTTAAAGAGTTAAGGGAAACCGCTGAACACTTGAAATTCGGGTTTGAGATGAAGGATTTTGGGAAAACACGATTATGTCTCGGTTTGGAACTTGAGCATCGTGTCGAAAGATGCTTAGGCATTTTGACAAGGTCAAGCCTTCAAGCACCCCCATGATCGTCCGTAGTCTTGATCCTGAAAAGGATCCTCTTCGTCGAAAGGATGATGACGAAGATGTGCTAGAGGCAGAAGTGCCTTACTTAGTACAATAGGCGCATTATTGTACTTATCCCAATGCACAAGACCGGACATCTCATATGTTGTGAACTTGTTAGCTAGATATAGCTCTGCGCCAACGCGACGCCATTAGATTGGTGTAAAAGATATCTTTCGATACTTGAGATGTATGAGTGATATGGGCTTGTTCTATCCCTACGAAGAGATGATGGATTCGGACCCATCACACACCAGGTACGCCGCCAACCCTGGCTTGCGTCCACTATCCCTATCCCAAAACGACATGTGTTTTGGAAGGTTTTGCTGATGTTGGGTATCTCTCTAACCCACACAAAGGTCATTCCCAATCCGGTTAAGTGTTCACCATGGGAAAATACCGTGACATCTTGGAGGTCTACAGAATAGACCCTAGTCGCTATATCTTCGAATAATGTAGAGATCATTGCTCTTCATGAAGTGGTTCGTGAATGAATATGGATTGGATTCATAATTACGCATGTTCGAACAATTGTGGTTTGAAGTCTACCACAGATGAGCCTACGAGCATTTAGGATAATGCTGCTTGTTTTGAACAAATGAGGCAAGGCTACATCAAAAGCGATAACACCAAGCACAATCAGCAACAATAGACTCTCCTCGAGATCAAAGTGAACTAGATTCAATCTGAGGACAGTGAGGCATACTTGTTTACTAAGTCATTGCCCAAATCCACGTTCGAGAAACATGTGGCAAGAATTGGCTTGCGGAAATTATCTGAACTCCCATGATCGTAGTCATCAGGAGGAGACGCAGACATCAGGGGGAGATGTCTACATGTTCACCTCGAAACGTGAAGGGTGTGTTGTGCTCTTTTTCCCCTTCGACCGAGGTTATTTTTGTCCCACTGGGTTTTTGTTACTCGGCAAGGTTTTTAACTAGGCAACGAGAGAAGCACCGCGTTTGGGCAACACAAGGGGGAGTGTTCAAGGAAAACCTAATTTGTGTTTAGCCCAAACTCTAGATTACTTGACCTAGTGGTAATAGGATTTAATTAGAAGGATCTAGAATCCTAATCAATGTAGAATTACTTTCCTTGTATGATTAAGATTCTATGCATTGTAATCCTCTATATAAAGAGGCCTCTATTATCAATGAGAATACACATCGATTATCTCTCAATTTCTGATTCCCTAAAACAAGCAAAACATTAAAAAAAAAATGTATGTGTAATCTATATATTATAACGGTACGTAATTTTCTTCAACGAGATTTAATTGGTGTGAAAACCACATGAAAAATATAGAAAAGAGAGCTAGGAGAAGCCTATAGTACGAATATTAGTATTGTATTGTATGAAGATGTCATAGGTATTGTATATTTGTATTGTATTATATAGAGATTTGTATATTTGTCCCTTTTATATACCAAAAAAAAAAGAAGGAAAAAAACAGTATAATGCATGACTCGAACTAGGGACCTGGTTTCCACAACAAAAGATGTAGGACCACTATGCCAAATTGGAAACTAATAATGTGTGTAATCTAAGTTGTATTTGTATCAATCTTAGTGGGGCACGGGACCCACTAGGCCCCTATATGGCTTCGTCTCTGGATGCACTCCACCTCTGCGCGCTGTCTCTTTCTTTCACTCAACTCTTCTGTCAAGACCAAAACGAAAGAAAAGAGACAAATGCGTAAATTTCATAACCCGCGTACACAATACAGAAATTAAAGAATAATAGAGATCGACCTACCTTCACTCAGCCGGAGACCTGACCCCTACCTTCGCTCACATTAACCTGGTATGACTATGACTGAGACCTTCTTTTTCTTCACTTACTAGTCTCACACCCGTCGTGTTATACTGATGAACGTGGAAGTTTTCCTTCTATCCATGTCTTTAATTTATAGAGGCTTAACGGTGCATGTTTGAATAGTGGTTGAACTTCTATTAACTCCATGTTAAGTGTTGCATAATGGAATACATAGTTGTAGTCGAGACTCCCATAATTGTTCGGAATGCTTTCTTAATGCTGATTGTAATTTGGAATTTAGGCATTATTTTTGCCCCTATGTATTTGGCAATTTTATTAATCAAGACTTGAGTGCAGCTGCACCGGCTCTTATTTGAAAAAAAAAAAAATTTAAAAATAGTGACTTAATAGTATAAGGGTGGGTCTATTCAAACCTCCCAATTTACTATTTGGATCTCTTTTCATTTTTTTTGCCATTGAACTTCCTAATTTACCCCTATTTTTATCTATTTACACCTCTGTTATATATGCGATGTTCCAATAATAAAAGAGAAAAAAATTTGCACTACTCCAGTTAGCTTTCATGATCAACTAGGAGCACACCCAAAAAAAAAAAAATCTTTTAAGATTAACGTTTTCTCTGTTTTTGATAATTACGATCGACTAATTTGAACTCTCAATTTCAAACCCCATTTTGTGTTCTTCAAACAATTTGGCATTACTTGATGCAGTTGAAGTTGGATTTCCATTGAAGCAATGTAAAGAACCTTATAATTCTTGATTGCCCAACTAGGTTTGATGAATCTTGGTCAATCCTTTTTGGATTGAGAGAAAAGTCAGTGAAAGTAAGTCTTGACCCTGTTTTTATTTTCTGATTTCAAATATATATTGACATTGAAATTGCATAAATTTAAATTCAAAGATTTCAAATATCATCTAATCTATAATTTATAGAATCCAATAATAAACTTGAGATGAAACAATAAAGACGACTCAAGCTCCTGGAGCCAGTAACAACCAATTAGGTGATGGGTATGAGAAAAGAGATAGGGAATGAGAAGAAAGACATGAAGGAATAGTGAGGAAGAGGGAAAGGAGAATAGAGAGAGGATTACAATAGAGAGTTGGAGAGAAAGAGAGATGTCTGCTGCTTAGATCATATGATACATGTTTTTCTTTTTCTATTTTCCATTTTTTATCAAAACGTGTTTCTTGCTCTTCTTAATCTTTGATTAGATGGTGATTTCAAATAAATAAGATGGAGTAGTTATTTCAAAGTTTGAATTTTAACTTACTAAATTTTGTGGATAAGGATTGAATTAGAGAGAGCTGCAAGATGTAAGAGGGGAGCTGTAGCTCCCACAATGTAGATGCAAGTTTTATTTTTTTATTATTTTTTATATATATTTGTAGAGGGGTAAAATTGGTTTTAAAATTGTGCAAAAAATGAAGGAGGGCCAAATAGCAAATTGGGAGGTCTGAATAGAACCACCTATAGCATAACTTTTAGGATCCTTGACCCAAAACACTAAAATTGGCTAAAATTATCCCACTTACCCAACAACAGATTTTATTCCCACTAACCCAATTTAATGGCAATTTTCCCTCAGCCTAATTAATAAACTACATCCACTGCCAAAGAAAGACGAAGATGAAAGCTATCAGCACCTAAACCCTACTTCTCTCTAGCCATAGCAGCTTCTACCCTAGCGTCTTCTCTAGCGTTTCAAGAGTGCTCATCCGGTGGTAGCCTAACATAACTGTCGGCCTTTGGTGTCGCTGATGTTGCTGTGCTTCTGGACGAGAGGTGGTCTACAGAGTTCGATGGTGGTTCTTCGGTTTCTAAACGGAGAAGAAACTAACTTTGGTTGACCGATAATCATTCCTTTTCGATCCTCTTTGGCAGCATTGTAGGTCACGACAAAGTTTCGGGGACGGTGGTTGAAGGTTGTGGGGGTGTCGTTGGCGTCTAGTAGATGATAGGGTTCATTTGCTTAGGTGGCAGTGGCAACGGGGGTCGTGGCCGTTCCTTGGCCGTATGTGCTGCTTGGGGTGGAGATGGGTTTGGGCTGGGTTGGCCTTGTTGGGCTTATACCCTGGGCTAGGTTCTCATCTGGACCATAATTAAGCTGCTAATTGGTCCAGCAAACTTTATTTTCTAGTCTTTTTCTCTAGGCCTTTTCTGGTGGAACTAATAGGCTTTGTCCCGATCTAGTATAGTTTTTTGCCTGCATCTTGATTTGAGTCTTTGTCAGCTTAATTCTTAGTTTCTCTAGTTGTACACTAATTGAGGTCTCTAGATGACTAAATTTACTATAAAGGAGAGTTAGGTTGTGAGGCTTTGGGTCCTTTTGTTTTTAGGCTCGAATAAGTGAGCTCATTTTGTTTGCAATGACGGTTACCGATCAATTTGTTTGGCGGCTTGTGCCATTTATGATTTGGGTATGAGACAACAATTGATGTAACGTGCCTTCTAGCCATGGATAAGTAATGAAATTATCTATTCTAAAAAAAAAAAAAAAAAAAACTACAGCCACTTCCACTCTCTCATCTCTCTCTCTCTCAACCATGGAAGTGTTTGTTTGTTCTGGTTTGGCATTGAAGTTTGCAGCTTCGAATTATGCTTTTTTCTTCTTCCACCACTAACCACACTCCTCCGAGACTCTCCGACCAACCATTCCCAGCCATCCAATTTCACCGGAATGGATGCCCTGTTCGACTCAATCTAAGTTAGAGAGCTCCTCTCGGTGCAAGACCTCAGCGTCCCCACCACACCTCTCTCCGCATCGGATCTCCGCCTCCTCATCCAATGCCTCGACTCCCACTCCCTCAAAATCAAGTCCAAAATCCAATCCTACCTCTTCTCTCAGGACCACGACTTCACTGACCTCTTCTCCCTCTGCAACGACGCCGTTTTCCTCTCCCATAAAATCTCATACTACGTCGTTCAACTTCTCGCCTCACTCTCTGGTTGCAATCAGAACCTGTAGGGCCACCAGTTGCTTAGGCCTCGACTATCACAAAATCAAAACTGGGTGATGGCATCGCTACGGGAGGAAGACGATTGTTGTTGAAGACGAAGATTGATGTGGTAGTGTTGGTCATTGATGCAAGGATTAATCATTTTCATTAGATACCTGACACGGAGTGGTTTGATCAATTTCATTTGGCACTGTTTCTCTGTTGATGGTGTGTTTGATCACATAGAAACTGAAATAATTCTTTCCTAGTTGGAAAAAAAAAAAAAAAAAGACATGTCCTTCCTCTTTCTTTTATTTTTATTTATGGTAAAATGAGGGTAGAAAGCCAAGAAGGAAAGAAAAAAAAATGTTTTATTGTCTCATAATAAAACATTTATTGAGGGACAATAAATGTTTATTGGGGGCAATAAAACATTTTCCAACATTTATTTCCCCCAATAAAAGTTTTGAATTCACATGTATTGCCCCCAATAAAAGTTTTGGATTGATGTATCACCTCATCTTTTTCTTTAGGGTTTTTATCATAGGTAAGGTCTGAACTTTCTCAAACTGGACATAATGGTACCTGCATCTTCAAAATGATCAAATAGGTACCTGGCCTTCCAAAACCACATCATTAAGGTGCTTTCGTCTATATTCTGTTATTCCTCCGTTAAGTGCAGGGGTAAATCAATCATTTCACTCAAATTGGCCACTAAAATGACTATCATAATCTCATCTCACATGGACAAACACATTTCCTTCCTTTCCCTCCCTTCTTTAAAAAAAAAAAAAAAAAAAAAAATCTTACTTTCCCTCCAAACTCTTCCCCCCAACACTATTCATGTGAAACTTTCCATCAAATTTTACCTCTAATTATTGTCTCCCAATAAATAATAACAAGGGGAAAATTTTGTTTAGTCCCTGAAGTATGGCTTCGTTCTCGTTTCAGTCCCTGCCTTTCTAATTTAATCCCAGATATCCCTGAACTCACAATTTTCAGTCCAACTGGTCCATTTCCTCTATTTCCTCTGGTTGCTAGATGACGTGTCAGTTATGTACTTGCTAGCTCAGCTCCACGTCAGACAAGGATTGTGTAAAGTGATGAGAATGCCCATGGCCTCTGTTAATGTAGTTTTAGACCTAACATGAGAGAACTCGAGGAGAGAGAAAGTAGATTTAGATATCTCTCTCTCCTCAACTAGTGAATAACTCGGCACCACTGTGCCTCACCTCCACCACCACGGTGCCCACTAGTCTTTGGCGACTCAAACCCAGCTCCCACATCTTCCGAAGACACCTGAAAATGACTCACTCACCGACGGAGCAATACCCAGAACTGCTTTGGACACCAAAAACTTTCTAGGTGTCTGACTTCTTACTCTTCTGGCGCACCCAGCGAACCCAAATCGCCACCAACGACTCCTCTCTTCTCCAAGTTGTCATCACCACCTCCTATTACCGTCACTTTCTTCAACCTGCAAATCCGTGAGAGCGTTCCAGACAGAATCGACCTCTACCTCCTTCAATTTCTTCCTCTGAATGGGTATTGGTACGAAGTTGTGATGCCCTGGAAATTCATATTTATTTTTTGAGGATTTTCTGAAATCTAATTTATGGTTATTGGACAGTTTCGTGGCTCGTGGACGGAGCGGAAGCATTTCAGACGAATTTTTATTCGGAAAGTATGACTTTATGGGGGCTCAAGGTTGACTTTTTATACGTTGTAATTCTCTAAAAACTTTCTTCATGAACATTGTAGAGCGCGTCGATACGAGTTCGTGGACATGTGGAACGCGAAAATCGGAGTTCGTATGAGAAAGTTATGAGCATTTGAAGTTTCAGGAAAGTTCTATAAATAGGAGTTTCCATTTTCAGAAACTTACTATTTTCATTTTCTCACTTTCCATTTCTGGAAATCAGAAAACTCTCCGTTCTCTCTCCTCACCAGCGACTGACCCGACCAGGACCCGGTGATCCGACCCTGCCGGAACTCGCAGCTCCGGCGATCTCTTCCGTTGAAACTTTCCAGATTGGCTCGTCTTTGCAGTGCGATCCTCCCTCTGGCATCCTCTAGCGGTGATTGGCAGCGGTGACTGCGCAGCAAGGCGGCAAAAATCTGAGTATTCAGACCCGATTGGTTTTCCGATCACTGACGTAGGCGAAGCTTCAAATCAAGCTTAGGGAGCTCGTAGCAGCCTCCAGGATTGATCTGTGGTAGTTGTTTGGATCGATTCACGTGAAACTTGGTTCAACGTGGATTGAATAGTAATTCACTGCTTGCGAGGTAGTTTTTGACCCTTTATGCTTAGTTTCTGACTTCGGGCTAGTTATGAAAATGATTAAGCATGCTGAGATAAACATCATTAAGGTTGGGAGTTTTGTGAAATATTGATCAGTTTTGGCCGGCGGGGGTGCGCCATAGCCTGAGGCTGGGTTCTGGTTGGGTTCCGGCCATGTAAAGGACTGTTTCTGGTATTAAATATGTTCAACTCGTCGATACGAGCGTTTCGATATACAATACGCAATTTTTAGAGTTCGTATGAATTTGTTATTATTTTTACGGTTTCAGACAGTTCGATAGATTCGATCCATGAGGATTTAAGCGTCCGATCGACTTGTGATTTTGAAATATCGATCGTATAAGTATTCCGGAGACATTGGGTGGTCTCGAATGTGGTTTCGCCTCAATTGGCGTTGTTGAGCTCGAAATGAGTTCTCAAAATTAACATGTTGACAGTTGTTAGTATATAGCAAGTAGGGATCGTTCTATCTGGGGATTGAGGGTGCTCCTGTCATTTATACGTCAAGAAAAGAATATTAATTATAGAAATACAATATCTACGAAAATTACAAAGAATTAAGAGGGGATTTCGAAAGTTTGTGTCTAAATCTAACTACTAAATATTATACAAGTCATCAAACAAATCTGAATCAAAGTAGAAGTAGATGAATGGAGGAAGTAGAGATATAATTAACAACCATTAACACATTAAGCAGATTATCAAACATAATTTCGAATCAAACATATCATAGAAAGAAATCAATCAAGAACAAACCATGAACGCATGCATAAGTTCTTATTACTTCCCTTAATTAGATTAACTAGATGAACGCACCATAATTAACCCTATTAATCATGCAAAGCTACTGAGTGATCAATTCCCCAACAAAACACAATTAACGCATTAAGAACATGTGGAAGTTTGATTGATTTAAGCAAAGACGACAAGTTAGAACGCTAATCTTATCATGCAAAGCTCATTGTTGATTTACCTAAGGAATTATAGGTTTTCCACTTAGCAATTAAGATCTAGAACGCTAGCATATCTTAATTTGGATGCAATTACATGCTTATAATTCTAAGTTACGCACCAAAGAACATAATCACATAAAAGGTGGGATTGAAGCACAAAATCAACAAACAATCATGACATATATGAAACTGAAAATTATAATCTGAAAAACCTAAAACAAAACATGCTTCATGGTTATTGGAAATCAATCTTTAACATCCAAACTTTAATCTAACAAGAATTTGAAACATCCAAAATAACAAAACAAAAATCTGTTTTGAATTACAAGAAAAGAAAACCGAAATTAAACTAGAAAAGGACATGGTTACACTTTTGAAGATCTCAAGAACGCAAGAAAGCTTCAAAGGTGGTGGAGGCAAGATGAGGACCATGGAAAGGAGATGTTGATGGGGCTTGATCACGGCTTCTTGACTTGAAGAGAGGATGATGAAATTTTGAGAGAGAAAAGGGGAGGATTGCGTATTTGATTCAGGGTTTGATGATATTTTGAATGAGAGAATGTGTCCAGTGGTCGTTGTTGATGCTCCTATTTATAGGAGGATGGCAACTTAGTCTCCAAGTCTTCAAGAATGATCCACACAGCATTAGTCAATCAGATAACGCCACGTTAGCTCTGCTATGTCATCCAACCAATTAAAAAGCTCCAAAATCAATCCCTAATATTTTGTTGCTGATTTTCCCATGATTTAATCTGATTTTATTCACAATTTTTGACCAAATATCTAGGCATGAACCTAGACAATATATCTGGATGCATTTTGGACCTTTTCTCCCTTAAATCTCTCCATGGCTTTATCCTTAATGTTCTCCCCTTGATTTTCTCTTGATTTTCACATTAAAATTGCAGATTTTATTCTCTAATTTCAGCCAACAAATCTTGAGGGAATTAAGGAACGAATCTGGACTTGTTTTGAGCCTTTTCTTGTTGCACAATCCCATGAAACTCTCCCAAGATTTTCTCAACGTAATCTCCTTGATTATCACCTTCATTTTCACATTATCTCCATCATTTCCCATGCAAAAATCAGATTTAATCTCCCATAATATCTCCCACGTCATCTTCAAGACATGTGGTCTCCTAATGACTTCAGGTTTCCTAGCCTCATCAGGATTCCTGCATTGACTGGGATTCCTAGTTGGACCAGGAAAACTCCATTTCCTCATTTCTGCATATTTTTAGCTCATTTCCTGCGTTTGAAGTTCATTTCTACCTAAATACAACAAAGTAAGTTAGAAATGACATTGTTAAAGGGATAACTAAGTAAAATGTAGGGAAAATGATACTAAAAACATAGAAAATATTACTCCGATTAGGCGTCACTTTGGGAATTTCTGTTCGATTTAGGGTTTCGAATGTTCATTTACAAACGGGCTTACCTTATCGTTTTGATAGTTATTTAGTTATCTTCTAACTATAGTTGGTATTAGTAGCATTCCTGAGTGAATGTCTACGTGTATATATATTTACGTGAAAAGTGATAAAACAATAATTGTGGTTGAGTTCATTTTATTGTTTTGGGTGTGACGTTTCGTGAAACAATATTTTGTGAAATGGTTGATTTCTATTGTTTTGAAAAGTGTTGTGTATTGTGGAACATTTTAGTTCGTGGGTGGTTTATTTAATTATGGGTCTTGTACCAGGAGTAATTGATAGGGATCAATTATGGGGAATCTTTTATTTTAGATTCGTGTAACATTTTGGGTCTAGTGCGACTCCTTTAATGTTTTGGTATTTATACCGAGGATACAAAGACTAACGAGTTGAGGATCGTGGATCACGAAATGTGATTGTGGGTGGGAAAATCGGGAATTCATGCCTTTGTCGGGTTAGTGAATCCGATCAGTTACAGCTCTAGTCTGTCCGCCGTGCTTGGTTTCTTGATTGAAATGTGTGAGTTTATCTCGTGATTCGTGTGAGTTTATCTCGTGATACGTGTGGGTTTATTCCGTGATTTGTGTGAGTTGTTTCTTGATTGACACATGTGGGTTTATATCGTGATACGTGTGGATTTATCTTGTGAGTTGTGTGAGTTTTTTCTTGATTGAAACGTGAGTTTATCTCGTGATACGTGTGAGTTTATCCCGTGATTTGTGTGAGTTATTTCTTGATTGAAATGTGTGAGTTTATCTCGTGATTCGCGTGAGTTTATTCCGTAATTTGCGTGAGTTATTTTGAGTTACTCATACAGACTTTCATAAGCTTACCGTGTTTGTTGTGTGGCAACCCGGTGCACTATTCAATGGTGTATGGGTTAATCCTGCAGGTCAGGGCAATCATGGCTGAAAACTGAGATAGCGAACTAGCAGCTTTAGGTAGGAAGCCAATTTTGTGACTTTACCGTTATTAAGACTTCCGCTTATAGTGAGCTCTGAGGAGCATTTATGTTTTATTTTGTTTTTGACAATTTAATTCGTAAGCTTGTGTAATATATAACTCTATGGAGCGAGTGTATATTAACTTTGAGGGTTCAGGAATCAGTATGTACTTGGTTTAAAGGGAAAAATTTTCTAGGTATTTTGTATTGATAACTGAACGATCACGCATGTATAATTATGGGATTATATATGGATTTTTAATTGAGTTAAAAATCAGGGGCGTGACAGTTTGGTATCAGAGTGTAAGGTGCATATTTTGTGACAATCAGTACTCCTCGAGTGATCGCCTATCTGCAGTGGATCCCCATCAGATGCTCTTCGGTATTGATATAGTCATTGGGTATGTAGTGAGCGTTAGGATGTGAGTCGTTAGGGTAGGGTCGGCTCAGGGGATGAAGTGTAGGAGCTAGATGTAGCTTCTATGAGTTAAAGACTTTTGAGGAATGGTGACCTTTAGTTTTAACTCGGGTTGACGTAGGGTATGGAATTGTATCCTCTGAAGTAGTGTGTGGTTGATTGAGTCATAGCGTTGACTTATACTTGTGTTTGAGAGTTATATAGGTATTAACCACATGTTGCTATGCTCCTTAGGTGATGGATTCACAAGGAGGCAGAGCTAGAGATCGAGGTAGACCCAAAGGCAGGGGTAGAGCCAGAGGTAGGGGCAGGATTCCTCTTCCTGTTGAAGAGATGTTCGAGAATGATGTCGAGGCATCGAATGTTGAACTGCCTGTTCCACCTGTTGTGGAGATTGCGAATGTTGTAGATCCCACTCGTTTGTTGAAGTTGGCAAAGGAGATTTAGAGGTTGGGAGGAGTCTCATTCCAAGGAGGTACAAATCACATGTTGGCAGATCAATGGATCGAGAACATGAAGACCTACTTCGAGATGGTCGTCTGCGACGACATTGAGAAGAGAAAGATTACTACATTTATGCTCCAAAGCGATGCACGGGTGTGGTGGAATGGCACAAAGAGGGTTGTGGATGTGTCCACCATGATCTGGGATGGTTTTGTGGAACTGTTCAGGAAGAAGTACTTTCCGCCTTCTGCGAGGGAGCAGTTGGAAAGGGAATTCGTCTCGTTAGTCCAGGAGACTAAGAGTGTGAGGGAGTATGAGGCTGAGTTCTCAAGGTTGTATCGTTTTGTGAGGCAGATGGATGTTGAGAGCTTAGCTATGAAGTTTCAGTGGGGACTGAATGCTTCGATCCGGCGTGATGTCACTATTCAGGAACTGAAGACGGTGGAGCTCATTTTCACTAAGGCTATGACCATTAAGCAGGAGAACTTGACTTTCCAGGAACAGGAATCGGTTGAGAGGGACTCTCGAAGGAAGGGAAAGGCAGCTGTTGAGAGCAGTGAAGGAACAGATAATTGGGGTGAGTCCTGGAAGAGGCGGAGGACTCATCAGCAGGCGCTAGCTAGGGAAGCAGCTCCACCTGTTGAGGCTGCACCTATCGGGTAGCTGGTACCCTCTAGATGCTTCAATTGCAATGAGATAGGCCATGCAATCAGATTTTGCACGAAGTCGAGGAATTTGTCATGCTACAAATGTGGCCAGATAGGGCATTACTCTAGAGATTGTACCCAGGCACAAGGCAGGGGCAAGGGAACCAACAGAGGCAGCTACCTCAGGGACATGCGAGGGTGTTTGCTGTTGTTCAACAAGGTGCTAGGGAGGAAGGTACTTTTATCTAATTTTGCTTACCTTGCTAGTATTGTGTGAGGTGATAGGGTACTTTGTTCCGTGGTGTTGTTTTGTGTTGTGTTGTGTTGCGACGTATTGAGTTTTACTTGATGTCTATAGTTAGACTTTGGCATATGACTTCCTTTCGGACGAGGGTAGTAGGTGCGTGATGCATCTTTCATCATTATGGCTCGATGGTGTGATTATGCCATGTGATGAGTTATGTATAGGTTGATTAAGGCTAGACCTTATCGTGATTTTGTGTTCTGAGATAGTAGGACAAGTATTGAATGGCTATGCAAATACTGTTGCGATAACAGGATTCTGGACTCTTGTGTGATCTGTGTGTAGTGCTGCAGTCACAAAGTCGTTGTTGGATAGTGTACGAGGTTGACATCCAGGGAGGTTGGATTTCCAGCAAGGATTATAGTGATGATTCTTAATGTTGTGATACTAGGTGAAGTACCTGTATCTTTTATTAGATTGAGGTAAATTGTACTTTGAGTTAGGGGCATTCTTGCCGAGGAATGAGAATTGGATTTGAGGATGATTTATCTATACTTGTTGGCGTGCACGTTTAAATTTCGGGACGAAATTTCCTTAAGTGGGGTAGAATGTGATACCCTGAAAATTCATATTTATTTTCCGAGGATTTTCCAGAATCTAATTTATGGTTATTGGACGGTTTCGTGGCTCGTGGACTGAGCGGAAGTGTTTCGGACAAATTTTTATTCGGAAAGTATGACTTTGGGGGGGCTCAAGGTTGACTTTTTATACGTTGTGATTCTCCAAAAACTTCCTTCACGAAAGTTGTAGAGCGCGTCGATACGAGTTGGTGGACATATGGAACGCGAAAATTGGATTTCGTATGTTAAAGTTATGAGCATTTGAAGTTTTGGGAAAGTTCTATAAATAGGAGTTTCCATTTTCGGAAACTTACTATTTTCATTTTCTCACTTTCCATTTCTGAAAATCAGAAAACTCTTGATAGGACCAAAAAGTGTGACGATATTATTGAATATGTGCCCCATTTTAGCATTGTTTCTCCCTTAAGTTTAGTGTTTTGAGTCAGTAAGTCATTTTGAGAGTCTTGTTGAGTGTTTGGAGTGAAATAGGCGGAAAAAGTAAAATTCATGAAAAATCCTAGCTGGATCAGGATTCCTAACTGTCAACTGTTTTTGCGGTCTTTAACATTATTTTAATTCCCTTTATTTTCTCTAGAAAATTCTGATATTCTCCTGCTTGTTGTAGGAAACCTTGCCTGGTGGAACTCTTGGAAACAGCAATGATGGAGTCATAAAATAAAGTATTTAAGATATTTGACCAAGAATTGAAGAAGGGAAATAAAGGAGAAAAACGTTTTCAGCTCGGAAATTAAAGGAGAAAGAAGTTTTCAGCTGAAGAATAATGCAGAAAAGACGTTTCAGCTGAAAAATAAAAAAGAGAAAGATGTTTCAGCTGGAAAATAAATAAGAGAAAGACGTTTCAGCTTGGAAATTAAAAGAATTGCCCCATTATGAGAGGATTTAAGGCCATAAAGGAGACGTTTCAGCTGGAAAAGCCAACCAATGCTCCCCTATAAATAGGCAATGTCCAGAACTGAATTAGCATCACTTCTCAGCCAAGATCACTTCCCAGCCAAGATAATTCATTGCCTATCACTTCCTGGCTAAAAAACCATTCCAAGACTACCCAATTCACTCCTTAAACTTCCATCACCTACAAGACCGTGACACCATCCATCCATCAATCTACGAAGCTCTTAGGCGCTGAGTCAAGGACGCTCCACCACCATAGCAGAGACAAGTTCATCACCTTGTTGCTAAGCCGCTGAGGAAAGCTTCAAAGTGTAACTATGACTCTACTTATAATTTTTGTTTCGGTTTTGTGTGTTTGGATTTACAAGTTGTGTAATTGGAGACATGAAATTTGCAGAATATTTTTGTTAATATTTTTGAGATTTTCAGTTTATTATTGAGTTAATTTCGAGAATTCTTTTATGATGCATGTTACAATCTTGTGCCCTTTTATGTGTTTAGGTAATTTTCAGAGTTAGGTTCATAAGTTTACATGCTAGAATAACGGTGAGAGTTCTTGTGTGTTTTGTTAATTTGCCAAGAGTAATTGTTATTTGTTAAGACGCTGAGTTAAACAAGTAGCAATTAGTTCTAAAAAGTGGTAAAAACTATGTTCAATGGTTAAACGATTCTGGAAATTACGTGTTAAATTCTATGTCTAATGGTTAATTTGCACGTGTGAGTTGATTCGAGGGTTAGATAATACTACTAGTTAAGAGAACTACGCTGAGTGTTTTCGAAAATTAGTAGTATTAGGCTTGGTAAGGACTTTTCCGATCCAAACCTACATTAGAACGAATCAGATAAATGGATTGATCCGCTGAGGCTTTTCATTTTGGCTCTTATCTAGGCATTTAAGATGGGCACATTTTTGTAGCATGTTGAAATGGATTTTCTGTTTTTACACTTAGTAATTTCCAAGTGGTATTGGTCTAGGTTAGGGAAGTCGATCATTGTATATAGGTTTATTTGTTTTGTTTTTTTTTTATTTTAAGTAGATTAGGAACCAAAATTCAAAACCCCCCATTTAATTCTTTTATTTGTTAATTGACCTTTTTGTGTAGGTGTACCCTACAATCCCCGGACTGAACGATCCCTGCTTATCCTATACTGACAACAACATTTTGCAGGGTTAAATTGTGAGGCTATTGCAGCCGCATCAATTTTTGGCGCCGTTGCCGGGGATTGTTAAAATCCCTTGCACTTAAAGTGTCATCGATTTTGTTGTATATAGAATGCATGCTAATTTTTGTACTACACTTGTGGAATGGTGACAAATTGCGATTTCGGTTAGGCCAAGCTTTAATTGTGATTTAGTTTAAGTTTTATGAGTGTGACAAAATTAAGCGTGTCTTTTATAATTGTTGTACAATTTGTAGAAAGTGTTTTTTTTAACCATATTGTAAATTGAATGTGTTTCACTTAGATTAATATACTTAGGTTATGAATTTAGCTAAATACTTAATTGTTGTAAGTGTGTAAAATCGTATGAGTAGACAAGGGCCCTTTTGTTAATATTGGCCTAAACCCTTCATTAGTACCTTGCTCAGGTCTCTTGAGGTTGAGGGCGGCCTTTATTAGCACTTGGAGAACGGTCTAACACATAAGTTAATTTCCCAGCTGAGTAAGGGGCATACGGATGGTGTCTAAGGTTGAGACGCTGGGTGATGGGTTCAATTGGATCTCAGAGATACTATAGAATGAGCCTAAACCACTATGTGGGAGTAGCCGATAGGGGCCTAAACCTCAATGAGGGAGTAGCCTCCGTAGTATCACCAAAATGAGTCCTCCCTCTCACTTACCTCTTAATCTGGCCATTCAGCCTTCTGAAACAAAGGAAAGAGACTTATGTCTGGGCGACTATCCCTATATCGTATCTCACCAATAGTAGCGGTTTCTATTGGGCTCGACTTACAACTTGGGATCAATTGATTTATTAACTATGTTTATAACAAACTAACAAAATGATGTGTGACCTGCTTAAGGTATATTGGATTAAACATGACTTTGTCGAGGGTAGCTGTTCTATAGTCCCACTGCACAACGAGGTCCTCTGTTCCAGTACCTAAGTATGTAAATGTAAAAGTAACTTAGAAAGTAGGAAAGACATAATGTTTGTATTCCTAACCTTGTATATGTTACTAACACTTGATCTGGTGAGTCCTTTGGAAGAGATACCCCTCCAGGAGCACACATTGGAAGAGATACCCCTCCAGGAGGCACGCAAGGAATGAGCACATGTGAACAAGAAGAAGAGTCCAGGCTGAAGGACTATAAATATTAAGCGCTGCATGGGAGGCAACCCATTTCAATTGAAGCTGTGGAGGAGCCATCAACGAGAGTTTGACATTTCTATCCCTTCACTTGCTTGGGTTGAATTGTACTTGTGTCTTTGTTTGTTTGTTTATTTTACCTTTCCCTTATTTTCGTAGCCCCCCATATTTAGGGTCTATATACCATATTTTTTGCCTACATTGAGGACAATGTAGATTCTAAGTGTGGGGTGGGTTTACACCTTTATTTTAGTTTAGAAAAAAAAAAAAATGGTTTTAGAGTCTTTTTGTGTGTTTGAGTCTTAGGATGCCCCTAACGTCTAGGATGAACATGTCTCTAAATTCATGGCTGAAGGTTTTCACAATCGAAATAGGACTTAATTGAATTCTGTGGTTAATCGACATTGTGATGCTTGTATGAAGATTTGAGATAGGATTGTAACTTGGTTCATTAAGCATGCTAGGATTAAGTCTAATTCATTTGACCCTAAGTGAGCTGTTGAGCTAAAATACTTTCTTTTCGAGTGCTTATTGATAATTCTAGAATTTCTTGGCTGTATTTGAAAAACCTCATCATTCCTTGAAAATCCAATGATCATGTGTCATAGATTTTAATGGACTAGAGAGTACTAGAACTCGGCTGTTGTGACTGTCAAAACTTGTATGCCATAATATGCACTGATCCTGGATAGGATAGAAGGCATTAGGATAACCACCAAAGCCAAACAAGCGTGTGTCCCCAATTGTGCCCGTCGTGGGACTCCTTAGAATGAACCCCTTTGAGCCTACGTTGAAAACCTTTGTTTCATCACCCTCACTACCCTACCATGAGCTTAGTACAGGATATCTCTACCCTTGTCTTAGGGACTTAGTAGAGCATGACATAGTATGTAGGGGTGACGATGAAAGACAAGTGTGGGGTGGGGAAAATCCAAGAAAAAAAGAAGAGAAAGAAAAAAAAAAAATTTGCCGTAAAAAAAAAAAAAATGAAAATGAGAAAGAAAGAAAGAAAAGCGGCAAAAGAGAAGAAAAATAAAAAAGAAAACTCTTGGGAAATTGTTGAAGTGTGGTTTTGGACTTTCAAATTTGTAGAAGGCTCAAAGTTGAAAATTATGCCTTTGTCCATTCCCATGTTGGTTAGAGTGAAGGTTTGGCCCAAAACAATGATATTTGGCCTACAAAAATGATGACATAAGGTGGTCCATATATGCTCTGCTAGGTCCTTATGATTTTTGTATCCTTAATCTTCATTTCGAAAACCCTAGCTTAGCCCCATTACAACCTGTTTTAAGTGCTGACTTGATCCTTGAGATGGGCAGTCTTTGGTTAGTGGAGTCAGGTACGCAGTCGAGCTTATGGTTTAGGTCCATTTGTGCACTTAGTCATTTCATGAGGTCTTTAATAAATTCTTCACAAAATGCGTTTATTGATGAAATATGCAAGCTGTTTGTTGCCTTACAATTTATTCTCTTGCATATACTTGAGTGTGAAGCTTTTAAGCATAGCCATTTCTGAGAGAAAAATCGAGAGTATGCCCTGTGAGTTTGGATTGGACTTGTTCGAAACATGCTATCATTCACTGTATAACTTAAGTTCTCCATATCTTGCTTAGTCATATGAATGTCACAGGTTTATTAACCATGGAATTATCTATGCAATTTTGATTAAGTGTTTAACATGAAAGCCATGAGTTTGGAGTCTTTGAGACAATAGTTAGGGGAAGTAGAGTCATTTACTTGTTTTTTGTCGAGTCGTTGTTTTGTTTTGTATTTTTGTTTTGCTAAGGGACTAGCAAAAGCTAAGTGTGGGGTAGTCAAAAATTGATGCGGCTGAAATAGCCTCACAATTTAACCCTGCAAAATGTTGTTGTCAGTATAGGATAAGCAGGGATCGTTCAGTCCGGGGATTGTAGGGTACACCTACACAAAAAGGTCAATTAACAAATAAAATAATAAAATGGGGGGTTTTTGAATTTGGTTTCTAATCTACTTAAAATAAAAACAAAACAAATAAAATTATCTACAATGATCGACTTCCCTAACCTAGACTAATACCACTCAGAAATTACTAAGTGTAAAAACAGAAAATCCATTTCAACATGCTACAAAAATGTGCCCATCTTAAATGCCTAGATAAGAGCTCAAATGAAAAGCCTCAGCGGATCAATCCACTTATCTGATTCGTTCTAATGTAAGCATGGATCGGAAAAGTCCTTACCAAGCCTAATACTACTAATTTTCGAAAACACTCAGCGTAATTCTCTTAACTAGTATTATCTAACCCTCGAATCAACTCACACGTGCAAATTAACCATTAGACATAGAATTTAACACGTAATTTCCAGAATCGTTTAACCATTGAACATAGTTTTTACCACTTTTAGAACTAATTGCTACTTGTTTAACTCAGCGTCTTAACAAATAACAATTACTCTTGGCAAATTAAGAAAACACACAAGAACTCTCACCGTTATTCTAGCATGCAAACTTATAACCTAACTCTGAAAATTACCTAAACACGTAAAAGGGCACAAGATTGTAACATGCATCATAAAAGAATTCTCGAAATTAACTCAATAATAAACTGAAAATCTCAAAAATATTAAAAAAATATTCTGAAAATTTCATGTCTCCAATTACACAACTGCAAATGAAACACACAAAACCGAAACAAAAATTATAAGTAGAGTCATAGTTACACTTTGAAGCTTTCCTCAGCGGCTTAGCAACAAGGTGATGAACTTGTCTCTGCTATGGTGGTGGAGCGTCCTTGACTCAGCGCCTAGAGCTTTGTAGATTGATGGATGGATGGTGTCACGGTCTTGTAGGTGATGGAAGTTTAAGGAGTGAATTGGGCAGTCTTGGAATGGTTTTTGGCCAGGAAGTGATAGGCAATGAATTATCTTGGCTGGGAAGTGATCTTGGCTGGGAAGTGATGCAATTCAGTTCTGGACATTGCCTATTTATAGGGGAGCATTGGTTGGTTTTCCCAACTGAAACGTCTCCTTTATGGCCTTAACTCCTCTCATAATAGGGCAATTTCTTTAATTTCCAAGCTGAAACGTCTTTCTCTTATTTATTTTTCAGCTGAAACATCTTTTTCTTTTATTCCTCAACTGAAAACGTCTTTTCTCCTTTATTCTCACTGAAACATCTTTCTCTTATTATTTTCCAGCTGAAACGTCTTTCTCTTTTATTCCTCAACTGAAAACGTCTTTTCTCCTTTATTTCCCTTCTTCATTGCTTGGTCAAATATCTTAATGCTTTATTTTATGACTCCATCATTGCTGTTTCCAAGAGTTCCACCAGGCAAGTTTCCTACAACAAGCAGGAGAATATCAGAATTTTCTAGAGAAAATAAAGGGAATTAAAATGTAAAGACCGCAAAAATAGTGACAGTAGGAATCCTGATCCAGCTAGGATTTTTCATGAATTTTACTTTTTCCTATTTCACTCCAAACACTCAACAAGACTCAAAAACTAATGACTCAAAACACGAAACTTAAGGGAGAAACAAGGCTAAAATGGGGCACATATTCAATAATATCGTCACTCTTTTTGGTCCTATCAACTACCCCACACTTAGCTTTTGCTAGTCCCTTAGCAAAACAAAAATACAAAACAAAACAACGACTCGACAAAAACAAGTAAATGACTCTACTTCCCCTAATTGTCTCAGAGACTCCAAACTCATGGCTTTCACGTTAAACACTTAATCAAAATTGCATAGATAATTCCATGGTTAATAAACCTGTGACATTCATATGACTAAGCAAGATATGGAGAACTTAAGTTATACAGTGAATGATAGCATGTTTCGAACAAGTCCAATCCAAACTCACAGGGCATACTCTCGATTTTTCTCTCAGAAATGGCTATGCTTAAAAGCTTCACTCAAGTATATGCAAGAGAATAAATTGTAAGGCAACAAACAGCTTGCATATTTCATCAATAAACGCATTTTGTGAAGAATTATTAAAGACCTCATGAAATGACTAAGTGCACAAATGGACCTAAACCATAAGCTCGACTGCGTACCTGACTCCACTAACCAAAGACTGCCCATCTCAAGGATCAAGTCAGCACTTAAAACAGGTTGTAATGGGGCTAAGCTAGGGTTTTCGAAATGAAGATTAAGGATACAAAAATCCTAAGGACCTAGCAGAGCATATATGGACCACCTTATGTCATCATTTTTGTAGGCCAAATATCATTGTTTTGGGCCAAACCTTCACTCTAACCAACATGGGAATGGACAAAGGCATAATTTTCAACTTTGAGCCTTCTACAAATTTGAAAGTCCAAAACCACACTTCAACAATTTCCCAAGAGTTTTCTTTTATTTTCTTCTCTTTTGCCGCTTTTCTTTCTTTCTTTTCATTTTCATTTTTTTTTTTTTACGGCAAATTTTTTTTTTTTCTTTCTCTTCTTTTTTTCTTGGATTTTCCCCACCCCACACTTGTCTTTCATCGTCACCCCTACATACTATGTCATGCTCTACTAAGTCCCTAAGACAAGGGTAGAGATATCCTGTACTAAGCTCATGGTAGGGTAGTGAGGGTGATGAAACAAAGGTTTTCAACGTAGGCTCAAAGGGGTTCATTCTAAGGAGTCCCACGACGGGCACAATTGGGGACACATGCTTGTTTGGCTATGGTGGTTACCCTAATGCCTTCTATCCTATCCAGGATCAGTGCATATTATGGCATACAAGTTTTGACAGTCACAACAGCCGAGTTCTAGTACTCTCTAGTCCATTAAAATCTATGGCACATGATCATTGGATTTTCAAAGAATGATGAGGTTTTGCAAATACAGCCACGAAATTCTAGAATTATCAATAAGCACTCGAAAAGAAAGTATTTTAGCTCAACAGCTCACTTAGGGTCAAATGAATTAGACTTAATCCTAGCATGCTTAATGAACCAAGTTACAATCCTATCTCAAATCTTCATACAAGCATCACAATGTCGATTAACCACAGAATTCAATTAAGTCCTATTTCGATTGTGAAAACCTTCAGCCATGAATTCAGAGACATGTTCATCCTAGACGTTAGGGGCATCCTAAGACTCAAACACACAAAAAGACTCTAAAACCATTTTTTTTTTTTAAACTGAAAATAAAGGTGTAAACCCACCCCACACTTAGAATCTACATTGTCCTCAATGTAGGCAAGAAATATGGTATATAGACCCTAAATATGGGGGGCTACGAAAATAAGGGAAAGGTAAAATAAACAAACAAACAAAGACACAAGTACAATTCAACCTAAGCAAGTGAAGGGATAGAAATGTCAAACTCTCGTTGATGGCTCCTCCACAGCTTCAATTGAAATGGGTTGCCTCCCATGCAGCGCTTAATATTTATAGTCCTTCAGCCTGGACTCTTCTTCTTGTTCACATGTGCTCATTCCTTGCGTGCCTCCTGGAGGGGTATCTCTTCCAAAGGACTCACCAGATCAAGTGTTAGTAACATATACAAGGTTAGGAATACAAACACTATGTCTTTCCTACTTTCTAAGTTACTTTTACATTTACATACTTAGGTACTGGAATAGAGGACCTTGTTTGTGCAATGGGACTATAGAACAGCTACCCTCGACAAGGTCATGTTTAATCCAATATACCTTAAGCAGGTCACACCATTTTTTAGTTGTTATAAACATAGTTAATAATCAATTGATTCCAAGTTGTAAGTCGAGCCCAATAGAAACCGCTACTATTGGTGAGATACGATATAGGGATAGTCGCCCAGACATAAGTCTCTTTCCTTTGTTTCAGAAGGCTGAATGGCCAGATTAAGAGGTAAGTGAGAGGGAGGACTCATTTTAGTGATACTACGGAGGCTACTCCCTCATTGAGGTTTAGGCCCCTATCGGCTACTCCCACATAGTGGTTTAGGCTCATTCTATAGTATCTCTGAGATCCAATTGAACCCATCACCCAGGTCTCAACCTTAGACACCATCCGTATGCCCCTTACTCAGCTGGGAAATTAACTTATGTGTTAGACCGTTCTCCAAGTGCTAATAAAGGCCGCCCTCAACCTCAAGAGACCTGAGCAAGGTACTAATGAAGGGTTTAGGCCAATATTAACAAAAGGGCCCTTGTCTACTCATACGATTTTACACACTTACAACAATTAAGTATTTAGCTAAATTCATAACCTAAGTATATTAATCTAAGTGAAACACATTCAATTTACAATATGGTTAAAAAAAACACTCTACAAATTGTACAACAAATAAAAGACATGCTTAATTTTGTAACACTCATAAAACTTAAACTAAATCACAATTAAAGCTTGGCCTAACCGAAATCGCAATTTGTCACCATTCCACAAGTGTAGTACAAAAATTAGCATGCATTCTATATACAACAAAATCGATGACACTTTAAGTGCAAGGGATTTTAACAATCCCCGGCAACGGCGCCAAAAATTGATGCGGCTGAAATAGCCTCACAATTTAACCCTGCAAAATGTGTTGTCAGTATAGGATAAGCAGGGATCGTTCAGTCCGGGGATTGTAGGGTACACCTACACAAAAAGGTCAATTAACAAATAAAAGAATAAATGGGGGGTTTTGAATTTTTGGTTCCTAATCTACTTAAAATAAAAAAAAAACAAAACAAATAAACCTACATACAATGATCGACTTCCCTAACCTAGACCAATACCACTGGAAATTACTAAGTGTAAAAACAGAAAATCCATTTCAACATGCTACAAAAATGTGCCCATCTTAAATGCCTAGATAAGAGCCAAATGAAAAGCCTCAGCGGATCAATCCATTTATCTGATTCGTTCTAATGTAGGTTTGGATCGGAAAAGTCCTTACCAAGCCTAATACTACTAATTTTCGAAAACACTCAGCGTATTCTCTTAACTAGTAGTATTATCTAACCCTCGAATCAACTCACACGTGCAAATTAACCATTAGACATAGAATTTAACACGTAATTTCCAGAATCGTTTAACCATTGAACATAGTTTTTACCACTTTTAGAACTAATTGCTACTTGTTTAACTCAGCGTCTTAACAAATAACAATTACTCTTGGCAAATTAACAAACACACAAGAACTCTCACCGTTATTCTAGCATGTAAACTTATGAACCTAACTCTGAAAATTACCTAAACCATAAAAGGGCACAAGATTGTAACATGCATCATAAAAGAATTCTCGAAATTAACTCAATAATAAACTGAAAATCTCAAAAATATTAACAAAAATATTCTGCAAATTTCATGTCTCCAATTACACAACTTGTAATCCAAACACACAAAACCGAAACAAAATTATAAGTAGAGTCATAGTTACACTTTGAAGCTTTCCTCAGCGGCTTAGCAACAAGGTGATGAACTTGTCTCTGCTATGGTGGTGGAGCGTCCTTGACTCAGCGCCTAAGAGCTTCGTAGATTGATGGATGGATGGTGTCACGGTCTTGTAGGTGATGGAAGTTTAAGGAGTGAATTGGGTAGTCTTGGAATGGTTTTTTAGCCAGGAAGTGATAGGCAATGAATTATCTTGGCTGGGAAGTGATCTTGGCTGGGAAGTGATGCTAATTCAGTTCTGGACATTGCCTATTTATAGGGGAGCATTGGTTGGCTTTTCCAGCTGAAACGTCTCCTTTATGGCCTTAAATCCTCTCATAATGGGGCAATTCTTTTAATTTCCAAGCTGAAACGTCTTTCTCTTATTTATTTTCCAGCTGAAACATCTTTCTCTTTTTTATTTTTCAGCTGAAACGTCTTTTCTGCATTATTCTTCAGCTGAAAACTTCTTTCTCCTTTAATTTTCGAGCTGAAAACGTTTTTCTCCTTTATTTCCCTTCTTCATTGTTTGGTCAAATATCTTAAATACTTTATTTTATGACTCCATCATTGCTGTTTCCAAGAGTTCCACCAGGCAAGGTTTCCTACAACAAGCAGGAGAATATCAGAATTTTCTACAGAAAATAAAGGGAATTAAAATAATGTTAAAGACCGCAAAAACAGTTGACAGTTAGGAATCCTGATCCAGCTAGGATTTTTCATGAATTTTACTTTTTCCGCCTATTTCACTCCAAACACTCAACAAGACTCACAAAATGACTTACTGACTCAAAACACTAAACTTAAGGGAGAAACAATGCTAAAATGGGGCACATATTCAATAATATCGTCACACTTTTTTGTCCTATCAACTCTCCGTTCTTTCTCCTCACAAGCGACTAACCCGACCCAGACTCAGTGATCCGACCCAGCCGGAATTCGCAGCTCCGGCGACCTCTTCCGGTGAAACTTTCTAGATCGGCTCGTCTCCGCCGTGCGATCCTCCCTCTGGCATCCTCTAGCGGCGATTCGTAGCCGTGATTATGCAACAAGGCGGCGAAAATCTAAGTATTCGGACCCGATCGGTTTTTCGATCTCCAACGTCGGCGAAGCTTCAAATCAAGATTGGGGAGCTCGCATCAGCCTCCTGGATCGATCTGTGGTGGTTGTTTGGATCGATTCTCGTGAAACTTGGTTCAACTCGAATTGAACAGAAATTCATGGCTTGCGAGGTAGTTTTCGACCCTTTATGCTTAGTTTCTGACTTCGGGCTAGTTATGAAAATGGTTAAGCATGCTAAGATGAACATCTTTGATGTTGGGAGTTTTGTGAAATATTGAGTTTTGGTAGGCGGCGGTGCGCCACCCCCTGTGGCAGCGTTCTTACCATGTAAATGATTGTTTCTGGTATTATATATATTCTGCTCGTCGTTACGAGCATTTCGATATATAATACGCAATTTTTGGAGTTCGTATGAATTTGTTATGATTTTTACGGTTTCAGACAGTTAGATTGATTCGATCCGTGAGGATTTGAGCGTTCGATCGACTTGTGATTTTGACATATCGATCTGATAAGTACTCAGGAGACATTGGGTGGTCTCGAATGTGGTTTCGCCTCAATTGGCGTCACTTTGGGAATTTTGGTTCGATTTAGGGTTTTGAAATTTATTCCTTGTGTTTCATTGACTGAATCAAGGCTGTACTTTCTTTAGGTGCTTGACATAGTGCATTTTGTACGTAGTCTAGTAGTGTGAAGACGCAGCGGGAATTTCGAGGTGAGTAATCTCACAAAGTTCATTTACAAACGGGCTTACCTTATCGTTTTGATAGTTATTTAGTTAACTTCTAAATATAGTTGGTATTAGTAGCATTCCTGAGTGAATGTCTACGTGTATATATATTTACGTGAAATATATATGTGTTGGTGGATTTGTGTGATAAAACAATAATTGTGGGTGAGTTCATTTTATTGTTTTGGATGTGACGTTTCGTGAAACAATATTTTGTGAAATGGTTGATTTCTATTGTTTTGAAAAGTGTTGTGTATTGTGGAACATTTTAGTTCGTGGGTGGTTATTTAATTGTGGGTCTTGTACCAGGAGTAATTGATAGGGATCAATTACGGGGAATCTTTTATTTTAGATTCGTGTAACATTTTGGGTCTAGTGCGACTCCTATAATGTTTTGGTATTTATACCGTGGATACAAAAACTTACGAGTTGAGGATCGTGAATCACGAAATGTGATCATGGGTGGGAAAATCGGGAATTCACGCCTTTGGCCGGGTTAGTGAATACGATCAATTAGAGCTCTAGCCTGTCCGCCGTGCTTGGTTTCTTGATTGAAATGTGTGAGTTTATCTCGTGATTTGTGTGAGTTTATCTCGTGATACGTGTAGGTTTATCCCGTGATTTGTGTGAGTTGTTTCTTGATTGAAACATGAGTTTATCTCGTGCTACATGTGAGTTTATCTTGTGATTCGTGTGAGTTTATCTCGCTATACGTATAGGTATATCCCGTGATTTGTGTGAGTTGTTTTTTGATTGAAACGTGTGAGTTTATCTCGTGGTTGCGTGAGTTGGTTTGAGTTACTCATACGGGCTTTCATAAGCTTACATAAGCTTACCGGGTTTGTTGTGTGGCAACCCGGTGCACTATTTGATAGTGTAGGGGTTAATCCTGCAGGTCAGGGTAATCGTGGCTGAAAACTGAGATAGTGAGCTAGCAGTTTTACGGTAGGCAGCCAATTTTGTGACTTTACTGTTATTAAGACTTTCGCTTGTAGTGAGCTCTGAGGAGCGTTTACGTTTTATTTTATTGTTGACAATTTAATTCGTAAGCTTGTGTAATATATAACTCTGTGGAGCGAGTGTATATTAACTTTGAGGGTTTAGGCATCAGTACGTACTTAGTTTAAAGGGAAAAAGTTTTCAGGTATTTTGTTTTGATGACTGAACGATCATGCATGTATAATTATGGGATTATATATCGATTTTTAATTGTGTTAAAAATCGGGGGCGTGATAGAAGTGGGGGTAGAAATTTTATCTGGGCACCCATGACCTCTGCTTCCTTCACCGGCCATCACTACAAGACCCCTCGCTCGACAGCGCACCGGTCATGTTCGACGTGTCTCCTCGTCGTGGTTCTTCCTATGGTCAATGATCGTCCATGCATGGAGCGAGGAGAGAGAATTGAAGCCTGAAAGGTTTTGAATTTCTGGCGGATTTTTGCCTTTTCCGGCGACTCCGGCCATTATCGGTGACGATTGAGGTGAGGAAACCCTTCTCCTTTTCATTCTCTACACGCTAGTATAACTTGTTCTTGGATTTGATTGAGTTTTGATGATTTGTGGTTTTGTATTATTTTGAGTATTGTTGAAACCACCGTCCATGGTGGCGGTTCTCCGATTTCTGGGTTCAGTTCTGAAGTTTAGAGGTACGAATTGATGTCTGGTAGAGCTTAGTTTCTTGAGAAGATTGAAATGGTGAGTTCGGTATATTCTGCCACCGCCGCACCCCCGCTGGTAGTGGCTGCCTTGGTTTATTCCTCCGCTTAATTTGCATCCTGAATTATCAGTGGATGTTGATTATGGTCAAATTTCCAGAAGTTGCAAATTGGATGATACTGGATTTCACCAATCGAGTTCTTGGTGGAATGGGAGAGAATTGAAATTGGAGTAGAGTGTTCTGGTGACCAGTATGGCTATGCACCCTGAACTGAAGCTGGGGCATTCTCTTTATTTTACACAATCCGTGTCTTACATGGCGTTGAGCAGGCAAGAAATGACTCATGTCATCGAGCAACTAGAAGAAATGGACCAGTTGGACTTAAAATTGTGAGTTTAGGGACATTTGGGATTAAATTAGAAAGGCAGGGACTGAAACGAGGATGAAGCACTTCAGGGACTAAATAGTAGTTTGCCCTAATAACAATATCCAACATTCCAACATCATGTTTTCATGAATAATTTTTTTTTTTCAAAAATTAACCCAGAATTGCAATTAATTTTTGCAAAGTAAAATTAAGAAACAAAAAAAATGTTTGATTATACAAAAAAGTATTTTGGAAAAATTAAGCATAACGATAAAAATTAATTGCAATTCTAATTTTAGTTGTCAATTTGAGTGAAATGTCTTATTTGCCCCTGCACTTAAAAGAGAAATAACGGAATACAGACTGAAGCACCTTAGTGATGTGGTTTCAGAAGTTCAGATACTTCTTTGATCACTTTGAAAGTTCATGTATCATTCTGTTCTGTCCGAGAAAGTTCAGACCCCACCGATGATAAAAACTCATTTCTTTTATCAAAGTTTTATTTGTCTAATTTTAGGGAGATTAGTTCTCATTCCGACGACCTAAAAGTTTATTGGGGGGCAATAAACCTCTCTGACAACCTCTTTGGATACCTCCGACGAAGTTTCATAAACTTTTATTGTCATTCAATAAATGTTTATTAGGGGACAATAAATGTTTATTAGGGGATAATAAACTATTCCGGTGACTTATGAGATCTCCGAAAACCTCTTTGGAGACATTCGACGAGGTTTTCAAAGAAGTCTAACGGCTAGCGATCGACGACGGGAGTGCGGCGGCCGGTAACAGGATTTCAGCCACCAGCAACCGGCAACCGGAATCCTGTAAGTCTCCTATGGCTTCTCTCTGTTTCATTTTCTCTCTCCATGTGACAAAGAAGTGAGGGCAAAAGTCTCAAAAATAACAAAAAACAAAAAAAAACTTAATTGTGTTGTAGAGAAACTGAATTTGAGAGGAATTTGCTGTGTGTTCTCATTGATAATAGGGGCCTCTTTATATAGAGGATTACAATGCATAGAATCTCAATCATACAAGGAAAGTAATTCTACATTGATTAGGATTCTAGATCCTTCTAATTAAATCCTATTACCACTAGGTCAAGTAACCTAGAGTTTGGGCTAAACACAAATTAGGTTTTCCTTCAACATTCCCCCTTGTGTTGCCCAAACGTGGTGCTTCTCTCGTTGCCTCGTTAAAAACCTTGCCGAGTAAAAAAAACCTAGTGGGACAAAAATAACCTCGGTCGAAGGGGAAAAAGAGCACAACACACCCTTCACGATTCGAGACAAACATGTAGACATCTCCCCCTGATGTCTGCGCCTCCCCCTGATGACTACGATCATGGGAGTTCAGATAAATTCTGCAAGCCAATTCTTGCCACATGTTTCTCGAACGTGGTATTGGGCAATGACTTAGTAAACAAGTCTGCCTCACTGTCCTCAAATCGAACCTAGTTCACTTTGATCTCGAGGAGTGTCTGTTGTTGCTGATTATGCTTGGTGTTGTCGCTTTTGATGTAGCCTTGCCTCATTTGTTCAAAACAAGTAGCATTATCCTAAATGCTCGTAGGCTCATCTGTGGTAGACTTCAAACCACAATTGTTCGAACATGCGTAATTATGGATCCAATCCATATACATTCACGAACCACTTCGTGAAGAGCAATGATCTCTGCATTGTTCGAAGATATAGCGACTACGGTCTGTTCTGTAGACCTCCAAGATATCACGGTCTTTTCCCATGGTGAACACTTAACCAGTTTGGGAGCGACCATTGTGTGGGTCAGAGAGATACCCAATATCAGCAAAACCTTCCAAAACACATGTCGTTTTGGGATGGGGATAGAGAACGCAGGCCAGCGTTGGCGGCGTACCTGGTGTGTGATGGGTCCGAATCCATCATCTCTTTGTAGGGATAGAACAAGCCCATATCGATCGTACATCTCAAATATCGAAAGATATCTGTTACACCAATCCAATGGCGTCGCGTTGGCGCAGAGCTATATCTAGCTAACAAGTTCACAACATATGAGATGTCCGTCTTGTGCATTGAGATAAGTACAATAATGCGCCTATTGTACTAAGTAAGGCACTTTTGCCTCTAGCACATCTTCGTCATCATCCTTTCGACGAAGAGGATCCTTTTCAGGATCAAGACTACGGACGATCATGGGGGTGCTTGAAGGCTTGACCTTGTCAAAATGCCTAAGCATCTATCGACACGATGCTCAAGTTCCAAACGAGACATAATCGTGTTCTCCCAAAATCCTTCATCTCAAACTCAGATTTCAAGTGTTCAGCGGTTTCCCTTAACTCTTTAAGGGCTTCTAATGAAGATCATGTCCAACATGAACCGCGATAGAATCGAAACTTGTCATAGAAACGCGTGGGCATATCCCTTCCCAATCAAGTAGTCACTTTAGTGAGCGTTTCAACCTCTTTGTAAACGCGCTCCATGGTCTAGAGCCACTTGACTTGGGTAAATGAAGTTCACCATGAACCTTCATGTATATTCCGTATCTAGATCCCTATAGAGATACGTAGTGACCATATTTGTAAGCTGCATGTTCAGTTATTCGGAAACTACCAAACTGACAGGGTAGTGGAGTGCAATGACATCCATTACGAGAGAATATGTCTCATCGTAGTCGATTCCAGGGCGTTTTGTGAGAAGCCTTGCGCCATAAGGCGAGATTACCATCTCTTTTTCTCACTACGCTTTCTAACGAAGACCCATTAGTCAACAGGTTTTATGTTAGGAGGTGTTGGCATCTCTAGCTCAAAAACCTTCCTCTTCGTTAGAGAATCCATCTTAACCTGGATCGCATCTTTCCATTTAGGCCAAATCTCTACGTTGGCATTCATTCATCAACGGAGCGTGGTTCGATATCATCTAACTCAACAAACTCATGCGCAACAAATACGCAACTACATCATCAATTATGATGGAGTTTCTATCCCACGTCTCATGTACACTAGTGTAAGTTTCATAGAGCTCTATATTCTCAGGAATAGGGTTTGACGTTGAGGCGTCCCCCAACGATAACCATAACCCGGAAGATACTCATGAGACGGATTTTGAGTCTTGATGATTAAAGGATTGGAATGTGCCAAAGTATCCTTCGAACCCACGGGCCTCCCACGCATCCTAGCTGGGGCCATGGCCTGTAACGCCAGAGTGCCACTCTCTTTGGCATTGGCGCCATGCCTACCTCCGTGTAGGGTGGCGCGTACGTCCTCTCGTAGGGACGTCCTTCCTTGCAGGCATGTTTGCAGCATAATATTGTGTGATCTCGTCACCTTAACAGGGATCGAGATGAGACATAGTGGGGACAGACCACGACAATTCCTGTCGTTCCTGTTGAACATTCGTGTTCTTATCTCCCCCTAACGACGGGAAGACTGTCTCATCAAAGTGACATCCGCAAATCTAGCGGTAAGGAGATCGCCTAGCAAGGGCATTTAAGTGGCGGACGATTGTTGGAAGCGCAAATCCAACGTAGTTGCCCATTCGTCTGTAAGGACCCATCATAGAGCGCTGTGGCTGCGCAATTGGCACATAAATGGCTCACTCAAATGTGCGTAAGTACAAAAGACGTGTACCCAGTCACTAGCTGTAACGCAGAGGTACATTGAGTGGCGGTAGGTCGTAGACGAATTAGCATGGCTGCATGCGATATCGCATCACCCCAGGCGGATGTAAGAAGATTGGTGCGCATTACCAATGTTCGGACTACCATCGTAGTCGTTTCCGCGAGACCAATTGGGTGTGTACATGGGAATGTGATGTCCAACATCAAACCCATTGCAATATCCATCGAAAGTCTTTCGATGTAAACTCTCTAGCATAGTCAAATCCAATTGACTGAATAGGATGATTCGGGGAGTGAGCCCGTTGTCACATGATATGTGCTAGGAGTGTAGCATAAGTAGCATTTATAGGTGGACAATGGCACAACACGTGACCGGTGTGTTTGCGTGTCAACCAACATCATGAAATATTTAAGCGTCCGCAAGTTGGTTGAATCAATCCACAAAATCCCTACGGATTCTTTGTAAGAACAGAATGAGTATTGTCATATCCTTTGCATAGGACGGTCTCAGTCCTAATTTCCATAAGGAATGGGCTTTGTAAAACGAGCGAGAGGCCTTAGAAGCAACCAATGAGGAGTTTGGTTAGGCCTAAACGTCTGTAGCGCTATTAGAAGCAAAAAATGTGACTACATCTCCCATCATGGCGTGGGAGCCATGGAAATTAGCATGTATGGCGTCATGGCCACAAGGAGGAACAACCATGGCGTTATGCCCATGGTTGGCGCCTTTTATGGCGGCATCTTGCTTCATTTTGCTCAAAAGAAATGATGTCCATGTGAAGTCTTTTGTAGACGGATCATCATATCATGACTAGGATGATCTATCCTGTCGTGACAAAGCCAATATGTGTCTAAATCCAAGAGATCTTCTCTCATAAGTTTATTGGATTTAATAGCTCGAATAGTGACATTAAGTCCACTAGAGAGACACATAAACGTCTCTAAGATGCGTCTTTGTTCGCAATCATTAGAGGTAATGCAAAGGAACTCATTTCCGTTCTCTACATGCATTTTCGCATGGAATTCGTTGGCTATTCATAGGGTACTATTTGCCCTAAGAGCGTAGAGAGTTTCTGTGACAACTGTAATCAAGGTGCCATTTGGCAAGTGGAACTTGGGCTATTCCATGTCCTTAAATTAATACTGATGGTCTAGCCATCGTAGTCACAAAGTCATATGCTCAGAATCAAAATTGAGTCATAATGAAAAGAACTCGAAATTTTATTCATAAGCCAACGAAATACATCATTGTTTCTATGATCAAAGAAAATCTAATCCAATAAAAAGGAATATGGCAATCGCCTACATCTCTTGGAAAATAAAAAGACTTAATCAAAATCGCCAGTTTCTGGGTCTTGATCCTTGTAGTCTTCCACCCTTAGATCTAGATCACCATCTTGATCTTCTTGTGCCATGTAATTTGCTTCCCTTGCTTCACGATACGTCTTGTATGCGTTTGCAACATTCTGGGGTGCGGTACATGTTTTGGCCCAATGTTCAGTTGATCCACATCGAAAACAAACATCATTATGGTCAGGCTCCCTTGATCGAGGCGCCATTGGGGCGCGATTTGAACGACCTATCCTTTGGTGGCGTTACCACCATGGTCGGAGGCTCCGCCTCTCTCTCTCTTCACACGTTGACCTCTACGGTTCCGTGCACGCCTCTCTTGGCGATTTCCTTCCTCTTTAGGGCGAATATATGGACCAGAACGTCCAGAATTGTCCCTATCCTTAGGGTTTCGCTCCTTGCGTCCTCCATTGGGGGCGCGACTATAGTTAGACTCCGGAATAGGCTTAGTTCCCACGGGTCTAGCATTATAGTTCTTCACAAGGATATTATCGTGCTTTTCAGCTACGTTCATGGCGCCAATGAGCTCATGAAACCTTGTGATACGTCCTGCATTTACATCAATCCGATAATTCTTTGAAATCATCAATGCAGAGAGGGGAAGGTAGAGAGAGTCTTCTCGATCAACATCGTATCAGTTATGGCTTGGCCACAATACTCCATCAGAGACTTGATACGAAGAGCTTCCGAGTTATAATCAAGCACAGACTTGAAATCACAAAAGCGGAGGCTATGCCATCGCACTTCTAAATCAGGAAGCAGGGAGTCACGAACGTTGCCAAATCGCTGCTCTAGTTCTACCCATAGCTTTCTTGGGTCTTCCTCATTGAGGTATTCATTTTGGAGCGCGTCATTCATGTGCCTTGTCATGAGAATTATGGCCTTAGCTTGTTTTGCTTCAAAAGCAGTAGCTTGCTCGATTGAGAGCACGTTCTGACCAGGCTCTTGGATGGTTTCCAGAATTCCATCAGCCTTAAGATGTTGGCGCACATCTCGGACCCACCTATGGTATCCTGCGCCAGTTGTCTCGAGTGGGACAAAGCTCAACTTGTTCAGGTAACTCATCCTGAAAAACAACACAAGATTAGGGTTAGTTTCGGAGCGAAAAAGGCTACCACGAAAAACTATTAAATTTCAGAGCGTAGTCGCTTCCAAGAAATTAGGAATTTTCTGAGCGTAGTCGCTTCCAAGAAAATCCAATTCCAAGAGGGGTTTTGGATTAGATCGAAACGACGATGTATATGGTCAATCGTTTTCTTCTCAACAAACTCTAAGTTTGGAGGACTCTAGAAGCTCGAAGCTTGGAGTAAGCACGAACCCCCACAGTTCGGCTATTGGTCTCCCCTATGTAGAGAAAGGGGGGTAGAAGAAGGGATGTTGGAAGTCCCCGAGAAAAGAAGAAGAAATTGAAAAAGAACTTCAAAAACGGGAACTTTTAGAAAAAATTACCTTAAAAGATGGTCGGAAAAGGCGTCGCCGGAAAGTTACTGTAGCGGCCGGAGTTACTGTAGCTGACCGGAAAAAGTCGCCGGAAAGATGCCGGAAAGTGGCTGGAAAAGTCGCCGGAAAAGTCGCCGGAAGTTGGCCGGAAAAGTCGCCGGAAAGTGTTGACCGGCGTTGACCTGTCGTTGACAGGAGGGTTGACAGGTCGTTGACCGGGTGCTGACGTGGCAGGTCCGCGCGCTGACTTGGCAGGTCCAGTGCTGACGTGGCAGTCCGACGCTGACGTGGCAGATCTGATTTGAGGCTCGGCGGCTCGGGCTTGGCGGCTTGGCGGCTTGGGCTTCAGGTTGCTGGGCCAAGAGCATAGGCTTCTGGATATGGGCTTGGGCTGATCGCAGCTGGGCCTAGGGTTGACCAACCGTGGGTTCGGTTGACTGAAGCACAGATAGAGGATGCAGGCGGCCGGTTCAGCGGCTCCTGTGGTTCAGGCGGCCGGTTCACGTGGTTCTAGGCCGGTTCCGATCATGATTTTTTGTCTCCGGTGATTTGAGGTGCTGCTGCAGCTGCTGGTGAATTTTGGTGGCAGTTGACAGGGAGGAAAGCTCCGAACCGGGGAGAGAGGTTATGGATATTTCCGGGGGCCGGTTCGGGTATTTTCCAGCCGGTTCTGGGGTCTTCGTCGCCGGTTCTGGGCTCCTGGGGGAGAGAGCTTCAAGGTGGGAGGCGGAGGTTTCGGGGGTTTGAAGGCTACTAATTTAGGATTTCAGGGTTAGGGCTCGTGCTGATAACGTGTTGTAGAGAAACTGAATTTGAGAGGAATTTGCTGTGTGTTCTCATTGATAATAGGGGCATCTTTATATAGAGGATTACAATGCATAGAATCTCAATCATACAAGGAAAGTAATTCTACATTGATTAGGATTCTAGATCCTTCTAATTAAATCCTATTACCACTAGGTCAAGTAACCTAGAGTTTGGGCTAAACACAAATTAGGTTTTCCTTCAACAAATTGAGTATTAAGAAACAACTTATTAGAATCATTATGGGTAAGTGGGAACAAAAAAAGTGAGTGGTGTAAAGGAGAAAAAAGTCTATAGAATTAGAGTAAACGATCAAAATAAGATAATTTTAAATTTTAAAGCTTTTAGCCGACCTAAAGCTTTCTCGATCAGAAACATGGGCT
The DNA here is from genome assembly GCA_024704745.1 of Rosa lucieae. Classification (NCBI taxonomy): domain Eukaryota; kingdom Viridiplantae; phylum Streptophyta; class Magnoliopsida; order Rosales; family Rosaceae; genus Rosa; species Rosa lucieae. The sequence continues at coordinate 28,420,636 of CM045496.1, read as the reverse complement.
CATAAGAAAAGTCCTTCATCATCCCTAGTTCCCTACACCGACGTTGAAATTTTAGACCGTCATTTATGACTCCAAAAACCAGCCAAGGATGACTACCAAGAGCTATTCAAGCAACCAATTAAGATGCAACAGAATAAGAAGAAGATGAGAATTAGTGTTTTCCCAGAAAGCGTCACTATGCTCATACTGGTTCTCTGCTTGATCTGCATACAATCAGTTAGAGTTGAAGCACAATCAACGCGTCTTCCTGCAGAAGAAGGTAACTGTTCTCACAGTACTCTCATTCTTTTCCTTCTATAGCTATTCTTAGTTTTTTAAGTTGGTACCCAAAAGTTTGCATCAAAAGTGAGCCCATAACTTTGTGGTATAACAAATATATGTTTACGAACCCTGCCTAACTACAACCTGACGGCACTGGGTTGTGCTTAGCTTGGAGACAAATGGGTACACACTTGGCACAAACTAATTCCATTTTCGGTTTCGTTTTGCAACCTGACTGTAGCATTTGAAATCGCTCCCCTTTGTAGTGCTCTCCACAGCTTCAGTTTGCTGCTATTCCTTTAGTGATTGCTTATCAATCTCTTTTGAGGGCTTAATCAAATTGGATTTAGTTGTGGCGACGGAAGCGATGAGATTGGGTAGCGATGAATTATAAACAAAATCTATCTCAGCTAGATTTGGCTTGGAGTTAGTAAAATCTAATTCTTACCTTCATTTTCCAGGTGCTTTACCAAGATGTGGGGCTTTCGAAATGCCTAGATCTTGTTGACACTTATATACGATTTAAAACCATCATTCATTTCTGAGAACAGAGGTGGGGGGGGGGGGGGAGGAGAGAGAGTTGGGATCGGAGAATACAGACAAAAACTATAAAGGGTTATTTTGTAAAATCAGTAACTTTTTATGTTGAGGAGATGTGTAGACCATTGGATATGAGACTTGACACGTGTTGTCATCGGGTAAAAAGCTTAGGTAGGTTAGGAGGGGAGTGAGCTTAGGAGAGGATCCTCATGTTGTTGGAACATAATTTTTCGTTACTCTTAAGATAAAAGTTAAGACTTTTTTATAGTATTCTGCTCACATGCTCTATATTTGTAAAACTTTTATTATTTATTATACTGAATAATTTATCTGAGAAATAAGAAAGTGAGAGAGGATTATTGTAGACATGAAGTTATTTATTTTCTTTTTCATATAATTCTTTATTTTGCTATTTACCACAATACCACTCAATTATCAAAAGTTATTTAAAATTAATATAAGATCTAAGAATTTGATTACCTTTTCACACTCACTTTAGCTCACAAAGATACATAATACAATGTGAAAATTGTAAATCACCGCTTAATGTTTCTGAAACAAGTTTGTGCACTATTGCATAAATTCTCCAAAAGACGAAAACATCATATGAATTTGATTTTTTGGGAGCAGTGCAAGCACTACAAGAAATAGCTGTACAGTTGGGAAAAAAGGACTGGAACTTCAACGTAGAGCCATGCCTCAATGATACCAGTTGGGCCACCCCACTGTCTGATGATAGGCCTCTATACGACAACACTCTCACTTGCAATTGCTCCAATGGTGTATGCCACGTCACCAAGATGTATGTCTTGCATCATTGTCACAGTTTTAGTTTTTGTTTCTATTTCTTATATAAGCCCACCAAAGTGATTCTTATATTTCATCTATGGAGTTGTTATGAATTGAGTCTATAGAGATTCTGAAGCAGTGCCGGTAACTGGATGCCATTGGAATATCTTTGGGTTTCTTTTGCCCACAAAATTTGGAACTCGATGATGCGCTCTGACATTTTTTATTTTTTAGTTTTGGTATTACTTGCGCTCTGACATTTTGTGCTATGCAGTTTTCTTAAAGGGCAAGATCTTGCTGGTGTACTTCCACCATCTATTGCAAAGTTACCCTACCTGACAGCAGTGTGAGGGAATCTAACGTGTTCAGTTGTATATGTGTTGAAATGTATTTTCTAGAAAGGCTCATATCATTTTCCTCACATTGTGATGTTATCATCAATTTCTTTACCCCGGTTCACAGTGATTTCACAAGAAACTTCCTCAGCGGTAACATACCAGAAGAATGGGGTTCTTCAAATTTGGAATACCTGTAAAGTACTTCTGAACTTCATTTCTAATGGTAGCCAATAATAGTTTTTTTTTTTATTATTATTATTTTTATTTAACTGAAAGGGTACACTACAGGTCTGTTTCTGTGAACAACTTATCAGGACCAATCCCTGAATTCTTGGGAAACATTACCTCTCTGAGATACGTGTATGTGCTTCTTCTATATCTCTTTACCATTTATTTATTGATCTCTCAATTCAGTTTTATGTTTCATTTGGTTTAGACTGCTGCTTATGATGAAGAATATGTTTTCAGGAGCTTAGAGAATAACTTATTTAATGGAACTCTTCCTCCTGTGCTTTGGAATTTGGTTAACTTGGAGACTCTGTAAGCTCCTTTTTCTTTTCACCCTCAGTTTTTATTTAAGCAAGTATTATTTGAAAAGTTATTATCATTATTGTTATTATTTATGTATTGATTTATCACTTGACAAGTTATAAGGCTTCCATTGGTATTTTCAGCATTCTCAGTGCAAACAGTCTCTCAGGAGAGTTGCCAGTGGGTCTCTCTAATCTGACTAAACTAACAGAACTGTAAGTGTTTGTTTGATTAACATTGCTGTAGTTACATTACTTATAAAGTTATAATTTTTGCTTGTTAAAGAAACTTTTAGCTCCAATATCTCCCTGTATGCAGTAGGGTTAGCAGCAACAACTTCAGTGGAGCAATACCTGATTTCTTTGACCGTTTCTATCAACTTCAGAAATTGTTAGTGCTTTTCATAATAGATATTCTGAATTTTCTAGTATAAGAACTTTTCTGGTGTAATCTTGATCTGGGTTGAATTATGTTGTTGACAGAGAGATCCAAGCTAGTGGTCTTGAAGGGCCAATTCCGTCTAGCTTTTTTCGCTCAAAAGACTTAATAGAACTGTGAGTTCTGCTCTACCCCTGAGCACTATGGTATTATGATATTTCCATTTAAAATGATTATAAATAATTTAATATGGCAGGTTTTGTTTTCTTTAAGTGTACTTGAGAAGAAAAAGGAATTAAAGAAAAGAAGACTAACCCTGTTTCCTTAACTTCGATTCATAATGCAATTTATTGCAGAAGGATCAGTGACTTAAGTGGATTGAATTATGTAGTATTTCCATCCTCGATTAATATGACTCGCATGCAAAGATTGTAAGTCTTCAAAATGTTGTACTTTTGCTACTTAAGATTCCACGTTAGCTTCAAGTGACTAATATATATGCAATTATGCTGCAGAATGCTAAGGAGCTGCAATTTAGTTGGATCTATCCCTGATTATTTAGCAATGATGCCAAACCTGGAGATATTGTAATACTGATATCTATTTTCATTTTCTTTTTACTTTTTCAATTTGATCAACCATAGTTCATTTTGTTCCCTTGAGATTCTGCGCAATAAATTCACTTTTCATACTGTATTCTTAATCATTTCTTGCAGAGATCTCAGCTTCAATGGATTGATAGGAAAAATCCCTGATTCTATTGGAACTCTGCCCTCCTTGAAGTACTTGTAAGAAATGTAGTTTCATGAAAGTCATGTCTAGCATAGATCATTATGCACGGGGCCACCCTAACATATACAATGTTTGCATATATCAAATTACATCTCTAATAGAATAATACAAGTATAGATTTAGATGTAGAACAACATGATTTCTTAGTTATTTTCTTGGGAAAATATCTTTGTCGTCCATGTACCGAGACAGTAGTGACATACTTTAACGGAATGTGATTATGTGCTTTCTTGCTGATTAGGTATCTGACAGGTAATTCCCTCACTGGGTCTATTCCACACTGGATCATGAACAGAGATAGTGGCTCGTATGTTCCCCCTCCTATATTAGATTTGGTTGAGCTTGTCCATTTAAGCCTGCAGATATATATTGTCTGAATTTTTTTTTTTTCGACAAGGAATATATTGTCTGAGTTACTACTCTAGACACAAAGGTAAAACATGTGAACTTCTACTTTGGGTGGAGGCTAATTTTTTACGGTTTCTTTAGACGTTTGTCTCGTCATGTTAAGTTTCCACCAAATAGATATCTGTTACTGTTAATTATCTAGTAAGATTAAGATGTTATTATGTACATAAGCCAAACAAGGCCAAAGAAGTTGAATAAATATTACATGTGACTGAGCAATCTTAGATTCATCCACATTGTACTGGATTTTGAGTACCAGTAGACTATGGACTATTCTATATGGCTTTTGCCCAGTTGAAACTGTCTTTACAATTTTGTCATGTTTGTGTGCAGCCAGATAGATATTTCTTACAACGATCTTTCAGAGACTGAGGCACATTCTTGTACAGAAACTCAGCTGTAAGGACTTGTTTTCTTTGTAGTTGGCATACTTAGCAGTTAGCACACCATGTCATAATTCTGTATTCCTTTTTTTTGTTAACATAACTGATTTGGTATGTTTCAGGAACTTGTTCAAAAGCTTTTCTGCACAGAACAACTTGTGAGCTTCAAACTTATTGGTTTTCAACTATGAAGCCAATTTTTTTTTTCTTTCCAATATTGGAATTTAATTTTACATGAACTAATTTTGTACCACATGCTCTATCTAGCTTATTTCAAGAGTGCCTGGAGAGCACTTCATGTCCAAAAGGTAACGTTATTGTCTCTTAGATCCAAAGTATGAGTTTGAGGTATATATTAGTGCTTTTCAGAATATGGTTATGGTTATGTCTTTTTTACTTGTCCACGATTCCATGTAAAGATTTTCTAAAACAAATAAATTTACTTATCCATGTAAAGCCTTTTTTTTTTTTTTAGTTTCAATTTGTCACTCATTTATCGCTTTTTATCTAATTACTATGGTGTTCTTTTTTAACTATTACTAAACAGATCAGTACTCATTGCATATAAATTGTGGTGGGAAAAACACCACCATTGGAGAAATCAACTTTGAAGGTGATCAAGTCCCAGGGGGTGCATCAAAGTTCGTTGCTGCTGGAGCTAATTGGGGATTCAGTAGCACTGGACATTTTTGGGATACTGTCACCTCTCAAAACTACATTGAAAATAATAATGTATCTATACTCGGAATGAACAACTTTGAGTTGTACACAAATGCACGCCTCTCACCTCTTTCTCTCACGTACTACGTACGCTGCTTGGCAAATGGAAACTATAGTGTGAGCCTTCACTTTGCAGAGATAATAATCAGAGGCAACAGATCTTTTCACAGTCTTGGAAGACGGATATTTGATATTTATATCCAGGTATTTAATCAAACATTTTAGGCACTCTATATGCCATAGAACATTTCCGAGTGAAAACATTTGTTGCAGGAGAATCTGGTGGTGAAGGATTTTGACATTGAAGAGGCAGCAGGAGGGGTTGATACAGTAGTCATACTGCAATTTTTTGTTTCCGTCAGGGAAAAAACTTTACAAATCCGATTTCATTGGTCCGGGAAAGGCACAACAGCTTCCCCAAAGAGAGGAGTATATGGTCCACTTATATCAGCTATCTCCATAGAGTTAGGTATATTCAAATTACACATTAGCTCTCTCTCTCTCTCTCTCTCTCTCTCTCTCTCTCAATTTTGTTTAAGAATCAGATCAAAGATAGTGACTGGAACTTTACATTTGGTGCTACAGAATAACACTACATTATTTGTCGATGACTTGATTTTGAATATTTTTTTATTTTATAATATCTGCTTTCCCAACAGCTCATGACAGGAAAAAGAAGGTACTTATTGTGGTTGCAGCTTCAGCTGGAGGTTCCTTTTTGTGTCTTGTTTTCTTGATCTTAGGCATTCTTTGGTGGAGAGGCCGTATGGATAGCAAGACATCACGGGGAAAAGGTGCTACTGATTTACTGTGCATTTGCCTCATTTCTAGCGGAAAAACAAAATCACTCAGATCCGAAGTCAGAAGAACCTTTATATACATACAAGACATTGCTGATTTGCTATTCTTGTTTGATGCACAGCTCATAGAGGACTCGATATGCATACAAGCCTTTTCACCTTCAAGCAAATTAAAGCTGCTACTAACAACTTTGATCTGGTAAACAAAATTGGAGAAGGTGGTTTTGGGGCTGTCTACAAGGTACTGTATGACTCCATCACTGTTTATTTAGTTAGTTTTTTTTTTTTCCCCTGGTTATTCATTTTCCTAGACTTCATTGTGACTGTAAGTTAATAAATTATATATTTAATGTAGGGGGTATTATTGGATGGTACAGTAGTTGCGGTTAAGCAACTATCTTCAAAATCGAAGCAGGGAAATCGCGAATTTGTGAACGAAATAGGCATGATATCTAGTTTGCAACATCCAAATCTTGTTAGATTGTATGGATCCTGTATTGAAGCAAATGAACTACTGTTGGTTTATGAATACATGGAAAATAATAGCCTTGCACGTGCTTTGTTTGGTAAGCTATCAAGTAGGAACATAATCCTGAAAGTATGTATTAGAAGATACTAAAGCAACCATTGATTGGAATCTAAGTTACTTGCAGGTCCAGAGGAAGGTCCAGTAAGATTAGACTGGCCTACAAGGCAGAGAATATGTATAGGCATAGCAAAAGGTCTGGCTTTTTTGCATGAGGAATCAGCACTTAAGGTTGTACATAGGGACATCAAAACAACGAATGTGCTATTGGACCAAGACCTTAATGCTAAGATCTCGGATTTTGGTCTGGCCAAGCTTGACGAAGAAGAGAACACCCACATTAGCACCAGAGTTGCTGGAACTATGTAAGCTACTGTTACATATGTAAGCTATTTTTTTCTGCTTTTACTCCCTGGCCAACATTTGTCTTCCAAGTCCTTGGTGTGAGCTTACCATGAACAAACTTATCTATCTTCTCTATGTCAAGTACAGTGAAGTTTTCGATTAATTATATGAACTTAATTGAGTATCTTTAAGACGTGACGCCTCGTACTAGAGAAAATATGTAGTCATAGAAATCAATGTTTTTGTTATGCAGAGGATACATGGCGCCAGAATATGCACTATGGGGTTATTTAACCTTCAAAGCAGATGTCTTCAGTTTTGGTGTTGTTGCATTAGAAATAGTTGCTGGAAGAAACAACATGAAATTTCGACCAAATGAGAATTTTGTAGGCCTTGTGGATTGGGTAAGTACTCCAATTCCTTCTGTACATGCAACTAAATGCACAGTTTTGTGATCACTATTATATTCATGACTTCTCCACTCAACTTAGCCATTATAAAAAAAATTAAAAAAAATTTCATTTCCAACCCATCTCATTTCAGGCTCTTGTTTTACAACAAAAAGAGAGTTTAGTGGAACTGGTGGATCCAAGGTTAGGATTGGATTTCAGTAAGGAAGAGGCGGTTAGAATGGTCAAAGTAGCTCTGCTATGCATCAATCCGGCAGCTGCACTTAGGCCTAACATGTCTGCAGTCGTGAGTATGCTTGAAGGGCGAGCTCCTGTCGATGAATTGATTATGGATCCAAGTATATATAGTGAAGAAATGAGGTTAACAGCATTGAGAAATCCGTTTGAGCAGATTGCAGAAGAGAGTGCAGGTGGAACTAAGAGCTTGATACATTCATCAGATGCATCATGGAATGGTTCTTCTGCTCCTACAACATCTTCTGATCTCTATAAAATCAGTCCTAGTTGTTAGGAGAAGTAGACAGACAAGCCTTATTTCATGCAGGCTCTAGGTCTGAAGGATTTACGATTCCCTACTCATGTTAAAAACTTTACAATAAGGTCTTCCATCATACATATATATTCGGGGGCCCCCGAAATAGATTAATTTCAAAATATTTTGTCGAATTTTCGAATTTCAACGAAGTACTAAATGAAATCATTCGAATAATAATTTTTTTTGTATCATACACATCTCATATTTTACTATGGTCCCATAATATTTTACTAACAAGATAGATGGACCTCCCACAATTTTTGAAATTTTTTAATTCCAACTTTATTCTTCCAAGAAAAGAAATTGTGATTGCAGATCTTCCCTTCCTCTCCCTTTCCCCCTCCTTTCCTCTGTTACCTTGACTAAGAGCAAGTTCACCAATAGTCAAGAAATGTCAAGGTCGAAAAGTCAAGAATTCGACCAGTCAAGTTACTGTTCACTGCCACTAGACATGGGTTTCTACCCATTGTTTTTCTTGACCAGTCAAGACTGTTTATTATTTTATTATATAATTGCACCACCGTTGGATCTGAACATTAATTGAAAACAACGGCCCAGATTAAAGGACCGTTGCTTTCAAATTTTCTGCTCCCCCAACGGCTACCTTCCGGCTTCCACGCGTCCAGTCTTCTGTCCCACTGCTGGCGCTACGCGACAAACGAGTCAGTCCACGCGGTACCCATTTTTGCGGCGCTCCCTCATTCGTGCGTCGCCTGCACGCAAGCCCTTCTCCGCGTCTCTCTTTAATTCGTCGCTGACGTCACCCATGTGGCCTGCTGGGCCTTGCAGGCAGCTGGGCAAGAAATGTCAAAATATTAGTCAGGCCCTTGCCCTTTTTTTTGGCCTTGGTCAAGCAAAGCCAACTTTGGCTGGTCAGAGTTGGGCCAGCCAAAGTTGGGCCGGTGGAAGATGAAAATTCCTTCAGCTGGGCAACACATTATCAATTCTGAGCTGGTGCCCGGTCAAGTAGAGACCGGTGGACTTGCTCTAAAAGAACCATCCACAACTTCACGAGTTTATTGCAATAAAATATTTTTTGTAATTGGCTTGGTCGAATGCAACAACCTGTAACTGGGTTGATGGTATTGGGTCGAAATGACTTTTTTTCTTTTTCTATCGATGATACATCTAGAAACAATTATGGTGTGTTCAATATTTTTAATTGATTTTATACATCCATTCTTTTATTCTTCAGTTCAATGGTAGTGGGAGCACTTGGGAAGTATTGGGTTCATTCTCAGTTGAATTGTTTGTTCATCTCTATTCAATCTCTTTAATCTCTTTGACTCTGGTTATTGTGCGGATGAGATGGAGATGGAATTAGAAGGGCAAAAATGAAAGTTTAATGTGAAAAATTAGAAGAAAAGGTCCAAGTGCTAATTTGAGAGATCTAATTAGAAACACTCTAATTCTGAAGATTAAAAAAGTTAAAAGAAAAATATAATTAGGAAAAAGGGATGCAGAGAGAACAACAGATAGAAGTGGGAGAATAAGTTGTGTTTTCATTGATAATAGGACATTTTTTATATAGAGGATTACAAGCATAGAATCAAAATCTTACAAGGAAACATAATCGTACAATGATTTGGATTTCTATGAAGATATCTTTGTGAATATCTGTAAGACTAACCCTATTACAACTCAGACAAGTAACTATAGTTTGGGCCAGACTCACAATCTAGGTATCCTTAAACACTCCTCCCTTGTGTCACCCAAACACGGTGCTCCTCTCGTTGCCTCATTAAAAATCTGACCGAGTAACAAAAACCCAGTGGGACAAAAATAACCTCGGTTGAAGGAGAAAAAGAGTACAACACAACCTTCACATTTCGAGACCATACATGTATACATCTCCCCTTGAAGTCTGCATCTTCCCCTGATGACTACTGTCATGGAAGTTCTAATAACTTCTACAAATGATGCTACAAACATGTTTATCGAAAGTAGATTTAGGCAATGACTTGGTGAACAAGCTTGCCACATTGTCCTCAGATCGAACCTAGTTCACTCTGATCTTGAGGAAAATATGTTGTTGCTGATGTAATACCCCGAAAATTCATTATTAATTTATGATGATTTTCTGAAAATTTTTAAATAGGTTGTTATTACGTTACATGGTTTAGGGGTGGAGTGAAAGTGTTTCGGACGAATAAATTCTCGAACCGTTTTAATTTTGAGGGGTCAAAAGGTTGAATTTTTATTCGTTGAGTTTCTATGAAAAATTTCTTCATGAAAGTTGTAGACCGTGTCGATACGAGTTCGTGGATATGTGGATCACAGAAATCAGAGTTCGTATGAGAAAGTTATGGGAGATTGAAAAATTGAGAAATTTATATAAATAGGAAAAATTCTGGAATTTTTCATAAAACTCGAGAATTTCTCTTTTTATATTTTCCTCCCCTCTGTTTCTTTCCATTCTCTCTCTTCAGACCCGACGTGATCCGCTTGACCCGACCAGGCTGGAAACCTCGTTTTCCAGTTGTCGACGACCGAGGACCCGGCTAAGACAGACGCGCCTAGCCGTCCGCAGTTGACCACTTGTATTGGTTTCACGAGCGGAGCTACCCAGAAGGAGATCGCACGATGGCAGAAGCAGCGACGACCGATCCAACCAGTTTTCCAATCTCCGACGATTTTCCTACCGATTTCTTCACAGTTCTGGAATCACCTCTTCCTCTTGATCACTCCTGTGCCAGCCTTGAAGGACGATTCAAAGTGTGGAGCAAAAGATCAAGGTTGGAAGATCAACGACTCATATCAGTTTTACAGATCAGACGGCCACAATTGTTCGATCTTGATTCTTGAGAGCTTGATCTAGGACGATCTAAGCTGAATCTGACTTAGCTCCAGGTATAAAAGTTGATCCTCTCTTCATTGTGCACATTTTGGGACGGTTCGATTAGGGTAGTTTTGAGTTTGGGCCACCGCCTGTGGCGGCGTTTGGTGGCTTTTTCGACCATGTCAGAAATAGTTTCTGGTTTTGTTTATCATCGACTCGTCGATACGAGTATTTTGATATATAACACGTAATTTTTAGAAATCGTATGAAATTGTTAGGGTTTTTACCGTTTTTGAATATCTCGGTTTGCAATCCGTGAGGATTCGACTATCCGATTGACTTGTGATTTTGACACATCGATCGTAGGAGTATTCCGGAGACTTTGAGTGGTCTCAGACGAGGTTTTGCCTCGATTGGCGTTACTATCGGGTTTTTTGTTCGAACGGGGGTTTCGAACTTTAAATTGTTTGTGATTCGTTTGCTGAGTTGTGATTTTATTTCATTAGGTGCTTGACAAAGGGTGTTCTATAATAAATATTGTTTCGTTGAAGAAGCAGCTGGATTTTAGGTAAGTAAATCTCACGTGGTTCATTTACGAACAGATTTATTTATTACTCGGACTTATTTGTTTAATTGTTAAATCATTTTCGAAATAAATTATTTGTTTTAAAATATATGAACTTGATCGACAACAGTTCATGGGTAAGTTAAAACAATGTTTTGATATAAAATGATTTTTGAGAAGTATAATTTGTAAAATTATAGTTGTTATTTGTGGCATTCTTGAGTGGATGACTACATATTTATATAAATTAAATGATGCATGTATGTTTATGAAGAATGGAGCTTTAGTGTAGAATTGGTATAGTTGTGTTGTGATTGTGGAATTATATATTTTGACGAAATTTCCTTTGTTCCTGTTCATGTCGAGTTGTGTTGAGGTGTGTGATTAAATCAATAAAGTGTGTGTAGTGGGACCTGTGTGGCAGAACCAGTGTGGCGATTTTGATTGGAGTTGTCGGATCTAGTGTTGTTTATGATGATAATGTCTAGTGTTTCAGTGATTCATGTGTCATCTAGGTGAAGGAGGTTACTATCGTGTAAAATTTTACAGGTATTTAGTGTTGATGTCTGAACCATTCACGCCCTGTGTATTTACTCTGATAATTAATTGTGCTTGAAAATCGGGGCATGACAACTGTTTATGCTTGTTGTTGTCGCCTTTGATGTAGCCTAGCTTGCTTCATTTGTTCAAAGCAATCAGCTCTATCCTTATAAATTCTCGTAGGCTTATTTTGTGGTAGACTTCAAACCACAATTACTTTGAACATGCGTAATTATAGATCCAATCCATATACATTCACGAACCGCTTCGTGAAGAGCAATAATCTCTGCATAGTTCAAAGGAGTAGCGACTAGGGTCTATTTTGTAGACCTCCAAGATATCACAGTATTATCCATGGTGAACACTTAACCAATTCGGGAATGACCTTTGTGTGGGTCAGAGAGGTACCAAACATCAGCAAAACCTTCCAAAACACTATTGTCGTTTTGTAATGGGGATAAATGACGTAGGCCAATGTTGGCGGCTTTCCTAGTATTTGATGGGTTCGAATCCATCATCTTTCTATAAGGATAGAACAAACCCATATCAATCATACATCTTAAGTATTGAAATATATCTTTTACATCAATCCAATGGCGCCACGTTAGCACAGAGTTATACCTAGCTAACAAGTTCACTGTAAATAAGATGTTCGGTCTTGTGTATTAAGCTAAGTATAATAATGCACCTATTGTACTCAAGTAGGACACTTCTGCCTCTAGCATATCTTTAACATCATCCTTCGGATCAAGAGGACCCTTTTTTGGATCAAGACGCCTAAGCATCCATCAACACGATGTTCAAGTTTCAAACCAAGACATAATCATGTTCTCCTAAGATCCTTCATCTCAAATTAGGATTTCAAGTGTTCAACGGTTTCCCTTAACTCTTTAAGGGCTTCCAATGAAGATCATGTCACCAACATGAACAGCAATAAAATCAGGAACTTGTCATAGAAACGCGTGGGCATTCATATATCCCTTCCCAACCAAGTAGTCACTTTGGTGAGCGTTTCAACCTCTTTGCAAACATGCTCTGTAGTTTCGAGCCACTTGACTTGGGTAAATTAAGTTCACCATGAAGCTTCATGTATATTCCGTATCTAGATCGTTATAGAGATACGTAGTGACCACATTTATAAGCTGCATGTTCAGTTATTCAGAAACTACTAAACTGACAAGGTAGTGGAGTGCAAAGACATCCATTATGAGAGAATATGTCTCATCGTAGTCAATTCTAGGGTGTTTTGTGTGAAGGCTTGGGCCATAAGGCGAGATTACCATATCTTTTTCTCATCACGCTTTCTAACGAAGACCCATTAGTCAATAGGGTTTATGTTAGGAGATTTTTCCATCACTGGCTCTATAAACCTCCTCTTTGTTAGAGAGTCCTACTTAACATGGATTGCATCTTTCCATTTAGGCCAAATTTTTCTACATTGGCATTCATTCATCGACGGAGCATGGTTCGATATCATTAGACTCAACAAACTCATGCGCTATGAAATGTGTGAATACATCAGCAATCATGATGGAGTTTTTATCCCACGTCTCATGTACACTAGTGTATTTTTTAGAGAGCTCTATATTCTCAGGAGTAGGTTTTGAAGTTGAGGTGTCCCCCAATAATAACCATAATTCAGAAGATTCTCATGAGATGAATTTTGAGTGTCGATGATCAAAGGATTGAGTTATGCCAAAGTATCCTTTGAACCCACAAGCCTCCCAAGCATCCTAGCTGGGGCCATGGCCTGTAACGCTAGAGTGCCACTCTTTATGGCGTTGATGCGATGCCTACACTACTACAAAATATGCATCACACAACACCTATCAGACAAGAGATTAAAAATTGACCGTTGTCTGATAACGTGAATTCCATCCTACAACGCTATTAATGAAGTTCTGTTGTGGGAATACTACTAAATTAAGAACTTTTTCTTCAGAGTTCTATCACACAACACAATTATGCATGTTCCGTTATCTGAATGACACAAAATTTAGCGGCATATATCCCGCCATCACTGAGCTCAAAATTCCCACCGAATACAAGTTCACCAATTTAATCACACAACACAATTATACATGTTCTGTTGTGTGAATATTGCAAGATACAACAGTATTGCTATATCTGTTGTATGATTAGAGCTGGGCGCCAAATTTTGCTCCAAATTTCGACTTGGCGCCAATGTTGTAAAAAGTTGGCACCTTCTACTAGGTATATCTAGTGAATGATATAACAAATGGTACAACAGAATGTAGACATTCTGTTGTGTGAAGGCTCAAATCTATTTGAATTGCTCCCTCCAAACTGAGCTAGCTAGGCAGCCAAATTTCCCTCTCTACTTTGACATTATATACTCTTGTACGACAGTTGTTTCATTGTCTGTTGTGTGATGAACTTAATTCTTCTATGAAAAATTTATTGAAGTATTCAAGTCTTATTACCAAACCAAGCAAATATTCTCATTCTCACTAGCCAAACCTACCAAGCAAACTGTCGAGAGAAAGAAAAAAAGAACCCACTATCAGAACTCTCCCTCTCGAAACTTTCTTTCCCCTCTCGATCACTATCACTCTATCAGAACTCTCCATCACTATCAAATCTTTCTATCCTGAGTCAGAACACTCTTAATCACTCTTAATCGTTCTCAAAACCTAGATACCTGGTTTTCTAGCCCGAGTCAGAACACTCTCAATCACTCTCAATCGCTCTCCAAACCTAGATATCGGGTTTCTAGTCTGACTTCTGTTACCAAATTGCAGTCGAAGATCTCAAGAAAACAATCCAGACCCTCGCCGCCGACGTCCTCCCGGTCATCCTCAACTGCCTCTACGATGCCTTCGGCGACCCCAAACCCGCAGTCAAGAAACAGTCTTTGAGTCTACACCGATTTGACATCCACCCATCTCACCAAAGGCTCAAGGACGCCGACTCCGGCGTGGGGGAGGGTGTCGCTACGCCATTGGGTTAGTTTACTGGGTTTGTTTATTAAATTCGATCCCTCTATCAATTCTTTAATCTGAAATTTTGTTTACTGGGTTTGTTGATTATAGGGAAATCTCAAAGCTTTACATACAGAAGAGAGATTGGATTATAGAAACTGACGATTGACAAGTCTAGGCGACTCAATTTCTGTTTGTTTGAGTGTTTGATTTCTGGTATGCTTTCTTAATTTTCAGCCCATTCTTTTCTTCTTGAGTGTTTGATTAAGTGTTTGATTAAGTGTCTCTACGAGTTTTGGTCATTCTAGGCTACTTTCATTTTGGATTTTTTCCTAAAAGATTGACAATTGGATGGTGAATTGCTGATTTGGTTGAGTAGACGAGTTTATACTTGATTAGTGATTTGAATGTCAAGTATGGGCACATTGATTATATAATTGTTGTTTGTTTTTACACTTGTGTCAGATTACTACTGAGAATATTTAGCTCAGAGACAGACAATAGCAATTAAGATGGGTGGATGTCAAATCTGAGTTTTGGTCATTCTAGGCTACTTTCATTTTGTAGTGATACAGACAATAGCAATTATCTGAGCTAATTGTTGGATTTTTTGAGGTTCTTTTTAGCTGCTTGATATTGTTTTCCATTTCTGGGTTTTTTATTTTGTGTTATTATAACAGTTTGCTTACGTCTACCAAAGAATAAAGGTGTGTTGTTCTTACGAAGATCTTTGATGTGCTTTTAGTGGTGAATGATATTGATTATCTATCGTGAAGACTATTAGTTATTGCTTTCATTATATGGATTTAAATTTGGTATTTATAATCTTTGAAAGGTACCGGTATTGAATATGCTTTGTTGGATTAGGCACTGAATTTATGTTGTAGACTTATTTGGACTGGAATAAGCCCAAGGCTTGATTAGTAAAGCTAATTGTTTGTAATGTTGCAGGACACCTTGACCATTTTAGAAAGTACTGAAATTGTGTTGTTGGGAGACAAAGTTACCATTAGACCAATTAGAGCTTAAATGCATTTGAAAGATCAATTTTTCTATTAGTTCTAACTTCCATGGGAATCAAAGTTACCATTAGACCAATTAGAGCTTAATTGCATTTGAAAGACCAATTTTTCTATTAGTTCTAACTTCCTAGGGAATCAAAGTTGCAATAGAAATGATGGTCAAGTGTCGAATGTTGTGATTATTATATATAAATGTTATATGGGTTTATCAAAGTCAGAATTGATACCCAAGATACGGAACTTGGTTGCAGTGATCTAGGGATTACACCCTATATCAGATCACCCACTGGATTCTTAATTGAACTTAATAACTGGCTTTATGAAATTTGGTCTTTCTAGAGAATGAGAAATTTTATTTATGATTATCCAACACATTTTGCATAATTTTAACTTATAAAATTGATTCTCTGATGTCACGTTGTTCAATGTATTTCCACAACACTCTTTGATGCATTATGTATTGCTTTAGTGATAGATATTTAAGCCACTTCTATTTTTGATGCTTCAATTGTTATTAGGTCTAAGTTGGAAGACATCAAAAACTGCGTCTGAAGTTTTGGGATGATCTCAATGAGCTATGGTTTATTTTTGTTCTTGCTTTGTATTGATGAGGTCTTACTTGGGGCAGTTATGCTGAAAAAACAACAAGAGTGAATGTATAGTCATTCACTGCATGACTATATTATGTATACCTTTTAAAGCATGCATGCTATTGATTATGCAAGTCACCATAATAGTTATTCATAATCATTCCATAGCGAAGGAAGGCACACATTTAATAAGAAACTTATGCAACAGGAAGCAAATTAACATCAAATAGATTCCTCTTCAGAATCTATTTTGGATTGCTTATGTATATTTTTTTTTTTTGGTCTAACCATAAGTGGAATCCATGTATTACAGGCATGAGCTTTTTTCTTCTTACCAAAAATGATATACAACAAGTGTTAATACTTACCAAGAAATGTGGGGAGTAAGGAAATGCAGCAACCATGTATGTATTTACGTTGAGTGGTATTATGTATTTGGCTGCTTCAACTCTAGCCTTTTCTATGTGTTTGGAATTGGATCGATTAATCCAATGAACAACCCGAACTATAGTATGTTTCATTTTGATTGAAATGAAATTTTGGTATGTGAGTTAACCTTCTAATCCCTACTGATCTCCAATACCTTAAGTTGTGTAAATGGTATAGTATGTGAGTTACCCTGTCCTCTTTGTTGGCTTAATGGCTTAGTCAATTTTCATCGTGGTCATAGATTGATACTTGCTTATCCTGGATGGTTCATCAAACTATTTTAAGTGTTTTGTTTACACACACACACACACAACCCCGCCCCCCCCCCCCCCCCCCCCCCCCAACAAACAAACAAACTGTTTCTCTATGTTAACTGTTTTCCTTGCTTATGTTTTTGTTAACAAAATGTGGATCTCTTTAATATCTTTTTTTTGGTTAAGAAAATGAGTGATTTCTTGCGTTGAGCGGTATTATCTGTTTGGCTGCTTCAGCTCTAGCCTTTTTTTATTTTTATTTATTTTTTTATGTTATATTTTTTTTTTGACTTTCGTTTTTGATTAGAATCAGTTTGTTTTCAAGTTATTTTTATGCAAAAGGGTGTACACGTGATTCTCCTGCCGCTGTTCCTTTGCATATTGTTTGGGATTATTTCAGTATTGTATTCTTCTTCAAGTATGTTCATTCTGATATGTAATGTTATCTCAATAACATATAATAGTAATTACTGCAGAAACACTGTACCAGTGATCCTCCTTTCTAACTTCTCTATATATTAAATTTTGGACATCTAGAAATGGAGGGAAAAAAAACTGCTGTTCTGCCTCCCATCCGTTACTATTTGTTTCCTGGGGGCCATCCTTTCATGCTTTTCATATTTTTAAGAGAAAACATTTTTAAGTTTAATTTTGCTTAAAGCACTCCCCTTACTTTTGAGGTTACCTTGCAGCTTTCTTTCCAAATGTGGACAAATCAAATACAAGAGACATTGAGATATAGGAATTGTATATCTAGGAATATAATATATTTGGGTTCAAGTTTGGTCAGATATAGTGATGCCAAGTTTGAAAACAACATAAGGGAATGCCATAGTATGGTTGGCTTCAACTGAAATCTGCTTCACTCTCTTAATATCAACTATACTAATGGCAGAAGCTAAACACCCTAAACTCTTTCGATGATCTAGCTGCTGTTGCACCAGTGAACAATGAGAATATAGAAGAAAGGGCATTCTATTTTTGCAAAATTCTATTTTTGCAAAAATAGAATTAATGATGTATTTATGTTGCGTTTTCATCTGCTTGGTTATGTCAGCATATATCTATAGCAGAGGAAATAAAAAAGTTTTGGAAGTAGACAGCTGCTTACTAAAACTGGCTGATTTTGTTCCAATTCAAGTGTCTGGTTTTCTTAATGGCTTTGATTCCTATAATTGTTCGTCATTTGCTACAGTACTTTCTATGTATGTTATGGCTTGTGTGCCCTGATAAGTGCTTCATGAATTGTCTCTATGTATTTCATGGTTATTGTTTTAAACATCATAACTTCTCCATTCATGAATATGAAAATGTTTTGGCCTACTGTACTTGTGGAAGTATATTCATTTCAAAGACCAAATATTGCTAGTTACTAATGCTTGGTACTTGCTACAGATTTAAGGTTTTACAATTTTGTACTTTGCTTTTTTGTTTTCCTTTCTGTTTCCTTTTTGTTTTAGAGATAGAAACTTTGAGTCATGGTGTTTGTTTGTCTTTCAGCTTGATAGCTTTAAGGGTTTGAAGGTACATGCACTCCTATATAATGAATGTCTTTCTGTCACAGGGATTTCTTAATTGGAGGGTGTTTCGGACTATTAGAGAAGGTGTTGACTATTGCTGCAGGTGAACATCAATGTTTTTGATTGATTTGTTTGGTTTAAATTTATTGGACTATTGTTGTATATAGCTTGTCTTAATCATCTGTTGTTACAGTTGCTTTAACATGTTGTGCTTCTAGTTTCATTACTATGATATAGTATGATCATTAATTCTAAGTGTATTGTTTGATGTGAAATAATTTTGTCTGCATCTCTTTCTTACTTTTGTAATTGTGCAGTGTGTTGGCCTGTTAAAACATAGTTAAGTCATGTAATATTGTATAATTGTTGCGAATCACTTGTTAATTATAATAGGAACTGTTCCGGAAGGTATGAGTAAAACTGGTTCTAGTACAAGGCTTATAATAGGTACAATTTGCTTTTGTGTTTTCTTGATATAGCATTGATTAAGCTTGTCTTCATGTTTGCTTTTTTGTTTGTGCGTAGTAAAGATGGATAGAACATGGATAGTTGCAGATAGGAGATCTCGTGATTATAAGTTAGGGGTGATTCAATTCTGTAAGTTTGCCTTGGATAATGCTAGAGACCCAAATCACATTAGCTGTCCTTGCACGAAGTGTGGAAATGTAGAATATTTTTCGATTTCGGTAATTAGGGACCATTTATTTGTAAATGGAATTGATGAGAGTTATGATAAATGGACTGATCATGGGGAGGCTGTCGTGGATTCAGGAACAGATGAAGATACCAATAGCATGGAAACAGATTCAGATCAATCTGATTCTGTGCAGTGTAATGAGGGGGCAGAATATGAAGTAGAATTAGGTAGTGACGTGGAGTTGGAAGATGATGAGGATGAAGGGCTTTCAAATGAGTGTAACGAGTTTAGACAGTTTGTTGATGATGCCAATAAACCGTTATACCCGGGTTGTGATAGGCACACAAAGCTGAATGTCCTTGTAAGACTTTACAACTTGAAAGCCAAGCATGGTATGAGTGATATCGCTTACTCTGATTGGTTGATTGCCTTTGCAGAGTTTCTTCCAGTAGGCAATGAGATACCTGCCTCTGTGTATGATGCAAAGAAGACCTTGAGTGCTCTAGGAATGGATTACACTAAAATTCATGCTTGCCCAAATGATTGTATTCTGTATAGAAAAGAGTATGTTGATGAAACTAAATGCCCTAGATGTGGTCTTTCAAGGTGGAAAATAGGTAAAAACTAGAAAGAGAGGGACGGTGTGCCTGCAAAGGTATTATGGTACTTTCCCCCTATTCCTAGGTTCAAAAAAATGTTTCAATCAAGTGAAACATGTAAGAGTTTGACTTGGCATGCTACTGATAGAAAACATGATGGCTTGATGCGTCATCCGGCAGATGCTGCTTCGTGGAAGTTAGTAGATGAAAAATGGCCGGACTTTGGTTCTGACCCTAGAAACCTTAGACTTGCATTGTCATCTGATGGGTTCAATCCCCATAGTTCATTAAGTAGCAAGTACAGTTGTTGGCCGGTAATTATTGTGACCTACAATCTGCCTCCATGGTTAATAATGAAGAGGAAACATATGATGTTAACATTATTGATATCGGGGCCAAAACAACCAGGAAATGACATCGATGTCTACTTGGAACCTCTAATAGATGACTTAAAAATGTTGTGGGAAGGAGTTAGGGGAGTTTATGATGCAAGACAAAGTGAATACTTTACTCTTAGGGGTTTACTATTTTGGACAATAAATGATTTTCCAGCTTATGGTAACCTTTCTGGGAGTATTGTTAAGGGGTATAATGCATGCCCTATTTGCCTTGAAAAAACCGAACCTACAAGGCTAGTTAATGGAGGGAAAATGGCCTACATTGGGCATCGAAGATTTTTGGGCAGAAACCATCCGTATCGAAAGCAAAAGGCTACCTTCAACAACTTCCCTGAGCATTCACCTCCTCCTGTGCCTTTGACTGGTGAAGAGGTATTGTGTAGGGTAGAGGAGGAAGTTTTGAAGTGGCCTTTTGGGAAGAAATATCCTCAACCTCCGTATAAGGGTGCCGAGGATGAAAATAGGCCTTGTTGGAAGAAAAAGTCTATATTTTTTGAACTTGAATATTGGAAATTTCTACCGGTTCGGCACTGCCTTGATGTGATGCATATCGAAAAAAATGTATGTGATAGCCTAATAGGGACCTTGCTAAATATTCCTGGAAAAACAAAGGATGGGGTGAAAACTCGGTTGGATTTAGCGGAACTGGGTATTAGATTAGGACTGCAGCCTAATTTTGAAGGTCCCAAAAAACACCGCTTGCCATTGGCAAGCTGGAACTTAACTCTAGATGAAAAAAGATGTATGTGTGGGTCTTTTTTTAATATGAAGGTTCCTGAAGACTATTCTTCCAACATATCAAATCTGGTTTCCATGGATGATTTAAGGCTTAGTGGACTTAAATCCCATGATTGTCATGCTTTAATGCAGCAACTCCTCCCTATTGCCATCCGAGGTGTGCTTGAAAAGCCGGTGAGAATTGCTGTGATCAGGTTATGCCTGTTTTTCAACGAAATCTGCAGCAAGACTATCGATGTGTCAAGGCTGCCAAAATCCAAAGCGATCTTGTTGAAACATTGTGTGAGCTGGAAAAGTACTTTCCCCCATCCTTTTTTGACATAATGGTTCATCTAACGGTCCACCTAGTTAGAGAGGTGGAGTTATGTGGACCAGTTTTCTTTCGATGGATGTATCCATTCGAGAGGTATATGAAGGTGTGTAAAGGATATGTTCGCAATAGAAATCGGCCGGAAGGTTGTATTGCCGAGTGTTACATTGCGGAAGAGGCGGTTGAATTTATAGCAGAAACTTTTTTCAATGATAAACTGTTGGCATCCCAGCTGCCCCAAACAGAGAAGACAAGCCGACCTCAGGAGCTACGGTTGTCAGTGTCTATGGCAAGTTGTTTGACCAAGCTCATCTCTGTGTGCTTCAAAACACAGATGAAATCAGAAGCTACTTTAGGTAATTTACTGCCCCTCTATCTAATATTATGATTTATGTTAAAATTTTAAGTAAAGTGGACACTATATTCACTAACTATACCCTGTTTGTTCGTTGTTGCAGTGAACACATGGAATATTTGAAGAATGAGTTTCCAAGATTCGGAAATAATAAAAAGTGGCTTACGGACAAGCAAAACAAAACATTTGCTGATTGGTTGAAAGACAGGGTAAATGTTTTTGTTTTTACCTTAAATCACCCTTTTTTTTTGTTTTTACATTACCTCATATAAATTGCTAATTATAAGACATTAACTGTTATGTTGCTAATTATGCAGGTTGCTGGTCAACTCAGTGAACCAGGTTGTGACATCCCCGAGATTGTGAGGTGGCTTGCAGATAAACCAAGCAATGAAATTCCAAAGTTTAGTGGTTACAAAATAAGGGGAGTTCAGTATAACACAAAGGCTCGTGATGATCTTCGATCGACCAAAACAGTGGTGTATACTTGCTTGCTGAGACACCACAAGTTGCAAGTGCTAGGGATAAAAGGCTAGTTACTGATGACATGAGCTTCTATGGGGTGATCAATGAAATATGGGAGCTCGACTATGAAAAATTTAGGATCCCTATATTTAAGTGTGATTGGGCAGAGAATGGAAGGGGTGTTCAAGTAGATGATCTTGGATTTACACTGGTGAATTTGATAGGAAGGGTCACCTAAATGACACTTTTGTTTTGGGAAGATTTGTTGAGCAGATCTTCTATGTTGAAGACCCTGTTGATCCATTGTGGTCAGTTGTTATTAGAATCCCAACAAGAGATTACTATGACTTTGAAACTGATGATGAGATTGGTAACATAACTCTTGATCACC
This sequence comes from Rosa lucieae, assembly GCA_024704745.1. Taxonomy (NCBI): domain Eukaryota; kingdom Viridiplantae; phylum Streptophyta; class Magnoliopsida; order Rosales; family Rosaceae; genus Rosa; species Rosa lucieae. The sequence goes on along the minus strand of CM045496.1, from coordinate 28,398,346 downwards.
ATCCCATCGCTGCTGCGATGCCATCTATTGACTTCTCTGGTCACTTAGCTGATGAGGAAGAAATGGGCTACCTGCGAGTTGGAAAAGAAGATATAGTTGTCGATGGATAATATGGCAGTTGCTTTTAGTATAGTGCTGTTTTATTTATTTATTTCGTAATGAACTCTGATCTGTGTTTAAACTTCATTGAATGAAACTTAAGCTTCATATATTATAGTGCATGTTGCTTAGCAGATCTTGTACTTGCTTACCTTTCTTGAATATGTTGTGTGCCTTAAATAACTCTGTCCAGGTATATTTGTGTTTTTTTTATGATCATTGGTAATTGATGAATTGCTTTTGTTATAAGTCCCTAATGTGCTTCATGTTTGTGCAGAAAATGGCGCCATCTAAATCTGCCCCATTACCAAGCAAGTCCAAGGATAAGACATTGAAACCAAAGAAGACAAAGACAAAGTCCAAGTTAGGGGACTTTTCATCATCAAGATCCTCTGAAGCATCTATTTCGAAGAAGAGGAAATCTAAGAAGAAGAAGGATGATCAAGAGACGGGGGGATTGAAACTTCTGAAGCGGCATTGTGTCACAATGTCTCGTATTTCAAAGCGCAAAAGCTTAAGACAAAAGAAAATAGTTCTCTTTAACAGAAAAGGGACTCCATGTGGGAAAGTGGCAAAGGAAATGCAATCGTACATCGGTGTGTTAGCTCGCAGAAAGATACCATTAATAAGGAAAACATGGAGAGAAGTGACACCCGAGGAGAAGGAGAAAATATGGCAACGTGTGCAGGTATATAGTGTTGGATATGTGATGTTTATGCGGTGCTTATTAAAATTGGTCTCTCCTTATGCGTAAGACCAGTCGGTGATTCATTATATATTGAAGGAAGAGCTGAAACTTATAGGGACTTTTGTTGTATGCTTTGTGTAAACAGGTGCCATTTGTGCTTGGTCCTGAAAACAGAAAAATGGTAATTGAATCTGCTGCATCAAAATGGAGGGAGTTCAAGTCTCGACTCACTACAAATTACATTATCCCTTTCTTGGATGACCCAGAATCCTTAAAGTATCCTCCAGATGATTACAGATTTATTAATGCAGATCATTGGACTGCATTTGTGGCCGAACGGACAAACGAAAAGTTTCTGGTATGTTTTACATTATAGTTGTTACAGCCTAATTTTGTAATGGATGAATATGAAAAGATATTTAGTTAAGTGCATTTGTTTTGCAGGAAATGCGTAAGACCCAACAATTGCGGCGCCGCAAGAACAAATATCCGCATCGAATGTCCCGTAAGGGATATGCTGGGTTGGAGGATGAGCTGGTTAGTTAACAATATTTCTCCCAAGTTAGGTACTTGATTATTTTGAGCTTCGATTGTTATTAACTATTCTTTTTGGTAGTCTGAATCAATGGAGGAGGAAGAAATTGATAGAGCAACACTATGGATTAAAGCACGTCAGACCAAGCAGGGGACCTTCAAGGATGAAGAGACAAAGCAGTGCGCTGAAAAAATTGTGAGTGCAATCAAGATTCAGATCAATGCCTATATGTAATGTTATGTTGCTGAGCCGCTTAAGTTCTATACTATAAATGTGTCAGGTTACCTTGAAGGAGAAGGTTGCTATTGGAGAACTAAACACTAGCGGAAGTGATGATGTATTGACGTTGGCTTTGGGGACTCCTGAGCATCCTGGAAGAGTGAGAGGCGTGGGAGGTTATGTGAACCCCTCCTTTTACTTCCACTTCCCTAAACGTAGAAAGGAGAGCATCCATGAGGCGGTGAAAGTGAGTGTGCAGAAAATTCTACAAGAGCAAAAAGAGAAGATCATTGAAGAGGCCAAGGAGCAGATTTTACAAGAGCACAAAGAGAAGATCATTGAAAATGCTAAGGAGCAGATAATTGCAGAAGAAAGGGCATTTTGGATTGCTAAATTTGCAGAGCTAGAAGCAAAGGTAGATGGAAGGCGTAGTGGGACAAGCGACAAAAGTAATCTGCATGGTTCTGTGGGTAGTTGTTCACAAACTGATATTCCCGGTGTTGGTGAAGTGAGATGTGATGTGATGGAAGAAGCAGCGACTCGTTTTGATGGGAAATCAGTTCAAAAAGTTCTAGCTGCATTGGAAGAAAAGCTGGTGCTTAAAAAGGTTTCCAAGAAGAAGGAGAAGGATGCCAAATCTGTCCCCATTAACCACAAACATAATGACCAGGTCAAGTTGGCTAAGGTGGTAGATAATGCAAAACTGGAAGATGATCAAGCTCAGGTGCATGATGACCCTATAGGGTATATAGATTTGACAACAAAGCAAGAAAAATCAAAGGTATATATGTTGGTATATGAAACTAGTGCAAAGTAGTATAGTTATATATGACTAGGAAATTATGAATGAATATATGGTGTGAGTTGTTTGTTATAACCGAGTGTATTGTTGTTTGTTTCAGGTTATGGGAGTTGAGATTGATGCCAAGTTGGAATTAGGGTCAATTGACCATATTGTAGCTCTAGCTACTGTTATGGAATGCGATGACTCCTCTCAAACTTGTCATGGTTATCCACTAGGGGATAATAATGTGCGAGTTTCAGTCTATTGTGTTGTAGATGAGAAAGCCTTAGTTCCATTTCCTGTGGCCGATGAAATACTATAACTGTTAGGCAAGCCATGGGGAGCTGGGTAGCATGGCCAAAAGAGCTGGTCATAATGTCACATGACAAGGTAATTTCTCATTATAATTGATAACAAATAGGTTTCATTTTTGAACCCTATTTGCTCAATTGTGTAGCTATAAAGATTTGAAAATCTTACATCAGTTGAGTTCAATTTGTTGTAGAAATTTACCAAGGATAAAGCTGAGAAGAGGAAGAGAAAAAAATTGGTACTGGAAGAAGACGAAAATGCTAAGGTACTAATTAGCTTAAAGTCTTTAGCACCTTCCTTGCCAGCTCCATTGAAGATACTTTGCAATTGGGGTGAAGAGGCATTTAAAGATGGGCGTGCTATCACGTTCGAAATGGAGTCTGAAGTATTTGGGTATCAACGAAAGACGTTTATACTAGGATCAGATGTTGAAAGAATTGCTAGCATGAGGGAAGTTACTGGAAACTGCATAGTGGTATACCAGAGGTAAATAGAAACTGATGTTTATATTCTTTGTAATATACGCTATTTCCTTACATGTATAGATGTGAATTTCTTGTTGCTGAATTCAAACTTGGTATATTGGAATGTTAGGTACCTTCTTGATTTATTGACTCGATATAAAATGCTGGATATGGTTGCTTTTGTTGACCCTTCAATGATCGGTGCAATCCGGTACGGGGATGGTCATGCCCAGTCCCAGCATATCAAGGATAGGCTTTTAACGGCAAAACCAAACCAGATTTTCTTGCTGCCTTATAACGCAGAGTAAGTGATTCATTAAGGTTCTTTGTTATATACGTAAAACTTTGCATTTGTGTGTAAGTATTGATAAACATGGGTGGAGAACACAAATCTGATTATTTCATTATATGTAGTAATCATTGGATGCTTACTGTTGTGAATCCGGAGGAAAACACTGTCTATTTCATGGATCCGTTGAAGAGGCGGTTACCCACTGGAGAATGGAGATCAATTGTTGATACGTAAGTCATAGCTAGTCTCCATATATATATAGTACCTGCTTATTTCAAATTCATGTTATAGTCTCCAAAATTTATTTATACTTGAACCAATATATACATCACTGTTTGCATGGTGTTGGGAAAAATCATGTGTGCAAGTGATAATGTGCTTGTTTTTTTCTTTAGTGCCATTGCTATGTATAATGCACACAGAGGCAAGAAAGGCAGGAGTTCAGTTTTGTGGAAGAATTTAGCGGTAAGTAATGTTTGAGCTAGGTTGGAATTGAATTACCTTTTAAACTATTGCAGATTTTGATTATGTTCTTTTGTTGTTAAATGTATCTCCCTTGCTTAGGGTATTCCTCCCCAACCTAGCTCTACGGAGTGTGGCTACTTCGTGATGAGATATATGCGAGATATAATTGAAGATAAGGATCTATCGTTTGTTCGTAAGGTACACGCTAGGAATGAGCTGTATATATATATATACTTGTGTTACTAAAGTTGATATTCTCTATTTGTTTGAATGATCTGTATGGTAATGTTGGGTTGTTAACTTAAAACTGTTTCAGTGGGAGAGGAGAAGCAACTACATGTATAGCCAAGAGGACATTGATGTAATCCGGAATGAGTGGGCAAAATTTGTCGTCAAGTCATATATGTAGGAGCCATCAAGTAATTGGTTGAAGGAGATCGAGGGCAGTTTGTTCAGTTATATATATATGCTGATACATATATTCACATGCAGCATATGTGCATGTTTTTGGAACTTACATGTTGTATCAGCTTTTGCTTTCTTTCAATGTAATTAGCTTTTGCTTTCTTTCAATGTAATTAGCTACAATGCCTTATGTGGTTTTATGGAATGGATGGATATATATATATATATGAATGTTACCTCTTTTGGTACATTAGATTGTTGAATTAGAGTATTTGAATGTCTAAATCTTATATATTGTGCATTATTTTTGTGGAAATATTTCAGGTAAAGAATTGAAAATAATCAGACAACAGTCAATTACATTACGTTGTATGAATACGTATATATCGTTAATCACACAACAAATCAATTTTAATCACACAACGGTACCAACCAAATTTTTTTGTCTCATTAAAACTCACACAACAGAACGAATACATATCTGTTGTCCAATTAAAACTCACACAACAGAACGAATACATATCCGTTGTCCAATGTTAAATCACATAACGGTATAGAAATAAGATGTTGTATGACTTGTGAAGAATTCAACACTGAGCCTCACACAGACAACAATTACTTATGATACCTGTTGTGTGAAGGAACAACCAACAACAGTCGCCATATTTTTCTGTTGTGTGATAAGTTAACCAACAACAGTGTGTACTTACTACTGTTGTCTGAGTGTTATGTTTCTGTTGTGTGAGAAGTTAACCAACAACAGCGTGTACTTAATTCTGTTGTCTGATCACTATCGAAAATGCGCCACATCCAATTTCTGGCATTGGCATGCGCAGAACTGGTGCAACGGTTATAAGCAATGCGTTGTGTCTATGCTATTCAGATAACGGTGTTTCACCGTTGTGTGAGTGTACTCATCACACAACATCGAGATAGACGACAGACATGGTGCACATCACACAACAGATTTCCACCGTTGTGTGATGCAGTTTTTGTAGTAGTGCTACCTCCATGAAGGGTGGCGCTATATCCTCTCATAGGGACATCCATCTTTGCAGGCATATATGCAGCAAATATGTGTGATTTCATCACTTTAGTGGGGATCGAGAAAATACATAGTGGGGACAGACCACGACAATTCCAGTCGTTCCTGCTGAACATCCGTGTTTTTATCTCCCCCTAACGACTGGAATACTGTCTCATCAAAGTGACAATCCTCAAATCTAGTGGTAAAGAGATCGCCTAGCAAGGGTATTAAGTGGTGGATGACTGTTGGAGTCTAATATCCAAAGTATTTGCACATTCGTCTATGAGGACCTATCGTAGTGCGCTGTGGCGGCGCAATAGGCACATAAATGGCACACTCAAATATGCGTAAGTATGAGATGCTTGAACTCAGTCACTAGATGTAACACAAAGATAGACTAAATGACAGTGGGACATAGATGAATTAACATAGCTGCATGCGATATTACATAACCCCAAGAAGATATAGGGAGATTGGTGCGCATTACCAATGTCTGGGCTACCATCGTAGTCATTTCCGTAAGACCATTTGAGTGTGTACATAGGGATAGGTGTCCAACATCATTCCTAATCATTGAAAGTCTTCGATGTAAACTCTCTAACATTGCCAAGTTGAATTAACTAAATGGGATGATTCGAGGAGTAAGCCCGTCACCATATAATATGTGCTAGAAGTGTAGCATAAAGAAGTGTAGCATAAGCAGCATTACAGGTGGACAATGATACAACACGTGACCAGTGTGTTTGCGCGTCAACCAACAACATGAAATATTTAAACTTCCGCAAATTGGTTGAATTGATCCACATTCCCCTTCCTATTCTGTGTAAGAACAAAATGAGTATTTTCATATCCTTTGCGAAGGACGATTTTAGTCCTAATTTCCCTAAGGAACAGGCTTTGTAGAATGAGTGAGAGGGCTTAGAAGCAACCAATGAGGATTTTGGTTGGGCCTGAGCATCAGAAACGCTTTTGGAAGCAAAGTTGGTGGCTGCAACATCACCAATGTCATCAATACCATGATAGACGCCATCCATGGCATCATGGATAGGAACGTTACCAGCTCTAGGCTGGTGGTGGATGGCGGCGGCGCCAGAAGCAGCGGCTACGGTCATACTTAATCTAGGAATCAACCTTTGATTTGTGATTCATTTCGCTCGAAAAAATAGATGTCCGTGTGAAGTTTTTAGTAGACGGATCATCATATCATGACTAAGATGACCTATCCTGTCGTGACAAAACCAATATATGTCTAAATCTGAGAGACCTTCTCTCATAACTTTGTTGGATTTAATAGCTCAAATAGTGATGACATAAAGTCTACTAGAGAGACACATAAGTTTCTCTAAGATGCACCTTTATTCGCAATCATTAGGTATTGCAAATGAACTCTTTTTCGTTCTCTACATGGGTTCCGCATGGAATCCATTAGCTCAAATAGCTCAATAGGGTTTAATTTGCCCTAGGAGCATAGAGAGTTTCTGTGACAGTAATCAATGTGCCATTTGGCAAGAGGAATTTGAGTCATTCCATGTCCTTGAACTAATCTTGATGGCCCAGGCATCGTAGTCACTAAGTAATATGCTTAGAATTAAAATGGAGTCATAATGAAAAGAACTCGAAATTTTATTCATAAGTCAACGGAGTACATCATTGTTTCTTAACTATTAAGAGAATCTAATCCAAATACTAGCTAATGCAAAACAAAAGTAGTCGTTTGACTTCTTTCGGTAACTCCAAAATAAATATGACCAGGTGAGTAGAGAGATGTCGATAGAGCAAAGCTCACTTAAGTATCACTTATCTCAAACCTTCCTAGACATCATACTCACTTTGGATGAGTCTAGTTGAAGAAAAATTAAACCAATGGCATTTACTACAAAATATATGGCAATTGCCTATTACATCTCTTGGAAAAATAAAGACTTAAACATAATTGGTGATCTATTGATCCCAACCAGATTTGAAGTCTTCAACCCTTCACTCTAGATCACCTTCTTGATCTTCTTGCTCCACATAGTGAGCTTCTCTTGCTTCACAATATGCTTTGTAGGCGGTGACAATATCTTCATGAGCTCTACAAATGTGTGCCCAATGACCAGATGCTTCACATCGAGAACATACATCTCTATGCTCAGACTCCATTGATTGAGGTGCTTTGAAAGCGTCATTTGGATGGCTCTTAATGTTGGTGGTTGCCGGAACTGCCCTATATGGCTTCTATCCGGCTTTTTGCTTGCGGTTCAGTCACTTAGGCAGCCATTCAGCGACTTTTAGACCAGTTCTTGAGGTTCTGCTTCCAGTTCCTGAATCCTGAAATCAATTGCACTGTTGCTGACAAAATTTGGTGGCAATCAGAGGTTCGGAAGGTGGTGAACCGATGGAGAATCTACTTCTACTTCCAGAGGTCGGTTCGGTACTTTTTCGGCCGATTCTTGGGATTCCACCGCCGGTTCTGGACTCCGGGGATCAGGATATTTAAGCTGGGCGGCGGAGGCAGAAAGGGTTTTAAGGTTTTGTATTCGGATTTAGGTTTTGGCTATTTGTTTCAGGGTTAGGACTTCGTGCTGATAACGTGTTTTAGGAAAAAGGGATGCAGAGAGAATTGGGAGAATGAGTTGTGTTTTCATTGATAATAGGAGTCTCTTTATATAAATGATTACAAGCATAGAATTAGAATCTTACAAGGAAACATAATCGTACAATGGTTTGGATATCTAAGAAGATATCTCCGAGAATATCTGTAAAACTAACCCTATTACAACTCAGACAAATAACTAGAGTTTGGGCTAGACACGCAATCTAAGTGACCTTAAATTAAAACCTCTGGACTTCTGGAGTAGGGTGGAGGGATGCACAAATTGATCTGTAAGTCTGTAACGCGAAATAGTTAGGCTATGGGACGTCATTAATGGACTCCACTTGTATTCATCCAGGTTTCGGGCCAAGCCCAAAACTTAGCAAGAACCCGTGGCAGCCGATAAGTCTTTTCCAGAATTCTTCTAAAACCCTAAACCCTCCCTTTCAAAACCAAATTCTGATGGAGCTTTAACAAAAAAAAAAACCTCAACCCTTCTTGTCTTGCTGTCTGACCCCCAATTCATTCAGACAGTCCAGCCTTCCAATATGAAACTGCTTCTTCACCTTTCGGCTCTGCGCCAGTATTTTTATCGACAACCCTCGCCCAAAGTTGATGGAGTTGCGCTCGGCGTGGTCAAGAATATTTAGGAATACTACTGGATGTTAGTTTTGGGTTTGAAATGAAGATCAATGTCAAAATGACCTGGGGAAGTTTAAAATATATATTAAAGATAGTTTACCTACATTTGTGAATTTCTGAGTATACTTACATGAAACAAGAACAGAAATTATAGGTCACTTTATCTTCACAAGAGAGTTTCTACAAATCGGGCAAGTTAGACCATTCTTTAACCAATTATCAATGCAATTAGCATGAAAGATGTGTTTGCACTCGAAAACACGACAAGACTCGCCAGCCACGAAATCTTCTAAGCAAATGGCACACCGATCGCTGCAGCAGCTCGATATTTCCAGGCTAGCTTTGCAGTATTGCAGAGGCCCCGGAAGTGCCTCAATGGCTTGAGTTTGAATGGCCTGGAAGCTTTGCTGTTGCCCTTCCTCTATTACCATGTCCTCCCAAACTCTGTCAAGCACTTCCATCAAGAACATTTGAAACATAGTTACAACATTTTGCACCGGTGGTTGCGACCATGTTTCTTCATCGGGATCGTGATGGAAATCAGATGGCTCAACATGAACAATTCCAGTTAGAATGTGGCTTCTTACCCCGGCTGATTCAATATCTCGGTCATTACGGCGTCCATATGGAAGCCAAGAACATATGACTCCACTAATGTGATGCATGAGCGCGATGAGAAATAGAATTTCGGTGCAGAGAGTTAATTTGGCAAGTGCTATCCAGATTGCGAGACGGCCTGAAGGTGTAAACTTGTCCTGGCTTAGTAAAAACAAGATGGCGACGATTCCAAGGGCGAAAATGAAAGATAAAAGAGTGCAGGGGTGAGCAGGAGATTGATGGAAAAGAGCACTTGGGTTAGAGATCATGCTGCTCATGATCAGAATTTAGAAATGCTTTCATGAGAATATTAGGTTTAATTAGTGTCGTCCCTGCTGGAAAATTTCCTTTTGTTGTTCGTACATCAGACTATTGTGCCAGAATTGCTAAAATCAATCTCGGAGCTTTGTACGTTATATATCTGTTAGATTACCTGTTCTTTAACCAACAAGGCAACAAAAAATGCGTAGTTTTATTTTTTTAGGTCATACTAAATCTTTGCAACCACCGGATGACAATGAGACTCACATGTATATATGTTGTTGTAAGATGATTACGTGGTAATTGGTTATTGACTTATTGTTTACTCTTCTTACAACTTTGTTGAGGTCTATCTTGTTCCAAAACTCGGATTGAATCAATGATTTACTTCTTGGTTATTACGGTCTTAAATGGTGTCTTAATTAAAAATGATTTTTTTTTCTTTTGAGAAAGAGGTTACTATACGAATTAACAACTCAATAGTTAGATTCATACTCAGAGTTGGTTTGTTTGTTTGTTTTTTTTTTTTTTTTTAGAAACTTCTTTACCAAAACAAAAGTGATATTTTGCTTTCAACTGCAGACCATTATAGAAAACTCGAACACGAACTTTCTGCTATAGAATCCCTTTAATGAATGACATAGCATTTTATTCTTTTCCGACGGTTTGATTCAATCCATATCCAAACTGATTTTATATAGCAAATGATTCATGCCCCTTTTCAATATATCTGACCAAACTAAGCCATTTGGGTTAGCCAAGCGGTGAAGGAGGGTACGTGGAGAATTGAGTTAGAATTAGGCTAGATCAGGAGTTCAATTTTTTTTTTTTGTAACTGAAGCAAATAAGGCGCCTTCCCTTACTTGAATTTATTAAAAAAGTAAAAAGAAAAAAAGGAACTTAGAAGGGGGAGCAAACCAAACCTCCCTACAAAAGCAATGAAAAAGAAACAAACTATCGTAACCGAAATTGGGGAATACCCAATTGGTCACTCTGACAATCCAATAAAATAAAAGATGGTGGAGCATCCCACCACACCATATTATGAGAAGTTGTACCATAATTCGCCAAAGCATCAGCTACCTTATTACCTTCACGAAAAATATGTGATACACGAAAAGTCATTTGAGAAATCTTGTACAAGCAATTGAGCTAGCTAATACGAAATTGCCGGGGGACCGATAACGGAGACTTGATAAATCCATAATAAGAGAAGAGTCAACTGCCAACCATATGTGCTTCCAATCACGAACCCAGGCCAGCTCAATTGCCTTAATCACAGCCATCACCTCTGCCACAATGGAACTAGGAATCTCAAGATTTGAAGCAAAATTAAGCTCCAAGAAAACGTCCCATATAGTTGTCAAAAAATAAAAATAAAAACGTCCCATATGATCCCTAAACACAGCTCCATAACCTCCAGCCCCCTCATCATGTTTCCAAGTTCCATCAGAATTAATCTTAACCCAACCAATCAATGGGGGATGTCAATTCACCTCTATCACTCTAGGGGCACGACGCAATCTGCATTGGGTCCCAAAAGCTTTCAAAATGCGAAGACCTTGGATAGAATTGTGCATGGTACATGTTGCCAAACCACTAGCTACTTGAAAATGACAAGATATAAGTCTACAAATAGTAGCAACTGATTACACCTTGCCCTCATGTCTCATTTTGTTTCTAGCATTCCATACAAACCACAATATTGAAGTGAAACAAATCAACCATAAGTCTTTGAGCTGGAAACTTCTCCCTACAGCCATACCCACTTTTAAACCCTCTAAAATTGAGGGAGGAATTCCACCTCAAAGAGAGAAGTAAAATGACTCTAAAGATCTCCTGAGCATTGGTATTATTCCAAAGATCCTTGCAGCTAGCTCGCTTGTCTTCAATTGCCTCCCGCATAATCTTTGGAATAATACCAACGATCATAGAGATCTAACGTAGAGAGACCCTAGATCAGGAGTGATCAATTCCCTTCCAATGTAACTAAGAATATATCTGACCAAAATGCGAAGAATGACTCACCTGATAAAACAAGTCTATAGAAAATCTTGTTATAGTATTGCAGTTTATTAAATTGCCAACTTCGAGGCGACTATTTCAGACACAACGTACATATTATTAGAGAAAATGATGAAGCTGAAACCTCCATAATAGAGAGGCACAAAACCTCCTTGTCACAACGTACATATTATTAGAGAAAATGATGAAGCTGAAACCTCCATAAAACGATGTATAAAAATGAAATAAACCAAAGAAATTAAAATTGAGAAAAACCTAAACAATTAAAATTGGAGTGTGAGGGCCAACAAAACTGGCCCATATATTTTTCATGCAAATGATCGAGATCGTTGATAAAATTCAAGAGTCATGGAGTCTTCACCATAACCATTTATTACTTAGAATTGTCTATGATTAGCCTCGTGTAAAACAATACTGTAAGGCCTCGTTTGGTTCACAGAAGGGAAATCAATTCCCTTGTCTTTCCCATGAGGAAGGGAAACTAAAGTTCCTGTTAGGTTTCATTTGCTCTGTTTGGTAAACCAGGGAAAGTATTCAGAAAAAATCATTTGATTTCCCTTCCGGTGTTTTGTTGGTGCAGGAGAGGAAAGTAAAAATGTATCAATGTCAATAATACCCTTGTATTTTAAAATAAAAACAACATAAAAAAAAATTCAAAAGTACACCAATTTTTATGCAAGAGAGGGTATTGTTGTTCAAAACTTTTGTAATAAATGTTGGGAAATGGGAAGGGAAATTCAATCCCATGGGGTTTGAGAGGAATGATTTTCCCCCTTACTTTCTCCTCTGTCAGGAAAGTATTTCCGGAGTTTGTGGTTACCAAACAAAGAAAAGTAATGACTTTCCTTTCCTGAGTCTTCAATTCTGCGAACCAAACGAGGCCTAAGTGTAAGGGATTGGAAACTAAGCATAATCTTAATTTAGGATTGAAAACTGATATCAGCATACCAACAATCCTAGCAAACATACAAGCAATGCAGTCGACCATCAGACAAGATACTAAACCATATCTGAAGCACCAGAATAGACTGAAGCCTGAAGCAATTCTGGACTTTGCTCACATGCATGCCAATATCCATCCTTGGCTACGAGCCAAGACAAATCTGGAGCGAATACATCAAGACAAAAATCTTGTCTCCTACACCTTGTTGGCATCTCTATGCTTGTAGTAGTTTAAATGTGTTCTCCTCTGTAATCAATTATCCACTTCAATCCAGGAGCAGATCTACACTATAAGCGGGGCGGGCTCCAGCCCGTCCAAGAATTTTGGGCTTAAAAAAAAAATTAGATGTATACTTTTTTTTTGTTGGGTATTGTCCAGCCCAAGCCCGTCTTAATTCCTAAACCCACTCCAATTCACTCGACTAGTCGACTTCGAGTCTTCGACTACGCTCCAGCCTCTAGTTCGTCTAATCGTCTCTCCTCAGCTCCTCCTGTCCTCCTCCTCCTCTAAACTTCTGCACTCTACACTCTGCACTTCTGCAGCTCTGGCATTCTCGGCTTCTCCACTTCTCTCAGAGATCAAGACATCAACATCAATTTGGGGCAATGATTCAATGTAAGATTTTGTTTAATTGAATCAATCCAATTTGGGGCAATTTATAGGGTTTAAGGATTGATGTGAAATTTATGTTCGTAGGTTGTATTGGATTGAAGATTTCGTGGATTGAAGAATGAAGGTTGCGGACTTGCAGTCAAATTGTCTTGGTCTGGAAATCTGGTATGCAGCGTTGAGCGTTCTCTCCTTCTCCTTGTTTTGCAAATCTGCAATTTATCATTTTATTGTTTAATTGATGTGGGTTAAATGTGATGTGGGTAAGTGGGTTTAAATGTTTAATTGATGTGGGTAAGTGGGTTTGAATGTTTGATTAATTGATTAAGTGGGTCTGACGACTAGAGAACTAGACTATATAAATGGAGGTATGATTGTATGAAATGGGTTTGTGTCAAGCGGTTTCATTGAACCAACCAATTTGCTGCACTTGTTTTATATATATTCCAAATCGGGCAATTATTTGGGACTACCAGTAATCCAATATGATCTTATCAGTTTTCACTTTTCAATACTTTCTACTGCAAACATTCCAGTAGAGGTAGAAGTTAAGTCCTTGGTAGGTTGGATATGATAAAGTGAATGGCACTATGATTCTATGAAGTGGAACTACGAACTGGAACACAAAGGGATTAAGTGATTTTGTTTTTTAGTTTTGTATAGATATGCATTTGAGAGGTAAGGCTTGCATTTGAGGGGTAAGACTCGCTACGTCCCCCCTGACTTGGTTTACATTTTTTAAAATTAATAAAATTCTCTCGCACCGTCGAGATTCTCCATAATATATATATATAATTTTTTTTTTGTTTAAGAAATCCAAGCCCGTCTAAGGTTTCAATCCTGGTTCCGCCCTGCTTCAATCAAACAAATTTCATTTCTCTTCAAGTACTAGCTCATATCGGCTATTTGTTATCTGCGGCTAATTCTCTTATCTCATCGTATTCTTCTTCCAGTTGTTAATCAAGCAGCCGAATATATATGAGATGGCTGGAGAATTATAAGGGACATGCTATTGGGATTGATCTGGGACAACTTATGCGTGGCAGTGCGGCAGAACCAACATGTAGAAATCATCGTGAACGATCAAGGCAACAGAATAACTCCTTATGCTGCTTTCACTGATAAGGAGTGATTGGTATGTGATGCAGCGTTTAATCAAATCATCAAAAGCACCTCCAATCATTAACTTCCAAGGCCCAAAACGCCAAGTTTGGGGCTGGGTGTTCCCTGGCGGCCTGGCATGAAGATGAAGAGGACAGTCCTTCCAGATTTCAGAAACAACAACGCAAGTCTTAAAAACATGCAGGCCAGTCTCCACACAATCATCACAGAAAGCACACCACAAATTACCTCTTAGTTGGAATAATACCTTTCACAAGTCAGGGAGCCCTTCTTAGTTTACCGGAATTATGAAATGTGTGCATTGTTTGGCAACTTGATCAGGCTCCGTTTGTGCTTGATAAGGGAGGAACAACGTACCATTGTTCAACTCTTTGACAACATGAAAGATCACTGAAAGTTCTGCCCTCCCTTCTATCTATCCAAAGGATCAGAGGATGCAGGCTAATATGGTTTTCTCTCATGCCTTTTGTCCTAGGCATAGAGGAACCATACCAATCTATGCTGAAAGTCTGAACTCAGTGGTTAAACTCTACTGCAGTGACAATAGTGTAGGGGAGGTTTTTGCAGAGATAAATAGCTTGACACTAGGATGATAAAAAGCTTTGAATAATTGGCCAAAAAAAGAAAAAACTGCTTTGAATATCGTTCTTATTACTTTTTCATATGAAAACCATAATTGAAAAAGGTAAGGATATCGTATGTTAATATTTCTTATACAACAACTATTTTTATCACTTTTAAGACTTATTTACCATTTTAAGGACTCATTTTACCACTTGGGGACTCATGTGGTAACTAAGAAAATTTAGCACTTTAAGAACTCATGTTACCACTTCAAGGACTAATTAATATTACTATTTTGAGGACTCATTCTACCACTTTAAAGCAATTGTATGCATGTCTTAACACACTGTAGAATTTTTCTTATATTAGTTATTGTTTATAGTGCGTCTTATATAATGAGCTAATCTAACAGCTTCTCTGATTCCCAATGCTAAACACTTTATAAAACTATATATAGAACACCCCATCATTTTGAAAAGTTTTCAGCTGGCATCATGAACCATTTGAAGATCCTCTTCAAAAAGTTAAAGGAAAAAAAAAATCATTTTTGTAGGATGACTGTAATTAGTTAGTTTCTTGTGCATGGGGCGGGAGCCACGGGACAAATAATGGAGCAAGTTGAATTTTTCCAAAAAAAACCAACAATTGAACTTGTATTTACAATTTTCAGTCATAAGTCTATTTACACGTTGTCGGCAAATAGGGCAGGTCAGATTTTCCCTGAACCAATGATTTATGCAGTTGGAATGAAAAGCATGGTTGCAAGAAGGAAGAGCTTAACACATCTCCCCAGTCTCAAATTCCTCCAAGCAGATGGAGCAATCCTTGCAATTCATTTCACTTTCATGGCTCCCATAACTGATTCTTGGTGTCAATTTCTTCTCTAAGGCTCGCTTTCGCTCTCGCCTTTTCCTTCGCTCTTTTCTTTCTTCCAATTCCTCGATAACTCTATCTAAAATCTCCAGCACCCGCATATTGTGCAGCACAGCCGCTTGATAAAATGCAGCTTGCTCATGCCATTCCACGTTATCATAAGTAATATCTGGTTGATGCAATCTTTCATCTTCTCCCGATTCAATATCGCTTTGACGGTTCTGCCGAAAGTAGTCCCAGATTATGTAAAGAATGGCAATGGCGATCAACAAAAGCAATAACGAGAACGCGACAATGCAAATGGATATGAAAATCACAACAATGGCAGAGATAGAAAGAAGTGAAAGAATTGGAGGTGGAGGTGGAGAAGGAAAGATGTTGATGATGAAGATAACCATTAATTGCTTGATGCATGAAATGCAATAGGCTAGGCTTGGGATTTCAGCGTTGCTTCTTGCTTGGTGTATTTGTCTGTGAAGTTGTTGATAAACTAACTGACCAACCCATCTACAGATTTTCATTTATACTAACCGACTTTTTGTGTTGTAGGAGGTATAAAGTCTAAACCCGAAATTTGTTTGTACTCTTGATAATTAGAATTTTTTTTTTTTTTTTAATAAGGGCCCGTGCGGCTGCAGTCAAGCCTTGATTAATAAAACTGTAATACAAGGATGAGACATTGAGCCGAAACCCCTTATTACAATAAGCATCTAGAGAACATACTGAAATACTATCATGAGTCTCTACTAAACAACTGTATTCAACTGTTTCTGGTGGCTTCCTCCGGGTACCTTACACAGAATGCTATACCGTCCGGGATATCGATCCAACTCCTAGATCTTGAATCAAGAATTTACACCTCTCCGATTCCTGAGTGAGAAACTAATATATAAGATTATCAAGTAAATAATGGATAAAGGAGTTATTACCTGTCAAAGGTAGTTGTGCTAATGCCCTTATACTCGAGCATGGGGAAGGAGTCTCCCCTATCTTCGATGTGGGACATAGGTTGTTCTTCTGATACCATATCAGCTCTCTTGTTTGTGTAATTAGATGGGCTATGCCAGCCTTGCCCCGGGCACTGGGTGGCCGGGGTGACATCTCATACGAGTCATGCCATGGTGGGTCGTGAACCCGGCCCATGGTATAATACTGGGGAGTACCAAAGGATCTTAATTGATAGTGCCAAACCTGGTGGAGACTTCCCTAGTATGTACAAGTCCCCAAGTTCCCGTTCAAGATGTTTCTTGGGTGGGGACTTAAAATATTTAGTCACAAGATTTGGCACTAGCCTGTAGGGAGTCCCCCAAGTTCCCGTGCAAGAGATGTCTTGAGCAGGTTATGTTGTAGGTAGCTAATCTACAGTGCTCCCAATTTAACTAGTAAAGGTTAAAGAAAACCTCTGGGTACCGTTGGGGGACTTGAGCCTCCGATACCCGATGGGGTAGAATGAGGGCTGAAGCCTCTGGTACTCGGAATGGTAGAATAAGGGCTGGAGCCTCTGGAACCCGGAAGGGTAGAATGAGGGCTGGAGCCTCTGGTACCTGATGGGGTAGAATGAGGACTGGAGCCTCTGGTACCTGGAAGGGTAGAATGAGGACTGGAGCCTCTGGTACCCAGAAGGGTAGAATGAAGGCCGGAGCCTCTGGTACCCGGAAGGGTAGAATGAGGGCTGGAGCCTCTAGTACCCGATGGGGTAGAATGAGGGTTTGAAGGGTTGGTGGTGCATGTCCTCCACGTGGGGCAGACTGAGTTGCGCAATAAATGCTCGTGTCCCATCAACTGACGGTTTTCGAGACGTGGGACACGTGTAGTGATCCTGTGGTTGAAGGCCTTTCGGCTTCAACGGCCATGATGCTTTGGAGATTGAATTTAAGAGGGAAACAGACTATTTCCCTTCGCACAAATTGCGAATTTCTGAAAACACTGAGAATCTGTGTTTTGGTTTTTCCTCTCTCTGCTTACTTCTGCTGCTGTTGCTGTGAAGAGTAAAGACGAAGGCTTTGAGGCTCAATCGTGTGGAAAGCTTTGGCTAGAAGAGCGACTATAGAAAAGAGGTAAGAGAATGTGGTTTGGGTTTTTTTTTTTTTTTTTTTTCTTTCAGTTTGGTATGTTTGTGGGTTTGCATTTTTCTAGGTTTTGTCTGATTTGCATGGGACTTGTGTTTCTTCGATTTTGCTTGTGTTTCTGGATCTATTTGGAATGAATAGTGTGAAAGTGGGTAAAATTGCTGTGGCCGATTTGTGTATTCTGGGTTTGTAGGTGTTTCTGGGGTTGTTTTGTTGTTTTTTTCTTCTTGTTTGATTTTCTGGGTTCTGAAAGTGGGGGACAGGGGCGGCCCTGAGGGTGTGCAGGTTGTGCCGCCGCACAAGGCCTCCGAAAATTGGAGGCCTCCGACTTTGAGTTTCGAGTATATATAGGTATAAATGAATATAATTAATTTAGTTCCCTATCTATACATACAATCTTGTGTAGTCCAGTTGGTAACCTGGCCAAGGTGTGCGTGGGTTTTTATATCCTGTCACGGGTTCGAATCCCACACTTCAATTTTTAATCTTCTTTTCACTTCCTTTTTTTTTTTTTTTAAACCTTCCGTTTCCCTGTTTGTTTTGGTAAGTCAGCAAATCAGATTTCTTTTTTTTCCTTTTGTTACTGGGTTTTTATTAACCTTATAAATGCATACAGAATATTACTAACTATTCATGTTACTGTTGCATCTGCATAGAGAAGTTTTTCAAAACTAAAACTATTAAAATCTTATTTGAGGTCAACCATGTTGCAGAAGAGATTAAATGGATTAGCTCTGATCTCAATTGAAAGTGCATTTTTAGATATCCTTGATTATGAAAGTCTTATTGATGACTTTGCTGCAAAAAATGCAAGAAGATCAATGTTCAGAATTTAATATTGCATTGGCTGTGCCTCTATCTTTTTCTTTTGGTACAAATGTTTACTAAGAGTTTCAGTTCTTCAAATAAAAGGCAGGACGTATGGTAGCTTATTGGGTGGTGCAGCAAACAAGTGCTAACGGAGGAGAGGGATACATATGAAGTTTGTTATCGTCATGAATGAATTAGGAGTTATAGTCTCGTCTAACATTATTTGAAACTTTCTTAGTTATTTTGATTAGTTGTTTGGGAATAATTTTTATATTATTGAATGTTCTTGTCATAACATTTTTTTTATTTTACCCTTTTCTTTTTTAAATCATTATGCAATGAACATAAGGCCTCTATCAAATTTTCGCACTAGGTCTCTGAATTCTCAGGACCGGCCCTGGTGGGGGATGATCCGCGCTTTCACCAAGCCCTAGATCCTGAACGTAGGGTAATCCTTGTGTTTCTGATTCCAGATATAGCGAATTTTGAGGTCCCGGTTGACATAGTTCTAGGATGGAAACAGAAACCAAGGTCGGGGATGCGAGATCGTCGTATCAGTCTTCTGCGAGGCAAGCGGAAGCGGATATTGACCGGTACTTGGAGCGAAGTAGAATTGGGAAGGAATTAGTGGAGAATACCAGATCCTCGATTGGGTTGTTCTAGGAGAGTAGTTAGGAGACCGACGAAGGTGAGAGCGAGGATGGATCTGCGGAGGCGCCGGTAGTCACAGTGGCTATTCCCGAGGGAATCCCGAAACCTAGGTATACCTTAGTAGACGGGACCGTATGCGACGAACCCGAGAGAAGTATGACTATGAAGAAGATCATCGCCATGAGATTGAAGTGGGGAATACCGGACAAGGTAGAGCTTAGGCCTCTCAAGGTTGGAGAGATGGCTGCGAATCCTCCCCCGGAATGGGTGGCGCTGCACGAGAACCATCTCCACCAAGGGCTATCGCTACCGCTGCCCCAGTGCCTACAGTATCTTTTGCGGATGTTGAACCTGTCACCGGGGCAGTTGACTCTGAATGCAGTTCGACAAATATTTAGTATGATGGCCATGTGGGACTTGTGCCAGCAAGGGTGGCCTTCCATAAATGAATTTCGCGCTGTACACAGGGTTCTATACTCAAGGAAGCAATTGTGTATAGGTACCGTAACGTTTGCCGCCAAGGACTACGAGCCCTTAGTTACTAATATGCCTACCTCAATGAGCAAAAGGTGGAGGAATAAAGTATTTCTTGCTAGAGGGCGGTGGCAAATTAAGAATAAGAAGTGGCACCTGATCGGTACTTTCCAAGCTATCGAGGACCAGGCCTATTCATTATCCGACTTGGAAAGGAAAAGGATAGCTCGGGTATATGCTGTTTGGAGTGAGGAGGAGAAAAGCTCTTATAGATTCATCCGGTACTCCATACTTGATAAGCTAGGGCTAGGGAGACTCCCGGGTGAGGCTTATATTTCTGTTAATATGTGTATATGTATGTCATCGTTTCCTTTTTACTTTAGTGACTGACTTTCGAATTGATTATAGTGAAAGCGCCGAAAAGAAAGCCCCGAAAAGGTAAGGAGGACGACATAATGGACGACAACCAGTTGATGGACATATTGATGAGCCAGGGAGAAGACGCCCTTCACATTAAAGTCGACCTGGAGTCGAAGGCTACGGGTCACTCTGTTGAAGAAACCCTACTAGAGATCACTGATGGAGGATACGGGGAGCCTGACCCTGATGCTCCCATGACCCAAGTCGAGCAGCCTTCTGCCGGGAATGTTATCACCATAGCTGATCCCTGAAGGGAAAAGGTACCGGTCTCTGTATCTCTCCCTTCTCGGTCCGCTGGAAGCGATGAAGTCTTGCTTCCAGGTGAGAAGAAGAGATCACATAGGCACCGGCACCGGCACCGATGCGAGGATAAGTAGGAGGTGACCTATACCGGCCGGGATGTCAAAGAATCCATGGAGAAGAGGCAGAAGAAAAATCAACCGGGACCAGAGTCGCCGCTCTCGCTTGGCATGTTGTCTCCTGCCATACCGGTAATCCTTAAGAAGCCCATTAAACAACTGTTGAGCGAGTACGGGGTTGCTGATGAAAAGTTCTTGCGGCCCATGCTCGCCGACCCGAAGGATATAGACCTCGATCGGGTGCGAGCCAGAGACAATACCCCTCAAGAGAATCGTCGCCTTGCTCGGGACTGGTTTACCCTTATCTAACAACTTTTTACGGTGTTGCTAACGGTATGTTTGCAGGCACTTTTCAATGTGTACGCGATTGATGCCAGCGAGGAAGATACGCACCTGAAGGAAGAGGTTAGCAGTCTCTCCGGGCAGGTGAAGTATCTGCATGGTGAGAAGACCAAGCTGGAGAAGGAGTGGGAATCCTTGAAAGAGAAGATTAAGTCCTTGACTCTGATGGTTACAGAGCTGGATGCGGCGAAGCGACGAATAGCGGAGCTTGAGGGCGAAATGTGTGAGGTGAGGGATGAGGTGAAGAGTGTCTGGGACTCTGAAAAAAGAAGCTGCAGAATCTGCCAAGTCATGGAAGGCGAGGGCAGATCATCTGGAGGCGTGGAGAGGCACGAGGCCGTGGAGGAGTACAAGGGCTCCCTACAGCTTATTGATATGTTAGCCGCTGGTCAAGACAAGGCCATGATCATGAAGTTCAAGGAGTGGGTGGCAGCCGGGTTCCTAGATGAAACCAAATTCAGGCGAGGACTTCTTAAGAAGAAGAAGAAGAAAGACCAGGAGGAGGCAGCCAAGTCTGGTGCCGGTGGATCCCAGAGTACCGCTCCCGAGAAGTAGTCCTTAGGGAACATATTTATATAACTATCACTTCTTCTTCTTTTTTCAGTAGAAATTATCCTTGGACAATGGCTTAATTCCTTTGCCTTGTAGTCCGGGTTTTTTGTGAATGGAAATTTTTTTGAACTTGAATGGGAATTGGAAACGAATTAAAATTTCTAGGATTTTATACCTTGCCTTGAGCATTTACTTGCATCACTTATTACCGGAATAGAGTAACTGACAATAGCTATGTCTGGGAATGTCCGGTGTAGGTAAAAAAAGTGCTAGAAATGGTCTGAATAATTCAATTTTCCATTCAAGTACCACATGGTGGTTAATACAGAATGAGTACCCGATGGGTAGCTTGCCATAGCTGTATGGTCAAAAACCAAAAGCTAGGACAAGATGCTCCGGGAGCTACTTGTAATAGTACCGTAGGCACTGGGTATTCCATAGATGCAGGGAAACGACTTCGTCCGTGTCCCGGATGTAAAAGGTTGTGGGGCCTACCTCTTCGATGATCTCGTAAGGGCCTGTCCAGGATGGATCCAGCCCGCGGGGCTCTGGGTAGACCTGCTTCATAACCCAGTCCCCTAACTTCAATGTCCAGGATTGTACCTTGGCATCATAGTAACGAGCTCTCCTCTGCTTGTTTGCCAAGTTATGCATGTGTGCCACATCCCTTCGTTCCTCGAGTAAATCAGCATCGAGCTGTAGGCCCTCTGAGTTGGTACCCGCATTGAAGTATTCGATCCTGGGACTCTGGATTTGTGTTTCAATGGGGAGAACCGATTTAGATCTGAAAGCCATGCAGAAAGGGGTCTCCCCGGTGGCCTCCATTGTCGTGGTCTTGATAGCCCACAACACCTCTGGGAGTTTAGCAGCCCAAAGACCCTTGGCTCCATCAAGCTTCTTCTTCAGTATCTTCTTGATTATCTTGTTGACAGCCTCGACCTGACCATTGGTCTGGGCGTGAGCTGGGGATGCATAGAGGATTCTAGTGCTTAAGTTTTATGTGTAAGCCCTCAACTCATCATTGTCAAACTGGGTACCATTGTCCGGGACTATAGTGTCCGGGACTCCAAACCTGCAGTAGATGTTCTTCCACAGGAAGTTTTTTACCTTTTTCGTGGTGATAGCGACAAGAGGTTCTGCTTCTACCCACTTTGTTTGGTAGTCTACAGCGATAATGGCGTATTTGAATTGTCCCACTGCTGTGGGAAGTTTACCGATTAGGTCCAGGCCCCACTGGCAAAATGGCCAAGGTGCAAGGAGGATAGAAAGGGCAATGGGCGGTGCCCTTGGAATATTTGCATACATTTGGCACTTGTGGCAAGAACTAGATATTGTTTGAGCTAGGGCCAACATGGTTGGCCAAAAATATCTTACCCTTAGGGTCTTGTATGCAAGAGACCGGGCTCCAGCATGGTTACCGCATACTCCAGCATGTACAGCCTTCATTATTTTGTGACCGTCCTCCGGTGTTACACGCTTCAAGTTGAGAAAGCAATGACCTCTTCTGTATAATTTTCCGTTCATGATCGTGTATCGAGCTGACCTTAGCTGGAGTCTCCTAACCTCGACCTTATCGTCCGGTGCTAGACCGTCCACCATGTACTTTAAGATTGGGTCCATCCAAGAGGCTGTGTGGTCCACCGTGAATATTTCTGACACCGTTTTAGAAGTGCTAGGCCTTTCTAGTATTTCGACCTTGGTGGCCCCGTAGGTAGGACTTGGAGAAGTTGCCGCAATCTTAGCAAGGGCGTCTGCCTTATCGTTCTCTACTCTCGGTATTTGGGTGAAAATGAAGGAGGTAAATCTCTGAACCAGTGCCCGAGCTAGGGCCTGGTAAGAGGACAAGCTCGGGCACTGGTAAGAGGACATGTGGGGCTCCTTTGCCTCGAAGTTACCGCTGACTTGGTTCACGACTAACTGAGAATCACTGAAGATACTAAGGTGCTGGACACCTAGTTCCCTGGCGATTTGTAGACTTGCTATGAGTGCCTCGTATTCTGCGGCATTGTTGGATGCCTTGAAGGCAAATTTGAGGGCGTACTCGTAGACTTGATCATCAGGGCTAATAAGCAGGATACCGGCGCCACTTGTCCTTTTGTTAGACGCTCCATTAACACACAATCGCTAGTGGCCCAGGTGATCCCGGGGGTGGGTTATGAGAGGGAATTGACTCAGAAATAAAATATGCCGCTGCCTAGCCCTTCATAGTTGTTCGGGGTTGGTACTTGATATCGAATTCCCCCAATTCGATGGCCCATTTAATTAACCTTCCCGATATCTCTGGCTTCTGCAAAACCTACCTCAATGGGTGATTAGTGAAAACGGTGATCGAGTGTGCCTGAAAGTAATGTCTAAGCTTCCAGGCCGATACCAGGAGGGCCAATGCTATTTTTTCAATGTCCGGGTATCTGGATTCTGCACCAGTGTAACCTTTTCCAGCGTAGTACACCGGGTACTCGGAATCAGAGTCCTTCCTAATCAGAGTGGAGCTCACGGCCGTCGAAGATGTCGCATGATATATGTAGAGCATTTCTCCTGGAACAGGTTTGTAAAGTAGAGGTACCTCTGCCAAGTATGCCTTTAGGCCAAGAAAAGCAGCTTCGTGCTCAGCGGTCCAAGCTATTACCTCGACATGCTGGGTTTTTAGCAGCCTGAAGAAAGGAGTACACTTGTCCGTCAGCCTGGAGATAAATCTTGACAGGGCGGCTACTTTACCTGTAAGAGATTGGACCTTGTTCCGGTAGGTTGGGGATACCATGTCTAATATAGCCCGCACCTTCTCTGGATTGGCCTCAATTCCCCTATAGCTAATGATGTACCCAAGGAAATTTCCTACCTCGACCCCAAATATGCACTTCTGTGGGTTAAGCCGCATACCGTTACGTAATATGATGGCGAAGACAATTGACAAGTTGCTTACGTGATCCTCTGAGGTTAAAATTTTTACCAGCATATCATCCATGTATACCTTCATGATAGTACCGATGACTTCTTCAAACATGGAGTTAACAAGTCATTGATAAGTGGAGCCTGCATTCTTCAATCTGAAGGGCATGACCTGGTAGCAATAGAGACCTTTGTCTGTGGTAAAGGCAGTGTGCTCCTCGTCTGCAGGGTTCATTCGAATTTGGTTGTATCCACTGAACGCATCCATGAAACTAAGT
Organism: Rosa lucieae; assembly: GCA_024704745.1. Lineage (NCBI taxonomy): Eukaryota > Viridiplantae > Streptophyta > Magnoliopsida > Rosales > Rosaceae > Rosa > Rosa lucieae. The sequence goes on along the minus strand of CM045496.1, from coordinate 28,374,004 downwards.
AACCGGTATCCAGCAGTGAAGTCAATTCGTGGGAGCGGGAAGCTATCCTTAGGGCATGCTCGGTTGAGATTTATGTAGTCCACACACATGTGCCATGATCCCGGAGATTTCTTTGGTACCATGACCTCGTTGGCTAACCATCGGGGGTATGTCACTTCCCTGACAAAGTTGATGGCCATCAACTTCTTCACTTCAACCTGGATAGCCCGGTACTTGTCATGTGTGAAGGCTCTTCGCTTTTGTCTTACCGGTGCCGAGGAAGGAATAATGCTAAGGTTGTGAGTGGCTATCTCAGTTGGTATACCGGGCATATCCTCGTATGACCAGGCGAAAGAGGATGCGTTAGAGCGGAGGAACAAAATCAACTCTTCCCTGATAACCGGAGGCAGCTTGGTGCCTACCTTGACAGTCCTATCCAGGAACTGCTCTGATAGTACTACCTCTTCAATGTCTTCCACGGTACCGGGCCGTGCTTCGTCAGAGTCTGTATCATCTCTGGAATCCTCGTACCTGTCTGTCAGAGGGTTAGTAGCTATGGGCGACATCTCAGACTTTCCCTTGCCACGAGATACAGTCAAAGATTAGCATTGCCTCGCCGCAGCCTGATCACCCCGAATGGTGGCAATGCCAACCGGGGTTGGCACCTTCATTACTATCATGTGACCTGCAGAGAAGGTTTTCAGACACCAGAGTGCCGATCAACCCAGGATAGCATTATAGGATGAGGCACAGTCAACTACAATAAACTATGTTTTGATGGTTGAACAATTCAGACTCTCCCCTACCGTGATCGATAGGTAATCTGATCTGAGTGGCTGGACGATATCTCCTGAAAAGCTAATGAGAGGCTCATTATCTTGTGACAGCTTGGCCCTTCCTCTGTTCAAAGCTTTGTATGCGTCGCGAAATAATACGCTAACCGAGGCCCTGGTATCCACGAGTACCCGGGACATTATGTAATGGTCCATTTGGAGCGTGATCAGGAAGGGATCATCATGGGGCATCTTCAGATCAGCTTCCTCCTACTGCAGGAATGTGACAGATTTCCACCCGGTGCCTTCGTCTTGTTGCGGGGCCTTGTGGAAATTGAAAACTTCCGGGTGACCGAAACTAGAATTTCGCTTCTTCCTCTGGGGAGGTAACTCTTTCAGGCCCCCACCGTGGATCGTGAAGATCTGGCCGTACACGTCTATAGCTCCTATCTCTTTTGCAGGAAGGTACCGCTGAAGCTTGCCCCTCTGGATAAGCGACTCGATAGTATTTTTTAAAGCCACGCAGAGATTGGTATTGTGCCCAGCATCCTCGTGATATGTACAGAACCTTCCGGTATCCTGCTGGGTAAGTTTACTCTTCGGGAACTTCCTCGGTGGTGGTCTAGGTATCTCATCCTTGTTCTCATTCCAAATAGTCTCGTATGAAGCATTGAGGATAGTGAACACCTCATACAGGGGTGGTGGTAGTGTTCGCGGGGCCTGCTGTGCCCTTTGCTCCCAGTGAGGCTGAGAGGTCCCGTAACTGTTGGACTTGGACGAGGACTCTTTGCTTCTCTTGCTCGAGGTATAGGGTGACCGGTCCTGACTATGGACCCACTCCCTCTTTCGTGGCTCATCCTTGACCACTGGGGCCGGGGTGAAAACCCTTAGCTCTGGTCTGGGGGTGTCCCCATATGTTTCGAATTCAGCCTGGGCGTGTCTGATGGCCGTAGCCATCAGTTCGTTGTAGTTAGCCGGAGGGTTATGATTAATCCCGTAGAGAAATTCTCCACGCCTTAAGCCCCTCCTAAAAGCCAGCTCCTCTAGTTCCTTATTAAGGTCCCGGCACTTAGCGATAGCCGCCTGCCATCGATTAACAAAAGACTTCAAAGTTTCATTCTCCCCCTGCTGGACCTTTAGCAGGCCCTTTGGGGTGTGTATACCATCAGTATGTAAGATGAATCGAGCTACAAACTTGTCAGGTAGTTCCTTGAAGTTCCCTACATAACCGGCCGGCAGTTCATAGAACCAACTCAAAGCCTCCCCTGACAAGGTCTCCTGAAACATATTACAACACACCTTATCCGTATATCCCTTGGCGCTTGTTTGCAATCGAAAGGCCTGTAGGTGCTGGTATGGGTCTCCAACTCCCGTATAGTCAATCTTCAGTGGTTTTGATATATTCGCTCGAATGGCGCCTCTAACTTGCTGGATGAAAGGACCTAGACGGTCCTCGTACGTGGTCAGGGTCTCCGGGTGTCCCTATTCTCTGTGGCCTCTACCCTTGCCTGCAGGGCACGCAAAGAGTTGCTCATTTGCAAAAGCAACGCCGTGTTTGGGTCGGTTACCGGTGGGTCACTTTGAACTAGCTGTGGTAACAGTGGTGGTGGCAGATGCCTCAAGCTTTCCGGGAACAAGTCTACCGGTACCTGGATCATCCGATGACCTCTTTCCGTAGACGGGGTTGGGGCGAGGCCGGGGCCTACCGTTACCTGAGCAGTATTTACGTCTGTTGCTACTTGGGATGCTCTAGGGAGGGCTTAGGTGAGTGCCTCATTGTGCTGGTGCCTCCTGTCCAATGCTCGAGCTAGCGCAGTGTTTTCATCTTCCAGCTCCTGCAGTCTTTGTTGCGAAAGGCGGTTTGTTTCCCTATCGGTTCTTTGTTGTTCCTGATCAATCCTGGCTTGTTCCCCGAAGGCTGCGATCTCCGCTCGCATAGACTCCAACTCCGATACCAGAGCTACCTGATCCGGGCCCTGCGGGTGCTGGGTGATTGGTGGATTGCCCGTGCTCTGTGGGTCCAAGAATCTGAGACCATGCGTTTCTCTTCCGACACTTGGCGTTTCTGCTGACGAAGTACCCGGAGAGAATATCAGTGCCCGAGCGACACTTCTACCCTCTCCTGCCGTTTCTTCCTGCTCGATCATGATGGCTCACCCCTATCTGGCGCGCCAATGTTTCTGGTGGCTTCCTACGGGTACCTCACACAGAATGCTATACCATCCGAGATATCAATCCAACTCCTAAATCCTGAATCAAGAATACAGCGTTAGAGGGGTAAACCGTACCGGACGGTTTACACCTCTCCGATGCCTGAGTGAGAAACTAATATATAAGATTATCAAGTAAATAGTGGATAAAGGAGTTATTACCCGTCAAAGGTAGTTGTGCTAATGCCCTTATACTCGAGCATGGGGAAGGAGTCTCCCCTATCTTCGATGTGGGACATAGGTTGTTCTTCTGATGCCATATCAGCTTTCTTGTTTGTGTAATTAGATGGGTTGTGCCAGCCTTGCCTCGGGCACTGGGTGGCCGGGGTGACATCCCATACGAGTCATGCCATGGTGGGTCATGAACCCGGCCCATGGTATAGTACTGGGGAGTACCGAAGGATCTTAATTGATAGTGCCAAACTTGGTGGAGACTTCCCTAGTATGTACATCAACTATGCACCAACTACCAAAGAGCGCTCTACTGGCGGCTCTATTTACTTTGACACAACAGTGATACAACGGAAAGATAACTCGATCTGCAAGTCGATTACAGCATAGCATAATTTCCATACGCACAGCTTTCCCATCATGTTGCCACTGGAAATTACATCCAGTTACACTTAGTTTCACTCTGCCACTAAGAGGCAACGACCATTTGACCAAACAAGGAACTCGTTGCCTACCTAGAGCAGATACATTACTGCCACTAGAAGGCTGCGACCATTTGCTAATGCAAGGAACTCGCCACCTACCTAGGGCAGACCAGACACACAAAATGTGCAGTTCGGGACCAAGCCCATGTCGCCCTACCACAATTCGGTAGGGACTTATTGCCGGCATAAAACCACATTCAACGAAAAGTAAAAACCAAAATACATAAACAATAGTAAAATAATCAGCCGCCCAATTTGGGCCCAAAATCTGAGTCCAAGTACATAGTCTAACTAAAAGAGTGAGGAGGGAACATCCCGTTGCCCTAGCCCATATTGCTGTCGTCACCACCACAAAACACCTACACTGTTGTCAGACAACCAACTCTAGTGCACCAGCACCACCATCGCTCACCCAATCAAACATGCAGTGTCCCACTCCAACCATAACCACTGGCGAAACAGAAACTAGAACCATAGCCACAGCATTACAATCTCCATACCAGATCAAGTCGGAAACCAGATCTCGAGTGCTACGCGGTCGCGCTACACCACCGCCGTCATGCCTACACCGCGCGACCATCGAAAACACCAGATCTGATCCCACACTACACGCCCCACCTCAAACTAATCTGATGCAACCACCAAAGCACGCCCACCATCGCCATTGTGGCGAGTTAACGGCGGATCGATACGGCTAAGCCATGCCGCCCCTGAAACCCACAACATCCAGTTTAGATCCATGAACCTATCAATCAGATCTCGAACACACCAGGCTAAGAGACCAGCGAATCGACGACAGCCTGTCCAACGAAGACATTCAAGGGATGCGCCGCCGGACGGAAGAAGGGGGAAAATTAAGGTTTTCAGGCGCGTGTAGGCGCTTTGCTCTTAAATGAAGACAACTTCTTGGTGGAATTTTCTTTTTCTTTGGAACAGATATGAAGTTTAGTTGTTTTAGTTACGGTTATTTTCAAGCTTGCAGGGGGTTATTTTTTTAAGTTCTACTTTCAGCCTTTTACGGGTTTAGTTTTTCGGTTACAGTTTCAGACTTTCAGTGGTTTTGTCTTTTATTTTTTCAAGAGCAAGTCATACAAATACAATCGGACAAAATAACGCGTTTGATAGGTTGTCTCTAGAAATGCTTCTTGGATACTGTCCTGGAAACAACCTAAATTTTGAGTAGAACAAAAATAATTATACTTTCTCTTTCTATTTTCAGTTACAAGTTTCGCACAGATGTTGCTTTCAGTATCTTGAAAATGGCTTAAAATGTTGGTTGTATATGGGTTATTTTAAGATTTTGGTTGTTTTGAGTTGTGTAGATATGCTCGCTATGAATTATGCTCAAGCTGGTGATCCTTATTAATTCATGCGATTATTGTCTGCTTAGTTTTAACTTGGGACATCAATTTTGTTGTTTTCTTGGAGAAATTCTATCTATCGATCCGGGTAGACTTAAGGTATCAAACATTCAAACATGTGGAGCACTACAAGAGGATCAAGATTTTTTTTTTTTGGCAAAAGAAAATTTTATTAAAAGAAGGAGAGATCAACACTAAATATGAGACCAAAACCCCTTATGAAGAATAAAAATGCAAAAAACATTATCAAACCATGAATATGGTTGACGATTAACCAAAGTCCAAACAGCTAAAGGTTAAGACGCTTTGTAGGTGTCCGATTACGTGCATGGTACCTTGAATTAGTTAGACATTGTTTTGCCTTGAATTTTTTGTATTGAGACTTTGGGAGAGCGTGAAAAAGATTCTCATCTAAAGCTGCTTCACCCTCAACAAACCAAGATTCTCATTTTTCTTTCTTTGATAAAATAAAATGGCTAGAGGCATATGAGAAAGTTTTAGGGAGAAAGTTGGATGAATAAATTTAATGTTGGTATTGATGCAAGGTTCGTTTACAGTACCTTAATAGTTTAATGTATCGGTATCTTAGATAAACCAGCCCTGATTGTAAACTGGAATGCACCGGTGAGATTAGATTGGACTAGTTTGGAGTCAATTTACAATTGCATAGAGTTGGCCAACTCGTATTGATACATTAATGTATTGCAGACTTTCCATAAAAAATAGATGAGTTAGTCTATGTCAATCATATTCACATATATACTTAATGAATTCTTTGCTCAGTTGTTTTATTTAAATCACAAGATGTAAAATAATAAATTAGCTAAAATTTATTTATTTTCTTCGCAACCACTACAAAAAAATTGCATTAGCCACTGCGTCATGCTGTGGAAAAAGCCCATTTTGCCGTCACAAAAGAGTATTGGCGACGGCTCTGCGATGGAGATGCTTCCGACCCGAACGGTGGCGTCGCCAATAGTATTTGCGACGGCAAATGCGCCGTCGCAAGATTATTAGCCACGGCAAACCATGTGTCGTCGTAAGAATTTTGCGACTAACAAATACAGTCACAAATACCAATGGCGACACTATGCCAAAAAGTCCTTCAGACGACACGCATCAGACGACATAAGTTTTGTTTTATGTCGTCTGAGTTTTTCAGACGACATAATTTTCTTTTCTGTCGTCTGAATATACACTAAAACCATACTGGTTTAATTTGGAAAAATGGTGAGCATTCAGATAACATATTTGTGTAGTTGTAAAAGGTGGTGATTTCCTATCTCAAATTTAGATAAATGGTGAGCATTCAGACAACACTTATATGTTGTTTGAAAAGATGGGAAAAAACCCTAGCAGAAATTTTAGATTTCCCTCCAACAAGTTGAGTCTTTTCCCTCTTAAGCGCCAAAACCTTATAGTTAACTAATCAATAGGGTGATATTTAGACAACATATAAGTGTTGTCTGAATAAGGTGAGTTTGACTTTTTTTGTTTTAGGTCTCTTTTGGCATAACATAAACCCTTCGTGTTTTTTTTCATTCCCACAAATTCTGTCTAAAAATCTCTCTCCTTCAGGCTTCAGCAAAACCCGGCCCCGTCTTCCTCTCCATCTCTCTCATTTCCTTCCCCAAACCCCGCAACCTCCCCAACAGCTACCGCAATCACTTTCAATCAAAAACCAACTGCCGTCGCCACTGGGCGTGGCAAACCCACCTAAATCTAGTCGCTAACCCTAATCCCTCATTCCCTCAGCCTCTATTCGAGATTTTGACTGACCCTGACCCTCAGCCTCTCTTCGACTCACTCCTTCAGTTTCAGTCGCCGCCGACCCACCGCAAAGTTCGACGGTTCGGCCTTATCTCTAAGCTAGCTCTAACCTCTCAGTCAGTCATCTCACTCCCTCAGCCTCTCTAAGCTAGCTCCTATTCGTAATCTCGAACCGCTGAACCGCCGACCCACGGCTTTGCTTCGACCCACTGTAAGTAAACATTCTCTCTATACTTCATTGTTGGGATGTTGGTCTCCGACCCATCGATCTCCAGTTAATAGATTTGATTATTTGTAATTTCATCTCACAACTCTCAATCTCCCTCAGTCCCTCATCTGAAATGTTGTTGGACAAGCAGGTGGCGAAGGCGGTGAGGAGGAGTTGTTGGAGAAGGAGGTGACGAAGGCGGCGGAGTCGCTGTCGTCTTGCACACTTAACCCCACGAACCCAACACATCCATTTCTCCATAACGCACTCAACTCCTCCATCGTCGATTCTAAGACCAGTGTGTCGTTTCTGTAGGTCCTGGCAGGGACTCGGCGATTTCTGGGATTTGGGTTGATCCCTCTCTTATGGCAGTCCCTCATTCTTAAGGTTTTGTTTGATCAGATCCCTTCGCCTCTTTGTCTGTTTATTTTTTGATCGAACATAAATAAGGTGGGGTATTTACTGATCGAACATCTGTTCATGGACAATCAGCGTATCCCTCTGGTTCTCCATCAAAAGCCGTATGCATTTCGCCTTATCAGAGACTCTCTGCTAATGTTCCTGTTCAACTTCATGAGAGGTTTCAAGGTCCGTCATACTCTTAACCTTCGTATCCATTATTATATCTGCCTGATTTCCCTTTTATATTTTGATGTATTATAGAGTTTTGATTAGGATTCTGGAAGCACACACGTCTATCATTGTTACGTCAACGTGGATGGGAGTTACAGATTCAAGGTTTGTATGCTTACCTCTCTGTTATAAGTTGAATGTTTTGTTTACATGTTTGCAAATGTATACACAGGAGGAGCAGAAGTTGATTATTAAGTGAAACAGTAATGTAGATATTATATCTTGAAATGTGCTTTCAGTAAAACAATTGATCTACTGAAGAATCAGGTGGGATCCTGCTATTTTGTTGGATAATGCAGCTTTGTTGTTGGTTGGGAATTCCAGCTTGCTTATATGACTTACTAGCTGGAGGCTGATTGCTGTTCATTTACTCATTTGCATTTGACAGTGGGATGTTACCATGTCTTCAAAAAGTTATTTATATTTTTGCACTTTTCTAGTGCCTGATTGACCAATGTGCTTATTTTTCATGTTCATTTTACTCTAGCGGCAGATTTTTTATCGTCTCATTTTAATTGTTTTATGCCATTTATTTCTCATGCTCTTCTGTTTCTGTGTAGGGTGTGGCTATCACTCAAGAAAATTCATTATTAGACAACACTGCTAGAATTGAGGGCTGGTTAGCTAGATTCCCAATGTTTGACTGGGTTGGGGGAAGAACATCTGAAATGTCTGCAGTTGGTCTTCTTCCAGCAGCGCTTCAGGTTGGTATTACAGAATTCCAATTGTACATGATCATCATTCATGTTTTTTAATTTTGTTTATTTACTTGGATGGTTATCTATATTTCATCCTTGTTTCAGGGAATTGACACATTGCTGAAGTTTCTGAATCATAATGTCAGAGTATCTGTTCAATTTTGATTTTGAGTTGTGATTCCTGTCAAGTACCTTTTCGTGGCACATGAGCTAGGTCATCTATGAGGGTTGGTATATTATAAATAATGGAATAATTAATGAAACTATTCCTTGTATTGCAATATATGAATCATGTCTTTGGCCCAGCTGCACCATAGCTTCATTGAAGTTTGATTAATGATATTCAGTATATTATATGCCTTACCCTGCCTCCTTTTTTATTTCTGTTTGAAATAGTCCATTTGCACACCAGTCTAGAACTATTATATCTGTTGCCTTTAGCATCAAACCCAATTCTTGTTGTTCTTTGCTGGTGATGTAATTAGTTTTATGTCCTAATAATAAATGATTATCAAGTCTGAGCTCCAATTTGTAGTTGAATTCCATGAGAAAAAAAAATTGCGAAACTAATTGACGATAGTGGTTGTGTTGTTCTTTCTCGAGTTTACCCTGACTAAAATAAGATTGGAAGCAAAAGATATAATTTTCACTCTTTCTGCGTTCAGGTTAAGAATAATCCTGCCGCCTTGCTTGCTTTATGCTGGTATTGGGCTACTGATGGATTGGGATCCAAGGTATTGTTTGCTCAATCTATGAATGTCTTTAAATAGCGTATTTTTCAGTGTGATTTCTTTATGGTTGGTTTTAATTTCTTTCTGAAGATGTTCAACTGTTTCCCCTTTTGATTTTCTCAGGATATGGTTGTTCTTCCTTACATGGACAGCCTATTATTATTTAGTCGGTATTTGCAGCAGTTGGTCATGGAACCTATTGGGAAAGAATTTGACCTTGATAGTAATCGGGTATGTGTAATTTTTTCTTTTGTTTGGGGAATATTAATCATCCAGAAAACTCTTAGTTAGGTTGCCAATATCATGTATTTCTAGCATTTTGCATTATAATTGTTCATAATGGTGATTGGGATTCTAGTGTCAAGCTTCCACCAAGTTCTATGAGTCTTTGTTACCAAACCGCTCATAATTTGTATGTCTTTATGAATCAATTTGGATCAGTTGTTAACTGATCAAGTAAACATGGATTGTTTTCTAAGTTGAGTTGTTCAGTCTATTTGTTCACTGGATTGCTGCAGTCCATTTTTTCTGTAAGTAGTCCTCTCCAATCTCCATCGTTATGATGGTCCTGCCCTAGATTCTTCATGTGTCAAGACTTTGTAATTTATAGTTTTAGCATGGCTTGAAGCTCACCTTTTGATTTTACAGGACTTACAGTGTACGGAAACAAAGGGAGCACGGATCAGCATGCGTGAGTTTTCAATTTACTTTATTAGGTTTATCTAGATCTTGATGTAAACCATATCCGAGCCAGATACATGCTGACCAGACTCCCGATCATTATCCCTATCCAACACAGACCAGCTTGATATTCTATTCAACAGTGAGGACAAAAACGATTTTTCGAACACTTCTTATGAATAGTGCAACAGTGTTATTCTCCCTTTATATATAGAATAATTTCTTTCATCTCCAATCTCCATGCTGACCAGACTCCCGATCATTATCCCTATCCAACACAGACCAGCTTGATATTCTATTCAACAGTGAGGACAAAAATGATTTTTCGAACACTTCTTATCAATAGTGCAACAGTGTTATTCTCCCTTTATATATAGAATAATATGCTTATATCTCGTAGACTGCCTTTCTTTTTTTGTTTTGTAGACTATAAGATTAGCTTTATGTTTTTGTTTTGTCATCAGAAATTCTTTATCTATGGTACCAGAAAGTTTAGGCTATCACTCCCTAATTTGTATGTCTAGTTGCTTCTTTGCAATCAGTATTTTGTTTTTCTCTTTTTGTTTCTCATCACATGAAATTTAGTATTCTGTGCCTTTTCTCATTTAAGTATATTTCTCACTTTAAAATAGGACAAGTGGAAGTTATTTGTGACTTTGTGAGAATGTGATTTGAAATTCTTTCTGGGTGCTGTATTTGATGGGTGAAGGATTGGGATAGTTGATGATAAGGAATGAGGTTTTGAATCATTTTGTGATTGCTGTTGATGAGCCACGACATCCTTTTTTTTTTTTTTTCCCGGCTCTCTCTTCGCTCTACTTTTCCTTAATCATCGCTCCTTGATATTGATCGTTGAAATTAAACTAAGTCGTTTTGTTTCTATGATTTTTTTTTATTTGTGTTCTTTTTGGGAATTATTGAAGAAGTAGGGATTTTGACCTTCTTGGCTTATTTCCGACCAATGACTTTTTAGGGGCAGTTGCTGCAAGTAGTCCTAACTTTATTACTGGAATCCTCTTATAAGTTCTATGTTTTGTAGAATTCTGTAACTGCTGCAATTAAGTTACCTTCTCAGCTTGGTTCTTTTCTTTGTATTAACATTTGGTTGATGCCTCATCATGTGCACTTTTGTATACAGTTAACATACATGTCCCTTAGTAGTGTCATTGATGTCTTTTTGTTAATCTTCAGCAATATTCTTAATTTCAAAGCTTAATTCTATACATTAACTTCAATAGTTCACTGTTGTTCCCTTCTATTGCATTATTCTTTTGCTGATATTGATATGAGTTACAGATTCATACTTAGTGTTTGACTTTCAAATGAATCTATGGGATATTTATAGTCAGTGAATGCTGTTCTGTTGGGTTTGTATTACCTAAACAGTGAAGTGATGCATAATAAAGGATTTGATATCACTTAACTGTATCCTTTATTATGTATCACTTCAGTATTTAGGTAATCAATTTCCAGTTTCCAATTGGTTTCCTCCTCTTAGTAAATTTCTGGATATTGAGTATGAATTTTCCTTGCTCTTGATTTTTGTTTGCAGATTTTGAAGAAATTTTATAAGCAGTGTGATCCTGGTCAGTGCTCACTGTTTCAGTCTCCTTTTCTAAATTTTATTCCCTGCTGAATTACTATTTGTTGCTGCACCACTTTTTGTATAGATAGAACTGCAGCAAGCAATGTTTTTGGAGAGACTCCATGACCAACTTTTGATAGGCTAACACCTTTTGTATATATACCCCTGGAACAACTAGAACAACTATTTTTTGGAAAATGTTCCAGCAGCAATTGTAACCAAGTTGACCTTAATCTAAGATAGCCTATGTTTTGAAAACTACTATAATGGAAAATGTTGCCAGTAGAAACTTTGATAAGATCTCAAAGCTAGGGCATGATTTCATTCGTTTTGTTTTAGATGATCTGCATTGATGATATTGTACAATTTTGTTTGAGATCCTTGATTTATAATGTAGCAATGGTCTCAAGACAATTGAAAACAATTTTGTCGTCTTTTTAAGTTTAGTTCTATTACATCTAATTCATTGAGAACTGTACATCCCGCAGCAAAGCGCGGGGAAGTTTTCTAGTAAGTAGGAATTTCGAAAAATTAGCTTCAATGATGGATACATTTGTACATCCATTTTGATGTTAAGGAAATTTCTTGTAGCAGTAGTCCAAAGGATCCAAAGTTTGTGTACCGTACTTGTTTACCAAATGATGGTCTATGTTAGTAGCTTATTTGTTAAAGAAATGAGACACTGCCCGATCATTTGGTACACAAATATGGGATCCCTAGCAGTTCTTGCAGAAGCTTATTAGATATTTAACACAATAAAAAAGTGAAGGGTTCAGAAGTGAAGGGTTTGCATTTGGGTTGTTTAGCATCTACGGTTGACTTGCTTTATGTTCTTTTAGTTTCGGTTTTAGAAGAGTTTGGGTAACGGGGCAGTGGAGAGTAGGTTTTCTTGTTTTGGTCGACTCTTGTAAAAGAAAAGCACTTTTGTTTGTAAGTACCACTTGGAATCCTTTTGGGATCTAATTGCTAACTTAGTTCTGCTGTGAACATATTCTTTACCTTTTTATTTATAGCAAATTAATAGCTCATTGTTGTACAACTCTTATTGTAACATGATGAGCTTAATGCAGAGGAGCTTCTTATGTACTTTTCAAATTACAAAATATATATGGAACTACATTTTGGTTTTCCATTTCATTCTGAACAGTTTTTCCTCAATGTTCTTTTGCTCAAGAAACTAATTTCTACCAATAAAATAGAGCTCAAGAGAAGACTGTTGGAACCCTCGTCCATTAATTAAAAATGCAGAGTAATGCATGATTATGCTAACTGGGGCAACTGAAACTCGCCTGCTAGCCATATTTTATTGTAAATTTATATATATTTCATTGGGTGCATCACTCTTGATGACACAGGTTATCTGTTGGGACAAGTTAATGAATTAGATCTTTTTAAGTACTTTTCAAATTACAAAATATGGAACTTTATTTGTCTAGCTAATTAGTTACTTTCAGTTTATATATTCTAGGGATGCATATCTTTTATCATCAACATGTGGTTTTTTTTTTTTTTAATAGCTTCAGGTTGAGTCCTTGATCTTTCCCCAAAATCTAGCAGGGTCTCAAAGCTAATGCTTCTTCTGATGCTGGAACCCAGCTCCCTATCCAGTGGAGATGTCTGTACTCTGTAGCTTTATTTCTTCAATATTTGGGTAAGTACAGGTGGCCATACAAAACAAGAAAATGCTGAAGGGTAACTTCAAGTTCACAGCCTGTTGTATTTCTTCAATATTTTGTTTATTATTCTGCTAAACTGCTTTGTCCTTGGTTGCATGATATCTGATCCAGCAAAACAAGGATATAACTTCATTCTATGTGCATATTATCTGCAGGGTTATGCATATATACTCACGCAGCCCGGAATACCTTCCGTTTTCTATGACCACTTCTATGATTCGGGTGATTCAATTCATGATCAGATTGTGAAACTGGTACAGCAGTGTAGCTAGGTAGTTCCTTTATTAACTTGTGTCTAGTAGATTCTTCATTCATTAAGCATTTGGACTTGTCTGCAGATTCAGATTAGTAGATATGAGACATTTTGAACTGATCGATGCTCATGATTAGGTTGTGTACATAAGACAATGGTGGATTAATAGAAATTGCAATGAATGATTTTGGATGTGGGTTTCATACTTTCATGAATGGGCAATTTTAATTTCCAGAATGCATGCATACCAATTGTAACAGGGGACTACTAATATGTGTTATCTCAAATTGCAAGCTACAACAAAAGCACACCAAAATGTGTGGTTGCAGCTAAACAAAAACAACACAAAAATCAAATAGAAGTCTATTGTCTTTTTGGCATTGGGACGACAGAAAATTGTAGTCTAAAGGGCAAAACAACAACATAAGTTAGACGAAAGTGTTGGCTAAAACGTATAATAAAACAAATAAGTGTGGTTGGAATCAATCACAGACAACATAAAAAGACCTCATAAAAGACCTTTCACACAACACTTAAGTGTCGTATGTATGTACCCTAGAACGACACTTAATTGTCCTCTGATGCTCTTTACGACCACATATAATTGTCGTTTAAAGTAAATTAGCACAACCTTTAAATGCTGTTGTATGAGAGAAGACACTACATAAGAGTCTTCATATTTCTTATTTAAGGGCATTCAGACCACATAAATAAGTCTTGCAAATATGCTTCACACAATAGTATTTAAAAAATACTGTGGTTGTTTTGTTTATCAGACAATACAAAACTGTTGTTTGAATGCTTTTAAAGAAACATATCACAATGTTCCCAAAATGCAAAACTCATCAGACGACACAAGACTTTTATTTTTTTATGTCGTCTGAAAAATCAGACGACAGAACACTTCTGTCGTCTGATGCCCCCAAGAGACGACACCGTACTAGACGACACATTTTTGTTCGTTCAGACGACAGAACAGTTCTGTCGTCTGATGCACTTTTTGGCATAGTGACACCACCAACCGCTACTGAAGTTTTTTGCCGTCGCCAAAAGTCATTTGCTACGTCAAAAATGCCGTCGCAAAAATATTATTTATGAATAAAAACAAATTGGCATGCAAATATGCATGCTATTTTTTTTTTTTTTTTGGATAAAAGCTATATAAAAAGGAATAAAGCTAATATAAAAGGAAATGTTACATTTTAATTTTCCTCATGAATGAAGCTTCTACCAAAGTTTACAAGATACAAGATACTTGAGTTTTACAAGTTAGTTATTTTGCTCTACTTCAAGATAAACTTTGCATAAATCTTCCTCGATCCACTTCACGAACCAATTACTCTAGTGTTGTTGCAAGCCTCCTATAACAGAAAGTTAGAAATCTTCAAGCATTCATTGAAGAAAAAGAAAAAAGCTAGAAAATCAATGGGAGATACATGCAACACAGCACACCAATACATTATTGGCAGTTCAATTACAAAGGCCTTTTATATTGACCATATAATATAACTAAAAGCATATATACAAGACAAAGGCACTATATTGACCATATAATATAACTAAAAGCATATATACAAGACAGATTTGTGAATGGCATGCATACCTTTACTATTTTCACTAGCTGATCATAGTTATCATCACGTCCATAAAAAAATGGCTTCTTATGAAATATTTGTATAGAACAAGGCTCAAGCATAAGCATCACAAGACAGCAGTTAGGCCTGGGACTTTTGACCCGAAAACCAGCAGAACCGGCCCGAATAGGACCGAAACAAGCTGTTCGGTGCGGTTTATGATGGAAAAATATAGGCTGTTCGTGGAAAATCGAAGCGAGAGAAAAACTACCGGTTCGGTTCGGTTCGGTTCTTGAGTGTTTAAAACGCAAAAAACAGGAGAACCGATATAAGGTCTCCTTTTCCACCTGCCATCCTATCATTGGCTTACAGATAACAGATCTAAAACCCTAAAATTGTAAATGCAGCCCCGATTTCACTCATTTCAATTCTTCAATCTTCAGTTCTTCTCTTCTTCTTCCTCCTTCTTCTTGAGTCTCGACCTCATTCAGTCATCCCCGACTGAAACCCTAAAATTCGAAAACCCCATTAGGGCCTTCGGCCATTCCTTCACCCGATCGGTCGATCCCCAATTCAAAAATCCCCAAATCCCCAATTCTTCTTATTCCAGTCCAAAGTAATGGCCTCTAAAGGCTCTGAGTCAGGAACTCAATCCAGTCACTCCACTAATTCAGTAACTGGCAATGAAGTCATGACTGCTCCACAAAATGGAGATGAACATAATCAAACATCATCTCCTTCTCCAGCAACTCGAGCTTCAAAAAGTAAAGGGAAGAAGAAGTTTGAGCCTGCGAAGAACACGAAGAGAAAGAAGGATAAGAAGGCCAAGAAGGAGAGGTCCGAAGTGTGGGAGCATTTCACCAAATTCGACAAGCCTTTACTGGATGTTGTGGATGGATAGGAGATTGTAGTTGGCAGTACAAAGAGAGCTCAGTGTAAGTACTGCTCCACTCATTTAGCTTGTGATTCTAGGGAAAATGGTACTAGTTCACTTAGGAAGCATATAGAGCTAGTTTGCAAATGGTACTAGTTCATTCCCGGTAGGAGTGACTTAGAAGAGAGTCAACAAATATTAACCAGTGATGTGTTCGATCAGAAATGCTCTTTAGTTTCAAGGCAGTGGTCAGAAGATGCATGTCTAGATGCTACATGTGTTATGATTGTGTTGGATAAACTAACTTTCAGTTCAATTGAAAGGCCGGGGTTTCTTTATTTTTGTTCAGTAGTTGTACCAAGGTGGAATGTGCCTTGTAGGAGAGTTGTTATGAAGAATTTTTTGCGCATGTATGATGCCAAAAAGCAGACATTGAAGGGGGAATTGAGGTCCCATTCTGTCTGTTTGACAACAGACACATGGACCTCATGTCAGAACATCAATTATATGGTTATAACGGCACATTTCATAGATGCTGCCTAGCATATGCACAAAAGAGTCCTGAATTTTTGTGTTATACCCAATGTTCTAAAACTCGGCCGCCCAGGCCGCCCAGGCCGCCTAGGTGGCGACTAGGTGCTGGGCGGCAGCTTGCCGACTCGAGTAATGGCAAATCGGAGAGCTTGGGCGGGCTGGGGTTGGGCGGCCATCTAGGCGGCCGATTAAAAGCGCTGGGCGGTTCGGCGGTTCGGCGCTAGGCTGTCTGCTAGTCGGGTTTCTACCTCTCTCTCAAATTAACGGGAGGAAGAGATCGAGGTGATCTGAAAATCAGAGAGAGATTGATGGATTAAGGAAAGAGATCGATTGTAGGATTGATATAGAGAGAGAGAGACAGAGAGAGCTAGAGAGAATTTATGACCTGAAAATCTGAAATTGATCAAGAGTCAAGACTTCGATCTGGGTAGTAGATTTTGGCAACTTGATCTGGGTATAATCCAATATTGTTCAACGATAACTGGGCAACTTGATATGTGAAACTCGATCTGGGTATTTTGACTATTTTCCAATGATGCTCTTTGATTCTTCAAGACCGAACTCCTGCTTGAAAGACTTGATCGTTCCCATAAAGTCGTTTGCTTTTTCTTTTTTCGTTGAAATGGTCAATGAAAGCTAGCTGGTGGTTGATAACTTGATATTAACAAAGAGGAATAAAATAGTAGGTGGTTGGAACGACTAAAGTTAGAATTATCCACTAAATGGTTTATTTAAGGGGGGTGAAATTTGCACACCCCTATTTGCAAATGGCACACCCTTTGATTTTTTTATTACTATTTCATCTCACAATTTTTGACACTTCCTAAAATACCCTAAAGCCAGATTTTTTTATATTTTTTTCCCCTTTTTGGGTCCTCTCTCTCTCTCCCTTCCCCTCCGACCATCTTATCTCTTTCTTCTCCATGTACGAGCCCAAGCTGGGTTCCTCTTTCTAGCTGCGAGGTTAAAGAACAGAGACTCTTTTGCAGAGCATTGGAAGAAATCCAACAGCCATGGATCCGAGGGCGGCGTAGACGGCTTCGATTTGGGTGAATTCGACGTATCCAAGACCTAGACCCCATTTGTGAATCTTCTGGCAGAGGTTGAATTATTAATTTCACAACTGGACATAGCTATTAAGGATTCATTAAGGTTTACTTCAATGAATTGGCCAATTACACCTCCAGAAGCATTTGCCAAAGCCTCTCTGGTAAACTAACGATTGTGACTTGCAAATGTAGTTAGTACTTACTGACCACCTGCAGCAAATTCCTAGAATCCCTGAATTGAAAGAAAAACTCTAAAACCACCACTAGAGAAAAGAAAAATTAACTGCTTTACTCAAACCCAAATAATATTTGAACCACTCATTGAATTGACGACCTGTTTCAGATATGCCTCAATATTTTCCTAGCAGTAACTGCTGGCACATAAGCTGGGTTTCTTCTCCAAAAGTCATTTTCTGTTTGCATCACAGTCACAACAAGACAACCTATCTAGTCACAAACAAGGTTCAAACAAACAGTCCCACATGCTATTTTCTTTTTCTTTCAAGATTAATTCAACCCATACCCGATTTTGGCAGAGATCGGATTCGAAGTACCTCGAAGACGATCGACCTTGCAGAACCAGACCTGTCGACGTCAAGCAACAGATTCTGAACAGAAGCTTCAAGCCGGAGCTTCAGAGATCTGAAAAACCCAGACAAGCGCGTCGACGCGGATGACACCGGTTTCTTCTTCGGACTCCGACCGTCCCAACTCCGACGACCAGGACCAGCGACCTCTGATCATTCCGATGCCAGACCGTTCAATCAGACAACCTCTAGACAAGAAGTAGAAGCAACCATTTCTTATTAGTGTTCATTCATACTGGGGAAGAAATGAAGAATAGAAGTTTATTCATATAGATGAACCAAGTTGCTGAGGGCAGAAAGAGAGCTGGAAAACTGATTGGGAAGTGTTTATTGATACTCATCCTAGTTCTAACCAGCTTGGGCTCGTACATGGAGAAGAAAGAGATAAGATGGTCGGAGGGGAAGGGAGAGAGAGAGAGAGGACCCAAAAAGGGGGAAAAAATTTAAGAAAATCTGGCTTTAGGGTATTTTAGGAAGTGTCAAAAATTGTGAGATGAAATAGTAATAAACAAATCAAAGGGTGTGCCATTTGCAAATAGGGGTGTGCAAATTTCACCCCCCTTATTTAATCATTTATGAAAGCATGAAACTACCATTATTAATTATACATTTATACCCGACTTAAGCTATCCCAACCGTCATCAATATTTCAATATATAATCAACCATTATATATGATAAACTCAGTTTAACCTAGAATTAGATAAGTTGGATAATGGAGTTTCATAAAGAAGCAAAATAATAATGCAATATGCTTGAATACATTTTATATATCCTTAATTATATAATTAAATGTTATAAAAATTAAAAATATATAAAACTGCCCAGGCGTCCACCTAGCCACCTGGGCGCTAGTCTCTTGGCCACCGCCCGACTAACGCCTAGCGATTTTTCGAACCTTGGTTATACCTAACCATAGTGGGAATAGCATAGGAAAGATTTTGGAAACTTGTTTGGTTGAATGGAATTTGGATAGGGTATTGACTATATCAGTAGACAATGCATCGGCAAACAAGGTAGCCATAGAGTACCTTAAAAACAAAATGAGTAGATGGCCTAGGAAACCTTTGTTTGATAGGAGGTTTATGCATGTGAGATGCATGGCTCACATTGTCAACATAATTGTGAGGGCTGGTTTGCATATAATGGATAGGTCAGTGACTAGCATTAGAAATGTTGTTAGGTATGTGAGGAGCAGTGAACAAAGATATTATGGATTTAAGCTATATGTTAAGAAAGAGAAGATACCGTGTAAGAAAGTGTGTGTGTTAGATGTGCCTACAAGTTGGAACTCCACCTTCATTATGCTAGACACTGCTTTAGAATTAAAGAAGGCTTTCGATAGAATGGCAAATGAGGAAGATGCTAGATACAGAAGTTATTTTGATGAAGATGAGGAGCTTGATGATGAAAATATAGAGGCTGAGACTCAAGTTAGGCCAAGGTAGGCTAGGAAGAGGGTAGGGCCCCCTATGCAAGCTGATTGGGATAAAGCAAGTGTTTTTGTGAAGTTTCTGAAGGTTTTCTTTGATGTCACAGTTAGTGTGAGTGCACAGCTTCACCCTACAGCAAACGAAGCCTTCCATGACATAGTCACAGTCAAGGCAAAGCTTGATGAGCTGTTTCACAAGCCCATTGATAGTGATTCAAGTGAGAGTGACAAGGTTTTGTTTGGTATGGCTAACAAAATGAGGACCAAGTACAAGAAATACTTCGGATCCCTTGATGACATTAATGAGTTGTTTTTTGTTGCACTTGTTTTGGATTTGAGGTATAAACTGAAGAATTTTGAATATGTGTGTGAAACAATGCTTTACATGGGAAATGAAGAGATTAAGAGGAGATCAAATGAAGTGAAACAGCTTGTGCTGGATTTGTGTGATTTGTATGCCACTTCTAATAGTGATTAGATTGCTTCAAAGAGGAAAAGAAATGTGGGAGAAGGCCATAGCAGCAGACCAATACCAAGTGTGCCCACATGAGGGTTAACCGGGAAGAGGGCTGCTATGCTAGACTTGTGGAACAAGCAGCTTGAAGGTGAGGCAATGGTGGTTGGAGGAGAGGTTGATAGATACTTGCTTGATCCCATAGAGAAGCCTCAAGACAATGAAAATTGGAACATTTTGGATTGGTGGAGAGTTAATGGTTCAAAGTATCCTAACTTGCAAGCTGTGGCAAGGGATATTTTAGCAATCCAAGTTTCAACAGTAGCTAGTGAGAGTAGTTTCAGCACAGGGAAGAGGGTAATTGATCCTCATCGGAGTTCATTAACTCCTCGAACTGTTGAAGGCCTAATCAGCCTCCAAAATTGGCTCAAATCTGATGCAATAATGGGGTTAGAATATATTCCAACCATTGAGGAAATGGGGTGGTTCGAGGAGGTTGAAAAAGGTTAGTAACTTACTTACTTGCATTTTTTACTTAATAACGTGAACTATTATTACATAGCTTGATTAGCTTCATTTTGCAACTTTACGACTTCTAATGTGAACTGTTCTTTGTTTGTTTACGCTTATGTAGAACAAGCAGAAGAAGAGAGAAAGAGATTGGAGAAGGCCAATGAAGGTGCAGCAGTAGAAGTTGAAGAAACTCATGCCACTCAACAAAGCCGAAAGGCTACAAAGTCTTCCAAACTTTCAAAGAGTAGTGATGCATCAAAATCTTCCAAATCAATGTCAAAGACTAGGAGTGTGAAAAAAAAAAAATAAGCTCAGGTTTGCTCACTGGTTTTTTTTGTTTTGTTTGAGTTGGTGAACTAAAATAATCAGTTCTAAACTTGGTGAGTTGGTGAACTTACTGGTTTTTTTGTTTAAGTTGCAGAAGGTTGTGTTTGGAAGTTGGAACTATGGAAGAATCAAGAATGTAAAGCAAAGTGGAATTGTGGAAGTCTAGAAGATGTTTGATAGTTTGATTGTTTGCTGCATTTTTTGAATTTTTATCATTGTTATTTCAGAACTTGATTGTTTGATTGTTTGTTGAACTTGTTGAATCACTTGAATGCTTGCTATCTTTATTTCATTTATGTTTCAACCTCTAATAATGCTGCTGTACTAGTGTACTCTACAGTCTACTACTCATTTTATTTCAGTTCACTTTCATAGTTTGACAGTTTGTCACTTTGTTATTGTTCCAGTTTGATTATTGCTTGATGAGTTGATATGCTGCTTGATTCTGTAATACTGGTGTAATTTCTCATTTGCTTGATATGGCAGATATGCTGCTAGAGAAGGGTAGCACATAAGCACATTGCTTTAGTAGTTTAGTTTATTCTCATTCTTTGATAGTTTGATCAATTGATGGCATTCATGAGCTAGAGAAGAGTGGATTTCAGTTTCATACATTTCTTATTTACGTACTTTTGATGGTCAAAAACAGTGAGTTTCAGTTGCCCAATTTAGAATAAATATGTTTCAGTTTTGCACTTTGGCAATTGACTGTTTTTGCAGTTTCTGCCTTTCTGGTACCTTATTTAGAACCGATAACCGACAAAACCAACCCGACTGAAAATGGTTCAGTTTGATGTCGATTCCAGCCTTCAATTTTGACAAACCCGAACCGAAAACATCCCCTTCGGTTCGGTTTCGGTTCCTGTTGTTTTTTTTTCAAACCCGAACCGTCCCAGGCCTAACAGCAGTTCAATTCTTGATATGGTATCAAATTATGAACCTCCTTGCCATCTGCCAGTCATGGATGAAGGCAAACAGATCACGATCCATGGTCCATGCAATACTAAGATAAACTTTCTCTTTGCATATAAAGTACTAGTTGTAGATAGAAAAGCCATTGCAGTTATTGAAGTGCACCCCAACCAAAGTAAAAGATCATACCAGCAAAAAACTACAACAATATAGCATTATCTAATATATTAGATGACAGGGGGAAAAATGTGGAGAAATACTTACCATTCCAGGAAACATACAACCAAGACTCCACAAGTCCAAAGAATAGTCATAATCTTGTAAATCAACAAGAAGCTCAGAACCTTTGAAATACCTGCGAAGTGTGCCATTAGGGAACAACATAAGGTAATGAACAAAAACATATTGCATATACCAAAATTGAAAGCCAATAGGTTTCAAAGTGCTAGTTCAAATGTGGGTGTAGTTCAAATGCTTTCTAAGTACTTGGCAAAACACAGTACAACACCTTCTCTAATATTAGTGATGATTTCTGCACATTTTGAGAGATATTATTGATTGGTGCTGAAGATTGACAACAACAATTTTCTCCAGTTCTTCCACAACATGGTCAAGTTCCTGCCAACGTGCTTTACCAATGGTTGTAGCTGTCAAATCACTACCTTCTCTACCCAGCGTGGTCACTGCACATTATCTCCACCCCTGCAACCAGAAAAATTAAGGGTGGCGTTAACAACTAGACCTTTTTTGGGAAGAAAATACATGTAAAATTTGGTTTGTTTCAGAAAAGACCTTGATCAGATCCATGACCTCTAGGCTAATAGAATCAGCCCTACTCCACCTCATAGAGGTAAACATCTTATTATTGATCCCATTAGTCATTCATAGTTACAATTGATGAATATAAAATCTAGAATTCAAAATCTAATTAAAGACTAAGTTACTGAAGAAAGTAAGGTATTTTCACTCTGTTAAACATATGTACATATTATTATACCTGCACAGCTGCTACTGAAGCCAACAATGCTTCACATTTATCAAGCATGGTTTTCTCGAACAACTCCCTCCATCTGCTCATATAAATATAAAGTTAACAAGAAATTACACAAAAGTAAACAAGAAATTGATTGCATTTAATTCATGCTCAATGCAAAGGAATACCAACACAAGCCAAGCCAAAGTGACATTACATAAAGTTTTAAAAATTTGTTTGCATTTAATTATGGATATGCTAAATTTGATAACTAGCTTACCTGCAGAGTAGGGGTTGGAAGAAAGTGTATGTTGGTATTTGACATGTAAGGCCTCTTTTGTCATGTCCCAATCCCAAAATATGAGATCAAGAACTATGACTACAAGATAGCAAAAAGAAAGCTGAAAGAAAGAAAAGAAAAGGAAGTCAAAGAAACTCATTTTGAAACTAACATGCATTACTTTCTTTGAAAGTTCAAGTACGTTTCTAATTACAAACATACAAGATCTAGTTTTCCAAAAGAAACATATTTACTAATCCTTGTTAACTACAAAAACAAAAAGAAACAAAGAGTGTAAAAGGAAACTGTAAGCACTCTGCACTCATGACATAAGAACACTCATAAATTGGTTTATACAACATTTCTATTATACAAACAGGCAGAAATTTCTACCATGGTTTCCAGGAATTTTGAGAGCAAAGCATGATACAAAACAATAACCAATTTCTCAGACACCTCAAGAACCAATTTGTCAGAGTTAAAACTGGGCTTAGTTTTCAATACTCAAAAAAGAAAATAGAAGAAAAGTTAACAAAAGAAAGAACGGGAGCACAATACTCCATCCATACGAACTCAATTGTAGAATTGAAAGGCACTAAATGTTTTCACCCAGTCATTTTCTAACATCAGATAATAGAAGCCATGTGCAGCAAGGAAAGAAAAGCTTACAGGTTGATTCCTTTGCTCCCAATTCCATTCGGTACAAAACCAGCATCCTGACATCGAAAGCATTTAGATGATTTATAAAGCCAAAATTAGACAAAAACCTGTGAAAGTTCACATAATATGAAAACCCTATCAAATTAACAAAAACTTAACATAAACCCAATCAAATCAAAACCCAAATCTTTCCCTTTCGTTGGGTTTTATAGAGGCCGCTTTTGAGGAACGATTGGTTGGTGGATCTCATGGCAAACTCGTCGGATTTAACCTAAATTGGCGCATTTGGATGGCGTTGCATTCCGCAGAGAATATGACAGATCGAGAGGGGAAAATAGTTGAAGGAGGTGATGGAGAGAGGAAATCTATAGCACTCATCGGTATCGGATCGAGATGGACTCAAAGAAGAAGGACGGCAAAGTAGAGAGAGAGAGAGAGAGGTAAAATCGTTTAGTTCAGATGCTAATCTTAAAGGAATAGAAAGCACGGGAAAATAAAAACATAAAAGTCCGGCAAGAATTGAAGAAACGCGACGGCATGTCTTTTACAGTTGTAAACTGTTAATATTTTATCACGACTAACTCTTGCCGAAGTAAACCATTAGGTTTGCGACGCCCAGTGACGACGGCAGTTGGCACCGTCGCAAATATTTTGCACAATCGCGACCCCTCAGGTTTTGCCGTGGCGAAAGAGGAGAATTTGGCGACGGCAATTGAAGACCGACGCAAATTGGTGAAGCCATTGGAATTCTTTTTTGTAGTGAACTATCCACCGTTGAATCTAAGATCCAACGTAGTGCATATAAAATTTTGTATTGTTGAAAAAGTCTCTTCTGGCAAATAACAGGGTACATCACTATATCTTCCAGATGTGTTTGTTGTACCGCGTGGAAGTTTCACAAAAATAGTTTATGTGAAGAAAAAACAAAAAAAACAAAATTCATCTCCCAGTGGCAAACATGTCAGAATTGCATGTAGATTGAGGAATTCTACCACAAACAAACGCGAACCAGACCATTTACAAACCAAAGCTTTGTCACTAATCTTAATCAAGGTCCAAGTAAATCTAATGAACTGAAGATCACCATCCATCACTCACTGCTCATGTCTTTATGGTTCAATGACAATAAATTCCTATTGAAATAAATTTTGTCCAAAATTGTAATCCAATAAATTTTATCCAGTAAATTCCTATGGTTTATGCAGTTCTGGTGTGTTGAAATGCCATTGATATTTACAGTCGTTTGACAGATCAACACAGATAAGTAACTAGAGGTTATTCATCTATGATACAGTTTCGACAAATTGGGCAAGTAGACCTATTCACCAACCAATGGTCAATGCAATTCGAATGGAAAACATGCTTGCACATTGGAAAAACTTGACATGACTCGCCTTCTGAAAAATCCTCCAAACAAATTGCACAGTCAGTAGTACTCCTTGAACTCGACAATTCAATTCCATTGCTTCCATAATGCACTAGTGGTGGCAATTTCTTCATGTCCCTAAGCCGTGGCCCTCGTTTTGCATCTATTTCCTGTATGACATCCTTTATGACTCCTAATCTCTGCAGAAATCGCAGTACAGCTTGACGAAATTGATTGTTCGAACCAACATTAATCAGGGTTCCGTAAATAATACCTCCTGATTCAGGATCGAGTTCCGGGATAGCTTCGAGAATCCAGGCAAGGAATATGTTCAACATG
This sequence comes from Rosa lucieae, assembly GCA_024704745.1. NCBI lineage: Eukaryota > Viridiplantae > Streptophyta > Magnoliopsida > Rosales > Rosaceae > Rosa > Rosa lucieae. The sequence continues at coordinate 28,348,917 of CM045496.1, read as the reverse complement.
TGATTAATAAGCAGAAAAAACAAGGTTACAATTGAGATACATGCAATGATTTTAGTTGGGATGTCTGGATATGAAGGGGGAGCAGGAGGTGGAATGAAGGCATCAGAAAACATTGTGTTAATCATAATGTATGATTGTCTGAACAACAAAGTGTAATTACCCATTGATTGTGTGTAACTTGGTTGCTGGGTTTTTGTTTCTATGACAAAGGATAACTTATTGAGGATCCAGGCTTCAATTATGGGTGGAAAAATGTGTTGAATCAGATGCTGGTTTTTACCGTAATCAAACACAATTTTCCATTTTATAATAAAAGTAAAATCTGGAGCAGCAAAGTGCTCTAGACCTGAATTTGTTTTGGATCCTAATTTTGGATCCTTTGGACTTTAGGGATAGCCTGTCAAGGACTGGCTGGTAAAGTACTAACAAAAATTGGGTAGCTTTTCGAGAAAAAATAAATTTAGGTTCGATAATAACAAAAGATGTCTCGCATCTGACCGACAAAATCAATATCTCATAATAATTGTTTAAATAATCATCACGTGTTATTGTTAAAAAGACGTTGTACAAGTACACTCGTTGTAAGCATAATTTTTGTAAAGTAAATTAAAGGGTCCTTGACCCAAAGCACCAAATAAGCAAAAATTATCCCATTTACCCCAGCAACAGATTTTTGTTCCCACTTACCCTGTTTAAAGAGAAATGACAATTTTACCCTTGACTTAATTAATACACTACATGTATGTCACTCTTCTCTTCCCAGCACGACACTCTCTCTCTCTCTCTGTGCGCGCGATCTTCGATCTCCGACTCTACCTCCGGCGCAGCGACGACGTCCATGCCTGAAAAAGATGATGACGCTCTCCCTCGACCTCGCCGTCTGCTTCCCTCTGGCCACCTTCGAAGTCATCAACGCCGATAAAATTGCAGATCTCCAGCAGATCGATCTCTCCTCTCTCTCTTCTCTCTCTCCCCTTCGCGCAGGATTGGGTTCTGTGGGAAGTTGATATATTTGAGATTTAGATGCGGTCTCCGGCGGGTAGACTCTCTAGGCCTTCACCGCTTCCACATTCGGACTCTTTGGATTTCGAGTCTAGCTTTCCGTCCTCTGTCTCGATTTGAAGAATCCGAGATTTCATCAATGTCACCGCCGGTCTCGGGTTCCTTTTTGTTGAGTCCTGGACCAGGTTCTTAGCCCAATTCTGGTTCCAAACGACGAAGCTCTTCTATTGGAGCTCCATGACACGATCCAGGATCTGCAACCGGAAGGAGAAGGGGAGGTGGGTGCCCATATCATTTTTCTGGGTGCCAAATCAATTTTTTTTTTTTTAAGTAATGGGACAAAAGGAAAAGGAACAAAAACAGTTTTGAACGTCTATTGGGGGGCAATAAACGTTTTTAAATTGATATAATCTCTTTATTTTTTTCTTTAATCAAAGTCTTATTTGTCTAATTTTAGGAAGATTAGTTCTCATTTCTGTTACCGAAAGTTCTATTAGAAGGCAATAGACATCTATTGGGGGGCAATACATGGCTGATAGACGTCTATTGGAGGGCAATAAATGTCTATTGGAGCAATAAACCTTTCTGGTGAGGTATTCTTAAAAGTCCCGTGGGCGACCGCCGGTGACTGGAATCCGGCTGTCGATGACCGGAATCCGACAAAAATTGGCCGGAATCCCGCGGCCGGTGACCGGGCTCCGGCGAAGTCTCCTATGGTTTCTCTCTCTTCCATTTTCTCTCTCGCTCTCTCTAAATAACAAAGGGTGAGGGTAAAATGGTATTAAAAATTAAAAAAAAAAAACAAAAAACAAAAAATCTTAATGGAGTATTAGGGAATACCTCCTTAGAGTGTTTTGGGTAAGAGGGAATTAAAAAAACATAATGGGGTAGGTGGGAAAAGAATCTCTAAAAATGGAGTAAATGGACAAAAATCCTAAATTAAAATTAGTTAAATTAGGTAATCTCTCATAACAATTGATCAAATAATCATCACGTGTTTATTGTTTAAGACGTGTACAACTTCTTGCAAGGAAGACTTTTGTAAAACAGATAAAAATTAGTTAAATTACGTAATTTTTCTAAAAGGTAGTTGCCAACTCACCCTTAACCATAGGTCCATCGTCAAGGTGGAGCTCTAATGAGGACCATTAAATGAAGACTTTGTAATCAATAGTTGTGAGACCCACTTTCGATAATATTTTAGCAAATCAACCTTTAGATGTTTAAATATTCATGAGTAGATCATTTCTGCAAATTTTCAACAAAATTGAAAATCGTTAAGGCATTCATATTTGTGATCTATCATTTATGAACATGAAAGGTTTAAGTTTGATAGATTTTGTTCGTCCATTAATTTGATCTAGTTCGGTATCATAACGATTAGCAATTTGAAAGAAAATTTTCAAAAGTGATCTACTTATGCATACCTAAACATTTAACGGTTGAATTTCTGGATGTAATCGAAAAGTGGATCTTATAACAGTTGAATAGAAAGTCCTCATGAAACTCTCATTTTAAAGGTGCTCATTAAAGCCTCTCCTACCATAGTCATAGGAATATTTTGAGAAAATTTATCTTTGAAATCCACTAATGGCACGTTTACTTACTTGAAATGGAAAATAATTATGAATCGAAGACAAGTGGAATGGGAGAAGAAAGGAATCGGTATTGATTCCGGAGGAATGATTCCTAAACCCATCTCCCCCCTTTGTAATCGAATTCCTCAGTATTCAGGAATCGATTCCTGATAAGGAGGTGGGACCTACATCCATTCTGATTCCTTCATGTGTTAGTAAACGCAGGAATTCTTTTACCCGGAATCATTCTGATTCCTTTATGTGTTAATAAACGCAGGAATGTTTTTACCCCGTAATCATTCCCTCCCATTCCAAGTAAGTAAACATGTCATAAATGCATTGCATGAAATTACCATCCTTTATTATGATCGCAAAATTATAGGAACTCAATTGCGCTAGTTACGTACAGACTTGCCACCAAGCACTTGCTAGCTATTTATATATATATATATATATATATATATATATATATATATATTGTAGGGATAAAATGACTGCCCTTAAGTCTTGACTATTAATGAAACTATAGAGTATAGGGGGGAGACATGGTACCTAAACCACGACATGATACAGTAAACCTTAAGAGAACGTCCCGAGATAATAACAGTAGTCTCAGCGAAGAGAGCTCTACTAGCTACTCCATTCGCTTTACAATTGTAATGACATACCAAAAAGACACTACTCACATGAATCCATAATACAGTAATACCAACTATCTCACTATGTGACCACTGGAAAATAAATCTGGTGACACTCAGTTTCATCCTATCACAAGAAGTTTGCTACCATTTAACGCAATAGGAACTCGTCACCTGACTAGGAGTCTAGGATAGAAAATACACACAAGGTGTGCAAACCAGGACAAAACTCATCTCATCCTACCGGAAAATGGCAGCGACTTATTAACGGTAAAAAGCCATGAAGTACTAAGAGGTAAAAACAAATAACAAAAGACAAACAAGGCCCAAATGGGTTCAGGCGCAACATCAAACAAGAAATGGTTTCAAAAGCCCACTAGCCATAGCCCAAGCATGCCCACCACCGTCACACCACCCCTGCCGGATCACCTCCAGTAGTGTACCATCATCGTTCCGATCTCGTTGCAGATCTCCCTCCAAGCACAGCACACCAATCTCGATCCAGCCACTCATCCCTGCAATCAAGCTACCTCATCTCGACCAACGGAGGAGCTTGAGATAAACATGTCCACAAACCACCTTCGGTTTTGATATAAACGATCAGGTCTACCACCGAATCTGACAGTCATTAATCGAGTCCGCTAACGCAATCTGTTCATAATTCCAAACCTATGCCAGCTGGCTCAACCTCTTCTTCAACCAACCTCGTCTTGAAACCTTGAACCTAGATGGTCACTAGGAACCCCACAGCTTTGCCGATGAATAGCCTACCAAGACAGCCGTCCAATGATCTCCGGCGTCTTTTGGACACTCTACTGAACGGAGAAAGAAGAAGTCTAGTGAAAACCTCAAGCACATGAGGCGTATACTCTTTTTTAGACGGTGATATACATTGTTTTTTTAATAAAACATAAAAAAGTTTGATGCTTTACATCTGTTCTTTATTTGTGAAGCAGGTGATGAATGTTTATGTAATATAGGAATGTTATAGGGTGCTCTAGAATGTTGTGGGGGTGCTCAACTATTTTTTTTTTTTTTTGGCAAGGGAAACAACTTCATTAAACAACCAACAAGATTACAGAGATAGGGCAACAAAGTCCCATCCAAACTAAACCAAATAAAACTGAGAAAACAAACACAAACAACATAGGAGCTCCAATACAACAACATACCCAGATCCAACATCCACGATGTGGAAAAGGCATCTAACAAGGACACAAATAAACCCAAGAAACCAGCAACCAAAACATGCCATAGAGACCCAAAGCTCCCGCCGAGCTGTACCAAAAGCATCCCTCTGATTGTCACCGAACAGCCGGAGATAAGCAACCACCGAGAAAGTACCAAGGAACCATGGGATGATGAGATCCACAAATACCATAATTAATTGCATGGTGAACTCCTTCGTGTATCGAAGGTAAATGTTCTGAAGAGCAAGGGAAACGCTCCAAGAGCTGGGTAAACACCCCGAAGAGCAACGGTGATAGTTGCTGTAGATGATAAAGGGAAATCGATAGAGGCAACAGAACAAAAGACATCTTTGGATGATGTTCAAGGAACAACAACACAGAGAGGGTGAAGAGATGGGAAAAAAAACGAAGGAGGGGAAGGAGGGAGAGGAAAGAGCATGGTGGGAGTGGAGATGGGAGGCTAGATGGAGCAGACTTGAAAGGGAAAGCCGAGATAAGAGGCATAAATCCTCAGAAGAGGGAAGATCCCTAGGAAAATTGTAGATCGGTGTCGCCCCCAACTCTCAAGCCGATGATCAAGATCAGTATAGATCTAGATCTGGCAAGAGAGAAGGGGGAGGAAAACTGGGGAAGCGGGTTTGGTTTGTTTAGAGAGAAGGTAGACTTTCTCTCACTAGAGACTTTAAATCTATTTTTTGTGGTCAACTAAATTTGAGCCTTCAATTATAACAGAAAGCCTAGTAAGGAATTAAATTCAGGGACATTTATTCAGGTAATTCAAGGACATTTATTTAGGTAATTAATAACTAGTCACCACGATTCAATGAATAATTGACAAGTGGCATCACGTTGTTGGGTCAAGGTGAGTAGAGTAAGGTCCCAGGCACGACATCGAGACGTAAGGTGCAAGTTACTAGCTCGAGACTTGTAGCCTAAGTTACTAGCTTAAGGCTTGCAGCTCAAATTTCAGGAGGTTTGCTTGAAGTCCAAGTAGCACTTCACACTATTTACAGGGCGTCCAACTGTCAGGTAAAATGTCGGATTCCAACTTGTTATACTACACAATCAACTGAAAAAATATATTGACTTAGACATCAGAGGGTTTTCTGCCAGAATGAGAAGTAAAATAGCAATGGCTAAAGAGGATGAAGAGCACCAATTTTATTGACTTTTATTGATGCTCTGAAAAGACATCAGTAATCTCCTTGGTGCGATTCTTCACGCTTGGAATCAACCTAATATTTCTTGTTGGAAAAGAGTCATTATTGGTTAATAAAACTGATATTGACATTCAATAAAAAATTTACTAACCCTCAATAAAAATTTATTGAGGTTCTACAGAATTTTTATAATTTTTTATTGAGGGTAAATAATAGTTTCAGTGTTAAGTACTGAAGCTCCATTTCAGAGAAGTTTCAAGGTCAGGTTCTCGATCTCTCTTTCTTCTTCTTGCCTAGCCCAAACCCTGGCCCCATCTTCAACTTCCTCGAATATGCTATTGACGGCCTCAACGATTTCGTCTCGCTCATCATTGACCCCCAAGTCTCCCCATAGAAATCTTCTGCGACCTCTCTCTAGGTCGACAAGAAGACCACGTACAATACCTAAGATATAAGGTAGAAGGGCAAAACAATCATAAAAACAAAAAGGAATAAGAAGAGAAAAATAATTAATTATAGTAAGGAATAAAAAGAGAAAAATAAAAATTTATTTGGAAAATCCGTTTTGATCCATGAAGATTGCTACCAGTGTCATCACCTTAATCCTCTTCACATCCTTCTTCTTATTCTTCTTCAATCCACCCTAGCTACCCAAATCCAGAAACGATTCTTCCTTCCTTGGCCAACTGCAACAAGTCTCAAACCTTCGATTCCGCTAGAAAAATGTTTGTGAAACCGAATTTGTACAGTGTTATGGACTCTGTAATGAGCCTGTCCCTTTGAGGGACAAATGTATGGGGAAATCGGTTGAGATTTCACCATGGGTGTTTGATAAAAGGCATGCTGCTTCATGCTACCGAGCAAGGGAAGAAAGACAACAAATGATCCATATCGAGCTCTTCGACGACTACGCATTCCCTAATGGCAAAGGCATGCTCTGTGTAGTTCTTGGTAAGTGGTAACCAATGACCTGGGCTAGGTCCCTTGTATTTATAAGTTGTTTTATGGACCATGTTTTGTAGACTTCGAACGAATAGGGTCATAATATTGGGTATTACCGAACAACGTGCGAGTTAACATTAAAAATCGCAAACAATGTAACTTGATGAATGCTAAATTTAGGTGTTAGGGTTTAAACATGAATGATGAGATTGATATTAAAAACTTGATATAAACGTAACTGTTGTTTAAGGATATCTCTATTTTGTGTTTAATCCAAACTCTAAGTTACTTGACCTAGTGGTAATAGGGTTCAATTAGAAGAATCTAGAGATTCTCTTTCCTTGTATGATTCTAACTCTATGCATTGTAATCCTCTATATAAATAGGCCCCTATTATCAATGAGAATACACAGAAAATTTCTCTCAATTCCTGATTCCCTAAAACACGTTATCAGCACGAGCCCTAACCCTGAAACCCTAAATTCATAACCTTCAAATCCCAGAAACCTCCGCCGCCCACATTGAAGCTCTCACCTCCAGGAGTCCAGAACCGGCGGCACTGTCCCCAGAACCGGCCGGAAAATATACGAACCGGCCCCCGGAAATACCGATACTCTCTCTGCCCGGTTCGAAGCCTTCCCCCCTACCTACTGCTACCAAACTCCACCAGCAGCTGCAACCGGACCGCAGATCACCGGAGCCGAAAAATCACCACCGGAACCGGCCTAGAACGACACGAACCAGCTGCCTGAACTAACTGAGCCGCTGAACCGCCGCCTGCATCATCAATATGTGCTTCAGTCAACCAAACCAAACTCCGGTCAACCCTAGGCCCAAGTCTCAGCCTAAGCCCCAGAAGCCGAAGTCCTAGGCCCAGCAGCCTGAAGCCCAGCAACCTGAAGCCCAGCAACCTGAAGCCTCTGACGTCATCCTTGCGTCATCTGCCACGCCAGCGACCACATCAGCCTCCATTCAGCAGCCACGTCAACACCAGTGCTACGTCAGCAATCCGGTCAACCACAGTCAACGCCGGTCAACCCTCCGGTCAACGACCGCCGGCGACTTTTCCGGCCAACTTCCGGCCACTTTTCAGGCGATTTTTCCGGCCACTTTTCGGCACTTTTCCGGTGACTTTTCCGGTCAGCTACAGTAATTTCCCGGCAGCTACATTACTTTCCGGCGACTTTTCCAGTCAGCTACAGTACTTTTCCGGCGACTTTCCCAGCCAGCTACAGTACTTTTCCTACAACATTTTTCCGGCCATCTTTTTAATGAATGGATAAGCTTCAATGTCTTGCGGATAGTGCGACTACGCACACCATTCTACGACATAGGCAATTATTCTTAGAGATGTTGCCTACATATTCATCTGTGACTACGATGGCTGGGCCATCAAGTTTAGTTCAAGGACATGGAATGGCCCAATTCCTTTTGCCCAATGGCACCTTGATTAAAGTCACTGAAGCTCTCTATGCTCCTAAGGCAAATCGAACCTTATTAAGCTTTAAAGATATTAGAGCCAACGGATTCCATGCGGAAAAGCATAATGAGAACGGAATAGAATTCCTTTGCATTACCTCTAATGATTGCGGACGGAAGTGCATCTTAGAGAAGCTTATGTGTCAATCTAGTGGACTTTATGTCACTACAATTCGACCAATTGAATCCAATAATGTCATAAGAGAAGATCTCTTGGATTCAGACACATATTGGCTTTGGCATGACGGACTAGGACATCCTGATCGTGATATGATGTTCCGTATACTTAAGACTTCACACGGGCATCCCTTTTTCAGAGTGGGAAGCAGCAAGAATCAAAAATTGATTCCAGGACTTAGCAAGACAGTAAAAATTGCAGCTTCTGGTGCTGTCGCTGTCTTGGGCCTCCGAAAGGTCGCCCCTGTCCCTAGTGATGATGCCATAAATGGCACCAACCATGCGCATGACGCCATGGTTGCTCCTCCTGGTGGCCATAACGCCACACAAACCAATTTCCATGGCTCTAACGCCATAATGGGAGATGTAGTCACACACTTTGCTTCTAATAGCGCTACAGACGCTCAGGCCCAACCAAAATCCTCATTGGTTGCTTCTAAGGCCCCTCGCTCATTTTGCAAAGCCTGTTCCTTCGGGAAATTAGGACCGAGACCGTCCTACACAAAGGATCCAAAAATACTCATTCCGTTCTTACAGAGAATCCAAGGGGATATCTGTGGACCAATTCAACCATCATGCGGACCTTTTAAATACTTTATGGTATTGGTTGATGCGTTGACACGCTGGTCACATGTCGCGTTATTGTCCACTCGAAATGCTGCTTATGCTAAACTCCTCGCCCAGATTATCCGTCTACGGCCTCACTACTCTGACCACCCTATTAAGTCGATTCGACTTGATAATGCTGGGGAGTTTACATTGAAAACGTTCGATGACTATTGCATGTCATTGGGGGTTGATGTAGAACATCTCGTTCCCCATGTTCATACCCAAAATGGTCTCGCAGAAGCCGCTATCAAACGACTACAAATGATAGCGCGGACATTGGTTATGCGCACCAATCTCCCTGTTTCTGCTTGGGGATATGCAATATTGCATGCAGCGACACTCATTCGTCTACGACCCACTGCAACCCAATCTTACTCTGCGTTACAGCTAGTGACTGGATACGAAGCCTGATATCTCGCATTTACGCATTTTTGGGTGTGCCATTTATGTGCCTATTACGCCGCCACAGCGTACTAAGATGGGTCCATAACGACGAATGGGCATCTATGTTGGTTTTGAATCTCCAACCATTGTCCGCTACCTTGAACCCTTGACAGGCGATCTCTTTACCGCTAGATTTGCGGATTGTCACTTTGATGAGACAGTCTTCCCTTCGTTAGGGGGAGATAAGAACACAGATGTTCAACAGGAACGACAGGAATTGTCATGGTCTGTCCCCACTATGTCTCATCTCGATCCCTATACCGCACAGTCCGAACTTGAAGTGCGAAGAATAATCGAGCTCCAGAACGTAGCAGACACTCTGCCTGATGCGTTTTCTGATGTTGCCAAAGTGACGAGATCACACATACCTGCTGCAAAAGTGCATGCAAGGATCGATGTCCAAAACACTGGACATCACGCCACTCCTGTGACATTAGGGGATGGTGCCATTGCCCAACATGGCAATGATGTGGCATCTATGGCCGCAGGTCCCGCAAGGAAGCGCGGTAGACCAATTGGTTCGAATGATACTCGCCATAGAAAGAAAGCGAATGAGGCACAGATAAATCCTTTGATCATCGATACTCAAAATCCATCCCATGAGAATGTTTCGGATTACGGTTATGTCCAAGAGACATCATTGGGGGACGCCTCAATGTCAGAACCTATCCATGAGAACGTAGAGATCTCTGTAAATTACACTAGTGTACATGGGACGTGGGAAAGAAACTCCATTATCATTGATGATGTATTCGCGTATTCAGTGGCGCGTGAGATTATTAAGACCGATGACATCGAACCACACTCTGTTGATGAATGCCAACGTAGAGCTGATTGGCCAAAATGGAAAGATGCGATCCAGGCAGAACTTGATTCTCTAGCGAAAAGAAAGGTATTTGGCAAAATTGTACCAATACCGCCCAACACCAAACCAGTTGGTCACAAATGGGTAGTCGTTAGAAAGCGCAGTGAGAAAAACGAGATTGTAAGATATAAAGCTCGCCTTGTGGCGCAAGGCTTCTCACAACTCCCTGGAATCGACTACGAGGAGACTTATTCTCCCGTAATGGACGTCATTACGTTCCGCTACCTTGTCAGTTTGGTAGTTTCCGAAAAACTGAACATGCAACTTATGGATGTGGTTACTGTGTATCTATATGGGGATCTAGATACGGAAATATACATGAAGATTCCAGATGGAATTCAGTTACCCAAATCAAGTGGCTCTAGACCATGGAGCGCGTTTGCGATTAGATTGAAACGCTCACTATATAGATTGAAACAATCCGGACGGATGTGGTATAACCGTCTAAGTGACTACTTGGTTGGGAAAGAATATGTCAACAATGAACTATGCCCATGTGTGTTCATAAAAAGGAAAAGTTCCGGATTTGCAATAGTAGCGGTTTATGTTGATGACATGAACATAATTGGCACCCTTAAAGAGTTAAGGGAAACCGCTGAACACTTGAAATCCGAGTTTGAGATGAAAGATCTTGGGAAAACACGGTTTTGCCTCGGTTTAGAACTCGAGCACCGTAGAGATGGTATTCTGATTCATCAATCAGCTTATACCCAAAAGATGCTTAGGCGTTTCAACACTGATAAGATTAAGCCTTCAAGCACCCCAATGGTCGTCCGTAGTCTTGATCCAAAGAATGATCCATTCCGTCCAAAAGATGACGACGAAGAAGTGCTAGAGGCAGAAGTGCCCTATCTAAGTGCAATAGGCGCATTGTTGTACTTAGCACAATGCACAAGACCAGATATCTCATTCGCAGTGAACTTGCTAGCTAGATATAGCTCTGCGCCAACACGACGCCATTGGACTGGTGTTAAAGATATCTTTCGATACCTAAGTGGTATGATTGATATGGGCTTGTTCTATCCCTATAGAGAGATGATGGATTTGGACCCATCAAGTGCCAGGGACGCTACACATGGTGGATTGCGTTCCCTATCCCCAACCCAAAATGATATAAGTGTTTTGGAAGGTTTTGCTGATGCTGGGTATCTCTCTGACCCACACAAAGGTCGCTCCCAAACTGGTTATGTTTTCACCATGGGAAAGACCGCATATCTTGGAGGTCTACAAAGCAGACCTTAGTCGCTACATCTTCGAATCATGAAGATATTATTGCTCTTCACGAAGCAGTTCGTGAATGTATATGGCTTCGATCCATAGTTACGCATGTTCGAAGCAATTGTGGTTTGAAGTCTACCACAGATGAGCCAACGAGCATTTATGAGGATAATGCTGCTTGCATTGAACAAATGAAGCAAGGCTACATCAAAGGCGACAACACCAAGCATATATCGCCCAAATTCTTCTACAATCAGCAACAACAGAAGTTCCTCAAGATCAAAGTGAACCAGGTTCGATCTGAGGACAATGCGGCAGACTTGTTTACTAAGTCATTGCCCAAATCCACGTTCGAGAAACATGTGGCAAGAATTGGCTTGCAGAAATTATCTGAACTCCCGTGATCGTAGTCATCAGGGGGAGGCGCAGACATCAGGGGGAGATGTCTACATGTTCGTCTCGAATCGTGAAGGGTGTGTTGTGCTCTTTTTCCCCTTTGACCGAAGTTATTTTTGTCCCACTGGGTTTTTGTTACTCGGCAAGGTTTTTAACGAGGCAACGAGAGAAGCACCGCGTTTGGACAACACAAGGGGGAGTGTTTAAGGATATCTCTATTTTGTGTTTAATCCAAACTCTAGGTTACTTGACCTAGTGGTAATAGGGTTCAATTAGAAGAATCTAGAGATTCTCTTTCCTTGTATGATTCTAACTCTATGCATTGTAATCTTCTATATAAAAAGGCCCTATTATCAATGAGTATACACAGCGATTATCTCTCAATTTCTGATTCCCTAAAACAAATTTTACATTAAGGTGTATTGTTTTTTTAATAAACGAAGCAAAACACGTAGGAATGTAGGATCGATTGTTTCTCCTATAGTTGGTTTTTTTATGTTTATTTTAATGCGAGCATAAACCCTAATTATTCACCAAAGAACAAAAACCCCAATTTTTTTGACATTCCTCCTGAACTTCCCAAATCCAATTCCCAGTAACTGCACAATGGAGCAGGCTCCTGATACCCCCCAAAGGATTCTCTACGAAACCCTATGCCCTCTCTCTCTCTCCACCCCGGACCAATCTCCGCCGCCGTCCGATCACCTGGAACCCTACTCCGTTTTCCGCAACGAGATCTCTATCTCCTCTCTCCGCTCCACTTCGGCGGACACCGCCGCGCCCAACTTCATCTCCCTTGACGTTGCCGCCGATGAAGCCGAGCCGAAATCGGCCTGGGAATCTCCGGCAGCCGAGCCAAAGACTCCGGTTCCGGAGCCGAAGCTCGAGAGCGGATGGTTTCGCGGCCGTAGTAAATTCAAGAGTCCTATGCTTCAGCTCCATAAAGGTATTGCTCTAATTTCAACTCCTACTGGTTTTCTTCAGGTTACATTAGTTGCCAAGCAATTCAATTGAGAATTTTGATTATATATTAGTTGAAAAAATTGGATGTTGTCTATGTCAGAGTGTTCAATTTGATTATTTTAGTTATATGTATGAGGGAATCATAGTCTCTAATCTGTAATGTGAACCTGTGAAGTGCTCACAACTTGTTTTCAGCTGGTTCGATTTTGATTTTGAGCTGGGTTTTTCTGGTTTTTGTTATTTATATAGAAAGTTAGGACCTTTCTGAGGAGAAGAGTGTTTAATTGTAATATGGTTAGGGTATAGTTTGAAGTTCGTTGATTGGTGTTACAGAGATTCTGGACTTTTGTGAGTTTCTCTCTCCGACTCCACAGGAGGAAGAGGCACGGAGGACTGCAGTAGAACGTGTTTCTGAGTTATCAAATATATATGGCCTCGATGCGGGGTATGTTTTTTATGCTTCTGCGTGAGTTAGTATGGATGAGCATGCGTTTGTAATTAGAAGCTCATAATAAGATGATGCTGCTTTGCAGGTTGAAGTTTTTGGGTCATTCAAGACGGGGCTGTACCTTCCTGCTAGTGATATTGATGTAAGTTTGCGGATTTTGATGTTAAGTATGAAGTTATGAATTGAAATTTGAAGTTTCATAAGAAAATTTGTCACTCCTGTATATAATGCATGCTAAGGTGTTCATTTAAGTACGCGTTTTATTGATTTCTATGACTTGTAGGTTGTCATTATGCGGTCGGGTATTCCAACCCACAGCAAGGGTTGTATGCACTTTCTAGGCATTGTCACAAATGGGATTGGCAAAAAGGATACAGGTTGGCCTCAACTGTTATTTTGAATACTATTGTGAACAGGTTTTAGTATCTTACTTGTTCTCAATGGTTGCTCAGGTGATTGCAAAGGCTCGTGTACCTATTATAAATTTGAAGAAAAACAAGTGGTATCGCCTTTGACATAAGGTATACTTTTTAACCTTTCGCAATGTAGAGGTGAACTTGTAAATGAGGTTGGATTAGCTACTGAAATTTTGACTAATACATACATATAATCTTTTGCTTCACAGTTTTGATATAGACAGTGACCAAAAGCTGCTGAATTTATCAAGGTTTGTTGCATTTTTGTTAATGATCTGCTAGGTTATCTGTTTACAGTTGAATTAGTGTCCCTACTGGATTGTATTTTACTTACATGATTATCACCATTGGCCCCTTTTCAGGATGCAATATCTAAGTGGCCTCCTTTGCGGCCGTTGTGTTTAATTTTGAAAATATTTTTACAACAGAGAGAATTGAATGAGGTATGACTTTACATTCATCAATATGCCTTATTTTTCTGTATACAATTTCGTATTCCAATCTCAAGATTCCAATAACATGTACAGTATACTCTGGTGGATTAGGTTCTTATGCCCTCCTTGCATGCTAATTGCAATGCTGCAGGTAGTTAATCTAAAATATACTTTGGGGATTTAATGCAGTCTAACTTGCCTGTGCATAGCCATACTGGTAGCACTGGTTTGATTTGTACAACTTGTTGAACATTGCAATGCAAGGCGATGATGAATGTAAGAGTAAAAGTGAAGGCCAAGTTACTAAAAGATTTGAGTGAAGATAAAATTTACTACATATTGAACCTAGTTTTTTGTCACTTGGTTAAACAACTTTAAAGTTTCATCTTGTAATTCTGATACCTCTTATAAGGGCCTTTTTTTTTTTCCTGATTTATATTGCATTATCTTGCTACAGAGCCTCAGGGAAAGCCAAGCTTCTCCAGAGCAAAATTTGGGAGTTCTTTTGGTAAGTTTGTTGGAATTAAAAAATGAGGAGTTATTGGTTGAAGAGCACTAGCCTACAGTTTTTATCCCAGCTAGCAGGGTTTCTATAGTTTATTGTGTTCACCCTAAGAGAATCAAGTATGTGACTGAATTGCATGGAACACAGAATGTACTCATGTTTTTTACGTGAGGCTAAAATTTGTCGTAAGGATCTCATGAATTATTTGTGTTGTGTTTGGCAAATAGGTAAACTTCTTTGATTTTTACGGGCGCAAACTATGGCAGGAGGGGAAGGGAGGAAAATTAGAGAGAAGCTGCAGATTTTAGAGGCAATTGTGAAGAATTTGCCTTGGTTTTTCCATGCTTTTGCGTAATTTCTGCCATTTTCTTCTCCAATTCATCTTGTTTTGTCCTATTCATCCCTTGCCTACACCAAATCAATGTAAAATCAAAAATCCAGTTTAGGCAAGTGCCCAAGCTGGGCTCTATGTGGATCCACCCCTGCCAGTGTTTGTAATCTTGTAATTTGTTTTCATTAGTGATTTGCTTTTGGCATTCAAGAGTTAAAGGCCATGCCACATATATTTTCCCTTGATAAGGTTTTTGCTGTGTGAACAAAACTTGTGTTCTTTACTGCTTTAGTTGGGTTGTTTGATATTACTTTCATTCTCATCAATATTAGTTCTCAAGATTGAACATTTATTTTCAATCTCTGAGAAAGTAAATATTGAATGAAAAATTGGTTGTGAGCCTATGACTTCCCTTCTAGGCTCCTTCTAGGATTTTACATACAGAACTGTGGAATTGGAGTAGCGACCAACTTTTGCTAAATGTTATTATTCTCTAATTTTGTTTGGTTTCGTCTGCCTTTAGTTTGCCTTATGCGTTGGTTTTTTGTATTGGCTTGGAGGCTTTAGGTTAGTTTAATCTGTTGCTAATTGTCTTGCTGGCAATGCCAGAAGCTAGTGCTAACACGTGGAATTGAACCTTTCTTTTGATTGAAGAAGTAAGAGCATCAGCAGTGGGGACTCAAATTGGGTCCAAAATCAATAGAACTGAGTTGTAGTGGGTTGGGAAAATATGGACATATGTACCTCTGACTTAAAAGTTGGATCACATTTGATCCAAAGAAGAACCCGAATGAGTTTAAACCCAAATTTCGCGGGCCCCACCATGTGGCAAAAAATCTGAATGTGCATGTATTAGACCATACCATAGTGGAAGCATTTGTGTTTTGAACCCAAATATGAGTCCAAAAAAATGAGTACAAATATGAGTCTAAAAATAAGTCCTACACCACTGCAGCACCCAATAAAATTAAGTAATTTTAATTTTATACATATTCAGGTTGACTCGAATCACTATTCCAATCAATTTGGACCCAAATTTGAGTCCAAAAATTGAACCCTCACTGCTGATGCTTTTAATAGACAACTAAGTGCGGGTGAGCTTTGTTGTCAAGTATGAACCTCACCGGGTAAGAGTGGAGGAGAAAAGTCCAAGAATGCTTAGAGAATTGATTTGTATGCTAAAGATACAATAAAAAAGACAAGGAAAATAAAATAAAATAGCTAATTGTCTTTGCTAACTGCTAAGGTAAGCAAGCATTATCTATAGGGCTAAATACTGGTTACTACCCTGTGGTTTAGGTTCAAAATTAATTCAATCCTTGGACTTCTAATTTTATCAAAAACACCCATGCAGTTTCGATTTTGATCTAATAGGTCCAATCTGTTAGTTTTTCGATAATTTAGTCATTTTACTTGTTAACGTGGCTCATATATGACCTATGTTTTGTGATGTGGTGTTGATGTGACATGCATAGTCAATTTAGGAGTGAGTCTCACTATTAGAAATCTATCAACTAAAAAGTTTTTCATCAAATAATCCAACTATAAGTTGAACCCATAACAAAATATTAACAAATTGGACCTATTATATCAAAATTGAAAGTACATGGGTGTTTTTGATGAAATTAGAAGTCTAGGGACTAAATTAATTTTGGACCTAAACCACAGGGTAGTAACCAATATTTAGCCCTTATCTATATCATAGTGATTTGATGGCTGAAGAGCGATGAGGTGTGGACTTGACCTTGTGAAGATTAACTCACAAAGGGAAAGTTGAATTCATTAAGAAGAAGAAAGGTCTACTAGAAAATTACTGTTGACTTTGAACTCGAATCATGCTTTGTGTTTCTTAATTAAACATTTATCATGGCATGATCAGAACTTCACCAAGTCAGAATAGTTAGTTAAACTTGCTCAACTTGACCTACAGAAGCCCTTCTGAACTGGTGTTCTACTATTTCATGAGCAAAGGGTGTGGAAAGTAGGTGTTGNTGACTTGCCTTACCTGAAAAAAATTTCTGGATCCGCCCCTGAACACTGGGACTGCACTGACCGCAGCAATCTTTTCTAGACCAACTCTCTAGATTGTTTGTGCTTGCTCCTTGCTGAATATTTACACAAGTGAAACACTTAGAAATTTTAGTAAAGATACACTTAGAAATTTTAGTAAAGATACAAGCTATGAACGCAACAAATTCTTCTTGAAAATTTCACCTTTGAAGCTTGCAGTACCCAAATGACCTCATGATGCAAGAAATGAATATGATTGAAAGGTTTGTAATCTTCAAAATGTTTTTAACATGGAACAATACACTATTGAAAAATAAGAAACTAGAGAGAGAAGCTTTTGATGAACAAAGGGATTGAAAACCAAATATTTTCACTGACAGCAAGACGGAATAGACTTTCTCAATATATAGAAGAAGGAGAGAAACAGTTTCCTTAATAGTTGACATGCGTGCCCCTTAAATCCACCTGACAAAGGTAAAGGAAAACCATTTTGAAAGCTAAAAACCTTTAAACCTAGCTGATCGACTTTGATTACAACCTGCATTTTGAACATTTTACACACTACCTACACTGTAGATATATAATACAAATCGTACAAATCACAAGCAATTAAGAAGCCATCAGAAGAAGCACACCGTACCTCAGTAAAAACTTTTCGAAAGATATGCAATGCATGAATTAGCGCTCATGAGGTCAAAAGGATTCTTTAAATTTGGTCTATTGATGACAGGACCCGGCCCGGATTTCACCTTGAAATCCAAAGTGGCCCCTGTGGGGCCCACCTTAGAAGAAATTCTACCAAAAATTCGGCGGAACTCCCTCTAAAAGTGGACTACCCAAAAACCTGTAGAAAGACATTTACACTTCTAAAATAATCCATCCTTATTCTTCTGGAGCCACCCTGCTCCCTATGTCACAACATCTCCCATTTCACAAACAATTATGAAATTAAGAAATATAAATCTCAAGAGTTATCAGAGCAATCTATTTCTTAGGCGTACAAGAAGGTAGAATACAAGATAAACGACCAATACTTTTATAATGCGGAAGCTATGACAGCTATGCCTCAACCCCAAGTATGCTCGACCTCAAGCTAAACTGGCCTGCAAACTGGGCATTTAAAACCGAAGGGCCCAGGGGAAAACATTTAAAATCCGTTAGAGTGAGTGGACGAAAAATAAGTAATTTCGAATGTACAAGTAAAACTTAATGCTTTCCCAAATTATTCTCTAAAATCTCGCATGCAGTAACAACCTTGAAAACACTCTTATCATCCTCTTTACTGAAATCTCAATCTCGTAAAATAGAACATCTTGAAATCTCTTAAAATCTCATCCTCAATCCTTATAAAAACATCCTTTTCATGAGGCTCGTTTGATGACTAGAAAGGACTGCTGTCTAGTCATCTCATGCCATCTAGGAGGGACTGCCACCTAGATGACGCATCGGAATGGACTGCCAACCGGAATAGGAGGCGGTGGATAGAAGGGACTGCCAACTAGCCACAGGTAGTAGACGGGACTGCCGACTAACCACAGGTAGTAGACGGGACTGCCGACTAACTACCTCATGTCATCTGGAAGGGACTGCCAACCAGGTGACGCATCGGATAGGACTGCCAACCGGGCTGTAGTCTGGAAGGGACTGCCAACCAGACCATTACCTAGAAGGGACTGCCAACTAGGTAAGATACGCATGCGCCAAAACTGACCTCCTTAATAAACTGAATAGCCCCCTCAAGAAACTGAAAATAACCTCAAAATCTCAATAAATCCTCGAAAGCATCCTCGAAAGCATAAAATCAAATACTCTGTAAATCAATAAATGCTTTCGGAAAGAAAACTCAATCTAACGGAGCTCAAAGCTCAATAAATCTCGATAATTCAATCATGCTCAAATATTCGATGAAACATTCGTACTCGTGAATCCTCATAAAAACTGATATTTGAAATCCATAATTTTCATAATATTTTCTGAATCGGTCACTTCCCGAAAATCATTTCTCAACTCAATAACTCCTGAATAACTATCTCAAAAGTCTACTAAAAGCCCTCGGGAAGGAATTTCAATACTAATCACGTAATTCATAAATAAATCTCGATAAACCAACGCTCAATAAACCATAAAACTCAATAATTCAAAACATAATTTAAATCTCAATTGGAAGGAAATAATAATACTGCATGCATAATTAATTTAAAAACAAATGTCCACTCACAGTACTATTTAAGCGACCACGCTACCGGTTTCCTACGTCGAGCAGTAGCTCGGCACGTCGCCCTGTAAACAATTATAATTCGTGAATAACAATCCGGAATTTAAATACGATTCCCACATCAAATCCTCATAAATTAACATTTCTATTTCTTCTCTGATTTAATCCAAACTTCACCATTAACACCAATTCCTCGATTTACAAATTCCACAACGAAAACGAGGGAAATCCGACGGCCGGATTTCCCACAATGCAATCACAAAACTCCGAACTTCAGAAAATCACAAACAATTCCAAATTCCTCCAAAATTCACCAAACTTCACATACAAGCTTTACAACATTTCTACAAATTAATGGGCTAAAAACTGAAATTAAAACACTGCCCTACACGACTCCACGTGGGCCTCACGCGCCGGCGGCCACCACCTCCGATGGCCACCCAATTTTGGCAGCACCACCTACTCAACAGACCCAACATTTTTCACAACTACAACAAGTTCCAATTTTACCTTGAAGGGCTCCAATTTGGCCTGTGAAATTTTTCCAGAAAAACCAAGAACCCTAGAAATTGCAAATCGTTAATTCGACCTCCACACTGTAAATTGAAATTAAGGACCTTAGGGGAAATGATCATTGACAAAAACCGAACCTTCGACGCCGGTTTGGTGTCCGGAGACTGCCGGAATCGACGGAAATCGATGAAAATCTCGTTCTGCTACAGTAACCTTCACAACTCCAAATCGAGCTCTTCCGGCCAAATTGGTGCAAAACATCACCACAGACGTGACCAGGGTGAGGAGGCGAGCCAGCTGATGTCCAGATTCCATCGTGGGGTGGCCGGGGGAGGAAGAAATCGGAGGAGGAAGAATAGGGCCGAAGAGGAAGAAAAGGTCGGGGGAGAGGAGAGAGAAAAGGCCGGTAGGTTTCCAAAAATGGAAACTTACCACAGTAACTTTGCTATTTATAGAAACTTACCACATGAACAGTAACTTTAGTATTTCGCTTATAACTTCCGTATACGAACTCCAATTTTTACGTACCACATATGCACGCGCTCGGTTTAACGTCCTCTACAACTTTCATGAAGGAAATTTTCTCAAATTTTGACCCGAACAAAAAGTCAACTTTTAAGGCCCCCTAAAAGCATTGAAACGACAGTAAAAGTAAAAGTAAAAGTTGTTTACCGTCCAAATGACTAGTAAACCGGTGAATTCGGGTTCGGGACGTCACAATTGACAAGGCAGCAAGGCAACACTTTATATTTTGCAGACAAGGATTCTTTAATAATTTAGACCAATGGAGTAAGGTTTTGTTAATGAAGGAATGCCAACAATATTTGTACTAACAGTATGGTATAACCAACAAATGCAATACACATGTATTGCAGGTCTACTGAGTCAGTCCAGTCCTGAATGGACAACTCCTAAATTCACTCCAGAGTGAATTAACATATTCACCCTCTATTGTGATTAATACAGTTTAACTTTATAATTTTCTAATCCAACTATTCATGTTGCATAACACTATAAAGAAAAAAAAATCAAATTGAAGACCTTTTAGTTATTCATATCTATGAAATGCATGGACAGTTAATCATAATAATAGTAAATGTTGTTAGAACTTAGAACCATCTATTTGTTTGAATCAATTAGATAATTAAACGATTACTGATTCGATTGATTCTTTACAGAGATAATCTTTAAAGACCAATTTAAGATATGGACAGTTGGATGATAAATTCATTAAGTATGTTAATCGACAATAAAGGTAAACATGCTTGTTCAACCAGAGGATAAACTTAAGAATTGTCCATGGAATTATTGTTCTTTAAGCATAAAATCAAACGATTAATCCCACATAAGCAATAGCCCCGGTATCAGACAAAACAGTTCTTCAAATGCGGTTCGCTCTTGACTAACCCTTGGATGAAATGGATTTACAGTCATCTCCTTTACTAATCTCCTGTGTTTTCTTTTCTCGAACCTCTCCTTAGTCATCAGCCTGCCTAAGAAGTAGAACTAAAATCTCGTGTGCCCATCTCTTTTGTACGCTCTCTGTTCTTCATCCATTTTACTGACACGTGTCCCACACTTCTTCTTTCTTTCTTTTTCTTTTTTTTTGTGGCAATTAACTACAAATTTCTGACCATTTAGTAATTGGTATAGTCACAATTAACCACAGGTGGTACTTGGTAAATTATAACTGCATTCTCCATAAATCTCTCTTTGAAAGATTTTGAGCCTGACTCAATTGGACAATCAGAAGGTGATCATTGTAATAGAAAGAGAAAAAAAAAATTAAAAACCTTGTTTTATGTAAGATAGAAAGTTCCTACCAATTTTATAATAAACTCTTAGAATGTCACGGTTACCCCATAAAAATCTAACAATTTTGAAAAATAAACAGTCTAATATTTAATATTATAAGTTACTTTTCTGAAAAATATTATAAATTAATTATAGTCTAAGCAACCAAGTTAAAATGTTAGAGTCTTAGGAAAACCAATGGCTAAGATAATGTTATGTAACATGAAGCATGTGCACAATGCACTTTAGAAATTTCCAAAAAAAAAAAAAAAAAAGAATTCCATTTCCATTTTGTTTTTATAGAAATTGGCTTACCAATTAAAATATCTTATTTCCTTTGTTACCGTTGGATGAACACGTGGAGTTTTGGGGCAACCGACCCGATAGGCCTGCCTATATAACACAAATCTTATTCTCAGTTTCTCTCTAGCTCTGTTTCTCTGTTCATCGTTTTGCCGATCTACGAAACCCTAGTTTTCTTTTCTGCAATTTCCTGCGAAAGTCGGTTTGTTTCGATCGATAAAGAGATGAGGCTGGTGCGCTCTGGGGCATTTGGAGTCAGAAAGATGAAATCTTTGAGAAAGGAAAAGGCGGATATTGAAAAGAAGAAGAAGAAGAAGAAGAGGGCTCTTCGGATTCGGATTCTAGTCGAAATGTTGTTCCTAGATGATCAGCGGTTTGAATTTACAGATCCGGATATTCTCATATGAAGAGTTGCTGCTTGATTCGACTCATGATGGTCAGATTGTAGGGGCAGAGGAGGAGATTGATAATGGTGTTGGGTCCTTGAATAGCCCATCAATTGATCTTGAGAAGAGGGAGGAGGAGGAGGAGAGTGTTAAGATTTTCCTGGCTTGTTTTGATGAATGAGTTGCTAATGATGATCATGTTACGATCTAATGGAGTCTTCGACTTCCGGCGCCGGCAACTCTTCACTTTTACTAGGATCAGTCAATTTTGAGTCATCATCACCATAAAGAAAAGCTTCTCATCGATCACATATCTCTTTTAATCATATATTAAGAGAAGTTAATTTCAATGAAGACGATTGGTTTATTCTTTTAATCATATATCAAAAAACTAAAAAGAAATAAAAAATTTGAAAAAAGAAAAACAAAGAACAGCCCGTTTCTAGAATCAGTGTATAACCCATTCTATTGGTTACCTAGCTTCTAAAACCAATTCATCGTCTAATTTTGTTTACAAGTAGTTAAACAGAAATTAACCAAATTCTAGGAAAGAAAAAATTAGCAGAGGCAAAAAAAAAAATGATATACAAATATACAAAAATGATATACAAATATAAAAAAAAAATGATCATATTATTTTTGTTTCCTCTTAGGAAAATATCAATATGATATAAAATGATTAAATAGTGGGTTAAATATTTCTGTTTCCACTTTTTCAATCATTGTCCCTATGACGAAACATGATTATCCTTGCAACATATTTTAATTTTAAATAGTTTTCAATATTTAGGTTTACAAATAACAAAACAAACAAAAAAATTTGTCTACTATTTGTTGATAAAATTCCATCATTTTTCATTCTCAAATAGTTTCTCACTTCCTTTTTTTTTTTCAAAAAAAAAAAAAATTTGTTTTGTATCATATAAGATAGGCCTGGGATCGGTTTGGCTCGGCTCGGTAACATGCCTATACCGATACCGATACCGATACCGAGTTTATAGTCGGCTCGGTTCGGTTCGGGACGCCGGAAACTCAGCTGCCATACCGATTAGGCCCGAATCCGATCAATTCGGTACCAATCGGTACCACCTGCTTTGAATAGCAAAATTTCCAGAAACCTGAAAAAATGCAGCATTGTAAATTTGCAAACATCTCTAATTAGTTCTCCAATGAACTTCATGCACATTTCTGTCCAAAATGCAAATCAAAGCAGAACTTGGAACTACAAGTTAAACCACAGTAGCCAGTTCTGCTTAATATAGAACTTAAGCAGAGAGGAGTGAGACTGTGAGAGTGAGAGGCTGAGTGGGAGGCTTGAAGAATCGATTCCTCGATGGAGGGCAGAGAGGAGTGAGAGCCTTCGCATCTTCGAGGAGGGCAGAGAGGAGTGAGAGAAGAGCGACAGCTTCTGATCTTCGATGGAGTAGAGGAGTGAGAGAAGAGCGAGAGCCTTCGAGTCTTCGATGGAGGAGACTTGGATCGAGTAGGTAGAGCTGTTGTTTCGGTCTCGGTTCTTCGAGAGGCTGAGAGTCTTCGATGGAGGTAAGCAGAGAGGAGTGAGACTGTGAGAGTGAGAGGTTGAGAGTCTTCGATGGAGGAGAGAAGAGAGGAGTGAGACTGCGAGAGTGAGAGGTTGAGAGGCTGGGAGTCTTCGATGGAGGAGAGAGGCTCGATTTAGGGTTTGGGTGAGTTTGAGAAATGAGAACGGCAAAAGTAGAACGCGTTTAGGTTTAGCAGTTTAGGGCTGAAATCAACGACAAGTCGTGCGTCCTATTAGAAAATCGGGTCGGGTCGGTCAAAACGGTATGTATTTGACCCATACCGAGGCCGACCCGTTTACATGCTATTCGGTTCGGGTCGGGTCGGTATTGTGTGGAATTGAAGTTGCAGACCGACCCAATCAGTATCGGCCCGGATCGGTCGGATTCGGACTCGGTTTTTCGGTATGCAATTCCCAGGCCTAATATAAGACGATTATATCAATTCAAAAGAAAAGACATAATAGTAATATATAAAAGCATCCATACAATGAATAATCATGTAATAATTTGAAATTGACGGAGTGGGTAAGAGTATGAATAAGTAGGATATAAGTCAGCTCAACACAATTCAATATAGAATCGACTTCTTATGGCCTTGTCCTTGTCCATCGTGTTTTCTTTTCTCGAACCTTTCCTTAGTCATCAGCCTGCCTAAGAAGTAGAACTAAAATCTCGTGTGCCCATCTCTTTTGTACGCTCTCTGTTCTTCATCCATTTTACTGACACGTGTCCCACACTTCTTCTTTCTTTCGTTTTTTTTTTTTTTGTGGCAATTAACTACAAATTTCTGACCATCTAGTAATTGATATAGTCGCAATTAACCGATCTCTCATTCATACGTGAAAGATTTTGAGTCTGACTCAATTGGACAATCAGAAGGTGATCATTGTAATAGAAAGAGAAAAAAAAATTAAAAACCTTGTTTTATGTAAGATAGAAAGTTCTTAACAATTTTATAATAAACTCTTAGAATGTCACAGTTACCCCATAAAAATCTAACAATTTCGAAAAACCGTTCCGCAAAAAACAGTGAAATAACCATATCTACTTAACAGAGCAATCAAAAAGTCATAAATTGTCATTTGTTTACCGTGGCGAACCGACATTCGTACGAAAGTGAGGAAAAAAGAAGAAGAAGAAGAAGAGCATTTTGGCCATAGTGGTGGTCGGCCTGGGGTTCCAAGATCTAGCTGAGTTATAGCTTAGCTTAGAATCTTACATGATGTGATGACTTTCTTTTTGGTCTTAACATTATGTGATGATGACTCTTCCAGGAATGCTAGTTAGCACCAAATAAAGGAAGGATAAGAATCAAACAAAACCCCTCTACTGTCTCACTTTCTGTAGTCAAAATACAAAACCATGACCATCATGATGAAGAAAATTCCATCATCCATGTCCCATTGTCCTAAACTCAAATGAAATTAGCTACAAACCAAAACACAATTTGCACCACTTTTTATCATATATCAGGTTAAGAAATTTACAATCAAGATCATTATATGGAGGTATGAAGCCAACAAGGAATGAACACAAGAGTTAAAGTAACTATACAAATTTGGAATAAACTGTTCTCATGTCTCTGTTTTGCAAGAGCTAGCCTCTACTTTGAACCAGAATTTCATACCATGTATACACCAATTCATTCAGCAAAATATGATCAAGAAGCTGAGAAAAGCAATCCACAAATTTTTATCCAAAAATGTGTTCCTCCTATGCATTTTCCCTAGCAAATTTACAGCAATTCATTACTAATCATACTTCTCCCTCCATGAATACATAAGAAGAAAACCCCAGGAAAGCGCCAACGTGATGTCTCCGAGGACCTGCTTAGGCCAATCTCTGGCAAGGTCTTCGAGTTCCCTCCCAAAGTAAACTCTCCAAATAGCCATGGATATGTGAAGCAACACACACCCTTTAGCAAAGAAGCTCTGGAATTTAGAGTCCTTGACAAAAGCCACCATGAACAGAAGGAATCCAATGGCAAACAGAAGCCAACCCGAGAAGGAATTCGAGGTTTGAATCAAGAGTTGATCATGAGGCGTTGACCCTCGAAGCTTGCTTGCTGTCTCAAGGCCATGGTTGAACACAGAGAATTCATTGGAGTAGAACATCATGAAAGCTCCACTTACAAGACATATAACAGAGTGGAGCATACTAATCAAGAAGAACCCAGATAAGCCCATTGATCCAGTATCACCCTAATCTTTCTTCAAATCTGTTCTATTCAGCTATACTCGGTCAACAGAAATCTCTTAGAACCATGATTTCCAATTGATCATCTCAAAACAACAAAAGACCACAATACTACTAGCCAAGGCCTATCCTTGGACTGTAAAGCCTATTGCTATTGAAAGATGAAGATCATATAGTCCTAAAAAAACCCCCCCCAATTTCCTTTTCTTTCTCTCTTTTTTGTAAATTTGTAGAAATCATAGAAGAGAACCGGAAGAAGTGAATTGATTAGAATCCAACTTTACTTAGCTTTCACTCTACAATTCAAGAAACCCAACTAAACCCACTAATCAAGGATTCAAGATTGTCTCAAAAGAAGCCTTGAAATCAAGAATCAAAACCTCAAAGAAGAAAAACCCATAAAAAGTTGAAAACCCCTAGAAATGAAACTGAAAAGAAAGATATTTATGGTCAGAGTGGAGAAACAGACAAAGCCTTTGCTTGCTTATTCTTGTGGAAGGGCTTCTCTTGTTCTGATCCGAGTGGGGAGCTTCTTTTCTTTTCTATATAGTGAACTTTGGGTCTGATTTGATGAGCTGTTTGTGATTATTGGTATGCTATAAATGGCATAGAATATATAAAGATAATACAGATTGCTCCCTTCTCCCAAAGTCCAAAGTCCAAACACCATACCTGATGCAAAAAGTGCCATCCTTTTCCTGCTCCCTTGTTTTGCACAGCACTTGGAGCATTTTTGTGGGTCATGAAGCATTGAATTATTTTCATTTCAGTTCATTTTAATCAAATTTTTTGGCTTTGGAATCATTTTGGGCCACCATGCTTATTGCCTGTCCATTTATCAGATTCAAGTCAAGTCGGTCATGATAATTGAACTTCTTGATTTCTTTGATAGCTACAAGAATTTAATTTGAACAAAAACAATAGTGCTTTCACGTCTTGAACTAAAGTTAAAGACTTGAAGCATTTGTCAAAAGCTATGAGCCTGCAATATATAAGAAATGGTTGCGAAGCAATAGCTGTATTATTGCTTTGTTTCATATATTAACACAATGACAACAACCTTTCCCTTCCTCCGTATCTCATATTCAATACAAAGACCTTTGGCATTTGCCTTGGGTTGATCAATCCCTCAGATTCATGAGGGGGCATCCGCACGTTTACCAATGCAGACAACTAGTGGCAAGTATAAAATCACATGGAGATCAGAGACTGCCTGTCCTGGTATGAATACTAGTCCATTTGAACCAATGTTGGAATGAAAGCATCAATTCTTACAAAAGCTAAGCTCCTATGCCACTTCAACTTCAACAATCACTATCACCTCTGTGAATTGAAGTAAATGAAGGAATTGTTAACAAAACTCGCTTAGTTTTGACCATAGAACTAGATTGAATATGTGTAGAAATTAAGGTGGAAGTACCCTTTGGAATGAGTACTTTGCAAGACAAAAAGAAGATTGAATAGATATCAACAATTTCCAAACAAGAATTAGAGTTGTATCTGTCCTTTCCTATCCTACACAGATCTAATCAGATCTTCCTACCCCGTGATGTATAATTTTGTAACAAAGGGGGAGGGGAGATTACATTTTCTTATAGTCAAAAGGGTTATTAATGAAAGAAGAAAGAACAATTAGAATTGCATGTTGTCTCTACTAACAGCAACAACCTTCCGATGGCGCTTCTTATCCCCTCGTCCACGCTTCTTCCCAGGTGGAGTCTTTACAGATATGATAACATGAGGCAAAGCTGGTGTACGACGAATCACAACCCTCGGAGGACGGGGAGGAGGCATCTGCTCCAGCAACTCTCTGTGGTATGCCTGTACAATGCAATCACTATGAGCTGGTATTTTTTTTCTTTTTTATATGGAAAAAAGGAAGACAAAAAAAGAGAGACAGAACTTGAACACAACTTGGTTAGAAATACATGCAAGTTTGTCATTTTGACCTCCCAATAAACTTACAACTACAATTTGAGTCGGATACAATAGTTCAGACAGCAATAAAATTACCACTTGGCAAATGAGTCATTTTGCAAATCAAAGCTATTTGACACATAACTCCCAGTCTATCAACAGAAACCTTTAACATACAGGAACCATGCATCTATAAAACCTTCATGATTGAAATATAACAAATGCAAGCTTTTGTGGAAACCATTTTTCTACCAAACAGACCTAGTCGTTCAGATGTTCATGTTTAACAAAGCCTCTGACTCATTAACAACCCTTAGAGCTCTAAGAGAAAAATAAACAAGAAGATATTCGAACAATATACTCTGAATAATCTTTTAAACCCGATAGACATTATTAAGAAATAGTCATACCTGAATTACAAAATTGCGCCTTTCACAATCCAAAAACATATTAATGCTCCAATCAACTTTTCCCATGATTTTATCCCTCACTGTGGAAAAGCTTAACTGATCCCTGGAGGTAAAACGATCAACTTCATTGAACCAATTACAGGTGAATAAATTTGTAATGGGAATGTGTTCCTTTATGATCACACAACCTTCAGGAACATCTGCAAAAAGTGGTAGTGCACACACCCAATTGCAATTAAAATAAAGCTGAAACATGCAAACACATTGAGAAAAAAGCATACACAAGTAAACAACCATGTGTACACATAAGCTTACACATAAATGCCCATACATGAAATGACCTACCACTCGTTATTGGAAGCTTAGCCTCAGAATAAGGTTGTAAACCCTCCTTGATATAGAAGTCAACCTGCTCATTAATGGAGGAATTATCGTACTTCCCAGCAGCTCTGTTAGCTTCAGCCTCTTCAAACACATCATACCGTCTATAGTGCTTTGAGATTGCAAAATTTGCATTCTGACGCCACAAGAACCTGAACAAGGTTTAAGTCTAAAAATATCAAGGTTTATGTAAAGCTAATCTAGTTCCTTGCTCCAAGCACATGATTCTTGAATGCACATCAATGCTAGAATGATTTATATAAGATTAGGAATATACTAACAGTGTTCCAAAATAATGCATTGCACAGCAGGACAGCTGAAGATGCCTAAATAAACTGGATTGGGATAAGAGTTAAGCAAACACCAAGTTTTCATGTGAGGTGGGGTAGTTATAAACTTTTTCTTGGAAGAATATCAACAGCGGTTATTTCATAACCACTAGGAACATTTCACATTAAAATGATGAAAGAAAATAAGATTTAATTAAATTTATTCTCCGACCCCAATAATAATTGGTTTCTTGTTTCTAGTCTCAACTTCCCTCTCTCTCATCATCCGACTTAGAAGTATATCAAAAAGTATAGCTCGGCATACTTTGAACCAGAATATCAGAGAAAAGTGAATAAAGATAAACCCCCACCCACCAACCCAAAAGATATCTACAGTCATTTTCACAACAGAGATCAATTGTTTCCGTCACCAAGGCAACTACAACATACAAGAAACATAACTGCATAAAAACCAAAAGTTTCTGACACTCGTAAGTTTAAATATCCAGTAAATAACATTTTAAAAAAATGTTGAAAGGGATTGATAACAGCTCAGTTTTCACTGGAAAGAACATGTGAATAATCCTGACCGATACAATCATACTGCTGCCCCAAATCTAACCTAAGAAAGCTGCAATATGTTAACAGAAGTGGACCAAAGCAATTAACCATACAACTTCCCAGAGGAGCAAAACTATATTTTGCAAGTATTTCATTATCATCTCCACAGCCAATTAGAGTTCTAATGAATAGCAATGAGATGTAGATAATGAGAAGCTAGCAGAACCTTCAGTCTCTAGTGAAATAACATAACAGCAAGTTATCGGCACCAGACTCTCAAGTCTCAATTAAACATTACTAACGACTAAGCAAACACTAAGTTCTCTTGTGAGATAATGTCAAAACTTTTCTCCATAAAACAAAAACAAACAAACAAAAACTATCACTCATTGTGCCACTAACTTACTAAACATTTTTAAAACAGCCTTTCAGACACTTCCTTCAAGCCCTAAATTACTACAGGCATACCTCCCAATACCCAGGACGTAAATATTAAGTGGGATCAGAAAATAATTGTACCTCTCAAGGACCTGATAAGGATCCACAACAAGCTGAAGCTTCCCATCAATCCATATAGAATATCTGACATTGGGGAAAAGCCTGTGCAATAGAAGCTTTGGAATCTGCCAAAAAATCATGGTGTAAATAACATTTAGATCGTTGCCCAATATCCATCTTAATCCAGACTTTTTAAGCAATTTCTGGATAGCACACATATAACTGATATAAGTGAACTATACTAAAAAAGCACCACCTGCTATGACATTTGAGATTAAATTTCCCAAAACATCAATACCACTAGATAAATGAATCACTAAAACCATGTTTAGGAGTGTCAATTAACTATGGACCAAACTCCTGTTGCCCAACATCTTCGCTTGAACTACGATTTTCCAAGCCGCACTTGGACCAGAACCAAGACTGGAATTTGAACTGCATGCTGCAGCCAGAACAATCTCTGGCCAGTGGCCACTCGACCTTGGCTTTTGTAAAGGGCTGGTACAGCTTGGGTTAAGTCTTATGCTCAAATTATACAAATCAACATATCACCTACTCACATATGCATTCAGTGATTTTCTTCAGAAATTTGGGGCATATGGAAATTGTGAAGATTGTTAGTATATGAAATACTTGTATCAATTTGAGCGAATCTGAGAAACTAAGTTTATAATTAGCAATCTCCTATCTCCAAATGCTGTTGGAAGAGACTAAACAAACATCTGAGAAAGTCGAAAAATATATATATAATATACATATATATATGTCCACAAAGTCAATTGATCTAAGCTTTATAAAGAAAGGACGAACCAAGACACTCGAAATAAACTGACCTTTCCATTGCGTCTTGCATCAGTGTAAGGAACATTACGGACAACAATAACTCTCCATAATCCTACTTTCCTACTGTTTCCCAGGACACTGGAATTCTTCATATAAGCTTCAGTCTCTTCATCAATAAACATGTAGAATGGAACATTTTTCCTCGAAAACCCACTAATGTTTGTTGGCTGCTGTATTATGTCATAGTTTCCTAACAAAGATGCAACGATCAGAAAAGGCAAACCAAAGCATGCAATAAAAAAAATATCATACAATTTCTTAGACTTGGAAATACCAAAGACAGCTGATGCAACAATTATCTCATGGGATGTCTCCAACTCCATAAGGTCAGCTTCATCAACATCAAATCCAGACTGGTCACCAGGTTTATTGCCTTTCACAAATCTGACAAGAAGGCGCCAAGAGCATACAAGAAAGGATGACTGCATTAGCCAAGAAGGATAAAGAATTGGCAATAATTACAAGGCACCACAATTAATTAATAAAATTCTTTTGTGGTAAACATACCCACAGTGGACCGTCATGGATTCTTTTATATCATATGAATCATTTCTCTGTCTCAGAGTTGGAAATCCACCAAATTCAGAACCTCCATGTCGTTCAGTTCTAGTGGGATTTTCATCATAAACATATGTCAAATTATGTAGTACAGGTGATTCTGAAGAAGAACTTGGCATACTAGCTATAGCCTGCTCCACAGGGAGATAACATACTGGACACGCTGAAAAAAAAATGAACAAAATCAAAGGTGCAGCAACTAGACATGTATTAACTTGGAGTCAAGATGCTAAATATTAGAGATTGATCACTGAAAGAATGAAGCAAAATCAAAGAACTTACGGCGAGGACCACTTCGTTTTCGACCAGATGAAGGAGGAGGAGGAGGAAATGCAAAATTTTCACATTGATGGGCCAATGGAGGGGAATTTCCATGAACAGCAGTAAATGACTCAGTATGAAGATGGGGAGGAGGAGTAAGTAGGGCTCTATTTGCATCTTTTCCTTTCATGGTATTCTGTGTAGAAGTAATTTTAATGTCATGTTTATCTTCCATTCCTGCGAAAATTACGGAACTACTTGATATCACCATGCAGTAAGATATGGCATTTCGACTATGTTGAGTAAAAGACATGATTGCTTTAAAGTTGATATTTTTACATTTATATTGTACAGGAAATAGTTCAGAGAAACACTCTACAAAATTAGAATTGGGTCAAACACTGATGAGCATGACTCAATTAGTGGCAGTGACAAGACGTTCAAGGTAAGCTCAATCAGGTGATATCTCATATGAGGACTAAAGTATATATAATGACCAGGTTTATCTCAATCCTGTTAACCACATAGACCTTGTACGCCTCAAGTGCTTTAAATTTAATCAATGCAAGTTTCTTCAAAGTTAACAAACACAAGGACTCTCCACAGAACTCTTGCATAGACACTGTACTAAACTGTCGACACAACAATGGATGTATACGAAGCAAGGAAAAACAAAACTAACCTTTATTTACATTGAAGGAATTGGATACGAAAACCAAAAGAGCAAGGACAACCAAAAGAAGCATTATGACCTTTTTTCGGCCCAAAAATCTACAGACAAAGGGCAGAACCCTTTCCTTCTCCCTACTTGCAAGAAGCACCTTGGAAGGCTTTCGCGCAAGAGGAGGAGGGGTTGTCTGCAGAATAGGTGGAAAACCATTCTGTATCTGCTGTAGTTGTAGTGATCCATAGCTTCCGGTACGTAGACCTAATGACCCTCCAGTCATTGTATCTCCAAATCCACAAATTGTTGAAGTTTCATCTCCTTCTTCTTCTACTACTAGAATATCTCATTCAGAAAAAAAGCCAACTTCTTTTTTCAATCCAAAAATAGTACCAGACAAAACAAACCAAACTTCAGTCTTCCAAATCCAAGTTAACAAAAACCCAGAATCCCTCTGCACAAATTAACACAGAATCAAACTCTATTCCAACAAATCCCACTATCAAAAGCCAAAGCTACGATCTTTAATCCCAATGTGCTTAACCAAAACCAGAAAACCCACATGAATCGCAAAACCCACTTCCTGAAAACACTTTTTCCTTTCGAAAAATCAAATCTTTTATCACAACTCAACCAAAAACCCCCCCCTCAAAATCAAATTGGGAATTCAAAGCCCACTAGAACTGACCCAGATCAATGCCAACACAGGAATCAATGCCAAGTGAGAGTTTTAAAATCAATACGTACCTCTCTGGAAATGGGCTCCAAATTCGAACTGAATTAAAAATGGTGGTAGAGCTCATTCACAATCTCACATCACATCTGTGTGTATCTAGGGTTTCAGTGGCCAATGGTTTGGGGATTGCCATTTGCGCGGTTGTCTTATTTATCTTTATATTATTTACCTCAAGTAACTATTATAGGGAATTTGGCATTGGTCGTCCATCTTATTATGGAGTTTGGACCCAAATCATCATCCATTAAATGTTGATTTATCTTATATATTATTTTCTTTTTTGGGTTTTTTTTTGGAGGTGGGGCCAATCAAGTTTTTGGGTTTTAGAGTTTGCCCAACAGTTAGGATTGAAGTTTTAACAATTTTAACACATTAGCGAAAGTTGGGGTGTGTCGCCCGCTATTATTCGGGATGTATTAGTGGAAGAGGTATATTTCAAGCTTTAATTTTGTTCACTTCCGACATATATATGGAGAAGCAAATGGTGTGGCCCATTGTTTGGAACACCTTGTTAATGTTAGTTGTGTAGATGAAGTATAGTTAGATGAGTCACCCGCAATTATTCGGGATATGCTCTACGAGAATATTATTAAGGGAAAATGATCATTTACCTAATTTTGAAATTAATTAACCCCACTTACCCAAACACTCTAAGAGATTGCCCACTTACCCAAACACTCTAAGAGATCATTTCCCTAATACACAATTAAGTATTTTTTTTATTTCTTTTTTATTTATTTTTGAGACAATTTTTCCCTCTCCTTCTTTATCAATTAGAGGGAGAAGTGATTGGAGACCTTGCCGGACTCTCGTGACCAGTGGTCGGCCGCAAACTCCGGTGACCGGAATCCCGAATCCGGCTACTGGACCAGTGACCGGATTCTGGCGTATGATTTTATTACCCCCCCCCCCCCCAATAATACTCAGTAATCATATTATTGCCCCTCAATAAACATATTAATGCTCCCCAATAACAAGTTTATTGGGAATCAATAATTAGTGAAAAATGAAGATGTTTTGAATTTTGAAAGCTTTCGAGGTTTATCCAAATAAATAATTTTATTATTGCCCCCCAATAATCTTATGATTGCCCCAATAAACATTTTATTGCCCCTAGTAATCTTATTATTGTCTTCCAATAATTTTATTATTGCCAATCAAATCATAATAAAAAAAGCAATCACTACTGGCAAAATTTCCTTCCATTCTCAGAGTTCACAGTTTACCACAAAAAAACA
This sequence comes from Rosa lucieae, assembly GCA_024704745.1. Lineage (NCBI taxonomy): Eukaryota > Viridiplantae > Streptophyta > Magnoliopsida > Rosales > Rosaceae > Rosa > Rosa lucieae. The sequence continues at coordinate 28,314,829 of CM045496.1, read as the reverse complement.
AAATTTGACCACCCAGAAAATGCTGTGGGTAGCAAAAAAAAAAAATCTAGAAATTGATTTGGGCACCTAGAAAAGCTCTGGGCACCCAATCACCATCTTCGTCGCTCTCTTGCATCAGAAACACTTCCTCCCAAGTACGACAACTCCTGCAAGGAGATCTTCAAGGGCTAAAATTGCATTTCCAGCAACAAATCCAACTGCCGCGATCTCGTCAAGTGGAGGTGGAAGCCTAAGCACTGTGATCTGGCGAATCTCCAGCCCTAACGGCGAGGGAACTGGGGTTGTGCGGTTGGAGGCGGCTCGGGGTTGCCAAGGTAGTGGCGGCGCGGTCGGGCTCTGCTTGGACGAACCTGATCTAGGTTGGTTTTCATGGATCCAATCTGGAGAAGCCGTTGTTTGGCTAGGGTGGTGATCCATGGCGCAACGGTGGCGAAAGGATCATGAAGGCGGTCTTACGAAACTGGCGGAGCAATGCAGTCGGCCGGAGGTGGAGAGAGAGAGAGTCGGAGAGGAGAGATATGGATGAGTTTCAATTTAATTAATAGGGGCAAAAATGTCAATAGATCTTAGATTAGGTAAATGGGGTTAAAAAACTCTTAATGGAGTAAGTGGACAATTTTTAAGCTGAAATTGAGTAAGTGGTCACAGCCCCTATTATTAATTCTGTACGGGGCTTTGGTTTTACGTTATCCTCGGTATATTATAGTTCATCTATTAATAATATGTACAGGCATGGAGCTGAGTCTCCCAATTAGACTGGGTTCCAAACCCCTATTCAAAAAAAAAAAAAACACCCAATCAATTGTCAAAAGACACAGATGGAAAGTGAGTGGGTTAAGTGCAACATCTCTTTACATATGAGTTGGAGTTGAGTTTAGCCAAAAACACCATGTGCCACATAAGCTGTTAAATTCAAATTTGGCATATCAATTTAACATCTTCATTGGAGATTCTCTTCCTATTTTCATGGAATGACAAGTTACATGTGGATTACTGGTTGAGAGGTTGAGCGTGGTGCTTATGTCATCGGTGGAGGTTTGTGTTTGGAGTGATCTACAAGTGTCTAATGTCGTATGGAAGTAATAACAATGGTTAGTTTGGGTTTGAAGCTTTCAGTCTGGTGTGTTAGAATTAGTGACTTTGATTAGAGACATTTGGAATCCTACATTAGAAAATGTGAAGAGTTATCATTGAGTTATAAGGAATGGTACCACGCACTAATGCTCATGCATTTTTTATTAAAACCTCATATCCGTTGCACTTTAGGTAGGTGAAGTAGGGGTAATATCAGCGTTATTTGACCCCTGTGTGTGTGTGTGATCTATTTGTCGTTTCAGCACAATACGGTGGAGTTTTAGGCTAAAATTTTCAAAGTTATCCATACAACAGAGCCAGACTCAATCAAGTGTGTTGAACGTTACCAAAGCTAATATTTGCCCCAAAAAGTAAGCGTAAGCAAGTAATCGCATAAGGAAAATAATTTTGTGCTAGGTCCGAATATTAACTTTTGACTCGAGCAACTAAGGAATCCACTAGCTGCTTAATAATGATATCATATATTAACATATTGTAGCGTTGTCCTGTAAACTCTTAACTCATAGTGACTATCTTAAGTGAACGTAGTTTAGTCTTACATTGACTTAGGTGAACTTACTATACATCGCGTCATTATGTGTCTTTGTATGTGATAGTGTCTACTCAATGTTATCTATCAATTCTATCAGGGAAACGTAGAAACAACGCCCATGCCATCAGCGCCTTAGCCATCACATTCATCACAAAACCATATAACAACCACCCATGCCTGCATGAAACCAAACCTCGATCAGCCGTCAAACTCCAATCACACCAAGCCAATTGCCATAGACAGAGCAACGTCTGAGATGTCACCGGGAATCATACAGCTCCAACTCCAAGGGTACATGAACATAACAAGGCAAGGACGAAGCCCTAACAACAACACTCCTAATTCGAGAGAAATCATTAGGCTTCTAATCTACATAACATGATTGTTGCTTGGGATTATAGCAATATAAGTAGGATTAATTTAAACTAATTAAATTTGATGATGACTCTTCATGGTTGGTGGACTATATATGTTGTAGTGATATGCCTGAAAAAAGCTCACTGTCTAATTCTCCCGTCTTCTTGTTTTCCTTGGCTAATCGCTAATTCTCAATAATTACTAATAAGACACACAAGTTTGTTAAAATGTTGCAATCATGTTGATCAAAGGACAGAGGTGTCTCATCTCTAACACAATGAGGTTGCTACATGTCAAATCGAGTTTATACAGTGAAACCAGGTAAAGGCATTATTATTTATTGGTATGGGTGTTCATTATCGGAATATCGAGCCAGAGAAAAAAATGACATTATTGAGATCATGGGACTAAACTGGGCAACACGTTCTTTGTTTAATATCGATATCCACGTTACCATGACTCATGGCTTTCTCGAGTTACTCTAAACATTCTTAATTAGCATATATAACCAGGTAGACATAATCAATTAATCACCTTAATCACCGACTAATTAACATAGATGGTCTTTATCTCACCTTTAAATTTGGTGTGCAGGAATCCATGAAGCTTGATGCAGCACAACTACAACTAATACTATCATCCATGTCGCTCGTCCACAAAGAAAGAACCATAAGAAGCTTATAGAAACATTATAAGCTTATCATTTTTGATTTTTCGATACATTCCTTGTATTTGACATTCCTAACTACTAATCAAAATTGGAACACCACCGTGGAAGAGCTCATTAATTAGATGCTACTAACTTACTAAGTCAGTTAACGTAATACATACCACAAGTTCACAATCATGTGCTAGCTGTTGGTGGAAACTAAAGATTATGTGCATGAGTCCGATCCAAGAGTCCACTAATGCCAAACTCATCCGGAGGCAAAACCAGAGTTGAAGTTCCCTCCGCATCTCTTTTCTCACCGGGTAGCGCATTGAGGTCAAATTTTCTCCCCCATTGCGCCCTCTTCTGCATGCCCCTTGACCACCCCGGTGTTTGTACCATATAACTTCATATCCTAGGTGTAGTGATGAAAATCAACCTGCAGGAGAAACTAACTATGGAAGAGCTCATTAGGGTATTACTTTCTGGCCACCCTGCTAAAATGATTTTTGATACTTTTGGTGAATTTGTGGGAGATATCACAGTTTCTTAAGACAATAGTGGGGAACTGAAAAGTATTTGGACTTTGTTAGTATAAATAGGCCCAATGGCCGAACCAGTGAAGGGAAGACGAACAGGCCCAGCAACAATTCCAAACTAGATGTCTAGATGTCATTTCAATTAGTTTCCTAGTTCATGAGTTTGGTATACTGATCCGTCTGGGTGTATGGTCTGTGACGGTTATTGAAGAATAAAAAGGATGACATTTGCTTAGGTCCGGCCAACTGAGTTTCTTAAGCTCGTAACAATATCGATTCAACCATGCAAATCTCTTTATGGAGAATTTCAACGTTATGTTTGGCTAATTCGATGTTATGATTGGCTATTACTCTTGGATTGTAGACTCGTTTTTCTACCTTTTTGTAATGTTCATTACCAAAATTTTGTTCGATTTCGCCTAAATGAAAAACGGCACATAAGCTACCTTAACTTCTCTCATCTTCTATTGTTATTAATGAAATTGTCATTCTTCCTTTGAAAAGAAAAATATTATTGACAGAAGAAGTTGTTTTGGTAATTAAGTAAAACCACTTCTTGATAGTCATTCTTGTTACCAAAATCTTCCGTGTCTAAGAAACATGATTGACGAAAGTTACTATTGCGATTAACTAATTAGTTACCATACGTATTCAATGACACAAGTCCTTAATATCAAGGTTTTCCAACAGTTTATCAAATTTAGAACAATCGAGTTGCTGGTTCATCTAGGGAAATTTCCATTGCTGAATTAGTCCTCTAATAATTGGAGCTACCAAAAACTATAAATAAATTGTTAGTTTCCATCGATCAAACCAAAGAAGAAACTGTATTCTAACAACCAATTTCCAATTTTCCATGCCATGTTAAATTTTCATTACTAAGGTCGGCCGCTGGTGCAGGCCGCCCGGCCCCTCCCCCACCCTCCTCTCTCTCGAATGTGCTTGGAATTAATGTCATGCGTCCATGGCTAGCTTTCTCTTATAACCACAAATTTCACATGCGGAGCTTTGCATTTGTTTAAGCTAAACCTAGAAGAGTTGGTAACTAAAATACAAACCACAAAATCCAAGGTATATATGGCCGCGAGAGAAATTTCGCCTCGTGATAGAAAATATATCAACCATCGTATCATATTATATTACGTGAAAACGTCTAATCCATCAACTATAACCTTTTATTCTTCAAAATGTATTCAAAGCTATTATAACATTGAATATACTTTCACCCACTTATATGATAATGATTGTAGGGCAAATCTGCCCTGTTTGGTGTAAGGTTTTGAATATCTGTATGGGCAACTGCATTGGTAATCGAACGTTTTATTAAAAAGATCGAGAGACTTGTAGATTAGCAGTGGGTGCTACTTATTAGTTAGTAGTTTCACAGATATTTGTACATCGATCAAAAATTGATAATGTGTGGACTCAAATTTGGATAAAAGTTTTGATTAGTTCAATTTCTGTCCTCAAAATCTGTATCCGAACTGTTAATGTTATTATAACATCTATACAAGCAAGCAAGCTATATAATACTATATAGATTATCGGTGAATCAAACATATCACGTAAAACTGTCACCTCTACTGGATACCGACTAATAGCTCAGCCCAGCTGAACCAGGACTGCATGGAAAATTTGGAAATAGAGATAAGAGAGACACAAAATAGCGAAAATACATTAAAAGGGTAGGTCCCTAGGGGTTGTATGTTTGTCCAGGGGAGAGAAGACAGAGCCGAGTCATAAGTTACATGCATGCATTGATTTACATGGAAAACTGTTGACACAATTTAATTAGACGCGGACATGACTTTGCCTCTTGTTGGGTCCATTATTCATGGCATTTCATATTTCTATTCTTTTATATGACAACTTCTGTGGACCGCGCCCTATTGTGTTAATATCATGACTGGCATGCATTTTTAACCTTTTCTCCAAAAAAAAAATGAAGCATGCATTTTTAACCTACTGTTTGTTTGCACCCCACGAAATTTTGTATATGATATTATGATCATATGATTCTAATTATTACTGTCACCAAAATTTTGCGTGCTAAAAAGGTGAAAAGCTAAAATTGTAGCTTTTGTGACTTTAACCTCAAAGATAATTTTAGTGACGGTAAGTGCAAAGACATAGTATTATCTATTGTTTTTGTTTGAGTGAGTTTTAAACTATGGGGAAATTAGAAATTGAAAAGCTAGGGCTTGTCCGGTAACGTTTTTAAAAATGATTTTTCAAAAACCGATTTTGAAAATAAAAACGAGAAAATAAGATTGGATTTTTAAGATCTGAAAATGTGTCCGGTAGCTTATTTCGAAAACAATTTTCAAAAATAAGAGAAGATTGCGACTAGAGATGAGAGAGAGACCTGAGAAGAAGATAGCGACGTGAGAATATGGAAGAAGAGAGCACATTCTTTTTTTTCTTTGTTTTGGAAATATATCTCCATGTTTTCTAAAAGGGTTATTATCACAAATGATACCTGAACTATACTTCAATCTTATCGATGGTACCTGAACTTCAATTTTGATCACAACCAGTACCCGAACTGTTCGATTTCATTTTAAATGGTACCTAAAGCCACCTCCGGTCACTATTCAGACTAAAAACGACATGGGAGGCGATCATAGTGATGATTTTTGATGATTTCGAAGGTTGCGATCATATATAGTGATGATTTTTTCGTAATAAACTTGCCTTGAACATGTTTTTTTTTGTTTTTTGTTTTCTTAGATTTGGCTTTTTTGGCCGGAATAGTGACCGAATGTGCCCTTAGGTACCATTTAAAATGAAATCGAAAAGTTCAAGTACTGGTTGTGATCAAAATTGAAGTTCAGGTACCATCGATAAAATAGAGGATAAGTTCAGGTACCATTTGTGATAATAACCCTTTCTAAAATATGAGAATGAAAAGGTGAAAACGTCTATTTGTCGTTTTCCTGTTTTACGAGTAAAATAAAAAATTATTTTCAAAAATTATTTTCTGTATTTTTGAAAACAGACCAACGAACTCATTTTCAAGCCATTTTCATTTTATAAAATGAAAAAAAATGACTTGAAAACGTTACCGAACGCCACCTAATAGTTCGACAAAATTGATCAAATTTTGTGAATAAATGAACACTCATGATGTAATTTTAGAGGTTAAGATTCACAAGTGAATAATTTGCATTTTAGAGTATAACTTGCATCCCACCTTATGCGGTCGTGTTAGTGCAATGTTTAATTGATTGACATTTCCTAAGCACAACAACCAAATGTCATGTTTCTTGTAATAGCTTTCTACTCTTGGATCCTTGAAAGAATGGAATACTTCAGACTTCATGCACAACTCTCATCAATCAGGTATGTCTTGCATGCATGTGTATGCTTGTCAAGTGGTTAGGACTGAACTTGTCTTTGGATCCTATTGTAGGATGTGAACATCTTTTCAATCCTAATATACTGATATGCGATTTTTCAGAAGGTTTTATCCAAAGCATTCAAACTTTCTTAAATTGGTTTATGGGCTTTTCCTTTCAAACGTCTGATTTTAATCCATGGATAAAAACCTGTTTTGAAAAGCCTTTTCCGTAGCAGAAACCCTAAGAGATCCTAGTTCATTCATATCTTATATATACGTGTTTTTCACGTTGTTAGGTGGGGCGACACTAGAACAGAAAATATATCACTGCTACGTTTTATAAAGAGTTTTCTGATCTTTCATCCTCATAAAGTATTGAGCCAAAATTGTTGTTGAGAATTCTTCATGAGCTATTCCTTGTTTAGCTCTTGAAGGACTATCAAATCCCAAAACTTTTTCTGTCAAAAAGTTTTCTGGTTTTATGCTTCATGTGTGTTGGTGGTTCATGCATGATTTGTGCCTTGAGGTGATTGAGAACTGAGGTGAGAGTTGTATCATCTCAAGATTGACAAAGGAGAACAAGTTTACTGATCTGGAAGTAGCAAAGACGAAGAGACACGCTGCCTACTAGATTGGTTCTAGTAGATGAGTTGTGTAAGATCTTTATGTACTTTCCTATTCATATAGTGGATTGTTCACCGGCAAAGTGCCCGCAGTTGTTTACCTCTTTGGAGGGTTTTACTGCATCAACAGATCTTGTGTTATGTGTGATGAGTTTACTTTGAATGGTTTGACTAATTGAGTAAAGCATAACATCGTCAGACTTATTGAGATTGATCTGCAGTTTCAATTAGGATTCAAGTTGTGTTGTTATCCTGTATTAGATGCCAACTGGCCTGCACTCCTAAGATGGATTCCTAAGTTGTTGACATATTGATAAGTTCCTTTAGTTGGGAAACACATATCCATTCTGTAATTTCAGGTAACTGATGTGGCACAACCATGTTACTTGATGAAATTTTTTAGGATTAAATACTTGTTACTCCCTGTACTTTGCTGCTAAAAACAGTTCAGTCCCTCACCTTTTAAATTAAACAGATTAGTCCTTATTCTCTCTAGTTCTCACACAATAGGTCCAAAATGACCATTATGCCCTCACTTCCTTTTTTTTATTATTTTTTTTATTTTCTCTCTTTTTAGTTTTTTTAATTTTTCTGTATATATATTTTTTTGCTTCTCTCTCAGCTCTCTCTCTCTCTCTCTCTTCAGATTGGGGATCTCGGCCATAGCCTCCATGACAAGGCCCCCTCCACCCCTCATGGAAGCTCCGCCGCCACAATTCCATCTCCACCTTCTTCGTGGTCCCTACTAAGCTCAGCCACCTCTCCTTCTCCTCATCCTCCACCACTCCCACCAATAAGCCCCACCACAACTGCGGCTTCCCAACCTAAAATGGCGCTGTGACGCCACACCATCGGTCCTCGGAGCTCGATCTGGAGCTTATGTCCCTCAAAAGATCGAGTCCTACTCCTCTGTCCTCAGAGCTCGATCTGGGTTTGCTGTTGGATCGAAGAGCTGATCCGACGGGTAGATCGCGACAACCATGAAATAATAGGTTCAGAATCCACACAGCTGCCTATGCAGCTATCGTCCTCCGACATCGAGTCTATCTTTTTCTTCTCTTTTCTGGGTTGCAAGTTTCCTTCTCTCTCTTCAGAACTTGTAATTTGCATGATTGATTTTTTCTGCTTTGCCTTACCAGGAACTTCAGTAAGAAGTAGCAAGAGCTTGAACCGCTCATGTTGAAGATCAACCCATTCTTCTTCATGATCATCGTATCTAATATGGTGAAGTTTTTTCTCCTTGTCTGTTGGATCGAAGAGCTTGAACTAGAGCTGGAAGATTGGAGGCAGTGGTCATCAGAATCGGGAGGGGGGGTGGAGAGAGCGTCATGCCTTAATCGGCGATGGGGTGGTTGGGCTTTGGTCGGGTTTGTGTTGTGGTTCAATTGATGGTGACAGTGATGAGAGTCAATGGTGGTCGAAATTGATTCTTTCCGGTGATTGCATAGGGAAGAGAAGAAGAGAGAGAGAGAATCAAAAAAGGGAGAAAAAATAAAAAAAATAGAGAAAAAAAATTGAAATAGTAATAAAAAGAGAAAATGAGGGGCAAAATAGTCATTTCAGATCATTTTGGGACTTGTTATATGAGAATTAGAGAGAATAAGAACTATTCTGTTTAATTTAAAAGGTGAGGGACCAAACTGTTTTTCAGGCAAAAGTATGAGGAGTAACAAGTATTTAATCCAATTTTTTAATAAGTTGGGCTTTGTGTAATATCTGCTATCAAATAAGGTGAAATATATGTAGGTAATATTCAAAAATATTATTCATCTAATTTTATTCTTAAATAATAATAGAATAATTCGTATAGAGATTCTGAAGAATGACGTATTTACCTGCTAATATAAGAACTTGTAGGTTTTTTTTGAGAAAATAAACAATCTATTAATAACCAAACAGTTACAAATCATCAGATCCAAAGTTCTGAACCGTCAGGGACTTACATGAGCTAAAAAAGCTCAACCCCAACCCAATTTAACCTATAACCAGACCTATGTATAACGATACCAACCTGCCACCAACATTAAGATGAACTGTTTTCACCCGTTCGGACACCGCATCCCAAAATAGCCAGACCACGTGTAAGAGTGATTCATCATCACACTGATAACCAGAAAGTACCGACAAAAGACCAGAAACACCAAGACACCAAACAATGACATCGACACCCAGAAACAACCAAACCCTCTCTCACAAGAGGAGGGACTTATTCTTAACAAAACAACCACCAAAACCAAACAACACCTAACTAAACAACAGTACACAAAAATCACACTAGAGGCCCAAGAACATAGGCTCAGCCCAAAGAACACCATCCCCAGCAAAGGCCAAGCGAGGTAGGCAAACCCTCCTGCTACCAGCGAGCCCCAACGCCAGCACGCCGTCACCACGCATCAAAACTGCACCTCGCCGAATCCCTCAACCGTTGCACCATCCTGACACGCCACAAACAACACTTGCATCAAGCTGACGACCTCAACCAGGTCCAAATTATAGACCGTACAGATCCCTTCCAGGATCGGCCTCACCACGTTCAAATCTGATCAGCCACAACCCAAAAAGCAGGGACATTGACGTTAGAATCCACCGCCGGAACTCCGAGTTCGGTCGCTGCACCTTCGCTGTCGTCGCCCTCGATTCGATAGAGACAGATCGAAGTCAATCCGCCCATACCGGAAATGACGACCCATCCTCTCTCCCAGAGCCAGGCCGCTGCCTTGAGACCCCTCCACTACTCATACCACACCATCCTCTCCCAGGCCAGAACGCAGCGGCTGAAAAGCCAGTGACGTTCGGCTAGGCAACAGCATACTCACCGTTTGTTTTTTGTTTTCCTCCTTAGAGTCTAGGGTTTCCGTGTAATATGTGGTTTCTATCCTTCATAAGAACTTGTAGGTTGAGGAGACTCTTTGCACAATTTTACAATGTTCTTGACCACTATCCAAGTGGGAGCATAGGTTGACCAATGAAAAAGACTTGTCACTACGGAAGGATGTAATGGATATGTTGGAGGGGTGGTAACATGTTCCTTGGACAATTTTCACTATTTGACTATTTCTTGGAACGTTCACCTCGAGTATTACTATACATATTTTATAGAGAAGTAAATAAGTTAGTAAACAGGTTTGTCGGTTTAAGATACTATTAGAGAATGATATTTTGCACACTTCACAATCATGAGAATCGACAGAGATCTAAGAAGGGGGCTATGTCTCCTGTGCTCGTCAAATTTTTCAAGATAATAAATAAGTGCTCAAAAAGAAAAATTGTATCCCACATCTAAAACTCTATACAATAGAGGAAGCTCCCCTACTTGTATAAAGACTCTTGCCCAGTGGAAAAATCAAGGTTCACTAGCCTAATGCTGTCTCGCGTGGCCCATAATGGCATAGTGAGCTCACTCCCTCCCATGATAGGGATTGTGAGGGCTGTAAACATTTTCTGGGAAAGAGTTGTGGTTAATTACCTATAAAACAACATAAAATACATATACATGGTACTAACCTATTAAAAACTCTATGATGTTGTGGTTAATTACCTATAAAACAACATAAAATACATATACATGGTACTAACTTATTAAAAACTCTATGATGTTTAACGTTAATAACTTTTATTGTGGTACTAACCTATTAAAAACTCTATGATGTTTAAGTCAGTTAATAACTTTTATTGTGAAATAGAGTTGGGAAATATAACGACTGAAATAAGTTACATACAGCGCTCTCGCTTCTTCTAACAAGAGTTTTTGTGTAGTCCAACTGTCGGGTTGTATTATTTGATGCTCAAATAATGAGCGATTTTTAGCTGAGATGCTCATACCTTACCAAGTGTATTGGTTAGCACATGTGTTAGGTTCACATATGAAATTAGATTCATGAAATAACCTAAATGGTTATTCTAAATTTCTAGACGCATATTACATCGATAAGAATACATTGATGAGAAGAATCAGACTCAATTGTAGCACATGATAAAGTCAATAAACATGCTTGAACCGATAAGCAAAGCAATAAGAGATTGTCCTTCAAACACATTAGTAGAGCAACCCATACCATAGCGACTAGCATACAAGTACGTGGTTTGTCGCGGAAGAAATCGTTTACCTAGGGTTTCCATAGGATTCCTCTACCTCTCTTGCATAGCTCATGGTACCAAAATTTGACAGGGACATTTAGAGCTTCCTGATTGATAAAAAAAACCATATATTAGCAAAAGAATCGTACTATTCCAATAATCATACAAATAATCAATCCATTAATTCACTGTTTTGTTTGCTCCTTTGTGGCTGCCTCTTGATTTTTAATTCATTTCCCACTCCAAAAAAGAAAGAAATAAAATAAATAAAAAACTATTTATTCTTTGTGGAGCGAAGTCAACCATATTGTTTTGTGTTGGTCCAATAGAAATGATATCAGTTGCTCCCATAATAATAGTGGTGAAAACTGAAAGCAGGGGTTGTTTTGTTGGGAGAGCAATTTTGTTAGGTAAACTAATGTTATGGAGAGAAAGGAAGTAAGAGCAACTCCAACAGCTTCTCCATATTTTGATTTTTCTCTACTTTAGGGAAAAATAAGCCTCTTTTGCTCCAACAGATTCCCTATAATTATCTCTATTTTAGAGAAAGTGAGGAGAGAGAAAACCAAATTCCCTATATTTACAGCAAACTCCAAAATTTTAAAGAAGAATATGGAGATTTTATAGATTACTGTAAACTAGAGAATCTGTTAGAATTGGAGAAGAAAAATAGGCTAAAGGTTTGACTTTTGCTTCTCTATAATACAAAAATTATAGAGAAGCTGTTGGAGTTGCTCTAAAGAGCAGTGGAAAAGCCAACGACTTGAAATGATTGAAGGAGCAAACGAAACGAAACAGCAGCCCACTTTTCTATACGGATTACGGAGGGATATTTGTACGTGAGACTATCTGCACGCGCTCTTGGAAGCATGTGAGAAGCACCCCTCTACGTTCCAATGAAATTAGGTTTGTAAGTTATTACCATTTTTAATTGTCTTTTTTGGGAAATCCTTGAAATATTCTGTGTATTATGGTTTCATGTCAAAGAAATAAGATGATGAAATAATTTAAGTCAATGAAGTGCGGTAGTGGCACAATGATGACATGTTTATTTACTTGTAACCAGTATGTGAGGAGGAAGAGATCTCATTATAGCTTATGAGTTTCCAGTGTTATTAGTTAAGAAAAAAAAAATCCTAGACCAAGTAAATATTACATTTTATCACAATACGCATTATGTCTCTCTTATTGCATTCAACACTTTTATTGATCAAGACAAGATGACAGGTTACATAATGGAGGTTCGTAATTTTATCTTCATTCTTTCAAAATGTTTATCCATTATTCTTTCGTTCTACATTTTAAGAAAAAAAAAATGAAATTATGAATATACTTTCTAAAATAAGGTTTATACATTTTCATGCTAATAAGAGCATCTCCAACAGGTTTACTATAATTTCTTTAGTATAGGGAAGTAAAAATTAAAAACTAAAAAAAAAAAAATTATGCTCAAACTCTAACAGATTCTCTATTTTACAGATTCTATAATTATTCCCTAAATCCTACTATAAAATTTTACAGATTGCAGTAAAAATAGGAAATTTTATTTTCTCTCTCATCACTATCTCTATTTTATGAATAATTATAGAGAATCTGTTTAAGTAAAATAGCTAAATTTTTTCCTAAAATGGAGAAAAATTAAAATATGGAAAAGCTGTTAGAGTTAGTCTAAAAGCAATACCAAAAGGACATTGAATAATTTCGGCACCCAATTCTGTTTGGCCACCTTTCTAATCCTAATCCATTTTTATTACCATTTCAATAAATTCTAGGGTCATTAAAGAGCCGGCGCGTGGGAAGGTGAAGAAGGTGTAATGAGTTATAGTAAACAGAGAGTCTTTTCTCTTCACTGAAAGCTGCCACTGGTTCTGGTGCTTGGAGACACTCCCCCTTCCCCACACTCTCTATCAATGTTATGTTATTTTACTCCTACTCCCTTTCTTTTCTCTTATTATTAAAACAACAAAACCTACATGTTACTTTTTTTTTTATTCCTTGAATCTCTTGATCCATGCCCTTGTTCCCCAGAGCCCTAAATGCCTCTCTAGGGCTCCAATCTCTTCCTCTCTCTAGCTTGGTGCTTGGATTTGACAGCTTTTTTCCACAGCAGAGACATAAGGGCCATTTTGGAGGTGCTCTTTGCTGAAGGTAGGCTACCTTTTTTGCAGATTTTGTCTTTGGTTTTCAGAATTTGGGATTTTGTTTCTTGTGGATTAGTGGGGTTTGTTGATACATTGAGACTAGGCATTTTTACTGTGCAAGAAGTGGTCTTTTTGAGGTTTTATGTGTTGGGTTGAGGTTGGTCTGGTGAAAGATTGGAACTTTGCTGTTGGGTCTTTGCAATTTTGGGTTTTGGTTCTTACAAAGACTGTAACTTTGTGTTTGTGAAGGGTGGATTTGCTGTTTGCATTTGGTGAATGGTGGTTTTGTATGTTGGTTGAGTTGAATTCTGGGTTTTAGTTGGATAACTTTTCGTTTCTAGTTTTGAGCTTCTGTGTGTGGGATTTTGAGTATGGCAAATTGGTCATTATTGGCATAAAGGATGAGAATTGTGTTGTAAGAATGCAAGATTTTTGAGGGTGTGAATTTGGTTGTGAAGGAGGGCCTTCTTGTGGGTGGTTTGGGGCACAATGGGTTGCATGTATTGCAAGCCCTCTGCAATTGAGGATAGCAAGGAGAGCCCCAGAGAGCGATTGTCCAACAAGGCAGCATCAGACTCGCGGGCGGCGAGGGTGGCTTCCTCAAGGAGAGAGGAAGCTTATCGTGCAAAAGATCGAAATGATAGCAATGACGGGAGAGCAATGTTGATTGATAAGCACTCAAATGGGGCCGCTCGATCACATGGTGACAATTATCAGAGGAAGAGGGAGAAAATGGAGTATGTTGCTCCTCTACATCCCGGGATGGGCAGCATTCCGAAAGCTGCAGAAGGAGAACAGGTCGCAGCAGGGTGGCCATCATGGCTAGCTGGAGTGGCTGGAGAGGCCATTAAGGGGTGGATACCACGACGAGCAGATTCATTTGAGAAGCTAGACAAAGTAAGTTTCTTTCTTTATTAGTTTGGAAGTTAGCTTCATGTTCACCAAGGCAGATATTGTTTTCTTTATTCATTGATCCATGGAATTTAGGTTGTCTTATTTTGCTTATTGAGATTGAAATTTGGTATATGCTAACCCTTGAAATCTCTTTTCTTGTGCTTCAAAGCTCATTGAACATTTTTTTCCTCATCTTTGTAAAAATTTAGTCTATATATTAGTCTTAGTTCAGTATTAATGTTATTACTGATTGCTCTGATTGGAGAGTAATTTCAGGGAGCGAGTAAAGTACTTGAGTTTCAGCCATCTTCATTGATCGTGTTGCTTTATGTATATTTGTGAGTGGGCACACAAAATTTATATTAGGGTGCAACATCAATGTGGTGCTTTTCTTATAATCTAAATCAAAAATACTAATAAGTATAAGCGAGTGCAAAAAATCTGCACTTAGGGCTATCATACTCTGGGGCTGAGAGAATCTTATGTAACAAGAGTAGAGAATTAAACAACAATATCGACCATCATTTGTCTTTTCTTTCGCCAGGATTGGTATTATATGCTTGAAGTTCTTCTCAAGTGAGTGGCTTAGAAGCATCTTCTTCACTCCCATTTATCTAATGCAGATTGCAGAAAATTTGTTCTATTTTAATTTCATTGCCAGTTTGAAAATTTTTCCTGAAGAATGTTGTAATCAGAACCATGATTACCATTTGACTTGGTAATCTTTTTCTTACCTACATTGTCGTCAAGATACAAGCTGTGTCAAAGCATGTATCAGTTAATGTGTTTATTAACTAAAATAAATGAAGAGAATATGTTGGATCTCCTTTTGATTTGTTACTGGTTTAATAACATACTGGATTTGCCGTTGGCTGGTCATTAACTAATTGCTGATCAAATGTGTACCCGGTTTAGTTCCTTAAAAAACCTTTTGTCTGTAGCACATGATGAATAAAAAAAAAGTCTAGGGTTGATCATGCATTTGTTTTCTTCACTCATTCATATAATTTTATGTGAAATTACTATTGACTCTAAGAAATCTACTGGACTTGAGCAAAGATCATGAGTTAAGCCCCCCCGTTTGGGATAGCTTCGCTTTTTTTAAAATCGGCTTTTGTCTAAAATCTTAGATTTTATTGTGTTTGGTAAATAAATAAAAAGCAGCTTTAATTCAAAATTACAGGTCACTGGCAGCCGATTTTAGAAGCAACCCAAATTTTAGAAGCTGCTTTCAATTAAAACACGATTTGAAGTTATTTTATGTACTGACAACATTTTTAAAAGTATTCTTTTCCAAACACGAACCTGTTTTAATTCACAGCTGATTGTTCTCACAACACAGCATCATCTATTTTTTTCAAAAGTCAAGCAATCCCAAACTAGCCCTAAGTTTGCAACCTATACTTACTAGTATGGATGAAGTCAGTTAACATGGAGATTTTTTTTTTTTTTTTCTTTTCCTGTTGATGAGTTGAGATGGTTTTAAACATAACAATTTTATGTTGCCAGTCCTAAGACTTTTGTGATTATACAAGTTGAGTGCAGAAGTTATATAAGGGGTTGCATAAATTCTAGTAGTGTAGTTGATTTGTAAGTAAGAAGATTGGTCTTTCTTATCCCTACTCTGCTAAGTTATGTTTTGGGTGTTCTATTGGATGTAACTTAGAACCATCTTCTGTTTATTTTCCTTTGTCTAGCTTTTAGATTTTTACAATTTGTGGCTTAACCAATAGATTTGTCATATTTACCATTTAATACATATTATGGTGTTGGCTATTCCTTTTCCCCAAATAGTACTGTCCTCTAGAGATTGCCACTTTTGGTTATTTAACATTTATTTTGTGCAGATTGGTCAGGGAACATACAGCAACGTCTATAGGGCTCGTGATCTTGATCAAAAGAAAATTGTAGCGTTGAAGAAAGTGAGGTTTGATAACTCAGAGCCCGAGAGTGTTCGCTTTATGGCAAGGGAAATTCTCATCTTACGGAGGCTTGATCATCAAAATGTGATAAAACTAGAAGGTCTAGTTACGTCAAGGATGTCTTGCAGCTTGTACCTTGTTTTTGAGTACATGGAGCATGATTTGGCGGGGCTTGCTTTACACCCTGGCCTGAAATTTACAGAAGCACAGGTATGTATTAGTAATTTTTGCATCTCAGTCTAAATATATAAAGCTCTGTTTTTCCTCTTTGACTTTTCTTTCTAGAAATAACAATATGACCTTGCCCTCATCATCACCAACAGTTGATGCTACTGGTGTATTTTGTTTACCATAGCACTTGTATACTTGTGTGCATAGTATCTTGTATTTCAAATTCCTCTTTACATTTTAACATAGAAACTTCAGTATGGTATTATTTAAACTGTTTATTTGGGATGGAAGCATTGAGATCTCATTCATTTATTGGCAGGTTAAATGTTACATGCAGCAACTATTATGTGGGCTTGATCACTGTCACAGTCGTGGGGTTCTGCATCGTGACATTAAAGGTTCCAACCTTTTAATTGACAACAGTGGCATGTTGAAAATTGCTGACTTTGGTCTGGCGAGTATTTTTGATCCCCATCAAAATCAGCCTCTAACTAGCCGTGTTGTAACTCTTTGGTACCGACCGCCTGAGCTATTACTTGGTGCTACTTACTATGGGACTGCCGTTGATCTGTGGAGTACAGGTTGCATACTTGCTGAACTCTATGCAGGCAAACCGATTATGCCGGGAAGAACCGAGGTATGTATAGTTGTTTCGCTCTTGAGTCTGTCAAGATGATGCGCTTAACCACTTGATATTGTTCAGAATCATTGTGGCACAAATGCATACAATTGTCAAGATGATGGTCTTAACTACTTGATATTGTTCGGAATTGTGGTACAAATGCATAGAACACATGGCAATAGAGGTTAAAATTCCCAGTAGTTCTTGCTCTTGACAGTCCAAACAATATTTGGATTTGCAAATTATAAACTAATATTTGATTTTCCTTGCCACTGGATTTGTGTGTGTTTGTGTGTTGTTGGTGGGGTTCAACAAAGTTTCTATGGAATTTTATTTCATTCTTTGGTGGACCATGTCTTAATATCTCATTCAATATGAATGCCATAACTTTTCTTTCATTCTTTTGACCTGTTTTTGTGGGATTTTACAACATACCCCAAGTGGTGGCACTGGCATCTCCCATATGTCTGTCTTCTGGCTTCTTGAATCAGCTTTTTCTTTGGAAGTACGATATAGAGTCAGAAGTAGTCTGACTGTAGTATGTAAATTTTTTTTTCTCTGTCCGATATGGCATATTACAGAATATGAGATGGAAAAAGACGGTTCCTTAGGATCTGGTTTCGTAACTTCTTCTGGTTGTGAAGATATTGGCTGGTAGGATACATCCCCTATAGTTATGTGGGTTCTCTTATTGTTGTGATGTCCCTTTCGGGTTTTTGTGTCTTTTGCCTCTCTTAAATGTAAGTGTAACTGAGTAATGTCTGCTGATGATCTTACTTTGTGGTTTTTTCCCCTTGTAGGTGGAGCAGTTGCATAAGATTTTCAAGCTTTGCGGCTCACCTTCTGAGGATTATTGGAGAAAATCAAAGTTGCCTCATGCAACCATATTTAAGCCTCAACAGCCTTATAGACGCTGTGTGACAGAAACTTTTAAGGATTTCCCTGTACCAGCTCTAGCTCTTATGGACACCCTTCTTTCCATAGACCCTGCGGATCGTGGATCTGCATCTTCTGCTCTCAAGAGTGAGGTTTGGATTCTAAATTTAGTCCTATACCTTTGGACAGTCTTTGTGTTATCTTGAGAGTTACTTTGACACAATTTTAGAGCTCTATGTGTGCCTCTGCATGCTCATATGTGCAGTAGATCCTATTTTTGAGGTTTAAGTCTGTTGCCTCTGGTGCTTTGAGAAGTAGAACTTCACTATGTTTTATTGTTTTCTCAAGTGTATGGGAGATTTCAACCCCTATCAGATATATACTTGCGGCAAGAAAATAATGCACGAAAGTTATTATTTTCCATCACTAATGGTTATCAGCTGTGTATATCATGTTAAGTTGCAACATCTAGATTGCAGCAAGTTCTTTTGTTTGCCTATTCTTGACTATTAAGTTGGAGAAGTACTTGACAAGACAGTTGATACTCTTCTCTGTGCAACTATTTAAATTTTAGATGTCACTATACTTTGGCTAGAAGTAGTTTATTTCGACAAAGCTTCTGACTGTAAGGTTATTTATTTATTTATTTATTTTCATTTTTTCTAACAGTTCTTTACTACAAAACCTCTGCCTTGTGATCCGTCAAGTTTGCCAAAATATCCTCCCAGCAAAGAGTTTGATGTTAAAGTACGGGATGAGGAAGCTAGAAGGTGAATATTGTTACATAAATCAGTAGCTTACTCTTTGGAACGAGTTTACTTGTTTTTATTCTCAATCTTCTTGAAAGCATTGCACCCTATATTGTGTTTATACATAGACACGTGTTTACTTATATTTGTGGAATTATTGGGACTCTTGACCTCCTGGGCTCCTTTGATGCATGCTTCCTGTCCTGTGGCCGGATTCATGCTTCTGGGGTAACAAAATAGCCTCTCCATATATGGGAAAATATTGGAACTTGATGATTCTCTGTGCTTAATGTATATCATGGCGTTGGATAAGCTTAGTGATTAACAAGTGGCACCATATGATCCTGGACTCTCCTTTGAAAAGTTAAAGGGTGGACTCTGAAGTTTGAACACAGGCCTCGTTAAATTTATAGCTATTAAAAGATA
This sequence comes from Rosa lucieae, assembly GCA_024704745.1. Classification (NCBI taxonomy): domain Eukaryota; kingdom Viridiplantae; phylum Streptophyta; class Magnoliopsida; order Rosales; family Rosaceae; genus Rosa; species Rosa lucieae. The sequence continues at coordinate 28,295,816 of CM045496.1, read as the reverse complement.
ATAGGCCGCTATAATGCAACGGTCTCATTTATAAGTGCCATAAGAGTAAAAGTGACACATTATTCCATGGTCTTAGCTTTATGATAGCATGTTCTTGGGATCAGGCTTGTGTCATTTTAAAGATCTGTGCTTGCTTAACTGATGATCATCAGTCAAATTCTGTCAACTTCTTTAAACGTTTATTTTGCGATGGGTTTTTCAAACGTAATATTCATAGTTTTCCTATAATTTATTGTGGTGCATCTCTTCTACTCCTAAGAACTTTTACTGATGGTCATCCTTATAATCTGTTTTCACGTGCATTGGTAGACAAGGAGCAGCAGGCAAGGGCCAAAGGCCTGACCCTGAAAGGAGAGGAACAAGAGATTCTCGAGCCATGCCAGCACCTGATGCCAATGCTGAATTAGTCATGTCAATGCAGGTAAACTGATGTTATTCTAGTAAGAGTAATTACGTATCTTCATTGCTGATTCATGTTGTAATTGATATGTGTCATGTGTGTTGATACTTGTCTGAGTGCTTCTTTTCTTTTACACGAGTTTGCATTTCTATGTGATTTTTACTGGGATTTTTTATTTCATGTTATTGTTGGGAAGCTGATGGGAACTTGGAATATATTCTGTACTTTTTAAATCAGTTGTCTCAATGCATGGACCACCATAACAATAAGAAACTATATCCTACCCAGGAGATTCTCTCTCTTAATTTTCTCTTGCTTTTCTCTGCACATAGGATTTTCAAATCATGACTGCATATGGAAGGCTGGGAAAAGCTTTTTATTTTTATTTTTATTTTTTTTATAAGCAAGAAATTCTAATTTTCAACTCAATTAAATGCAAGAACCCAACATAATGATTTACGCTAGTTTCAGTTGCCTTTAAGTGTAATCCTTGTTACAGATCCCATTTTGTATTTCATATACTTCACATAACATTGACTGTTGTTAACTTGTCTGTTTGTCAACAATGGAACCTTAGTCTTGCATTTTTTAGTCATTGAGATAATTTGTTTCTTAACAAATTTTGGATGAGCCTTATTGCATGTGACTATTCAGAACATTGCACAGTTTTGGACTCAAGGTTCTTTTAACTGCCCTCTTTCAGTTTATGAGATGCTATAATTCATATTGTAATTTATTTGGTATTGTTTGACTCTTACTTCATATGGGATGATACAGTGGCTTTCTTGTTACAGAAAAGACAAGATCAATCTAATTCTAAAAGCCGAAGTGAGAAGTTTAACCCTCATCCAGAAGAAGTTGCTTCTGGCTTTCCAATTGATCCTCCTAGGCCATCACATGCTGTAGAAGCGGGTATAGAATCTCATGGCCATAATCATAAGAGAGCTTCCCATTCAGGGCCACTGTCGCATCGCGCGGCATGGGCAAAGTCTACGAAGAACCCAGATGATGCCCCAAAGATTTCAAATGGGGCTGACTTGTCGGGAATGTCAGGTTTAGTGGCAGCGAGGAGAAGTATGTTGACTGAGGAACGCAGAAAAAGGTCTAATTCTTCCCAAATGGATGTTCCAAAAGCAATAGGCCGGTTTCCAGGATCATTCAAGGAGGCCTCAGATCCTTTACCACATGACCAAAAACCTGTTGTAGGTTCTAATAGAAAAGATGATGTCAGAAGCAACAAAGATCCAATTATTGTGAGTACTTCCCCTCGTGCTGTTTCCCCTATGATTATTGCCTCTTTACTCTTGTTCAGCATTTGATTGCTTAGTCTATAGTGACTTTTATTCAATATTCTTATTGGCCAATCAATGACTTATCTATTATTTTTTTTCCTGCTTATTTCAGGTTGGTTATGGATCAAAGGGTCACAAAATTCACTACTCAGGTCCGTTGTTAGTCCCCTCTGGCAACATGGATCAGATGCTGAAAGACCATGATCTCCAGGTCCAAGAAGCTGTTAGACGAGCACGAATTGACAAGGCAAAGGTCCGAAAATATCAGGCTGAAGGCAACCAAATATCCACCAATTCGTTATTTGTTTCTGGTCGATGAGCCAGGTTTTAGTAGACCCCAAAATCTGAGCATCAGGAAATTCACGGCAGAATAATTGCTGGTTCTCTTGTGACATAGTTATTTATTGGGGGGGGGGGGGAGGTTGTTTTTTTCTTTTGTACAGGGGGGGGCACTCAGTGGAAGAATAGCCAATATCCACATCTAAAATTGAGTTTATAGCTTAGAACTCTCCTGTATCTTTTTTCCACTTTGCTACTCAAGTCAAATATGGCCCATTCTTGTACAGCTTTTTACAAGCCATAAGCTGTGGAGTATGTGGGAAATATGAAATGTCTTTCGGGATTAAACTTAAGTTGCCCAGATATGTCCTACTTAGTGATAATTTAATCTTTATTTATTCATTCCGGGAATACAGAGGTGATTGGGTAGGAATCTACTTGCTGTTTTCATTTCACATTTCTTTTCTCACCTTCACATCTAGTTATGATTACCGTGTTTTTTACAGCTTGACTAATGGTATATGCACCAATGAAAGATGCTGCCGATTTCTTTAACCTTGAATTTTCAATATAACTGGGACCTGTGTAAATTGGGTTGGGGTGATTGGCACTATAAGGTTGAAAATCTATGCTAGTCGTGTTGGACCTGTCATATTGAAAAAGTGGTGCAGACAACTATCGAGAAACTTGAATTCGGAGTCGATTTCATGCTTTATATATTGACTGCTAATGCTGCAGTTGAAACTCACAGATTGCTCCTACTGCCTTTAGAGTTCTAAACAATGCTTTCTCTTCAATTACTTGTGCTATTGCTGTCCAAACTTTTTCTGCTTCAATCTACTTTTGCAATTGATTTTGCCTTCAATGGTTTCAATTCTTCTGATATCTTGCTCTATGGCAATGCAACAATAGATTCTGGTGTTCTTTCTCTTACTGAAAATAGCACCTATTCTATTGGTAGAGCTCTCTACAGTGCCAAGGTACCCACAAGGTATCCAAACTCCTTAAACCTTCTGCCTTTCACAACCTCTTTCACCTTTTCTATATCTCCAAACAAGGATCTTCTCGGGGGCCATGGATTCGTCCTCATTTTTGTCCCTGCTCCTGGTATCCAAGGTGCCTCTGCAGCGCAGTATCTTGGCTTCTTGAACAATACAAACGATGGTAATCCTAGCAACCATGCTTTTGGTATCGAATTTGATGTGTTCCAAGACAAAAAATACGGCGATATTGACAATAATCATGTTGGTGTTGATGTCAATTCTCTAACTTCTCTGGCTTCTTACAAAGCCGGATACTGGTTTGCCGATGACACGAAGGAGGACAGTAACAGCACTAATTGGTCTTTCAAGGAACTAGAGCTGAACGATGGAGCCAATTACCAAGTATGGATTGAGTTCTGGAACAACCAGCTCAGCATCACATTGGCTCCAGAAAACATAAAAAAGCCAGGGAGACCTTTGATTATGGTTCCTCTTGATCTCTCTGATGTTTTCCTTGATGAAATGTACGTGGGGCTCACTGCATCAACCGGAGCAAACATGGTAAATTATAAAATTTTGAGTTGGAGCTTCAGTAATTGAAATTAATAGTGCTCATTCTGTGGTTCTTAACAATTACTTGTCATGAATTTGGGTCGGAATATTTGTAATAAGCAAGCTGCCTTCATGGAGCTACATGTATGTTGGTTATTTTGCATAGTTACATTATAGAACTCTAATACTTTTTGGTTCAGATTTTCAACTGGGTTATTTATGTTTTATGGTACTGTAATTTGTAAACTATTGTCTTTTCCTAGTTTTCATCTCGGATAATGTTTGAGATCATAAATAGTGTTATCAAATTTAATGTCATGTCATCATTTCTAAATTCTAACAAAATAATTCAACGTAATGATGTATCATTCACCACAGCAGGTATCATGTCATTTGGTATTAAAACTTCGTAAAAAATTTGAGTTATGTAGCATTCCTCTTCCATTCATGAAATTCTGGGTGGGTTTGTTTATGTTTGCTTTTTGGAGGGCCGCATTTGTTGCTTGGTCATGTGGTCCAGAGGCCACAATACAGACGTGAATGTGCCTGGTAGGACATGAGTGTCTACCACACAAAAAAAAACTCAAACGAATCTTATGTTCTAATTAAGATCAGAAAATCCTCAATTAATTGGGTTGAGTAGGCCAATGCCTACAGAAACACAGAAGCAGTTTAAGTAATTAAGGTTCTTGTCCTGAGAACTTCTAAAGTTGAAAGACAGAAGAGAAAGTGCCAAGAAATGTTTCTACTAAAAAGAGCAGAAAAATTTAAGGGTCTAAGTAGCAAAGGAATGTTTATACTACTAGACTACATATGATACTATTACAAATAGAGTGATTAGATTTGCTTCAAAAATTTGGTTTAATGTTCATATACTTGAATTGTTAACTCGATGGCAAAGTAAATTGGAGCATATTATTTTTTGCGAGAAACTAGTTTTATCCTTATCGATCATTGAATTGGTTCTACGTCCTATTGTTTTGGTGGAGGTGATGGATGCCCTAGCGGCAAGGGGATCCCCTTCTTTGGTGTCATCTATTACTCCTATTAGGGATGTCGTTCCCCATAAATTTGCATGGACGACAAGTGTATGACGACATTACCTTTTTTTGTTTTAATAGAAAAAACTTCCTAGCCAGTTTCCTCTATCGTAGCACGAAGCCAATTTCCTTAGTTCTCTATCTTTCTCGTTTTATGGCCAAGTCAAATTGTTCTTTTGCTTGAGTTTTTTTTAGGGTTGTGACTTGGTTGGTTCGAATAGGTTATAGGTATTACCGACTTCAAAGTCAAAACTTTCGGTTTCAAAATTGAGCTACCAATTAACAACCAAAATTTTCGGTTTTTAATCATATCTACCAAATTTGGTATTTCATTTTTCGATATTACTAATTTTAAAACAACTAATTCTTTGTAATATAAATTAGAAAACAATACTAGGTTTTTTCAATTTTAAGTCGTAAACGTAAACTTTGTATTCATCTACTTATCATAGCTCTCTTTTGTACATATGACATTAAGTTTTAGTCATTTTCAATAAAACTACGTTATTCAACATCTTTGATCAGGTTACTTAAAATACATGTACTACTAACATAGTATATGCAATAATGTTCATACTATTATGAAATTTTTTATGTTTATTTCTAAATATGCATGTATATATATTGAAAACTATAGTATATAAAACTAACATTTAGATAGCAACATAGTTATCAATCCCCGATACCCAGAGAGAGAAGTAGCTTCCATCACATTAAATAAATGAGTTATAGTAGTTTTTAGCATATAAGTTAGGGAAATGATGGAAAATATCACATTAGAGAGTGAAGTGATAAAAAGGTCACCTAATTTCCCACTTGATAAAAATGTCCATAATGTTCAAGTAAATCTCTATTTTGTGTTTGGCCCAAACTCTAGGTTACTTGACCTAGTGGTAATAGGGTTTAGAAGGATCTAGATATTCCTATTCAATGTATGATTACCTTTTCTTGTATGGTTCGAATTCTATATTTTGTAATCCTCTATATAAAGAGGCCCCTATTATCAATGAGAAAACACAGCAATTTTCTCTCAATTTCTGATTCCCTAAAACATGTTATCAGCACGAAGCCCTAACCCTGAAAACTCTAATTTCGTAACCTTCAAAATCCTGCAACCACCGCCCCACATATCGAAACCCTAGTCGGAAGGAGCCCAGAACCGGCGGCGGAACTACCTGAACAAGCCGGAAAACCCCTAACCGACCTTCATAAAAATCGAACCGGCCCCTGCCCTATGCCTCCCCTCTGTCTGCCCTCCGCGCATCTGCCGAGTTGCTGCAGAGAACTGTCGAGCCCTGCGCACCCCTGTGCCTACATCTGTCGAGACCTGCGCACCCCTGTGCCTGCCTCTGTCTACATTTGCCGAAAGCCCTACATAGCCCCTGCTGAGCACCTGCCGAGACCCCTGCATAGCCCTGCCGAGACCTGTCGACAGCTGCCTAGCCCATGCCGAGCATCTGCCGACCCCTGCGCAGCACCTGCCTACCAGCCTCCGCACTTCCCTGTAGCAGCCCAGCCTAGCTCCGGCCACCACCGTCGGCCACTTTTCAAGGCGACCTCCGGCAACCTTTTTCCAGCCACCTCTGTCAACTTTTCTAGTCAAGATTTCCGGCAACTTTTCAAGGTAAATTTTTCAAAAAGTTCCCGTTTTTTAAGTTTTTCATTATTTTCTTCTTTTGTCGGCTTGCAACCTCTCTTCTACTCTGACCCAACCTCTCTTCTTCTACCCCCCTTTCTTCTTCATAGGGGAGACCAAATAGCCGAACTGTGGGGGTTCGTACTCACTCCAAGCTTGGAGCTTGTGGAATCCTCTAAACTTAGAGTTTGTTGAGATAAAACGATCGACCGCATACATCATTGTTTTGATCTAATCCAACCCCTCTTGGAAAGAATTTCTTAGAAGCGACTACGCTCAGAAATTTTTATTGTTTTCATGGTCGCCTATTTCGCTCCGAAACTAACCCTACTTTCTTGTTGTTTTTCAGGATGAGTAACCTAAACTATGGCCAAGTCAAATTGTTCTTTTGCTTAGAGTTTTTTTTAGGGTTGTGACTCGGTTGGTTCGAATCGGTTATAGGTATTACCAACTTCAAAATTAAAACTTTCGGTTTTAAAATTGAGCTACCAATTGCCAACCAAAATTTTCGGTTTTTAATCATATCTACCAAATTCGGTATTTCATTTTTCGATTTTACTAATTTTAAAACAACTAATTCTTTGTAATATAAATTAGAACAAACAATACTAGGTTTTTCAATTTTATAGTCGTAAACTTTGTATTCATCTACTTATCATAGCTCTCTTTTGTACATATGACATCAAGTTTTAGTCATTTTCAATAAAACTAGGTTATTCAATCATCTTTGATCAGGTTACTTAAAATACATGTACTACTAACGTAGTATATGCAATAATGTTCATACTATTATGAATTTTTTTATGTTTATTTCTAAATATGCATGTATATATATTGAAAACTATAGTATATAAAACTAACATTTAGATAACAACATAGTTATCAATCCCCGATACCCAGAAAACATTCATCTTAGCATTTTCATGCAGAGAGAGCCACTGCTGAAGGTTAAACCTAGGCGGTGGTGGTCGAGAGAGAAGTAGCTTCCATCATATTAAATAAATGAGTTATAGTAGTTTTTAGCATATAAGTTAGGGAAATGATGGAAAATATCACATTAGAGAGTGAAGTGATAAAAAGGTCACCTAATTTCCCACTTGATAAAAATGTCCATAATGTTCAAGTAAATCTCTATTTTGTGTTTGGCCTAAACTATAGGTTACTTGACCTAGTGGTAATATGGTTTAGAAGGATCTAGATATTCCTATTCAATGTATGATTACCTTTTCTTGTATGGTTCGGATTATATACCTTGTAATCCTCTATATAAAGAGACCCCTATTATCAATGAGAAAACACAACAATTTTCTCTCAATTTCTGATTCCCTAAAACACATTATCAGGACGAAGCCCTAACCCTGAAAACCCTAATTTCGTAACCTTCAAAATCCTGCAAGCACCGCCCCACATATCGAAGCCCTAGTCCCAAGGAGCCCAGAACCGGCGGCGGAACTACCTGAACAGGCCAGAAAACCCCTTAACCGACCTTCATAAAAATCAGACCGGCCCCTGCCCTATGCCTCCCCTCTACCTGCCCTCCGCTCATCTGCCGAGTTGCTGCAGAGAACTGTCGAGCCCTGCGCACCCCTGTGCCTGCATCTGTCCAGACTTGCGCACCCCTATGCCTGCCCCTGTCTACACCTGCCGAAAGCCCTACATAGCCCTTGCTGAGACCCCTGCATAGCCCTGTCGAGACTTGTCGACAGCTGCCTAGCCCCTACTGAGCATCTGCCGACCCCTGCGCAGCACCTGCCTGCCAGCCTCCGCACTTCCCTACAGCAGCCCAGCCTAGCTCCGGCCACTGTTCAAGGCGACCTCCGGCCACCTCCGTCAACTTTTCTAGCCAAGATTTCCGGCAACTTTTCAAGGTAAATTTTTCAAAAAGTTCCCGTTTTTTAAGTTTTTCATTCTTTTCTTCTTTTGTCGGGGACTTGCAACCTCTCTTCTTCTACCCCCCTTTCTTCTTTATAGGGGAGACCAAATAGCAGAACTGTGGGGATTCGTGCTCACTCCAAGCTTGGAGCTTGTAGAATCCTGCAAACTTAGAGTTTGTTGAGATAAAACGATCGACCACATACATCATTGTTTTGATCTAATCCAACCCCTCTTGGAATAGAATTTCTTGGAAGCGACTACGCTAAAAAATTTCCAATTTCTTGGAAGCGACTAGGCTCAGAAATTTTTATTGTTTTCATGGTAGCCTATTTCGCTCCGAAACTAACCCTACTTTCTTGTTGTTTTTAAGGATGAGTAACCTAAACAAGTTGAGATTCGCTCCACTAGAGACAATAGGCGCAGGATACCACAAGTGGGTCAGTGATGTGCGCCAGCATCTTAAGGATGATGGGATCCTGAGTACGATCCAAGAGCTTAGTTAGGACGTGCTTACTCCTCAACAAGCTGCTGCTTTTGAAGCAAATAGAGCTACGAGAGAGGCGAATGAAGCTAAAGCCATCATTCTCATGACAAGGCACATGAACGACGGGCTCCAGAATGATTACCTCAATGAAGAAGACCCAAGAAAACTGTGGGTAGAACTGGAGCAGCATTTTGGCAACGTTCGTGACTCCCTGCTTCCACACTTAGAAGTAAGATGACATAGCCTTCGCTTATGTGATTTCAAGTATGTACTTGACTACAATTCGGAAGCACTTTGTATCAAGTCTTTGGTGGAATTCTGTGACAGAAAATCATTGACACGATGTTGATCGAGAAGACTCTCTCTATCTTCCCCGTCTCTGCATTGATAGTAGCCAAGAACTATCGGATTGATGTTAATGCTAGACGCATCACAAGATTTCATGAGCTCATTGGTGCAATGAACGTAGCTGAAAAGCACGATAATATACTTGTGAAGAACTATAACTCTAGACCCGTGCGAGCTAAGTCAATTCCGGAGTCTAATTATAGTCGCGCCTCTAAGTGAGGTTGCAAGGGGCGAAACCCTAGGATATGGATAATTCTCGCTCTAAAGACTAGGAAACCGCCAAGATAGGCGTGCACGTAACCATGGTGGTAAACGTGTGGAGAGAAAGAGAGAAAGAGAGAGATAGAGAGAGGCCAAGCCTCTGGTTATGGTGGTGACGCCACCAAGGAAAGAAACAGTCCTCATAACGCTTCTAAAGCACCTCGATCATGGGAACCTGACCATAAAGATGCTTGTCTTAGATGTGGACTACCTGGACATTGGGAAAGGACGTGTAAAGCATTCCAGAATGTTGCAAACACATACAAGATGTATCGTGAAGCAAGGGAGGCAAATTACATGGAACAAGAAGATCAAGATGGCGATCTCGATCTAAGGGCGGAAGACTTCAAGGATCAAGACCCAGAAACTGGCGATTTTGATTAAGTCTTTTTATTTTCCAAGAGATGTAGGCAATTGCCATATTATTTTTGTAGTAGATGCCAATGGTTTAATCTTTCTTCAAAGTAGGCGTACTCAGTAAAAATGTGATGTCTAGGAAGGTTTTGATGTTAGTAGTACTTAAGAGAGCCTTACTCCACCGACATCTCTCTACTCACTTGGTCACATTTGCGTTGGAATTACTGAAAGAAGTTAGACGACTACCATTGTTTTGCATTAGCTAGTTTTTTGATTAGATTTCCTCTAATAAAAGAAACAATGATGTAATCCCGTTGGCTTATTAATAAAAGTTGAGTTCTTTTCTTTATGACTCCTTTTTAATTTCGAGTTTTTTTAGGAATGGATTCTAGAGAACTACAGTGTCTTGCCGATAGTGCGACTACGCACACCATTCTATGTCATAGGCAATTATTCTTAGAGATGTTGCCTACACATTCCTCTATGACTACGATGGCTGGGCCATCAGCTTTAGTTCAAGGACATGGAATAGTCGAATTCCTATTGCCAAATGGTACCTTGATTAAAGTCACAGAAGCTCTCTACGCTCCTAAGGCAAGCCGTACCTTATTAAGCTTCAAAGATATTAGAGCCAACAGATTCAATGCGGAAACTCATACTGAGAACGGAAAAGAGTTCCTTTGTATTACCTCTAATGATTACGGACGAAAGCGCATCTTAGAGAAGCTTATGTGTCAATCTAGTGGACTTTATGTCACTACAATTCGACCAATTGAATCCAATAATGTAATAAGAGAATCACACGGACATCCATTCTTCAGAGTGAGAAGAAGCAAGAATTGAAAATTGATTCCTGGACTTAGCAAGACCGCAACAATTGCGCATCTGGCGCTGCAGCTGTCTTAGGGCGCCAAAGGGCCACCCAAGTCCCTTGTGATAACTCCATAAATGGCTCTACCCATGGCCATGATGCCATGGATGTCCCTCCCCATAGTTATGACGCCATGGATGATTCTCCCTATGGCCAAGGCGCCATGGATGCCACTTTCCATGGTTCCAACACCATGATGGGTCATGTAGCCACACATTTTGCTTCTACAAGTGCTACAAACACCCAGGCCCAACAAAATCCTCATTGGTTGCTTCTAAGGCCCCGCTCTCATTCTGCAAAGCCTGTTCATTAGGGAAATTAGGACCGAGACTGTCCTACTCAAAGGATCTCAAAATACTCATTCCGTTCTTACAGAGAATCCAAGGGGATATCTGTGAACCAATTCAACCATCATGCGGACCTTTTAAATATTTTATGGTATTGGTTGATACGTCGACACGCTGGTCACATGTCGCGTTGTTGTCCACTCGAAATGCTGCTTATGCTAAACTCCTCGCCCAGATTATCCTTCTACGGGCTCACTACCCTGACCATCCTATTAAGTCAATTCGACTTGATAATACTGGGGAGTTTACATTGAAAATATTCGATGACTATTGCATGTCACTGGGGATTAATGTAGAGCATCCAGTTCCCCATGTTCATACCCAAAATGGTCTCGCAGAAGCCGCTATCAAATGATTAAAAATGATAGCACGGACATTGGTTATGCGCACTAATCTCCCTGTTTCTGCTTGGGGATGTGCAATATTGCATGTAGCGACGCTATTTCTTCTATGACCCACTACAACCCAATCTTACTCTGCGTTACAGCTAGTGACTGGGTACGAGCCTGATGTCTAGCACTTACGCATTTTTGGGTGTGCCATTTATGTGCCTATTACGCCGCCACATCGTACTAAGATGGGTCCACAACGACGAATGGGCATCTATGTTGGTTATGAATCTCCAACTATCGTCCGCTATCTTGAATCCTTGACAGGCAATCTCTTTATCGCTAGACTTGCGGATTGTCACTTTGATGAGACAGTCTTCTCATCATTAGGGGGAGATAAGAACATAGATGTTCAATAGGAACGACATGAATTGTCGTGGTCTGTCTCCACTATGTCTCATCTCGATCCCTGTACCGCACAGTCCAAACTTGAAGTGCGAAGAATAATCGAGCTTCAGAATGTAGCAGACACTTTGCCTGAAGTGTTTTCTGATGTTGCCAAAGTGATGAGATCACACATACCTGCTGCAAACGTGTTTGTAAGGATTGATGTCCTGAATACTGGACATAACGCCATTCTTGTGACACCAGGAGATGGCGCCATTGCCCAGAATGGAAATGATGTGGCATCTATGGCAGCAGGTCCTGCAAGGAAGTGCGGTAGACCGATTGGTTCGAAGGATACTCGCCCTAGAAAGAGAGCTAATGAGGCACAAACAAATCCTTTGATCATTGATACTCAAAATCCTTCCCAAGAGAATGTTCCGGATTATGGTTATGTCCTAGAGACATCATTGGGGGACGCCTCAATGTCAGAACCTATCCCTGAGAATGTAGAGATATCTGTAAATTACACTAATGTACATGAGACTTGGGAAAGAAGCTCCATCATCATTGATGATGTATTCGCATATTCAGTGGCGCGTGAGATTATTGAGACCGATGACATCGAATCATGCTCCGTTAATGAATGCCAACATAGAGCCGATTGGCCAAAATGGAAAGATGCGATCCAAGCAGAACTTGATTCTCTAGCGAAAAGAAAGGTATTTGGACTAGTCGTACCAATACCGCCCAATGCCAAACCAGTTGGTCAGAAATGGGTATTCGTTAGAAAGCGTAATGAGAGAAACGAGATTGTAAGATACAAAGCTCGCCTTGTGGCGCAAGGCTTCTCACAACGCCCTGGAATGACTACGAGGAGACCTGTTATCCAGTAATGGACTTCATAACGTTCCGCTACCTTGTTAGTTTGGTAGTTTCCAAAAAACTGAACATGCAGCTTATGGATGTGATTACTGCGTATCTATATGGGGATCTAGATATAAAAATATACATGAAGGTCCCAGATGGACTTAAGTTACTTAAATCAAGTGGCTCTAAACCACGGAGCGCGTTTGCGATTAGATTGAAACGCTCACTATATGGATTGAAACAATCCGGACGGATGTGGTATAATTGTCTAAGTGACTGCTTGATTGGTAAGGGATATGTCAACAATGAACTATGCCCATGTGTATTCATAAAAAAAAGACAAGTTCCGGATTTGCAATAGTAGTAGTTTATGTCAATGACATAAACATAATTGGCACCCTTGAAGAGTTGAGGGAAACTGCTGAACACTTGAAATCCGAGTTTGAGATGAGAGATCTTGGGAAGACACGGTTTTGCCTCGCTTTGGAACTTGAGTAAGATGGTATCCTGATTCATCAATCAGCTTATACCCAAAAGATGCTTAAGCGTTTCAACACTGACAAGATTAAGCCTTCAAGCACCCTAATGGTTGTTCGTAGTGTTGATCCAAAGAAGGATCCATTCCGTCCAAAAGATGACGACGAAGATGTACTAGAGGTAGAAGTGTCATACCTAAGTGCAATAGGCACATTATTGTACTGAGCACAATGCATAAGACCGGATATCTCATTCACTGTGCACTTGTTAGCTAGATATAGCTCTGCACTAACACGACGTCATTGGACTGGTGTTAAGGATATCTTTCGATATCTAAGTGGTACGATCGATATGGGCTTGTTCTATCCCTACAGAGAGAATATGGATTCGGACCCATCAAGTTCTAGGGACGTCATACATGGTGGACTGCTTCCCTTCTCCCCATCCCAAAACGATATAAGTGTTTTGGAAGGTTTTGCTGATGCTGGGTACCTCTCTGACTCACACAAAGGTCGCTCCCAAACTGGCTATGTGTTCACCATGGGAAAGACCGCAATATGTTAGAGGTCTACAAAGCAGACCTAAGTCGCTACCTCTTCGAATCATGCAGAGATTATTGCTCTTCACCAATCGGTTCGTGAATGCATGTATATGGCTTCGATCCATAGTACGCATGTTCGAAACAATTGTGGTTTGAAGTCTAGCACAGATGAGCCTACTAGCATTTATGAGGATAATGCTGCTTGCATTGAACAAATGAAGCAAGGGTACATCAAAGGCGACAACACCAAGCATAAATCGCCTAAATTCTTCTACAATCAGCAACAACAGAAGCTCCTCAAGATCAAGGTCAACCAAGTTCGATCTGAGGACAATGTGGCAGACTTGTTTACTAAGTCATTGCCCAAATCTACGTTCGAGAAACATGTGGCAAGAATTGGCTTGCTGAAATTATCTGAACTCCTATGATCGTAGTCATCAGGGGGAGACGCAGACATCAGGGGGAGATGTCTACATGTTCATCTCGAAGCGTGAAGGGTGTGTTATGTTCTTTTTTCCCTTCAACCAAGGTTATTTTTGTCTCACTGGGTTTTTGTTACTCTGCAAGGTTTTTAGCTAGTCAATGAGAGAAGCACCGCGTTTGAGCAACACAAGGAGGAGTGTTCAAGTAAATCTCTATTTTGTGTTTGGCCCAAACTCTAGATTACTTAACCTAGCGGTAATAGGGTTTAGAAGGATCTAGATATTCCTATTCAATGTATGATTACCTTTCCTTGTATGGTTTGGATTCTATACCTTGTAATCCTCTATATAAAGAGACCTTTATTATCAATGAGAAAACACAACAATTTTCTCTCAATTTCTGATTCTCTAAAACACATAATGAATTATCAGTAATATTAATTTAGAACTTGTGAATAATGAGTTGATGTTAAAAAAAGGCCAGTTTTTAATTTTTCTTGATTCCCAGTATGCCCTTAAAGCCATCTCTCTCTCTCTCTCTCTCTCTCTCTCTCTCTCTCTCTCTCTCTCTCTCTCTCTCTCTCTCTCTCTCTCTCTCTCTTCTCTCCTCCTCCACAGAGACAGAGACTGCACTGGAGCTTACTCCGATCTCTTCGTTTTCATCACTGATGGAGAAGCCGATATCTGCTTCTACCGTAGCACCTCTGATTTGTTATCTACAATCAGAAGCAGGAGACCGCGAAATGAGCCAAGATGCCAAGAGAAGCGTTCCCGAGACTGTGCCGACAAAACCAAATTTCGACGGGCGGAAACCCTCGCTAGCTGTAACCACCTCCACCTGGAAGCGCGTTTATTGTGTTAATCACTGGATTTGATTTGGAAATAGGTTTTTCGCTTACAGAATTAGGGTTTTGTTCAGACATTTGAGACTCGTAGCGTAGAGAAGAACGTGGTGGAAGGAGTTCGATTCGAGGCGCGGAACTACTTGTCATTGCACCGTCGTTCACAATTTTTGTAACTCCTTCAATTTTCAGTTTCATTTTCTGGCCTGTTTTTTTGTTTTCCTATTGAGGTGTTTTGGTCAAAATTTAGTATGTGATAGAATTGAGTGATAGATTTAGTTTGCATATTTTAATATAATCAGAATTCAAGTGGCATGAATTTGTTGCGGCCCAAATTATGAGTATGTACCGGTGATAGATTTGTGTTATTGGCTCCATCAAGAGCACACATCCCTGTCATTTGGTGCACAAAAAATACGAAAATCCAAGCTCATAAAACTAGGTGCATGTATGGGATCTCTACAACCTATATTGATTTGATTAGTTCTCGATCACAATAAAAAAAAACCTAGATTAATCGATGTATTGATCTTTGATCATATCAAATACTGTGTGCTGACGATTAGTAGTGTTTGTGTTAGGGCTAGAAGTTGGAGCCTGATGATAAAACAACATAAACCCTTAATTTAAGGGGATACCAAGCAACCAATCAAATTCTATTTATAAACTAAAACTTTCTCCAGCGTTCTTATACTATATTATCTTTTATTTGCGGAGAATTTGAGAACAAGAACATGTGCCAAATCATGACATATGGGGTGACTTTTCGAAATATTTATGTATTGATCTCTCACTTTGCGGATCGTTGGCCTTTTTCTTTTAATAATATATATATTTTTAATTAAGAACCAATGATAATTCGATAAAAATTCTTCTGAAAATTGATGATCAAATAAAGTTCTAATTTAGATTATCTTTATTTGTTAGATAATGTTGTTTGGAGATGTACAAGTATGAGATTTGAGTAATTTCTACAATATTTAAGTACTTATGTTGCCTCCACTCATAAGAGATAGAAAACCCTAGGCATGCCGATTCTGTCTCATCGATGGCAGATTCATGGCTTCCTTCGAATTGAGATCGACATTGTACGTATATTCTCATGTGGCGCCATAAACAGGCTCATATTGATATATATTGATATGACTATTGTCATCAAAATGAGTTGGATCATGTTAAAATATCTAACAAAACCATAATTTTAAACATAAATTTTTGCAAACATATATATGTAATGTTTGATTGACCACATGTTGATGCGGAAGGCCACTATCAACTCAACCACGGAATTTAAATATTACAAGAAACAAACATTTCTCGTTCAGGTGCTTTTTCTAATTTGTCATGATGTAATGACTCGGTTCAAAAGCATATTTAAATATCTCGCAATTTAGGGGTTTCAAACATATTTGACGTTTTGTCCATAAAAAAAAATATTTGATGTCAAACCACGAGCCTAGAAAACAAAAAATATTAATGAGAAGTGGTAGCTTGGTTGCTACCACCACACATACTATATCTCATCTTCTACTTCTAACTAGTCGACAATGATCATTTCATCGTCTAGAATGAGGCCACCTGGTCTACAAATCTACAATGCAACAGAAACACTTAGCAGTTAGCATTGAAAATATCTAACTGTTCTTTTTGGTGAAGTGGAGGGCTAAATGCCCTAAACACAGATGCGAATCCTAGACCTAATTTAGAACATCTTGTGGTCTGCCTCGAGCCATGGAGAAGGTCTTCTGTCAAGTCGTTGGATCATCAATTTGTCTAATCATCTAATAGAAAGAATAAGAACATTTAAAAATTTTAGATCAAATACACGAGTTTCTATATGTATGTATGTATGTATGTATGCTTTTCTTATTGAGTGGTTGGACCAATTAAATAGTTCGATAGCGTGAAAGAAGGAACCTCATCAATTTGGACTCGTGATTTATGCAAATATAAACTCTAGTCAACTAAGTCAAGCATAAAGACATTGTTCAGTGAACATGGAACATCAATTAGTCTGATCATCCAATATAAAAAAGATCTCTATACAAGGGGCGCGCCGTGTCTGTAATTTTGCTGGTTTTTTTCAGATATACTTTTTTTATTGGGTGGTCAAGTGAAATATATGGTTCAATAGCGTGATAGAAGATTTTCTTCTTGACCCTTTCTTCTTTTGTTCCACAAAAAAACAAAAGATAGAAGATTTTCTTCTGAGTAATGATGTTATTTAGATAAAAACTTTAGTCAACTAAGTCATGCATAAAGACATTGTTTAGTGAACATGGAATTATATATTTATTGAATGCATTTTAAATAAATATTACTTGTTGGTAATTGGTGGTTAAGGGTTAGTTTGGGATTGCTGCGACTTTTAAAAAAAAACTGACGCTGTTGTGTTGTGAGAATAATCAGCTATGAATTAAAACAGTTTCGTGTTTGGTAAATAATATTTTTAAAAGTGTTGTCAGTACATAAAATAACTTCAGAGCGTGTTTTGATCCACAACAGCTTCTAAAAGCAACCTCTGGGCTGCTTCTAAAATCTGTTGTCAGTGACCTATAATTTTCAATTAAAGCTGTTTTTTATTTATTTATCAAACATAATAAAATCTAAAATTGTAAACAAAACATGATTTTTTTTAAAGCGAAGCAATCACAAACGGGGCCTAACTAGGCTTAAGTGGTAGTTTGATGTGAGAGTTAGGTGTGACTTTTAATTCTTTTTCTTTTATGAGGGACAGAGAGTTAGGTGTATATTGGTAATTTGGTATGACATTTGGGATAGAAGTATTGTAGTCTTGAATTTAGTTGAGGACCTTCCATTTTGGTGTCTAAATTGGCTAAGCTGAAAAGCAAGGGATAGTTTAAGATTGCTCAGATTTGGCTCAGATTTTTTATTACAGGTGAGTTTGCATACCTTATAATTAACTATATTAAAGTAATTGATCAAACACTTTATCTTTATAAATTTGATTACATAAATAAACAATGACCTTCATTGGCCCCCAAATTCATCAAGTGTACTCTATCATGAAGTAACTAAAAATCCAGCTAAAAGTATGAGCTAAGGTGTCATTATAAAGAATAAAAGATCATATAGATGATAGCTAGGTATCATGCATGTTCCTTTGCTGATTTACCTCTCATTTTAGGGCATCCATCCCTAAACAAAGTTGTCACACTTGGTCTGCTCGGAGCTTGGTCCCTAATTAGCTCATGTTACATGCATTATTGATGGTGTAATGCTGCATACAAGTTGGAAACTATGATTGTTTTGTTTTTATATGATTAATAAGATATCAGACATGCTCACTGAATGAATAGTTTTTAAAAATTGTGAGTGACAAGTGGATCTCAAGCTATGAATAAATAGTTAAATACTACAGAGTCTTAAGTTGTTACAATTTTAATTTTTGATTTTAATACATGTGACTAAGGCTTGAGAGCCACTTGTCTCTTATAGTTCCTTAAAAACTATGAGTAGCTCTAATTGAAATAAAGGTAAATAGAAGGTTAATTTTATTTGCTATTCACTCTAAATAAGATGTGTAATGAGTTTCTTGTAGAACTGGAATGTACTCCAACTAGAGCCGAAATCGATAACTTAAGTTGTTCAATGGTTTAAACTTCTTAAAAACTACTAAAATTTGTGTGAAATATTAATTTTCATAATTTGAATTGAAATTTTCGTAGTTTACTTTATCAATATATGAATGATATCTAAAATATCTTCGAAAATAGTTTTTTCGTATCAATATATACCGATATTTATCAAAATTTCTACAAATTTAAAATACTAAAATTTTCGTTGAAACGAAAAATTTCAAACCTTCAGTAAATACCAATATATTGGGAGGTCAATTTCGTTGCAGATCGTTTAGCTTTGGTAGCTCATACTTCTAATAATCATTCTGTCTGGTTCTTTTATTTACCCCCTTCAGTGTCCCTAGCATTCCAGTTGGATCAGCTATAAAGAGGTGTTTGTAGAAATTTTGTTTTTTAGTTGTTGTTCGTATTTCTAAACTGGGTCAGAAGCGGACGTCCGCATAGACACAAAAGGGCGGACGTCCCTCCTCCAGGATCGATCAGGTAGCGGTTTCAGGAGCTACGATTGCCGGACGAACCCTCTGGACCTCCCGAACGGCGTCACCATCAAGGAGAATGCTCAGCTGATCGGAATCGAAGGTGTGCGCGGCGAGCTCGCTTGAAACCATGGAAGCCCATCAAGGTCGACTTCGAACTCTTCATTGACAACTTCAGGGGCAAGCAGAGGCTCGACATCGAGGCCTGGTTCGGTAACGGCAACCGCAGCGCTGCCATTGCCTCTTGATTGAGGCTGGAGGAGGGACGTCTGCACTTTTGTGTCTATGCGGACGTCCTCTTCTAAACGGTTCCGTGGTGTCTGTATTGGTATTGTTGTCATTGGACACCGTCTCACTCCCTAAAAAAAGTGTGTACTACTAAGTTACTAACCCAGTGATCTTACACAAAAACAAATTCGGAAGCCAACCATTATTTTTTTTTTGATGAAAAGCCATCCAATTTGTCACATGAATGAAAACGAATATAAAAAGGTCGGTCCATTATCTCCCAATAATCAACTTGGAGTTGTCCCTTGCTTTTGGCTATGGAACTACACAAGTAGGTTGATTGTGTTTGATACTCATTGGATTACACCTAATAGTTTTTGGTACTTTATTACTTTGCTTTTGTACGGTACCTAATCAGATTCACGACTTTCTTCTTTGGGAATATCATCCTTTTCCACTTCCAAATGATAATAAATAAACATTAATCCCAAAAAGAGGTTTATTATCCTGATTTGGAACCTAATTAAGACTTTCTTCTTCGGGAATGGAAAAGACACTCCCAAATTGTTTATTTGTTATCTCATGATTCACTTGCTAAATTATTGCATCTAGGGCTTGCCTCTTTCTTCTAATGTAACGGGTCTACCCTACCGAAAAATAAAAACTTTTTCACCGTCGAGGGAGTATTCAGAGCACCGCCGTGCACTTGCACTAACACAAATGAATGGTTAGATTGCATTAAATACATTTTTTGTTTATTAAAAATAAAGTTGATAATAAATATCAAGGATTGAGATTATTTTATAAGAGTTGGGTCACTTGTCGGTGCATAAAATAATTTTTATTCACCGTCTTCATCTCCTCTGCATGTTTTTATAGAGCCAGAAATTCTCCACCAAAATTCAAAAGTTGTCGGGGGAGACATGGTCTCATCTCTGCCCTTTTTGACCATGGAAGTTGCCTCAGACGTACGATGCTTCAACCACCATTCTCAATAATTTTTACATCGAATATTGTTGAGGAATGAAAAGTACTCAAAAAAGAACAGGTCCAATAAACTACAATATATAAGTGAGCGGTTTCACTATTTCTTACACCCCAAATACAAAAAATATAGGTAAATTGTTCCATAATTTCCAGTTGGCCCGTCTAGGACTCTAGCTTACCTTTGAAGCATCACCATTCCTCCCTAACAAAAGGGTGAAAAGAAAGTAGGAGATTGACTACCTATTAGCAATTGAAACTTTTTTGCAGCATGTGTAAAACATGTAAATGTTATTAATAACCATTGGTTAAGTTTTTAGTAAATGCAATCAAAATTTTTGGTAACTCATATCACATTTTGTGTAAGTTACCTAAAACCTGACAAGAGTTACCAAACATCCAAACCTCTATGTGTAAGTTACCAAAGCTTACTGAACTTACCAAAAAAAATCCATCATAGTGTATAATAAGAAAAATTTTACGGTACATTAATGTATCAATACATCCAAATTTGATATAAAAGTAGACCGACTCCATGAATAAGCAGACTAGCTTGAATTGGTCTACTTTTATATCGAGGTAGTTTATCTCTGTATTGAACTAATCAACTTGATGTATAAGTGTATCGTAGACAATCCGGTATATTATAAACATACACACCATACCATAGTAGAAAAGACCCAGTTGTTTGTTTTGTCTTCTAGTCGAGTTTTTTCATGGATGGGCCACGTGGGTTTTTTATGATGATGATGATACTGTTTTGCCTCTGATCTCATATTAGTTAGAGGCCTTTGTTGATCCACGTTAGTAGTTTGGAATAAAGCGGGAAGATAAAGAAGAGAGTTGAAAGAAGTGGCCTTGCTCGACTCTCTGGCAGCCAAGCAGGCAGTAAAGTAATCACATTTGTGATAGACGGTAGACCCAATCAGGATACGTGATTTTGAGCTGCAAATTTACTAATAAAAAAACAAAGTTTCTTACTTTGGGAGAATTCTATTCGTCAATTTATACAAATTTTTTATTTATTTTTATTTTTTATAAACAGTTGTGTGCTTTATGTGGGGAGATTTTGTTTGTTTTATTGTTGGAGAAAATATTGGGGAATTTATGAGGCTGGAGAGAGCTTCTGAGAAACTGTAGAGCTTTCTTTTTTGGGGAGTTCTACTGTTAATTCTGATAGGCGTTAACAGGAAACAGTGTACCCTTTTCATGGTGGAATTGGTAACTCTCTCTCTTACATGCAAGTGATGGTCTTTTCTTCATGTAAGTGCCAAAGACAAGTTTTCTCTTCATGGGTTTTTTGTTTGCTTGGTTTAGATTGATTGTTTGCATTTCTTGTGACTGTGAGTCTGTGATATGAATTGGTGAATTGGTTCTACTTGTTTTGATGTTTTTGGATCATTCTTAAGTGTGATGATGGTGGTCTCCTCTGCTTGTAGCTGTTTTTCTTTTGTGCTGAGATTTTGTTAGTGAATGTTCATCAAGTTACTTTTATGCCCAGCAGGAAATCTGTCTGTCGTTGACAAGTTGTTGATGTGCTCTGCTCGGTGAGAAGCTGGGTTTTATCTGAGATGAGGTTTTGATTCAACATGGTGGTGGAAGTGAGAGACTTTCTTGGATGTGTGTGTTATTGCCTTCATGCTGCTATAGGAGGATAATAATGGAAGGTTCATCTGAGTCTGCTTGGCAGAGGTCTAATAGTTCTAGAGATTTGAATACTTCCAGAGTCTCAAACCGGAATCCAAGGCTTAGTCATTCTAGAAGATTCGGCTTCTTGGGTGGTTCATCGCAGGATTCGGATTTAAGGAATGAGAGAGATGGGGTTGTGGTGGCACACACTGATGACCTAGGAAACCAGGGTGGATTGTCTGGGGTGTGTGAGGATGAGGTACCAGTTGAACCTTTTGTTCGGGCCATTGAATGGGGAGATGTTAGCTTGAGGCAATGGTTGGATAGACCGGATCGATCTGTTGATGCATTTGAATGCTTGCATATATTTAGGCAAATAGTGGAAATTGTTAATGTAGCACATTCAGAAGGAATTGTTGTTCATAATGTGCGGCCTTCCTGCTTTGTTATGTCCTCTTTTAATCATGTCTCTTTCATCGAGTCTGCATCTTGCTCAGATTCTGGCACTGATTCTCCCGAGGATGGGTTAAATAGCCCAACCCTGGAAGCGAAGAACTTAACCTCTGCCTTGCATCAGAAACGAAGCAACACAGCAAGAGGAAATTTTCAATTTATGAAAGCTCCAGCAAATACTTTGTCAGATACAGGTTGCATGCAGTCAAGCTCAATATATGCAGCGCGTGAATCATTAATGCAAGAGAGTGAAGAACATAGAACCAGAGAGAGGAGTGCTCAACTAGAAGATAAGAGACAGCCATTTCCAATGAAACAAATATTGCTCATGGAGAGCAATTGGTATACTAGTCCTGAAGAGGTTGCTGGTGGTCCAAGTCCCTGTGCTTCAGACATTTATCGATTAGGAGTTCTTCTTTTTGAGGTTTGTAAATAATAGCTTCCTCTTTCTCTGTTTGCATTATAAGTTTTCTGTGTCTACATTATAAGTAAAATAAGATCTTAAGGTGCATCAATTGTTAATGAAAGTCAATTCTGTTTAGACTTTAGAGCTCTTTTGTTTCTGTTGACTGACATGATGTACATGTGACCAGTTATTCTGCCCATTCAGCTCAAGAGAAGAAAAGAGTAGGACTATGTCTAGTCTGAGACATCGAGTTCTACCTCCGCAATTACTGCGGAGATGGCCAAAAGAAGCTTCATTTTGCTTATGGCTACTGCACCCTGAGCCAAATAGTCGGCCTAAAATGAGGTAAATTACTTCTTACAGATTAACTTCCAATTTGACTCTGATTTTTTTTTTCTTTCGTAAGCCATATAGTTAGATTGGCAGGACCAATATATCTCAAAGTCTAAGGTGTATTAGTAATACATCTAAAATTCTGGCTGCACCTGGTAATTTTTTATTTGAAAAACCAGAGCTTACCTTTCTTGGTGTGCTATCTTAGGCATGATGAGACTCCTGTGGACCATCCAAAAGATAAGTCTCTAAATGAAAATTTTAGATTAGGTCAGTTTCAAGGTTGTTATGGATTCATAACCGTAGAAATTGATATAATCCAGTGTATTGGAAAAAAGAGGGTAAGAAGAAAATACGAGAAGGAGCCACTAGCCTAGTGTTGCTTAAAATGGTACTACAGTTTTAAGTTGTATTCTGATGTTCTAGGATTGATTTGGTGTTAAAAGATATTTTTTCTTGGCAAATAGAATATTTAGTAATTGCATTTGGTGGATATGTAAACTGCATGCATTTTTGAAATTGATCAAGTCTAATCTTTTGTTTTCGACTTTGAAAGTGTTTGCAAATACAGGATAATCATTGCTTCAATAATTTGGTGTTACATTTTAGGGATCTCCATGCATCTTCTAGCGTTCTGCATCTTGTATTGACTTGTAACAAAATTTCGACTAGTGTTACAAATTTCTACTGATTTGTAAATCCACTTTCCTATCTGTTGCAGTGAATTGCTACAGAGTGAATTTCTTAATGAACCAAGAGATGATTTAGAAGAACGTGAAGCAGCAATAGAGCTTAGAGAGAAAATAGAGGAGCAGGAGTTATTGCTGGAATTTCTCTTGCTTGTAAAACAAAGGAAACAGGAAGCAGCTGATAAGTTGCGGAATACTGTTTCATTTCTGTGTTCCGATATTGAAGAAGTTGTGAAGCACAAAACAAGTTCCAAGGGAAAAGGTGGTTCATGCCCAGAGCTGGTAAAGGAAGACCATTCAACATCAAGTTTCCCATCTATGAATATTACTGATGATGATGATTCGGCTAGTGGATCCAGAAAACGGTTCAGACCAGGCGTCCATATTCACAATGGAGAGGAGTGTGATGATAATTTGGATGGTCAGAAGTCAGAAACTGATAATCAAGAAAGTATTCTTTTGAGAAGTTCCAGATTGATGAACAACTTTAAAAAGCTAGAGTCGGCATATTTTTTGACGAGATGGAGGCCAATCAAGCACTCAGCCAAACCCTTGACTAGACATTCATCAATAAGTAGTGATGGTAGAGGTTCTATTGTTGCAACTGAAAGAAGTTCTGTGAGTAATTTGACATTAAAAGAACAACATAGTGAAGGTAGACGAAGTGGTTGGATAGAACCATTTCTTGAGGGATTATGCAAGTATCTATCTTTCTCAAAATTAAAAGTGAAGGCGGATTTGAAGCAGGCAGATCTTCTGAATTCCTCAAATCTAGTATGCTCACTTAGTTTTGATCGGGATGGAGAATTTTTTGCTACAGCTGGTGTTAATAAGAAAATCAAAATATTTGAATGTGACTCAATCATAAACGAGGATCGTGATATCCATTATCCTGTGGTTGAAATAGCTACCAGATCAAAGCTAAGCAATATATGTTGGAACAGTTATATCAAAAGCCAGATTGCTTCAAGTAACTTTGAAGGTGTAGTGCAGGTAGGTCACACCTTATTTGTGATTCACTTGTTAGCTCTCTATCACATTGTATTAACTAAATTGCTTAACCTGTTAAGGTGTGGGATGTTACAAGAAGTCAAGTACTAATGGAGATGAAAGAACATGAGAAGCGTGTATGGTCCATTGACTTTTCATCAGCAGACCCAACAATGCTAGCCAGCGGGAGTGATGATGGTTCTGTTAAGCTATGGAGTATCAATCAGGCAATTATATTCTTGCACTTGGTGGATGTCAGCTTTGAAACTAAACGTACTGTAGTCATCTATTTGCATGATGCAAATACTTAATTCTGGATGTATGATAAGCTGATTTCTTATGTGGTTGCTTCTACAGGGAGAAAGTATTGGTTCAATAAAAACAAAGGCCAATGTTTGCTGTGTACAGTTTCCTTTGGATTCTTGTCGTTCCCTTGCATTCGGTTCAGCGGATCATAAAATTTATTACTATGATCTTCGTAACTCGAAGGTTCCTCTTTGTACATTGATTGGACACAACAAAACTGTGAGTTATGTCAAGTTCATAGATAGGATGAATCTTGTTTCTGCATCCACCGACAACACACTGAAGCTTTGGGATTTGTCAACATGCACATCTCGAGTCATAGACACTCCGGTTATGACATTCACAGGTCACACGAATGTGAAGGTAATTTCACTCATTTATTGTATGAGCAATTCTAGGCAGCAGCCATATTAAAGGTTTTCTTCCTTTTATTTCTATTTGCATCTGCTGTAAGCCTGTAATTAAGAATATCAAAATTTATTGAAGGTCACTAAATGAGATGAGTAGAAATACTGTTTGTGTGCTCTACTAGACGTAAATGATTTTCTCTAAATAGTTAGAAGCTGAAACGAATGCTGAATATTTTCTTTTGTGAATCATATACCAATTTTTTCTGCGACGATGTTAGAGATGGTGTTAATATGTTGAGAGTAATGTTTTCAAGATAAAGTTTGGTCTTTTTGACCAATCTGTTAAGTTCAATCTGGTAGTTCAAGTTTTTTGTTTTGTTTTTCTTTTCTTTTTTCCTACAATGGGTAACTGCAAAAGCCTCTTATTTGATTATATCTTCATGGCTATGGATATTTGCAAACTGAAACCACAAATAAGATTGCATTTAACAAAATGCTGTTGTACAGTTTTCCAGAGTCATTGGAGTCTGTTACACTAATTTTGAGCCCGGATGTATTAATTCCATTCACTCAATGCAAGTCATATATGACCCCATAAACTTAAAATCTGAAGGTTTTGTATGTTTCCCTTGTTGCAGAACTTTGTGGGTTTGTCAGTTTCTGATGGTTACATTGCTACCGGCTCAGAGACTAATGAGGTATTTTAGTTATTATTTAAAACAAGAATCTTCATGCTTGTCTGGTTGTTCCTCTTGCCTCTATAATGCTGTCACCAGGGAGGGAATGCAAGCTTTCTTTTTTGTATTCTCTGAAAGAAAAATTGCTAATAAGTACAATTTTGGGGGAAAAAATTCCCAGTAAGTTTAGACAATTTATGGATTTCCCAATAAGGACATTTTTCCTTTTTTGCTTTGAAGGAGGTCCAAGGCCTGGGAATAGAGTAAACTCTCACTAGGATTCTGTGGAAAAGACCTAGTGGGTGGCCATTTTCTCTTTTTCTTTTTATGGGAGACTATAGAAGAAAGGGATTTACTTTGATATTTTGTTGATCTGAAGAACAATATTTCTCTCTCTTTCCCCCAGCCACAGAAATCATACAATGCATTGTTAATGTTCGTATCAATTCGTGTTTATGTTTTCGGTTGAACAGCCTCAGAAATCATACCAATGCATTGTTAATGTTCCTATTAATTGGTGTTTATGTTTTTGGTTGAACAGGTCTTTGTCTACCACAAGGCATTCCCAATGCCGGCGTTGTCGTACAAGTTTCAGGCCACAGACCCGCTTTCTGGCCAGGATACGGATGATGCTGCACAATTTATCTCATCTGTTTGTTGGCGTGGCCAATCCTCCACCTTAATTGCTGCAAATTCCACAGGGAATATCAAAATCCTGGAGATGGTTTGATTTGATTTGAACCTCTTGTTCATGGTAATTCTTGATTCTGGCTGGATAGATATTGAGAATGGGGTAAACGAATCTTATGCCAGAGAAGCTTGTGTAGCTCATAGGCTTTAGAAGGTTGTAGGAATTCAATGGTTGCAAGCAACATAACAAATTTTGGTATTAGATCATAGCGGGATGTGGTTAATGTGAAAAGTGAGACTTGATGTTCCAATGCTATATGTAGATAGAAATTTAAAGGGAAAAAGATAGGTAAAAAAAAATTGGTGTTTCTGTATAATTATATCATTCAAAATCAATCTATATTATAAGTTTCAAATTCTGAAACACAAATACTTATTCTGTTTGGGGCGGCAAAGACCATACGTTGTTTTGAATGGTCATAAACCCTAAACTCTCCATAGGTAATTGAAGCACTGAGGTGTTACGACTTATATCATACAACAATTGACTTGGTCGCTTATTTGAGATAAATATGAAAATAAAAGAAAAAAAGATCAATATACAGATGTGCAGTCAATAACATATTAACATACATATGAAAAGAAAGAGCAACTTGATGAGAAAATTTATAAATAGTACCTCAAATAAAGTTTATTCATTATTTTAGCATCTTCATTTTTAAAACTACAACAATGTATCTCAACATTGAAACTTGACACAATATCGATGCCCTCCGTCAATAACATTGTGAACCTCGATTGTTTTTCCATGCGCAAAATCGTCTCTTCATATGTTCTACCCCTATCCATTAGCGCATAAAGCCAAAACGAGCCAAAAGGACTCCTCTCAGTCTCTCACCTTCAAAATCTCTATCTCTCTCTCTCTCTCTCTCTCTCTGTGTTCAAGTGAATCGGAAAAAAACAGGCAAAGGATAAGAGATCGATGCAAGGCATCTGCAAGAAAGATCAAGCTAGTGAAGCAACCTCAATCATCAAGCTCTACCACAACAACTCAGAATGCAGCTCGAACAAAAAATGAAGTAAAGAAAAAGCCACTGTGGAAGTGTTGAAGGCTTTCACATCTAATCTTACTATGACTATTTAAGTAACCTATTGGCATGTATAACCAACTGATTATGGTAGCATTTTTGCGTGCTTCTGTGATATTGCTATCATTCTATCAATGCTCTTTTGTGAATTTTTCAAGCAGCTGTAGACTTCAAGTCCTTGGCTTGTAAACTTTTGTGTAACAGCAGTTGTATTTTGAGACTCTATTAATGGCCAACAGTGTCTTCTAATTTCCATATGCCTCTAATTTTTATATGCAGACAAAAGATGGCTCACTATAGATATTGATTAAATGGTGAGGGAGATTTTTGTTTTTAAGGGAACTAGCTAAGGTGGATAACTAAGTACAATGGTGATTAGCGGGAAAATAATGTCGATTGAGACTAGTATCGTCAGGTTTTGCATTTTCTTAAGGGAATGGAAGATAGTTTTGGAGGGAAAAAGGCTGATGTGGCCAGCTGATGTAGTTGTTATTTGCGGGAAAATATGAAGAGACGATTTTGCCCATGGAAAAAATCTAGCTTCATGGTGTTATTGACGGAGGGCATTGATATTGTGTCGGGTTTCAATGTTATAGTTTTAAAGATTGAGGTACCGAAATGATGAATGGACTTTATTTGGGGTATTATTTGTAAAATTTTCTCTAATTTTACTTAAGAAATTAAAGACTAGCGGTGGTGGCATCCTTGGCTCACCTCCGATCTCATTTGGCAAGCAAGGTGACGGCTTGTCTCCGTTGACGAGGAGCACAGTGCTTTTGAGGTTGTTGCTCAGTATTGGTTTGTCTAGGCGGCAACGGGTTTGGTTTTGGTCGGCTCTCAAAGTTTGTCGGTGGTTGGGTGGGGGTTGGTCGGAGCGCGAAGTGGCTGATTTTGGGTTGTCTTCGGCGGCCGGAGTTGGAGGAAGAGGGTCGACTGTCTTCAATCTCCCCTTTTCCAATAGTGGCGGACGCAGGATTATATTTATGTGGTGGTAAAATCTTTTTGAAAGAAATAGAATGAACCTTAACAAAAGAGTTGGGTTAATATTTGCTTTTAATACTTTCACAACTTCACACTAAAAAATAAAAAAATAAAAAATCCAATCCATAAATATTTTGAAAAAAGAAGAAGAAGCATTTTTGAGCAAAACATAACAACTATCAATCAATATAACTCTAATTGTATACAAGAAAAAAAAAATTATGAACAAAGAAGAAGAAGAGAATCGGCAATCAACAATCTGCAAAGCATATGCATGTAATTAACAATACATGTAAAATAGACTAGAAAGAAGGCTTTTTTATTCATTTCTTTTATGTTTGTGGGCCAACAAACACAGTTTTTTACTAATACTACATGTAAAAGTCTTGCACCACTCTAGAGTAGGGACTTTTATTGCTTTTCAATAGGGATGGCAAAAATCCCCAGCGGGGCGGAGCTCCATTGGATACCCGCCCCTAATGGGGGGAGAATTCAGGGACAAATGGGGAATGGGGATGGGGATCCCCAATCCCCGCTATCTAAGATTGGGGATGGGGCGGGGATGGTATTGTGATCCCCATCCCCAAACCCGCCCCAATATATTATATTTTAATTTATTTTTTATAATATAAATAATAATATATATTTACTACTTTACTTTAATGGTGTTTTGACTTTTGTACTCACTAAATTATGATTTATGAATTTAATCATGTTTTAAATTTATTTGTTATAGATTTTGATTTTAAAAAAGGCAATATGAGAAAAAAATATTTTATTTATTAAATTCTTATTGGGGATTTGGGGCGGGTTTGGAGGCTTAGTCCCCAGTGGGGATGGGGACGGGGAATCCCCAATATATTTTTATTGGGGATTGGGGCGGGGATGGGGGTAGAGAATGACCCCGGGGATGGGGATGGTATTGTGATCCCCATCCCCAACCCGCCCCATTGCCATCCCTACTTTTCAACGGGGGCAATATTGCTGAAACGATGTCATTATGGTAAATACTATAAAGCAAATCAAACAAAACCAAGAAAATGAGTGGGTGCAGTTGCCCTCACTGGGCCTTAGCTGCGTCCGCCACTGTTTTCCGATTGGTTGTCTGCTTGAAGAGTCCCTGCTTCTCCAGTTGAGATCACTGACCAGAGTAGTTTGCAGAGGTGATGTTGGTTGAGGTTTGCCGGATTGGGCTTTAGCAGGCTATTTCGATTGGGCTTTGGTGGTTCTGATCGATCAACCATACTTTGGTGGAATGGCCGGCCGTCGGAGGGCCTAACGACGGTGGAGGTATCGCAGCGGAGGGCTAGGGCTTCTACTCCCTTGTTGGGGCTTGGGCCTTTGGGCCTAAGCTCAAACTTGGGCTGTTTGGCTATAATTTATGGACTTGTAGGGAATGTCTTGCCAAAGTTGTGATGATGCTTATCTCGCAGTTTTAGAAATTTGTGATGATGCTGTCAAAGTTGTAGTCTAGAGAGACTTCGATAAAAATAAATTAATAAATAAAAAAAGACTAGAGAGACTTTGATAAAAATAAAAATAAAATAAAAAAACTTGTCAAAGCAGTAATAATAAAAAAACTGAAAATTGCATAAGAATCTGAAGAAACAGAAGCAAGGTGGGGAATAAAAGGTATACTGCCAATAAGATATAGGATCGTAAGATATATGATTGTAAAAGTTCTAGATTTAGAATCTACCAAATCAATGATGATCAAACACCTTTCTGGTTCCAAGAATGTGACAATTTTGGTTTTGCTCGAAAGGACGTTAACCTGCCTCAAATCTAACAAGCTGGACATCAAAATGTATCCCATAAATAACAACAGAACAGAACTCTTGTCCAGCTAGTAGGTACTTCTATCTTCTTTTACAGTTTCAATTCCTTTCACTAAATCTCTTAACACCTGCTCCAAAGAATTTCCAGAGAATCTATTTACACTGGTTTTGACCAAACTTAGCTGTCAATGTCAGCCTATCCACAAGGGCGCGAAGCCTTTCAGCCCCTTGACCTGGTTTGATCTTGTTCGGGTTCCCAACCCTGGTGCATTTCCGTTTTCCAGCACACCAACCACCAGGAGTGAAGCCATCTTTTCTTCTGTGAAGTAACTCTTTATCAATCTTATCTAGGGCAGGGTCATTGTGTTTGAATTTCCGGGCAAAGGCAGCACCACTTCCAATCATCTTGCTTGTGTCATTTATGTTAAGGGTGTGAGGATGCTGTTTGGGAGGAATATCCCAAGAAATATAGTGCAAATCATGGTTGACTGCAGTTTTAGCAAACTCTGGCACATTGCATATAACAGTATGAAAGTAGCCTTCAGGCGAGGAGACAAAGTTTGTGTAATACATGAGAAGGGTCCTTGGTAGATTGTCCCAACCCCAAACGCAGTACTCAACAAACCATCGTGACAGGACCATCCATGCCGAACCTGCAACAAAATTTGGCATTCAAACAACTGTCTAAGACGAAGAAATCAAATAAACAGAAAAAAGTGAAAAGAAAAGATTAATAATGTGGTACAGCCGTACAGGCCTATGTTACAGCCAACCCTATGGTTTTGCTAAGGAGAACAAAGAAACAGAAATTCATCAATTTATGAGCTGATGATCCAACTCATGCAACTGATTTCTATCCAATTGTTCAAAGCAACAGTTATTTTTCATACTGCACACAGCTATTAGAAATTTCTATCATCAAAAGTGACTCCAAAATCTTTTGTAAAACCTTTCACCTGGGAATACTAGAAAACACCCAGCAGACATGAACAAAAAATTAATTTCACAAGAAGATTTTGACACCGAGTTGTGGTGAATAACTCACTCCATAAGCTCAGTAAACAGAATTCTGGCAACCTAGCAATCTATTCCCTCCATAAGTAACAGATATAATCAATACACATACATTTGACCGAATTTTCAATGTTCAGATTGTGATCAGTTAGTGATACAGTAATCTGGGTTTCACATCCAAAACCAATTGGCAATGGATGGAGTACCAAATGCTTATAAACCCATAGCAAGGTCCCCATTTTCCCATGTGGGATTCATATTGTCTCCTCAGGATAAAAAAGTTTCCGCTTTTTTTGCATACTTCAATGTCTTGTGAGTAACCAGAAATCAAAACTATAGGAGAACAAAGTCATTACTCACCAGTAAACAATTTAAAGGAAGTTGGCAATGTTCGCCGGGGTGTAACGAAAAAGACATCTTGTTTATTTGCTGAGTAGAGACCAGGGTCTAGAATTAAAGGCATTGCTCTTTTTTCCCTGAAAAAAGCCATTTAACATGAAGATCAGTTATGGGCCGTTATGGCCATAGTATCTGACAGTATTACACATGTTTAAGCTATGTTTAGTGCAGGAACGAGAGAGCACTTACTCCTTCCAACCAAGCTGGCTAGTATGCTCAATGAAATTCAGTTCTCGATTTAGACCTGAAAAGGTGTGAAGAAGATCTGCATAGGAAACACATTAAACATAATCTTTTAGCACATAACCACAGTAAATTTATAATTCAGAAAACTATACAACATTATATGATATAGACTAACCATCTTGAGTAACAAGCGGATAATCTGAGGCACTGAGGTTGATAAACCAATCCCAATCCTTACTCCTCCTGAGCAGAATGGCACAGGCATGAAGAGTATTAGCAACCATTGTTGGTCCTCTATAAGTGACCATATTAGCCTTTTTTATCATAAATACATTCCCAACATTATGAAACATCGTTTCGTTTTGCACTCGTGAAGCAAGCTCCAATCTTTCTGCTACTGGTGCCTCAAGGTCTAAATGAAGAACATAGTGATTCAAAGGATGGTATAGAGCCTTAAGGGTTCTCCAAAGCTTTTCCATATCCCCTTTTGACCCTGAAATTAGATAAGCAAAACGAGGAATAGCTGGTACTGCGGGAGGGGGTGTAGCTTGTGAAACTTTTGCCTCAGCGAAAGCTGCATCGGTTTGGTTTGTTGCTACTCGAGATTGTAACATCGAGGAGAAGAGTTTGTGTGGTGAAGAGACAAGACCCAAGTTCAAGGAAGTGGCTAGAAGGAATAAGCATACACAAGAGCTTATGACAAGGGGGAATAGCCATTTCTTCTCCATGTTTGCAGACCCCATTACCAAACCTTAAGATGGGCTACAATCAACTACAGTCACACACTCATCTTCCTCAAACAATCGGAATCTATGTACTGCCCTTGAAATACAGACTGCGACTCACAAATATTCCACAATTCAGACTTTTGAAACAGCTGTTGAATCAAACACCAAATATTAAAATGAATACATAGATTGCTAAATTGTTGGATTGAATAAGCAGCAAACAAAGAATATCGGAGATTGCCGTAAACATTTAGCTCAAGAATTGGTCCTAGAACCTCCAAAACTATATATTTTTATAATCAAGAAAAGCAGGTAAACAATAGTGACGGAGAAAGAGCAGCCTAGAGAGATATCAGATGAGACAGAAGTGTGGCATCAAGAAAATCGACAATGGACACCAACAAAGGATTCAACAAAAATTTAAAATTACATAATTCACAATACCCTGTGGCCTTGTGACCCAATGAGTTGATATAAATAAACTGTCAGATGTTTACATTGATAATGACACAATCACTAACCAAAGAAACAAAAATCAATCTTTCATTCTTCAAACAATCCCAAATAAAATTCCTGATCAAATTTATGCAGAGCCTAACAGAGCAAGCAAGTTGTTAATACAACCATAATGATTCAGTCATCCAGAAAGTACAAAACCCAACCCAGACCACAAAGTTGCAAACTTTATACTCATCCATCAACAAAATCCAAATAAGAACCAGAATAATTCAGATAACTGAAATTGTGTGAAAAACATGTATCACATACCAAGGCAGCTGAGTCTTAAGCTCAGACACACAGACTGAACAACACCCAGAAGAGTTATAATACAATCCAACACAGTCAGCCCAAAAAGATCAAACCTTTGATGAACAACACAGCTAGCTAGAGCCTAGAGATGTGAGAAGGACTAGAACCTAAATTTCTTAACAACACAGAGCGTTTTTGCACGTTGAGCAATAAAACAAATTAAAAAAAAACAAGATTTGGAGAGAGAGAGAGAGAGACAGAAATCATCAAGGACATATAAAATTGAAACAAAAGTAGGAAGGGAAGAGGGTTTTGTACCAAAGTGACGACGTGGGTTTGTGTGGGAGGAGAAGTGGGTTTCTTTTCATAAACAATGTGGGGAATCTCTCTCACTTGGACTTTTTGGGCATTCTCGTTGTGTTTGGTCTCCTCCCTCTCTCCCTCTCTCTCTCTCCTTATATTGGTCTCTTCTGGGATTCACCAACACGCCAGCAACAACTGCAAACTGTTAATTGTTTCTAATTATCAATCTCTCAGCTTTGCGTTTCAATCCATCCCTCCTGCCCTTTTCTGTTTTCATTGCTGATTTTTGGTCAGCCGAAACTGCTTTTATTTTTCTACTTCTTTTGCGTTTCAGGTACAAAACTTGTTTTAATTTTTTTCTGTTTTTACTTTGTTGTTAATTTTTATTGTTATTCTCCCTCCGTCGGTAATTAATTGTGATTCCAAAGGGAAAGGGAGGCATTCAAGGGTGTCATGAAGGAAATGGGATTTTCATTTATGGCGAAAAGGGTTAAAGAGGGTAATTTGATGGTCACATTTTGGATATGATCGGATTCTTTGACTTCAAATTGGATGTTTTGATTTTGACTTTAAGATTACCCAAAATGAACATATCTACGTATATTGTGTGCTTGGTGTGGACATTTGAAGATATAAAGTCAAACTTGTATCATATCTAAATATAATCCAATTTAGAAAAAAATTAAATTTTCCAATGAATTTTCACTTAAATAAAAAACAAAACGTCGGAATAATGATTATAGTAAAATAATACATTATACCTTATCTATTAAAGATGACAGAATGAATCATAATCTAAATAATTTCACATATTATTTAATTACCGTACAACGTCCTAAAACAGTTATAAATTGAGCTTAGTGCTACTATCTTTTATTAAAATATATAAGTACATGTCATCCATATATCGGTGTCAATACACATTAAAACTCCATTGCGCACTGGCAAGAAGCCTTCATAACCTCTAATGCGCACTAAAACTCCATTGCACGTCTGCACAATACCAAGTTGAGCTTTGCAAGATGAGACAAGTCTATCGAAAAGGTGATCGAGTATCATCCCACTGTCACTAATTTTATCAAAATTAGACCAATTAGGCAATTATCATCCTAATGAAATCAGCTTTAACTCGAGGTTGATTAGTGTTAATCTTCAAGTTGTTATGAAAAATTAGTGCCACATTTTTTGTATTGTTGACTGATTTTGCTTCCATAAGGATCACTTTCCTATTTCGTGGAGTGATTTATGTAATTTGCCATCTTTGGCCATGGTTTAATGTAAAGGTTTCTGAATAATTATTCCTTGTGCTAATTAAAACTTATTATAGTCTCTAAAATGTCATTGTACGTTTTTTAGAGCCATTGCCTTACTATTCTTAGTTTCCTATTATGTCATTCTAGAAAGAAAAAAATAGAAAAAAGTTTTTCTATTGGAACCTCCAAATTTATTCACTGAACCTCTATGCTTTTTACACCTCTTATCAAATTTTCAAATACTAAATTTACTTACTAAACCTCAGTAAACTTCCTCAAATAACCTTACTCATAATTTGCAAAAAAATTATTATCTTTAAAATAAAAAATATCATTTCAATGATCTAATCACTCTATAAATCTTAACTAAATATACATTTCTTGATCAAACTTGAGTTTCAAAAATTAATGACTAATCAATAAGAAAATGCCATGAATTATTTTGGTTTTAAATTTTTTTTTTCTATTTTAGATGTGCAAAAAAAAGAAGAAGAAATCATTTGTTTTTATTCTCAAAAAAAGAAAATCATTTGTTTTTAAAATTTTTTTCTGTATTTTTTGTACCACATGATCAATTTTTTTTTTTTCGCAAATATAATGGATTGACTTAGATTTAGGTCATAAATCATAAGAGAATTTATTTTGTTTTTCCTCACCAATATGCGTTCAACATATATATCATACATTTTTATGTCACATGATCTTAATCATATTTTTAATTCTTATTAAATATATATATATATATATATATGAATGTTTTAATGAGTATGTAGTGAAATTGGAAAATGAAAATAGATAAGGAAAATAATAAGGAATACAATCTAATATTATTGAATTGGAAAGTCTACATAAAATAAATATAATATTTTTTTGGTATAATTATTGTCCTTAATTGTCATTTTATAGTGGGTTAAATATGTTATTTAATAATTCATAATAGAGTGAGGTCAAGTGAGCAAATTTGGAGGTCCCAATAGAAACTCTCAATAGAAAATCTGTCATCTTATTTTTGGGAGAAAAAAAAATCTCTCATTTAAAGGCGGCTTGTCATCCAAAAACTTTGAGTCTTCTACCTGTCTAAATTATCCACACAGCATACCAAATCATACTGTTTTTGCAAAAATCATTATTTTGGAAGAAAAATAAAATTTACATTTTGGGAACATCGTTTTCGTTTACATTTTGGGATCTGAACCATCAATGCATTGTCTCCCATGAATGCGGTGTTGATTGTAACCGAAACCAAACATTGTTGGTGAGCTTTAATGATTTAGTGGGATTAACGTATTTTGTATTAGGTTGCGTTTTGCATTGGGAACATTGATTAGAATTAAGGCCATTCTCCTAGTACACTACTATAGAAATTTATGAGGTAACAAACTTTGGTGATCATGGAAGTTTAAGATATGCAAGTTATGATGATGTCTGGACGCTTTAGATAGGTGATTGTATGAGCTAAGTTAGTCCGATGATGAGGTCGTAAGTTAAATTCAAGATGTCCTCTAATATGAGTCATTAAGTTGTGTAATTCTATTAAGACCACGTTTGGCTCGCAGAAAGTATGCATCAGGAAAGGAATGTTTGGGATGCAAAAGGAAAAGAAATCATTTCCTGAAGAAAGGGAAAATAAGGGGGAAAGTGGTTCCTTCCAAATCCTAAATTAATCATTTTCCCTATTTCTTTTCTTGCATTTATTACTCGCAAAATATTTTTTTATTACATTATTTACTAACTTTTTAACAATTGTCATGATAACTTTCCTTACGTTATCAAATATCGGAATGGAAAGTTATTGAGAAATTTTATTTCTCTTCTCATGGGAAAAACAAAGTAATTACTTTCATTTCTGTGAACTAAACGAGGCCTAAGTTGAGTTCAGTTGGTTTAGAGAGAGTCCTAAGTTACGTTAAGGCTACAGTGGATTCCATCATAGGATCACACTGTTAAGCCTAAAATTACGAATCATTGTTAGAGAACTGAAATAGAGATCGATGTGAACGCTGGGACACATTCCAATATCTTAGATGAATTCCAAAACATTGTCTTCTGCAAAAGAATTTCCAATGTTTATACCAGTGATTTAATCTAAAAGTATGGATCATATTGCTTGCAGGAACAGACCATTAAGCGCGCAAAAAAGAAGCCAATTGGAGAAGTACATATGCCTAAGGGAAAAGAGATTGTTATTACCAAGTTTTCTGTTTTCTATAAAAAAAATAATTAAAATGTACTTGTGACTCTCATTCGTAAACGATTTTTCTCTAAAACACGAGGTGTTTTGTTAATTAGTCTATAACCTTGCTTTTGCGAGCTTCAGTATCTCTTTAGAAAGAGAAGTATTTGTAAATGATCAGTTCTATCTAGAACATAAACAAACGAGGCTCGTACATAGTGTATGCATGACTTTAACTTTATTCATTAATAATGCAATCACGATCTTCAAATTATACAATATATCTCAGAATTACCTTCTTCAAATTTGTGAACGACATTGAACCCGTGACTTTCCCTTTGATTTCGATTAGTCTTCAAATAGATCAACTTGGACGAAATTGCCATTATTGACCTGAAAATCATTTTCATGTAATAAAATACTGGGAAGAAATCAAATCTCTCCGCCAATCCGGCACCAGGTTTGAAGCAACGAACATTCTTCGTTTGGCGCAGACTAATGAGATTCGACCGGTTAAAGACTTTCTGACGGCCGGTCGCAATGTGAAAGGAATTCATGTATTAATACCGTTGCTTCTTCTGGAAGATAATTTTGTTTTTCAAGTAGAATGATTAAATGGAATACTAATCTAATGGTCGACCTACCAAATATTAATGTCAACAAGAAGAGTATCTCATCTAATTTTCCAGGTAGTGCGAGGCTTCCAACTCCAAAATCCCTTGCTTTGTCTTGCAAACCATAATTGCTTATCAGAATACACAAATAAGCCCAAATCAGTGTGCTAGTTGTTTAAGAGTCTGTGAGTACTTGAATAGCTTAAGTTAGAGTTTATGAGAAATTATATATAAACTTCACGGGTTGCTTAATAACTCCTTCCTAATTTTGGAAAGTTTTAATATCCAATTTCACCTTAGCTAACAAAAATACGGGCAAGGTTGCACGACCCAAAAAGCAATCCTCCTCGTTATGGTTGTTGTTCGCTCAATTGATGCCTTAATTAGATAGTCGGGCAAACAAGGATGTATACTTGTATAGATGTGTTCTGATCGTCAAGGTGGGATTGACGTGATCATACTGATGAGCTATGCACGAGAGAGATATGGAGAGACAACAAAACTTAAAACGTACTATTTGAGTGGATACTCAAAGCTCAATATTTAGCGAGAGTCACTTAAACAATGTTATTTGGAGGCGATTTTCTTTGGCTAGCTTAATGTACCCTAGCTGCCTACCTCTACCCAGTGGCGGATGCAGGAATATATATCACTGGGGGCAGGTTTCAAGTAACTCATTTATTAACAAACTTGTACCAAATAGGAAGAGCATAGTTTACTCATTCAAAGAAACAGAGTTTAATAGAAAATTTCAAGTGACTCATTCATCAACAGATTTGCACCAAAGAGGAAGTAAAGGAATGCAATCAAAGAAACAGTGTTTACTAGCAAATGTCACGTGACTCATTCATTACAAACTATCATGCTCAGCCCTTCAACTTGGAAAAACAATGTCCAATAGCACAAAAGGTTTAACAAAACAGAGAGCTTGCAAGAAGCAAAAAAGAGCACATACCTAGAAAAGCAGAGTACTTCCACATCTATAATTGTCCTCTACGAGGTGCCATGTTTTGAAAACGCTAAATAATAGACTCATTGTCAATGGAATTGAATATATTCTTCTCAAGATATACAATTAAGCAGTCATTCATCCATATATTGATCTCCCATTCGATTGCGAATTCGATTCTTTATAATATTCATGGCAGAGAAAGCTCTTTCAACAGGAAGTACTAGAGCCAAAGTGATCAGCAAATAAACATAAGGATATGTCTTATGCTTTCTTGTCTCAACTAATTTCTTTGCAAGATCAGCAATCCCTTGCAATTATTGGAACTTGTTGTTAGATCGCATGTCATCCATATAAGTCTCTAACTGACATTCTAGCAACAACAACTCTGATGCAGGATCAGAAGGAAGATTAGCCAAATCAATTTCTACCCGACTCTGTTTTGATCTTTCACTCTCTATGAGGGGTGATGATAACTCATTTGATGTTCGTTTAAAGAATCTCTCCATCTTTAATCTTTCACAACTACTATTTTCATAAAAAAGAGTAACTTAATCTAATCAACAAAGTCATATATTTGGGAAGTAAACTAGAAGATAAAGAAGTAACCTTTAAGATACATCAATGATCAATCCAAGGCTGAGTTGCAGAAGAGCAGATATGGAAAACTAAAAGAGTCGATGATGTCGGACTCGAATTAAAGACTGGAAGTATTGCCTTTGGTTGTTTGAGTACTGAGTTTGGTTGTTTGGGGATTCTCAGTAGAACAAACAGAAGAAGAAAAGGTACCGATCTGGGGTTGTCTGAGACTCTGGGAAAAGGGATCAGCCTTTTCATATATAAAATTATATATGAATGATAGAGATTTGGTGAGATGCAACCGTACTTATGTCAATATATATATATATATATATATATATTAGAAAGGAAACATCTCCAGAAGTGTCAACGTATAACATGGCCCATATAAAAAAAAATGCTTAGTTGCCAAATGTCAAAAGCTGACTGGGGGCAGTTGCCCCCACTCGTCCCACTATGCGTCCGCCACTGCTCTACCTATATGTGCCCTAGCCGTTTCGCCATTTCCAATCGAGACTCGTCCGGTGGTGGCCGGCAGTAATGTCAACCTTGATCGTACTACTGTCATTTTCTGATGCTAGACGGGTGATGGTTCTCAAGTTGGCTCGGCTCGGAGACTAGATAGTGCTGCTCCGATTTAGTTCTGTTAGATTGCTCTGAGGTAAGTGAAGATGGGTGCAGTGGTTTTGATTCAGCGTCAGGCGCGCGTGGGAGGGGATGTTCCAGGCAGTAGCAACGGTGCGTTGCTCTGTTAGCGACATCGAGGTGGGTTCTTTGATGGCGGTGGTGGCAGACTTGGGTGCTCTTCAAGGATCTGCACAGAGGGCTGAGGCAGGGCTAGGTTGGGTTTGCTTGGACTAGGCCTTGCTTGGGCTGTTGCCTTGCCCTTTTCAATAGATTAGGTTTTCTTTTCAATAATTCCCTTTATTTTTAGGGAATGATAGTAGGCTTCGACTCGGCCTATGCATTTTGTATGTTTTTTTTTTTTTGTTTTTTTTTTTATAGTTTAGGTGACAAACTATTCGAATTTGTTTGGTCTATCATCATTGAAGTTCTTCTCTGAGTCTTCTTAGAAGTGTTACATGTGTTTCGTACCACAACTGCGTGCTTGGTAGGCACAAGTAGCAGCTATATGTTTCCTTCGGAGGCGAAGTGAATTTGTTTAGCTTAGACTTGGAGCTTTATTGTCTAAGGAGTAGTTTATGTACCAATGTAAAAGTATGTGCTTGTGTTTCATGTATTGGTGTATGTACTATTCCGACCTTTGATTGGTTTCATTAATACTATGAACCTGCTCCACCCGTAAAAAATAATAATAATAATAAATAAATAAAATAATGTTGTTTGGATGCATTCAATTGAAAATTGTTGAATACTTTGTCACCTTATTATTGTCATGTTTTCGGAGGTGTATTAAGTAAATGGCAAGATAAGAAGTTTTATTTTTTTATTTTTTTATTTTTTTGAAGGAAAGCTCTAGAGTACTATCAATCGTAGAAATAATATGGATGATTTTATTATCAATGTTTGAACCAAATTACATATGTAGTTTTGGTTCAATTAAAAATGACTAGCCTTTAACTCGCGTGTTTACACAGATAATTGAAGAGAGTAACGCGTGATACCGTAATTGTTCATTTAATTTTTTTTGTTTTCATTTTATATTTATCTAACAATTAAAAATAAAAATATTTTTCACATTTTTAACCTTTAAAAATAAAAAAATACTGATATGATAATTTATTAAATAAAAGGTATTTTAGGTGTTTCAAAATTTTGGTTAAGCCTATGACACTAAAGTTAGGCTTGACGTCACATTACCATAAACTAGGTTTTCTTCTTTAATACCCTAATTTTTTTTTTTAATATTTGTTTGTTTTAATTCAAAATAATTCAGAGTGAAGAAAAAAAGCCCTATGTAGCAAGAGCCGCTGCCCTTCTCTACTAGTGCTTGTTGTCGCTCTATCAAGGATATTGATAAAGTAATTTGGGGTTCACATCCAAAACCAATTGGCAATGGATGAAGTGGTCCAAACCCTTATAAACTTATAGGTAAGGTCTCATTTTTCCCATGTGGGATGTATATATATTCTTAACACGCCCCCGCACGTGTGGCGAATTTTCAAGCCATACACGTGGACAACTTGAGTGACGTGGAGCCCGCGTGGCCGTTAGGCATGCACACGTGGGAACCCGCTCTTATACCATGATAAACAGCGACAAGCGTGGCCCGTGGCCCGTGGCCCATCATTGTACCAATACTATCCCAACTTAACCACTCGTTAGGTGTTGAGTTTTAATCACAAAAGGTCTCGGTATAATTGGGTGAGATCCACCCACTTATAAGTTATATTTTATTTGTCACTTTTCAAATGTGGGATCTTTCCTCTCCAACATGCCCCCTCACGTGCAACCTAGCTCTAGGTCCGCACGTGAAATTAATTAACAATCAAATTCTCACATTGGAAATTGGGACACAAGTCTCATATTGGATACTTGGTCAATATAACAATTCAAGGCCCACATCGGACACTTGGTAATAATACAATTGGAATTTTCCAATGACAATATAAGAAATCCAAATTCGGGCTCATGATAAGTGGAGACGCAATTGGAGAGGGACCCGCTCTGATATTATGTTAAACAGCGACAAGCGTGGCATGTGTCCCACCATTGTACCGATATTATCCCACCTTAACCACCCGATAGGTGTTGGGTTTTAATCACAAAAGGCCTCGGTATAATTAGGTAAGAGCCACCCACTTAAAAGTTATATTTTATTTGTCACTTTTCAAATATGAGATTTTTCCTTTCCAACAGATATCATACCTCGTTTAAGATCTTGTTGGTGCCTGTTGTGAGGAAGGCATGGCCTACTTTGGATCCAGGCGAACTGGCGAAGGTTTGGGGCTGGGGTCTAACAATAACAAGGCTTCGGGCTTGGATCCATGATGGTTTCCCGCTTGTTGGATCCAGCTGAAACAACGCAGCGTCCTGATGCCTGAAAATCTTGTTTGAACCTTCAGCGAGGCTTCGCTGGGTGTTGGAGTTGGATTTAGGTTGTGAGGCAGGTTTGGAGTGTTGGACACGCAACAACCACCGCACTTGAGGTTTGGGTTTGGGCCCCAGGTATAGGGGTCATGAATCTCAGTAGATTTTGGTTTAAGGCGATGTCTCTACCATCTAGAGCATGGTCTTTGATCAACCTCTCTGATGGCAGAGAGGTTGATCAAGATCTTCTCCTGCTGTGATGGAGAAGAAGACCTTTTCTGAAAGCAAATTGCAATGGTAATTGCTTCGGTCGTTAGTGCTATGTCAGGAGAGACTACTCGATCTCCAAACACATTTATTATGAAGCTGCATGTTCATAGGTTAATAGTGCCAGTTTGAACTATTGGTGTATATTACAAACAAACAAAATAATTATAATCAGTACGCTGACAAGGATGAGATATCCTTCAATTGTGATTGTTGAGTCCAATATAAGGTAATTATGCCTCTCTTTTTGATTAATTCTGAACCGTTTGTGACTTTGGATTTTGGGCATTGATGAGGTTCGCTTTATACAAGCATCAGGGTTATCTTTTGCAGTAGGTTTATAAAGAATGAATTGCAACCTATTCATAAGGAGAGTAAGACGTAGATCAATTTGAAATATAAACTCTAATAACAAAAACCCGAAAGTAATAACGAAAACCATGTCTTACAACACTTCAA
Source organism: Rosa lucieae (assembly GCA_024704745.1). Taxonomy (NCBI): domain Eukaryota; kingdom Viridiplantae; phylum Streptophyta; class Magnoliopsida; order Rosales; family Rosaceae; genus Rosa; species Rosa lucieae. Next base: position 28,252,961 of record CM045496.1, on the reverse strand, counting down.
CATCTAAACAAACAATTTTAGAAATAGATAAATCAAACGCAGTAATTGCACCGCGAAACCTCAAACACATACATTGACAAGTTCTAGCTTATGAGTGATCTTTTAGTCGTCGTCGCCAAAGAGACCACCAATATCTGCATCATCTTCTTCCTCTTCGTCTTCAACCTTCTCTTCCTTCTTCTGCTCGCCAGCAGCAGTAGCTGCAGCACCAGCGGTGCCGGCTGCGGGTGCGACACCAGCAACTGCGCCACCAGAAGGCACAGATGCCAACTTCTCTCTTCCGGAGGCAACTACCTCGGCGACATCTTTTCCTTTTAATTGAGACAACAGCAACTCGATCCTATCGCTATCGGCATCGGCTCCAACCGATCCGAGAATCTTCTTCACATCATCAGCAGAGGGACTGGTGTTCCCTCCCAGAACAGCAAGCAAATAGGCAGCAACCACCTTCATCTCGTCTTACAATGGAAGAGGGCTTCTTCAATTAGGGCTGCTTCAATATTTACAGCGTGGTGGCTTATATAGAGTTTGAGAGAGGTTTAGTCGGTTATCCGACCTTGGCGGTTGATGAGGACGTGGAGAGCAAGTAACGAAAAAGCAATCCTCGGGCTTCAAGGAGATTCAATATTAATCATCAGGTGGTCATCATGGTAAGTATCAACTTCTTATGATAGGTACTACGTGGAAGTATGGTGATTATAGTTTAATGGCATATGGTAAGTATCTTATGCTATTACTTGGGCTTCAAGGTAACCGGGTGCTACAAGGAAATAACATGCAACTTTTTGTTATTTTATTTTGTTTTCTATTCTGGTAAGGAGTAGATTTGTATGTAATTAAAGACGAATAGAAGAGTTAGGGTTTGCATTTTAAGATACAAATACGGACACTCAAACGAATATAGATAATGATTGTGAGTTAAATCACATATTGATGAATAAAGTTTTAAACGAAAACATATACGATTACAGATATAGATACAAAACAAGTGGACCATGAGAAAAGTTGAAGTGTATCACTTTTGAAAAGGGAGAGAAAATAAAAAGAGTTTATGAATCCAAATCAATATCTACATCTACAAGATTACAGTAGATATATGGATCGACCACTAATAAATGGATTTATTATACCAAGTATAACTTGTTAAAGGAAAAATATATTGTGTGCATTCGTCAAAGTGATTGACGGAGAGGGAATCAAGCAATTACCGATTAACATCAATCAGCATGGATTACGTAGTTAATGTCATCATTGTAATTGTTATTTCCATTGTAATTCTCTCCCTATATTAAGGGGTTATGAAATGAAATGAGTAGACCAATTCCAATCTCAATTTTACTTTTACACGTTATCAGCACGCTCAGAGCAAATAGCCAATAGAAAAAAAATCTTAATTTTCTAGTTTTCTTTCAAAACGAAAAGAAACAAACCCTAGAAGAAAACAATATTTTCTTCTGTTTCTGCCTGTTGGAGAGGAAAGATCCCACATTGGAAAAGTGACAAATAAAATATAACTTATAAGTGGGTGGATCTCACCCAATTGTACCGAGGCCTTTTGTGATTAAAACCCAACACCTATCGGGTGATTAAGTTGGGACAGTATCGGTACAATGGTGGGCCACAGGCCACGCTTGTCGCTGTTTAACATGGTATCAAAGCGGGTCATTCTCCAATTGCGTCTCCACGTAGGCACGTATCATGAGCCCAAATTGGGGTTCCCTGTATTGCCATTGAAATTACCAAGTGTCCAATGTGGGCCTTGGATTGTATCGACCAAGTCTCCGATATGAGACTTGTGTCCCAATTTCTAATGTGGAAATTGGATTAATTAATTTCACGTGCAGACTTAGAGTTAGGTTGCACGTGAGGGGGCGTGTTGGAGAGGAAAGATCCCACATTGGAAAAGTAACAAATAAAATATAACTTATAAGTGGGTGGATCTCACCCAATTGTACCGAGGCCTTTTGTGATTAAAACCCAACACCTATCGGGTGGTTAAGTTGGGACAGTATCGGTACAATAGTGGGCCACAGGCCACGCTTGTCGCTGTTTAACACTGCCGCCACAAAAAAAAAAAAAAAAAAAAAAAAAAAAATCTCTTCCCAGCAGCAGCAGATCGACCACGTTCAAAACCAGACCCGATCTCGATCTCGACCTCACCGGCATTCATCTTCACGTCCAGATCGGGCCCCCCCCCTTCCTTCAGCGTTGCCATCTGCGAGCTGCCATACCCGAGCAGCCCCAGTGCGCCTTGCAGCCTCCTACAACTAGCCTGCCTCACAACCAGCGAACCCTACCCGCCTGCAGCAGCAGCACATATCCACCACAACCCAGCGCCGTGCCCACCCGCGCCTACTCTCTGCGCGCATATCCCGCCTCCCTGCCCCCACACAGCAGCACCCAGCCTTCTCCAAACACGCCGGAGCACGCACGACCCCTGCAACCTCTGCTCCTGCACCACTGATCTCAGCAGATCCTAGCAACAGCGCGCCCGGCCTAGCATCCCCGCCGACCTGCGTCCTGGAGCCCCCACCCCGATCTCCGCGCTACCGCCTGCACAGCAGCGTCCAGCCCAGCGCATCGCTACCTCCACACCAGAAAACCAGAAAACCAGAACAAAGAAGAGGAGGAAGAGAGAAAAAAAAAAAAAAGAGGAAGAGGAAGAAAAAAAAAGGGCGGGTTGACCCGGCCCAGCAAGAAAAAAAGTGACCCGGCCAAAGAAAAGGACCGAAAAAAAAAAAAAAAAAAAGGCAGGCCCAGAAAAAGAAAAAGGGCGAGCCCATAAAATAAAAAGGGTCAGAAAAAAAAAAAAAAACCTTGCGGCCCAAAGAAAAAAGGCTGGTCCGGCCCAAAAAAAAAAAATTATTATTAAACCAAAATAGGCCCTGCAACCCAGAAGAAAAAGAAGAAGAAGAAAAAAGTGTCAATTCTCAGCCCAACAGAACTCGAAAAAAAAAAAAAATTTCGCTACGCACGCCTGCATCAACACGCGCGTGCGCCAGGATTGTTTTTCTCGAAACCAAGTATGTTCTATTTTATTTTCATACTATGGTATATTTTATTATTTATAATTAGGATTTTTTTTATTTTTGAGCATGCTATTTTATTGCTTGTTATATATGTGATATATATTCGTGGAATCTAAAGCATGTGAATTTTATTTATATTTTTAAGCATGCTTTATACCTTATTTTTTATACCTTTATTATATTTTGTTATTAAGCATGTTTAATTAGATAATTTTGATCATTTTAAGCATGACTTGTTTTTATGTTTTATATAAATACCTTTAAGCATGATTATATATGGTTTATTTGTGAAATTTTAAGCATGTTTTTATTTTTATTTACGCTTATATAAATTATGCCTACGCATTCTATATTATTGCTATTATTATGTGTAGTATATAATTTGCTGCATATTTGTGACATTTGAGCATGCCATGTAGTTTATTTTTCTTATATGCTATGTTTTATTATTAAATGTGCTATGTTATTGTTAGAATACAATATATAAATTGCGTTTTGCCATGATAATGAAAATTCATGCGCATTATACACACACTTACTATGATAAAGTATTTTCACATAGCATCGAAAAAAAAATGTGACCATTAGGAAATCTTGGTCTTGAAATCTAATTCATATTTTTTGGAAAATAATTCACGTGGATGTCTTTATGACTGCGTAATTTATATCTTCCCTCTTGTTTTATGTAGATGGCTGATCCAACTCGACCTGAGTTTGACATTTTGGACTCAGAAGGACTTGAGTACCATCGTTGGGTTTCCGATATGAAAACTGCCTTTGTGGCAAAAGACTACACTGCCACCATTACTGATCCCAAAGATGATGAACTATCTAATAAGGTGAAAGCAGATGCCTTAATTTTTTTGAGGCGACATATTGATCCTAGCCTACGCTGGGAGTACCTTCAGTTTGAAAACACCCAAAGCACTGTGGGATGCCCTTAAAGGACGTTTTGGGAACATTCACGATACTTTGCTCCCAGGACTGGCTGTTCAGTGGAATGGAATCCGCTTGCTTGACTATAAAAAGGTCAATGACTTCAACAAGGACATGTTGCGCTTAAAGGCACGTCTCAATTTCTGTGGAAGGGAAATCACAGAAGATGATATGATCTACAAGACTCTTACCACCTTTCCTAATTCAGCTTTTATACTAGCGAACCAGTATCAGTTGGATTATGACAACAAAAGAATCACAACCTTCAATAAGTTGATAAGCCTACTGCAAGTGGCTGAGAGACAAAATGAGATTCTCTTGAATAACAATGCCAGGCCCACTGGGACAAAGAAAATTCCCGAGGCTAATTATGACAAAATAAAAGGTGGAAATAACTCCAATGCAAGGGGTTTAGACGTGTTGATCCCTACCCACGTGGCAACAATGCACCACGTGGAAAGGGACATGGGGATCATGGAAACAAGATGCAAAAGGAAAGAGTTGACAATGAACCATGCTATAGGTGTGGATTCATTGGGCATTGGTACAAGAACTGCCAAGCAAACAACAGAGTAGCAGCCAATTACAAGAGGTACAGAGAGTCTAAAGAACAAAAGGCTCACTATATGGAAGAAGGAGGTCATGACCTAGACGTCAACCTTACAGTTGCAGACTTCAATGGCAAAGAGGAACTTGCTAAGTCAATGGATGCTCTCAATCTTGACTGATCTGCTTTATTCATTTTATTTTCCAAATATAGTTGTGAAGGCGTAATGCCTCATTTTTAATTAGACTATTGTTTGGTCTTAAAGTTTATTTTCAATCATGGATTGATGAATAAGATTTTTGAACAAGACCTTGATTTGCTTATCGTTGGCTTATTAATAAATTTCGAATTTTATTCTGAAGCACTGAATTTATTCAAATTTATTTCTATACACATATTTACATGGTTCGAAATAGCACTATAAAGATGTAAAGCAATACATCTAGAAAAAAGAAAAATTATTAGAATGAAAAGAATACCATTCTACGCAAATAGAAATACTCTAAAGAATATGAGTTATATTTTCTAAATACCTCTCATTTATTTGTAGGAATGAATGGAGGAGAACTTGAGTGCTTAGATGATAGTGGAACTACCCACATAATATTAAGAAATAGGCAATTATTCATTGAACTAATAGCCTATAATTCCTCTGTGACTACGATGATTGGATTATCACAACTAATAAAAGGGCGAGGAACTGCTAAATTTTTGCTGCCTAATGGCACAACACTTAAAGTCACAGACGCTCTATATGCACCAAGAGCTAATCGAACCTTGTTAAAGTTTCAAAGCTATTTGTGCCAACGGTTATCATGTAAAAACACATTGTGAGAATGGAACTGAATACCTTGATATTACATCTAATGACTGTGGAAGGAAACACATCTTAGAGAAACTTATGAGTCAATCTAGTGGACTGTACCTCACTACGATTCGGATCATTGAATCCTATACTGTCACCAACAATGAAATGTGGGACACTGACTCATACAGGCTTTGGCATGACCGCCTAGGGCACCCCGGTCGTGAAATGATGATCCGTATTTTAATGAACTCATATGGACATCCCTTCTTTCGAGTGAAAAATAAAATGGGACAAAAATCCGCCACACTGCAAGGTGCCGGTTCTAGGATTTCTCAAATGCAGTCATTGCTTTTCTGAAGTACCAGAAGCACTACCTCCCTCCCATTATGCCTCATTGACTATTTTAAAGGCACATCACTCGTTTTGCAAAGCCTACTCTTTAGCAAAAATAGGATCGAGACCTTCCTATGCTAAAGATACAAAACAAAACATTTTATTCTTACAAAGGATACAAAGAGATGTATGTGGACCTATCCATCCAGAATGCGGACCATTCAAGTACTTTATGGTTCTGGTGGATACTTCGACAATCTGGTCACATGTCGTTTTATTGTCCACAAGAAATGCTGCAATACTCCTAGCACAGATTATACGTTTAAGGGCTCACCACCCTGATCACCCTATCAAGTCTATAAGGCTTGATAATGCTGGAGAGTTTACATCAAAAGCATTTGATGATTATTGCATATCTATTTGGATCGATGTAGAGCATCTTGTACCCTATGTGCATACACAAAATGGTCTCGCAGAAGCCACCATCAAAAGGCTACAGCTGGTGGCTAGGGCATTGGTTATGTGCACCAACCTGCCTATATCTGCATGGGGTTATGCAATATTACACGCAGCTTTACTTATTCGTTTAAGACCCACAGCTAGCCAACCATTTTCTGCGTACTAGTTGGTAACTGGATATGAGCCTGACACTTCACACTTACGCATATTTGGTTGAGCAATATATGTGCCTATTGCGCCCCCACAGCACACCAAAATGGGTCCTCAGAGATGATTAAGTATTTATGTTGGATACGAATCCCCAACATTTATCCGCTATTTAGAACCCTTGACAGACGATCTCTCTACCGCTAGATTTGCGGATTGTCACTTTGATGAGACAGTCTTCCCGTCGTTAGGGGGAGATAGGAAAAAGGATTTTCCAAGGGAACGACAGGAATTGTCGTGTTTTGTTCTCACTCTATCTCATTTTGATCCCCGCACTTCATAATGCGAAAGTGAAGTGAAAAGAATAATCGATCTTCAGAACGTAGCAAATTCGATGCCTGATGCGTTTACTGATATCGTAAAAGTGACGAGATCACATATACCAGCTGCAAATGTGCCTGCAAGGTTAGAAGTCCCTAACAAGGGGCACGGTGCCGCAAGTAGAGGCACTGCAACCGCACTTAGTGGAGGTGTGGTTGAGGCCGTGGCTCCCCAAGGAAGAGGGGGAGGTCACTTGGTTCGATTGACACTCACCCAAGGAAGAAGAGGGTGAGTAAGGCACAAACCAATCATCAATGTATAGAATCCCTCTCATGAGATTGTCTCTGATTATAGATATGTCCATGAATCAATACTGGAGGACGCTCCGATGTTTAAAATGATTCCAGAGAACAAAGAAATCTCAGAGGATTATGAGAGTGCGTATGAGTTGATAGAAAGATCTTCCATACACATTGATGATATATATACTGTTGCTCAAGGAATCATAGAGCACGATGATATCGAACCACGCTCTGTTGAAAAATGTCAACAAAGAGCAGATTGGCCTAAATGGAAAGAATCAATCCAGGTAGAATTAGATTCTCTGACAAACAGACAGGTATTTGGTCAGGTAGTGCTAACCACACCAAGTGTAAAGCCTATAGGACATAAATGAGTTTTTGTCAGAAAGCGTAATGAGAAGAATGAAGTCCTGAGGTACAAGGCTCGCCTTGTGGCGCAAGGTTTCTCACAACGCCCTGGAATTGACTACGAGGAGACATACTCTCCCGTAATGGACGTTATAACGTTCCACTACTTAGTTAGCTTAGTAATTTCCGAATGATTGGAAATGCAGCTCATGGATGTGGTTACTACATATCTCTATGGGGATCTAGATTCAGAGATATATATGAAAAGTGCCTGATGGCCTTGCATTACGCAAGTCAAGTGACTCTAAACCACGGAGTGCATTTGCAATTACGTTAAAACGCTCACTTTACAGATTGAAACAATCCAGGCGGATGTGGTATACCCGTCTAAGTGACTACTTGATTGGGAAGGGATATAAGAACGATGAAGTATGCCCCTGCGTATTCATAAAGAAAACAAGTTCCGGATTTGCAATTGTAGCTGTATATGTCGATGATATGAACATAATAGGTACTCTTGCTGAAATAAGAGAAACCGCGAGCTACTTGAAATCCGAATTTGAGATGAAAGATCTTGGGAAAACTCGATTCTCTCTAGGCCTTGAACTAGAACTCCGAGTTCGTGGAATACTAATCCAACAGTCTGCGTATGTCCAAAAGTCAGGCGAAATAACATGGACAAAGCACATCCTGCTAGCACTCCTATGATCGGTCGAAGTTTGGATGCAAGGAAAGATCCATTTCGTCCAAAGGAAGATGACGAAAAGGTGTTGGGAGCTGAAATTCCCTATCTAAGTGCAATAGGCGCATTATTGTACTTAGCCCAATTTACTCGACCAGACATTGCATTCTCAGTGAACATTTAGCTAGATTTAGCTCAGCGCCAACGCAACGTCACTGGAATGGTATCAAGAACATCTTCGATACCTAAAAGGGACCATTGACTTAGGACTGTTCTTTCCCTACAGAGAGACAAGAGGGACCGCATATGGAACTGCAATCCCTAAAGGAAATGTTGATGGCGAAAGAGCCACTCACTACACTGAAACACCAAATGACGTTTTGGTTGGCTTTGCTGATACTGGGTACCTCTATGACCCACATAAAGGTAGTTCCCAAAATGGTTATGTACTCACCATTGGCAACACGGCGATATCTTGGAGATCAACCAAGCAAACCCTTGTGGCTACCTCCTCGAACCACTCAGAGATCATTGCTCTACTTGAGATGGTTCGTGAGTGTATATGGTTAAGAGCTATCATTATACATATTCGAGGGACTAGTGGTTTGAGTTCTACCACTGAAGAGACTACTTGCATTTACGAACACAATGCAGCTTGCATCGAACAGATGAAGCTAGGTTATATTAAGGGTGATAACACAAAACACATATCGCCAAAGTTGTCCTACAATCAGCAACAACAGACTCTCCTCAAGATTCAAATGAATCAAGTAAGGTCTGAGGAGAATGTGGCAGATTTGTTCACCAAGTCATTGCCTAAGGACACATTTGAGAAACATGTGAAAAACATAGGAATGCGAAGACTTTCCAAGCTCCCTAGATTAATGTAAGTATCAGGGGGAGGTGTAGACGTCAGGGGGAGTCTAACACACACATGTCATACTCAAATGTAAAAGGTGCGTTGTGCTCTTTTCCTTCGACCAAGGTGTATTTTTGTCCCACAGGGTTTTTATTGTTACTTGGCAAGGTTTTTAGTGAGGCAACAACTCATGCACCATTTCGTCTTTGACTTGGCACAAGGGGGAGTGTTAAAGGAAAAACATATTGTGTGCCTTCGTCAAAGTGATTGACGGAGAGGGAATCAAGCAATTACCGATTAACATTAATCAGCATGGATTACGTAGTTAATGTCATCATTGTAATTGTTCTTTCCATTGTAATTCTCTCCCTATATTAAGAGGTTATGAAATGAAATGAGTAGACCAATTCCAATCCCAATTTTACTTTTACATAACTAGATTTTTTTTTTTTTAAACGGGGTTTAGAATCCAGCCTAATTGGGAGGCTCAGCCTCGCCCATAGTTATTATTAATTAACTGAAGAAACAGAGTACAATGGGAACTTGTGCCCCTAGCAGAATTACAAATATCATTGTAGAGCACGTCCCGAATAATAGCGGGCGGCTCTTCTAACCAAAGTTCATCAATACAATTAAAGCTAGTAAGGTGCACCAACCTATGGACAACACTATTTACTTCACGGTAAACATGCCGGAAGTTTACATAAGAAAACCAGTTAGGTACCTTTTGCAATCATCAACTATCTGACCAATAATACAGTAGTCATCGTCAACAAGATCCATTTATTATACTAAGTATTACTAGATTTTAATTGGGCTTCATTTTTGGCCTACTTCTCAGCCTTAACCTACATATCTACAATGATAAGATTTGCATTATCGATGCATAGAATAATTTTCTGTTCTATTGTAGCCCATCTTTTTATTTGGTCTGGAGACTTTAGCAATTAGCGCGCACACAGATCAATACAAGCATACAACTTTGCTCTGAGTTTTGGTGTCAAGTAGGCCTACTTATTGCTTGGGGACATAAAAACAAGTTGATAGAACCTCTCGATGTTTTTTGCCAAGAAAAGAAGAAGAAAGAATTTATGTTTTTTTTAAAGATTATTTAGTGATAGTAATGTTAACCAGTTCAGTAACTGAGCAAAAAAATTATGTTCAACTACCCTTAAATTTAGATTCAGTTGTTTTATTTTTCACCATTAGATGTCTATCCAACAGTAGTTGAACATAATTTTCTTGCTCAGTTATTGAGCATGTGAACACAACTGTATTTAGTTAAAAAGGAAAAAAAAAATCAAATTACAAACTTTGATATACGTGTGTGTTTGTATAATCCCCAAAAAAGCATTCATTAATAAATGAGCAAAATTATAGCTTTAAGCATAAATAGATATAATGAAACAAAGTTTGATGGCTGCGAGGGCGAGGATCAGTGTTTGGGGCTTTGCGGGTTGCGGCAATAATAGAAAATTCTGGCAAAATTGGGGTGGTCATCGATTTGCTACTTCGGTGGTCGAGGATGATGAGATCAAAGGTAATTAAGTCCTTCTTCGGTGGCGGCAGTCACTGAAGTTGAACTGAGATTGGGTTTGAGCAATGGTGGTGGAGTATGATTTCCCCTACTGGAACTAGAATCAACTTTGTCGTGCTTTGAAGTAGGCTATGGTGGCAGTGGCATTTGCGGAGCCTGTAATGGCTTTTGCGGTGGCAGCAGTGCTGACGGTGTTCTCAATGAGTGGGGTAGCTGCTTTGATGCTAGGGTTTCATGGGAGAAGAGTTGTTGGGCACCAAACAAGTTGTTGGGCCTGGGGTGGATTCTTTTAGATCCTGGTTTTTTAGTTTTTATTTTTAGTCTTATTTTCATAATGGGCTTTCTTCCTTTTATACGAAAGGATGATGAGCCTGTTTTTTTCTTTTTTTTTTAGAAGATCAACAAGAGACAAGCTACCCTTCTTCCTTTTGTACGAAAGGATGATGAGCCTATTTGTTCTTTTTCTTCTTTTGTGAGAAGATCGACAAGAGACAAGTTGCTTCTTGGTTAGTTTTATTTGTTCTTGGGGTAGCTCTGTTTCTTGTTTTTGCGCTTAATAAAAGAAGGTGGGTGTGCTAGTGTAAGGGGTGTGCTATTACATAATGGATGACATTTTCAACTAAAAAAGAAATAATGTGAAACAATGTAAAACATAAGGGTCCGGATCATGGGCCATCATATTTTACATAACTTTCTACAAATCTTGTGAGCCGTTAGATTTAAAAACGTTTAAGGACCTAGATTTGTTGACTGAATGATATCAACACAATACAAAGTGATGTGAAAAATGACATGACTGATAATATCAAAAATTATAATAGGTTAAATTTTTCTTTATTAAATAGTAAAAACAAAATCAAAATCTGGAGAATAGTTCTTATCAAAAACTATATATGACCAAAAGAAAAGAAGAAGAATAGCAAAAGAAGAAGAATAGCAGAAGAAAAAGGACAAGCAACAGAACAAACGCCAAAAGAAAGAAAGAAAAAAGAAAAAAGGAAGAGTAGAATACATTCAAATTCAAATCATATCGATGTATGAACTAGGCAATCATACATTTTTCCCATGGCAATTTAATTTGTTTGAGTTCGACGAATAGCCCAAAAACTAATGAGTTCCTCCACTTGAATGTATTGCCTTTGTATCGATTTATCAATTCAAACTTGGCTATTCATTCAATATATTAAAGTTCGAATTGATATTCATGTTGTTGTGTTCTCCACTATATCTTCTGTTTTTCCATGTGTAGAATCTGAATATGTTAATTGATTGTTTTATACCACTTGATTGAATTGCATTTGGCCGTAATCATGTTTGGTGATTATAGAGCTATGAACCCTATTTCATAGTTGATCCATCATCACCCCTAGTTTCTGTTCTTTCTTTTCTTTCTTTCTTTAGAAAATTACACACAAGTGTCATTTTGAAACTTAAATTAGTCCTAAGGCCACAAAAGGTGTTTTGTACACATAAGGCCACTTCTATCTTCAAACTATTTCTACCTTGACGATTTTACCCTTCGTGAAAGAAAACCAACTCCATCTCTCTCCCCAAACAAACAGAAATTCACTTTTTCCTCTCTCTCTCTCCCCCCCGATCTCTCTTGCCTCTGTAATCACCGAAAAACATCAATTCCGGTCACCATCTCATCACCGTCACCATCAATTGAACCAGAACACAAAGCCCAGCCACCCATCGCTGATTAAGGCTCCGGCCACCACACGCAATCCAAGGCTGCGGTGTCGTTCCTCAACTGTAATCGAGCTCCGGCCATCGTTTCAATTAACTGCCACCACCAATGAGTTCAGAGGAAGCCGGACATCTGTTCGAGCCCACCGGTCGGACCAGCCATGGTCGCCGTGCACAAATCACCCACCGGTTCGAGCCCAAATACAAGGCTCGCAGATCAGCAACTCCAGATGTCACAGAATCAATTGGATCTCCCAGATCCTTTCGACTTCGCTGTTGTCTCCCTCCGCCGACTCCGGTCTCCCACAGATTACTGTTGCCGTCGACGGATTCCATTGGTTCTCCCACAGATCGACATCGTCTCTGCCTTCGAAGCCAAGTCCAACTTCTTCTGGCAGCTTCAACCTCGTTTGGTCGTTCCCATCGCCGGGATCTGAGCTTCAGTTTGAATCCGTCATTTATGGTCAGAGAGCTCTCCGATTGGCATGAAATCGAATCGGATTCAAATCCCTTCCCACCACTGCCTTTGTTTCATCATCTCAATCGCCTCTAATAACGATGTCCTTGAATTTTAAAATTTTTTTTTTTTAGAGTTGGTTTGTTTTGATATCTTTTCTGTTTTTGTTAATGATGAATGTTATTCCTCATATGAATTGGCTGTGTAATGTGCGAGTAATTACTTGTCAATGTCGGTGAGAGTAGCTTTCGGAGTTGGTAAGAGTAGTTTTTTATTTTGGTGAAAGTAGCTTTATGTTGTTGGTGAGAAAGGTATGTTGATGAGTATCTTTTGTTGTTGGTAAGAGTAACTTTTGGTGGTGATGATTGTAGTTTTTTGCAGTAGTGATAGTAGCTTTTGACATTTGAAAGAGTTGCTTTTGTTAGTGGTGAAGATAGTTTTTGTAGTGGTGATAGTAGCTTTTTACTTTGGTGATAGTAGCTTTTGTTGATGGTGAGAGTAGCTTTTAATACTGGAGTAGCTCTTTAGTGTTAGTGAGAGTAGCTCACTGGTGTTGGTGACAGTAACTTTTGTTATTAGTTTGAGTAGCTTTTGGTGTTGGTGAGATAAGCTTTTGCTATTGGTGAGAGTAGTTTTCTGGAGTTGGTAAGAGTAGCATTCATTGCTGGTCACAGTAGCTTTTGGTGCTTGTGAGACTAACTTTTGTTGGTGGGGATATTAGCTTTTGGTTTTAAGAAGCACAGGCTTTTTTGGTAAGTAGTAGCTTTTGTTGTTGATGATAGTATCTTTTGTTATCTCGCCGGAGGTTACCGGAAATCTCATCAGAGTAGCTTTTGTTGCTAGCTACAGTAGCTTTTGGTGCTAGTAATAGTAGCTTTTGGTGCTAGTGACAGTAGCTTTTGTGGTCGCCGGAGACCTGCCGGAAGTTGGTCGGAGGTCGGCCGGAGACCCGCCGGAAGTTGGTCGGAGGTCGGCCGGAGACCCGCCGGAAGTTGGTCGGAGGTCGACCGGAGACCCGCCGGAGTTGACCGGAGACCTCGCCGGAGAAGGGAGAGAGAGTGATTGTTGACTTTGTACTCTAATGGCATTTATGTAAATATGTTGGTTTTTAATATCCAAAATATAACACCATTTTTCATCTAGTGGCCTTATGAGGAAAAAAACTAGTTGGTGGCCTTATGGCTAAGAAAACATTCAAATGTGCACTTATATGTAATTAACCCATCTTTCTTTTGGCGTTTGTTCTTCTCATCCTTGTTCTTAAGCTATTCTTCTTTTTTTATTTTTTTTGATCGTGTACAATTTTGATCAAAACAGTATTAACAAATTACATATAAGTGTCATTTTAGGACTTTAATTAGTTATAAGGCCACTTAAAATTTTTTGTACACATAAGGCCACTTTAGAGCCCAAAACCATCAGCTTCTTTTTGTGTTATTCCTATTTTGCCCTCAACCCTCTTTCTCTCTCTTCTTCGATGGAGCGAAACAGATCGCATTCTCATCTCTCTCTCTCCCCCCCTCCCTCCCTCCCCTTCACAAACTGACACGACGACATTGCAGACCTAACAATCTCGCTGGCGAAGTACTGATCGTCAAACGACGAGCATATTTCAAACTTGGCCAGAAGCATCTGGATCTACACAAGCAGGTTAACCTTCGGATCTTGGATAACAGTGCCTCAATTTGAGCTCGGGAGATCCGTCAGCACATCGATCTGTGACGCTTCTCCTTCAGATTGCTCTCTCTTTCTCTCTCTGTCTCTTTTTCTCTCTCTGTCTCTCTCTCTCTCTCTGTCTCTCTCTCTGTCTCTCTGTCTCTCTGTCTCTCTCTCTCTCTCTCACAGAGTGTCCTCGTCGCTCCTTCGTCATCTTAATCGGTGCTGGAGTCTCTGGTAACCTCTCTTCGATCACGTCAATCGGCGCAGTTAAGTCGTTTGATCGAGTTCAATTTCATCATTCTTTAATTTCTCACTGATTAATTTTATTTTTGTTTAATTAAGGCCTATTGGCGGTGAAGATTTTGATCTAGAACGGCATAGAGAACGTAGTGATTCTCGAAGCTTCGGACCTCATTGGCAGTAGGATTCGGAAACAAGAATTCGGAGGAGTGTTGGTGGAGCTTGGGCGCGGGTTAGATCATTGGAGTTGGTGGAGAATAGCTTAATCAAGTTTGGGGAGCTCGCTGAGAAAACAAACATCTGGACTTGCTTCTCCGATTACAGTAATGCTCGCTTCAACATCTACGATCGCAGGTCCGGCCATATCCCGGAGCATTTTAGTGATTTTGTTTCTAGTTTTGCTTAACATACGCCGTGTGCAAATCATCAGATTAGTTCCTGTTATTGAAATTGTTTCAGTTTGATCTTTATTCGATCAATTGATTATTGCTTGTTGCCTATATAATGGTGTAGATCCATTGTGATTTTTCTAATTAGATTAGATCATAATTGTAGGACATAATGAGATTTGCTGAAGTTTCTGTTAAGAAGGAAATGAAAATGGATCTTAATTTTATGCCTCATTGTTCAATTTTGATGTTATGCTATCTATGTTTCTGATGGTGTTTTATTCTGGTTTGTGTGGTTAAATTCTGGCAATATTTGTCTTGCACTTGCATCATTTCAGAAAGAGAGCAAGTGAAGCGGTTTTCAATGTTGGTGAGAGTAGCTATCGGTTTTGGTGAAAGTAGCGTTTTGTTGTTGGTGAGAAGAGTTTTTGATGTTGATGGGAGTATATTTTGTTGTTGTGATGGTAACTTTTGGTGGTGATGATTATAGCTTTTTGTGGTGATGATAGTAGTTTTTGACGTTGGTGAGAGTAGCTTTTGTCGGTGGTGAAAGTAGTTTTTTGCGGTGGTGATAATAGTTTTTTGCATTGGTTAGAGTAGCTTTTGTTGATGGTGAAAGTAGTTTTTGTACAAGAGTAGCTTTCTAATGTTAGTGAGAGTAGCTCGTTGGTGTTTGTGACAGTAACTTTTGTTGTTGTTGAGAGTAGCTTTTGATGTTGGTGAAAGTAGCTTTTGCTGTTGGTGAGAGTAGTTTTCTGGTGTTGGTGAAAGTAACATTTGTTGTTGATGAGAGTAGTTTTTGGTATTGGTGACAGTAGCTTTTGTTGGTGGGGATAGTAGCTTTTCGTTTTGGGGAGCATAGTTTTTTGGTAAGGAGTAGCTTTTGTTGTTAGTAATAGTAGCTTTTGTTATCTCGCCGGAGGTTACCGGAAATCTCACCAGAATATCTTTTGTTGCTAGTAACAATAGCTTTTGTTGTTAGAGATAGTAGTTTTTGTGACCTCGCCGGAGGTTGTTGGAAGTTTCATCAGAATAGCTTTTGTTGCTAACCACAGTAGCTTTTGGTGTTAGTGATAGTAGCTTTTGTGGTCGCCGGATTTCTCTGGAAGTTGGTCGAAGACTCGCAGGAGTTCGCCAGAAACCCGCTGAAGTTGATTGGAGACCTCGCCAGAGAGGAGAGAGAGAATGATTGTTGATTTTGTACTCTAGTGGCATTTATGTAAATATGTTGGTTTTTATTATCCAAAATATAACACCATTTTTAATCTAATGGCCTTATGAGGGAAAAAAAAAAACCAGTTGGTGGCCTTATATGTAATTAACTCAAACAGTATTCCCCAAATTTTGAATTTTTTTTAATTCTTTTAATAAAGAAAATATTAACGCATTCTAATTTTTGATTAAAAATATGTAATGTCATGTCATTTTTCACATTATTTAATGTTGTGTTGACATCATTCAAACAATAAATTTAGACCGTTAAATGTTTTTAAATTTAATGGCTCATAAGATATGTAAAAATTTGTGTAAAATGTTGTGTCTCATTCCGGAACCAAAACATAAAGCTTGTCTATGGTTGTTTTTGAGTTGGTCAGAAATCGTTTTTGAACTAATAAATAAAAGAAAAATTAGTTATAAATATAAAATAACTGTAAAAAATATAAATTATGTCTTTTGTAGTTTTAAAAGTATTTGAAAGTGATTTGAAGAAGTACTTGTTGTCAAGTGTCTTAATTTCTCGCTTGAGAGTTTTTGCTAAATTTGAAATGTGTTATTGGTGAGCAAACAATTCCAATAGAAAAAGAAAATTAAGAAGTAAAGTGATACATCGCATGATTGACAGATTGAGTTAGTCATGAGTAACCAAACGACAAAAGAGTAAAGCTTGGAAACATAAACTCAACAATCTTTGAACATCAATAATCAAAGATAGCAATATTGACACTAGAAATTTAGTGAGAAAAACTTGGCAACATGAACTCACAACCTTTGAACATCTATCTTTGATGATAGCAATATTAACACTAGAAATTTAGTGAACCTTCAATGACAGGCCGCACGAGTTTCCTGTTTCGGTTTGCATGACCAAAGTTTACCTTATTGAGTTATTTCTTTTTCTTCTTTTTTTTTGGTTGTAACCTTATTTCTTGTTTGGGTTACACCAATTTCGGGTAGTTAAAAAAAAAAAAAGGACTAGTTATGAAGTCATTGCCTTTGTCTGTCCTACACCCAACCATCAATTCAGGAATAGTAATTTCAGAATTTGCTCCAACAAATCCATAACCGAATCCATTGCTGATCTAACCCAGCCCTCTGTCTCTCAAAAGAGCAATAAAATCCACAACCAGCCAGACCCCCTCATCATCACCACTACACCCCCCAACTGAAAAAGTCAGAGACTTCGACACGACACGACACGACACGTGTGATTCTGGCTAGAACCCTTGGTGGGCATTCAAGACAGGGGGGCAGTTCCGTACTTTCAACTCCATGCCCCATTTCCCATCCCCCATCGTAGATTTATCTTGATTCGCTTTCTCGTCTTGTGAACATCGACCAAACGTGGCGGCACTGAAGCGCGTTCCCGAAACACGTGTTTTTTTTTTTTAAAGTCGGGAGAGTCCTGAAGAAACTGACTTCGCCAAAACGTAAGAGCGTCAACCGCCTGGACTTTTCGCTCGCGCCACAACCACGCTCACGAGCCTCTGATGATGCCACGTCGTTTTGGGGCGGAGAGGGTCTTTTCGTTGTACGTATCGAAATTCACCGCCGAGGGTAAATTGACGCCGTGTTTGGCTCCTTAATTTGGGTTTATTGAGAAAATAATTTTATGCGGTAGGTGAAAGGAAATCTTCTTTGTTAAGTGGATTATATTCCACTTATGCATTCTTTTAAATTTTCAAAAAAACAAAGAGAGAGGATAAGTAATAAAAATAAAGATAGACGTCTGATGTAGGTTGGACATCTTATGTTCGATTCAACAACAACGACAGCAACAACAATTAGACTCTAGCTTGTTATCGATTCTTTCTTAATTTCTTATAAAAAAAAACAAAACAACAACAATAATTATCGATACTATTATTAAAAGAATATAGGCTTGTCAATCAAAACGGTAAGAAAATTATTTACTATTAAAATAAGTTAAAATAAGTTGTTAGAAATCAGTTTAGCACTTTAGCTATAAAGACAATTATGGCAATTATAAAATACAATTTAATAAAATAAATAAGAGATAAAAAATCCAAAACCAAAATTCTTTTTCTATTTTATTCTCTCTGCAATAACTGTTTCACTACATGCATAACATGTGAGAGGTTGCTAGTGTAATTTAAAGAAAAAGGAAAAAAAAAAAGAACAAGAGAATTGAGATCTCAGTTTTAATTTTCAAAATTTTCAATTTATCTTGAAGGGTTTCCAACATTTAGCACAAACAAACAATTTATAGGTTTAAAAAAAGAAGAAGATAATAGTCAAAGGCTAGAGGTATTAGTACCACCATATTTGTGTATTAATGATAGCAGAAAGAATGAAAGATATATAATGGTTATTCTGGTTTATGATTAATACATGGTCCATGACTTCATTTTTAAACAAAAAAAAGTCAAATGCTAGAGTCTACATACACAATTTCTAGGTTATCTCCAATTGTGGACAAAAATTTCCAAGATTTTGATAACTAATAATTATTTTTCATTCCCAAAACAATTGATAGTGCATAACAATTAGTTTGTAAGCTGACTCAGAATATCCCAATTGCAAATGAGAGACTTGTGTCTCTACCAAGTGATCGTGAAAATTTTTATATTATTTTTTGTTGTATTTTTGTACAAAAAAAAAGCCATTACACTAGAGAGCAAGATTAAGCTGTAATACTAGATGAGTAGTTACATTCCATTAACGAATGTATTTGATTGAACTAAGGGGAAAAACACTAAAAAAAGGATTTTTGATTATTACAACTAGATGGATAAAGAATGAGCTTGAAATTCTTTCATCTACAAAAATCTATTACCATGTTTCTTTCAATTGCAAGTAGAGGATGAAATATAACCATAGTGTAAGAGGTCACTCTCTTCTTATCTGATACAGTAGTGTTTTATCGGTTCTAAAAAAATAAAATGCTATAACTTTTTTAAAATATGTGAAAGTTCTTAGATTAGAAGCTATCTCACTCATTTATTACTCTCACATTTCATGTCTTAATCTCACAAATAAAATATGTAAGGATTAAGCCATTGAGTTAGCTAAATGGTGATTAAGATGGAGGGTGGATCAAAGACTAATCTTTTCAATATAACAAAAGAACAATATTGAAAAATTTTCAAATATGCAAATCTCAAGTACAATTTTTATGCTACCTCAAAAACTCTGAAATCTTCACCAACATTATGATTCCTAAAGATAAGATCATGTTAACTTTAGGCTTGACATCCTACATTAAAATATTACAAAAATGTCATTATTCCGTGCATCCACACAAATTTGGAGAACCATCTTTCAAATTATGTGCACGTAAAGATTTGAATTCTCTCTATATGGAAAGTTCACTAGCCAAATTATAGGCTCCTATGAAACATGGTATCTTATACCTCCAAAAATGGTGATATCCAAAATCTTATGTTTTACTTGAATCTATAAAAAGGAAGGATCTGTATCCCCAATCCTTGAAATATTCTAAAATCCAAGACCCTTAATGAGATTACAGAAAAGGCAAAATATCCATTAACATTCATTATTGAAAAGAGAAAAGAAAGAAAAAGAGAAACCCATTTTTATTGTGATGACTATTTCTTATAATAAAACTTTTGTAACGGTGTGGGGACAATAGAAACGTCCTCAAACAGTCCAAGAATATTTACTGAAAGTTGAAATTGAACGTAACCCCAAAATCTTCTTCTGCTTCGCCTGAAATGTCTCCATCTCACTCCCTCTAAATAAACCCACATAGTTAATTTAGCCGGTCACTCTCTTCTCTCTCTTGGAAATAGGAACAAGAAGAAGAAGAAGAAGAAAGCAAGAGACTTTGAAGGGAGAAGGAAACAGGGTAGGAAGGGTCTCTCTGTTTTTGAGAGAAAGGATATATATATATATATTTTTAATTTTTAATTTTTTAGAAATTTTTCATTTTATATATATAAGTAAAAGGAAACGAGATCTTGACCATAATTCTGGGTTTTGCTAAACTCGGATTTGGGACCTTTTTTCTTTTGATAAAAAGGGATATACTCTGTCTCTCTCTCTCTGTTTTACTGGGGGTTTTGTTTCTGTTCCTGGTAATGATCCGCTGTCTGTTTGTTTCACCATTGTTGTTTCAATTTTCAGTTTTGGATGTTGTTTTGGTTGTTGGGTTGATCCGGTTGATCTCGTTTGTCTTTGGTAAAATAATCGTGTTCCGATCAAATCTTTGGCTTTTTGTTTGGTTTGATTGGATTTTGTTGAATGGCTTGATTCTGGAATCCGATGCCATGTTGTGTAATGTGATCCTTGATCAGATTTACATGTGTGTGGATATTGGGTTGGTAAAATGGTGAGAATGGTTGTAGTTGTATTGAGCTTCGGATTTTGATTGTTGGGTGTTTATGTATCTGTTTAATTTTAGAATCTGGGTTTACCTTGTTTTGGTGTTTGGAATGACCTATGAAGCTTTTTGTGTTCTGCACTGCAGCTAGTTTTTGGTTTTGATTCAAAGTTTTAGTCTTTTGTTTTCATGATCTTAAGTGAAGGATGCGCAAATTTATGAGTTTTAGATTTATGCGTTTCTTCTTTTCTTTGATTATTTTGGTAGACTTGTGATCAATTAAAATGGCCTTAGAAGATTAATCCTGTGATTCTTGGTTAGAGTCCCTGTTGAAATAATTTTGATTTGAACTGCTGTGCCTTTTTTTGTTTTTCTACAGTATCCTTTTCCTTGTTTTTCCTTCAGATGACATGATTTTGCCTTTATATCAGGACTTTGGTCTGTAAGGCTGTTCTTTGGTGGAAGATATGGGGGTCGAAGATTTGGGATTTGAGAAGGTCCAAGGACCAGTTGGGACTGTTAGTGAAGGAGAGAATTCCGCCAAGGAAAATGGGAAACTGGAAGAAGGGTCAGGGCATAATGAGCCCATAAAATTTGGATCACATGGTGATGAAATGGCTAAAAAGGAAGGGAATGGGGTTGCGGTACAAAACTTCCCTCAAGATGCAGTTGATGAGTGGCCTGCCCCTAAGCAGATCCATTCTTTTTATTTCGTCAGGTACCGGACATTTGATGATCCAAAGTTAAAAGCCAAAATTGAGCAGGCTAATGTTGAAGTTCAGAAGAAGAATCAGGCTCGATCTCGAGTCCTTGAAGCATTAAATGCAAAGAGGGTGAGTTGAAGTCCATTGCCCTTAATAGTGAGAGCTTTGTTTTGAACATAACCTACTCTTATCTGTTTGTTTTGACATCATTGATTCCTTACAGTATTACATGTGGACACATGGCATTAGAACATTGACACAGAGGCTCTCATCTGCTGCTACTGAAATATGATAATTTTGCAGGAATTCATCGCTATACTAAACCTATATTTACCACTCTATGCTATTAATCTACTATATAATCTGAAAGCAGAGAAAAGATGGATTGAAAGCAGTATGATTGCATGCATAATCACTAGTTGAACTAATTCTTTAATGGAAGACTATTTGAGAGACGAACTAGAGGTGATGTTAACAAGTTACTAGTAATGAATTAACTATCAAAGCTGTGGAAGCTAATCAGATATAGCTACTTAGATAATCAGAAACATATAGAAGAGACTGTTTTATACAATGGGTCCTCATAAGTTATAACAAGTTTTTTAGTAAGTTATTTACACTGTAGTTGTAAGTATTTCTTTCAGCACAGGTGGTAAATGTGTTGACAAAGTAATAGATACATTGTATAGCTATGCATGAATTTCAGGAATAGGAACTTGATCATTAGCTGTTGTGAAAATATCATACTTGGTGATGAATGCCTGTGCATGTACACGTGTATATATATATATATATATATATATATATATATATAAACACTGTTTTTGAAGTACCAATACATACATATATCTATGATATCCATATAGTGAAGCCATTCCTCTGGTTTCCATGCTTCTGTGAAGTGTTCCACTTATACATTAATAATTTTATGCCATTGAGTTTGATTTTTGACATTTATAGCTAATAGCTTACACATTTTCAAGGCAGGGATGGCTTACACTTTTACAGCAATGTTATTGCTGATAATAATGTTTATTATTGTCCTGGAAAATGATTGCCTCCACTGTTTATTGTTGCTGATAATAACAATTACTGCAATGAGATATAAGAAGATGATTTTTGATGTTTATTGGTACGTTTAGAAGAGCAGACCTCTAATTCACTGCTCTCTCTCTCTCTCTCTGTATCTCTTTCCTTCAGTCCGAGAGATCTGAGTTGATAGAGCAGATTAAGGCTCTGAGATCTGACAACCAGCAAATTAGAAAAATTGCGGATGAGAAATTTAAGGAGATTGAGCCTCTGCAGAAGGATCTCAAAAAGCTCCGCACTGCAGATTATGCTGGTCGCAACGGTGGTTTGTGCTCATCTGAGGAAGAGCTTGATGCTCGGGTATGTCTTCTTACCAAGCTTTGTATCTCCAAATTCATCTGTTAATCGTTGCCTTATATATTAGTCTCTAATTTTGGACTTTTGAACAGATCAAAGGCTTGCAGTATATCATACAACATGAGAGCATTCCGTTGTCTGAGGAGAAGAAAATCCTTAAAGAGATCAAACAACTTGAAAACACACGTGGAGAAGTCATTGCTAATGCTGCTGTACGAGCCAAGATTCAGGAATCAGTGGTTCATATAGACAAAGATGCCCTTCAAGACCAGGTTAAAGTAAGTGGACTTTTAACAGTTGCATCTTTTTGAACGATCTCTTGATTTTTCTTTGCAGACTTTCTTTATTATGTATTGTATGCTAATCATTTTCAGAATCATCTGATTGTAGCTTATTGGTGGTGATTTGGATGGAGTAAGGAAAGAGCAACAAGCAGTTAGGTCCAAAATTCAGCAACTTGATGATGCAATTAAGGCCGTAGATAAGCAAATTTCATCAATACGGGATGAGCTGAAGATTATAACTGATAAGAGGGATCAAGCACAACAGAGCATTTTTACATTTAGGCAGCAGCTTGATCAGCAAGTAAGTGAACATAAATTTTGCTGCAACATCTCTCTCTCTCTCTCTCGCATTTTCATTCTCTCTTTATTGTACTCTTGGGTTGGTATTTTTTAATTATATATATATTTTTTATTTTTCTTTTAAGGACATTTGTTGTTGTGATTATGAAAAATTGTATATTATTCTTGGCTCAGAAAATCGTAAAATGTTTTTGCTGAATTTTGAAAATAGTATTTTAATGTTTTGATTTGATTCTCTAGATGCATATTAAAATGAAGAAACATTTCAATCCTTTAAGCTCAAAGATTTATTTTTTGGGCAGAGGAAAGATACAGCGAAGGGTTGAAACTGTTTATGATAAATATATAAAATTTTTTAGTGATGCCAAATGTACTGGATATGGAATTATGGATGATAAAGTGAACCTTTTTTTTTCGTCATGTTTTAGTTTAGCTTCAAAGTCCAATATGTTGCTGGAGCTTTAAATTAGTATATGCAAATAGGGTTTCAAAGTTATTTTTGCGAATAGGGTTTCACTGTTAACTTGGTACTATTCCAGGAATAGTTATATCAGTTGGACACTTAGACAGGGTATTGCTAGAAATGGTTTTTGACTTTTTTCAATTTTTTTTTTGACTTTGTTTTATTCTTTATAAAATTTTACATGGCCCGTCTCCGTTCACTGGTTGCATCCTTCTTAATCCAATTGCTCAGAATTCAAACAATGCTTCAAATACATCTTCACAAGAGATGGCCTTCAGCAAAATTAATATCGTGATTGGGTTGCCTGTAGTTTCTATAATCTTTAGACTTGCTTAGTTGCTTACTTTCTATAATCATATTATTGACTTGGAAGTGTCTCTGGGTCTATTTGAATTTTTTATTCACTCCGGTCACCCGTAGAATATCTTGGTAAAGGTGAAAATTGGAGGCATTATTATATTAGAAAGGTGTGTTAGAATCTAGTTGAGTAGACTGTATTGGTGCCCAGGAGCCTTTTACGCAAGTGGCCTGGACTGGGATGGGTAGCGGGTAGATATCCAAGCTTTAAACTCCTTAAAATTAGTGAAAAATTTGTGGTCTGGTGGTATATAACCTCTCATTTGGACCCATCTTGCAATGTGAAATTTTACAGTCATAAAATGTATGAATTGGGATCCTCTTATTTTGTTTGGCCATCTTTTTTGTTCTCTCTCTTCAGGTCTGAAGTTCCCTATTTTTGATATGCCATGTCTAAATATATTATCAAAATTATTTTGTTTGGACTTTGGACACATGGTAGTTATTCGTTTGTAAACTGTAGTGGAGGTCGTAAGCCTATTTTTCTATGAAATGTTCTCAAATTTTAAGAGGGTAACCTTCTGACATGGAGTGGAAAGAAATGGCTTTATTTGATTTAGAATGTAATATTGTCACTTACAATTAATTTATACTGATTTGCAGAATGCCTCCTTTTACCTAAGCCGTAATATCTTGAACAAAGCGAGAGGTTTGGCTATGAAGAATGATGTTAAAGCACTTGAAGAGCTTACTCATGCAGAGGTTTGTTAAACAACAACTCCTTATATATCGTCACTCATTGTTAAATGTAGCCAGGGGTATTTAAAAGATTTGATATATTTGACAGGTGGAGAAATTTATGTCCCAGTGGAATAGTAAAAAGGATTTTAGGGATGATTATGAGAAAAGAATTTTGTCGTCTCTGGATAGTCGGCAATTGAGTAGGGATGGACGAATAAGAAACCCAGATGAGAAGCCATTGGTGGTTCATGAAGTGTCCACACCCATAGTAGTAGAGTCGGCAACAAAAGCTAATACAAAACAAGTCAAGGAAGATGGCAGATCTGCTCCATTAGATAGTTTGCCTGTACAGAAGGTTCAGAAAGAAGCCAAAAGTAAAGCAGTGCTTCCAAAATCTACTGTAGATGAAGACGAGGAGATATATGGGCTTGAGAAGCCGAAAAAGGACAGTAAAGAAAGTAAAGTTGATGAAGCAAAGTTGAAGGAGATGAAAAGAGAAGAGGAAATTGCTAAAGCTAAGCAGGCCATGGAAAGGAAGAAGAAAAAGGCAGAGAAAGCTGCAGCTAAAGCAGAAATTAGAGCTCAAAAAGAAGCCGAAAAGAAGCTCAAGGTAGTTTCTTATTTGTTTTTGTGTGTTTTTTTTTCCCTTTTTTTTCGTGTTGATCTTTGCTGATTTGTTTTGGAGTTAAACTGACATTTACCATTTTGAACTTAGGAGCGTGAAAAGAAGGCAAAGAAGAAGGCTACATCGGCAACCGAGAACAATCCTGATGAGGCAGCGGAACCAATTGCTGAAGTTGCAGAACCAGAAATACCTAATGTTGAAGTTCCGGTCCCTGCTAAGGAGAAGGCGCAAAAGGATAAAACTATCAGGAATAGGGGTCGTCCAAGAGGTCCAGACTCACTTCCGAAAGCCATACTGAAGCGGAAGAAGAGTAATAATTATTGGGTATGGGCTGCTCCTGCAGCTTTGTTGGTTGTGGTGTTTCTAGCACTCGGTTACTACTATCTTCTCTGAGGGAGTTGAGAGAGTTAAAAACAGGAACCAAGGTAGAGAGAGTTGAGAACTAATGCTTTCAACTTGGTAAGTTTGCAAGTGAAGAAGTCTATCTTTTAGTTAAATTAAGTTTTCCTGTTCTTTACGTCCTGTGTGTAAGGATGTTCTCGGAACTCATAATGTTGAAGGTAGGCTGGTAGCTCAGTCCAAAGTATCTTCTGTGGAGGAGACATACTTTTTGTATGGTTTATGTAATTTCAAATTTTGACTGTCCTTTTTCGTTCAAGTTAATCTCAAACTCAACTGTGATTTTACAGAATTTCACATTTTTTCCTTCGTCTATATTTATTCCATTCAGTAAGCTACATCAATATAAATACTGGGAATAAATTGCACCAAATTAGCTTCTTGTACTAAAGCACACATCTGTCAGTGCATGAGGTTTGATTAAAATAAAGGGGTTTTGCCTGTTTGCCCAAAATCACGAGGAATTTTGCCCAATCAATCAACCAAGTTGGTATTTTGCCAAAGTACACAAATTTTAGGGGAAAAAACTCCTAAGAGTGTGTGTGGATGAGAGAAAAAAATGATGGAATTTAATTGAAAGTAAGGATTTCATAATTCCTAAAAGCCAATTCCCTCTTTTGACATTATCAGATTGGAAATTTTAAATTTCTCCATGGAAAAAAATGAAGGAATTCATTATTTAAATTCCTCACTTCAATTTCCACCAAAATAAGTGTCATTTACGAATTCCTTTACAGTATTCAATTTTTATTTTCAAAACAAGACTTTTTTTCTATTTTATCTTTTTATTTGTTTTAAACTTTCTTAATTTATTACACATTTCAAATCTTAAATAGATGCAACCAAATATATCATATGCTGACTTTTGGGTCAAAAATCTACTTTTCCTCAGAAAAACCTGTTCAAACTTTTGAAAAAAACAAAATTAGCCTTCAACATGCCCAAGTTTTTCACCTAACGGTTACTTTAACAAGCGGAATCACTGCTGCCCTAACGGTTACTTTAACAGGTGGAATCACTGCTGCTTGTTTTTGTCCCAAGCTGAGACAAATTTTTCTAAAAACCATAAAATCTGAACTTAAAGGTAGTACAGAATAAAGGCCGAACACAACAATCAACATAAAAGCTTTAAAAATTTAAATACTTGATGAAGTGGATGAGCACACTAAAATGATTTATTTAAATATAATTACAAGCTAAGAATTCAGAGCCTCATTCTCAGGTAAACAGCTAAAAAGCTGTTTAGCTATTCATGAGAATGATTACAGATACTTACTTGTAATGAAAACACACTACTTCAAACTAGACAGAAAGGAAGGAGCACACTGCTACTATCACATTCTTACTTCTTGAGAGAAGACTCTTCTGCTCAAGTTTCTGATCTAAAACTAATATGAAAATTTTTTATGGTGGAATTTTTCGATGTCTTACAAATGAACCTAAGGCTCCTTATATAGGGAGCGGACTTCAAACCGAAATTCAAAACATAAAAATGTACAGCACAACTCTATTATTTTTTGCTCTCGTGAGTGCTCCTGATGATGGAGGTCGGTTGGCGAAAAGCAGATTCTCTTAGGTGAAATGTTTTTCACCTACTTCTTTTTGAAAAGCAAAAGTAGCATTTGGGAAAAGTCCAAAGTTGCTTTCAGTGCTTTTTACACCTGCTGCTTCACAAGTTCTCATCTGTTTCTGAATTATGGCCAAGGACAAATGAGTTGTTATCCATCTGGGCCATTCAGGCAGTAGCTTCATTTTCTTCGACATCTGTATCTTCATACATTTTGTAGTGGTTGTCATTTTCAAGCTTTTTCACCCACTGTAAGTATGCTAGAGTCGAGTCGATTTCCTTTCTCGTGAGAGATAGGAAGAGGTCACTGCTGATTGCTTCAGGATGACTGTAAGCAGTGATTATTGTTTTCTCTCCTGCTGCCAGAAATTTATTTCTTGTATCCTCTGCGATGATCTTTTTGATATATTTGAGAGACATGGCATTCATCCAGGGAATACTTGAATTTGGCTGGCCATTGTATCCAACACAGGCGGGCTGAAGATATCTCTTTTGAATAATTCTCACATAATGATAAGGAGAAATGTATTCAACTTCATCGTTTGTTTTCTTAATCCATTCTAGTGGAGTAGATCTGAACTTCAGTCGAAGAGTGCAGTCATTTTTTCTGACATTTTTGACTGTGTTGACGATGATAGGGGGCAAGCCTTTGAGATCATCATTTGTTTTGGTCCAAAGATTATGGACAAAACCATTTTCAACAAGCCAGAGCTTGTGTTCTTGAGGATGTTCACTCTGAACATTGACTAAGTATATTCCAACATAAGGTCCTGTAATAATGAAGAGAGTTAGAGGAATACATGCCTCAGAATTGTGACTTCCTATCAGATTAGTTCAAACCAATCTGATTCTTTTAATGCTATGATAGGAATTCTAGCACTTTCTGGATCTTCAAGATAATGAATTTTTTCATTCCGAACAGCACTCTGATGTGTATGAACTTCTTCAAACTTTGGTCTAGCATTTTCATGGAGTTCTTCAGCCAATGCGAATAGAGCTGGGAACATAAGACCACTGTTTCGTTCTTGAGAGGAAAATAAGAGGTTGTCTAGGATTGCCTTCTGGTGGTAAGCTAGCCTCCTGCCTGTTCTGAACACAGGATCATTGAAAGTTCATAGTTCATAATTAAAAACATTTATTACTCCAGTTGGAGTTGGTTTGCTTTTTGGCAAAGCAACAGCCATAAACGGTCTTGATGAAGTTTTACAGTCTGCCGTTTGAGACGGGCTAGCCAATCCTTTACCCTTGGATTGATCAGTTGTGGCTAGTCCTTTTGGACTTAGCAGAAACCTTTTGAGGATTTTTTTTGCCCTCCGCAGCTTCTTGTTCTTTCCCAGTTCTTCTATTTCTGGGATTGTGACCTTTGTCGTCATCTTTGCGGCTGAACATTGCCATTTCTTTGGTTAGGGCGTTTGGAAGATAGTTCTTGTTTCCTGCAATTAATTCAACATTATAATCATATTGGTTAAGAAATAATTGACAGTTTGCTAATCTTCCTCTATCAGCAGCTTTATCAAGTTTAAAATTTTTAAAATTCTTTACGCACAATCGGTGTGTACAGTAAGCGTACAATCCACTGTTTGGCCAAGAACAAATTCCACCCATTCCTAGTCTTATGTAGATTGTAGATTAAGCGTACAAAATGTTACATATATTGCTAGCTGGCCTGTTCCTATGTTTCTTGGAAGCTTTGATAATGGGAAACACAAAATCAAAGAACAGAATTGAAAAAACAAGGCAAGAAGCCTCAGAAATAGGCCATCACCTGAGCAGAAGCGCCCATGAAGGGCGGAGTTTCTCGCCACCGACTCTCACGAGAGGAGAGAGGAAACCCATGGAGCATTCTAGCCTATGCAGAAACGATATCAAGATTCAAGAGTGAAGGTCGCGGTCCAAGGCATAGCCGTTGCAGAAACCATACCAATATCGATGGTGTAGGGGTTGAGGAGATGCTGTAAGATCTCCGGTTAGCGTCTCATCCCGTCCCATCTCCCATCATCTTGGCCGATAAGTGCTTGTTACAATTTCAAATATTTTTTATATCTGATATTGCTGTGGTAGAGGACGGTTATTGAGTTTGGTCTCTAATTGAAACTTGAAAGACATCGGGTTGAACTGGTATATGGTAATCAACTAGGTTTCTATGAGTAGAGTATGCATCAATTTTTGTGGATTTAAGATGTTATAGTCTTACTGTGTTAGTCTGGGGCATGGAAAGTTGTGTGTTTTTGCCTTCATTGTTGTTTTTCTTCACTATTCTGTTTGATTTTGATATTGGTTTAGCTGGGTTATAATATAACATAACAATTTATTGTTTTGCTAGAATTTTGAGCTTCTTTTGTTGTGCTGTTGTTGTAAATTGCAGTTGATTTTGGCTTTTTTGTTTTAATTGTGTAAGTCTTGCCTAAGAAGGAATTCTAACTGATGGCTTTTGCTTTTCTTTTGTCCATTTTGTACAACTTAGGGCTTCTGATGCCAATGCTTCTGTTAGCACATCAATCCGTCAAAACTGGTCCATATCATCCTATAAATTAACTTTTAAATGTAAGTATATTCTCCAAATGAGTTGATCATAGTTTCTTGCTCCTGTAGAAATTTTTGGCTTTTGTTATTGGCTTATAACAGATGAGTAATATGAATAATGCACTTCTTCAACTAAAAGCACTACCACCATATTTGAGGACTCAGAAGAGCACTGCAGCTCAATTTTAGTCGTTGCTGATTTATCGAGCTATGCTAAGATTTTAAAATCTCGTACATCGACCTTCGTTCACAGTTTTCTTAAAACTATTAGTTGCATATTAGATGTGAGATTGACATGAGCCCCATCTAATTAGAAATATGATGAATAATATACATGGCATCACCTCCCTGTCCATCTTTGTCGTTTGACTTAAACGAGGTCGCCTGCGCTGAAAATGATTACTTGCGTTTTATGATGAAGTGCTTTATATGTCATTTGGATAGAGATATGTGAGCAATGGCGGATCTAGGATTGAAATCTTGGGCGGGCTTAGATTTCTTAAACAAAAAAAAAATGCTAATATATATATATATCAGTCCGTCTCAGGTGCGGACGTCCGTACCGAGCGGACTGTACGGATTTACTGTTTTCAACCACTTTCCGGCCACATTTTTACATCTTAACCGTTCAGTTTTTAGGTCCTAGTGTATAGATCACCTTTGCAAAATTTCAGCTAATTTGGTGATCGTTAAGGCATCCAAAACTGCAATTTACCATTATAAATACGAACGGTTCCGGTTCGACAGATTCGGTCCGTTCGTGTAAAATGCAGTTTTGGATGCCTTAATGATCACCAAATTGGCTGCAATTTTGTAGAGGTGATCTATACACTAGGACCTAAAAACTGAACGGTTAAGATGTAAAAATGTGGCCGGAAAGTGGTCGAAAACAGGAAATCCGTACCGAATTTTCGGTACGGACGTCCGCACCTGAGAAAATTCCTATATATATATATATATATACAACCTAAACCCACCATCAATTGTACAGACCCCGGCACCCCGCTGGCCTCAAATCCCTCAATTGCTCATGAATTTACCCTTGGAGAGATTGATTAATATGATGTTAGCTATCTATGAATCTCCACCAAAACTTAAACCTCCAAAAATACCCATAACAAAGAGACAAAGATAAAAACAGGTTTGTACTGCAGAAAGATTATCCCCACAGGCAAGCATCTTAGGTGCCAAGATGCTAGTACCATCCATGAAAACAAACACTAGAGCTCAACAGAAGCCCCGGAAAAAAAAGAGTGAATCAAATTGCAATTTCTGGTGCATCTATAAAATGGGCTCACATCAATTAAACCCACTTACTTACCCACATCAATTAAACATTTAAACCCACATCAGTGCATCACATTTAACCCACATCAAGTCATCAATTAAACAATAAATTGCTGATTTGCAGAACAAGGAGACGGAGAGAATGATGCAATCTGCATAC
The DNA here is from genome assembly GCA_024704745.1 of Rosa lucieae. Taxonomy (NCBI): domain Eukaryota; kingdom Viridiplantae; phylum Streptophyta; class Magnoliopsida; order Rosales; family Rosaceae; genus Rosa; species Rosa lucieae. The sequence continues at coordinate 28,221,962 of CM045496.1, read as the reverse complement.
CAGATTTCCAGAGCAAGAGAATTTGAGATTTGACTGCAACCTTCATTCTTCAATCCACGAAATCTTCAATCCAATACAACCTACGAAATTGAATTTCACATCAATCCTTAACCCGATAAATTGCCCCAAATTGGATTGATTCAATTAAACAAAATTGAACTTACATTGAATTCATTGCCCAAAATTGAAGAGGGAGAGTAAGAGAAGTAGATACGACTTGATCTCTGAGAGAAGTGGAGAAGGGAGAGCCGCATGCAGCGAGAGGAGGAGGAGGAGAGAGTGAGACTGTGAGAGACGATTCTCCAATTCAAAACTCCGAGTAGGCCGTAGTCGATGACTCGATGAGTGGAGAGTTACTTCCGAATGGCTATTGGGCTTCTGAAGTCTGGACTCTGGACAATACCCAATTTAAAAAAAAAGTATATATCTAATTTTTTTTTGAAGCCCAAAAATCTCTGACGGGCTTGAGCCCGCCCCAGTCTGTGCATAGATCCGCCGGTGTTAATAATGTGAGTTTTTTTTTTTTTTTTTTTTTGTAAACCCCACCCCATTCCCACCGTTGATGGGGCTCGAACTCCTAACCTCTTATATATGAGACCAAAGCCTTACCACCCCACCAAACACACACACCCATAATGTGAGTGATAATATACAAAGTTATTTCTCGGTTTGGATTAATTGTGATGGTTAAGGAATGTTGTTTTACAAATGCTGAAACATACGAGTCAGTGAGTCAATTATGGTTGTCAGGTCTAGAACCTTAATTTCTTCTTAACTTCTTTTCCATGACTGAATGAATTTGAGCTCTACCACACCATGTTCCGGTTGGGCCATCCCTCAACTTTAGTTTTGAGTGGGAGCAATTGTTTGCAGGTGATAAATTGGAATCTGGTCATTCAATGTGATTTCTTGGTGTTTGTACAAGTGTTGTTGCTGCTGCTGCTTGTATACTGCATTTGCATATTCAAGTACATTTTCTTAGAGCATCTCCAACAGTAGAAATTATTTTATAGTTAAATATAGCTAAAATTGTGAAATATAGCTATTGAATTAACAATGTTGCTCCAGCAGTAGTAGCTATTTATAAATAATATACTATATTTTATCCAATCATAAACTGACACGTGGACAAAAGAGGAGAGAAGAATATAATTTTTGCTTTAGCTATGCATGATTCTCTAGCTAAATATAGCTAGCCAATTTAGCTAAAGCTAAATTTAACTTAGCAATAACTAGTGTGTTGGAGTTGAATTTTGCTTTAAAAATAGTTATATATAGCTAAAATTTGAATTTAACTAGTCTGTTGGAGATGCCCTTATTAATTGCGTCTATTTATATATATAGATAAGTGCAATGACTTAATTACAATTTCCATTGTGTTATTGTGAATGTAGAATCCCTAATACTATATATAGTTTTAACAATACTCTGATTCCACACTACCAAGACCCCAATTCAACACAAGCCCAAAGACAATCTTTCATTTTGCTCACTTTTCCAATCATCACCAATTTCTCAGAAAACACAAAAAAAAGATAGTGAAGCATTATTTTACCCAAAAACCATGGCCACCTCACAGGACAGGAGGGTCGGTCAGGAGCTTCTTTGGTCATTGCAATATCAGGAAACGCGTAACTGGGACCATAGGTGGGGTTTGCGATAGAGACAGGATTCAATGTATTGAGCCCCTACTTTGATGCGCCACACACACCTCAACCCCTGTCATTGCAATATCAGGAAACACGTAAATGCATGGGAGTGATGGGACCATAGGTGGGGTTGAGATTCTCTTTCAATTAACTACATAAGCAAAGGAGTACGCGCGTTGCCGCAAGACTTGAAATTTAGCAGGAACAGAGGTGCAATGAGAAATAAGAGGAATCTCAGAGGTATATGAACCTACAAAGTATAGCAACTAAAGCCATAGGCAGAGAAACATAAAACTTCATTGCAAAGTTATGCATAAAATTGTGAAGTACAAATCGAACTGAAAAAACACAAATCTAAGTGATTGTCAACCATTAACCGTACCATCACGATAGTCTTCAACTTCCAAAAAGAATTTTCCTTGACGATTTGATTTCCTACAGTTAACCTGCAAAAGTAGATAACTAACAGCACCGTTTACATGATTGAAGAGAAGTATTGTAATGCAAATTATTGGCAGGTTAATTTTCTTATGTAAACCTCAACTTTTAATGTATCCAACAAAGTACAATGTAGGCCTCATCAAAAAGCCCGCGGATCAAGTGGGCCGATGGAGGCCCGCCTGCCTTGAGGGCTAAAAGCCCGGCCCGGCCCGTTAAAAAGCCCGCCCCGGTGGGTAGTGGACCGGTCCGCAAAAACCCGGCCCGCCAAAGGCCCGCTAGGCCCGGCCAGTAAAAGCCCTCTAGACCCGGCTCGTAAAAGCCTGTAAAATATTATATATATATATATATGTGTGTGTGTGTGTGTGTGTGTTTATATATATATATATATATATATATATATGTAGATATGTGTGTGTGTTTATAAATATATATATATATAGACACATATAGATATATATATTTGTGTGAGTGTTTATATATATATGTTTGTGTTATATATATATATGTGTGTGTGTGTTTATAAATACACACACACACACACATATAGATATATATTTGTGTGTGTGTTTATATATATATGTATATAGATATATATATATATATATATATATGTGTGTGTGTGTGTGTGTGTGTGTGTGTGTGTTTATAAACATATATATGGAAGGTTGTAGAATTAGTAAGAAAAAATGGCTACTTAGGCCTTCTGTTACTATCTTCTTCTCCTTGAGCTTGCTATTCTTTTTTGCAATATGTGAAGCTTCCAAATGTATATATATATAGAAAAGATATATATGCATTACCGCATAATAAATATATATATATAGATATATGTGTGTGTGTTTATATATATATATATATATAGATATATGTGTGTGTGTTTATATATATATATATATATATATATATATATATATCAATATGTGTGTGTGTGTGTGGAAGTTTTTATACTTCTATATAAAATATGTGCTAATGTGCATATATATATATATATATATATATATATAGGGTTAAATACTGTTTACTCCCTGAACTTTTGCCCAAAAAACACTTCAGTCCCTTTCTTTCTAATTTCACACGTTTACTCCCTGCACTCTTAATTTTGGACCAATAGGTCCATTCCGTTCCTCTCCGTCCAAAATTTCAGTTAAATTGCTGACGTGGCAGTTTTTTGGCTTTAAAATGTCTATTCTACCCTCGCTTACTGTTTTTTGTTTTTTAATTTAGTTTTTTCTCCTTTTTTTTTCTTCTGTTTTTTCTCTTCTTCCTCTTCTTCTTCATCTTCCAGCTCTTTATCTCTTCTTCTTCCAGCACTAGCACTAATAGCAAAAATGGCCGGCCTCAAGAAAAGAGCTCCTTCTACATATTGCGAATGGGTCCTCTGGCTTTCCCTCACCCTTAGTAACCACCCAAATCAGAACAAGCCCACCACCTCTCTCTCCAAAACCCATTTCTCCAACTTAACCTCCCGCGCCCTTTTCTAATCCGCCATTGACAACACCACCGCCGCCGACGTCGTCTTCGCTCAGCCGCCACCGAAGAACATCCCCAAGCCCATCGGAGCTCGTTCGTCGTCTTCTCCCTAGATCGGATCAGCTTCTCCCTGGATTGGATCATCTTCTTTCTTGGCCTTGATTTTGGGTTCGAATCTGAGCTCCGAAAAGCTGCTCCACCTTAGAGCACTCTGTCGCCGACTCCTTTTTGGGTTTGGCGTTGTTGGACAGGACGAAGTTGGAGAATCTGATTCACAAGGTTCTGGGTTCATTGTAATTGTGTGTTGATGATGGGTGTGATGAGGTTTGGAGAAGAGTTACCGAAATGAGGAGTTGGGCTTGGAGGGAAGTGGGAAATCCGGAGAGGGGGATTTGAGGGAATTGGGTCTGAGGGTGGCGGAGAGGATTTGTTGGAAGAGGAAGTGAGGAGGTGAAGAAGGAGAAGAGTTGGAAGAAGGAGAAGAAGAAGAGAAGAGTTGCTGAAATGAGGAGTTGGGTATTGTTGGTCTCCTCTGATGTTACTATTCACAGCGGCATCTCCGGATTTTTGGTTCGATTATGGTGCTGGCTTAGTCACAGAACATGAATTGATATTCAAATTGATTGTCAAAGGTAAATCTAAGTTCTTGGAATGAAACTGTTCTTCACGAGATTTCTTGTTGAAAGTTTGGTTGGATGGAAACTGATTGGAAAATTGAGTACGGACTGATATGTAATTATATTGAATTGGCTTTGGAATTCTAAATATGTTATGATTGTTCTTGGCAGTGAAATCTTGAATTTTGCTACTGAAGTGGGTGATTTACATTTGGACTTTGAGTTCGGGTCAAGTTTGTTAATTAGACTTTGAACTCTGTATAGCAAAGAGGTTAGAACAAATTGATTAAAGGCAGAACTTGTTGTGCTGGAAGGTGATATTGTTATCTTGGTCTAAGTATGTTTACTGTGAAATTAATTGGGAGGTGGGCTTGGAGGGAAGTGAGGTATCCGGAGAGGGGGATTTGAGGGACTTGGGTCTGAGGTTGGCAGAGAGGGTTTGTCAGAAGAGGAAGTGAGCTCAAAGGAGAAGAGTTGGAAGAAGAAGAAGAAGAGGAAGAAGAGAAAAAAAAGAGAGAAAAAAAAAGGAGAAAAAACTAAATTAAAAAACAAAAAAGAGTAAGAGAGGGTAGAATAGACTTTTTACAGCCAAAAGACTGTCACATCAGCAATTTAACGGAATTTTTGGACGGAGAGTAACGGAATGGACCTATTGGTCCAAAATTGAGAGTACAGGGAGTAAACGTGTGAAATTAGAAAGACAGGGACTGAAGTGTTTTTTGGGCAAAAGTTCAGGGAGTAAACAGTATTTAACCCATATATATATATATATATTCTACATATCGGTTGACCAATCCGATCGGATTCGAAAATATGGTGAAATTGGCTAAATTTTTTACGACACTCATAATTTATTGTAATAAACTTATCCAACGGTCGGTTTTTCCATTTTCTTTGAATTGATAGGGGTTGCTCTTTGGAGTGTATGATATATAAATATAGGTTTATAAGAGTAACTACGTTTGACCTAGTTGATCGAATTCGAAACGAGAACCAAATTGGCTGGATTTTCTACAACCACCATAAAACATTACAATCTCTCCATCGAGCGGTTGGTTTTTCCGAATTCATTTTCTACTTCATGGTTGCTTTAGAATGAACCTAAACAATTTAAATGCAATGTATAAGTCATACAACTTTAGGAATAAAATTGGTATAGACCAATGTGTTTGTAATTAAAATTAATTTTTTTTTATCTTATGTCCACGCATATCCATTGATGGAATATATACAAACGTGATGTGAAAAATAAGCACGTTTCGCGGTTGTCACGACATCGGTCAACCAATAAAACATATAAGTGTCTACGGTTGACCAATCCGATCGGATTCGAAAATATGGTGAAATTGGCTAAATTTTTTACCACACTCATAATTTATTGTAATAAACTCATCCAACGGTCGGTTTTTCCATTTTCTTTGAATTGATAGGGGTTGCTCTTTGGAGTGTATGATATATAAATATAGGTTTATAAGAGTAACTACGTTTGACCTAGTTGATCGAATTCGAAACGAGAACCAAATTGGCTGGATTTTCTACAACCACCATAAAACATTACAATCTCTCCATCAAGCGGTTGGTTTCTCCGAATTCATTTTCCACTTCATGGTTGCTTTAGAATGAACCTAAACAATTTAAATGCAATGTATAAGTCATATAACTTTAGGAATAAAATTGGTATAGTCTAATGTGTTTGTAATTAAAATTAATTTTTTTTTATCTTATGTCCACGCACATCCATCGATGGAATATATATAAATGTGATGTGAAAAAATAAGCACATTTCGCGGTTGCCACGCCATCGGTCAACCAATAAAACATTTAAGTGACTACGGTTGACCAATCCGATTGGATTCGAAAATATGGTGAAATTGGCTAAAATTTTTACCACACTCATAATTTATTGTAATAAACTCATCCAACGGTCGGTTTCTCATTTTATTTGAATTGCTATATGTAGCTCTTTGGAGTGGATGATGTATAAATATAGATTTATAAAAAATTAGTGTCTTTAAAAATTTATTTATCAATAAATTAGTATCTATATATAAATATAGAATTTTTTGGGTACAATATAGTTATATAGATATGTTATCTTTGGTTGTATTTGATCATTATCCATTGAATTTCCAAAGCTTGATTAAAAAAAAAAAACTTGTGTCTTTAAATATTTATTTATAAATAAAGCCCGCAAGGCCCGGCCCAAAAAAGACCGCAAGGCCAAGCCCCGCCCAGCCCGAAAAAGCCCGCAAGGCCCGCTTTATATGGACGGGCTTGGATCCTATGATTTTTAATAAAGCCCGGCCCGGCCCGCAATTATTTAAAAATATAGCAAGACCCGGCCCGACCCGGCCCGTTGACGACCCTTAGTACAATGTATTACATGTAGGCCTGACAATGGGATTGAAAAAAGGCAACCAAGAACTCAAAAAAGTAAATATCAGGACTGAAAAATTCAGGATTATAACCAGATCAAAACTATAAGGCTCCAACTGCAGTTTAGTTCTCTGCTCTAAATAGAATTATACTCCTGTAGATAGCAACCGCCAAAAAATGGAGCAACAAACCAGGGCATTTTCATTTATATCACTACAGCTATATCTAAAATTATCCTTAAAGTGCCTATCAGCATGACAATGTGTTGAGCCAAGGGCACTACAGAACCAAACTTCAGTTTCAACATTGGGAATTCAAGAAAGCAATGAATTTGGCTTTGTCAAACATAAATAGACTTTCAATTAAAAAATGAAGAGGGAATAGTTTTTCACCTGGTTTAATGCCCAATTTGTAATGCCTTCTTGAATAAGATTGATTGAGATTAATGATCTAAAGTGTAAAACAGTTTTCTTATTAATGAACATACTACATACATACAAAAGATGTTCATGTAAGCATTTAATCTTTTCTATTGCCTTTCAAATTAGCAAAGAGAATAATTATGTATGTGCTGTCACTGCTGTGCAGAGCAAAGAAAAGGTAACAAATAATTCTATAAGAAGTTATGACTTTACTTTATTGCATGATTCCGATATTACCTGGCCAGTTCTGCATAAATTGATGTGCCACAAAATAAAGAAAATGCTACAAAACTTCCACTCAGCAAAAGTCCATGGCTTTCCCTGCAATGCAGCATTTCAATTTAATCAAAAACTGAAAATAAGCTATAGAAGATAACTAACTAAGGGGCCATGAGGTGAAAAACAGTTGCTTTACTGTTACAGAGAAGTCTTTTCATAAGCCCAATGTCTAGGTCGGAGATATGACCACCACATTATTAAACAGCATTCACAACATAATTATATAATTCATTCCTAATAATGAAAATTAACAAACTAACATATGTGGGTCAAAAGTTCATCGCATAACTTTATGAATGGACAACAATTAGCATTAGCACCATCTATTGATAATGCCCTTGACAATCAATAGAAGGGAAAAAAAAATCATTAACATACCTTAAGACAATCACGATCCGACAGAGCCTTGAGCAAATCTCTGTACCCAAAAATGTTTCTCAAGAAACTCTCTCACCAAAATCGGCTCATAAAAAGCCCTTGCTGAGAAATCTGCAAGAAATTACATTAAACTTGGAGTTGAGACATCCTACTACATGGCCTAGTTTAAAGAGAAGTAAGGAAAAAATTAAGTGAAAAAACTTAGGGATAGACCAAATTGGGTTGGCCTTAGGCTTTGGTAAAAGCCTCTCCAGTATTCCAAGCCATATTCAAGGTCATCTTGGGGACCAAATCGGGGTTTAAAAACAACCTACCAAATACACAGTAACTATACAAAGGATATCAAGTTAGAACCAACCAATTTGTATAAGTTATTATTTGAAAGGAACCAAAACGTACATTTGGCGTCTACAAATTAAATTGGTTGATATAGGTCAGGTTTGTTCGCTGTAAAAAATGATAATTACAATTCAGAATATTACAAGATATATAGGAAAACAATCTACCTTCTATGGTATGGAATAATATAGATCCTAAGTATTATCACAAAAATAAATTACAACGATTGGCAAAATGTGAAGGGAAACAATTAGCATTTACACATAAATCTTTCCATATCATGAGAGATTCTCAACACTCCCCCTCAAGTTGGAGAGTGAATATCACGAAGTCCCAACTTGGAAACTAAAGATTCAAAACTATCTCTTCCAATGCCTTTGTGAAAATGTCTGCGATTTGTAGAGAAGAAGGAACATATCTAGTAGAAATCAATCCGGCTTGTAGCTTCTCTCGAACCACATGACAATCAATCTCTATATGTTTTGTTTTTTCATGAAAAAATCGGGTTGGCGGCAATATGTAATGCAGCTTGGTTGTCACAATACAAAGAAGCAGGTTTATCTTGAATAATCTGAAAATCTTGAAAAATGTACCTCAACCAAGTTAATCTCGACAAGTCATAGCCATAGCACGGTACTCGGTTTATGCTGATGAACACGCCACATTACTTTGCTTCTTAGATTTCCATGAAATCAATGAATTACCAAGGAAAACAGAATATCCAGTTGTTGACTTTCTTGTTGTTGGACAACTTGCACAATCTGAGTCACAATAAGCTTTTAAAGCCAAATCATTTTCTGATGGAAAGAAAATGCCTCTACCAGGATTTCCCTTTTTTTTTTCTTTTTTTTTTTTGAATAAAGGGGTGGTGCGGCTGCCCTCAAGCCTCGATTAATGAAACTGTCGAATACAAGGGGGGGGGGGACATTGAACCTAAACCCCTGATTACAATAAGCATCTAGAATATTTTCCAAAATAATATCAGAAATCTCTACAGAAGACTTGTATTCTAACAAGTACCAACTAGCAAAGAGTGCCCAAATAGCTACTCCATTTTCTTTAACATAGCAGTGACATAGCGGAAAGGTAACTCGATATGTACCCCTTGTACAACATAGCATAATTACCTGCTTTAGCACAACTTTCCTCCTATGTTGCCGCCGAAAAGTAAATCCAACGACACTTAGTCTCACCCTGCCACTAGGCGGTAGCGCCCATTTGACGAAACAAATAACTCGCCACCGCCCTAGAGCAGACAAGGCACATAGAGTGCATACACAGGCACTTAGCCCGATTAGTCCTACACAATATATGTAGGATATTATTGCTGGCATATAGCCATAATTAACTAATAATAACGAAAAATAATAAAACAGAAAGTAAACAGAGTTTGGGCCCAGAGCCCAACCCAGGCCCAAAATCCACTAAGCCCAAGCCAAGAATGGAGTCTACTGAAGGCAGCACGCCACCGACCCGCAAGCAACACCCCCTCCGACCCTCCACCGGCGACAAAGCCACCACACCGAGCAAGCACAGGCCGCTCTTCCATCCTCCCATCCTTCCCAAAATGCCAGCACGCATCGCCGCCAAGACCAGCAGATCCCGAACTCGAACCCGATCGAAATGCTCCGATCCAATCTGGGCCCAACGGATCCCGCCTTCGCCACTACCTCCTGCCGCCTTGGGGAGAACGACACCAGTCCCATCCACCAGACGTCGCACCCACGCTGCTCATCATCGGCCGAATCTCCTCGCGATTTGGATAGCGATGCCACCCTGCAACCTGCACTCCGATTGGGTTTACGCCAGTAACATCCACTGCCAGACACGGGGTCCACTATGGCCCGTCCGACGATGCCGCCACGAGGGCGTGCCGTCAGACCGGGCGTATGCTGACGACGGAGGACCAGATGTGCCTCCTAGGGTTTTGAGGGAAAAAGTCGAGAGCCGCACCTGTAATTATAAGTACCAATTAGTTTTGTTTGTCCAAGTTTAGCAAAATACCAAGATTTCCCTTAATAAAATGCAATACTCTCATGGCAGCTTCCATATGAGGTTTCCTTGGCTGATTCATGAATTGGCTAAGAATCTGAACAAAATACACAATATCTGGTCTTGTCACAGTGAGATAAATGAGTTTCCCAATCAATCTCCGATAACGTGTGGGATCTTTAAGAATTTCCCCATTTATAGGTGTAAGCTTTAAATTTTGTTCCATAGGAAAATGATATGGACGTGCTCCTGTAAGACTTGCATCAAGTAGAATATCTAATGCATATTTTCGTTGAGAAACGAAAATTCATTTCTTGGACCGTGAGACTTCAATGCCCAAGAAATATTTAAGATTGCCAAGATCTTTTATGCAAAATTCCTTATGAAGAAATGCCTTTAATAATTGGGCTAAATACTAGTTAGTACCTTGTGGTTTAGGTCCAAAATCAATTCAGTCCCTAGACTTCTAATTTCATCAAAAACACCCCTGCACTTTCAATTTTGATCTAATAGGTCCAATTCGTTAATATTATGTTATGCGTTCAAGTTATAGTTGGATTATTTGTTGTAAAACTATTTATTTTTAATAGTAGGACTCACTCCTTAATTGACTATGCAGACCACCTCGACACCACATCATAAAACATAGGCCATATATGAGCCACATTAACAAATTATATAACTCAATTGTCAGAAAACTAACAAATTGGACCTATTAGATCAAAATTGAAAGTACAGGGATGTTTTTGATGAAATTAGAAGTTCAGGGACTGAATTGATTTTGGACCTAAACCACAGGGTAGTAATTTGTATTTAGCCCTTAATAATTCAATGGCTTTGTGATCATTTCTAGTGAGCACAATATCGTCAACATAAATGAGCGCAGCAGTGAAAGAATCACCAACCACACGTGTAAATAATGAATAATCAGCCTTGGATTGCCTATAACCAACCTTTTGAATAGCATTGGAAAATTCGGAGAACCAATTTTGGGAAGCTTGTTTAAGACCATACAATGACTTATTTAGTCGACATACCAGATTCTCCCCCTGTTGACTGAATCTAGGTGGAGGAAGCATATAAACCTCTCCATGAAGGTCACCATGAAGGAACGCATTTTGTAAGTCCATTTGATGAAGACTCCAATTTCGGGAGGCAGTAATAGCGAGGATACACCTAAATGTGGTGAGCTTGGCAGTGGGTGAGAAATTCTCACAATAATCCACTCCTTCAACTTGGGTGTAACCCTTGGCAACAAGGCGGGCCTTGTAACGTTCAATGGTGCCATCTGAATTATACTTGATCTTGTACACCCATTTGCAGCAAATGGGTTCCTTGTCGGGAGGAAGAGGAGTAAGGCTCCAGGTGTTGTTAGCCTCCAAATCTTGAATTTTAGATGTCATTGCTTCTTGCTATTGAGGATTTTTTATGGTCTCTACAAAACTATTAGGTTCCACATTTCGAGTAATATTGGCAATAAAAGAACGGTGAGATGAAGAAAAATGGTGATAGGAAATGTAATTAGAAAGTGGATAGTGCATACCTTTATTAGGGAATGGCCACAAAGACGATGAATCCTCCTGGGTAGGCAGCACAACATGAGAACAAACATAATCTTTTAGTTTGACATTTGGTTTTCTAACGTGTTCTGAGCGGCGAAGTGCAGGGATAATATCCTCATTAGAGATTAGAGGAGAAGAAGGAGGTGAAGATGGTGATAAAGGTGAAGAGTTGTCAAGTGGAGGGGATGAATGATGTAAAGATGGTGATGGAGGTGTCTGATCATTGGGATGAGTCTCATGGTTAGACAAGACATCTGGAGATAAATAATTGTCAACTTGAGGAAGGGTGTGTTCAATGGGAGAAACCCTAGATGCAGGCAAGGGTTCTTGAGGGATATCATTTTCAGGAATCACATTAGGAAGCACTGCATCATGAGGCTGCAGAGAAAGATTAGGAGAATCTTGCTTATAAGGAAATATATCCTCATGAAAAACAACATCCCTGCTAGTGAAAAACTTTTTGGTAGTTAGATCATAAAGTTTATATGCCTTTTGACCAAAAGGATATCCAACAAATATACATTTATGAGCACGAGGATCAAATTTGTGTTTGGGGTGAACATTAGTGGCATATGCAAGACAACCAAAAACACGAATATGAGAATATTGGGGAACACGTTGAAATATTTTTTTCAAATGGAGATTTACCAGACAAAAGTGGTGTAAGCAGACGGTTGATAAGATAAATTGCTGTGAGAACACATTCCCCCCAAAACTCTAATGGAAGATTAGCTTGAAAAAGTAAAGCATGAGAAATAGTGATTATATGGCGATGTTTTCGTTCCATAACTCCATTTTGTTGGGGTGTGTAAACGCAAGAGTGCTGATGAATGATGCCATTAGCTTGAAAAAGTGAACGCATGGATAAAAATTCACTTCCATTATCAGAACGAATGTGTTGTACCTTTTGATTGAATTTTGTCTCAGTAAAGGCAAGAAAATATTTCAGAAGATTTTGAGTTTCAGATTTAGCATGCATAAGATACAACCAGGTACATCTGCTAAAGTCATCCACAATTTTCAAGAAATACCTTGCACCGGAATGAGATGCAATTTTGTGAGGACCCCAAATATCACAATGAATGAGAGAAAATGGTTTTGTTGTGGAAATAGTACTCAAATTGAATGAGAGACGTGTTTTCTTGGCTAATAGACATACATCACATACTTTATCTGCACTACAAGAAACACCAAGAATTGTTTTGGCTAGCAATTGCAAGCGATTTGGAGAAGGATGACCAAGACGTCGATGCCACAAGGTGGAAGAAATGATTGCATGATTGGCAGAAGAAATATGTGAATGTTTAGTGGCTAAATTTGGAGTGAGGTAATAGAGACCGTTATGCTCCCTACCCAAGCTGATTATCTTCTTCGTAACCAAGTCCTGCAAAAGACACATGTCAGGAAAAAAGGTGATGAAACATTTAAGAGATTTTGTAAGCTTGCTTATTGAGATAAGATTAACCTTAAAACTTGGAGCACAAAGCACGTCATTTAGACGAAGATTAGAATCAAAAGAAAAATCCCCAATTGAATGAATGAGAGCATGTTCACCGTTAGGTAATTTGACATGAGGAAACGATGGTGTAGGAACAAGATTTGATAAAGAATTAGGAATGGATGTAATATGGTCTGTTGCCTCGCTATCTATGATCCAATGATTAAGAAAAGAAGAGGAATGTGGTAAACCTGTACCATTTGCTTGAGATGGAAAAACACCCTTACTTTTTATCAGTGCCATAATTTGTAGGCATTGTTCAACGGTAAGATTGTGAGCAATTGCTTGAAGTTTATGGATGGTAGAATGAGCGGCAGCCATGATAAACAAAAGGAGAAGTTAAAAGCTTCTCAAAGAAATTCCAACACTAGTTGAAAATATTTTGAAATTTAGGTCCAAGAGCGTTTTGCTCTGATACCATGTAAAAAATGATAATTGGTATATTGATGATAATTACAATTCTGTTGTAGAGAAACTGAATTTGAGAGGAATTTTCTGTGTATTCTCATTGATAATAGGGGCCTCTTTATATAGAGGATTACAATGCATAGAATCTCAATCATATAAGGAAAGTAATTCTACATTGATTAGGATTCTAGATCCTTCTAATTAAATCCTATTACCACTAGGTCAAGTAACCTAGAGTTTGGGCTAAACACAAATTAGGTTTTCCTTCAACACTCCCCCTTGTGTTGCCCAAACGCGGTGCTTCTCTCGTTGCCTCATTAAAAACCTTGCCGAGTAACAAAAACCCAGTGGGACAAAAATAACCTCGGTCGAAGGGGAAAAAGAGCACAACACACCCTTCACGATTAGAGACGAACATATAGACATCTCCCCCTGATGTCTGCGCCTCCCCCTGATGACTACGATCATGGGAGTTCAGATAATTTCCGCAAGCCAATTCTTGCCACATGTTTCTCGAACGTGGAATTGGGCAATGACTTAGTAAACAAGTCTGCCTCACTGTCCTCAGATCGAAACTAGTTCACCTTGATCTCGAGGAGTGTCTGTTGTTGCTGATTATGCTTGGTGTTGTCGCTTTTGATGTAGCCTTGCCTCATTTGTTCAAAACAAGTAGCATTATCCGAAATGCTCGTAGGCTCATCTATGGTAGACTTCAAACCACAATTGTTCGAACATGCATAATTATGAATCCAATCCATAATCATTCACGAACCACTTCATGAAGAGTAATGATCTTTGCATTGTTCGAAGATATAGCGACTAGGGTCTGTTATGTAGACCTCCAAGATGTCACGGTCTTTTCCCATGGTGAACACTTAACCGGATTGGGAGTGACCATTGTGTGGGTCAGAGAGATACCCAACATCAGCAAAACCTTCCAAAACACATGTCGTTTTGGGATGGGGATAGAGAACGCAGGCCAGCGTTGGCGGCGTTTCTAGTGTGTGATGGGTCCGAATCCATCATCTCTTTATAGGGATAGAACAAGCCCATATCAATCGTACATCTCAAATATCTGAGCGTATCTTTTACACCAATCCAATGGCGTTGCGTTGGCGCAGAGCTATATCTAGCTAACAAGTTCATGGTAAATGAGATGTCCGGTCTTGTACATTGAGCTAGGTACAATAATGCGCCTATTGTACTTAACTAGGGAATTTCTGCCCCTAGCGCATCTTCGTCATCATCCTTTGAACGAAGAGGATCCTTTTCAGGATCAAGACTACGGACGATTATGGGGGTGCTTGAAGGCTTGACCATGTCAAAATGCCTAAGCATCCATCGACACGATGCTCAAGTTCCAAACCGAGACATAATCGTGTTCTCCCAAAATCCTTCATCTCAAACTCAGATTTCAAGTGTTCAGCGGTTTCCCTTAACTCTTTAAGGGCTTCTAATGAAGATCATGTACAACATGAACCGCGATAGAATCCGAAACTTGTTATATAAACGTGTGCGGATATCCCTTCCCAATCAAGTAGTCACTTTAGTGAGCGTTTCAATCTTATTGTAAACGCGCTCCATGGTCTAGAGCCACTTGACTTGGGTAAATGAAGTTCGCCATGAACCTTCATGTATATTCCGTATCTAGATCCCTATAGAGATACGTAGTGACCATATTTGTAAGCTGCATGTTCAGTTATTCGGAAACTACCAAACTGACAGGGTAGTGGAGTGTAATGACATCCATTACGAGAGAATATGTCTCATCGTAGTCGATTCCAGCGCGTTTTGTGAGAAGCCTTGCGCCATAAGGCGAGATTACCATCTCTTTTTCTCACTACGCTTTCTAACGAAGACCCATTAGTCAACAAGTTTTATGTTAGGAGGTGTTGGCATTTCTAGCTCGAAAACCTTCCTCTTCGTTAGAGAATCCATCTTAACCTGGATCGCATCTTTCCATTTAGGCCAAAAACTCTCTATGTTGGCATTCATTCATCAACGGAGCGTGGTTCGATATCATCGGACTCAGCAAACTCATGCGCAACAAAAACTACATCATCAATTATGATGGAGTTTCTATCCCACGTCTCATGTACACTAGTGTAAGTTTCATAGAGCTCTATATTCTCAGGAATAGGTTTTGATGTTGAGGCGTCCCCCAACGATAACCATAACCCGGATTTTGAGTCTTGATGATTAAAGGATTGGAATGTGCCAAAGTATCCTTCGAATCCACGGGCCTCCCACGCATCCTAGCTGGGGCCATGGCCTGTAACGCCAGAGTGCCACTCTCTTTGGCATTGGAGCCATGCCTACCTCCGTGTAGGGTGGCGCTTACGTCCTCTCGTAGGGACGTCCTTCCTTGCAGGCATGTTTGCAGCATATTTGTGTGATCTCGTCACTTTAATAGGGATCAAGATGAGACATAGTGGGGACAGACTACAACAATTCCTGTCGTTCCTGTTGAACATTCGTGTTCTTATCTCCCCCTAACGACGGGAAGACTGTCTCATCAAAGTGACATCCGCAAATCTAGCGGTAAGGAGATCGCCTAGCAAGGGCATTTAAGTGGCGGACGATTGTTGGAAGCTCAAATCCAACGTAGTTGCCCATTCGTCTTGTAAGGACCCATCATAGAGCGTTGTGGCTGCGCAATTGGCACATAAATGGCTCACTCAAATGTGCATAAGTACAAAAGACGTGTACCCAGTCACTAGCTGTAACGCAGAGGTACATTGAGTGGCGGTAGGTCGTAGACGAATTAGCATAGCTGCATGCGATATTGCATCACCCCAAGCGGATGTAAGAAGATTGGTGCGCATTACCAATGTTCGGACTACCATCGTAGTCGTTTCCGCGAGACCAATTGGGTGTGTACATGGGAATGTGATGTCCAACATCAAGCCCATTGCAATATCCATCGAAAGTCTTCTATGTAAACTCACTAGCATAGTCAAATCCAATTGACGGAATAGGATGATTTGGGGAGTGAGCCCATTGTCATATGATATGTGCTAGGAGTGTAGCGTAAGCAGCATTTATATGTGGACAATGGCACAACACGTGACCAGCGTGTTTGCGTGTCAACCAACATCATAAAATATTTTAGCGTCCTCAAGTTGGTTGAATCAATCCACAAAATCCCTACTGATTCTTTGTAAGAACAGAATGAGTAATGTCATATCCTTTGCATAGGACGGTCTCAGTCCTAATTTCCCTAAGGAACAGGCTTAGTAAAACGAGCGAGAGGCTTTAGAAGCAACCAATAAGAATTTTGGTTAGGCCTGAGCGTCTGAAACACTATTTTGAAGCAAGTTGGTGATTGCAGCATCACCTAGGGCGCCATCACCATGATGGACGCCATCCATGGTGTCATGGATAGGGACTACGCCAGCCCTAGGCTGGTGGTGGACGGAGGCGGTTCCCTAGGCAGCAACGTCGGTCACACTTAGTCTAAGAATCAACTTTTGATTCATGCTTCGTTTCGCTCGAGAGAAAAGATGTCCGTGTGAAGTCTTTTTGTAGACGGATCATCATATCATGACTAGGATGACCTATCTTGTCGTGACAAAGCTAATATGTGTCTAAATCCAAGAGATCTTCTCTCAAAACTTTATTGGATTTAATAGCTCGAATAGTGACATAAAGTCTACTAGAGAGACACATAAACGTCTCTAAGATGCGTCTCTGTTCACAATCATTAGAGGTAATGCAAAGGAACTCATTTCCGTTCTCTACATGCATTTTCGCATGGAATTCGTTGGCTATTCATAGGGTACTATTTGCCCTAAGAGCGTAGAGAGTTTCTGTGACAACTGTAATCAAGGTGCCATTTGGCAAGTGGAACTTGGGCTATTCCATGTCCTTGAATTAATACCGATGGTCTAGCCATCGTAGTCACAAAGTCATATGCTCAGAATCAAAATGGAGTCATAATGAAAAGAACTCGAAATTTTATTCATAAGCCAACGGAATAGATCATTGTTTCTATGATCAAAGAAAATCTAATCCAATAAAAAGTAATATGGCAATCGCCTACATCTCTTGGAAAATAAAAAGACTTAATCAAAATCGCCAATTTCTGGGTCTTGATCCTTGTAGTCTTCCACCCTTAGATCTAGATCACCATCTTGATCTTCTTGTGCCATGTAATTTGCTTCCCTTGCTTCACGATACGTCTTGTATGCGTTTGCAACATTCTGGGGTGCGGTACATGTTTTGGCCCAATGTTCAGTTGATCCACATCGAAAACAAACATCATTATGGTCAGGCTCCCTTGATCGAGGCGCCATTGGGGCGCGATTTGGACGATCTATCCTCTTGGTGGCGTTACCACCATGGTTGGAGGCTCCGCCTCTCTCTCTTCACACGTTGACCTCCACGGTTCCGTGCACGCCTCTCTTGGCGATTTCCTTCCTCTTTAGGGCGAACATATGGACCAGAACGTCCAGAAATGTCCCTATCCTTAGGGTTTCGCTCCTTGCGTCCTCCATTGGGGGCGCGACTATAGTTAGACTCCGGAATAGGCTTAGTTCCCACGGGTCTAGCATTATAGTTCTTCACAAGGATATTATCGTGCTTTTCAGCTACGTTCATGGCGCCAATGAGCTCATGAAACATTGTGATACGTCCTGCATTTACATCAATCCGATAATTCTTTGAAATCATCAGTGCAGAGACAGGGAAGGTAGAGAGAGTCTTCTCGATCAACATCGTATCAGTTATGGCTTGGCCACAAAACTCCATCAGAGACTTGATACGAAGAGCTTCCGAGTTATAATCAAGCACAGACTTGAAATCACAAAAGCGGAGGCTATGCCATCGCACTTCTAAATCAGGAAGCAGGGAGTCACGAACGTTGCCAAATCACTGCTCAAGTTCTACCCATAGCTTTCTTGGGTCTTCCTCATTGAGGTATTCATTTTGGAGCGCGTCATTCATGTGCCTTGTCATGAGAATATGGCTTTAGCTTGTTTGCTTCAAAAGCAGTAGCTTGCTCAATGGAGAGCACGTTCTGACTAGGCTCTTGGATGGCTTCCAGAAGTCCATCAGCCTTAAGATGTTGGCGCACATCTCGGACCCACCTATGGTATCCTGTGCCAGTTGTCTCGAGTGGAACAAAGTTCAACTTGTTCAGGTAACTCATCCTGAAAAAGGCTACCACGAAAAACTATTAAATTTCTGAGTGTAGTCGCTTCCAAGAAATTATGAATTTTCTGAGCGTAGTCGCTTCCAAGAAAATCCGATTCCAAGAGGGGTTTTGGATTAGATCGAAATAACGATGTATGTGGTCGATCGTTTTCTTCTCAACAAACTCGAAGTTTGGAGGACTCTACAAGCTCCAAGCTTGGAGTGAGCGCGAACCCCCACAGTTCGGCTATTGGTCTCCCCTATGTAGAGAAAATGGGGGTAGAAGAAGGGATGTTGGAAGTCCCCGAGAAAAGAAGAAGAAATAAAAAAAAACTTCAAAAACTGGAACTTTTAGAAAAGTTTACCTTAAAAGATGGCCGGAAAAATGTCGCCCGAAAGCCACTGTAGCTGCCGGAAAAGTACTGTTGCTGACCGGAAGTTACTGTAGCTGGCCGGAAAAGTCACCAGAAAAGGGTTGACCGTTGACTGTTGACCGTTGACCAATGCTGAGGTGGCAGTGGGTCCCTCTTGCTGACGTGGCAGTGGGTCCCTCTGGGCTTCTGGGCTTCTGGGCTTCTTTTGCTTTCTTTTCTTTTCTTTTCTTTTCTTTTCTGCCGGTTCAAGATGCAGCAGCTCAAGTGGCCGGTTCACACCTTTTTAGGCCGGTTTTTGCAAATTTTCTTCCGGTTCCTGAAACTTCATATCAATGGGCTTCTGGTATCAAAATTTGGTGAAATTTGAAGCTCCGGAAGATGGTGAACCGGTGGAATATTTGCTGCGAGTTGTATGGAGCTTCCGGTGGCCGGTTCGGTAAGTTTCCGGCCGGTTCTTGGGGTGGGGCCGCCGGTTCTGGGCTCCTGAGATCGATTCCTTTAAGGTGTGAGGTGGAGGCAGAAAAGGCTTCAACGATTTGTATTCGGATTCAAGGTTTTTAGCTTCTTGAATCAGGGTTTGGCTATTTGTTTCAGGGTTAGGGCTCGTGCTGATAACGTGTTGTAGAGAAACTGAATTTGAGAGGAATTTTCTGTGTATTCTCATTGATAATAGGGGCCTCTTTATATAGAGGATTACAATGCATAGAATCTCAATCATATAAGGAAAGTAATTCTACATTGATTAGGATTCTAGATCCTTCTAATTAAATCCTATTACCACTAGGTCAAGTAACTTAGAGTTTGGGCTAAACACAAATTAGGTTTTCCTTCAACAAATTCAGAATATTACAAGATATATAGGAAAACAATCTACCTTCTATGGTATGGAATAATCTAGATCCTAAGTATTATCACAAAAATAAATTACAACGATTGACAAAATGTGAAGGGAAACAATTAGCATTTACACCTAAATCTTTCCATATCATGAGAGATTCTCAACATTCGCCAACTTGATGGAGATCTTGAACTCTCTTTCTTTCCTGTAAGATAAGTTTACTGATGATTTAATAAGGCTAACTAAACCAAAAATATTAGGAGGAGAAAAAAAGAAAATTGAATTCACCCCAAGAAGTAAACATAGGTGCGAATCAAATATCAGGGTCTGCATTGAAGAAAACCAACTTAATCAAAATCCATCTTCGCAAGCAACAAAATTGAAGAAAACCATTCAGCACCCAGACCAGCTAGGAGATGAATCCTGGAATTTTCAAAACATGACCAATTTGACCAAAATTGAAGATCCCAAATTCATTTGCACCACCCAAAACTGCATGCACCAAAATTCAAAACCAATCAAACAAATAAGAAGCTTACCTAGACAATATATTATTTGGTATTCTCTTTTCAAACCTGATTCCCTCTTATAAATTAATGGTAAGATTTATGTCCTTTTTATATGTATAGCAGCACATTGGGTATTCCACTTTTCTTCCTTTTTAGTAGATTACATGTTAGATTCACTTCACATAGACTATACTACTTCAATACAGAAGCGTTCAGAGATTTATTTCAGAGGTTAGTAGTCCTATTACAAAATATTTCCTGGTCTCTCCTCTTTTCTAAATCATGACATTTACACCTTCACAGAATTGATCACACCTTTAAATCTTTATTTTCGCAAGTTAATAAGACATCTAATGAATCATACCAAATATGTGCCATTCCACCAGTTTAATCATTACATATGAAATCCACTTTTAGTGATCCACTAACCTAAAGGCACAAATGCATCTGCAATGAAATATTGCACACACAAACATAGGGAAGAACATCTTTGGTTTCCTTCAATTATTAAGATAACATCATAACATGCGTAGCTGAGAGGTTAAAATAATTCCCCTTGATGTGGTGGGTATCAAAGAATAAAAACAGTAGTTTAAAATAATGAATAAACGAAACCAAAATTCATAGAGTTGTTTACTATGATGCTGTTTTGATCTAAGCATAGGAAAATAGGTCACATACTAAAATTGAAGGATAAAATAGTAAGACATTTTGATATGTTGTTTTGCTATAACATCGTCAAGCTGTTATAGTTCACTGGTTTCATGTCTAAAAATATTCAACCAAACTAAGTTCTTTTTGGGAAAGAAAAAAAAATCAAAGCAATTAGTTTACTACCCACTTTAACAGTAACACATTATAGGCCATAATTTCTCCCCTAATCTCCAACAGTATAAATTGTTTTTTAGTTAAATTTAGCTAAAGTTGTGAAATATAGCTATTGATTTAGCAATGTTGCTCCAGCAATGGTAGCTATTTGTAAATAATAACTATATTTTATCAAATCATAAACTGACACGTGGACAAAAAAAGAGAGAGAAATATAACTTTTGCTTTAACTATGTAGGATACTCTAGCTAAATATAGCTAACCATTTTAGCTATAGTTAAATTTAACTTACCTATAGCTAGTCTGTTGGAGCTGAATTTTGCATTAGAAATAGTTATATATAGCTAAAAGTTGAGTTTAGCTACTCTGTTGGAGATGCCCTTAATATACTTAACAGCATCAAAAACAAAAAAGCAATCACCAAAAATTCCTAATATTTGATGAATTTTGATCGAATTTTCAGATTGCAAACATTTCCCAATTCTAAACTAACTCTTACTTTCTTGCACGCCAAAAAAACACACACAATTTGATAAAAAGGAAATTAAGACCCCCTTTTATAGTCCCATCTGCATAATCTATTGACTTGGCTGGGATAGGAACCATATATTGTAGTAGCTAGAAGTTGTATGATTAAGTTCGAAACAAGAGATTGAGTCTAATATGGACTTTAGTCTAAGTTAGTGGTATGCGTTTAATCTTCATAGTTCATGCAATAGAATAATGTAACATAGTTCATATAATGGAATAACGTAATGATGATAGTTTAGTGGTGTGCGTTTAATCTATTGACATTGGTGTAGAAGAAAATGATAGGTTCACTAATAGAATTTAGTCTCTTGCATTGTTTGACATACCAATTGTGGAAAATCATTACCAGAACGGACCAGAGAGTGCCAGACACGCCGGAATCGTTGCGCAGAACAATAGATATTGAGAAAGGAGATACTATTTGGAGACTCAGCATTTTGATCTCTTGCTTGGAGTGGCTGGTTTTGACCCACGCATTTTTCTTGAAGTACTATGCTTCTGTTGAAGGTGATCATCTTTAGCTCGGTTATTGACCTCTCAATGAATTTTTTTTTTATCTTCAATAAAACTGCCTGCAATTCGTATATTCATTACTGATTTTCAATTAAATTGTCTGGCAACTCAAAAAAGCAAGAAAATAATGATTTTGCACTAATTATTGACCCTCAATAAAATTGGCTAAAACTCACTAAAGCAAAAGAATGAGTAATTATTAACCATTAATAAAACTGACTACAATTGACAAAACTTTTATTGAGGGTCAGTAAACTTTTGTTAATGGTCAATAAAATTTTTATTGAGAAAGGAGATGAGAAGAAACCAAATTTAAGGTGACTTTGGGGATGAAGCGTTCTGACATGATTTCTCAGCACAGATTAGTCTCTGGGCCTTAGAAACCTTTGAGGAACTGTGATCTCGATTAAAAAAAAGAAAAAAAGGTGACTTTGGGGCTTTAGTTATTGACCCTCAATAAAAGAAAAAATTTATTGACTCTTAATAAAATTGGCTAAAACTGACTATAACTCACAAAACTTTTTATTAAAGGTCAATAAAATTTTTATTGAGGAAAAAGATGAGAAGAAACTAAATTTAGAAGTGAATTTGGGGCATTGGTTATTGGTCCTCAATAAAAAAAAATTATTTACTTTCAAATTTTTATTTATTTATTAAGGGTCAATAAAGGTTTATTAGGGACAATAAAGGTTTATTAGGGACAATAAAGGTCTTTTTTTTTGGGGGGGGGGGGGGGGGGGGGGGCAATAAACTTTTCTGGCGACCTATGAGATCTCCGACGATCTCTTTGGGGACCTCTGGTGAGATTTTCAGAGAGGTCCGGTGGGTGGCAGTTGGTGACCAGACTCCGACGAAGTCTCCTATGGTTTCTCTCTCTTTCTCTCTATGTAACAAAGGGGTGAGGGGAAAAATAGTCTAAAAAAAAACATAATTGGGCATTAAGGAAGACCATATAACCGTATTAGAGTCTTCATGGGTAAGGGGGAATTAAAAAAACTTAATTTGGTAAGTGGGAACAAAATTCCTAGAATTAAGGTAAATGGACAAAAATCAAATTTTTTTTTTGTAAAGTGAAGCAAAAGTTTGCCATATTCCTTGAAAAATTGGTGTTGTTGCTTTCAGTATGTTAGTCCTTTCTGTTCTGCGTAGAATGAATTCCACAGTGGCCCGCAATTACTTGCCTAGTCCACTTGTGAGTCTTGTCCTTGCAGGAAAAGTAGACGTATAGATTACTCATTAAAACTCAACCAGCTACTATTACAACCAAATATAAAAAGGAAATTAAGACCCTTTTATAGTTCCATGTGCATAATCTATTGACTTGGCTGGGATAGGAACCATTAGGCCTGAGCATTTTAGTCCGAAAACCTGGACCAAATGGATCCGGACCTATCCGGGCCGAGCTTTGAGGAAAAAAATACATAAAAAAATAAATCTCAAACCATTTGCATTTAAACTGGCCGGTCCCTGGCCCTGATATTCATAAGCCCCAAAGCCGGAAGAAAGGCCCGAAGACATATAACCCTACGTCCCTCCCTAAGTATACTGCCTTGAGCCCTTGACTAAGACTTCAGTCAACATTCAAACTCATCACAGCCTTTTTCTGCAAATGACCTCGACCCTTTCCCTACATTCAAATTCGCAGCCTTCTTCTGCAAATTGACCCCGACCCGTTTGAAAAGCCAGCCTGCAACCATTCTTCAGTTCTTCTTCAGCTCAGACCCATACAAACAAATCAACCAAATCTCAAATCTTTGACCTCGACCCAATTTACCTAGGATCTCAGCGAATCACACGAACCCAGAACTAGAGAGAGAGCTCGGAGCTGGAGCAGAATCGAGAGGGCGGCGAGGGCTTTGTGGGACCTAACAGTTTTGGTTATCCGTCAGGTGAGAGAGCTTGAAGCCGGAGTAGAATTGAGAGGGCGGCGAGGGCTTTGTGGGACCTAACGGTTTTGGTTATCCGTCAGGTGAGAGAGATCGGAGCCAGAGCAGAATCGAGAAGGCGGCGAGGGCTTTATGGCACCTAACGGTTTTGGTTATCCGTCATTTTTCTGCAAATTGAAACTTCATTTGTTCGTACTTTGTAACTTTGAAGAAGCTATGAAGTTTGGATGTTATTCTCTTCATTTTGTAGCTTAGTTTGTGATTTGTATGCATGATTTTATATTCTTCTTCTAAACCCAGAAAATCAAAAACATGATGAAACTGTGGAGAAAATCTGAAAATGAAGGTAAGCAAAATTGGACTTTTGGGCCCGAAAACCTGATAGGACTGCCCGGGCCTTTTGGTCCGGTTCTTTACGGTCCCCATAATTGAAAAACATTATTTGAGCGCGGCCCGAAAAAAATGGGGTTGATCCCGGGCCTAACAAATTGACATGCGGTCCCGGCTCGTGCCAAGGCCTAGGAACCATATATAAAATTGAAATTTTCTTTATAGATGAATTTCTTTTCATGAAACCGTATGGCATGGAGTTGGACAAGATTTTTCTTTACATATAATTTTCTTTTGTCGTTAGAGTGTAGAGTGGGTTGATGACATAATGATCATGCTTTTTGCTTAGCTAGCCTTCAAATTAAGCTCCGCTATATTTGATGATAATACGCATGGAGTTCATTTTGACTGATGAGCAACAGAGGCAATGGGTTTCTCATTATGGCTGCTTCTTTTCTTAATCTTAGACCTGCTTGTAGAGTTGTAGCTCCTACCTTAGCCCAAAATGAGGGTTGCTCTTCCAGACATCTGGCGGCAGTAACAGTAGTAATGGCAGCGTATACGAACAAAACCCCAACAGCCTCCTCTGCTCCTCCTCGTCCATCCCTACCCAAAAGGCCAAAACCAAGCCGACTCCGACATTTACAGCTCCTCTCGGACTAGAACAAAAAATGCAATTGCATTTTGATGCATTGTATTGGCGTAATCTATTCATGTTACTTACCTTGTATTGTGTATTTAGGATATTCGTGTATATGCTGTAATCTATAGTAATTAGATTTTAATTAGGATTATTCCTTATCTTATGGTAGACGGGTTGTATCTGTATATTTTGAGAAATATATAATTTCATTACTTATCCATGGCCAGAAGGCATGTACATCATAGGTTGTCTCATACCAACAGAATTCGAATGGCACAAGCCGCCAAACATATGACAGGTAACCCTCATTGTAAACAGATGCGCACACTTATTAAAGTGCCTAGCTAAATGCTCAAAACCCAAACTATCCAAGTTCTTGCTATAGCAACCCTACTCGCCTAGTGACCTCAATTGGTGTACGATTAGAGAAGCTAACTTACATAGCACCAGACTCGAAAACAAATGCTAGGCAACTAGAGAAATATACTAAAATAGGCAAAAGCCCCTAGGTCCACTAGAAAAAGCGAGACAAGAAAAGAGGGTCCAGCCGACATGACCACATGACTTAGCCCAAGGACAAAGCCCAAACACCAAACCCATCCACCATGACCAGCCCAAAACCCTGACAACGAGCCAAGCACCAGCACCACGAGCCAAAATGCCGTCGAAGCCGCCCCTGATATCCACTGAAGTCACCGTCTCCGTAGCACACCGGAAGATCGCTCCATTAGCACACCTCGACCCAGCCGAACCAGACGCATCCCGTCGCCATAACCAGTCCTCACAGCCATCCCCTG
Source organism: Rosa lucieae (assembly GCA_024704745.1). Taxonomy (NCBI): domain Eukaryota; kingdom Viridiplantae; phylum Streptophyta; class Magnoliopsida; order Rosales; family Rosaceae; genus Rosa; species Rosa lucieae. Next base: position 28,196,149 of record CM045496.1, on the reverse strand, counting down.
CAGGTGAGCCTATCCTCATCCAAATCAAGATCACACCAGATTGCATCCCTCAAGCTTCCTGCCATCGCCAAAAGCTTCAGATCCCCTCACCAGCCTGGTAACCAAATCGAAACGATCTGATGACCAATCCGGATTCAGGGCTCGATCACTCCTCCAGAGACAGTCTAGAAGAAAAACACTAGTCCCGTCCGACCACACAGCACATACTTGCAAACCAGAGGCTCGCTCGGCATGGCGGCGCAGTCGGATGAGCTACAAGGCTGAGGAAGAGGGTAGCTTGCGAAGGCGCTCTAGAGTTTGCGGCTAGGGTTTTTTCCTCTTAACTTGGTTGTATCTGTATATAATTATCCTTTTTGTTTTTTTAATGGAAAGACGATGAGGTGTATTAAACGAAATTAAGGAGTACATGAGGCATTGAAATAGCATCAAACAAAAGTAGTAAAATATAACAAGATGCACAAGCGCATCTACAATGAAAGGTAACCAAGATGTGACTTGATGCTGAAAGGCATCGCTGCATTGCATATGTTCTACTCCTAGAGCAGTTTAAATGTAATAGTAATCGTAACCGGTATTATGACCAGCTAAGAGTGGTGATTCGCTCACCAAGAGATCAAACTTTTAATGTGTCAGATACTCGGACGTTAACAGGCGGACTCCCAATGCCAGCACAGTTTAGATGGAAGATCCGAATTTGGGAGCGACAAAGTAAAATCTACCGAAGCTTTCGTAACAAAGACCCAGGCCCAGGTTGAAGTGCTTTGGGCACCCAAACATTTGGGCCCTGCAAAGCAGTCGCCGCACCGAACCACCGAGCTTGAGACAGAAGGAATTGAATTGAGGTTCCCAACAGTCGTGAAGAAACCCAATCCAGATCGCTCTGCCAATCTCTACCGGAAAAACGCGGTGCCAATCCCACAACAATTAGATCTGCCCTGTTGATCCAACCGACTCTAAATCCGCCCAGCCAGATGCAAAAAGGGTGAGTTGAAGTCCATTGCCCTGATTAGTGAGAGCTTTGTTTTGAACATAACCTACTCTTTATCTGTTTGTTTTTACATCATGGAAACTCCTCTGTTTTCCATGCTTCTGTGAAGTGTTCCACTTATGCATTAATAAGTTGTGTTCCTATATGTAAGCTGAGCTAAATTAATATGTAGTATCAGAATGCATGTAAGTTGTTCAAATTGAGTGCTATTTAATTGAAGAATTTAGAAGAGCAAACCTCTAACTCACTCCTCCTTCAGTCCGAGAGATCCGAGTTGATAGAGCAGATTCCGTTGTCCGAGGAGAAGAAAATCGTTAAAGAGATCAAACAACTTGAAAACACACTGGGAGAAGTCATTGCTAATGCTGCTGTACGAGCCAAGATTCAGGAATCAGTGGTTCATATAGACAAAGAGGCCCTTCAAGACCAGGTTAAGGTAAGCGGACTCTTAACATTTGCATCTCTTTGAACGATCTCTTGATTTTTCTTTATTATGTATTTTATGCTAATCATTTTCACAATCATCTGATTGTAGCTTATAGGTGGTGATTTGGATGGAGTAAGGAAAGAGCAACAAGCAGTTAGGTCCAAAATTCAGCAACTTGATGATGCAATTAAGGCCGTAGTCCGTAGATAAGCAAATTTCATCAATACGGGATGAGCTGAAGATTGTAACTGATAAGAGGGATCAAACACAACAGAGCATTTTTACATTTAGGTCGCAGCTTGATCAGCAAGTAAGTGAATATAAATTTTGCTGCGACATCTCCCCCCCCCCCCCCCCCCTGTCTCTCGCATTTTCATTCTTTTTTATTTTTAATTTTTTTAATTTTCTTTATCTGTTGTTGTGATTATGAAAAACTGTATATTATTCTTGGCTCAGAAAATTGTAATTGCTTCACCATAGTTTACTCAAAATCTCAAATTGTTTTCCCTGCATGCTGTTTATTCCATTGAGAAACCATGGGTTCTTTTGTTTTCATTGTAATTGTGTTGGTATAGGTCAACCCTAGTACTTGGATAGTTTGTTTGTTGAACTGTTCTGTCGATTTTTTGTTCTTGTTTTTGCAGAATTTTGAAAATAGCATTTGTAACAGAATAGGTAATGAAATGATTTGATTCTCTAGATGCATATAAAAATGAAGAAACATTTCAATCCTTTAAGCTCAAAGATGTATTTTTTGGGCAGAGGAAAGATACAAGGAAGGGTTGGGACTTTTTATGATAAATATATAAAATTTTTAGTGATGCCAGATGTACTGGATATGGAATTACAGATGATAAAGTGAACCTTTTTTTTTTTTTCATCATGTTTTAGTTTTGCTTCAAAGTCCAATATGGTGCTGGAGCTTTAAATTAGTCTTTGCAAATAGGATTTCAAAGTTCGTTTTGAAATTTGAGGGTAGAGGGCAAATAAGATTCCACTTTTAACTTGGTTCTATTCCAGCAGGAATAGTTATATTAGTTGGACACTTGGACAGGGTATTGCTAGAAATAATTTTTGACTCTGTTCAAATTTTTTTTTTTTGACTTTGTTTTATTCTTTATAAAATTTTACATTGCCCGTCTCCTATATACAAGCTCCTTCCGTTCACTTGTTGCATCCTTCTTAATCCAATTGCTCAGAATTCAAATAATGCTTCAAATACATCTTCACAAGAGATGGCCTTCAGCAAAATTAATATCGTGATTGGGTTGCCTGTAGTTTCTATAATCTTTAGACTTGCTTAGTTGCTTACTTTAAGCAGTGCTTTATGGTTTCTCATTTGCAACTCATCTTCTCATTGTTTCTCCTTGAATATATATATTTTATGAATTTGGAAGTGTCTTTGGGTCTAATTGAATTTTTTTATTCACTCCGGTCACCTGTAGAATTTCTGGATAAAGGTGAAAATTGGAGGCATTATTATATTGGAAATGTGTGTTAGAATCTGGTTGAGTAGACTGTATTGTTGCCCAGGAGCTTTTACTCAAGTGGCCTGGACTGGGATGGGTAGCGGGTAGATATCCAAGCTTTAAACTCCTTGAAATTAGTGAAAAATATGTGGTCTGGTGGTATATAACCTCCCATTTGGACCATCTTGCAATGTGAAATTTTACAATCATAAAATGTATGAATTGGGATCCTCTGATTTTGTTTTGGCCATCTTTTTTGTTCTCTCTCTTCAGGTCTGAAGTTCCCCATTTTTGATATACCATGTCTAAATATATTATCAAAATTATGTTTATCGTAGTGAATTAAATGTAGTGGAGGTTGTTACCAAAATAAAAAATAATAAAACAAAATTTATTATTATTATTATTATTATTTTTTTTTTTTTAAGTTTGGCGTTTTTTCAATTGAAAGATTTCAGAATAATACGTATTCGCGAATAATTCAGCTGATAAAAAAAACAATTTTTCTGAATTTTTTAGAATGATTCGGAAAATGAGTGTATTTTTAAAAAGTTCATTAATTCGCGGTTTGTTTCTAATAGAGAAACCTTCAATAAGAGTATACGTGGGCATTGGGCAAGTATACTCTTGAACTACGAATTGCGCTCTAAAGCGGTTAAGCAAAGCCTAAATTATAGAACATGAGGGACAAAAGAATACTGTTAAAGTAAAGAATAACAATATTGACTAGAACATCAGCTCTCTAATTTCAGTAACTCTCAAGAAAGTTCGACCCTTTAACAAATACAATCTACCCTTATAGAGAAAAACCAATAAACAACAACAACAACAACAAACTAAATCACTGTTTTATAATTTCTTGGAGCTAATATTGTTTGAAAATTTTGTTTCAATTTCCAAAAGCAACGCTCCACACGGAGCGTCGAACTCAATATCCATGACTAAATCCAATGAAATAGATACCTAGTAATTTCCTTGTCCACTGTTTGGCCAAGAACAAATACAATGCATGAATCCATGATCACCTGTTCTTATCTAGACTGTTGTACCAAAATGTTACGTATAGGTAGCTGGCCTGTTCCTATGTTTCTTCGAAGCTTTGATAATTCTACCAGCAGAATCAAATTTAGGAAGGAAAACAAGACCCTTCACTGTGCACAGTCAATTTATGTGCTTTCAACAGTAAATTTGGTCAATATTGTACCACAAACCACTTAGAAACATTCAATAAGAGTAGGGTTGAGATAGAGACAGGATTCAATGTAGATACACCAGGAAACGACATGTAACTGGGACCATAGGTAGGGTTGAGATAGAGACAAGATTCAATGTAGAGTGTGCGTTGATGATTTGACGATCATGCCAGCTAAGTCGCTAACTTGTCTTTAAAGCTCAAGAACATCCGAAGAAAATCTGTGAATAATCAATTTGTATTTTGGCTTGAGTAAAAGAACATGGGTTCCCCAATATGGCTGCTTCTTCTTTTCTTTATTGCTCCTATAGTCTTAGACCAGCTTGTTGCTCCCACCATAGCCCAAGATGACGGTCCATGCACTCTGGCAGCTGAATTCTGCTGGAAATGTTCCGATATCGGAAATTACGGCAGCATCCACCAACTGGAAATGTTCCGATATCAGAAATTACACTAATGGCAGCATCTACCAACAAATTGTTGTTGGTAGATGCTGCCATTAGTGTAATTTCCGATATCGGAACATTTCCAGCAAAATTCATACCTCAACAGCCTCCTCTCCTCCTTCTCTTCCAACCAATCTGACTCTGGCTTTTACAACTCTTCCCTTGGACGCCAACAAAGTGAATGCAATAGCATTGTGCAGAGGAGACCTCGGACTTGAATCTAGGGGTATTCAATTAGGACTTTTAAAAATGAATAAAAGTACAGAGGTATTCAAAATATCATTCATACTTATGGAATTAGAAAGTCATGGATAATCATGGACTTTGTAGTGTTAACTATACATATTAAACTCCAATAATTTTCCAGTCTCTAGACCAAATATTTGAAAAAGTCTATCAATTAAAGTTCTCTCTTCAAAAAAAAAAAAAAATCTATCAAAGTTCTTTTCTCTGCACACGAAGAGGTTGGTCCTTTATCATCTCTTTTTCTTGATTTTTTTTGTCTTTTCTGTAATCTTTTATGCTATCAACGTTTTTTGATACCCAACATGTTCATTGTAGTTGATTAGTTGTTGAATGTGATTTTTTGTTTGTTTTTTAATTGTGATACTTCGAACTCTAATAGCAATAAAAATGATTTATGCAACCCTACAATCCAAATATTGTGGTCTACCCCTAAAATCTTGAACAGTGTTGCTATGACATACTAAATTCTATCTTATTAATTAGGAGTCATCATGGGCCGGGCTAGGGTCGGCCCTATCCTAAATTTTAGGGCTTAGGGTCGGGCAGAGCTGGGCCTAGTCAAAGTCAACAAAATTTAGGGCCGGGTAGGGTCGGGCCGGGGCTTAAATATGCTAACCCTTACCCGCCCGAAAAGCCCTATCCGTTAGGGCCGGGTCGGGCCGGCCCTCAAATAAGGCCAAATAGGGCCGAAATGGGCCAAAAAGGGCCTTATTTTGTTTAACAAAAAAAAAACATTATTTTTTTCTTCTCAAAATATGGCTTAATGGTATATATTGGTGATAAAAAACTCATTGTTTTTTATTGAACATATTTTATATTCATATAATACTTGTAACTTATAACATTTATTAATATTACTTAAGGTGGTTATATTCAATTAACTATCTATATAAATCTCCCAATATTAATTGTTGTGTAACAAAGAAAATAGAAATTAAAGAAAACAAAACTTATGAAATCAATTACAAAGAAAGAGATAAATTGCATATTATAGAAAAAAGAGAAACGTAATTAAAAAATAGAAAAAAAAAATTATGGCTTATTCGGGCGGGCCAAAAATTTCGAAATGGAAATTGATCAATCTGACAATGCTCATGGAGGGTAACAAGCATAATAAACTAGTTATACTACATTACCAGGCATATAAGGATTATGTGCGATTCAAAAATTTTGAAATGAAAATCGACCAATCTGAAAATTCTCATATGTTTATACAACATTGATAGGTATTGTGTAAAGAAATTAGGCCGATCTGCCGTGAATAAGGCGTCCAACGTAGCGGTCAACGCTTTGCACAAGCAAACTTCCCTAAGGGGAGCGGCACCATGCGCGGACAAACGTTGCGGAATTTTGACATCCGTAAGTAGACCCCCTACCCATGAGAGTGTGGGAGCTGAAAGATAGAAAAAAGTGAATTGCCAAGGACCGGTTAAGAGCATATTTGTTTTATGTTCTATTTAGGGTATTGAGTTGACCAGGTAGATCGAGGTCCAACCGAAGGCGGAAATTGCTGAAATTTCTACCACTAACATATATTCATATGAAAACAACATCCGGCGGTTCATTTTAAAAAATTCCATTTCGTCCCCCAATTTGCTCATGGAGGGTAACAAACCTAATAAACTAGTTATACTACATTAGTGGACATATAAGGATTATGTGCGATCCAAAAATTTTGAAATGAAAATCGACCAATCTGAAAATTCTCATATGTTTATACAACATTGATAGGTACTGTGTAAAGAAATTAGGCCGATCTGCCGTGAATAAGGCATCCAACGTAGCGGTCAACGCTTTGCACAAGCAAACTTCCCTAAGGAAAGCGGCACCATGCGCGGACAAACGTTGCGGAATTTTGACATCCGTAAGTAGACCCCCTACCCATGAGAGTGTGGGAGCTGAAAGATAAAAAAAAGTGAATTGCCAAGGACCGGTTAAGAGCATATTTGTTTTATGTTCTATTTAGGGTATTGAGTTGACCAGGTAGATCGAGGTCTAACCGAAGGCGGAAATTGCTGAAATTTCTACCACTAACATATATTCATATGAAAACAACATCCAGCGGTTCATTTTAAAAAATTCCATTTCGTCCCCCAATTTGCTCATGGAGGGTAACAAGCCTAATAAACTAGTTATACTACATTACAATATAAGGATTATGTGCGATCCAAAAATTTTGAAATGAAAATCGACCAATCTGAAAATTCTCATATGTTTATACAACATTGATAGGTATTGTGTAAAGAAATTAGGCCGATCTGCCGTAAATAAGGCATCCAACGTAGCGGTCAACGCTTTGCACAAGCAAACTTCCCTAAGGGGAGCGGCACCATGCGCAGACAAACGTTGCAGAATTTTGACATCCGTAAGTAGACCCTCTACCCATGAGAGTGTGGGAGTTGAAAGATCGAAAAAAGTGAATTGCCAAGGACCGGTTAAGAGCATATTTGTTTTATGTTCTATTTAGGGTATTGAGTTGACCAGGTAGATCGAGGTCCAACCGAAGGCGGAAATTGCTGAAATTTCTACCACTAACATATATTCATATGAAAACAACATCCAGCGGTTCATTTTAAAAAATTCCATTTCGTCCCCCATTTTGCTCATGGAGGGTAACAAGCCTAATAAACTAGTTATACTACATTACAAGGCATATAAGGATTATGTGCGATCCAAAAATTTTGAAATGAAAATCGACCAATCTGAAAATTCTCATATGTTTATACAACATTGATAGGTATTGTGTAAAGAAATTAAGCCGATCTGCCGTGAATAAGGCGTCCAACGTAGCGGTCAACGCTTTGCACAAGCAAACTTCCCTAAGGGGAGCGGCACCATGCGCGGACAAACGTTGCGGAATTTTGACATCCGTAAGTAGACCCCCTACCCATGAGAGTGTGGGAGCTGAAAGATCGAAAAAAGTGAATTGTCAAGGACCGATTAAGAGCATATTTGTTTTATGTTCTATTTAGGGTATTGAGTTGACCGGGTAGATCGAGATCCAACCGAAGATGGAAATTGCTGAAATTTCTACCACTAACATATATTCATATGAAAACAACATCCAGCGGTTTATTTTAAAAAATTCAATTTCGTCCCCCATTTTGCTCATGGAGGGTAACCTCAATCATTTAAATGCAATGTATAAGTTATACAACTTTAGGCTGCAAATTGGTATAGACCAACATATTTGTAAATAAATTTGAAATTTTTATCTTATATCTACGCACATCCATTGATGAAATATTTAAAAATGTGATATAAAAAAATTAGCATGTTTTGCGGTTGTCACGCCATCAGTCAACCAAGAAAACATACAAGTGAATATGGTTGACCAATCCGATCGGGTTCGAAACTATGGTGAAATTGACTAAATTTTTAACCACACACATAATTTAATGTAATAATCACATCCAACGGTTGATTTTCTCATTTTCTTTTAATTGATAGAGGTTGCTCTTTGGAGTGTATGATATATAAATATAGATTTATAAAAAAATTAGTGTCCATTCTCTTTGGAGTGTATGATATAAAAATTAGATTTACATAAATTAATTGGGTTCAAATGTTCAATCTAATACCCATTCTCTAAAATAACATATTTCTTATTTCTTTTTATGTAAATATGTAATATAGAAAAATAATAAAAATAAAATATAAATTTTAGGGCTGGCCGGGCCGGGCTTGGCCCTTTCGGGCTCAATTGGGCCTGGCCGTAGGGTAGGGCCGGGTTTCATTTGCATGACCCTTACCCTACCCTATTTGAGAAAGGGTCGGGCCGGCCCGCCCTAATGGAAGGGCCGGGCCGGGCTTCGGCTCTACTGGCCGGCCGGGCTTAGGGCCCAAGGGCCATATGATGAGGCCTATTATTAATTATTCTCATCGATTTGAATTTATATTATGGTTCAAAGAAAGGTTGAACAATTGAATTTCAATTGATTGATTATAAATCAAGACATTGACCAATATTGTTATAATATATGTTAATCTGCGAAAACAAAATTGATGAGAATAATTAATTATTTAATCATAAACATCAAATGATCTATATTGTATCTTTATGTTGTTGGGAGATTAGGAATGAGAACAAACTAGCTAGACAGAGTAACAATCATTCATTTGAGTCAATTTCTATTAGAAAATACTTGAACAGTGAAGAGGTAACGAGTTATTATCTTGTTTTGTGTTTGGACTGCATTGGTTTTGTTTTTTGTTTTTATATTGTGTACATGCTAGGAAATCTGTAGAAGTCATTCATAATAAAGTATATAGATTTTCATGAATCAATAAAAGTCTGTTGCTAAAATCAATAGTTTTAGGAAATCAATAACAATCAATCAACTTTTTAAAGAGTCTGTGAACTTTTCAAAAAGTCTGTCATTTAAAAAAAGTCTGCACAAATCCAAATACAATACATCCCCTTTAATAGAAATGAATAACTAAAAAGTCTTCAATTTGATTGTTTTTTTACATAGTTAATCTTTGTATTTTGTTATACAATATGAATGGTTGGATTAGAAAATTATAAAGTTATTATGTGTTAAGCACGAGAGGGGGTGAACATGCTCATTTACCCAAGGAGTGAATTTAAGAATTGTCCATACGGTGCGTTCACCCAATTCAGAAACCATGTCAACAGCCCCACAAACGTCAATTTGTTTTTTTTTTTTGGGTCAATTTGATTGGTTTTTGTAGGATTATTCAATACCGTACCACAAACCACCACAACCACATATGATAGCTAGGACTAGACTATATACAGTTCAGGAAATAGCGACATGGGACAGGCTTAGTTAATATTGTACCACACTAAAGGTAAGGTTGAGACTCGTCGCCAGTTAGCCTGGTTCTGAAGAAATTGTGATGTTACAGTTCAGGACAGTTCAGTAAACAGCGACATGGGCAGCCCGCAAGCGTACGGCATTTTAGTAGGATTAGTCAATACTCAATATTGTACCACAAACCACCTAAACCACATATTATAGGACTAGACTATAAACAGTTCAGGATGGTTCAGGAAATGCCGACATGGAACTAAAGGTATGGTTGAGATAGAGATAAGATAGAATTTTCGTCTCTGTAGAATGGAGAGTGGGTTGATCATGCTTGCTAACTAGTCTTTAAAGCTCAAGAAAATCGAAAGAATATTTGTGAACCAGTTTCGAGTTTTAAAGAGATATGGGATCCTCAGTATGGCTACTTCTTTTCGTCTTCGTTCCCATAACCATACACCACCTTGTTGCTCAACCCATAATAAAAGGCGACGTCTCATGCACTTCGAGGGCTGAATTGTGCTGGAGCTGTGCTGATTCCCGCAAATACACTAATGGCAGCATCTACCAACAAAACCTCATCACCCTCCTCTCCTCCTTTTCCAACACTTCCCAAAACCAAACCAACTATGGCTTTCACAACTCTTCTCTCGGACAAGGCTCCAACAAAGTGAATGCCATTGCATTGTGCAGAGGAGACCTCACACTCGGAGAATGTAGTAGCTGTCTCAGCGACTCCATTCAGATTCTCCTGCGAAACTGTTCATATAAAACGGAAGCAATCTTATGGGCAGAGCCTTGCATGGTACGGTACTCTCAAGACTTAATATTTGGTATTGTGGAGGAGCACCCTTTTATATATCTGCCCAGCCCGAACACCGCGTTAAACCCGGAAGCGTACGGGCAGGTGCTTAACCCCTTGTTGGAAATCTTAAGAGACAGAGCTACTTCAGGTGATTCTCGAAAAAAATATGCAGCAGGACATGCAGTTGTTCCAGCTCCAGCAGGACATGCAGACGATCGCGAACCGATATATGCACATGCGCAGTGCACTCCGGACATGGACAAAGTCAATTGCAGTAATTGCCTGAACAGTTGCATCTCTGCTATTCCACGATGTTGCAGTGGAAAGTCAGGAACAAGAGTTCTTAGACCAAGTTGTAATATAAGGTTTGAGTACAATCTTTTCTACAACTCTACAGCCGATTCAGAATTAAATATTTCAGTTTCAGCTCCAGCTCCAGCTCCAGTTACTATACTTCCACCTAAGCAAGGTACACACACAATATATGTTCGTATTATATTATAGATGTAAGCAAACCATCTTTTCTTAGAGAAAGTACATCCATCCTCACTCCAGTAACCATACAATACACAAGGTATTAGGGAGAGGGTGTGTGTGTGTAAGTAAGTGAAGTAGTTTACCCATGAGAATACTGGAAAGTCTGAGAGCCATTGGAGCTCTTGAGTTCAGAATCTCTTGGCTGCCAAATCTGATTTGCATCAAGACCAAATATGTAGGGCGAAATCGATGCATCAACACCAAATTTGATGGGTTCGATTTTTGGGACTGGGCGTTCCCCGTAAAATTTCATTAACACCTCAATTATGGGCTCACCATCAACCTGCTTTTCTCTCTTCAAGCACTGCGGGAATCAATCACACCCATTGATTTGGTTTCTGTCTTTTATTTTCAGAAAATCAAATTTGTTCCATGTCGAATTTAATTGAAACCCACTTGATTAGTTGTTATATGGATTGGCGTTGAGTGAAATACAAGAAGAACAGAGAGAGTCCATGAATGATAGCTATTTTCATCTTGTATACTGAAACCCATCTATACCCAGCATAATATTTTGAAATCCAATATATCAAGCTATTTTTCTCTTCTTGTTAAGTCTTAGACAGACTAGTAAAAGAGAACAGAGGCGCGAGAGAGAGAGAGAGGTGTGGAAGGAAGAGAGGAGAGAGAGAGACAGAGAGAGAAGAAAAATAAAAAAAGAACAGTTGTAAACCATTGAATTCATTACTTTCAGGTGTCATCATCTGGTCAAAAGTATAGGTAGGTTAGGCAATTATTGCTTAGGAGAGGATTCTCTCTCCAAGGTATTATGCCTCAAAATTATTTTCGTGAACCGTGGAGTGACCCGTATACCTTCTTTCTGATTTTCTGCAGGAAAGAAGAGTAACACAAAAAGAAATATCATCATAACAATTGAGGTTGTGATTGCTTTTGTCACGATGCTTCTCGGTGGCATATGCATTTTCTTAAGAGTCAAGAAGTCAAGGGTAAAACTTGACGGTAAGTTGAACTGTCTCTAGTGTTTGGAGAAATGTACGTATTTGTCTTACTCTGGTGTTTCAAATTTTTTTTTTTTAATATCTAAGTTGTACCTTTTTAGATGATTTTTCTGAAGAAATTAGCCTCGTGGAATCGTTACAATATAACTTTGAAGATATTAAATCTGCAACGGATGACTTTTCGGATGAAAATAAGCTTGGACAAGGTGGATTTGGAGCTGTTTACAAGGTAAAAATACTAAGCCTTACTTTTTCAATTGCAATCGTGCTTTTGCTACTTTTTTTATTGTTACAATTGTGCATTTGCTACTTTGTTAACCTTTGAAGTGGTAAAAACTAATTTTGTTGTTGTACACTATATGATAACCCAAATATATATTTTTAATTTAATAAACTTATTTTCAGGGTAGGCTATATAACGGACAATATATAGCTGTGAAAAGACTATCTAAAAGTTCTCAACAGGGTGAACGTGAATTTAAAAATGAAGTCACGTTAGTTGCTCAACTTCAACACCGGAACTTAGTGAGGCTTTTAGGCTTTTGCTTGAAAGGAGAAGAAAGGCTCCTCATTTACGATTATATACCTAATAAAAGTCTTGATCACTTCATTTTTGGTATGGTATCCTCTAGATCCTCCGTATATATATTTCATAGTTATAATTTCTTCAGATTTTATATATGGTAGATAAAACTAAGGTACACAACACATAACACTGGCACATATTACATATGTTCTAACAAAATTGTTTTCAGACCCAACCAATCATGAACATTTGGATTGGGAAACACGTTACAAGATCATAGAAGGAATTGTTCGTGGTCTTCTTTACCTCCATGAAGATTCTCGACTTCGAGTTATTCACCGTGATCTCAAAGCCAGCAACATTTTGTTGGATGAAGATATGAACCCTAAAATTGCAGATTTTGGTATGGCAAGGTTGTTTGTGATGGATCAAACTCAAGCAGATACAAAAACCATTGTTGGGACCTAGTAAGTAAATGTGGCACTCTAACTTACATTTTTCAATTTTAAGAACCAACATAATTGAATTTCTAATGTGGATGCAATTATACAGTGGATACATGGCACCTGAATATGCAAGTCATGGGCGCTTTTCTGTCAAGTCAGATGTCTTTAGTTTTGGTGTGTTAGTTCTTGAAATAATTACTGGCAAGAAGAGCCGAAATGGTGAAAATGAAGACGACCTATTAAGCTACGTGAGTAGAAATATATAATCAACTTGTTACATTTCTTCTCTATTTATCCCTATAGCCTGCAACTAGGTAATTTTTTTTTTTCTGAAATATTTTTGAAATTTTTATAGGCCTGGAGAAATTGGAGGGATGATACAACTCTAAATATCATCGATCCCATGTTAACAACAGGCTCAAGATCTGAAATAATCAGATGCATCCAGATTGGTTTATTATGTGTCCAAGAAAATTTGAATGACAGACCAACCATGGGTTCAATAGTTTCCATGCTTAATAGTCATTCTCTCAAAATCTCGATACCTTCACGGCCTCCATATTATTGGCCTTATAACACTGAGTCAGAGACATCAGGGTCGGGAATCAGACTTACTGAGACATCTGATACATCCCAAAGCTCTGTGTCAAGAGGTATGATTTCAGATATTACTGAACTACATCCACGCTAGGGGCCTAAGTATTTTTATTTACTACCATTAATGGAGATCCTTTATTTGTTTAAGTGAACGTTTGAGCTTGATGGTTCCATCAAAATCAATATTGTTGCAGAGAGTCTATGTATATGTATCAGCTGAGCTTGAGGTCAAATGGTTAAAGTTGAAGTCCTTTTATCTTATGTGTATAATAAGTGACCAATTGAATTTTCTAGTTACTGGTTCTTTGGTAACTAGTCGTTCTATTTGTTGCACTGCTCTCTAGTTACATCCCTGTAGCTTGTATTTGTTTTATTGTTTTGTTGTTTTGCTTCTCTTGTTTTCTCCACCTGTTCTGAATCCATTGACTAGAACCAGTAAAAGGCACACTAACGAAAAATCAAAAACCATTAAGAGCAGAAATAACAAGTCAAGAAATTGACTAGAACTTGGGGATGTAGATCAAATGAGTAAGCCACCAAATTGGGAGGGGAACTGCAGAAGAATAATCCAAGGAAGAAAGATGAGAGCGGAGGGCTTGGATGTACAAAGTGAGAAAAATGAAAAAAGAAAAACAACCCATTCTTTGAAGAAAAAGAATTGAATATTACGCTTAGCTGGAAACGAATTTGAATATTTGGAAGTCACGGTCAAGACAGGTCTGGAGTGGTGGATCCCTTAGTGTCAGAGAATTGAAACGAGTCGCAATTTACTATATACTAAATCCGCTAGCATTGTTCATATTGTTCACTGGAGCTTGAAATTATAGTTCTGTCCTTTTCAATTTTGATAATTTGCACCCTTGCCATTTGTCCTCAGTATAAAATTCCATCATCCACTGCAGCCTCGCTTTTTTGGGTCTCTCTTTGCGCTCGTTCTTTTACATCAGCTAGGCCTTGGCCTTTTTTTTTTTTTTTTTTTTCTTCTTGCAACGAGGCCCAAAGGACCTACGCAGAAAGAAAACTAAATAAAAAGATATCCAACTTGGAACTTGGCCTTCCATTTCTGTGTAAGAGATATTGCCCAAAATCATTGTAACCAGTTCATTATTAATGAAGTTTCTTATTGATAAAAAAAAATTAGAGACTTCTGTTAGATATTGAGAAAAAAGTAATCATCTATCCAACCCATAGAAAAGGTAATCATCAATTTTCTGCTCTACTCATTTAAATTGGATTTAGTTGTGCCAAGAAACTTAAAACCAACCTCTTACTTCAGATTAAGGTTTTAAATATCTGCGATATTTCCGATATCCCTCCCGATATCTCTTTTTTTCGATGGACCGATATATCTAGGGGGGTAAATATCTTATCTTTTATCGTTTCTGCAAAATTTCTTTGACATCGTCAAATATCCCCGATATATTAGATATTTGCGATATATCCCCGATAAAATGAAGAAATATCTGTAAAATTTGAGGTAAAAATAAAAAAAAAACTCAATAATTCTCTAAATGAAAATCTGTGTGAAGAGAGATCTCCTAAAGGCAAATCTGAGTGAGGAGAAATCCCCTCAAGGTGAATCTAGGTGAGGAGAAATACCTTCAAGGCAATTTTGGGTGAGAAGTAATTCTCTAAAAGTCTAAATGCAAATCTGTGTGAGGAGGGATTTGGTACTGTGTAGTCCGTGACTATGTATGTAACTATGTAGTTGAATAATAGAAAGAAGATAAAGCCATAAAGATTCAATTATTCAAATGAGGCCAAATGACATTGTAGAAGGAAGTCAAGGAACCATATATGGATGACATGATGAGAAGAGAGTGCAGAGTACGGAGAATTAAATTTTGACTATGCATCTTGAAAAAGTGAGGAATAACGAAGCTACTGTGTAGTCTGTGAGTGTATAGTCTGTAGTTGCATAGTATAAAGAAGCTAAAAGTTCAAATGCTAAACTAACTATCAAATGGAATAGGTGAATAACATGCATAAAGAGACTCAGAGCAGGCCGCTCAATTATTCAAAAGTGGCCAAGTTCAATTATTTGAAAAGAGACGAAGTTCAATTATTTCAAAAGAGGCTGCCTGGCTGAGTGAGTTTGCAGAAGAAACAATATATTAATGAAAAACAGAGTGACTATGCATCTTGAAAAAGTGAGGAATCTGTATAAGAGTTTATCATATACTTCAATTTACGCATCGAAGTAGTCTTGCAATCGTTTTAAAGAAAAGAAGTTCTACATTTCTGGCATAAATAGTTCTTCTTAATATTACACATTATGTTTTAGATCTAATCTGCAAGTTACAATAAATATTTACTTGTTTTAGTACATTTTTATGTGCTAGATTAAAAATGGCAAGCAACGGTGGAGGTGGAAATGATCCAGCATGGAAGTACGCAACTCCCGTCAAAGGAAATCGATATGGTACAACATGTATATTTTGTTTTGCCACTTTAAAAGAGAGAAATTACAAGATTGAAGAGTCATTTATCGGGTTATGATCCTCACAAGAGTGTAAAGAAATGTGATAAGGTGCCACCGGAGATCAAAACAGAGGTGATAGCATGGATAAAGAGAAGAGAATCTATTAAGCAAGAAAAGGCAGCTGTTCAAGATGATATGAGAGAAGAACTCCACAATGATTATCTTGGCAATCAAACAAGTTTGTACAATGATGACGACGACAATGATGATGATGATGATGATGATGATGATGATGGATTTTAGTATCCACCAGACATGCACCCTGCAGAACGACAAGATTATCGTGCTGCAGTAAGACGATCAATCGTAGATCGTGATAAGAACTCTCAGTTTAGTAGAAGTGCAAGATTTCAATTTCCAAAACAATCGAGAGGCGGTAGTAGCAGTCAACAACCGCAACAAGTTGATCAATCAAAAACCTATCGGTACTCATTTCCTGAGCCTCCAGTAGCAATGCCATCAAAAGATAGTCGATCAAAACAAAGCACAATTGAATCATTACTAAAAGGTGGTAGAGAACTATTGGTAAAAATGGTGTCCAAATACCACATATATGATGTTGTCCCTTTTAACAAAGTTGATTCTCCACATTTTCAAAACATGTTGACTACAGCTGGAAATCTAGGTAAATTATATTGTATTTACATATTTTTTTCATGGACAATTATGTTAAGTAGAATTTATATAATGAACATTCCTATAAAAAAAATCATTTTCTTGTTTAGGTCCTGGTGTAAAGCTTCCTAGCTCCTATGAAATTCAGACTCGTTACTTAGAGAATGAGTACACAAAAATGAAAATGTATATGGATACTCACAGAGAAACCTGGAAAATATATGGATGCACTATCATGTGTGATGGATGGACTGGCCCAACCAAAATGGCTATTCTAAATTTCATGGTGTATTTAAAAGGTTCAGCTGTGTTTTTGAAGTCTGTAGATGCTTCACATATGAAAAAAAATGCTCAGTACATAGAACTATTGTTAGATGAGATTATCTAAGATGTTGGACCAGAAAATGTTGTCCAGATTGTCACTAACAATGCATCAGCATTTAAAAAGGCTATAAGGGAACTACAGAAAAAATATCCGCTGTTCTGGATCCTGTGTGCTGCCCACTGCATCGATTTGATATTTGAAGATATCGGGAAGCAAGAGACTATTTCCACTGTCGTCAAATGGGCTCAAAGTGTAACTAACTACATCTATAATCATGGTTGGGTACTGGCTGAAATGAGTAGCATCACGAAGGGAGATTTGATTTGACCGGGTAAAACTCGATTTGCGACAAATCACATTGCCATCGACAGTATCTTGAAGAAGAAATCTGATTTGAGAAAATTGTTTACAAGTAGCTCATGGAATGAGAATGTAGCGAGCAGGACCAGAGATGGCAAAAGGATAGAAAAAAGAGTCCTCGATGGGACATTTTGGGATGGCATGGAAGCAGTCCATAAAATTTATAAGCCATTGTATGAGATTCTTCGAATTGTTGACACAGAAATTTAGCCAACCATGCCCATATTATATGATATGTTTGAAAGAGTGAAACAACAAATATTACAGATGAGAGGAAAGAAATGGGTGCTTAAAATCATCAATAATCGATGGGATAACACATAAAGTCAACCATTGCATGGAGCAAGTATTATTTCTCTATCTTGAAATACGTTTGTATCTTGATAATTACTTAGTTAGATGAAGATCTATACTATATAACTTTTTGGTTTCTTGTTTGTAGCACATTTCTTAAACCAAAATTTTCATTATCAACCTGATGTTGGTTATAGCACATGTTTCACAAACTCTCTGGCAACAGTTGTCGAACAATTTAACATAAATGGAGAAATTGCGAATACGTTTGTGGATGAGGTAACTTCTGATTGATGACAACCTTAAAAAAGTTTGGTATTATAAATAACCAATTTTCAAATGGTTAATGCAGATTGTATGCTTTAGAGATGCAAAGGAATCATTTGGGTCAATCATAGCAAGAAAAACAAGAGAAACTAGAAAAACAGGTTTGTGGTATATGTATACATTAAAACACACACACACACACATATAATTTCTTTAATAGAAAATGTTGATCTACTATAGCAGTAACTCATTGTAGTAGCTTTACAACTGATTGGTGGGCACAATGTGGGTATTCTACACCAAACATGCAGAAAATTGCAATGCGTATTTTGGCACAAACGGCTTCTTCTTATGCGTGTGAGAGAAATTGAAATACATTTGCTATTATTCATACCAAGAAAAGGAACCGTTTCGCATATCAGAAGTTGGAAAAGCTTGTATACTACTACTACAACATGAAGCTGCGGCTGCGAGATAAATAGGCAAAGAATAATGTGGTCAATGAAAACAACTATATAGATCTACTTCATGTTGTAAGCGAGCCACTTGATAATTGCATTGATCCACTTCATGATTGGATTATGCCTACACATAGGGCTGGGCACGGGCCGGGCCCAACATAATTTTTGCATGGCCCGGGCCCAAAACAAGGGTATGTTCAAATAGGGCCCATGTAAGGACCGGCCCGCAGAATTTCAGGCCCAAAATTCAGGCCCAAAATTCGGGCTTTCGGTCCCAAAACATCATTTTGAGTTATATATATATATTTTCATTTTCATCAGTTCATCATATCCGAATTCGAATCAAGTTTTTCCTCCATCCATCGATCGGTGTTCCAGCTTCCAGGTTTGATTGTCAAATAGGAAGAGCAACAAATTAGACGACAAAACAATAATTCTCCAGAAATTCAAATTCAGAAAAACAAAACAACCTGCAAGAACACAACAAGATGATGAGAGAAGGAAACCCAGATGAGAAATCGATGATTCTAGGAACTGATATCTTGAATTGATGGAACTTTATGCAGGTAAAACATAACCTATGCGAGGAAAGGTAGTCGGAGAGATCGAGGAGAAGAAGAAAAAGAAAAGAAAAAAAAATCTTAAGAAGGAGATGAGATTCGTTTATGAGAAGACATCAAATGAAAAAAAAAAAACATTGCAGAAAAGAAGGACACAAGTTGGGGTACTAGGTGATGCCGAAATGGCATAAGAGAAGGGAGTCAACTCGGTGGTGGGTACCATGGATTTACAGAAAAAATGTAGAAGGGGAGAGAGAGAGAGAGAGAGAGAGAGAGAGAGAGAGAGAGAGAGAGAGAGAGAGAGAGAGAGAGAGAGAGAGAGAGAGATATGCGGCTGCTGTGTGTATGGGAGAGGAAAAAGATAAGCCCTAGAGCATAAATCACATGTGAGGGAGAGTATGGTAAAGGTGTGGACATGTCTATTAGTATAAGACATTTGTCTATTTGTCCATATTTCGGGCCCTTTGCGCTTTTGTTTATGAAAATTACTGGGCCCGGGCCTAAACTGTTTTTTATATATCTTGACCTGAGCCCGGACCGTTTCTCATAAAAATTTATAAGGCCCGGACCGTACGGGCATGATCGGGTTTGTGGGCTTTCTGGCTAAAATGCTCTGCCCTACCTACACACCTCGATGATGAAGCTGGAAGACCTCTTCCACAAGTTGTAGAAACTGCAACTAATGCTGGAATCAATGTAGAGAGAGTCTTATATAAAGAAGTTGTTAATAACCTAGAAGATAATTCAGATAGTGATGATGCATGGGGTGGTACAGCAACTCCAGATAGTTCTGATGATGGTGGAGAGGGTGGAAGCGGAACAGGTGGTGGAGGTGAAAGATATGAATATGGACAATCTTCTGTGGATGGAGGATTCCAATTTACCTGTGAAGGTAATTTTGATCATACCACCCAAGATAAAGACCACGAAGTGAGAACAGCTAGTCATGGTGCTCAAGAGAAGACCCGGTATGGGAGGGGGACTAGAGGTGCAACTGATGATCAAAGTACCCCATCTGATGTTTCTTCAATTGCCTTAAGTTTTGACTCTATCAGTTTAGGCACAGAGCGCAGTGAGATCTCAAATGAATCTCATGAAGGCAACAATCAATTTGGTTATGATGCTTATGGATACAATCAATATGGAGAAATATATGATCAGTCATCCAGTTGGGTTCATCCTTATTATTCCCTTATAGGGGAAACAGTCGGCAACTCTAAAGAGATCTATAATTGTCATGTTCATCACTACAATTCACACTATATGGGTCATATGTCTTGGTCTGATTATTGCATTTTTGTAGACCAGCGAGCGGCTTTTCAACCGCCTAGAGTCTCTTTTTGGATGTAGATGAAGTTGACACACTACAAAACAAATTGCAATGGCCACCACAGTTAGCGTCGGCGCCAAAATGCTGTCGCCGTTGGTCATAGATTTGCTAAGGGAAACAAGGCGTCGTAAAATTAAAATTATTTTGCGACGGCAAAGGAGAGCCGTAGCATAAAAATGCTTCAATTGCGACGGCATTAAAGATGTCGTAGCAAAGTTTTTCCTCATTCTTTCTTCGCTACCATTGCCGTAGCCTTTATAATTTTGCAGATATACTATTTGGGTGTTAAAATCACTCTACAAAGAGTTTGTGCCAAAAATTTCTACGGAACAGACTGAGAGAGAGGAAGAATGCGCCCCACACGAGAGAGAGAGAGAGAAAGAGAGGAGAAAACAGTACAGTTCGTCAATTCTCTCCCCGTCGAACGCCGCCGGCGCTCCCGCTGCTGCGTTCAGGTCCGGGAGAGGATGTGGGTCTGGGATGGCAGCGTTTGTCGTTGGTGGAAGCGAGTTCCATGGCTGGAGTTAGGAGGACCGAGCTCGGGTCTGGCAGATCCTTTTCGATCTGTCTTCTCCGAATCGTGGCTGATGGCAGACGAGGGGTGGCGCTTGATTGCGGCTTGCCGGCGGCGATATCTGGTGTCTCTGTTGCATTGGAGATCTGTGCGGCGACTGGATGCTCGATCCCATGCCAGAGGTGAGGCTGGTGCGGACCTAGCTCCTTTTCGGATCTAGGTTCGTACGTGGATCGAGTTCTGGGGTGGCCTTCGTTGGGTTGAGGCGGCGCGGCGGCGCAGGGATGTGGTGCGGCTGCGTAGTGGCCCAAGGAGGCGATCTGATGCCCTGGATTGCTGTTGGTGGTGCTGTCCTTATGGATTTGGTGAAGCATGGTGGTCTGGGCCTGGGCGTTTTCTGCTGGTTTTACTGCTTTTGGGGTTCCTTTTCTTGTTTGGACGGTTGCGTTTGTGGTTCCTTTTCTTTCTCTATGAGTTTGACTCTCTCTTAGGCTTTGTTTTCTTCTTTGTCAAATATGTGAGATAGTTTGTTTCGGTGAATTTTTGGGAAAAAGATTGGAAGCAATGTTGAGGTTCAGAGGTTCATTTTGCTGTAATTAGTGCTCATTTTGCTGTATTTTGGTTGTTTTTTTTGGTTTCAGGACGATTCCTATGTAGACAGCTACGTCAGCACCATTGGAGTTGATTTTGTGAGTACATATATATATATATATATATATATATATCTATATCTATATAAGCACACACATTACATGTATGTATAGTGTACTTTTGTTATTTATGATTCATATTTTGTTGTTCATTTTCAGAAAATCAGGACTGTGGAGCTAGATGGGAAGATAGTCAAGCTGCAGATTGTGAGTAGGAGTTGCTTTGTTTTCCACTTAGGTGGTTTTTTCCTATTTAATTTCTTTATATGTACTCTGCTATTTATCCTTGTGTGATATAGATCATTTAGGTTTCTATGGCTTTAGTCACATCCGATAACCTATGAAACATGAAGTACCTTTCTATGTTATGTTCAGGCTTCCTCTCTCAGTGAAGTTATGAATAAATTAAACTTGTTTGATGCCATCTTTGGGTTTTTTGCTGGTTAAGTTTGTGGGACTGACTCTGTTTTGCAGGATCTCTTTCTTTTACTTTCTGCTTGTTAAGTTTGTGTCTAGTTTAACTAGACAGTTTTGTTTCTTGTGAATGTTTGTTGTACTGATCGAACACATGTTCAAGGACAATCAGTTCTCCATCAAAAGCCGTCTGCATTTCTCCATATCAGAGACTGTCTGCTGATGTTCCTGTACAACTTCATGAGAGGTTTCAAGGTCCGTCATGCTCTAACTTTCTCAGTTTCATCCATTTCATTGTAGCTGGTAGTTATTATGATTATAATGTTATATTAAATTCATTGCTGGCTCAGTGTGAGTGTGCTGCTGCTGCAGGTGAGAGTATCACTAGGTCCTCAGTTATAGAGGAACCTGGAGACCATGGAGAAGCACACTTAGTAGCTCTGGGTGAATTAGAATTCCGTAAACAATTTCTAATATTAAGTGATGCTGGAGGGTAAGGAACATTTTTACCCTATGTGTTTTCCTTGCTTATTTGGCTAGTAGTCTTGGTTAAATTGTTTACATGTTTTGGGTCATTTTGTTTTTATTTGTCAGAATGAAGTTGAAAGATCTGATAGCGGCAGAGGACATTAGGCATTGGAAATATTTGCCAATGGTAACGTTTGAGAGCAAAATTTGGGAATATCTAGGTCAAAAATGCATCAGCCCTGAAGACTGTTGATTGGTAATTTACATTCTCTGATTCTTGCTCAACTGTACATTATTGAACACCCTAATCTGTATACAGCTCTCATGCAAGACTATTGTAATTTAAGGTATACACAGCCACTATGAATTCTTTCAAGAAGATGTAAAAATGATCAACATCATATATATGTGCATTGGATCTAAGTATGTTGGAAAGCCAATCACTATGTCCTTGCATCAAAGTAATCATCTGAGCCCTTACGTAGCTAATTTTTAACTGTTAACGTTAGTGATCCGTGGGGATCTCTAGTTAGCTTTAGAGAGAGAGAGAGAGAGAGTAACACAAGATGTATAGTGGTTCGCCTCCGCATGAGCGGGAGACTACGTCCACTTGAAAGCTATACTAGTGTGTCGAGCCTTGCGGCCTAACAAGATTACAAGAGATGTAATGAATGTGTTGAGTTGTGGGAGGAGGCATTCCTTTTATAGATGAAGGAATGCTTCTCATTTACTTGTTCTTCGATGTGGGACAAGCAAAGTTACTATTCTAGTCTATTAAGCCTAGAAGCATGTAGAAAGCTATGTTGTGGTGGCATCTTGGCGAGGGCGGAAAGGTGGCTTTCCGGTGGCGGATTTGTGACTTCCGGATACCGCCGCGTAGCCTGAACATAGGGCTACACGATGCATGTCTCGGTTGGGCCTTGCCATGTCTTGTGGATGTCCCAAAGTAGGTGTTACTTATGCTTGGTGATGTAGCAAATACTCCATATTGTTGGAGGTATGTACAAGTCCCCGAAGTCCCCAAGTAAGAGGAGCTTCTTGGTTGGGGAGTTATACACATGATGTCACCAAGCATAAGTAACCGGGCGGTACGGAGCCCCTACAAGTCCCCGAACTCCGTAAGCAAGAAGGGACTCGTTAACCTGCACAACAAAGACAAAAAACAGGCATGTGTAGAAAGCTCGTTACATTGGGCAACAAATGTGAGTTGCATTGATATGCGTTGGCATTTACGAATGTATGACGTCGTGATACATGTTAATGCATATACGCGAATGGTGCCGAGTAGGATCGATTATGACATACAAACTCGAGGACGCGTATGGGCGTGTGAGCATATGGATTGCATATGATAAATGTAAGTTGTATGAGCGTTGCGTAAGCGTTTGTAATTCGTGAGTGTTGAATGCTTGAACGCTTGTGTTTGTTTGGTTGTCGCTCGTATTAATGGAACGTGAAAAGAATTCGATTTGTCACAAGCGACAAATGGTAGAAGAATTCAATGTTCCATTAACGTGTGGTGTGTCGAGTAGACATGAGTGTAAAACTCGAGGATTGCCGGGCAGGCATGAGCGAAACACTCGGGGTTGCCGGGAAGGCATGAGCGGAAGCTCGGGGTGCCGGGAAGGCATGAGCGGGAAGCTCGTGAGCGGAAGCTCAAGGGTTGCCGGGAAGGCATGAGCGGGGAGCTCGGGGTGCCGGGAAGGCATGAGCGGGAAGCTCGGGGGTGCCGGGAAGGCATGAGCGGGAAGCTCGGGGTGCCGGGAAGGCGTGAGCGGAAGCTCAAGGGTTGCCGGGAAGGCATGAGCGGGAAGCTCGGGGGTGCCGGGAAGGCATGAGCGGGAAGCTCGGGGTGCCGGGAAGGCGTGAGCGGAAGCTCGTGAGCGGAAGCTCAAGGGTTGCCGGGAAGGCATGAGCGGGAAGCTCGGGGTGCCGGGAAGGCATGAGCGGAAGCTCAAGGGTTGCCGGGAAGGCATGAGCGGGAAGCTCGGGGTGCCGGGAAGGCGTGAGCGGAAGCTCGTGAGCGGAAGCTCAAGGGTTGCCGGGAAGGCATGAGCGGGAAGCTCGGGGTGCCGGGAAGGCATGAGCGGAAGCTCAAGGGTTGCCGGGAAGGCATGAGCGGGAAGCTCGGGGTGCCGGGAAGGCATGAGCGGAAAGCTCGGGGTGCCGGGAAGGCGTGAGCGGAAGCTCGTGAGCGGAAGCTCAAGGGTTGCCGGGAAGGCATGAGCGGGAGGCTCGGGGTGCCGGGAAGGCATGAGCGGAAGCTCAAGGGTTGCCGGGAAGGCATGAGCGGGAAGCTCGTGAGCGGAAGCTCGGGGATGCCGGGAAGGCATGAGCGCAAAAGCTAGGCGGTGCCGCTGAGGCATGAGCGCGAAGAGGTCGGCAATGCCGCTGAGGCACGAGCGCGAAAGCGTGGCGGTGCCGCTGAGGCACGAGCGCGAAAGCGTGGCGGTGCCGCTGAGGCACTAACGGGTAGCTCGATGGTGATGTCCTGAGGCATGAGCGTGGCCGTTGCTAATTATGCTGGGCTGTATGTGCAAGTCCCCGAAGTCCCCAGTCAAGGAGGGTGGTCTTGCGGGTTGATACCAAAGCGTAGCTTTGTGCCGTATATCAAGCATAATTAGTGCGAGTGCGTCGTCCATCTAGAATTGGTTGGAGCGAACGCTTTTGCCCTTTCGGGTGGGCCCCTGCTAGGCCCTGCGAGGAGTCCCCCACTCCTGGCTATAGACCTCCGGATGGTCGGAAAATTGTTTGATGAGGGGAGCTGCGCGGAGCAGAGGGTGTTGGGTAGCGAGCCCAATCTTTGGTACCCAAGCGTCGGGGTTAACTGCCGGATCAATGGCTGCCGTAGGCTGTGTTAACTAGTCCCTTACTGTTTTCTCAAATGAGAAACTTGACTGCAATGCCGCGTAGCGGTCATTGTCATTATGAGGCGTAGCCTTACCGCTTGGCGGTTGGTTGAAAAATGATAAACACATAGAGCAAGTAATAAAATTTTGTTTGAGTTTCCCATACTTATTTAATTTTGCAATTAAAATAGAAGCATGGCATATGTGTATAGCATGTACTTGTAATGTGGATGGTAATATCATTTTTGCATTTTTGTAGATATGCTAATGGATCATTGAGATCGGTATGTGAAGCATGGCATATCTAGTACGTGAGATCTAGAAAGTGTTGCCAAATCTACGAGATGTTGTTGGCATGCTTAAAAGTTATGGAAGCATGTAAAGATAGATCAAGTGTGATATATTTGTAGGCATGCTTAAAGTAGTAAAAGCATGGCATTGGCATGGTAATAGCTCGAATTGCAAGAGCGTAAAAGATAAGATATAGTGACTTATCTTATGCCGATTTGGAGGTTTAGCGGAGTTGGCCGAGCATGACGGTCCATTGCTTGTGGCGGATAAAGTACTCTGATAATACCCGTCAACTCGTAGTTGAGGTTTGCATGGTTGATGGAAATAGTCGAATTTCCTTGAAACAAAATAGATGATTAATATGTAGGTTTGTGAAGTCCACATAAATAATTTGCATATGTACTTTGATAAAATTTTAAGCAAAATGTATAAGCAATGTTGTTCCATTTGTGGGCTTCTACCAAGAATTTCAAAGTTTGGAGTGAACAGCTCAATTGTATGGGAGAAATAAGCAAAGCCCATTTGAACGTGTTCATAATATTATTATGAGCATGGTAGCATGTGTCTAGCAATTAAGCTATGGCCGTGTGCAGGCGTACAAAAACATAAGCCAAGTTCAATTATATGTGCCCATGGTACTATAGATATGGTAAAGTAGTTTGTGTGAGCAATGTGTCCAGATGAGAGGTTATGTGCTTGTATGTGGCACACGATTATTGTACTTGTAGTTGACACGTGCAGCATAGATAAGAGCACAAATGTGTGCACAGTTACAATGGTGCGTCATGTTATAACAAGTATATAAAACCATGGTCTAATTGCAGCACGTAAATAACCAACATAAAGCATATGCCTATTAATGCGTAACAGGTGTGCACAGGAGACAAGCATAATTTATATATGGCACTGCATTAATGCATAGCAGATCATGCACATATTTAAATTATGATAAACAATGCTTAAGTTCTGTCTCCTGTGGTGTGCAGCATATTTTAGTATATAGAGTGCTAGCTGTGCATAAGGCAAAGTAATGGAAGCAAATTTAGGCTGTTGAGATAGTCATTAATTAAACATGACGTGAAGATGCATGTCAGTTTGACATTTGGGCCCAGCTAATAGCTACGTGCGTCATGCTAGATGTATATATAGTTATACATGTATAGTTCACATGACTCTCAACCTCTGCCACATGCATAATTGTAAACTTCCATCCTATAATTATGAATTGGATATCTAGCTCAACACTTTGTGTGTGCATGTGGCCATAGCTGATGGTAGTGGAATATAAACATAAATATATGTGGTGTATGTGTGGGCAGGTGTCCCATGCGGCAAAAGTGTATGTGGCCATAATTTGTGAGATAAAGCAGAAGCACGTGGTGCTTTAATTATATATGGAGGAACACTTAGCTTTGCCGTGGAGATGGAATTGCTATTATGGTTGGGTATAGCGAATATAGCCCAGATACCGCTGACTGAATGCTTGAACGCTCGGAGGCCACCGTAATTGATATCCATCGAGCATCATGGTAGTGAGCAAGGGATGGGTCTTTACCCGGATCAAGTGAAGATGCAGGCATGGGGATGAACAGAGCGTTGTTTAGAGTTGATAATAGAGTTGCCAAGGTGCCCAGAGTAGATGATGAATAAGCTGGGACATCAGTGGAGCTTGGATGGGGGAACTTTTGGCCGACGGAGCCTTGTCCAGTGGTGCTCAACGGAGGAAGTTGGGCGGTGGTGCCTCAGCGGAGGAAGTTGGGCGGTGGTGTCCAGCGGTGTACAGTAGCGGGTCAGCGGAGCTTGTGGGTCAAGTGAGTACGAAGCCTTGGTTGGAGGGAGTTGTGGCTGGCGGAGCGGAGATGGTGCCAGCGGAGTGCACTGGGCTTTGCTCGCCGGCGGTTGGCGGAGCGGAGGTTAGCGGACTCGGTGCCCGGCGGAGTTTTTGTTTGGCGGAGGCTTGACCAGCAAAGATTTTGCTCCGTGGAGGCTTGACCATCGGAGGTAGCTAGAGGGAGATGGCTAGCGGAGTTTGTTGACGGAGTATTGGTCAGCGGTGTATAGTCCGGCGGTGCACAACCGCTGGGCGGTGGTGCCTCAGCGGAGGATGGCTCAACCATGGGTGTCCAGAGGAACCGAGCGAAAGAAGTTGGGCGGTGATGGA
The DNA here is from genome assembly GCA_024704745.1 of Rosa lucieae. Classification (NCBI taxonomy): domain Eukaryota; kingdom Viridiplantae; phylum Streptophyta; class Magnoliopsida; order Rosales; family Rosaceae; genus Rosa; species Rosa lucieae. The sequence goes on along the minus strand of CM045496.1, from coordinate 28,168,698 downwards.
GCTTAGCGGAAGAAATTTCCCGCTGATGGTGCTTCGTTGAAGAACACATGGCGGTGTTGTCCAGTGGTATTCGGTGCTCGGCGGAGACTCACCAGCGGGTTGTCCGGCGAAGCGGAGCATGGTGCTTGGCGAAGACTTTGCCGGTGGAGACTTGGGAGATAGTCAAGCTGCAGAGTCCGAGACTAGCAGGGGTAAGCTAGAGCTGCAGGGGCTGGGTGCTTGACTGGCGGAGCAGAGGATGCAGCGAAGAAGGAGAGCTGGCGGAGCAATTGTCTGGCGGGAAATTTAAGAACTGGATGGGTGCCCAGAGAAGCTTTCTGGGTGTCCAGAGCAAATTTGCCGCCACTCTTTTTTTTTTTTTAGTTGAGTTGGGCGTTGACCAAGCCTTGATGTGCGTTGACCTGCTCCGCCGGGGGTTGACCGACTCCGCCGGGCGTTGACCGGACCCCCTGGGCGTTGACCAGCCATGTTGGGCGTTGACCGACTCCGCTGGGCGTTGACCAACCCCGCTGGGCGTTGACCGACTCCGCTGGGCGTTGACCGGACCCTAATTTGATGTTGAATGAGCGTTGACTTCGACGCTTATGGGTCAAAGTTCACGGTAGGTGACGAAGCCTTTGTGTTGGCTTCCCACAGACGGCGCCAATTGTTAACGTTAGTGATCCGTGGGGATCTCTAGTTAGCTTTAGAGAGAGAGAGAGAGAGAGTAACACAAGATGTATAGTGGTTCGCCTCCGCATGAGCGGGAGACTACGTCCACTTGAAAGCTATACTAGTGTGTCGAGCCTTGCGGCCTAACAAGATTACAAGAGATGTAATGAATGTGTTGAGTTGTGGGAGGAGGCATTCCTTTTATAGATGAAGGAATGCTTCTCATTTACTTGTTCTTCGATGTGGGACAAGCAAAGTTACTATTCTAGTCTATTAAGCCTAGAAGCATGTAGAAAGCTATGTTGTGGTGGCATCTTGGCGAGGGCGGAAAGGTGGCTTTCCGGTGGCGGATTTGTGACTTCCGGATACCGCCGCGTAGCCTGAACATAGGGCTACACGATGCATGTCTCGGTTGGGCCTTGCCATGTCTTGTGGATGTCCCAAAGTAGGTGTTACTTATGCTTGGTGATGTAGCAAATACTCCATATTGTTGGAGGTATGTACATTAACTAATCATTTAGTTTGAAGATGCAAATCTTATCAATTATTTTTAAACTTTACTCAGTTACTTCAGAGGCTAAAATATTAATTGTTAACTTCATAATTTACCCCATAATTGTTAGCTTCTTTCTCTTTCCATATTAAAGAATCATCGTTAAGTTCTTTAATACAGGCACAAGCCTACCTTTGTATCCATTATTATATCTGCCTGATGCCCCTTTCATGTTTTTGATGTATTATAGAGTTTTGATTGGGATTCTGGAAGCACACAGTGTCTTGGGTTGTTACGTCAACGTGGATGGGAGTTACAGATTCAAGGTTTGTATGCTTACCTCTCTGGTATAAGTTTAATGTTTTGTTTACATGTTTGCATATGTATACCTGTGATCAATTGGTTCCAAAGGCATAACCAGATAAGGGTACTGTTATTTGACTTGATTCCCTCTGTAATTAATTTAAGTGTAGATTAATGATGGCGCCCACATTTTCTACGGTTCCTAACTTAATTTTTGTTGTTGCCTTTGGTTGATAGGCAATGTGCTATATTGTTTGTCCTGCCAGATGAGGAGACAAATGGCTACTCGGCACAATATTCCTCAACTGGTTTTACTGATATGGGGAACACAGCTGATGGAGGTATTTACAGACATTTCATCTATTTGCTTTTATTCGGTGAGTGGTGAGTGCATCTATTTGTACTCTTAATTTGAATTGATGGAAAAGAGTTCTTTCGTCAAGCCAGGTAGGTCTAATTGTTTCAAGTCTAATTGATTTCATTGTAGTGAGGTTTGAAACTGATTGAAATATAATGCAACATAGGAGCCACCTATCATATGAGCAATTCAGTGCATTTCTGGCTTATTCATTGTGGAATAGTTTTGACTGTTTGCTACATCTATGCAACTGAATATCTAGCTTATTCATTGATTACAAAAATAGTGAACAATTTGTATACATTTTCTTCCAGGAAACTCTAAGGGAAGCAGAGGAGATCTTTGGGACAGATAACAAAGATCTGTATTTATCATTTCAAGGATTGCTTAGCCGTAACATACACTAGTGTCCCCCACACAGTTGCTTGTAACATTTATAGTAATCAGTAAGTTCATCCTCAGTTTGTCTCTCCATCCCTGCATTAATATGTTTCATGGAGTTGTATTTGGCTGTTGGTGGTCAGCAAATCTTTAAGATTATGGTCTTGGTGTCTTTATTGCTTCTTGGTACATATGAGTTATCAATGGGTCAGTCTCCTATTTCATTCATGTTTTTGTATGTGCGCATCGAAATGTGATATCTTAATCTATTTCTCATTTAATATGTTCTTATATTTCTGTTTGGTTATGAAATGATGACTTTGCTCTTTCTTCAGCTGTTGGATGATGAAAATGAAGGGTGTTCGATATATTAACAGAGAGCATCCTTTTGGCTGCACCAGCACAGGTTTCTTCTATTCCATTTTCATTAGACTATGTTCACATTCTTAATACTTGCAACTGTTGTGCTTTCATCAATATTATTATGTGCGGTCTGGCAGCTTACTTAAATTTTTTTAATATTTTTTTTATATTAGGTCCATGATTATTTATATGAACTTCCCATCAAAACGCTTCCACGTACGAATAGGACAGGTTTTAGAAGAGAGGTTGAAGAAGCGAAAAGTTTTGATGCGTGGACAATTGCGTATGATTCCTAAGGTGTCTTTATTTATGCATTTCTGTCTTTTTTTTATCAGTGCATGTAACTTAGACTTGTGCATATGAATTGAATAATTTTTTGTGTTCCTTCAGGATTACTCGCAGCAGCCCCCTATTCAGGAACTAATTGGAAGGGATCTTCATGATATATAATGAATGGAAATTCAGACATATTTCGAGGTAAGTATGGAACTATGGATTTAGCATTCTTCAAATCAACTACTCTTAGTTTTAATCGTAGAAAGACCTAGATTTAGCACACTTGCTAACTCAAAATGTCAAAAAGTAATTAAGAGTTCAAGTGAAATATTAATTGTATGTACTGGTATGAACAATATCTATGTCATGTGTACATCTCCCATTAATTTTCCAGCTTTTTGTTTCTTTAATGAATGCTTGAAGATTTCTGATTTTCTGTTATAGGAGGTTTGCAACAACACTAGAGTAATTGGTACATGAAGTAGATAGAGGAAGATCCCTGCAAAGTTCATCTTGAAGTAGCTAGAGGAAAATAACCAACTTGTAAAGCTTAATTATCGATCTTGTAAATTTTGGTAGAAGCTTCATTCATTTTGTAACATTATTTATGAGGAAAATTGAAGTGTAACATTTCCTTTTATATAAGCTTCATTCCTTTTTGTATAGTTTTCATTCATTAAAAAAAAAAAATCGGCATGCATTTGCATGCCGAATTTTTTTTTATTCATAAATATTATTTTTGAGACGGCATTTTTGCCGTAGCAAATGACTTTTGGCAACGGCAAAAAACTTCAGTTGCGGTTGGTGGCGTCGCCATTGGTATTTGCGACGGCATTTTGCAGTCGCAAAATTCTTGCGACGATAAAAGTTTTGCCGTCGCTAATAGTCTTGCGACGGCGAATTGCCGTGGAAAATACCATTGGCGACGCCAACAACTGCGTCGGAAGAATTGCCGTTGCAGAGCCGTCGCCAATGCTCTTTTGCGACGGCAAAAGAGGCTTTTGCGACGGCATTGCGCCTTGGCCATTGCAATTTTTTTTTGTAGTGACATTCATATGTATTTATATGTAGTTCTAAATTTCTAATAAATTGATTTTTTTCAAAAACGACATTTTGTTACCCTGTATCCTCGATATTTCTGATATCTCCCTTTTTCAAAGTACCGATACATATGAAGATACCGATATTTAAAACCTTGCTTCAGATCAGTAGCGTGGTACCTGTAGAGATAGATGAAGAGGAGGCCGATCGGTTGAATTGGGATTTTCATCGAACAACAAAAGATTTGGGGGTCTCTAATTTCAGTTTAGAGGGCTAACTCTTCATCATCTTCTTATTCAGGTAGAAACTCTGCATTATTCTTTACCTGATTTTGATATAGAGATAATGTGTTTGTGGTGCTTGGGTTATTGGCTTATGATCACTGAACTCTGCATATCTAATGCTGAAAATTTCTAGCTCTTTAAAACATGCGCAGTCTTATTGAATGTGCTTTTGGCAAATCAATATTCCTACAGTTTAACCTCGTATTCACTCCTGGACCTAGACTTATGGTATTCACAAACTCCTAACTTCACTATTGTTTATAATTAAACTTTTGTTCAATGTTTTAAGTTTTAACTAATATGGTTATTTCTACACAGGGATGCATGATTTGGTTAAAGATACAAAGCATAAAAATCCAGAAAGGGATAGACCTGATAGAGCTTGACCTATCTAATTCTGAGTGTTGCACTCCAAGCTATCGTCTTCTGCCAAAGAATGTATGTGTTGCTTTTTTATTTATTTTATTTTTATTTTTTATACATACACTTATCTTTACATGAAGGACTGTTTGATGTTTTACTAATATTTGTAATTGTCATGCAGTATCCAATTAATACCTTCTGCTAGCAAAGAACAGAGCTTGGTTCTGAAGTACTAAATGGTCATTGGGTGTCTATTACTTTTGGACACGAGGATTATTCTTTTAAAACATGCGAAAAAGCATTAGAGAAGGTGAAAGATAAGTCCAGAGTTTCCAGGGTATACTAAATTTCCCATGCAAGATTAATTTTTCAGTGCGTATCTTATAAATAGTATGTGATTCATGTTGTAGTGCCAAAAATGGTTATTTGATGACTATTTGGGCATTGAAGGAAAGTGTTCTCTATCAAATAAGTGAGGCAAAGGCATTGTTTGCTTCTCCAGATAAGAAATCCGAAGCATTGGCTTTTATCATTGATGAGAATCGAATTTGCTCGCTTACGCCTTAGAGGTAGACGTTCAGGACCTCTTTTATCATTCTTTTACTTGATCTTTAATAACTATATTGATTTGAGTTGATTTATTTACTGATCTTTAATAATGTTATTAAGGCATAAGCGATGTAGGAGGTTTCTGAGAATCTGAAGAAATGATTGAACAAGTGAGTGCTGGATGATGAAATTAAACATCTGCTGCACACTACTTCTTCTTGCATTCTTGATCCTTGAGGTGACAAAAGAAAATTTAGATATGTGCGCCCTTTTTTGATAGAATTGATTTCGTGTACTAATAGAACAACTTGATGAGATGTCAAATCAGCTATTTAAATATGCATTTCTGTTGTAGAGAATTGGTTAATTGTATTGTATTCATCTCACCATGAGGTTTATATAGGGTTACATCATGTATACAAAAGGCAATACATAATAACTATACTAATCAATCGCACATTACAAGTATGTCAATCACATACATTACGAGTCTGTCAATCGCATACATTAAGCAATACCTATTGCATGAATAGTCATTATCATTTACAACACTCCCCCTTGGATATTCCATGTCAATAGTGTTGCCTCTGCTATGCGCTTCTAAGTTGCCTCGTCAAAAACCTTGTCAAGTAATAAAAACCCTATGGGAAAAAACAACCTTGGTCGAAGGAGAAAAAGAGCACAACGCGTGTGAATGTGGAGTAGTCGACATCCTTCCACACACCCCCTTGTGCTGCTCAAACTCGGTGATGAAGTTTTGATCGTTGCCTCACTAAAAACCTTACCAGGTAACAAAAACCCTGTGGGACAAAAATAACCCTGGTCGAAGGGCAAAAAGAGCACAACACGTCCTTCACTCTTCGAGATCGAACATGTAGACATCATACCTTCCCCTGATGTCAAGGTCTCCCCCTAATTTCTAGTATTATGGGAGTTCAGATAACTTTCTTAATCCGATGCTCTTCACATGTTTCTCGAAGGTGGATTTAGGTAACGACTTGGTAAGCAAGTCCGCTACATTATCCTTTGAACGGATTTGATTCACTTCAATATTTAGAAGTGTTTGTTGTTGCTGATTGTAAAAGAACTTAGGCGATATATGCTTGGTGTTGTCGCCCTTGATGAAACCTAACTTCATTTGCTCAATACAAGCTGCATTATCTTCATAAATGCATGTAGGTTCATCTGTGGTAGACTTCAAACCACAAGTTCCTCGAATGTGTCTAACTACAGACCTTAGCCATATGCATTCTCCAACGGTTTCATGTAGAGCGATAATCTCTGCATGATTTGAGGAAGTAGCAACAAGGGTCTGCTTTGTAGACCTCCAAGATATCGCAGTGCTTCCCATGGTAAAGACATAACCCATTTGGGAGCGACTTTTGTGAGGGTCAAAGAGATACCCTGCATTAGCAAAACCCATCAAGACATCGTTGTCATTTTGATGGAAGGGAGGAGGAGCACGAAATGTGGCATTTTGCTTTGTGGAGTCCGATCCCAGACTTCCATTATTTCTTTTCTCTCTGTATGGATAGAACAAGCCCATATCAATCGTACCTCTCAAGTATCGAAAGATTGTCTTTATGCCAATCCAATGGCGGCGTGTTGGCGCAGAACTGTGGTAAGCTAACAAGTTCACTGCGAATGAGATGTCCGGTCTTGTGCATTGAGCTAAGTACAATAATGTGCCTATTGCACTTAGATAGGGCACTTCAGCCTCTAATAAGTCTTCGTCCTCATCCCTTGGATGAAACGGATCTTTTTCAGGCTCAAGACTACGACCGATCATGGGAGTACTCACAGTCTTTGCTTTATCTTCATTAAAGCGCCTAATAATTTTTGAGTATATGCTGACTGATGGATCATAATCCCATAACTATGGTGCTCGAGTTCTAGTCCAAGGCAAAATCGTGTTTTCCCAAGATCTTTCATCTCAAATTCGGATTTCAAGTACTTAGCAGTTTCCTTTAACTCATCTAGAGTTCCAATTAAGTTCATATCATCGACATAAACTGCTACAATTGCAAATTCGGAACTTGTCCTCTTTATAAACACGCATGGGCATATTTCATTGTTGACACATCCTTTCCCAATCAAGTAGTCACTTAGACGGTTATACCACATCTGTCCGTATTTTTTCAATCCATATAATGAGCGTCTCAATCTTATTGAAAACGCGCTCCGTGATTTAGAGCCACTTGACTTGGATAATTGAAGTCCATCTGGAACCTTCATATATATCTCTGAATCTAGATCCCCATAGAGATATGCTGTAACCACATCCATAAGCTGCTGTCAAGTTTTTCAGAAACTACTAAACTGACAAGGTAGCGGAACGTTATAACTTCCATTACGGGAGAATATGTCTCCTCATAGTCGATTCCAGGGCATTGTGAGAAACCTTGCACCACAAGGCGGGCTTTGTATCTAACAACCTCATTTATATGCCCAAAAACCTGTCTCTTTGTTAGTGAATCCGATTCAACCTGGATCGCATATTTCCATTTAGGCCAGTCTCCTCTTCGTTGACATTCCTCAACAGAGCGAGGTTCAATATCATCGTGTTCTATAATTCCTTGAGCAATAGAATATGCAAACACATCATCAAGGATAATAGAATCTCGATTCAACGTCTCATGTACACTAGTGTAATTCATGGAGATCTCCCTGTTCCCTGGAATTGGTTCTAACATTGGAGCGTCCCCCAATAATGTCTCTTGGACATAACCATAATCCGAAATATCATCATGAGATCGACTGGTTATTTATGTCGATGATTAATGGATCTTTTTGTGCCAAACTCACTTTCTTTCTCAGACGAGAATCCATCGAACCTTTGGGCCACCCACATTTCCTTGCTAGGAGCCTGGCTTGAGCCACATTGCCATCACTATTGGTGGTGGAGACGTCATGCCCAATACCCCTAGGGGTGGCGCCATGTCCATGATTTTTAGGGACATCAATCCTTGCAGGCACGTTTGCAGTGGGTATATGTGATCTTGTCACTTTAGCGATATCAGAAAACGCATCAGGCATAGAGTCTGCTACGTTCTGAAGATCGAGAATTCTCTGTACTTCAATTTCGGACTGTGCGGTTTGGGGATCAAGAAGAGACAAAGTGGGGACAGACCACGACAATTCCTGGCGTTCTGTTGAACATTATTGTTCCTATATATCTCCCCCTAACGATGGGAAGACTGTCTCATCAAAGTGACAATCCGCAAATCTAGTGGTAAATAGATCGCCTGTCAAGGGTTCTAAGTAGCGGATAATGGTTGGAGAGTCATATCCAACATAAATGCCTAATCGTCTTTGAGGACCCATTTTGGTGCGCTGTGGCGGCACAATTGGCACATAAATTGTACACCCAAATATGTGTCAGTGTGAGACATCAGACTCATATCCAGTAATCATCTGGGATGCAGAAAAGGGTTGAGTGGCAGTAGGCCTCAGACGAATGAGCACAGCTGCATGCAATATTGCATAGCCCCAAGCAGAAACAGGGAGATTCGTGCGCATAACCAATGCTCTAGCGACCATTTAAAGTCTTTTAATGGCAGCTTTTGCGAGACCATTTTGGGTCTGAACATGAAGAACAGGGTGTTCAACCTCAATCCCAATGGACATGCAATAGTCATCAAACGTTTTTGATGTAAAGTCTCCAGCATTGTCAAGACGAATTGACTTAATGGGATGATTAGAGTGGTGAGCCCTTAATTTAATGATTTGTGCTAGGAGTTTAGCAAATGCAACATTTCTTATGGACAATAGCATGATATGTGACCATCGTGTCGATGCATCAACCAACACCATAAAATATCTAAATGGTCCGCAAGTAGTTGAATAGGTCCACAAATATCACCTTGGATTCTTTGTAAGAATGAAATATTTTCTTTAGTGTCCTTTGCATAGGATGGTCTCGATCCTAATATTGCTAAAGAGTAGGCTTTGCAAAATGAAAGATGGGCTTTAGAAGCAACCAGGGAAGTATCCGGTTGAGCCACGAAGTCATAATTGACTTTAGAAGTAAAAAAAGGAACCAAGGAGGTATTGGTGGAGTCAATACCACTTTTGGCCTGCAGGGGGTAGACGGCGCCAGCCCTACCTTGGATCTAATTTTGGTTCTGACTTCTTTTCGTTTTGAAAAATGGGTGTCCGTGTGAAGTCTTTAATATACGGATCATCGTATCACGACCTGGGTGTCCCAAACGGTCATGCCAAAACCTATATGTGTCAGAATCCCATAAGTCATCTCTCATGACATGGTTGGATTCAATAATTCAAATAGTGGTTGCATACAACCCACTAGATCGACACATAAATTTCTTTAATACTCGTTTATGTCCGTAGTCATTAGAGGTGATGCAAAGGAACTCTTGTCCATTCTCACAATGTGTTTCCACATGAAAACCATTGACTCTTATATATTTAAAACTCAGTAGGGTCCTTCCAGCCCTAGGAGCATATAGAGCTTCGGTGACATTAATACTTGTGCCATTTGGCAATATAAATTGAGCTGGTCCTCGACCATGAATCAATTGTGATGGTCCAGCCATCGTAGTCACAGAAGATCGCTAGGCGTCATCCATAGAAATAGTTGCCTATGTCGCAATATAGTATGTGTGGTGCCACTATCAACAAGGCATTCCAACTTTCCAGGAAACATACTGAAAAATAATAAAGTTCGAAAATAAAACATGTCCATGACATCGAATAATAATACGATACTTTATTAATAAAGATAGCCAATGATTACATCAAAGGTCCCAAAAAGTCTAATCCAAAATAAAATCAAACTAAGACATATTGTAGTCACTCTATCCGTTTGGTAACTCCAATCAAATATGACCAGGAAAGTAGAGAGAGATGTTGGTGGAGCGAGGCTCTCTTAAGTACCATTAATCTCAATGACTTTCCATGACATCATATTTCATTGGGTGCACCACATAAGAAAGAGTTTAATATAATTGTCGTTTATTGACTAAGGCATATTGCCATTACAAAAATTCTTGGAAAATAAAAGGACTAATCTAATCAAAGTCTGCGGCATCCTTGTGCACTTCATCGTCAGCTTTGAAGTCCTCTATGGTGAGATGGATGTCTCCACCATTTTCTTCTTCTTCTACAATGTACACTTCTTGATCCCTCAGGTCCCTGGATGCCCTGTATCTTGAAGCTAGTTGCTCGCTTGCCTTGCATTGGTTGAACCAATGCTCACTTGATTCACATCGATGACACATGTCATTGTGGTTGCCTCCCTTTAACTGAGGTGCACGTTGTGGTCGTTCCCTAGGAGGGTAGGTGCCACCACCACAAGCTATGGCGCCACCACCACGACCAGGATACCACGACCACCTCTCCCACGTGTGGCATTGCCACTACTTGTATCCGCACCAAACCTGTGGTTTCCTTCCTTGTTAGGGCGGTCATATGGATCCATACGTCCCTCATATCCCTTATTCTTAGGGTTCCGCTCTTTGCGCCCTCTTTTGGGTGCATTATAATTCGCCTCATGAACGCTTTTAGTTTCAATGGGCCTTGAATTATAATTCCTCACTAGTATGTTATCATGTTTCTCAGCTACAGATATGAGATTGATAAGCTGATGAAACCTCGTGATCCGTCCAGCATTGACTTCAGTGTGGTATTGCTTTGATACCACAATGGCTGAAACGGGTAAGGTGGAGAGAGTTTTCTCAATTAGCTCTTGCTCTGTGACAGGTTCTCCACAAAACCTCAACATGGACTGTAGGTGAAGAGCTTCTGAATTATATTCAGCAACAGACTTGAAATTAGCAAAGCGCAGATTGTTCCATTGAACCTTCAAGTCAGGGAGGAGGGAATCTTGGACATTGCCAAAGCGCTCTTCTAGCGCTACCCATAGCTCTCTTGCATCCTTGATCGACATATACTCCAATCTGAGTGCCTTGTCCATATGGCGTTCCATCAGGATAACTGCTTGAGCATGCTTTGTAGGTGTTCGCACGAACACACGATCCTGGTTAAGTGCCGGGATTATGGGTAATATTCCCTTTGAAGTGAGGTGGTTCTCAACATCAGTTACCCAACTGTGGTAATCCGAGCCTGTTGAGTCAAGCATGGGAAAGTCGAGTCTAGGTTCATTCGACATCTTGAAAATAAGAAGAGAAGATATATTAGTTTCGGAGCTAAACTTCCACGAAAACTAAAATAATAAGATTTCTGAGCTATGCTACCAAGAAAACAATTTCCAATAATCTCTTTTGGATTAGACCAAACAATAATGTTTTAATATGGTCACAATTTGATGATTACGGACGCTCTTAGTCCGAACATTATGAACACTCTTAGTTAGTTAAGCATGAATCCCCACAATTCCGCTTTATTAAATAATTGAACCCATGTTCGTATATTGAAAATCCTATAGAAAATAAAGGAATTTCAAAGACAAGAAAGCAGGAACTTTAATATTTAAAACTTACTTGTTGAAATTCGGAGCAGATTCGCTTCCAAACAATTCCCACTTCGAATGGTGTATAGATCTCAAAAAGACTCCAATAGGGCTGATTGGAGGTCAGATAGAAGAGTCAGAGACGAAAAACTTTGATGAATCAAGGATTTTGATATGAGGTCCCAATCAAGAGGTTTCAGGGTGTGCAAACAGGCTGATTTGCACAGGCTGATCTGCACAAGAACGAGCGTGCTGCTGTGCTGTAGGGGCAGCAGGCGTGCAACGATGCTGCAGGGGTAGTAGGAGGCATATGGGTGCTCAAGGGCTGCAGGAGTAGCGCACGGTATGGCTAGCAAGGGCTAGGAACTTGCGGCAGTTTTTGGTGTAAGAAATTTCAGGTACGTGTTAGGGTTTTTTTTTTTTTTGGCTAGTGCTTGGGTTAGAGTATCGTGCTGATAACCTGTTGTAGAGAATTGGATAATTGTATTGTATTCATCTCACCAAGAGGTTTATATAGGGTTACATCATGTATACACAAGGCAATACATAATAGCTATATTAATCAATCGCACATTACAAGTATGTCAATCACACATTAATTACAAGTATGTCAATCGCATACATTACGAGTCTGTCAATCGCATATATTAAGCAATACCTATTGCATAAATAGTCATTATCATTTACAACAATTTCGTCCTTCACTCGTTATTTAACTCTTTAGTCCGTTTTCCTCCACAACTCCTGCAACTTATGGGATAATCACAAGATTGCATATACAATAATCAATAATCATATCCTGTTCAATACAAAACATTAGGTTCTGTTTCTGTTTTTCACTGATATGTCTTTCTTTATTGGACTCTATTCACTCTAACATGCTTAATTCAAAGCCTGAAAGAAATGAACCTTGCTTAGATTAAAACCATTAGCTGTTACAAAAAAACTATTGCAAAACTACCTTTATATGCTAAAACCATTTTTTACTCTCCTATTATGTCTGTTGGTTCATATTCCATAATGACTAATTATAATTACAGAATGTATATATGTTTCCCAACTAATGGAACTGAGTCAATATGTCAACAACTTTAGGAATCAGTCTTAGGAGTGCAGGTTTGTTCGCAGCCTAATACAAGATTGCAATATAACTTGAATTCTAATTGAAACTGCAGATCTCTGACGATGTTATGATTTATTCAATTTGCCAAACCATCCAAATTAAAATCATAACACAAGATATATTGACGCAGTAAAACCCTCCAAAGAGGTAAACAATTGCGGGCACTATGCTAGTGAACAATATACCATAAGAATAGGAAAGTACATAAAGATCTTACACAACTCATCTACTAGAACCAATCTAGTGGGCAGCAGTGTCTCCTCGTCTTTGCTACTTTCCGATCAGCTAACTTGTTCTCCTTTGTCAATCTTGAGATGGCACAACTCTCACTTTGGTTGTCAATCACCTCAAGGCACAAATTATGCATGAACTACCAACACACATGAAGCATAAAACTATAAAACTTTTTGACAGAAAAAGTTTGGGATTTGATAATCCTTCAAAAGCTAAACAAGGATCAACTTATGAAGAATTCTCACATGAAATTTTAGCTCAATGCTTTCTGAAGATAAAGGCAGAAAACTCTGAAGAAGGCAACAACCAAATATTCTGATATATTCCCCGCGTTGAACAACCATAAGAGAAACATATATATGAGAAACATATATATGGGAGAGTATGAGATAGGGTTTCTGATATACATGGGCTTCATGATGTCTTTTAAAAAGCATGGATTTTTTTTTTTTTTGAAAATAAAGAGTCATACCAAATGTATGACCCTTGTTTATAGAACAAGAATAGAACAAATAAATTTGACTACTCTGTTTAGACATTGATAGCGTAGAGTAGTCTATGCTAACAAAAACATCTCGCCTCGTAGGCACTATGTTTTGCCTAACTCCAAACGCTGAGCACGCAATTGTGGTACATTGGTGGTAGATACTTCTACAAAGGCTCATAGAGACAGTTATACTAGCATAGACATTATTCTAAATAAAGCCAACTAAATCTGACACCTAGAAAAAACAACGCAATAAAATGCCTAGAAGTTCACTACCTCCCATGACAATAGGGAATTATTGCAAAACACTAATAAAAAAAACCTAACAACAGCCTATTGGCCTAGACAGCACCCAAGGTCCAACCAACAGGCCCAATCCAATTCAGTCTCTCCTTCCTTATGCAGGATTGCCGCATGCACACAACGAGTTACCGCTGCTGCCAAGCTTCCTTGAACGAAAACCACCGCCACCCTACCTCAAAGAATGCCACCACCACCGCGACACTACCGAACAGAGAACATCGACGATAGCCAGACCTGAATCCATAAGATCCCCCACGCCCAAGCTACCAACTGAAGCCCTATGAAGACACCATCGTAGTTGCTATCGTAGCTGTTGGATCCACACCAAGCCCACGCCGTCTGCAACATCTTTGAGTCAGTGCCCCCGGCCACCTAAGCCATAGAGAAGCTTTGACCAAAATTGCGCCTACCACTATTGTAAGCCCCAAGCACTGCCATTCTAGTTGCCGAAGAGACCCTACACCAACATCACCAGTCCAGCAGCATCACAATGTCAGCGAGGCTCACTCTGGAGGGCCGTTGGATTAGCAAAATTTTCGACAAAAGCCCTAGACCAAAAGCGGCGCGTCCTATCTCTCTTTTATAATTGATCAAAAAACATGGATTAAAATAGAATTATCATTTGGAAAAAAATTTAAGAAAGTTTGAATGCTTTGGATAAAACCTTCTGAAAATTCGCAAATCAGTACATTAGATTTGAAAAGATGTTCACATCCTACAATAGGATTTAAAGACAAGTTCAGTCCTAACCACTTGACAAGCGTGCACATGTATGCAAGACATACCTGATTAATGAGAGTTGTGCATGAAGCTTGAAGCATTCCATTCTTCTAAGGATCCAAGAGTAAAATGCTATTATATGAAAACATGACTCTTGGTTGTTATGTGTAGGAAATGCCAATCAAATAAATATTGCACTAACAATCTCCCTCTTTGGCATTTCCTAGGGAAAACGACATATACATTGAACCATACACAATAATTGATCTACACTACCATGACCAAAGAAATATGGACTTCCAAGTTATAATCTACACACAAGAAACACAACACCTGTGAAGAACGTGCACGGTTGAAGTAGTGTAAGCATAAGCATATGAAATATCAAACTTCCAATCTCTCCCCCTTTTTGCCTGGAAATGACAAAGGGACCAAAGCATATTGTGCATAAGATTTCACTCCCCCTAAATTCAATACCCATGTATTAGTAGCAACAGAAACAAACATTAATCAGGGGGTTTAGGAATAAAATATCAAATTGATCCTGCAAAAAAATTGAACCTTTAAACACTCTTGAATATCAGTATGTTTGAAAGAGACCAGGTATCAATAATTAAACACTATTTATTTCAAAAACCAAATTGAGTTAGGGGACTAAAAGTGCAATGCTGAAAAGTGAACCCAGATCATCAGAGGCTTTAGAGAGAGTATCACGAAGAGGCATAATATATATAATTTTGTTTTTTTGTTTAAATATAAATGGAGACAAGATCTTGGAGGGTACTTGGAGCTTTGAGCAACTGATATACTTTTTTGTTTTGTTGCTACCCTCTTGTTTCTTTTTTTTTTATTGAACAAAAAGATCATAAGTCAAACCATCCCCATTTTGACCTGAAACACACTAGCTTTACAAGGCAGGTGTCCCATCTATATTTGGAGATAGCCTGACTTGCCTAGACCACCACTGTTTCGACCTGAAACACACTAGCTTTACAAAGTAGGTGTCCCATCAACATTTGATGGTAGAATGGATGTCTCCTTAATTAAAGAACAAATGGTGCCATTTCAACAATGAAAACTCTGTCTGCATACCTCACTCAACATCTAGGTGTGCAAGTGCAAGAGACAAAGCAAAGACTTAGTTCCTATAAGCACAATAGGAGTGAAAAGAATAGGATTCAATTCTGAACCTTTAAACATTCAAAAAAGGCAAGACATATCACTGCAAGAGAAGGCCAAGTGATGTAACTAGCTAAATCTCAGTTCATGAGTTGCTCTTGAGGTGATAATGTACTACAATGCACATATTAGGATTGCAACAGAACACGCATCCTAAACTAGGATTGACATAAACCTGGAATCTTAAATGCAGAAATTGCAACAAATATGCAGATAGTCAAGTTCAAAGCTAAATGAGGACAACAATAATCAAATCTATACTACATGCAAACACACAGCTGCTACAAGCACAAGTTAAAAACCAAGAACCAAGTTAGATCACAAATTTTAATGAATCTCTTGAGATTGTCAATACATACTTGGTACAAGGGCATAGAAAGTTGGCATTCATTTAACATGAACTTAAGTGCAACAGAACTTCTTTTAGCACCATTTAAAACACCACATGATATGTTCATATTATTAACCTTACCTATCAACTTACCACATGATAGATTGGATTAATCTGATTCACACATTCAATAATACCATTGTGAAACTTTCTAAGGCATTGAGTTGTTGATCGATGCCAAAGTTCCAAATTTTTTTTTTTTAAACTTCGGCAACCTAGCTTTCTTTGGAAATTGAGCATCCAAACATTCATCCATTAATCCTGCAACTCAACACTCTCAAACAGAAATACCCATGAGGCATGGTATGGAATGATATAAAATCAAGGATTAATTTCAGTTTATCCCCCTGAGGTTTAAGAGTGTCATCATGTCACCCCCTCTATTCTCAATTTTGAATTTTTACCCCCCAAACTTTCCAATTTCAATCAGTCGTGTCCAATTTCTCCTATTCCGTCCAAATTGGACGTTAACTCTGACGATCGGACCCGCTTTGAGGGCTAAAATGGTCATTTCAAGACAAAAAAAAACTTTAAAAAAAATTCCTTTTTTCTATTTTTTTGTTTTTTTTTTCTTTTCTGTTTCTTCGTTTTTATTTTTATTTTTTATTTTGTCTTCAACCTATACACCATAAGTTATAATAGGTTTATAAAAACAAAAAGATACTTTCAAGACCAAAAAATAATAAAAAATTCTTTTTTTTGGTTTTATGTTTCTTCATTTTTTTTTTTTTTAATTTTGTCTTCAACCTATACACCACAATAAAGTGAAGAAATATTTGTAAAAAATAAACAATTTTAGGATATATCCCCAATAAAGTGAAGAAATATCTGTGTAAAATCATTTTTTACAGATATTTATAGATAAGGTGTGTAAAATCATTTTTTACAGATATTTACAGATAAAGTGTAAAATCGTTTTTTACAGATATTTCTTCACTTTATTGGGGATATATCATAAAATTCTTCACTTTATAGGAAATATATCACAAATATCGTAGACCAGCGAGCGACTTTCAACCACCTAGAGTATCTTTTTGTTTTTATAAACCTATTATAACTTGTGGTGTATAGGTTGAAGATAAATTTTTTTTTTTAAAGAATTTTTTGGTTTTGAAAGTATCTTTTTGTTTTTATAAACCTATTATAACTTGTGGTGTATAGGTTGAACACAAAATAAATAAAATAAAATAAAACGAAGAAACAGAGAAAAAAAAAAGGAATTTTTTTATAGTTTTTTTTTGTCTTGAAATGACCATTTTAGCCTTTAAAGTGGGTCCGATCGTCAGAGTTAACGTCCAATTTGGACGGAATATGAGAAATTGGACACGGCTGATTGAAATTGGAAAGTTTAGGGGGCAAAAATTCAAAATTGAGAATAGAGAGGGTGACATGATGACACCCCCAAACTTTAGGGCGGTAAACTGAAATTAATCATAGCATACACTTCAGTTTTTCCTCTCTCTCTCTCTGTTTTTTTTTTTTTTTGAATAAAGACTCTACAAAAACAAACGTAAAAAGTGAAAAGAACATCTTATAGAAAAATACAAAAATAAACACAAATCTACTAAGACCTTAGGATTAAAAAGCACATTCAGTCCTAACAAACCAGAACACACTAGCAATAAGAAAAACTAATGTAAAAAGAACAACACTACTCCCCCTATATATGTGCTTATGATGAAAAACTAAGCTATTTGCATTCAAGAATATATTTTTCACAAGCACATATTGGAAGAGTTCACTTACCTGTAGGTTGTATGTGGAAGCTTAAAGAGATGAGGTTCTTTTCGTATCCAAACTTGCTTCATCTTGGGTACAAGTGAGAATCGTATTGAAACAAGTCTTGCTATCTTGTTTACTTCTTTCAAAAGAAATTCCTGCTTTTCTTGAAGATATTCTTTCTTTTTGTTCATAAGTGGCTTCTTGTCATTCCAAGAATTATTTCTTAGTTGATTGCACCTTGTCTTATTTGTCCTCGCTTTCCACAATGATGAGACACATGCAAAAAATTCTTCAACATTGGTTTTGGTTCTTTAAGCACAAGGAAAGCAGATTGTGACGAGGAATGATTAGAACCTTTTACAAACTTGGTGACATGCTCTCCTTTGGATGAACTTTCAGCATCATATCCCAGGCCATGTTTATCTCCAAATTTTTTTACCAATCATTAGAATATTTTCCAACTTTTCACTACTTGAAGAATCGCATCTAGCCTTGGTTTTCATTTGCTCAAGCTCATATAACAGACAAGCCTTTTCAGTTTTAAGCTCCTCAACTTTGTCACATCTCTCTTGGTACTTGTGTTGAAGGGATTGAAAGTCCTCCACAAGAGACTTTCTTACTGCATCACCTGCCTCCAATTGGGATTGAAATCCAGCTTCAGTCCTACTGATATCAATCTTTAAGTTCTCGACTTCATTACTCAACTCTAAATTTCTTTTCTTCAATTCTTTTGAAGCCTAAGACAACATGATATATTGTTGCATTACTTCCTCAAGATCAAATTCTTCAACTTCAGACTCATAACCAGTAGTCTTTAATCCTACCAAGGCCACCACTTTAAAATCATTATCAAGAACAAAGTCATCATTATTGTCACTCCAAGTAACATTCATTGCTATATTCTGTTTATTCTTAGACTTCTTCAAGATATTTGCACACTCAAATGCAATGTGACCAAACCCTTCACATGCAAAACACTTTGGAGGATTATTGGTTCTTTTTTCAGGTGCTCTTTCAAACCTTAAAACCTTAATACCCGGCTTTTCTCTTACTCTTGTATTCTTGGAGCTTGAGTCAGACCTTGATTCACTTCTTTTGGATTTCCTATCCTTGAGAAATTTTCTAAATTTCCTTGTGACAAGATCAATTTCATCTTTATCAACATCATCTTCATCTGTTGACTCATCTTCAATGTCTTTCTTCACTTTAAGTTCGTTATGCTTTTATTCTTCATTTCATTGGGAAGTTCCATCTCATATGTGGTTAAGTTTCCAATCAGTTCTTGTAGATTGTAGGTATTCAAGTCCTTCGATTCTTGAATGGCTATCTTCTTGGAATGATATTTCATAGGAAGAGAGCTGAGTATTTTCTTGACTATCCTGTGCTGAGGTATGGGATATCCTAAGTTGAAACAACCATTCACAACAACATTGAATTTAGCATAGAAATCAGCAAACTTGTCATCATCACCCATCTTCATATTTTCAAATTGCTGGATAAGTTGCTGAAGCTTAGATTCTCGGACAGCTGTAGTGCCTTCATGAGTAACTTGGAGAATATCCCATGCTTGCTTTGCAGAGTAACAATAAGAAATATGCTGAAACTTATAAGAGGATACCGCTGTGAAGATAGAGTTTAATACTTTTTGATTATTTGTACTCTTGGTGTTCTCATCTGCAGTCCATTTGCTCACCGGCTTCTTAACTTTGACTTCAACAATATAACTGCCCTATCCAATCTCTTTTATGTCTACTTTTTCAGTCTTAGTTGGAAACTCCCAACCACTTTCGATAACAGCCCATGCAGCTACATCCTTTGTCCATAAAAAAGCTTTCATCGTAGCCTTCCATGCTGCATAGTTTGTTTGCTCATCAAGAAACGGAGGGTGACTTATTGACCTAGCTGCACGATCACTTATACCTTCCATTCTGTTTCCTTCGAGGATCTCACTAAGTTCATCTAGTAACCTACTCTGGTACCAATTGTAATTACAGAATGTATATATGTTTCCAAACTAATGGAACTGAGTCAATATGTCAACAACTTTAGGAATCAGTCTTAGGAGTATAGGTCTGTTCGCACCCTAATGCAGGATTGTAGTATAACTTGAATCCTAATCAAAATTGCAGATCTCTGACGATGTTATGATTTATTCAATTTACCAAACCATCCAAAGTAAAATCATCACACATAACACAAGATCTGTTGACGCAGTAAAACCCTCCAAAGAGGTAAACAACTGCGGGCACTATGCCGGTGAACAATCCACTATATGAATAGGAAAGCACATAAAGATCTTACACAAATCATCTACTATAACTAATCTAGTGGGCATCGGTGTTTCCTCGTCTTTGCTACTTTTCGATCAGCAAACTTGTTCTCCTTTGTCAATCTTGAGAAGGCACAACTCTCACCTTGGTTGTCAATCACCTCAAGGCACAAATCATGCATGAACTACCAACACACATGAAGCATAAAACTAGAAAACTTTTTGACAGAAAAAGTTTAGGATTTGATAATCCTTCAAAACCTAAACAAGGAACACCTTCACTGTTAACAAATGCGCTCACTTATTGAGCCTAAAAACAAGAAAACAAATCCTCACCACCTACCTCCCTTTGAAAAGTAACCTAGTCTCCTAAAGACCTCAATTGGTGTACAATTAGAGAAACTAAGATGCAAGTAGAGAAAATCATACTTCAAGTAATAGGCAAAAAGAAACTAGGGAAGCTTAGAGCTTCCCTTTGCTCTTATCTTTAGGACTAAGGTTATTACCAGTTGCTGTAGGGTAAGTATGCGCAGAGTAGCAGTAACCAGGTTCTTACCAGGTCGAGGATTCTTGTTCCTACTTCCAAGTGGCCTGCTAGACTTCTTCAGTGTCATCAAAGTGACATCAGAATCATCTTCTACCAACCTTAGAGGCTCAGCCTGCATGGTAGGAAGCTTACCACCCAAGATAGTCTTGAATTTCTTTCGGGAAGGGCTGTAACCATCAGTGTGTACTCTTTTCTTGGAGGCCAAAGCCTCCATCTTCCTAGGTGCACTGCATCTGCCTAAATCTGCAGACTGGGGTCAGTCTCTGAAACAGGCTCCACAACCTATTCATTAATAGGGTAAAAAACAACCCTCCTTTCTTCCTCCGCTGCAGCATCAGTACCTGTTGTCACCATTGGATCTCACCAACCTTCTAATGGTTGGTTTCTTCTTCATTGGAATGGAAGAAGTAGGAATTCAAGAAAAGTTTGATCCAGATTCTGTTTGTCCATAATATTACCAAACCGGTACTGCTCGAACGCAATGTATTCTTGGATGTTGGTGTTGAACCTATTTTGTAGTTTCACTTCAAGCACCTGAAAGGAAGATGTCCTCAGTATGGTCTGACCACACATGCAGGAGCAAAGTGTGAGGAGCCAAATGCTCCTAGCCCAGCGGCCAGGGTTCTGAACTTCTCTAGTCCCTCGTCTTCAAGAGGGTCGTTCTCTTTCACAGCTCAGAATAGCAAAAATCTAGAAAACCACCCAGCAGATTACCAATAAGGGTGAAAATTTTCGGTTATTCATAAAGCGGAGGAATCCCATAAACCCTAATCCAGAAATGGACATGTTTGAGCGGAATTTCATGCAATGGTTTGACACAATTGTTCTCTTCCAGGCAAACAAAAGCACGATCAAAACACCAAACCCCACCACGTAGAACTTTACAGCGATCCCGGACAAACTCGAACGAGACGAGAAATAGATTTCCCGCTCACTCTTGGACCCAGAATCCCTTGTTCACCATCCAAGTACTAAGAAAATGGGCCTTGAAGGCCACAGGATCCACCGGATGACGGGTCAGAGGCTTCCTAATTAGAAAAGATTAGGAGGAAAGACGGACAAGGCCTCCACCAATTCTTCCAAGGTTTGGAGCACTACCTCTATCTGCAAGCGCAAGGGAGGCAGCAAAGCTAGTTGTGACAACATCAATAGAGGCCATAGGGCTAAAGGAAGGAGAGAGTGTGAGTGTGAGTGCGAAGGAGAGGAGGCTAGGCAAAGGAGGCGCGGGTGCCGTCGAAGTAGGGTGAGAGAGAGAGTCGCTCTCCTAGGGGTTTTTTTTTAGTACCGGCTTTTGTTGACAATTTTGATGTTTAAAATATGTAAATATATGAAACCGGTCAAAACACCGACTTTGGAAACATGTAAGCAAGCCCGCAGCAAAGCACTGGTTATCCAGCTGCCTAGTCTTATACAATCCGTGAGTCTGTGGAGCAATAGTCACACAATCCATACCCACAGTTCAAACACAAGAATCACTGAATCAGGATCTTGCCACTACTGCTTCTTCTTCTTTATTTTATTATTATTATTATTATTATTATTATATTATATTATATATATATATATATATATTTTTTTTTTTGTAGTTATAACTGAATTATTGACGTTAGATCAAAAAATACAAAAGAGTTGAGTATTGGTGTATGAGTATTTTTGTAGGAAATGTGTGAGACAAATAAATCTAGCCGTGCACAAGGAGGAGGTGTCCCTCATAGGACTGGTTGAAAATATTTTGCTAGACTACGAAAAGAGGTATGTCAAGTATTCCAATAAAAGTACCATATACAGTCAATGCCATAATAAAGAATACTTGAATATGTCTAATTTCTTTTGTATATAGTAATGTATATGAGAATATGTTTACCATCACATTTTCTATTATCAGACTAAGAAATGTTGTTGCTTCCTTTTTTATTGGCTATTTAGATGATGGAGAATGGAGAGAAAACAGATCGTGTCAGCATGTTTGTCAAAACAAGAGCAATGAAAACAAAGGATGATAATGGTCAACCAATTGAAATTCATGATGAGGAAGCTACTGCTGTTATTGTAAGAAAAATATATTTCATTTGCATAATTGTATTTATATAATAAATGATATTAGATGTCTATGCATTGTGTTTTAACTGTATGTTGTTTAATTGGTTTAGTCTTTGACCACCTTCCATTCTTTGTCAATTTTTTTTTTGGTTTCTGTTCTCTAATTCTTTGGTTTTAAGCTACTTGGTTTTAATTGTATGTTGTTTAATTAGTTTAGTCTTTGATCACTCTTCCATTCTTTGTCTTTTTTTTTTTTTTTGGGTTTCTGTTCTCTAATTCTTTGGTTTTAAGGTACTTGGTATGATGGGTAGAATAACAGTTATTATCGGCATTTTCTGTGTGAGGGATTTTGGCTTGGTTGTTATGTTGGTTATGTTTCCTGATGTTCATAATTAAGCTTTGGTTTTAGTGATTATATTTTTTTATGAAATTATATTTTGTAGAGTCAATTCAATGAATATTTGGAGGAGAGGCCAGAAGATGAACAAGATGATACTTTTCGTGAAGAGGTATTCACTAAAGTGATGGGAGAAGATGCACATGGACGTGTTCGCATGTATGGAACAGGTGTAACTCCATCTCAAGTGTCTGGTAATTCCAAAGCTTATGAGACTAATGAGAAAAGGACAATTGAGGAAATGGAAAGAAAATATGAGGAAATGGAAAAAAACTATCAAAAAAGCTAGATGATCTTAAATTGAGCCATGAATCTCAATTGGGAGACATGAAATTAAAGTACGATGATGTATCGAATCGTCTCAATCTTTTGATGGCTCATGTTGGTATCCAAGTAAACCCAAGTGGAAGTACAAGTGAACATGTATGTTTTTATTTTAATTTTTTGTTTTTGTTTAGCTTTGTCATTTATTTATTTTTACTTATAGCTTTCATCTCTGTTGACTTTCATAGATTCATGATTCCTCAAGTCCACAACAACTTAGGCATAATATAGATACTGATGGACATCGTCAATTGAATTTGGAAGGGCAGCGACAATTATCTTCGTCTACAAACACAACTACATGATAAACTAATAAGGTTGAAAATAAATGAATTCATCATTATAACAAAAATAATTTTATTATTTGGCTGCGTATATTGATCAATGGGTTTTCTTCTCTTTTTTCTAGGTTGGAGAAATATCTAGGTGTTGATGCTGGAAGTACAAGATGTCAATAAATTTTACAATTAGCATGCTACTCTAAACTCGATTATTTAGTTTAATATTTTGACTACTACTGTATTCGCAGCGACATTTTAGTTTGTATGACTCAAGGCATTTGTTATACAATTATTATATATATTACTCTTTCGTATCATTTCAACGTATCATTTCAACTGCGATGAATCTTAAAGTTTATTTTGGTTACAAAAAATCAATTAAAATTTTCGACGGGAAAATTATAATAACCAGTGTCGCAAAGACTATTTACGACATTTATATTTGTCGGTAATAAGTATCGCCCAAACTATTTGCAACATGAAAACATTCGTGACAAAAAGTCGTCGCCAAAAATTAGATTTTTAACGACATTTATATGGCGTCGCAAAAAGTTTTTTTGCGACAGATCTTCGTGTGGCAAAAAAGCGTCGCAAATATCTTTTGCGACAGACTTTCACGTAGCAAAAGACCGTAGCAAATATCTTTTGTGATGCACCGTAGCGTGCCAAAAACATGTCGCATATATATTTTGCGACGGACTATCGCGTAGCAAAAAGGTGTCGCAAAAAAAAAAGTAAATTCGACGAAATTTTTACCGACTTAGAGTCAACCGTCGCAAATAATTATTTGCGAAGCGAGTTACATGTCGCAAAAAGTGCTAGATTATTTGCGACGCGTTTTTTAACGACGTTTCTTTCCCCGTCGCAAGTCCGTCGCAAATAACCTTTTACGACGCTTTTGGCCTCTTTTACGACGTGTTCTTAACGTCGCAAAAAAACAACTTTTTTGTTTAGGATAAAACGATCAGGAATTAGGCCGGGGTTTGTCCAAGGTGAGACAACCAAAAGCCATCCTAAAGCGGAAGAAGAGTATTAATTATTGGGTATGGGCAGCTCCTGCAGCTTACCAGAACTAACAGTTTCTAGCACTCGGTTGCTACTATATCTTGTCTGAGGAAGTTGAAACAGGAACCGGGGTAGAGGGAGTTGAGAAATAAAGCTTTCTACTTGGCATATATTTTTCGAAAAAGAAAGAAAAATTACAAAGAAAACACTCTTAAACAACCGGAACCAACAGTCAAAAAGAAAAATTATCATTGGTACATAGGAACGTTTATTGAGACTTGGTAAATATCATACAGGCAATAATGCAATATGGTGAATAGATATACGGGCACTGCAATATGGTGAGTTCACCCTCTTCACAAACCATGTCAACGGCACCACAAACATTTGTTTCTTCTCACAAGTAATTTTAGCGGTGATTCGTTTTGATAGCCCCACAAAGTACATGTCGCTATTGTGATGTTATACGTCACTACCATTGGAAAGCACTGCCATTAGTAGGATTAGTCAATATTGTACCACAAACCACCTAAACCACATATGATAGGACTAAAGGTCAGGTTGAGATAGAGATAAGATAGAATATTCGTATCTATAGAATGGAGAGTGCGTTGATCACGCCAGCTAACTATTCTTCAAAGCTCAAGAACATTTAAACAATATTTGTGAACTAGTTTCGAGTTGTAATGAGATATGGGATCCTCAATATGGCTGCTCCTATTCTTCTTCGTTCCCGCAACCTTACACCACCTTGTTGCTCAACCCATAATAAAAGGCGACGTCTCATGCACTTCGAGGGCTGAATTGTGCTGGAGCTGTGCTGATTCCCGCAAATACACTAATGGCAGCATCTACCAACAAAACCTCATCAGCCTCCTCTCCTCCTTTTCCAACACCTCCCAAAACCAAACCACCTATGGCTTTCACAACTCTTCTCTCGGACAAGGCTCCAACAAAGTGAACGCCATTGCATTGTGCAGAGGAGACCTCGCACTCGGAGAATGTAGTAGCTGTCTCAGCGACTCCACTCAGATTCTCCTGCGAAATTGTTCATATAAAACGGAAGCAATCTTATGGGCAGAGCCTTGCATGGTACGGTACTCTGAAGACTTAATATTTGGTATTGAGGAGGAGCACCCTTTTATATATCTGCCCAGCCCGAACACCGCTCTAAACCCGCAAGCGTACGGGCAGGTGCTTAACCCCTTGTTGGAAACCTTAAGAGACAGAGCTGCTTCAGGTGATTCTCGAAAAAAATATGCAGCAGGACATGCAGTTGTTCCAGCCCCAGCAGGACATGCGGACGATCGCGAACCGATATATGCACATGCGCAGTGCACTCCGGACATAGACAAAGTCAATTGCCGTAATTGCCTGAACAGTTGCATCTCTGCTATTCCACGATGTTGCAGTGGAAAGTCAGGAACAAGAGTTCTTAAACCAAGTTGTAATATAAGGTTTGAGTACGGTCTTTTCTATAAGTCTACAGCCGATTCAGAAGTAAATATTTCAGTTCCAGCAACTCCAACAACTCCAGTACTTCCACCTAAGCAAGGTACACACACACACATATAATAATATGTTCGAATTGTACTGTAAGCAAGCCATATTATCTTAGAAAAAGTACATCCTTCCTCACTCCGGTAACCATACAATACACAAGGTATTATGCATTTATTTACATTACACCGTGGAGTGACCCCCATACCCTCTTCTGATTTTATGCAGGAAAGAAGAGTTACACAAAAAGAAATATCATCATCATCATTGTGGTTGTGATTGCTTTTGTCACTATGCTTCTCGGTGGCATATGCGTTTTATTAAGAATCAAGCAGCCAAGGGTAAAACTTGATGGTAAGTTGAACTGTCTCTAGTGTTTGGAGAATATATGCCTTAGTCCGGTATTTTCAAATGAAATTTTTTTTTATCTAACTTGAACTTTTTTCAGAGAATAATTCTGAAGAAATTAGCGTCACGGAATCGTTACAATATGACTTTGAAGATATAAGATCTGCAACAGATGACTTTTCTGATGAAAATAAGCTTGGACAAGGTGGGTTTGGAGCTGTTTATAAGGTAAAAGAACTGTGCTTTACTATTTCAATAGCAATTGGGGTTTTGCTTATTTGTTAATCTTTGGATTGGTAAAAACTATTTTTGTTGCGGTACACTATATTATAAGAAAAAACGTTTTACCAAATAATTGTTTTCTTTAATCGCCTTTTTTTTTTTTTTCATTTAATAAACTTACTTTCAGGGTAGGCTATATAACGGAAGATATATAGCTGTGAAAAGGCTCTCTAAGAATTCTGAACAAGGTGATCGTGAATTTAAAAATGAAGTCACCTTAGTTGCTCAACTTCAACACCGAAACTTAGTAAGGCTCTTAGGTTTTTGCTTGAAAGCAAATGAAAGGCTCCTCATTTACGAATATATACCGAATACAAGTCTTGATCACTTCATTTTTGGTATGATATCCTCTACCTCTTCACAATATATATTTCATGGTTATAATTTCTTCTAGATTTTATATATTACTAATCCAATGGTCACAACAAGGTACCCAAGAATTCTCCTATGGTATAGATACAAGTAAGGTACACAACAATTGACAAAAGCACACATTACATATTTTCTAACAAAATTGTTTTCAGATCCAACCAAACATGGGCATTTGGACTGGGAATCACGTTACAAAATCATAGGAGGAATTGTTCGCGGTCTTCTTTACCTCCATGAAGATTCTCGACTTCGAATTATTCACCGTGATCTCAAAGCCAGCAACATTTTATTGGATGAAGATATGAACCCCAAAATTGCAGATTTTGGTATGGCAAGGTTGTTTGTCATGGATCAAACTCAAGGAGATACAAAAACCATTGTTGGTACCTAGTAAGTAAATATGGTTCTCTAACTTACAGTCTGCGATTTTAAGAACTAAAGTACTTGCATTTCTAATTTAGACATAATCATACAGTGGATACATGGCACCTGAATATGCAAGTCAAGGGCGCTTTTCTATTAAGTCGGATGTCTTCAGTTTTGGTGTGTTAGTTCTTGAAATAATTACTGGCAAGAAGACTGGTAGTTTCCAGAATGGTGAAAATGAAGATGACCTGTTAAGCTATGTGAGTAAGAATATATAATCAACCTGTGATATTACTTATGTATTTCTCCCTATAGGCAACTAACTTGCATAATTTTTTCTGAAACGTTTTTGTAATTTTTATAGGCCTGGAGAAATTGGAGGGATGATAAAATTCTAAATATCATAGATCCCATGTTAACAACAGGCTCAAGATCTGAAATAATCAGATGCATCCACATTGGTTTATTATGTGTCCAAGAAAATGTGAATGACAGACCAACCATGGCTTCAGTTGTTTCCATGCTTAACAGTCATTCTCTCACAATCTCAGTACCTTCACGACCTCCATATTATTGGCATTATAACATTGATTCAGATACATCAGGGTCGGGATTCAGACTTATTGAGGCGTCTGATAAATCTGAAAACTCCGTGTATGTGTCAAGAGGTATGGTTTCAGATATTACTGAAGTACATCCACGCTAGGGGCCAAGTATAAGTATATGTATTAAAATCAATAGTGTTGCTGAAAGTCTGTATACGTATCAATTGAGGTTGAGGTGAAATGGTTAAAGTTGATGTCCTTTTATCTTATGTGATTTTTATTTTTTTTGTTATCAATATAAATGACCAATTTGAATTTTCTAGTTACTGGTTCTTTGGTAAGTAGGTCATTTTGTTTGTTGTACTTTGTACTGCTCTAGTTCCATCTGTGTAGCTTGTCTTTGTTTTATTGCTTTGTTGTTTTGCTTCCCTTGTTTTGTCTAGCTCTTCTGAATCCATTGACTAGAACTAGTAAAAGGCACACTACCGAAAAATCAAAAACTATTAACAGCGGAAATAATTACAAGTCAAGAAATTGACTAGCACATGGGGACGTAGATCAAATGAGCCAGCCACTAAACTTGGAGGCAAGCCGCAGAAGAATAATCCAAGGAAGGAAGATGAGCGGGGAGGGCTTGGATTTACAAAATCACAATTTGAAGGTGGTAAAGTGAGGAAAATAAAAAAGGATAATACTTGGCTAATGGTTAGCCATGGCTAAGCCAATAACAAGAGGACGCATGTCCATTTAACAAGTATTACACTTATAGTTTCTTGCGGTGAAATCTTCTTCACATTCTTGTCAAGCACTTTTGGTTGGTTGTTGGACACATTTTCTCTTGTTGTTGACTAGTTAGCCAAGTTAGCCAAGTATTATCTAATAAAAACCCAATCTTTGGAAAAAAAGAATTGAAGCACTAAATTTGTACCTTTTTATCAAATGGAACTTAAAATTAATAATTAAAAAAATGTTGAGAAATAATTACATTCAAATTTAGCATAATTTCCTTAGTCAGTCACTGACTAGGTGAACACCATTGTGTACTAGTATTGTTCTAACTTAATTAAATGTTAGGTATTGAGTTTTAACTAAAAAAACCTCAGTTAAGATCGAGGTCATGGGTTCGAGTCACCATGGAGATAGGAGTGAAATCCTTTGATCTTCTTTTAATAAAAAAAAAAAACTAAAAAAACCTCAGTATAATTAGAAGTGAATCATTCATTTATAAATTATACATTTTTTTTGTTACTTATTTATTGCAAAGAGAGCATTTTCTTTTTGGTCATTACTCCATAAAAAGTAGGGCTGGATTCGGTTGAAAACCGACCAAAAATTTCATCAACCGACCACTGACCAATTTTGGTCAGTTTCTCAAATCTGCAACCGATGATGAACTGCCATCTTTGGTTACTGACATATCGGTATGCTGAAAATTTGGCTTGAATTTCGGTTATAGACAGATCTGGAAATCAATGAAGACGATGCAGATATGTGGAGATGAAGATGATTTGATGATGCCTATGAGGGGATATTTTAGGGGTTTGCTCATATTGAAAGATACCCATCCATCAAAATCAAGATTCTACACAACCCATTACCTTAAAAGTTTCACAAAATAGAAAACCCATAAATATAAAAGCTCAGATTATCGCTTACAGACAGAATGGATATTGGAATAGAGGAGAATTTACCATCTTAAAGTTATGAGAGAGGAATCATTTGTCAAGTGATAATAGTTCATTTCGGCTTTGTGGGGATGACGAGATGAAAGAAGAGAAGGACGAAAGAAACTACCGAAATCTTGGTGTCAATGATTTTGGGGACGAAGGCGCGAGCGATGGTTAACAAACTGGAAACAAAGAGAATAAAACTTAGCGTTGAATTTTTTATTTTGTTTTAATTCTATTTCTTAAGAAGTAATAATTATAAAAGTTGTATATATATATTATACTGAGAGCAGCTCGTGCTTTAGTGATTGGGAGCAGAGCTTCTGTGTAAGAGGTGAGGGGTTTGAACCCTGCCTCTTACCAAATTTTATCCATTTTATATACTATTTGATATGGATTAGTACATAGAGTCAGTATGATATACTGATGGTATGCAAATACTCATACTGTAGTATAGCCAAAACTAATACTTTGTATGGCTCAGCCGAGTCGAAACTCGATAGGTCGAGATTTTCGGCCCATTCTGGTATCAACCGGTTTGAAATTCAGCTGGTCCAATCGGCCTAAAATGCCAGCCCTAATAAAAAGCTTAGCTAGATAGGAATTTGAATATTTGGAAGTCACGATTAGGATAGAATCGGGGATGTAGAGACAAGTCTGGGAGTGGTCAATCCCTTGGTGTTAGAGAATTGAAATGAGTGAGTCTTATACAATTTGTGAGTCAGTGGAGCAATAGCCACACAATCAACGCCCATAGTTCAAAGTGCATGAATCAGGATCGTGCCATTGATATATAATTATTTTTTGTGTAGTGAGGATAAAACTATCGGGAATAGGGGTGGTCCAAGAGATCTAGACTCACTTCTGAAAGCCATCCTGAAGCAGAAGAAGAGTAATAATTATTGGGTATGGGCTGCTCCTGCAGCTTCATTAATTCTGGTGTTTCTAGCACACGGTTACTACTAGGGCTGTGCACGAGCCGGGTCCGGGCCTGCTCCTGCAGCTTCATTAATTCTGGTGTTTCTAGCACACGGTTACTACTAGGGCTGGGCACGGGCCGGGTCCAACAAAAATTTCACTGGGCCCGGACCTGGCCTGTTTTTTAAGGTTCGGGCCCAAAGCCTGTTTTGGCACAAACATGGACCGACCCTTTTCATTTCGGGCTGGGCTTGCGAGCTTTCGGGCCCAAAAACCTGTAATCTACATTTGCTACATCCATATCTACTTTGCTATGTGTCTAGATTTCATTCAACCTGTTGAAGATTTGAATCAAAACACAACATCAAGATCCAAAGTTCTAGCTCTAAATGCAAATATCCGGAATTTAGAATACAAATATAAAAATTCAAATACAAGTCAAGAATAGTCGGAGATGGTAGTAGTTTGCGTTGGAAGAAAGAGAGTAGTCTCAGGCTCTCGGGCTTGCAGCTCTGTAGGTGAAGTGAAGAGAGAGAAAGAGAGCATTCCTGGGCCTTTTGCTGAGTCAGAGATGGTAATAGTTTGCGTCGCAAGAGAAAGAGCAGTCTCGGGCTTGCAGCTCTGTAAGTGAAGAGAGAGAGAGAGAGAGAGAGAGAGAGCAGCCCTGGGCCTCTCGGTCTTGGCCTCTTAGCGTTGGGGATCTCGGTGTCTCAGCGGAGCAGATGGAGAATGAATGAGAAGGAGGCGGCCTCTCGCCTCTTGGTGCTGTTAGGTTCATATCGGTATTAGAAATGAAGGCTGAAGATTAGGTTTAGGTATTTAAGTGAAGAGTCAATCCTGTGTGTATGATCAAATGATAAGGATTTTGAGGCTTATATGAGGACCAATAATACATGACCATCTGTCCCCTTAATCTATAACGGGCCCGACGGATTTTGACAGCTTTGAAAGACAAGGTCCGGCCCGAACCGTTTGTTTGAGGGTCAAGGCCCATGCTCGAACCGTTTGGTTAAAAAAAAATTGGGCCTGGCCTGGTCCGGTCGGGCTTTGACAGGCCTGTCCGGGTTTGCGGGTTTTCGAGCTTAAATGCCCAGCCCTAGTTACTACTATCTTCTGTAAAGAAATTAAAATAGGAACCAAGGTAGAGAGAGTTGAGAACTAAAGCTTTCTAAGTATGCAATAATTAAATTAAGTTTTCTTGTTCTTTACATCCTTTGTGCAAGGATGGCCTCGAAACTCATAATGTTGTTGGTAGATTGGTAGCAAAGTCCAAAGTATCTTTCAGTGGAGAAGACATGCTTTTTGTATGGTTTATGTAATTTCAAATTTTGCTTGTTATTTTCTGTTGAAGTAAATCTCAAACCCAACTGTAATCTTACACAATTTCACATTTTCTCCTTCGTCTATATTTGTTCCATTCAATAAGCTACTTCAGTACAAATACTGGGAAATAAAATGCACCAAACTAGAAAGAGTTGAGAACTAAAGCTTTATACTTGGTAAGTTTACAGGAAAATACTTCAGTACATTAATGTACCGATACATCAAGTAGACTAGGTTTAATACACAGGTAGAATAGCTCGGTACAAGGGTAAACTAACTCCATGCATGTCTACTCATGTACTGAGCCAGTCTACCTATGTATTGAACTAGTCTACTTGATGTATCGGTACATTAATGTACTATAGACGATCCCAAGTTTACAAGTGAAGAAGTCTATCTTTTAGTTAAATTAAGTTTTCTTGTTCTTTACATTCTTTGTGCAAGGATGTACTCGGAACTCATAATGTTGTTGGTAGGCTGGTAGCCAAGTCCGAAGTATCTTTCAGTGGAGGAGACATACATTTTGTATGGTTTATGTAATTTCAAATTTTGCCTATCCTTTTCTGTTAAAGTTAATCTCAATCCCAACTATGATCTTACAGAAATTCACATTTTTTCCTTCGTCTATATGTATTCCATTCAATAAGTTACTTCATCATAAATACTGGGAAATAAAATGCACCGAACTAGCTTCTTGCACTAATGCACTCATCTGACAGTGAATGAGGTTCAATTAAAATGAAATTGTCATTTGTACATAGGAATGTTTAAGGAGACTTCGTAAATATTATATAGGCTGCAATATGGTGTGTGTTCACCCTTTAAACAAACCATGTCAAACACCATCAACGTCTCTCTTTTTTTTCTACTTACAATTTTGTGGTGATTTTTTTTTTACAGCCCACAGAGAGACTAGTTGTTACAATAGCTAGTGCCTGGTACGATGTTTCTTCAAAGCTTTGATAAACCTACCATTGGGAAGCACTGTGCATAGTCAATTTGTTTGTTTAAGTAGAATTGGTCCATTTTGTACCACAAACAACTTAAACCACGTATGACAGGAGTAGACTATATAAAGTTGAGAAGGAGATAACATAGAATTTTCGTTTCTATAGAATGGAGGGTGGGTTGATCATGCTTGTTAACTAGCCTTTGAGAAAATTTTTCAAATAGTACCTAAAGTTCATTCTTTATTTTCATACCACAAATTTTTTTTTTTTTTGAGAAGATTTCATACCACAAACTTGAAAACTATCACGTTGATACTTTAGCTATAAAAAACTCAACATAATTTTCATGCCCTCCGTCCAAAATGGTGTTAACTCTATTACTACGTAACTTATTTTCATGGGCAATTCCGTCTCCTTCTTTAATCCATTTTTTTTGTTTTTTTGCTGCAGTCTCATCTCCACAGAGCATACTTTCTCTTTCTTCACACGGTACAACTGTACAGGCTAGGGCTGGGTTCGGTACGGTACCGGACCTTCAAGTCCGAAACCGCATACCGTAACAGAATTTATTGGTACTCAAAATGAAGTACCACTACCGGCCACCGAAGTCGGTATACCGACTTCTCGGTATCGGTTGGTATCGGTTGGTAGCGGTTGGTTGGGCCTCCAACCGAGTTTAAGATTGGGCCAGCTTTCAGCTACGGCCCAAATGAAAATTTTAAATCCCTAACCTGTCAACAACTGAATAACTGAAAGCAAATCAAAAACAATCAAATAAGTGAAATAACATATATGAATTTAAAGGCCCAGAGTTCATATCATCATCAGTTCATCACTTCATCACACATCAAAAACAATCAAATAACAAATCAAAAACAATCAAATAACACATCAACTTCAGTTCATCACTTACAGTTCATCTCATCATCAGGTCAACACTTCATAGTTCATATCATCACTTACAGTTCATCTCATCATCACTTCATAATTCATATCATCACTTACAGTTCACACAAATGAATGAATCATACAATAACAAAGCGGACAATAGTTGAAAACAAAGTATTCAAACTTTCAAAGACTCAAATTTCATCTCATTGTCACTTCATACTTGCTTGTTGTGCTCCCTGCCTCACTCAAAGAGTCAAAGTTTCTGCAAATAAATTTTAGTTGAAAAGAATAAGAAATTAAGAATGCTGGCAGTTCTGCAAATTCAATCAATGAAGAAGAATTTAGGCAGTTTTTGCAATTTCTAACGTTGAACAAGAAAGCTCACGATGTTGGCTGTTGCCTGCTATGCATCAGCTTGTGTAGAGATGAGATTGGTCAATGTTGACTCCATTCCTTGATTAAAAGCATTTTCTGCAAAATAACAAAGACAAGGTTAAAAACAATATCATGATTCATAAAATACGAAACAAAGTAACAAACAATATGAGTAGCTTACCCCTCTCAAGTTCCTCCAAAGAGTGATACATTTCAAGGTCATCGTCAGTGGGATCTTTGTAGAAGTTGGGGGGATCAGACTTTAACCAATCCGAACTGCAAACAAGGGCTTCCACCATTTTTGGTGTCAATGAAGCTCTAAAAGGATCCACCACTCTTGATCCCAAACTAAATGCATTCTCCGAAGGCACCGTTGAGCAAGGAACAGCAAAAACATCTTTTGCTAACTTTGATAGGATTGGATAGGTTAACTCATTGGCCTTCCACCACTTATGAATTTCAAAATTCTTTGCAAGGAGGCTAACATACCTATCCGATAAATACTGATCAACCTCATTTCGTATGCATTGTGACTGCTCTGCCATCCTCTCCCTTGCTATTTGCTTGCTGACTTCATCAAGATTCTCCAAGTCATCCCCTTCGAATCCTAGATCTTCTCCCATGTACGGTTCAGCTTCGTTGCTGCCTTCATTGGCTTTGTATTCATCATACATCCTCAGCAAAATTTTCTTTAAGTCCCCTTGTATTGAATGAATTGTCTCGTAGCTTGCATTGACTTTTTGCATTGCTACTTTAGCCCACTGCAGCTTGTATCTTGGGTCAAGAACATTAGCTATCATGATTATCTTGTTCACCGATTCGAAGCTTCCCCAATATTTGTTGAACTTGGCCTTCATTGAAGTGGCAACCCTCTTTAAAACTTCATCTTCTGCATTCATGGCCTTGTCAATCTCAGTTTGCAATGTAACCATTTCAAAAAATAATATATTGGCAGTGATCTTCTTCCAAGCGCTCAGCTTCACAGTAGCTTCATAAAACTTCTTCAAAAACAAACAAAATGCTTCTGCATTCCTCCAATCCTCACTAGATGGTGGTCCAACCTGGGTTTGCCATTTCTGTCTGTTTCTTCGAAATAAGCTTTAAAATTGCAGTCTTCTTCACCCATTCTGCCGAACACAGCTTCATACTTAAGTGCAGCTTCAAGCATGAGGTATGTGCTGTTCCATCTTGTGACTACATCTAATGGAACATTGGCATTTGCCCTGCACTGTTCCAAAACAGCAAACTCCCTAAACTTGTCAAGACAACTTGATGAACTCCTAACATACTTGGCACAATTCCATATAGCAGCAATCCCATCTTGTAACTCCTTCAGACCATCCTTAACTATCAAATTTATAATGTGGCATGCACATCTTAAATGTAAAAACTCTCCCTCAAACATCAAAGTCTTGTAACTGGTCAACCTTCTCTTCATGTATGCCACAGCTAAGTCATTAGCACTAGCATTGTCTACTGTGATTGTAAACACTTTGGTGATCTCCCATTGCCTCAAACACTGCTCTACTACCCTTCCAATCTCCTCTCCTTTGTGACTAGTAATTGTACAAAAGTTGATGATCCTTTTGTGCAATTTCCAGTCACTATCCATGAAGTGGGCTGTTAGTACTAGGTAGTTTATATTCTGGATCGATGTCCAGGTGTCGGTGGTAATTGAGATCCGAGTTTCATTTGCCTTCAATTGACTCAACAAAACAACCTTCTCAAAATTGTACTTATCTAGCACACCCTTGGCAGCCTGCTTTTTGTCCATTCCAGGCCATTGAGGTTCTAACTCTTTGCAGAAAGCTTTGAATCCCTCCTTGTCCACGTGCCTAAAAGGGAGCTCATCCTTGATAATCATATCGATGCACCTATCATCACACCTCTTTTTGTTATACTTATGGTATGAGGCTCCTCCACTCACATTATCTCTATTCAACTTAGCCTGCTTAGGATCAGGTTCTGCATGTAATGGGTGAGTAGCACATTTCCTAGTATGTGCCCACATCGAGCTTGTCCCATTCCTTTTAGTATCACATAACACTCTGTCATTGCAATAATTGCAAGTACACCAACAAGTATCTATTAGGTCTGAGTTCGGGTGTTTACATCTAGTGAAATGTGCCCAAAGAGGGCTTTTGTTTGCAGGCTCTTTTCTTTTCTGCCCAGCAGTAGCTGCTCCATGGGATTGGGAGTTGGTAGGATCAGCTTCATCAACTGAACCTGAAGTTTGCCCTAAAGGTGGGAGTGTTTGTCCTAAAGCTGGTGGTGGTTGTCCTAAAGTTGGTTGTCCTAAAGGTGGTTGTCCTAAAGGGGAATGATCCAAAGCTGCACTACCCGTCACATGTATGCCAGAACTAATCGAAGGGCTTGAGCTACTAGTCTGACTCAAATTACCACTTTGAGTACCCATAGCTGCAGAAAAAAGAAACAAGTGGAACATACAAAGTTACAAACATTATAAATTTATAATATCTGCAGAAAAAAGAAACAAACATAGCACACAATGATACAAACATCAAACATTGTGATATTAAAAGTTGCAGAAAAAAGAAACAAACATCAAACATTATAATATTTATAGCTGCAGAAAAAAGAATCAAACAAAACAAACAAACATCAAACATTTTAATTGTTGCAGAAAAAATAAACAAACATCAAACATTGTGATATTAATACAAACATCAAACATATATATAATATATAACATTTTCATCATCTAACTTTACAAATTTTCACTATCCACTTTGAAACTGACCTGTTGGTCTAAACCGACCAACTGCAGTGCTCCTACGTTGCTCCAGTTCTAACTTCTAAGCCTTAATTGTAAGATTTCTTGAATTGTTGAGAACTTGAGATTGGAACACCTGAAAATTAATCAGAGCATGTTATACCAAATAAGAAAAGCAACATAGAGAACAAAGAGAACAACACATAGTCATGAAAATTCAAACAGAGAATTATCAATTATGCATATATCCAATTATACCTTCAATTGAATAGAGTCTTGCTTACAATTCAGAGTTCCATCATCGAGAGCCACAATTCAGAGTCCTTCAACTCATTAACTTTGCCTTCTTCTCCCTCAAACTGTCATATCCTGCTCCTCCAAGCACAAAAGAAAAACCATTAAAAGTGGCAAAACCCATAACAAATTGGTAAATCTCAAGATAATACATAACATATCCAATATCGAATTCTCAACAATTCAAGAAATCTTACAGAAGTCAGAACCTCGCTCGAGTTCTCCAGACTCGAGAGAGAGAGAGAGAGAGAGAGACTGAGGGAGTGGTCGAGAGATCAGAGATGGACTGACCCACTGAGGGATTAGGGATCGGATTAGGGATTAGGGTTTGCAGGTTGGACCAAGAGTTTGAGAGGCAGAGGCTCAGGTCAGATTTCGATCGGGTTCGAGAGAGAGAGAGACTGAGGGAGTGGTCGAGAGATCGATGGACTGAGCCACTGAGGGATTAGGGATCGGAATCATCGGATGAGGGATAAGGGTTTGCCGGTTTGGACCAAGAGTATGAGAGGCAGAGGCTAATCTCGATCGGGTTCGAGAGAGAGAGAGACTGAGAGAGAGTGAGAGACGAGGTGAGTCGTCCACACTCTAGAGAGGCTGATCTCGATCGGGAATGAGTGAATGACCGAATGAGGGATTATGGATTTAGGGTTTGGAAATTTTTCATCTAACGGTTGTTAGTTAATATGGAATAAAACAGAATAAAATCAACGGCTATGATTAATTATATAATAAATATTTTAAATAATTAAATATTATATTAAATATACGGTACGGTACGGTATACCGTATTTTGTTAATATTCAGTACCGATACCGTACCAATTACAGTATATCAGTACGGTATAACTGTACCAAACCTTCGGTAACCGATTTTGCTGGTAACCGAACCCCTTGGTTCGGGACGGACGCGGTTGGCTGGTTTGGATCGGTTGGATTTGCCAGCCCTAGTACAGGCAGCTTCACACCTCTTCATCTTCGAGCTGCTCTTCCTTCCCCTCTCATAAGTCATACCTCACAAGTCCACTTACAACAACCACCTTTCTAGGAGACTAAGATGTAGAGATGAAGGTGAGGAGAGAGAAAATAATTCTGAGGTGCTCTCCAATGTCACTTGACTTCTGAACATAATCCGGTGACGCCGCCGCCATCGGTGAGTTCGCCAGCCTTTGATTAGCGAAGCCTAGAGGGTGATTAGTTTGATTACATATCAATCCTGCCGGTATCTTCAATCTCCAATCTCACATGTGTTTGTCGTTGAGGGAGTAAATGAGTTCAACCAAAACAATAGCAGATCAATAAAGAGAGCAGTCTTGATTGGAATTTAATTCCATAGTCCATACCACTCTCCAAATTCATGAAATATGTGGTCTTGGATCCAAATCTTGTTTGCCGAGTTCATGAAATATGTAAGGCTTATTAAGGAGATTATATATGGCTTTTGAGATCTGTTTTTTTTATTTGAAAATTACTATTTTTTTTTTTCTGAGGGGGGGGGGGACAAAATTTATGAGGAAAAAACAATTAAGCAATGAAGAGACGAAAATGCCCTTGAATGTGGTAATTTATAACTGGAGAGTATGAATTGTGTCGGATTTAAATGTTGAGGTACCAATATGATAGTTTTTGAATATGATTGGTACATAAATAGTCTTTATTTGGGTCACTGTTTATAAAATTTTCCCCTAATCTTTAAACCTTGAGAACATTTAGATAATATTTTTGTTGTTTTGACTTAATCCTCAACATGGTCGCTTCTTTTCTTCTTCGTTCCCATAACCTTACACCACCTTGTTGCTCATACCATAACCCGAGGTGACGTCTCATGCACTTCGGCAACTGAATTGTGCTGGAGCTATGCTGATTTCGACAATTACACTAATGGCAGCATTTACCAACAAAACCTCATCAGCCTCCTCTCCTTCTTTTCCACCCCTTCCCAAAACCAAGCCAACTATGGCTTTCACAACTCTTCTCTTGGACAAGGCTCCATCAAAATGAATGCCATTGCATTGTCTAGAGGAGACCTCGGACTTGAAGACTGTAGTAGCTGTCTCAGCGACTCCACTCAGAGTCTCCTGCAAAACATGAAGTCACGTTAGTTACTCAACTTCAACACCGAAATTTGAAATGAGGCTCTTAGGCTTTCGCTTGAAAGGAGAGGAAAGGCTATGCATTTACGAATATATACCTAATAAAATCTTAGTCACTTCATTTTTGGTATGGCATCGTCTACATTCTCAGTATATATTTTTTCATAGTTATAATTTCTTCTAGATTTTATATATGGTAGATAAAAGTAATGTATACCACGATTAATACAGGCACACATTACATATGTTCTAACAAAATTGTTTTCAGACCTAACCAATCATGGACATTTGGATTTAGGAACACATTACAAAATCATAGAAGGAATTGTTCATGGTCTTCTTGACCTCCATCAAGATTCTTGACTTCGAATTACTCACCGTAATCTCAAAGCCAGCAACATTTTGTTGGATGAAGATATGAACCCTAAAATTGCAGATTTTGGCATGGCAAGGTTGTTTGTGATGGATCAAACTCAAGGAGATACAAAAACCATTGTTGGGACCTAGTAAGTAATTAAATATGTCACTCTAGCTTACAGTATTCGATTTTAAGAACCAAAATAATTGAATTTCTAATGTGGATGTAATTAGAGAGTGGATATGTGACACTTGAATATGCAAGTCACTTATTTATTAGAAGTGAATCCACCATTTATAAATTATATATATATATATATATATTTTATTGTTACTTATTTGTTGCAAAGTGAGCATTTTCTTTTCGGTCATTACTCCATAAAAAGCTTTGCTAGAAAGGAATCACGATTAGGATAGAACCGGGAATGTAAAAACAAGTCTGGGGTGGTGGATTTTTTAGTGTCAAAGAATTGAAAGGAATCACAATTTACTATATACTAAATCCCCTAGCACTGCTCACTGGAACTTAAAATTATGGTTTTACGCTTTTCATTTTTGATGATTTGCAACCTTGCCAATGTCATCATCCACCGCAACCTCACTTTTTTGGATCTATCTTTGCGTTCCAGATGGAACCTCTGCCTTTAATTTTTCTTTTTTCTTTTTTGGTTAGTTACAACAGGGCCCAAAGGACCTAGGCAGAAAGAAAACTAAATAAGAAGAGATCCAACTTGGACCTTGGTCTTTTAAATTAGAGACTTCTATTCAATTTTGAGGATCGAACAATTCTTAGGTTCACCCCTAAGGTGAATGAGCATATTCACTCCCTTTTGCGATTAACGCATAATAACTTTATAATTTTCTAATCCAACCATTCATGTTGTATAATGTAAACCACTGCAAGTGGTTTAGTGGTTCTTGCCTAGTTGGGTGTGCTCCCCAACCCAGGTTCGAATCCCGAAGCTGTCAACATGGCCAGGCACTGTGCTGCAATGCACAGTTGGAGCATTTCACATACGCCGAAGGGATTTATCTTGGGCCTAGGAAGCCTTTGGGTTCCCCTTGACAAAGTCAAAAAAAAAAAAAGTTGTATAATGTAATACAAAGATTAACTCTGTAAAAAATCAATCAAATTAAAGACCTTTTAGTTTTTTATTTTTATGAAATACATGGACAGTTCATCATAATAGTAATACGTGTTGTTAGAACCAAAAAGCAATCAAATTGAAGACATTTTAGTTTTTTATTTTTATGAAATACATGGACGGTTCATCATAATAGTAATACGTGTTGTTAGAACCATCCATTTGTTTGATTCAATTAGATAATTAAATGGTTTCCTATTCGATTGATTCTTTACAGAAATGATCTTTAAAGGATAATTTAGGATATAGATAGTTGGATTATAAGTTTATTAAGTAAAAATATGTTAATCGACAACGGGGGTGAATATGCTCGTTCATCCTAGGGGTGAACTTAAAAATTGTCCTTGAGGATTTAATCTTCAAGAAAAAAGGTCATCATCTATCCTACCCATAGAAAGGTAGTCATCAATTCTGCTCTAATAATTAAATTGGATTTAGTTGCACCAAGAAACTTAAAACCAACCGCTTCCCTCAAATCAGTAGCGTGGTACTTGTGGAGATAGATGAAGAGGAGGCTGATCGGTGTTTGTTGCTGTTGAATTGGGATTATGTTATTGCTTCATGTTGCAGCTTGCTTTCAGTTCAGTTCTAGATTTGTTTTTGATTGTTTGCTTTTGGTCCCAAAAGTTTCCTCATCAGCAAACTACTCGATAGAGCTGTTAGGAGTTTTGAATTATCTCAGCTTCTTTTACTTATTCAGGTCTAAACTCTGCATAATTCTCTACCTGATTTGACATAGAGCTAATGTGTTTGTGGTGTTTGGGTTATTGGCTTATGATCATTGAACTCTGCATATCTAATACTGCTATTTAAAACATGCACGATCTTATTGATTGCGCTTTTGGAAAATCAATATTCCTACAGTTCAACCTTATATCCACTCATGGACCTAGACCTAGGGGTGGGCGTTTTCAACCTAGAGTCCAAGAAATCGGCTCGATCTGGACCTAAATCGACCATTCGGGTCGGTTTTCAAAGCTGACTTCCTCGGGTCGGGCTAAACCGAACCGATTAAAGTGTCATTATGTTCGGTCTCGGTTTCAGTGTTTGCAGAACCGATCCGGACCTATATTTGGTACATGTTTGCATTTCTGCATTTCTACTTGTTTAGTTTCGACAGGTTTATATTTAGTTTCTGCATTTCTGCATTTGTAGTTTGCAGTTTTGCTTAGCTTCTGCATTTCTGCATTTATACTTTACAGTTTAATTTGCTTTCAATTCTGCATTTCTGCATTTTT
This sequence comes from Rosa lucieae, assembly GCA_024704745.1. Classification (NCBI taxonomy): domain Eukaryota; kingdom Viridiplantae; phylum Streptophyta; class Magnoliopsida; order Rosales; family Rosaceae; genus Rosa; species Rosa lucieae. The sequence goes on along the minus strand of CM045496.1, from coordinate 28,126,790 downwards.
ATGTTTACAATTTTGTTTAGTTTCTGCATTTCTGCATTTGTATGTTACTGCTTTACTGCTTTAGTTTGCAGTCTTTGAATCTGCAATTCTGCAGTTTGCATAGTTCTGGAAAAACAGTTTTCTTGGCCCGAAAAATCGAAACACCGGACCGATTGTGTTCGGGTCGGTTTCTCATCGGTTACATGCAACCTGCTCAACACACCGATCAGGACCAATTTGCCAGTGTCAGTTTCGGACTCGGTTTTCAGCTTTTTCGGACCGAACCGATTCCAACCCAGCCCTACCTAGACCTATGGTTTTCACAAGCTCCTAACTTCACTATAGTTTATAAATAAACTTTTGTTCAATGTCTTAACGAATTTGGAAATAAAGAGCTTGATCTGTCTAAATTCTGAGCGTTGCACGTACTCCAAGCTATCATTTTTGCCAAAAGATGTACGTGTTGCTTAATTTTTATTTATTTTTAAAACATACACTTATCTTTAAATGAATGATTATTTGATGTTTTAATGATATTTGTAATTGTCATGCAATATCCACTATCTTCTGCTAGTCAAAGAACATATATTTTTTTTTTATCAAATAAACAACTCAAATGCTACTACTAGTCTTTTGTGAGTCTAACTCACAACCTCCCATTTACGAAGGGGAGACTAAGAACAGATTTTGGTTATGAAGTACTAAATGACATATTTAGTATTTTTTTTTTGTACTAAATGACATATTTAGTAATTTTTTGTATTATACGAGAATAAAACACGTACTAACGTTTTTTTCTAAAAAAAATTCTAAAAATACTTCTGTACTTTGTATTTTAAAAAGGACTCGTTAAATTTTCGTACTTTTGAAGCTAAAAGTATTATACGTACTATACATGATTTTTACGATTTTTTCAGTACTTTACACATTATTGAATAAAAATGAATAAAAAATAATATTTTTAATTAAAAAATTAATAATTTAATTGATTAAAAATATTTTGCCGAATTTTTCGGTGAACTATTTAATAAAATATCTGAGTAAGACACGTACGTACTTTTGGCGTACTATGCACGACTGCACGTCCCTTTTTTACTAACTATGCTAAATGATCATTGGGTGTCTGTTACTACACAAGGGTTATTTTTAAAAAAACTTGCGCAAAAGCATAAGAGAAGGTGGAGGACAAGTCCAAAGTTGCCAAGGTATACTAATTTCCCATGCAAGATTAATTTTTTAGTGGTTATCTTATAAATAGTATGTGATTCACGAGCATGTTCACCTAGTCAATAATTGACTAAGAAATTATACTCGACCACCATTGGATGTAAATCTAATGGTGGAATGAATTATTTTTAAATTAAGTTGTTTTGTTTTCAACCTTTAGATTTACATTTAAAGGTGATTAAACACACTTTCTTTGGTCAGTTTCTGACCAGGTGAATACCACTGTTAAATATTTGTTATATGATCATTATGATGCAATGATTTCCAAATAGCAGTTTGGACCAGGGGTTGGTCAAGCAAACCAATAAAGATGCTCTTCATCCACAATTCCACATCACCAACCAAAAGATAAAAGGCATGAGAAGACCTAAGCATATAACTACTATAGTTCACAGCCAGGCAGAACTAAAGCTTCTGCTTTGGTTAATTCCATAGAAACATAAAGCAAGCAAGCAACAATCCACCGCAAACTATAGACCACGATATGAGAAATAGACAGCAACTCTGTTTAATTTAATGATGCATGGCTGGATTCAAAATTTCTTCTCAAGGAACAGAGTAGGAGCCACTACTGTGGAAGCATTAAGAAAGAAAGAAAACTCAGGAAAAAAAAAAAAAAAGACAACCTAAAGAACTTTGTCTTCCTGCACGTACGTCGTACCTCAGGTTTGCAAGTTTTGGATCAAGTCAATAGCCCTTGTTTCACTAGCCCTTGAAGTGTATTTTTTTAGTATGCCGAAAGGATTTGCTTTAAAGTGGTTATGCAAGACCTACAGTGGAACTGGAGGGACAAAGGAATCGATCACTATAAATAACAAAATTAATTATAACATCATCTCACTCATTTTCAGTAACTCTCAAGAAAGTGTGACGCCTAAGAAAATACAATCTACCCTTACAGATATACATAACACCAAAAAACAATAATTACAAACTAAATCACTAGCCTATAATTTCTTAAGTTGGAATGGAAGTAGTTAGAAATTTCTGTTTTCAATTTCCAAAAGCAATGCTCCACACAAAGCGTCAACTCAATCCATGACTAAATCCAATGAAATAGATACCTAGTTATTTCCTAGTCCATTGTTTAGCCAAGAAAAAATTTCACCAATGAATCCATGATCACCTGGTCATATGTACACTGGCCTGGTCCTATGTATCTTTTAAGCTTTGAAAATTCTACCATTGGAATAAAATGTAAGAAGGAAAACAAGACCCTTCAATGTGCCTAGTCCTCGAGTACTTGGTCAATATTGTACCACAAACCACATACATCAGGAAACAACGTGTCTGGGATCGGTAGGGTGGAGATAGGACAAGATTCAATGTTGTAGAGTAGGGGGTTCATAAATTGATGATCATGCTAGCTAACTAGTCTATAAAGCTCGAGAACATTTGAAGAAAATCTGTGAATCAGTTTTGAGTTTTGACTTGAGCAAAAGAGAAATGGGATCCTCAATATGGCTGGTTCTTATTTTATTCATTGTTCATGTAGCCCTAGACCAGCTTATTGCTCCCACCAAAGCCCAAGAGAACGGTGAATGCACTGATAAAGTTGAATATTGCTGGAAATGTTCCGATTACAGCCGTTATGCTAATGACAGCATCTACCAACAAAACCTCAACAGCCTCCTCTCCTCCTTCTCTTCCAGCCCTACCCAGAACCAAGCTGACTTTGGGTTTTACAACTCTTCTCTTGGCCAAGGCTCAGACATAGTGAATGCAATTGCATTGTGCAGAGGAGACCAAGGAGTCGAAGACTGTAGTAGCTGTGTCAGAGACTCTACTGAGATTATCCTGCGAAATTGTTCGCAGAAAAAGGAAGCGATCTTATGGTCAGAGATTTGCATGGTACGGTACTCTCCAAACTTAATATTTGGTACTGTGGAAAAGGACCCAGTCATCCGTGCGGACAGCAAAAACAACGCGTTAAACGCGGAAGCGTTCGCGCAGGTGCTTAACCTCTTGTTGCACAATTTACGTGACAGAGCTGCTTCAGGGAATTCTAGTGAAAAATTTGCAGCAGGACATGCACCGACTGATGAAGGCCAAACAATATATGCACATGTGCAGTGCACTCCGGATATAGACAAAGGAGATTGCAGTAATTGCCTTGGAAGTTGCATCTCTGATATTCCATCATGTTGTGATGGAAAGGAAGGAGCTAGAATTCTTAAACCAAGCTGTAATATAAGGTATGAGGTCAGTCAGTTCTATAAATCTGCAGTTGATTCAGTAGTAGATGTTTCAGCTCCTCCAGCAACTCCAACAACTCCAGAAACTCCAGCTCCACCTAAGCAAGGTATGTACACCCTAGCCTGTGCATATGCACACACACATTAGAGCATCTCCAATAACATTAATCACATAAAATTTACTTATTTTTGAAAATTGTCTCTGACAATAGTGCTTAAAATTTAGCTATATTTTAATAAATTTTTATTTCTAATTGGTTAATCAAAAATATAATTATTAAATGTCTTTAGTCCTTAATTGCATTCTTCAACATAAAGGAAATAATTATCGTACCTAACCTTCTTCCACACATCTTCGCATGCGTCAAAAATATATATATTTTTAAAAAATAAAAATAAAAAAGAATATATAATGGGTTAGAACAACTAAGTTAGTGGAGAGAGAAAACTGGGTTATGGAATTTTTTTTTCTGAATAAAATTACATTTTATAATTGCTATAATTGCCCTTGTGATCTAATTAGTTCTTAAAGTTTTTAAAATTTTTATGGTCATTTTTGTCAAAAATTTGATTTTGACTAACAAAACCTTTTCTCTTAATTTTCTAACTAGCAGAGCTCACCCACTATGTGTTTGTGTGGAGAGAAGTTAAAGGTAGTGGAAAAACTTCTCGTACAACTACCAGATTTTCTGTTTTTTTTTTTAGAGAAAATTAGCTTTAAACCCTATTTTACAATTATTTATTAGGTTAAACCCAATCACTTTTTCTTTTCAATCTACACCTAATCCACATCATGAAACATTCCTTACTAAGTAGATTGTTCAATTAATACAATCTTCATCCACTTTTGTGTTCCCATTGTACCTTTTAGTAGTTTGTAGAAAGTCATATGGAAAGAGTTAATCATATGGCTTAATTTGTGCATACTTTGATTTCAAATTTTTTTTTTTCAAAACTTTTATATAAGCACCATGATTTCAAACTATAGAGATACTAGTTCATATTCCATAAGACCAGAAGAAAGAAGTAAGAAAAAATTTCAAATTATTGTTGTGAACTTGTGTATCACCTATGCATTCGTGATCATATTCTCTTTCTAATTTTTGGCTTTCAAAAGTGTGGTATCTACTAATTAATAAGGTATGTTATTCATTAGATTTAGTTTTTTCAAATCTTTTCTTTTTTCATCATTCTGCCCTGAATCTTTTGGTAAAGTATCTTGTTCTAAGTTTGAACTTTTCCTTTTAATTGTATATTGTCATATTAATTTGATGGTTGTTCATTCTCAATTGTTACCTAATAGATAGGTGTATGCATATAGGGATAAGTTAGAGATTCAACCTAAGAAATATGGTCAAATCGCATTGATATATAGAATACCTAAGAAAGAGGTTGATGTGAAAAATGAATCATAGGTTGATATGAAAATTCCCATAAGTGAGGTTAGTTAAACTTACACGTCTAATCTTTAGGTTGTAATTAGGAAACAAAAATTCTATTAGCTAGGTTAAAAACTTAAGCCTCTACCTTTAAGTCAATTTGCAAGTAAATGCATGGATGAAAAACATAAATCTAGAGTTGTTTTGCAAAACACAACAGATAAAAACAACTAATACTAATTAGGTGAGTTTCAAAACGCAAAATTTACTTTTAAAATAGAAAGTTTAAATTGCCAAAAAGTAAATTCTAAATTCAATTAAATCTATAAAATTTTTGAATTAAAAAATGTGCAAAGAAAAACTCCATAATTCTAGCCATAATGATGAGTAGAAGGAAAATTGCTGGAATAATGGGACTAATAAAAAAAATCTACAATTAAGGTATTTAAAGAGGACGTTAATCTTGCTAGTTGTTTTATGTTTATCAGATTTAAATAGTGGCAATATGTGTAATTTTCAGAAAAAAAAGACAATATTTTATCCTAGTTGGCATAATTGGGTGTAGATTGAAAAAAAACTAATTGATGGGTTTTTTCCACTAAATTTTATAGGAATTGGGTTTATAATGACTTTCCCCTTTTTTTATTCTTTTGTTTTCTATTTTACAATTTACTATATTATCCTTATTGATTAATTATATGATTTATATCGATCTCATAGTTTTTTAATACATAAAGGTTAAATTGATAAAAAAATCAGTTTTGGATAACAAGCTCTCTTCTCTTAATAGTGGTATAGGTAATCTAGTAAAAACACACCCGTTGGGTGTGAAAAATTAATTAAATGGATATGAGAAAATTTATCAAAAAAGGTGGGGAGTTACTATAGATAGTGGGGAGTGTTTTATGGGTGAAATGCATATAGTGTGAAGTTATATGCAGAGAAGTGAATTTCTTTTTCTTTTCTTTTTCAATTTTGATTTTGTTATTTATCTTCTTATCCCTTAATTATTAAATATAGTTTTGAATTAATATATGATGTAAGGATTCGGATTCAAATGTAATTTCACACTCACCTTCGCTAACAAAGTTTCTTCTCTTAAATATAGTCTAGATATTGGCTATTGGCGTTTGAAGAAAACAAAATCATTCAAACATAAAATTTAGTATGTTTTATGAGAAAGGGATAGGTGCAGAAAACATAAAATTTAGGGATTCCCCATAATAAGGAATGAGAAAGCGGAAATGTTGGATTTGATAATTTAAAAAAAAAAACTAATATTTTTGGTAAAAATAGCGTTTAAGAGATCTGTTAGAGATATTAAGTCTGTTATATTATTTATATTTTTATTAAGAGAAGAGACTTTATTCTATTTAGAAAAAATTTAAAATCCAAGCATTCTCTCTTTGCCACACCTAAACCCTAGGAATCCTAGCTCCCATCTCGACTTTGCTGTGTCGCAGATTGCATCTCCCTCGACCTGTTTCATGTCGACCATTGATTCAGTGACGGAAAACCTCGCTACCTCGTTGGCTATTGCTAGCAATGAGATGATTGATATATCAAGATGCCCAGAGGAGGAGCACAGAGTAACTCACAATCCCATCTCTTAGCGCGACCTCTGAAGGCAAAGACTGTGACCGTCTTTTATTTGAAGCGTCACTTTCATCGAATTTGGATCCTTGATAGAATCTTCAATGTGCAATAGCGTGCTCCTAATCAATTCTTGTTCTCTTTTGAACTTCGTAAGGATTGCAATAAGGTTTTGAAGGCGATTAACTGAATAACCAGTTCTTCTGGTGCAAGTATCGAATATGCTGCTGACATTTGACAAAAAGTGACCATTATCAATGTTGCTTCATCTTGGTACTGGTCATAAGCTTTTTTATTCAACTACTGAAATTAGGGTTAGGGTTTCACATAATATTTCAAAACTTTTTTTTGTTAAAATAATCTATCAAGTTTGTACAATGGGTTGAATATGAGGTCCATTTTTTTGTGAAAAAAATCTATCAAGTTTGTACAAGGGATTGAATAGGAGGTCCATTTCTTTTTGAGAACCTTGTTGGCAAATGCAAGAGCTGCAATCTTGTATTTCATGACAATGAAATTTGCCCTGTAGCCCACTGGAAAAACATTGTTGAAAAACAGGTGGCAAGAAGGCTAGAATTACCGAGTCCTTTTTGATAAAGTAATCTGGGGTTCACATCCAAAACTAATATCCAAAACCAATTGGCAATGGATGAAGGGCCCAAACCCTTATAAACCCATAGGCAAAGTCCCATTTTTCCTATGTGGGATGTATATATTCTCAACACGCCCCTGCACGTGTGACGAATTTTCAAGTCATACACGTGGACAACTTGGGTGACGTGGAGCCCGTGTGGTCATTAGGCATGCACACGTGGGTAACCTGCTCTGATACTATGATAAAGTAATCTGGGGTTCACATCCAAAACCAATTGGCAATGGATGGAGTGACCCAAACACTTATAAACCCATAGGCAAGATCTCATTTTTCTCATGTGGGATGTATATATTCTCAACACTTTTTTAGGGCTACAAGGAAATAGTTCTGGGATGGCATATTTTGGTTCCAAAGGTTACCTACTTCCATTTTGTCGCCACTGGGAAGATCATTGTTTGGTGGACCTGAACCAAGCAAAGTGCCTATTGTGATTACGAGTGCACAACTGAAGCCAATTAGTACTGATAACTCGTTGGCCTTAGTGTATGTCGAGGCTCAACAACAATCCAAGAGGGAACTCTCATACACCACCCTTAAAAAGCTTCAGTTTCTCATGCCTAACCTGCTTGAAGGAAAGACCAGTCCAATTACTCCTACAAAGAAAGTGAAACTGTTGGAATTCACCTCTAAATTCACAGTCATATCTTTGGGACTTGAGAAAACATTAGGAAGCATGTTATTTCCAGCTGAGAGGATGATCTCCCGAAATGTACAGGTTGAACAACCAAGTGCTAAGAAGAAAAGTGTAAGGCCTTTGGACTCAAAAAACAAAAACCCCTTTGAACTAAAGAAGGTGCCTGTTGATGAAGTTTTGAGCATGCTGTACTTTGGAAAACCTTCTAGCCTTAGCTTGAAAGGCCAGGAAAAAGTGTAGGTTAGTGTGGTGCTATGCCTATATGTTTTGTCTTTGATTTTCTCCATAGATATAGACTTTCTTAATAAGTAAGCGTTGTAAAGAAACTCTAGTTCCACTTCCACCTAAGCAGGGTATGTAACCCTGAGCAGACTCGTCCACACACATACACACATTAATACATTATCTGTTATATATTATATATACTACCTAAACGTCTATACCATTTATTTGCATGGACGGTGCAATCACCCCTAAATGTGTATACCCTTATGATTTTCTACAGGAAAGAAGAGTAACACAATAAAAACTATCATCATCATCATCATCATCATTGTGGTTGTGATTGCTTTTGTGACCATGTTTCTCGGTGGCACTTGCATTTTCTTACAAGTTAAGAAACCATGGGTAAAACTTGAATGTAAGTTAAACCATCTCTGGTTTGGAGGATGTATTTGTCTCATTAGTTTGATGTTTTCAAACAGATTTTTATTTAAGTTAATTCTTTTTTTCTTCAGATGATCGTATTTCACAAGAAATGAGTTTCGTGAATTCATTACAATATGACTTTGAAATTATAAGATCTGCAACAGATGACTTTTCTGATGCCAATAAGCTTGGTCAAGGTGGATTTGGAGATGTTTACAAGGTAACAAAACATTATATAGCTAGGTGAATCACCTTTTTGAGTAGCTTCTGCACCTCACCTTATGTACCAACTGATATAGCACAACCACGTCATTTAATAAACACTACAACAGAAAGTCTTTTTAGCGACCAAGTTTTTTGCGAGAAATTTATTTTCCTCATTAAATGTCACTTTTTACGAGGAATATTTCAATTCCTCACTAAATGTCATTAGGTTTTCTACGAGAAACATATTTTCCTCACTATACACCACTTTCTACGACGAATATTTCGGTTCATCCCTAAAGGTGACCAAAATTTGGTCTCCTAAATCTTCATGTTACTAGTGAGGAAATATGAGAGTTCACTGAGGAATTTTTTCATCGCAAAAAAGACATTCAACGAGAAAATTACAATTTCATCGTTATTAGTTTGGCGGAAAAGTATGTAAAACCCGCCAAATCAACGACGACAAAGCTATGATTTCCTTGCTAAAAGTCTGTGTTTTGCGATGAACTATTTTCTCGGCAAAAGAAGCATTTAGCGAGGAAAATACACTTTCCTCATTATTTGTTTGGCGGAAAATTATTTAAAACCCGCCAAATTCATCGACGACAAAGTTATGGTTTCCTCGCTAAAAGTCTGTGTTTTACGATAAACTATTTCCTCGCTAAAAGAATCAATTAGCGAGAAAATAACGATTTCATCATTATTTGTTTGGCGGAAAATTATACAAAATCCGCCAAATTCAACTACGACAAAACTATGGTTTCCTCGCTAAAAGTCCGTGTTTTGCGAGGAATGATTTTCTCGTCAAAAGTAGCCATTAGAGAGGAAATCACACTTTCCTCGTTATTAGTTTGGCAGAAAATTATGCCAAACCCGCCAAATTAAATGGCAACAAAACTATGGTTTCCTCGTTAAAAGTTCGTGTTCTACGAGAAACCATTTTCTCGTAAAAAAAGAAAAAAAAATAGCAACAAAATAACGATTTTGTCGTTATTAATTTGGCACAAAATTGGATAAGATCCGCCAAATTAAATAGCGACAAATGTGATCATTCCTCACTAAAAGTCTCATTTAAGTGACGAATGATTTCCTAGCCCTTTATATATTTAGTGATGATCTAATTATTTTGTTGTTGTAAATTTTGGTAGTTAAACTAGTATTTTGATCAAGTATGAATTATTATTTTTGATCAAGTATAAATAAGTATTTTTCTTTAGTTGATAAAAAAATAATTTTGCATCAATTGATATACGAACTTGCCTTGTATGTAGTATAACAATTGGATTGTAACATATCAGTTTCAATTAAACAGAAAGGTTGAAAAACAGAGAGAGAAAAAGGAGAAAAAAAAAAAGGGGTCTCCTAGGTACATAATTTGTTCACTGAAGAATTATGCAGCGATCTTACCAACTGAACTACCAAGACAAGACATTTGTTATACGTAGCTTTTATATATACACACACACACACACACATACATATATATATATATATATATGTACACATACATACACATATATATATATATATATAGGAATTTGCTCAAGTGCGGACGTCGGTACCGAATTTTCGGTACGGATTTCCAGTTTTCGACCACTTTCCGGCCACATTTTTACATCTTAACCGTTCAGTTTTTAGATCCTAGTGTATAGATCACCTCTACAAAATTTCAGCCAATTTGGTGATCGTTAAGGCATCCAAAACTGCATTTTACACGAACGGACCGAATCTGTCGAACCGGAACCGTTCGTATTTATAATGGTTAATTGCAGTTTTGGATGCCTTCACGATCACCAAATTGGCTGAAATTTTGCAGAGGTGATCTATACACTAGGACCTAAAAACTGAACGGTTAAGATGTAAAAATGTGGCCGGAAAGTGGCCGAAAACAGGAAATCCGTACTGTCCGCTCGGTACGGACATCCGCACCTGAGACGGACTGTATATACATACATACATACATCAATATATACACACACAACCTTGCTCAGGTGCGGATTTCAGCACCTAAGCAAAACGTACGGATTTCCCATTTTTACCCACTTTCCGATCATATTTTCACATCTTAACCGTTCAGTTTTTATATCCTAATGTATAGATCATCTCTACAAAATTTCAGCCAATTTGATGATCGTTAAGGCATCCAAAACTGCAATGTACACGAATGAACCGAATCTGTCTAACTGGAACCGTTCGTGTTTATAATGGTAAATTGCAGTTTTGGCTGCCTTAACGATCACCAAATTGGCTGAAAATTTGCAAAAGTGATCTATACATTAGGACCTAAAAACTGATCGGTTAAGATGTGAAAATATGATCAAAAAGTGGGGAAAAACTGGAAATCCGCACCTTTTGCTTAGGTGAGGATATCCGCAGCCAAGAAGGGCTGCATATATATATATATATATAGGAAGGAATATCTTTTTCTGGCTATTTTGAGAGATAGCTTATTAGACCAATTTTTCTATCGCATTTCGGCATCTCGACCGTTCAATTTTTAGGTCCTAATGTATAGATCACTTCTACAAATTTCTAGCCAAATTGATGATCGTTAAGGTATCGAACTAGACTCAATCAATAGACGAACTGAATCTGTCCGACCTGAACTGTTCATATTTATAATTGTAAATTGCAGCTATGAATGCCCTAACTATTATCAATTTAACTGAAAATTTGCAGAGGTGATCTACTCATATATATCTAAAAACTGAACGGATGAGATATTGATATGTGATCGAAAAGTTAGTCTAATAAGTTATCCCTTAAAATGGCAAAAAAAAAAAGGCATCCCTCACTAGAAGGGTATGTATATAATGTGTGTGTGTGTGTAAACCCACACGGCCGCACACCCTTAAGGCCGCCTCTATTTGCAGAAGGGTCTCGAACCCAAGATAGCTAATAACCCGCTTATTGATTCTGCCTCATTCATATCCACTCAAGAGCATTATTCTTCGAAGCGATTGTGCCTCGAATAGATTGCATCTCAAAGGGATTGTACCTAACTCGAATTTTTCCTTGAGCAAATTTCTCTTCACTCAGATCATCCTTGCAGGGTTCCATCCTATCGAGATTCTCCTCGACAATTTATTTCCTCCTCCACTATATATTCTCACCTCAACCAGATATTTCCACCTCAACCATATATTCCCGCCTCAATTGGATATTTCCACCTTGACTACATATCTGCCTCAACTAAATATTTCCACCTCGATTAGATAGCTCCATCTTAACAGGATATGTCCTCCTAAACAAGAAATATCCGTACTGATTTACTAAAATTATTCTCAAAATTGAATAACCTTATTGTTGCATCATGGCTAGCCTCTACCTTAAGCAAATCCCTAAAACATGTTTATATGTTTTGAACTTTTCCTATTCCTATTATATGAAGGAGCTTTCTCATTGATGATTAGTTTAGATTTTTTCTATTCCCACTAGATTAAGGAGTTTTCACATCATAATAGATTAAGAGTAAATGCTCCATAATAGATTTTTATATATTCCCAATAGAAAACTATTCTTTTTCCCGTTTAAGTTTGCAATGCGATTAACATGTCTAATTTCATAATCATTATTCATATTTTTTTCTTTTAAAAGTATGATCGAATATCATGAATCTCTCTACAATTTAAGATTTTCACAATCATAAAAATACCCTATACCCAATTTATTTTTATAAATACATTATTATTATTATTATTAATTTTTTTTTAACAGGGGATATTGTTATTTTTATAAAAGGCATATCAAAAAAATAGAGAAAAAGAAAACAATTAGAGAAGCGGGATAATGAAAACCTAAATGACCGAAGGCGGGGAGGAAAATAAATTGGCCCTAATTCAAAAGAAGAAGAAAAATAAAGATAAACCCTAAGGAGAACAGAATTCTATTTCTCGGCAGTCGCACGACCATATCTCTCATGGTTTTCTCCTCAAACTGCGTCTTTGTGGCTTCCTCTCTCAATCTCATATATCTTTGAAGCTCTCTCAGATCACTATCTCTCACGGAGGGTTATAAGAACGCGCATCCCAGTCGCCTCCTTCACTTCTCCTTCAGCAAAATACACAATTGCGGTTCTCAAATCTATTCATCCACTGCCAACAACAACGTCAAGGTCATTCTGCTCTGATCTTGTGTTAAAAGATGTTAAATTTCAATATTGATGTCATTGAATTCTTTTAAATGTTTGACGGATGCATATGGGTTTTTTGTAATTGTGGGTTTCTCTGATATGTAATCTTTATGAGTTGTTGGGTTTCGATCTGTTGCGATCATAATATATAATTGAACAAATATCTTAAGCATGTTTGTGTTCTGCTCTAGGTGGACTCCCATGTTTTACTTAATTGGTTAACCCATCAAGTATTGTGATTGCTTTTGGATTTCTCTCTTGATGATTTTGTGATCTGGGTATTTGAAAAGTTTTGATATTTCTAGTTAATTCAAGTTGCAACACTTAACTGCAACCTCTGTTACAATCAATAGTGCATTATAAGAATATAGTTGTCGAAGGGGCATTATGAATACATGGCCCAATCTTTTGTTAATGGATATTAAATGGTAGTGCCAAGACACTCCAAAATAACTTCTATGATCTCCTTGCTTTCCTTATGTAGAATACGTACATCGAGTTGTAAGAGTGAAGAATTCATTGCAATTGATCCTTAAGGTTTACTTATGCTTTTGCGCAGGAAAGAGTCAGAGCATTTCCAAAATTTAGCTCAAGTTCAAGATTCTAAGGTAATTATTTTATTCTGTGTACTCAGAATTTTTTAGCTTTCATTTTAGTCTTGCAATTAGTTACTTTATTTCATGATAGGATCTATATCAAACTTCTATAAAGCCAAAAAATTAATGGTTGGAATCCTTAATAAAGGGAGATAGTATGTAACTATGGAGGAGATCTGTAGATGGGTTTATACGTGTCTAAAAGAACATATAATGGAATGTCTTATGGTGTTTGGTGAAATGGGGGGACTTCTGCAACGAGCTTACCCTTGGCTTCATAATGGGTGAAATAATGAGTGGCTTAAACCATTAGACTAAGGTCATTATTAACCAAATAATCATTAGATCATAGGGGGACTGGGTAGTGGCTTAGGCTATGTCCATAGGGTACTGGCTTTATATATGCTAACATCTGTTCCTTATATGTCTAATGATCTGCATCTTCTGTGATTTTTATTGGTGTTTGTGTCAGTAAGACTAACTGGGTCTGCTAATTTAAATATTTCTTAAGCTATTGGCAAATTATTTAATTGCTCGGGTTGTACAATTGGGTCCTCAAATTGTTTGGATATCCAATGTAGTTGTAGTTTTGGCTCTTCTTGTGAGTCTTGTAAGTTAAACTTATTTTATTTTTCTTATAGTAGCAGTGGCGAAATGTCGAAACGTCTTCATTCTAATGTTTCCGGTGCCCAAAAGGCTAATGTTGGTATTTATTGTACAATTTCTTTGCTACAAACATAGTATGTAAATATAGAATTGTTTTATTTATTTCACTCATGATTACTCAAAATCATGTCAAATGAACAGGTGTCACTGTGACAAAACGGTTACGCATACAAGCAAATGAACCTTCACCCCCAACTTCTTTGCAAGATGAACTTGATGTTCCTGATATGCCTACCTCTAATAGAACTACCCAAAGGGCTATTGCTAGTACCATTATCCAAAGGCCTACTGTTGGTAAGTTAGACTCTGACCATTCTGAATTAAGTTATATATATTCTTTCTGGGTCTAAAACAACTGCTGCAATCTTAAGTTATTTCAACCTATGACTTAATTCAGAACAAAAAAATAAAATAGAAATCATAAGTTAAAATTACATTGATTATAACAGGTGACTCAATGAATGCACACATTATGCGCCAAACTACTAACCAGCCATCAATAAATGCTACAACTGAAGGGTTGAATGATGCTAGGAATCAGTCGATATCTAAGGATCTACTACAGGTACTCATTGTGTTGCATTGTTGTATTTAAAAATGGAAGGAAGTAACACCAGAAGATAAGACAAGTTTGATCAAAAGAATAACTATGAGTGATTTTTTTCCCTAAATATTTATATTATTTTATTATATAACTATAGTAAAGTATTTTGTCTGACATTAAATTATTTATATGTAGACTAAGTACGACATTGACATGTCTCTACCTTGGGTTAAGAGATATGTGAATAAATCTTTTGGAACAGTGCTTACTAATTTCCATTATAAGTTGAAGAAACATTTTGAGCAATTCTCAACAAAAGAGGAAGCATTAGAAAATAAACACAAATATGTTAAAAGTGAAGAAGAATGGGTTTTTCTGTGTACTTATTTTTCTAGTGAAGATTTTCAGGTATGTACAAGTTTGTTTGTTCTTTTTATTTTTGCTATAGTTGCTTTTCAAATACTACACTAATTTTGTTAATAATTTCTACATTTTAGTCTTCTTTTGAATGATAGGAATAGAAACTTACAATTCCAAAATAATTATTTGATATGTTATACTTTCCAGATTGTTTCAGAGAAAAATTCTATTAATAGGTCACGTTTGAAATATCACCATAAAGCAGGGTCGAAGTCTTTCATGTCGCATCAAGAACAGATTGTGAGTTATCTATATAGTTTTGTTAATTAATATATTGTACCTATTATACATGAATGTCTTAACAACATTTTTTTGTTTAATGCAATAGGCTGCACAAACAGGGGAGATGCTAAGTGCAATTGAACACTTTGAAATGGAGTACAAAAGCATTAAAAAAGGTTGGGATTTGGGAGCGAAAGAATTATGGGTAAGTGACCTATTGATGTATGTAATATAACTTGAATTATAGATGTATAACTATATGCATATTTATACATAGATATGTATTTATATAAAAAACGATTACATAGATTAAGATGATGAATATACCTCTTGATTACAAGAGATTATTTTGATTTACTAGGAACTAAGCAGAAACACTTAAATGTATTTTTTTTTATTTGCAGGATCAAATGGTTAAGATGCGAATTGAGACAACTCTTCCTGATGGGACTCGAACCATGAATGATGATGAAATATGCGCAAAGGTTCTTGGAATAAAATCAGGCTACATCAAGGGTTCTGGTTTTGGCCCTAGGCCTCCACCATCTAGCACTTCTCGATCATCAATAGATGAAATGTCTGAGAAGAATAAAGAGTTAGAAGATAAACTTGAAGAGACCCAAGATACTATAAAGGCTCAACAAGAAAAGGTTGATGCACAAAACATGCTGATCCAATAATTGCAGGAGCAAGGCAAAAAGTTTGAGGAGTTCATGGCAACTTTTATGAACCAACAAGTATCAAGTTAGTTATGCGTATCTAGGATTTAGTATCAGTTAAACAAGTTCATTGATTTTTAGATCCTTTTGAGTTCAGTCTTGACTTTAGACTATTCCAATTAGTAGTTATGGTAGACAACATTATGAATTATTATTTTGTTTCTTGCTTAACTAGTTTTGAATAAGAATCCTCTTTTTAGAATAAAATAACGTGTCGTCGGCAGGTCGTATTGTAATAAGAAGACAATCGCAATAAAAATAAATTTCCTCACTATAGATTAAAATCAATAACGACAAATTTTTTTTCTCTCACTATAGACTGTAGATCTTACACCGACGGTAAACACATTCCTCATTGTTGATTATCTTTATCGAGAAAACGTTTTCTCATTGAAAAGATCAATTTTACGATGAAACAAAATTTCCTCGCTAAAAATAGTTTATAGCGTGGAAAAACTTGGTCGCCAAAGCTATTTATAACGACGAAAATATTTTCGTCCCAAAAACTATAGTTCCAATGCCGATAGAAAAAATATTCCTCGTTGTTGAGTATCTTTAACGAGTAAACTTTTTCTGGCTGAAAGAATACATGGTACAGTGAAACAAAATATCCTCGCTGAAAACGGTTTACAGCGAGAAAAAACTTCCTCACCCAAAGCTTATAACGACGAAAATTCGTCGCAAAAAAACTAATTTAAATATTTTATTTATTTATATTTTTTAATTTTTAATTATCATTGGCAAGGAAATGATTAATTTCGCGAGGAAATCTAGTATGTCGGAAAATATATTTGACGACTATTTTCTAATCTTCGAACTTTTTTAATGAGAAAAAAGTACGGGTTTGAGTGAGGAAAGAAATTGTCGCTATAGAATAACAGCGAGATAAATTAATTTCATCACGAAAATGGTTTGACGAGGACATTATTTTTTCGTCGCTGAAGCTTTTCTTGACGAGCATTCTCCGACGAATTGAAGACGAAAAAAATTTCCTCGCATAAGTACTTTGGCGACGAAATGTCTGTTTTTAGCGACGAATTTGTTCCTCGCAAATGATGTTTTTTGTTGTAGTGAAATTTCTCTGATAGGTTGGACTTTGTGCTATATCAGCTGTCACGGAAGGTGTGATGCAGGTGCTACTCACATAAGTGGTTCATCTTACATTATTCTTATTTTTTATTGCAATTGCAATTATTTTTCTATGAAATGAGATTATGCTTTGATATGTTAATAGGTAATTTTCAATTGCTCTCTTGTACTCACAATTGTGAAAAATTGGTAAAATACTTTTGTTTTGGTGAGCTTATATGGGATACAAGTATACGCTCCATAATAGACAAGTCCAAACACTATAACAAGAATATATTCCCAACAACTTTTTTCTTTTATATAACTATTGTTTTTCATTTCACAAACTCATTTTCAGGGTAGGCTATTAAATGGACAATATATTGCTGTGAAAATGCTCTCTAAGAGTTCTAAACAGGGTGATCGCGAATTTAAAAATGAAGTCATGTTACTTGCTCCGCTTCAACACAGGAACTTGGTCAAATTAGTAGGCTTTTGCATAAAAGGAGGGGAAAGGCTCCTCATTTATGAATATGTACCTAATACAAGCCTTAATCACTACATTTTTGGTATGTTATCCTCTATTCCTCAGTATATAAATTTCATACTTATAATTTCTTTGAGATTTTATATATGTTAGATAAAAGTAAGATACACAACAATTAACACAGCCACACATTACATCTGTCTAACAAAATTATTTTTAGATCATATCAATCATGAACATTTGGATTGGGAAACACGTTACAATATCATAGGAGGAATTGTTCGTGGTCTTCTTTATCTTCATGAAGATTCTCGAATACGAGTTATTCACTGCGATCTCAAACTCAGCAACATTTTGCTAGGTGAAGATATGAACCCTAAAATTGCAGATTTTGGTACTGCAAGATTGTTTGTCAAGGGTCAAACTCAAGGAGATGCAAAGACTATTGTTGGGACCGAGTAAGTATACATGGTAGTATAGTACTCTAACTTTTGCTTTGTGCTTCCAAGAACCGAAATACTTGCATATTTAATTTGATGTAATCATGCAGTGGATATATGGCGCCAGAATATGTAAATCACGGTCGCTTTTCTGTCAAATCAGATGTCTTTAGTTTTGGCGTGATAGTTCTTGAGATAGTCAGTGGTAAGAAGATTGGTAGTTTTCGAAATGGAGACAATGCAGAGGACCTTTTAAGCTATGTGAGTAAGAATATATAATCAAGTTGTTACATCAATTCTCCATTATTATCTCGCGGACCCATTTTGGCTGCTGTAGGAAAACGTAATAAGTTGCACAAATCTTTTCTTATATATATATATATATATATATTTTGTAATTTTTACAGGCCTGGAGAAATTGGAGGCAGGATACAATTTTAAATATCATAGATCCCATGTTGACAACAGGCTCAAGAAATGAAATGATCAGATGCATCCACATTGGTTTACTATCTGTCCAAGAAAATGCGAATGACAGACCAACCATGGGTTCTGTTGCTTCCATGCTTAACAGTCATTCTCTCATACATTTAGTACCCTCAAAACCAGCATATTATTCGCAATATAACTCTGAATCAGATACATTGGAGACGAGACTTACATTAACAGGCAATGTTACGGAACGCTATTAATTAATAAATCCAAAAGCTTTCTGTATGTTTCAAATATTAGCACCCACGCTAGGGGCTGAGTATTTTAATTTAATACGATTAATGAGGATCCTTGTATTTGTTCAAGTGATCATTTAAGCTACGCTGGTTGCTTCCATCAGCAATCAAAATAGGTGCAGAACGTGTAAATGCTTTTGCAGTTTATTTTTATTTTTATTATTATTATTATTTTTTCATTGAACAGATGGTTTAGCTGGGTTGAGGTCACATGTTAATGGTTAAAGTTTTGGGGCCGTGACCACTTACCCCATTTTAGCCTAAAAATTGCCCACTTACTCCACTAAGAGTTTTTTAACCCCATTTACCCAATCTAACACCTAGAGACAGTTTTGCCCCTATTATTTAACTCTATCCTCTCAGACTCTCTCTCTCTGTGCCGCGCCCCATCTTCGGCTTCGCTCTATCTCTCTCCCAACACCGCCCAAATACCTCTCTCTCTGCAACTGAAATCCGGCGTTCAACCCAGGCCTTCGGCGACTCAAACCATGACATCAGCCCGCCGGATCTCTACTCGTCCATGTCTCCGAGCCCGAGGTCCTCCAATTCATAAATCATAGGCGACTGAATTCGATCAGACCCGGCGGCCTCAAGTTCCCGTTCAAGATGTTTCTTGGGTGGGGACTTAAAATATTTAGTCACAAGGTTTGGCACTAGCCTGTAGGGAGTCCCCCAAGTTCCCTTGCAAGAGATGTCTTGAGCGGGTTACGCTGTAGGTAGCTAATCTACAGTGCTCCCAATTTAACCCGTAAAGGTTAAAGAAAACCTCCGAGTACCGTTGGGGGACTTGAGCCTCCGATACCCGATGGGGTAGAATGAGGGTTGGAGCCTCTGGTACCCGATGGGATAGAATGAGGGCTAGAGCCTCTGGTACCGGGAAGGATAGAATGAGGGCTCCATACCCAGAAGGGTAGAATGAGGGCTGGAGCCTCTAGTACCCAGAAGGGTAGAACGAGGGCTGGAGCCTCTGGTACCCGGAAGGGTAGAACGAGGGCTGGAACCTCTGGTACCCGGAAGGGTAGAACGAGGGCTGGAGCTTCTGGTACCCAGAAGGGTAGAACGAGGGCTGGAGCCTCTGGTACCCGGAAGGGTAGAATGAGGGCTTGAAGGGTTGGTGGTGCATGTCCTCTACGTGGGGCAGGCTGAGTTGCGCAATAAATGCTTGTGTCCCATCAACTGACGGTTTTCGAGAAGTGGGACACTTGTAGTGATCCTGTGGTTGAGGGCCTTTCGGTTTCAACGGCCATGATGCTTTGGAGATTGAATTTAAGAGGGAAACAGACTGTTTCCCTTCGCACAAATTGCGAATTTCTGAAAACACTGAGAATCTGTGTTTTGCTTTTTTTCTCTCTGCTTGCTTCTGCTGTTATCGCTGTGAAGAGTAAAGACGAAGGCTTTGAGGCTCAATCGTGGAGAAAGCTTTGGCCAGAAGAGCGACTGTAGAAAAGAGGTAAGAGAATGTGGTTTGGGTTTTTTTTTTTTTTTTTCATTTTGCTCAATTTGGTATGTTTGTGGGTTTTCATTTTTCTGGGTTTTGTGTGATTTGCGTGGGATTTTTGTTTCTTCGATTTTGCTTTTGTTTCTGGATCTATTTGGAATGAATAGTGAGAAAGTGGGTAAAATTGCTATGGCCAATTTGTGTATTCTAGGTTTGTAGGTGTTTCTGGGGTTGTTTTAATTTTTTTTTCTTCTTGTTTGATTTTCTGGGTTCTGAAAGTGGGGGTGATCCGCGCTTTCACCAAGCCCTAGGTCCTGAATTTAGGCTAATCCTTGTGTTTCTGATTCCAGATATAGCGAATTTTGAGGTCCCAGTTGACATAGTTCTAGGATGGAATCAGAAACCAAGGCTGGGGATGCGGGGTCGTCGTATCAGTCTTCTGCTAGGCAAGCGGAAGCGGATATCGACCGGTACTTAGAGAGAAGTAGAACCGAGAAGGAATTAGCGGAGAATACAGGATCCTCGACTGGGTTGTTCTCGGAGAGTAGTGAGGAGACCAGCGAAGGTAAGAGCGAGGATGGATCTGCAGAGGCGCCGGTAGTCACAGTGGCTATTCCCGAGGGCATCCCAAAACCTAGGTACACCTTAGTAGACAGGACCGTATGCGACGAACCCGAGAAAAGTATGACTATGAAGGAGATCATCGCCATGAGATTGAAGTGGGGAATACCGGACGAGGTAGAGCTTAGGCCTCTCAAGGCTGGAGAGATGGCTGCGAATCCTCCCTCGGGATGGGTGGCGCTGCACAAGAACCAGCTCCACCAAGGGCCATCGCTACCGCTGCCCCGGTGCCTACAGTATCTTTTGCGGATGCTGAACCTATCACCGGGGCAGTGGCCTTCCATAAATGAATTTTCGATACACAGGGTTCTATACTCAAGGAAGCAATCGTGTATAGGTACCGTGACGTTTGCCGCCAGGCACTACGAGCCCTTAGTTACCGATATGCCTACCTCAATGAGCAAAAGGTGGAGGAATAAAGTATTTCTTACTGGAGGGCGGTGGCAAATTAAGAATAAGAAGTGGCACCTGACCGGTACTTTCCAAGCTATCGGGGACCAAGCCTATTCATTATCCGAGTTGGAAAGGAAAAGGATAGCCCGGGTATACGCTGTTTGGAGTGAGGAGGAGAGAAGCTCTTATAGATTCATCCGGCACGCCATACTTGATAGGCTAGGGTTAGGGAGACTCCTCGGTGAGGCTTATATTTCTGTTAATATGTGTATGTGTATGTCATAGTTTCCTTTTTACTTTAGTGACTGACTTTCGAATTGATTGTAATGAAAGCGCCGAAAAGGAAGCCCCTGAAAGGTAAGGAGGACGACATAATGGACGATAACCAGTTGATGGACATGTTAATGAGCCAGGGAGAAGACGCCCTTCACATTGAAGTCGACCTAGAGTCGAAGGCTACGGGTCACTCCGTTGAAAAAACCCTACTGGAGATCACTGATGGAGGATACGAGGAGCCTGACCCTGATGCTCCCGTGACCCAAGTCGAGCAGCTTTTTGCCGGGAATGTTGTCACCATAGATGATCCCGAAAGGGAAAAGGTACCGGTTGCTGTATCTCTCTCTTCTCGGTCCGCTGGAAGTGATGAAGTCTTGCTTCCAGGTGAGAAGAAGAGATCACATAGGCACCGGCACTGAAGCGAGGATAAGCAGGAGGTGACCTATACCGGCCGGGATGTCAAAGAATCTGTGGCGAAGAGACAGAAGAAAAATCAACTAGGACCAGAGTCGCCGCTCTCGCTTGGCATGTTGTCTCCTACCATACCGATAATCCCTAAGAAGCTCATTAAACAACTGTTGAGCGAGTACAGGGTTGCTGGTGAAAAGTTCGTGCGGTCCATGCTAGCCGACCTGAAGGATATAGACCTCGATCGGGTGCGGGCCAAAGACAATACCCCGCAAGAGAATCGTCGCCTTGCTCGGGAGTCAATGATGCGGGTATGGGACTGCTTTACCCTTGTCTAACAATTTTTTACGGTGTTGCTAACGGTATGTTTGCAGGCACTTTTCAATGTGTACGCGATTGATGCCAGCGAGGAAGATACGCACCTGAAGGAGGAGGTTAGCAATCTCTCCGGGCAGGTGAAGTATCTGCATGGGGAGAAGGCTAAGCTGGAGAAGGAGCGGGAGTCCTTGAAAGAGAAGATTAAGTCCTTGACTCCCATGGTTACCGAGCTGGATGCGGCGAAGCGACGAATCGCGGAGTTTGAGGGCGAAATGTGTGAGGCGAGTGATGAGGTGAAGAGTGCTCGGGACTCTGAGAAAGAAGCTGCAGAATCTGCCAAGTCATGGAAGGCGAGGGCAGATCATTTGGAAGAGCGCCTTCCCGTGGAGAGGCATGAGGCCGTGGAGGAGTACAAGGGCTCCCAACAGCTTATTGATAGGTTAGCTGCTGCTCAAGACAAGGCCGTGATCATGAAGTTCAAGGAGTGGGTGGCAACCGGGTACCTAGATGAAACCAAATTCAGGCGAGGACTTCTTGAGAAGAAGAAGAAGAAAGACCAGGAGGCGGCAGCCAAGTCTGGTGCCGGTGGATCCCAGAGTACCGCTCGCAAGCTACTCCTTAGGGAATAGATTTATATAACCATCACTTTTTTTTTTTTTTAGTAGAAATTATCCTTGCCTTGAACAATGGCTTAATTCCTTTGCTTGGTAGTCCGGGTTTTTTGTGAATGGAAATTTTTTGAACTTGAATGGAAATTGGAAAAGAATTAAAATTTCTAAGATTTTATACCTTGCCTTGAGCATTTACTTGCATCACTTATTACCGGAATAGAGTAACTGACAATAGCTATGTCCGGGAATGCCCGGTATAAGTAAAAAAGTGCTAGTAATGGTCTAAATAATTCATTTTTCCATTCAAGTACCACATGGTGGTTAATACAGAATGAGTACCCGATGGGTAGCTTGCCATAGCTGTATGGTCAAAAAGAAAAATCTAGGACAAGATGCTCCAGGAGCTACTTGTAATAATACCGTAGGAGCTGGGTATTCCATGGATGTCAGGAAACGACTCCGTCCGTGTCCCGGATGAGGTTGCGGGGCCTACCTCTTCGATGATCTCATAAGGGCCTGTCCAGGATGGATCCAGCCAGCGGGGCTCTGGGTAGACCTGCTTCATGACCCAGTCCCCCAACTTCAATGTCCGGGATTATACCTTGGCATCATAATAACGAGCTATCCTCTGCTTGTTTGCCAAGTTATGCATGTGTGCCACATCCCTTTGTTCCTCGAGTACATCAGCATCGAACTGTAGGCCCTCTGAGTTGGTACCCGCATTGAAGTATTCGATCCTGGGACTCTGGATTTTTGTTTCAATGGGAAGAACCGCTTCAGATCCGAAAGCCATACAGAAAGGGGTCTCCCCGGTGGCCTCCGTTGCTGTGGTCCTGATAGCCCACAACACCTCCGGGAGTTTAGCAGCCCAAAGACCCTTGGCTTCATCGAGCTTCTTCTTCAGTATCTTCTTGATTATCTTGTTGACAGCTTCGACCTGACCATTGGTCTGGGAGTGAGCCGGGGATGCATAGAGGATTCTAGTGCCCAAGTTTTCGGTGTAAGCCCTCAACTCATCTCTGTCAAACTGGGTACCATTGTCGGTGACCATGGTGTCCGGGACTCCAAACCTGCAGTAGATGTTCTTCCACAGGAAGTTTTTTACCTTTTCCGTGGTGATAGCGACAAGAGGTTCTGCTTCTACCCACTTTGTTTGGTAGTCTACAGTGACAATGGCGTATTTGAATTGTCCCACTACTGTGGGAAGTTTACCGATTAGGTCCAGGCCCCACTGGCAGAAAGGCCAAGGTGCAAGGAGGATGGAAAGGGCAATGGGCGGTGCCCTTGGGATATTCGCATACATTTGGCACTTGTGGCAAGAACTAGATATTGTTTGAGCTAGGGCCGACATGGTTGCCCAGAAATGTCCTGCCCTTAGGGTCTTGTGTGCAAGAGACCGGGCTCCAGCATGGTTACAGCATACACCAGCGTGTATGTCCTTCATTATTTTGTGACCGTCCTCCGGTTTACACACTTCAGGTTGGGGAAGCAGTAACCTCTTCTGTATAATTTTCCGTTCATGATCGTGTATCGAGCTGACCTTAGCTGGAGTCTCCTGGCCTCAACCTTATCTTCCGGTGCTAGACCGTCCACCATGTACTTTAAGATTGGGTCCATCCAGGAGGCTGTGTGGTCCACCGTGAATATTTCTGACACCGTTTTAGAAGTGCTAGGCCTTTTCTAGTATTTAGACCTTGGTGGCCCCGTAGGTAGGACTTGGAGAAGTTGCCGCAATCTTAGCATGGGCGTCTGCCTTGTCGTTCTCTGCTCTCGATATTTGGGTGAAAATGTAGGAGGTAAATCTCTGAACCAGTGCCCGGGCTAGGGCCTGGTAAGAGGACATGTGGGGCTCCTTTGCCTCGAAGTTACCGCTGACCTGGTTCACGACTAACTGAGAGTCACTGAAGATACTAAGGTGCTGGACACTTAGTTCCCGGGCGATCTATAGACATGCTATGAGTGCCTCGTATTTTGTGGCCTTGTTGGATGCCTTGAAGACAAATTTGAGGGCGTACTCGTAGACTTGATCATCCAGGCTAATTAGCAGGATACTGGCGCCATTTTTCCTTTTGTTAGACGCTCCATCAACATACAATCGCCAAGTGCTTGGTGGAGGTGGATCCTGGGCTGGTGGCCCAGGTGATCCCGGGGGTGGGTTATGAGAGGGAATTGACTCAGAAATAAAATCTGCCGCTGCCTGGCCCTTCATAGCTGTCCGGGGTTGGTACTTGATATCGAATTCTCCCAATTTGATGGCCCATTTAATTAACCTACCCGATGTCTCTGGATTATGCAAAACCTGCCTCAATGGGTGATTAGTGAAAACGGTGATCGAGTGTGTCTAAAAGTAATGTCTAAGCTTCCGGGCCGATACCAGGAGGGCCAATACTATTTTTTCAATGTCCGGGTATCTGGATTCTGCACCAATGTAACCTTTTCCGGTGTACTATCCTTAGGGCATGCTCGGTTGAGATTTTTGTAGTTCACACACATGCGCCATGATCCCAGAGATTTCTTTGGTACCATGATCACGTTGGCTAACCATCGGGGGTATGTCACTTCCCTGACAAAGTTGATGGCCATCAACTTCTTCACTTCAACCTGGATAGCCCAGTACTTGTCATGTGTGAAGGCTCTTCGCTTTTGTCTTACCGGTGCCGAGGAAGGAATAATGCTAAGGTTGTGCGTGGCTATCTCAGTTGGTATACCGAGCATATCCTCGTATGACCGGCGAAAGCCGATGCGTTAGAGCGGAGGAACGAAATCAACTCTTCCCTGATAACCGGAGGCAGCTTGGTGCCTACCTGACAGTCCTGTCCGGGAACTGCTCTGATAGTATTACCTCTTTAATGTCTTCCACGGCACAGGGCCGTTCTTCGTCAGATTTGGTATCATCTCTGGGATCCTCGTACCTGTCTGTCAGAGGGTTAGTAGCTACGGGCAACATCTCAGACTTTCCCTTGCCACGAGATACAATCAAAGAATACCATTGCCTCGCCGCAGCCTGATCACCCCGAATGGTGGCGATGCCAACCGGAGTTGGCACCTTCATTACTAACATGTGACCTGCAATGAAGGTTTTCAGAAGCCAGAGTGCCTGTCGACCCAAGATAACATTATAGGATGAGGTAGAGTCAACTACAATGAACTCTGCTTTGATGGTTGAACAATGCGGACTCTTCCCTACCTTGATCGATAGGTAATCTGATCCGAGTGGCTGGACGATAGCTCCTAAAAAGCTAATGAGGGGCTCATTATCATGTGACAGCTTGGCCCTTCCTCTGTTCAAAGCTTTGTATGCGTCGCGAAATAATACGCTAACCGAGGCCCCGGTATCCACGAGTACTTGGGACATTATGTAATGGTCCATTTGGAGCGTGATCAGGAAGGGATCATCATGGAGCATCTTCAGATCAGCTTCCTCCTGCTGCAGATATGTGACGGATTTCCACCCGGTACCTTCGTCTTGTTGCGAGGCCTTGTGGAAATTGAAAAATTTCGGGTGACCGAAACTAGAATTTCGCTTCTTCCTCTGGGGAGGCAACTCTTTCGAGCCCCCACCGTGGATCGTGAAGATCTGGCCGTACACGTCTATGGCTCCTATCTCTTTGCAGGTAGGTACCGCTGAAGCTTGCCCCTCTGGATAAGCGACTCGATAGTATTTTTTAAAGCCACGCAAAGATTGGTATTGTGCCCAGCATCCTCGTGATATGTATAGAACCTTCCGGTATCCTGCTGGGTAAGTTTACTCTTCGGGAACTTCCTCGGTGGTGGTCCAGGTATCTCATCCTTGTTCTCGTTCCAAATAGTCTCGTATGAAGCGTTGAGGATAGTGAACACCTCATACCAGGGTGGTGGTGGTGGTGGTGGTGTTCGTGGGGCCTATTGTGCCCTTCGCTCCCGGTGAGGCTGAGTAGTCCCATAATTGTTGGACCTGGACGATGACTCTTTGCTTCTCTTGCTCGAGGTATAGGGTGACCGGTCCTGACTATGGACCCACTCCCTCCTTCGTGGCTCATCCCTGACCACTAGGGCCGGGGTGGAAACCCTTAGCTCTGGTCTGGGGGTGTTCCCATACGTTTCGAATTCAGCCTGGGCGTGTCTGATGGTCGTAGCCATCAGCTCGTCATAGTTAGCGAAGGGTTATGATTAATCCTGTAGAGAAATTCTCCACGCCTTAAGCCCATCCTAAAAGCCAGCTCCGCCAGTTCCTTATTAAGGTCCCGACACTTAGCGGTAGCCGCCTGCCATCGATTAACAAAAGACTTCAAAGTTTCATTATCCCCCTGCTGGACCTTTAGCAGGCCCTTTGGGGTGTGTATCCCATCGGTACGTAAGATGAATCGAGCTACAAACTTGTCAGCTAGTTCCTTGAAGTTCCTTACAGAACTGGCCGGGAGTTCGTAGAACCAACTCAAAGCCTCCCCTGACAAGGTCTCCTGGAATATATTACAACACACCTCATCCGTATATCCCTTGGAGCTTGTTTGCGATCAGAAGGCCTGTAGGTGCTGGTATGGGTCTCCAACTCCCGTATAGTCAATCTTCAGTGGTTTTGATATATTCGCTCGAATGGCGTCTCTAACTTGTTGGGTGAAAGGACCCGGACGGTCCTCGTACGTGGTCATGGCTCTCTGGGTGTCCCTATTCTCTTTGGCCTCTACCCTTGCCTGCAGGGCACGCAAAAAGTTTCTCATTTGCAAAAGCAACTCCGTGTTTGGGTCGGTTACCGGTGGGTCACTTTGAACTGGCTGTGGTAACGGTGGTGGTGGCAGATGCCTCAAGCTTTCCGGGAACAAGTCTACCAGTACCTGGATCATCCGGTGACCACTTTCCGTAGACTGGGTTGAGACGAGGCCGGGGCCTACCATTACCGGAGCAGCATTTACGTCTGTTGCTACTTGGGATGCTCTAGCCAGGGCTTGGGTGAGTGCCTCATTGTACTGGTGCCTCCTGTCCAGTGCTCGGGCCAGAGCAGTGTTTTCATCTTCCAGCTTCTGCAGTCTTTGTTGCGAAAGGCGGTTTGTTTCCCTATCGGTTCTTTGTTGTTCCCGATCAATCCTGGCTTGTTCCCGGAAGGCTGCGATCTCCGCTCGCATAGACTCCAACTCCGATACCGGAGCTACCTGATCCAGGGCCTGCGGGTGTTGGGCGATTGGTGGATTGCCCATGCTCTGTGGGTCCAAGAATCCGAGACCATGCATTTCTCTTCCGACACTTGGCGTTTCTGCTGATGAAGTACCCGGAGAGAATATCAGTGCTCGGGCGACACTTCTACCCTCTCCTGCCGTTTCTTCCGGCTCGGTCATGATGGCTCACCCCTATCTGGCGCGCCAATGTTTCTGGTGGCTTTCTCCGGGTACCTCACACAGAATGCTATACCGTCCGGGATGCCGATCCAACTCCTAGATCCTGAATCAAGAATACAGCGTTAGAGGGGTAAACCGTAGCGGACGGTTTACACCTCTCCGATGCCTGAATGAAAAACTAATATATAAGAGTATCAAGTAAATAGTGGATAAAAGAGTTATTACCCGTCAAAGGTAGTTGTACTAATGCCTTTATACTCGAGCATGGGGAATGAGTCTCCCCTATCTTCGATGTGGGACATAGGTTGTTCTTCTGATGCCATATCAGCTCTCTTGTTTGTGTAATTAGATGGGCTGTGCCAGCCTTGCCCCGGCGCTAGGTGGCCGGGGTGACATCCCATACGAGTCATGCCATAGTGGGTTGTGAACCCGGCCCATGGTATAGTATTGGGGAGTACCGAAGGATCTTAATTGATAGTGCCAAACCTGGTGGAGACTTCCCTAGTATGTACAGTAGTGCTCTTATAATAGCAATAGCTATTGAATATGAGAGAAAATGTAAATTCTAGTCGCTTAGTTTATGATTACTTTCCCACCAAATATTGCTTAGTCTCAGTACCAATTGGTCTAGTACTCTAGTGACATTAGTGCTCATCTTGTAAGTGAAAGGTTTTAAATTCGACTAACAACTTAGTTGTTGTACATGCATTTCTATATTATGATTCCCTAAAACTTTGAGCATGGTTGGAGCAATTTTTTTATGTAGCTAAACCATAATATGAATATAAGATAGTACGTATTCCTACGAACACTATCAAAGTTAATTTTGCCTATTCAGTATTGCACAACAGATATGTAGCTCTTGGTTTCATTATAAGACATGAGAATGACTCATATTATTGCGGGTCCATGATTAACCAATTTATTTCCCTAAATTTTCATTATTAGTCATTTGCTGTCTTAAATTTTTAAAAGTTAATTCATGTTTGGACAAAAAAATTGACAAATTAATATGACAAAAATGTAGCAAATTGGCCAATTTTGAAAATATAAAATAACAAATTGGCAGAAATAATACTTAAGGTAGCAAATTAGCTAATTGTGAAAACCTAAGGTAGCAAATTGGCTATTATTTTTTTTTTTTTTGTTATGTTTTAATATAATTTCTGTAAATGTGTGGAAGTTCGATCAAAGCCAAATTGAAATTATCATTATCATTTCTGTTTGGCTGAAAATGATTCCACAGCCACTCATAATTTGCTCGTCTTTACTTTGACTTTGTTTACGCAGGTAAAGTACCAATGTGCATAGAAAATAAGGGTAGCTAGCTAGACTGGCCCTATGTTTGCTTCTATTATTTTTCTTTTGGTCGTGATAAATTTTATTAGTAAAAATAAGAGAGTACAGATTAAATATGTACTGCTGTTGTATTTATTTATTATTATTATTTTTTTTTTAGGTTTTTGTCTATTTACCCTAATTCTAGGGTCATTTATCTTACTTACTCTATTAAACTTTTTTTTATTTTTAATTTTTTCTTACCCATAAAGACTCTAATAAGGTTTTCCCTAATACCCAATTAAGTTTTTTTTTGTTTGTTTTTTTTTAGACTATTTTACCTTTCCTCATTTGTTACAGAGAGAGAGAGAGAGAGAGAGAGAGAGAGAGAGAGAGAGAGAGAGTGGAAGAGAGAGAAGTCATAGGAGACTTTGCCGGAGTTCAATCACTGGCCGCCGGATTCTAGCCAACGATCGTCGGATTTCGGTATCTGGCTTCCGCCCACCAGACTTCTCTTAAACTCTTGTCGGAGGTTGTCGGAGATCTCATAGCTAGGTAGAAGGTTTATTGCCCCTAGATAGACGTTTATTGCCTTCCAATAAACGTCTATTGCCCTCCAATCGATCTTTATAGGAGGGCAACAGAGGTTTATAAAATCTCGCCGGAAGTCTCCAAAGAGGTTGTTAGAGAACTCATATGGAGCCAGAGAGGTTTATTGTCCCCTCAATAAACCTTTATTGCCCCCCAATAGACCTTTCGGTTGTCAGAATGGGAACTAATCTCCCTAAATTTTGACAACAAAACTTTGATTAAGGAAAAAAATGAGGAAATTACATCAATTCAGAATATTTATTCCCCCCAAGTAGACCATTAGACCATATTACGAGATAATAAAACGTTTTTTTTTTTCCTTTTTTTTTTCTTGTCTTCTTCCCACAGTTTACCACCAAAAAAAAAAAACAAAGAAAAAAAAGAGGAATGAGCTAAATAACATGATCGATCCTACTGACTTTATACATATTTCCAAAAGCAAAACATAAGAAACAACCCCCATAATAAATCACCAGAAAATGATTGATCTATCTTATTCAATCCATGTTATATTGCTATAAGGTTTTTCAGTTTTTGTGATTGTAGATGGCTACATATAATAATAGTCGGTAAAAGTACAGAGGCCACTAAAAATATAGCAGCACTAAAGCCAGAAAGATATTAAGAGGAAAAAAAAAGGCATGCCATTTTGCAACCACAGGTTTGCACATCTATTTTTTTAGAAAAAAGTTTGCACATCGTTCTAGAAGTGTTAAGCTGAGGTTGAAGTTGAATTGAAAAGAGTAATGGACATATGGCCCCAAAAGGCTGAAACCCGCCAAGTCAAAAAAGGACATGTATGCTACCTACCTTTGATCTTTCTTTCCTCTCTTTCTTTTTTTTAGGAGAAAAGGAAATTAGAAAACAAAGCCCCTTGGGCAGCCAAGGTTTACAGTATCTAGCAGTAAGGCTGACGAGGCCGCAGCCGGAACAGAACCAAACCAAACTTTGGGAAAAGAGAGGGCATGACCCGTTGAGGCAATAGCATCCGCCACAAAGTTGGCCTTGCGAAAAACATGCGAGAAAGAAATGGTCTCGAACTTCGCAGCTAGATTGAGAATGTCTTGGATGAGGGACTTAAGTTTCCAAGGAGGGGTACAAGCTTTTTTTTATGCAGTTTATAATGAGAAGAGAATCACCCTCAACTTGAATTCTTGAGACGTTATGCAAAAGAGCCTGCATTAAACCATCTTTGAGCGCACATCCTTTGGCGACAGGAACTATAGTAGCACCAAGCCGTCGAGCTCCCGCTAAGAGAGAGCTACCATTAGAATCTCTGATGATGTACCCCGCAGCTACATGGTTGAGATTCTTGACCGAACCATCAAAGTTGAGTTTGAAATAACCAGCTAGAGGAGAATTCCAATGAATAGTAGTCATGGAGGTAGGGACTTTCTTTACGGTAGACTGATTGCTACTTCTGAAATTTGAACCAACAGTAGTTGCAGCAAGAGAGATGCTGTTTGGGGAAGCAAGAGTGTTGTTGAAAACTAGGTTATTCCTTGCCCCCCAAATTTGCCAACAAATTAATAAGCAGTCTTCAATATTGCAGGAGAATCCTTGGTAAAGAGGGAAAAGATCCAATCAGAGAGACTGGAAAAGTTTGCTGCAGCAGGAGGATTTGGGACGGAGCTCCAAACACTGTTAGCAAAGGAACAAGAGTGGAACAAATGGTTGCAATCTTCCAAACCTGTTCCACAAAAAGCACAAGTAGAGATAATAGACTGATTATAACGAGCAATGAAAGCCCTAGTTTTCAATCTCCCCTGCAAAAACAAAAACAGCCAAGCAAAGATTTTAACTTTCAGGGGAAGATTAAGTTTCCACAATTTATTGAAGAAAGTTGACTGGCTATGAAAAATAGGACTACACTGGAGCCAAGTAGCAGATTTTATGGAAAAGGCAGCATCTGCTACGGGACCCCAAGCAAATTGATCTTGTAAATCAGAAACAGGAATAGGAATGCTAATTATATGATCAATAATATTTTGATCCAGACAAGAGCTAATTTGTCCAAGTTCCAGCTTCCATAAGTGATGTAATCACTTACAGATTCATTCAAATCCACAATAGCCTTGACATTATCATCCAAAAGATAGTATAAAGGGAAATCGAAAGCCCAATTAAAGGTCCAGAATTTGACATCCTTACCAGAACCAATAATCCATCGCATTCCCTGAAGGATAAAATCACGAGAATCAAGAATACCTTTCCAGGCCATCGAATGATTAGCCCGCTTCTTTAGATTAAAAAAAGAGTGCTTTCTTAAATATTTTTCTTAACCAAATGAGCCCACCAATTTTCTTTGTCAGTTAATAATTTCCAACCAAGCTTAGCAAGAGCAGCATTATTGAAAAAAGCAGAAGGTCTAACACCAAGACCACCCTAGTTCTTGGGTAAGCAAACCTGGTTCCAAGCAACCGGGGGGCTTTTCGAATCATTAACCCAGAAAAAATTCCTCATTTCTTTGTCAATGGAACTAGTGACCTTGGGGGGACACCTGAAACAGGACATAATATGGTTACGAATACCAGATAAATTTGATTTGATTAGAGTTAATTTCCCTGCTCTGGACAAAGTATTGCTTTTCCAACCACTAAGTTTCTTGGAAATTCTAATGAGGAGCCCTTTAGCATTCATGGGATCCTTCCAGAAAACAATGTTCTGAATCCCCAAATATTTTCCAATGGAACATCTATGACTTATCTCAAGAATAGCAGAAATATTTACTTTAACATTGGAAGGAACTTTAGAAGAGAAATAAATGGACGACTTATCGAAAATAATCTTTTGGCCTGAAGCAGAAGCAAACTTTTGGAGAAAACCATTTTTTAGTTAAGATGCAAATTCTACTTTAAAAAGGGAAAACACCAACCTGGAGGAGATTCGAACCTTGATCTCACGTAGAAACAGTATAGATCGAGAGAGAGAGAGAGAGAGAGAGAGAGAGAGAGAGAGCAAAAACAGCCTTCCCATCACCCTAGAGTCTCCCGAGCTCGCGGGACCTTCCCGTAGCCGAGGAGGTGAAATGTGAAGGCGAGAAAAATCCGGCGTTGCCGGAGCCGTTTGATCTTGGCCGAGGTGGAGTTGGACAACCTTGGAGTGTGCGATGGCCTCTGAGTGAGCGATGGCGAAGAAATCGACAGCCTTGGAGAGCCATAACAAACTAATCAACTGTGAAGAAAGCGTTTTGAGATGGAGCGAAGGAGAGAGAGAGAAATTTGAATGAAAGAGTAGCCGTGGCTGTAGTTTATTAATTAGGACGAGGGTAAAATTAACTTTTTGCACTTAAATGGGTGAGTGGAAATAAAAATCTGTTGCTAGGGTAAGTGAGATAATTTTGGTAGATTTTGGTGCTTTGGGTTAAGGATCGTTTTCTTGGTCAAAGTACTGCTGTTGTATGAAATTACTGTTCAAGTATATACTCTTTATTATTTTTTAGCTGATTTTGATATAAAGCTAATGTCTTCATGCCTTTTGGCTTGTTGGCTTATGATAAGTCAAGCTTGCAAATCCTTAAACACTAGGCCCTAAATCGGATTGATATTGTGACAGGATAGGCGTGATGGAGTAAGGTTATAAAAACTTCTATGGTGAGGCATGCAGTGCAAGAGTTGCTCCACATGTTTAGCTTCTCGTTTTTCACTGAGAATCCACAGCATCGCGCTGATCAATTTACTAGTTTTAACTATACTAAAACGCAAACTAGATGACGACAAACAAAATGAATAGTACTCATTTTTGCGCTTCTATGTGTAGAGGAATTGCATAGGCCACCTATTGATGTTGATCTGCTGAGAGGTTGAGACACCACCGAATTCTCTACTTCTCGCGTGTTAGTTTGTTTACCGAGCAGAAGCAAATACAGGCTGAGTGAGAGATAGAGAGGTGTTTGTTTATGGTTTTTGCTCGATCTGTGAAGAAAGGGTGAGTGATTTTTGTGATTGGTGTGGTGTTTTTTTTTTTTTTTTTTAAATTTTTATTCTAATTTTGAGATTTTGCTTTTGCTTTTGTTTTTGTTGTTATTATAGCCTATGGTTGAAATCAATTCCCTCAAGGGTATTGTTAAACCCATCCATGGTGTTCAGTTGGTAATTTCAATTTGGTTTGTAAGGTTGGGTTACCTCCACGTCGCTCAGCTCGCAGGTACATGTTGCTATGCTTTCACTCGCTCTGTTTTGCTCTGTTTTTGGTGGATTTGGATTTGAGTTTTGGGTTTTGGATGTGTTTCGGTTCTGATTTGGTGTTGAATTGGGTGCATGGGTAGGACAGAAGGGCTTGCGTTTTGAACTGTTAGATTCAAAACCATAGGGAAAGAATGCGGCAGAGTGCTCTGGTTAATGATTGGGTGAGCTTAGAAAACCACAAGGTTTCGTTCTAATTGAGTTTGGGCCTACGTCTTTGAGCAATTTGGTTTTAACTTGCCTAAGTTGTGTGGTTATCAAAGACTAATGATCATGACTTACTATGTAGCTGTGTAGTCTGAATTTGAAATTAGTACAGTCCTATATAGTCTAAATTTAAATTTAGTTGTATTGTAGTTGTGACCAAGTGACTAGATAGCTGATCAAAATTGCAATTTGATCTTTTTCTTTTTTTTATTAGTTGTTCATTCCAAATTGTGTATGAAGATGCATTTAAGCATGAAAGAGAGAACATAAATTTTGATTGAAGTATATGATAAACTGATAATATAGTGATATAAGGAATCTGAAACAAAATTTCAGTGAAACTGCAGTCATAATCTAGCTGAAATTCATTTTGTTCGGATTACAAATTCACAATGCTGTTTTGGATTTATACATTCTCATTTCTCAATGTTCAGTTATCAATTGTATTTCCTTTTTTTAAATTCTATTTCTTGATAAATAAATCAACAGATACATTTGCTTGGACTTAGCCATTTGCTTTTGTATTGTGATTAGTTACATTTGTTTGAATTTCTTTTCGTGAGTCACTGAAACGGATTGATTAAACTAAATCGATCTTGCAATTTAAAATGACCTTGGTCTTGCAACCTGGTCAAACACTCCTTTTATTCTTTTATTTCTCAGCCTTTCAATTTTCTTGCAAGTGCATCAGATGAAAAGGGAAAGAAAAAAAATAGATTAAGACAAATGTACTGCAATAGCCTTTGAAGCATAGATCCATTATACATCATCTTAAGTTTTTTCCACTGCACTGTACAGGTTTGCTGACTGCGGTGCATAAGGACTACTTTACTATATATATGATATCAGAAGCAGTGTCGAATCCCAGCCTAAAGGTATGAATAGTTTCTTTTCCTGTTATCTTTAGTTAATGTATTGCTTGCTTTGTCTTTTTATCAATCTTGGTTCTCATTGTGAAAAGAAGTATCTATTTAAGTCATTCATCTCATCTCCATGAACTGATGTAATTGCATTGAGCTTTTTTTGACTAATGCTTTTTGTTTACTTAGAGTAGTGTAAATTGAGAATGAGAGTGTGAAGAGTGAATTATTATGTACTGGTCTATATATATATATATATATATATATGCATACAGAACATTTTGTCACTTCATAAACCAAAGAGCAACATTTTTTTTAATCAAATGTACCAATTTCCCTTGCTACTTTTGCTACCAACAGTGAAAAGCTTTTCCAGAAGATTCATTCTACCGGCTTAGACAAAGTAACCAAAACAAATGCATCTGCTTGAGAGAAGAAAAGTGTTTCATTAAGTGCCTTTGCATAAGCTCTAGCCTGCAGTCACAATTAACACAGAGATTGAATCAACACAGCTTCCAAATTTTCATTTTATATCAACAGCTTTTTTTTGGACATTCAGTTTTATTAATGTGCTTCTAATCAGCAAGTATGATAAGGTATAATGGCTCACAAACCAGTAAGAAGATCACAGCATACTTCACACAAAGTAGCTAATCAATCCATTCATTACAAACATGGTTTATACCCGACAATTTTGAAATATAATTGAGATAATCGAAAAGGAATCATTTTATTTGATTTAGTTTGGTTTGATTTGGTACGTTGTGGTCCAAAACAAGAAAGAGCATGCAAGTCTTTCGAACTGTGTATTCATGATCAGTTTTGCTTTTCTATCTATCTCATTTGTTATTTGTCAAACAATGAAATCTTATAGGATCATGCATAGCATGCTAACGCATATTTTTTCATTCAATAACAGTAATAATACATACCTTGATTTCAAATAAAATTATTGAAGACAGTCTCACATAGTTTATATTGATCCAACTACAAGTCAGGTTTACTTTCTGGTAATATTTTTTATATCCCTTCACTACAACATCTTAGTCATGCTTCAGTCATAGTTTTTCCTTTTGTTATTATATTTTTTTTCAACATATATCGTGTTTTTCATTCTTCTGCAGGTAGAGAGCTGGGATGCTTCTGATTGGTGATATACATATCGTTTGCGTTATTTCTACAAAAGGTACATTTATTTTCATTGGTGGTATACTTATCTTTTGATTCTTATCTTCCAGCTTATATTGAAGGATGAAGCCTTTGTTTTGTTTAATTTATGAATTGCTGTACATTTATCTATGAATACAGGTTTTGAATTACACTAATATGTCTACTGGAGCAAAGGACAACTTCCAAAACCAGTTTTTGGCTGGAAGCCAAGATAGTGGCAGCATCCATTCATTTTATGATGTCGCTGCTAATCCACTTGACAAACAAGCATCAGGATCAAAATCTGAAGAGAAGGTGATTAATGTTAGAAGGTTCCGTTCATAGCAGTATTCATGGTGATCGCTTTTTGTTTTGTGTTTTAATAGTGCTGGTCCAAATATGTTTTGAATTTCTCATTCATATCAAATTCTTATTGTGAAATTGTTTGTTGTATGTAGTGGGAGCATCGCAGCTAAAATCAAACAAGAGGAAGCAGTTAATGTTACAAGGTGCAGTTGATAATGGGTGCATGAATAATTTACTTGGATGTGACTTGCAAGCTGGGACAAGTAAAATTGGCCCAGCCTCATATCAAAAAAGTATTCAAGGTCATTAATCCGTTTTTAATGAACAGTTGAAGACTCAGCTGAAGACTTTATGTAAATAGTCACCAGCCTTCACATGTTTTGGCCAAGCCTAACCATGTTTTGCACAATGTACATAAACAACTACTTGGTTAGCATGTGTATTTTTGGAAATCTGGCTAAAATACCAGATTTGGAATCTGCAAAAGGCACCAGATTTTTGGTTAGCATGTATTCTTTGACATATAGCTAAGATACCGGATTTGGAATATGGTATACTGTAGCTTCGATGTACATTCAACGATATCAATAGCATACCCGCAGCACCGCGCGGGCTTTTTGCCTAGTGAAATAGATTTAGTATGCCGAAAGGATTGCGCTCTAAAGCGGTTATGCAATGCCTACATTATACAACAGAAGGGACAAAGGAATCGATCGCTATAAAAAAAAGGAATAACAAATATTAACTAGAACATCAGCTCACTTATTTTCAGTAACTCTCAAGAAAGTTTGACCCCTAACAAATACAATATACCCTTACACAAATACACAAAACCAATAAACAACAACCACAAACTAAAACACTGTTCTATAATTTCTTGGAATTAAAGTTGTTTAAAGATTTTGTTTCAATTTCCAAAAGCAATGCTTCACCACAAAGCGTCAAACTCATCCATGACCAAATCCAATGAAATAGATACATAGTTTTTTTTTTTTTTTTTAAACCCCACCCCATTCCCACCCTTGATGGGGCTCGAACTCCTGACCTCTTATATATGAGACCAAAGCCTTACCACCCCACCAAACACACACACCCGAATAGATACATAGTTATTTCCTAGTAATTTCCTCGTCAACTGTTTGGCCAAGAACAAATTCCACCCATGAGTCCATGATGGACCTGGTCTTATGTTGACTGTACGAAGCTTTGATAATTCTACCGTCAATTTAGGACGGCAAACAAGACCATTCACTGTGCATAATCAATTTATGTGCTTTGAATAGTAAAATTGGTCAATATTGTACTACAGACCACTTAGAAAGATAGAGACATGATTCAATGTCAAAATGGAAGGTAAAATTGGGCATTTGGGTGGTAAATGCCTTGGTGCAGGTGGACCTTGGTCCATAGAAGACTTTTGCTCGAGAACATCCGAAGAAAATCTGTGAATAATCAATTTTGTTTTTATTTATTTTTATTTTTTATAAATTGTTTTGTGATAATTTATTTTAATAAACTACACTTTGTTATCTCAAATTTTACCTAGCAAAAGACGCGTTTTTTGGTTTCGACACTGTACTGTCAGCGTGCGTAGATACATCAGGAAACGACATGTAACTGGAACCATAGGATGGGTTGAGATAAAGACAAGATTCAATGTAGAGTAGTGGGTTGTTGAGTTGTTCATGCTAGCTAGCTAACTTGTCTTTAAAGCTCAAGAACATCCGAAGAAAATCTGTGAAGAATCAATTTGAATTTTGACTTGAAAACATCATGGGTTCCTCAATATGGCTGATTCTTCTTTTCTTTATTGTTCCTATAGTCTTAGACAGGCTTGTTGCTCCCACCATAGCCCAAGATGACGGCCTATGCACTCAGGCAGCTGAATTCTGCTGGAAATGTTCCGATAACGGCGGTGACGCTAATGGCACCATGTACCAACAAAACCTCAAAACCCTCCTCTCCTCCTTCTCTTCCAATCGATCCGACTCTGGCTTTTACAGCTCCTCTCTTGGACAAGACCCCAACAAAGTGAATGCAATTGCATTGTGCAGGGAGACCTCGGACCTGAATCCTGTCGTAGGTGTGTCAACGACTCTGCTGAGATTATCCTGCGAAATTGTTCGGGGAACAAGGAAGCAATCTTATGGTCAGAGCGTTGCATGTTAAGGTACTCGCAGAACTTAATATTTGGTATTGAGGAAGAGGACCCTGTCAAGTGTGCGCCCAGCCCGCACTCCGCATTGTACGCACAAGCGTTTGAGCTGGTGCTTAACCTCGCGTTGAAAAATTTAAGTGACAGAGCTGCTTCAGTGAATTCTCGTAAATTTGCAGCGGGACATGCAACTGTTCCAGGAGGTGAAACGATATATGCACTTGTGCAGTGCACTCCGGATATAGACAGCGGAAATTGCAGTTATTGCCTTAAGAATTGCATCTCTGCTATTCCAGGATGTTCTGGTGGAAAGAGCGGAGCTAGAATTCTTAAACCAAGCTGTTATATAAGGTATGAGTACGGTATATTCTATGAGCCTACAGCTGATTCAGTAATAAATGTTTCAGCTCAAGTTACTCCAACAACTCCAGCTCCAGTTCCACCTAAGCCAGGTATGTAACCCCGAGCAGGCTCTCACGCACACATTCAGGGGCTCATCCAGGTATAAAGTGGGTGGGGCTAAGAATTTCAAATTATGTACATCAGTGTATGTAAAACATGCATTTCTCAAGTTTCTGGCGTATCCAAGCCCACCCAAGTTTGAGACTCGCTATTGTTGTTCTTTTACACATTTTTTGTCTTTTATATATTTCCTCTCTTCTTCCAATTGTCTTGGACCTTGGGCATCTTTGGAACTATTTGATCGTTAAGTTTGTATTTTTTGTTTTAAGTTGGCATTTTTTCTTACACAACAATGTTATGTCAATTTTTTTACTGGTTGCAAAGAAACATGAATTTTGTTTTACTTTTTATTTTCATTTGGGATATATTCATAGTTTTCTTTATTTTGGATGTGATGTATTAGAGTTCTTGTGATGTCCTCATAATAGCTCTTTCTTACAACTCTTATGAGGGAGTCGTACAGTACTATTTTCACTGTAATCATATTTTCTATATCTTTTCTATTTTTTCTTCAATACGAAAAAATTTATTTCTTTTCTGATAGTCTATTTGGCATTCAACCTAGTACGAGAGGTAGTCTATTTGGCATTAGTTAATTTGATTAAGTTATTTTCTCAATCTCTCATTCTTTTTATTTTTATAAAAAAAATTCAAAAAAGTTTCTTTTCGGTAATCAATTTGATAGTAGTTTCAGTAGGGTTTTTATTTTTTGTATCTCATAAAGTATATATCTTGACATATATTTTGCTTAAATATTGGCACTGCACTAAAAAAATCAAACCCACTCCGATTTTGAATCCTAGATCCGCCACTGCACACATAAGTACATTTGTAGTTATATATTATCTTTACTATCTAAATGTCTATACAGTTTATTTGCATGGACCGTGTCCAGTCACACCTAAACGTCTATACCGTTCTAATTTTCTACAGGGCTAAAGAGTAAGACAAGAAAAACTTTTATCATCATCATTGTGGTTGTCATTGCTTTTGTGACTATGCTTCTCGGTGGCTTATGCATTTTCTTACGAGTCAAGCAACAAAGGGTAAAACTTGAAAGTAAGTTAAGCCGTCTCTGGTTTCGAGAATGTATTTGTCTCATAAGTCTGATGTTTTCAAAAAATATATTATTTAAGCTGTACCTTTTTCAGATCATGATATTTCTGAAGAAGTTAGTTTCGTGGATTCATTACAATATGATTTTGAAAATATAAGATCTGCAACAGATGACTTTTCTGATGAAAATAAGCTCGGCCAAGGTGGATTTGGAACTGTTTATAAGGTAACAAAATAGTACACAGCATTACCTTTTACTGCAATTGCAATTATTTTTCTGTTAAATGATATTATGAGTATTCTAATTTGTTAATAGGTAATTTGCAATTGTTTTTTGGTACTCGCAATTATGGAAGTGCTAGAACTATTGTTGTCGTGGTGGTCTTGTATGGGATAGAAATATGTGCTTCACATTAGACAAATCCAAACACTATAATAAATATACTTTCCCAATACATTATTTTTTTCAGGTAATTCTTTTTGTATTATTTTCTTCATGTAATTCTTTTTTGTTTTTATAAAGAGAAATTTTAAATACACCCCCTCAATTACTTAATACACATTCCTTACATTTTTTTGTCTCATTTTTTCATCAAACTTCCATCTACGCCCCTCCTCATTAAATAAATAAATGAGAAATTAAAAAAAAAATGCTATGTATAAAAAAATTATTTAATAAATTCTTTTACTATAATTTTTTGATTTATTGTGGAATTAATTTTTAATTAATTCCGGCTCATATCAATTGGTAATTATTAATTATACTTATTCTTTCTCACATCAATAAGGTTGGTATATTGCTAGAAGATTGAATAACTTTATTTTCTTACCTTTGTTGTTCTTCAAGTTGGAAGACTTCATGCCCCTAAGATTTTTAAAGATTCAATATATGTCAATATCTTCATATTCCATATAGTCATGGTCAATAAAATCGGTAAAGAATGAGTCATGGTGGTTGTTTTGCAAACGAAGTGATTGTTGATGATGATGTATATATTCGTGCATCCAAGATATATTTGATGGTTTTATAACCTCTTTCAATATGTTTCAACAATTTGGTTGCTTGCTAATTCTTCATATGGACTACAATTATTTCATCTGCCATTAATGTTCACGCATGATCTTGAAGAGATGTCGATTATATCACAATCACAAAAAGAAAATTTAACCTATAAGGAAATATTTAATTAATATTTAGATATATAAAGCATTTAACTCTTATTTTATTTTTATAGATTCTTCTATTTTTATTTTTATTTATTTATTTATTAGGAGGGGTAAATATGAAAGTTTGATGATAAAAACATAGAGGCGTGTGCAATAAGTAATTAGAGGTGTGTATATAAAACTTCTCTTTTATAAACTTACTTTCAGGGTAGGCTATTGAACGGACAATATATTGCTGTGAAAAGACTCTCCAAGAGTTCTGAACAGGGTGAACGTGAATTTAAAAATGAAGTCATGTTACTTGCTCAACTTCAACACCGAAACTTAGTAAGGCTCCTAGGGTTTTGCTTAAAAGAAGAGGAAAGGCTCCTCATTTACGAATATATACCTAATACAAGTCTTAATCACTTCATATTTGGTATGGTAACCTCTACTCCTCAGTATATTTTCTAGTTATTATTTCTTATAGATTTTATATATGATACACCAAATTAAATTACGCCTCTAGAATATAGTACTACATCTATCTAACAAAATTGGTTTTAGATCCAATCAATCATGGGCATTTGGATTGGGAAACACGTTACAAAATCATAGGTGGAATTGTTCGTGGTCTTCTTTACCTCCATGAAGATTCTCGACTTCGAATTGTTCATCGCGATCTCAAACTTAGCAACATTTTGCTAGGCGAAGATATGAACCCTAAAATTGCAGATTTTGGTATGGCAAGATTGTTTGTTATGGATCAAACTCAAGGAGCTACAAAAACCATTGTTGGGACCTAGTAAGTATACATTGTACTCTTAACCTCTTCTCTTTTTTTTTTTTTTTTTTTTTAATTATTTGTTTTTTTATGAATCAAAATAATTGGATATTTAATTTGATGTGATCATGTAGTGGATATATGGCGCCAGAATATGCAATTCATGGCCGCTTTTCTGTCAAATCGGATGTCTTCAGTTTTGGTGTGTTAGTTCTTGAGATAGTTAGTGGTAAGAAGATTGGTAGTTTTCGGAATGGTGAAAATGGAGAGGACCTTCTAAGCTATGTGAGTAAGAATATACAATCAAGTTATTACATTACATCTCCGTATATTTCTCTCTTATGCCTGCAACAGAGAAACCAAACAGGTAAAGTCTTGCTTGCATAATGTCTTACTTAAACATTTTTGTAATTTTTATAGGCCTGGAAAAATTGGAGGGATGATACAATTCCAAATATTATAGATTCCATGTTGACAACAGGTTCAAGAAATGAAATGATCCGATGCATCCACATTGGTTTGCTATGTGTCCAAGAAAATGTGAATGACAGACCAACCATGGCTTCAGTTGTTTCCATGCTTAATAGTCATTCTCTCACTCTCTCAGTACCATCCAAACCTGCATATTATTCGCATTACAACTCTGAATCAGACATAGACACGTCTAGTGCATCTGAAAGCTTTATTTATGTGTCAAAAAATGTGGTTTCAAATATTACTGAACCATACCCACGCTAGGGGCCAAGTGTTTAAGTTTACTTAAGCTTATGGAGATCGTTTATTTGTTTAAGTGAGCATTTGAAGCTAGTTCCTTCCATCAAAATAACAAGAAGTATGTAATGATTTCAGCTGAGCTGAATTGAGGTTACTTATGGTTAATATTGATGTTTTTTATTTTTTTTTTTCCTCTACTCTTAGAACCAATGATCATTTTGAATTTGCTTATTGTTTTTTTTATTCTTTATATTTGTATATAATTGAATGTTTTTTTTTAAAAGGGGCTGATGCAGCTGCCTTCAAACAATTGAATGTTATTTTTGCCTTATTAAAGCATTTTTGATGTGCTTGAATGCTAATGTGCCCCTTAAACTTAGACATAATTGTCAATTTGCACTACGAACTTGCAATTGTGAAAATTCACATATTTATTTGGCTTAACTTGTC
The DNA here is from genome assembly GCA_024704745.1 of Rosa lucieae. Taxonomy (NCBI): domain Eukaryota; kingdom Viridiplantae; phylum Streptophyta; class Magnoliopsida; order Rosales; family Rosaceae; genus Rosa; species Rosa lucieae. Next base: position 28,083,535 of record CM045496.1, on the reverse strand, counting down.
AATTTGCTTTATCTCTATCATTTCAAACATGTTTTTTTTTTTTTGGATCAAATAAGAACTTCATTAATAATGAACTGCTTACTACGAGTTTTAGGCAACATCTCTAACCCATAAATGGCCTCTAGACTTCACACTGGAACTCTATAATGACTGACTCTAAACTGGCACTACAACTGTATGACAAAGACAAAAGCGCAGGAGCAGTGAATCCTTAACATCTCGCCCAGCCAGTAATAACTCTAAAGCTAGACAACTCACTTGTGTCGACACAAAACTCACCAACCAGAGTCCTCCTGACCAGCATTTGATCGACCAAGCCAACACTCGTTGTGACCTAAACTCAACCAAAGGGATTACCGGACATTCAGACCTGGGACTAAAAACCAACACCATCCCCTCCCTATTGTCAACCCTATTCATCCACCACCGCTCCAAAACGCCATCGCCTCCGACCCGATCTCAGACAGGAAGGACCCACTAGAAGGCCAAGGATGATTGTCTATGCCAGACTTTTTCGCCACCACTGCGGACCCAACTCCAGAACAGGAACGACCCCCAAGACTGCGAAAGAAAAGAAAGTCTCTGCCACACCTGTAGTAGTGTCTTATTACCAAACTCTAAAACTCTAGGAACACCGGTCCACCAACAAGGGCCTAACAACAAAACGCAGCCCAACTGCATCTCCGTCTCCCCTACTCCGATCACCGGCCATTTAGCCTGCTCTCCATCTTCCCTGTTTGGCCAACAAGCACCACCCACCATCATATCGCCATTCCTGATCGAACACCAGGACAGATCAAACAGAACCAATCCGGATTTGACTGAACCGAGCAGAACAGAATCGTGCTGCCATTACCATAACACCACCCACCATCATGTCGCTATCCCTGCCACGCCCTGGAGATGCGCCACCCCTGCACCACAACTCTGTCCCCAGATCAGATCGAATAGACCCCATCCAGATCAGATAGATTTGAACAGATCCAGACCACGTCGCCACGAGCATGGTACCACCCAGCAATCTCCAACCTTGCGCCACCAAGCCAATCCGCCGACCAAGCCAGCAAAGGACAAACCACACTCCGGCTGCAGCCTCGATCGCCCCTTCCTCACCTCACGAAAACGTCACCGCAATCTCCCCTATTCGAACAAGATGCCGACCGAGGAAACCGGCTCTCACACCAGACCCACACGGGCCGACAAAGACCCGTCCGACGACGGCAAAGGCTCGCCGCCGGACAGGAAGGAATTACGCAGAGTTGTTCGCAGAGAGAATTAGGGTTTTCTGGTTTGAACTTTTGAGGATTTCAAACATGTTTGAATCAATGTTTGCGTAAGTAATTGATGTGGCACCTATATAATCCATTTATTTAATCATATGTCTATCACACACATGATAAATTAATAACTAAAAAATTAAAAATTAAGAAAAAAATCAAATAAGTTTTCAATACATTTTAGAAGAAGAGAATGAAAAAACGATTGATAAGATGGATAAAAAAACATCTAATTTGACTGAAATGAAGGAAATTAACTGAATTTTTTTTTTTGAATAAAGTATCATCATAGATTTTATTGATAAAGAAGGTCAGGCCAGAATGACCATTACATACCCTTCCGCTGCTATCTATAGACATACAAGAAGTTATGGTGAAACCATGGTGGTACATAGGACAGGTCCATTAATTAGACATGCATGTCTTGCTCACTCATTAAAGTAAGCCTATCCAACTACGAACTAGTAACACATACTAGTTAATCTTAATAAAACTAAACTAAAAAACTTGGGTACAAATCTGGACCCTAGAAAGACCAGGCCTACTTAGTAGCCCAAGAAGCCCATTCGTAGGCAGGCTCGTTGTCCCCTCCTCCACCGAAAACTGGGCTCAAGTTTGAGCACAAAACAAGCCCTTATATTTCAAACGTACAGGACTACCGGTCGGTTCAGGTTCCACGGTTTAAGCAAAACAGAAATCAAACCAACCCAATTCAAAAATGGTTTGGTTGGTATTGAACCGGCTTTCAATTTTTAAAGTTAAAAAATCTTAACCAAATCATATTTACTAGTCGGTTTTGACCGGTTTGGCCGGTTTGTACCATGTTTTGCACACCCCTACTTTCAGGGTATGTTATTAAATGGACATCATATTGCCGTGAAAAAACTCTCTAAGAATTCTGAACAGGGTGATCCTGAATTTAAAAATGAAGTCATGTTACTTGTTCAACTTCAACACCAGAACCTAGTAAGGCTCTTAAGCTTTTGCTTGACAGGGGAGAGGCTCCTCATTTACGAATATATACCTAATACAAGTCTTAATCACTTCATTTTTGTTATGTTAACCTCTACTCCTTAGTATATTTTCATAGTTATTACTTATTATAGATTTTATATATGATACACAAAATTAAGGTACACCACAAGATCACATTACATCTATCTAACAAAATTGGTTTTAGATCCAATCAATCACGGGCATTTAGATTGGGAAACACGCTACAAAATTATAGAAGGAATTGTCTGCGGTCTTCTTTACCTTCATGAAGATTCTCGCCTTTGAATTATTCACCGGGATCTCAAACCTAGCAACATTCTACTAGGTGAAGATATGAACCCTAAAATTGCAGAGTTTGGTATGGCAAAATTATTTGTCATGGATCAAACTCAAGGGAATACAAAGATCATTGTTGGGACCTAGTAAGTTAACATGGCACTCTTAAGTTACATCCCGTATTTGCGTTATATATATAATGCTTGCTTATTTAATTTGGACGCAATCATGCATGTAGTGGATATTTGGAACCAAAATATGTAATTCACAGCCGCTTTTCTGTAAAGTCGGATGTCTTCAGTTTTGGTGTGTTGGTTCTTGAGATAGTTAGTGGTAAGAAGATTGGAAGTTTTTGGAATCGTGAGCAAGTACGTATGTACGTACATACATACATACATACATACAACACAGAGAGTAATTTCCGACCATGAAAAATGGTCGGAAATGGGGTCTTTTAGTCGGAAATACGTTTTTCCGATGAACAAGGTGTTGTTGGAAGTCGTCGGAAATGCCTTGGTCGAAAAAAATATTTTGGTCGGAAATGCCTTGGTCGAAAACTTCCGACCAACTGTCAGAAATTCTTGGACATTTCCGACGGAAACAGCTGTTAGATTTTGGTCGGAAGTAATGTTTGTTTCTACAAAAAAAAAGTTTACGGAATTAAAGTTTTTCGTCGGAAATAATTGTATTTCCGACGAATTAGTTGCGACCATATTTTTCGTCGGAATAACTATTTCCGATGACTTAGTTTTGACTACTCGTTTGGTCACAATAATATTTTCCGACGCATTTTTCCGACCCCAAGAGTTGTCGGAAAACTTTTTCCTACGACATATTTACGACCAATACCTTAGTCGGAATAAATATTTCTGATAAACGAATTTTGGCAGGAATCATAATTTGAGTATTTTCGATGACATATTTGCTTTGTGGGATATTTCCGTCTATACAATTAACTTTTACCGACAAATATGGTTTATTCATAAAATGTTGTCGGAAATGGCTCACCGACAATCGGAATAAATAGAGTAAATGCGATTACATTCAATTTTAAATATTAGAATTTTCTCACAAATTAAATTTTCTCACCAAATAGATAATTAGTGAAGATTTGAGTAATTTATTGAATTCAAACTGCATAGTCTTAATACATAGGAAAAATAGCATCATCCATAACAATAGAAATAGTTCGAGAGCAATACCAAACTAAAAACAAATAAAAGTTTCTTCCAGGACCTTATAAGTACTAGCTAGTAGTAGGGATCAAGGTGCATGTGTTTCAGAATCTCCATTAGTAGAATCAGACTGGAACACATAATTAAATACATTATAGGCTATACATGAATAGCACAATAACAAAACTTAACATACGCCCAACAATTTGAAAAAAAAGTGCCAAGTATATACTGCTACTGCTGCCAGAGCTAGAATATGATTGAACGACATCAGTTTGAGGTAACTAGTGAAAGACAGAAATTAATGTACCTCTCTTGCACGTTAACTATTATTTTGAAATAATTATCATGTTATAAAGACATCAACAATAATGTCCTCTAACAGAGTTATAGTGCAAGATCACATGACACATCCAAACTTAATAGATAATCTAAAAAATTGCAAATCATGGGTTGAAAACTTGAATGATTAAGCCCAGCTTAAGATTCCAAGAATCAAAATTTAAATCTTATTTCCACTAATATTTCAATTTCTCAGCAACGAAGTGCCAAACAAAGGTTAAGGTCTAGTAGTTGAAGGAAAACCGAGATTTGGAGTTCATGAATCATATGTCAATTTCGTTTCATGAAGACCAACAAAGCAAAATTTGAGTTTTGTTTCTGTATCTTATTCTAGTCCTACATTTTTCTCAGAGCTCAAACATGTACCTGAGCAGATGAAGCCCCTGGGAAGCCTGAAGTTTTATCCTGTCAAAATAGCAAAATAGGAAACATAATAGAGTATAATAAGTATGAGACCTGAAAAGCTTCACCAAGTATTATTACTATGAAGACATGCTTATACGAGAAGATAGTCAATCACAAGTATAATATCAAACTGCTGGAAGAATATCTAGCTTATTGCTTCCCAAATTTATAAATAAGCCTTGTTTCTAATAGAATCTTATTGTCGGATCTTTATCTTTCTGAAGTCAAAAAGCATGCTTGATCTATCAACATGTAGAGCTAATTTAACTTCTAGGGAAGCAGCTGGCATACCTCCTTACAAAGAATTCTCAACTGCCAAGGAAATAATCAAAGCTTTTGAAGTAGGCATAATTTGCAAAACAAGGCTGAACACACAAGGAAATAACTTTCAAAAATGGAGACGTATTATCATTTAGGCTCTGGGATAAGGTGGGTGCTACTGGCAGTGGTTTACAATGGCAGAACCAAGAGGAAAAAGAAAGAGAAAAAATAAATGTGTTAAGTGAGACAGAATATATATGAAGGAGACAATGGGAGAGAATATGAAAGCTAGAAGCTTTGCACTGAGAAACAAACAGATGGGGAAGAGTTATATAGCAGCCTTTATTTTATGGTTGCCATACTTGAGAGGATGTTAATTTATACTCGATAAAACGTAGTATATATACTTATCTGATGCATAAGATAAAATGAACTCATAGGCCATCATATGCTTCTTTCTGCTCAGATATAAAATAATCTGGCACAGCCGGAGGTCAACTACAGCTTAAAACAATAGATTTGGAGCTATCAAAGACATTGAAGCTATTATCAGTTATAGTAGCTCAATAGGATTGGAAGAAGAAAGAGTTGAGAGAATAAGACGCCCAGAATGCCATTGTCACGCCCTTGATTTTACACACATGAAAATCAATATATAATCTCATAATTACATATGCGTGAACGTTCAGCCATCAATACAAAATACCTAGAAACTTTTTCCCTTTTAACCCAAGTACATATTGATGCCCTGAACCCACTGTGTCAATATTGACCTGCTCCATAGAGTCATATATTACATAAGCTTACGAATTAAATTGTCAACAACAAAATAAAACGTAAATGCTGCTCAGAGTAACTATACAACAGAAGTCCTTATCAACGGTAAAGTCACAAAGATAGCTTCCTACCGTAAAGCTGCAAAGGCGCCACCTCAGCTTCAACCACGATTTCCCTGACCTGCAGGATTAACCCCTACACCATTCCATTGAATAGTGCATCGGGTTGCCACACAACAAACCCGGTAAGCTTATGAAGCTCGTATGAGTAAACTCAAAACCACAAAGCAAAACACATTTTTAAGTCACCTCAACCTAAACAACGATAAGCACACATCTCACCCTACAACCATCCATTCCATATCCTTCCATATTGTGCTTACATAAGTCAACTGGTGACTAAAACCTCATGCTCAGAACCTCAATCCTAGCATCCAATTACACAAATTTCGGTCAAACAAGACTTCCTCAAGCAATGTTTGACTCCATCCTAACGCACTACAGTGAATTCCAAATCACACTCATTCCCCTTCCCACTAGAAGCTTTTGTCATCAACATGACATCAAAGGTGAAAAGCAATGAATCACCTTCCTATCCTCACCATAGAGTACAATTCATCACCATTATGGCTCTTAATATAAATCAAACCATCAATCAATACAATCAAGAAGAAATAAGGCAATCATATATCAAAACAAGCAAAACAATTCATAGTAACCCCTGCATATAATTTAGTTCAGGAGGTCACATTAAGTCAAGCAATTCAAGTCAAAGTAGTCATCGAAGTCCCACACTCTGACGTCTGTAGGTAGCCTTAACCATCACAGCAGTCCTCTCGATCTTTGTTAACTTAATAACAATTCAGCTCCGTTACCGAGCAGTCATCACACTGATCATCGCACAGATTTCACCAATCATCACACAGATATTCATCATCCTACTGATCATACATAGATTTCGAGGATCATCACATAGATAGCAATTGTCCAGCTGATCATCACATAGATTTTGTCGGTCATCACGCAATAGCAATCAGCCTACTGATCATCACACAGATATAGATGGCGATTATCACATAGATTCACGCGGATATCGCTAGTCATCACACAGATAGCGATCATCACATAGATTCATGGCTAGTCATCACACAGATATCAATCATCCTACAAATATTCCTACACAAGCTACACAGATATTTCTACACAAGCTTTACATCACAATCATCACAAAGATTCATCATACTGATGTCATCAATTCATTACACAAATATTCCTACACAAACTTTACATGACAATCATCACAAAGATTCATCATACTGATGTCATCGATTCATTACACAAATATTCCTACACAAACTTCACATGGCAATCATCACAAAGATTCATCAATACATATATATTTCACATAAATATATATACACACACACACACACACACACACACATATATATATATATGTAGTCATTCACTTAGGAATACCACTAATACCAACTATAGTAGTAGTTAACCTAATAACTCCAAGACAATAGGGTAATCTCGCTCATAACAAATATCGATCATGCTCATAACAAATATCGACCCTGCTCATAACAAATATCGATCTTGCTCATAACAAATATCGTGAGATTTACTCACCAAACGATAAAGGTAATCCGTTCATTATGAACCTTGCGAGATTACTCACCTTTGAATCCCGCTGCGTCTTCACACGAGAACCAAAACAAGCACAATCGCCGCAATCCGTTAACAAGTTCTACAAGCACCTGAACACATAGGGTTTTGATTCAGTGCACGAATCACAAAGTGATTAAAGTTTGAAACCCTCGTTTTGAACTAAATCCCCATGAGTAATGCCAATTGAGGCAAAACCTCATCCGAGACCTCCCTAAGTCTCCAGAGTACTTCCACGATCGATATGTCCAAACCACAAGTCGATCGGAAGCTCGAATCCTCACGGATCAAATAAATCAACCTGTATGAAACCGTAAAAATCATAACAAATTCATTCGAACTCCAAAATTTTCATATTATATATCAAAACGTCGTCTCAATGAGTAGAACATGTATATACCAAAAACAGTTCCTTAAGTGGCCGAAACATAGACGGAACGCTCCACAGGAGGTGGCGCACCGCCGCCGGCCAAAACTCAATATTTCCTAAAACTCCCAACATAAAAAAGCTTCATCTAAGCATGCTTGTGAATTCTCATAACTAGCTCGAAGTCAGAAAACAAGCATAAAGGATCGAAAACTACCTCACAAGCCGTGATTACTGTTCAATCCGAGTTGAACTAAGTTTCATGTGAATCGATCCAAACAACCACCAAGGATTGATCAAGGAGGCTGCTTTGAGCTCTCCAAGCTCGGTTTGAAGCCTCGCCGACATTGGAGATAGGAGAACCGATCAGGTTCGAAATCCTCAAACTTCGCCGCCTTTGATCGCCCCCACCACCGAGAATCGCCGCAAGAGGATGCCAGAGGGACGACCGGAGCAAGGTGGCAAACCGATCTGGAGAGTTTCATAGGTAGAGGTCGCCAGAGTTGGCCTGAAAAGCTGGGTCGGATCTCAGGGTTCTGGGTCGGGTCAGTCGGATATTTTCGTTTCTGAAGGTGCAGCCGAGAAAGAAGAGAGAGAGATATCAGTTTCCGGAAATGGAAACCAAATGAAAATAGTAAATCTCCCACTTGGGAAACTTCTATTTATACCAAAATGGAAACTTCTTGCAATGGCCATAACTTCCTCATACAAACTCCGATTGACGCGTTCCGCATGTCCACGAACTCATATCGACACGCTCTACAACTTTCCTAGCTAATAAAAAGTCAACCTTTGCAACCCCCTAAAACCATATTCGTCAATTAATTATTCGTCTGAAACACTTTCGCTCCATCCACGAGCCACGAAACCGTCCAATAACCATAAAATTAATTCTGGAAAATCCTCAGAAAATAATTACAAATTTCCTGGGTATCACAGCCATCCATGTTCAATATATCCATTGGAATCAGTATTATGGAAATGGTGCATTAATTGCCGATGTATTGTGCCAACAGAGGGAAGACTAAAAGAAGACTAATCAATTGATGAACCTCAAGTACAAAAAAAATGGACTGACTTTGTGATTGAAAACTCTTGCAGCCTTTAATTATTAAACATGCACAAATATATGCACAATAGTCGACCAAAAGAAGACTAATCAATTACATATGCAGAGAGATGATATAATTATACAAATCAAACTTTAAAAAGTAGGAAAATACATAATCGATCAGAAGCTAGGTTTACTTGCAACCATATTATTCACTCGGCAAAATCAAAATCCCAAAAGGACAAAACAAATATGCAATCATTTAAATAAGCAGAATATGCAATCACGTACCGAAGATGGTGATTCTCTCACAAATTGAGAATGACTTGAACTATTTGCCATTAAAGTTTGAAGGGCTTGTTTCAAATCGGCCACCACATCCGTAAGAGTTTCAACTTGTTGTTTCACTTGTCCAAACTCCTTGTCACGTTCCAGGCACGAGCGCTTATTGCAAGTTTGGCTGCTACTCGAACCACACACATCTTCAGGTGGTTCCATTCCGCCACCTAAGCCACGAGTTTTGCCATGTTTAGACCCACCGACCACCTCCTTGGATCATCCAATTCTTCTTCTCCATCACCACCCAAAGTCTTCTATACGTTTTTGTAGTTCCATACATTCCTTCAGTGAAAACATATATAACTAACATAAGTATATACTATTATGTCCAGCAACAATTTGATACACACACACACACACACACACATATATATATATATATATCCTTGTAGACCATGCAGAAATTCATACCTTAATAAGAAAACACATAATAAAATATGGAAACAGAAGCAGCAGAGCTAAAGATCCTTGTAAATCACAAAGATGCACACACCACAGCTACTTGTCCTATGTACCTAAAGCTGAACTATCAAACTAGCTAATTTACGGAACTGGAAAGTGATCCTATATTACCGAAGCTAGTAATTAGGAGTGCTAAAGTTTTGTATGCCGCATTCCACTGAACAAGATAGAATTAGTTACCAAATAAAATTTATAGGGTATGTATAAAAGCAAAAGTGTTCAACATTACCTTATGCAGAAATCCAATGATCCCAATCATACCAACCAGTACAGAACATAATAAGGCTTGCAAGACCTTCTGTCTCAGGTGTATCTCTAAATTATAAGGGTCCTTGACCCATAGCCCCAAAATAGACTAAAATTAGCCCACTTACACCACCAACAAAATTTTGTTCCCACTAACCCCACTTGATAGCTAAATGACGATTTTGAGCTCCAAAAAATTAAAAATCACAGGTTGCCACCCTTATCTCTCTCGCCGACTCTCTCTCATCATCAATCTCTCTCTGTAAGAACGATGTCGACTCTCTCTCTGCAAGACACCGTTGACTACCGATCTCTCTCTCTCTGCAAGGAAGACGTCGACGACCCTCTCTCTCATCATCGATCTCTTTCTCTGCAAGGACGTTGACGACGACCCGAGGATCCATCTCTCTCTCTCTCTCTCTCTCTCTCTCTCTCTATGTAAGGACATCATCGAAGAGGAGGAGGAGGATCTTAAGTCCGATCTGAACCTTCTCCCCCGCTGTTTTCCAGCACCGACTTCCTCTTCGGAATCACCGGCGTGGTCGTCTCTAAGGCTGTGATTGATTGAATGATCTACTTTGGACCAGCTCGACCAGATGCAACTACTTTGGAGTCGGAGCTCCGAACACCGACGAGAAACGTAACGAGGTCTCTTCTGGGCTCACCCAAAACCCATTTCAAGGTACTCTCTCTAGTAGTTCTTCATTTGATTTTCTTATTTGGCTAAATATAATTCCTTGTCTAGCAAATGGGTTAAGATTTAGGAGATGTAATGGGGAATAATGATGTAAAGTCTTGATTTTTTTTTTTCCAGCTGTTTGAATTGTACATACAAAAATGGGTGTTGCTGCTCTAACCCAGAGACTATGCAACTTTGAAATCCGGAGACTGGTGTTGATAATCGGTGTGGCGGTTGTTATTGTAGTTGTGAATCAGTGTTTTGAGCTTCCCTTTGGTAAAAATGTTTACTTTTCACCTGCTGATACTGGTTCAGCTTCAGTGGTCACATTGTTGGGTAATGTTACTAGTTCAAATGATTCGGAGTTTGGGAAGTTTGATGTTGTTGGTGTAGTGGGGATAGTGGTTAATGATACTGGTGGTTTAGAGTTAGAGGAGTTTGAGTTGGAGAAAGATGCAAGTAATGTAACTGTTGAGAAGAGTATTCCGGCTTTTGACTTAGGTGCCCAAATCGTTTTTTTTTTTTTAGTAAAATGAGTGCAGAATTTAATTAATTAATTTATTTTGGTAAAGTGGGGCAGAAGGAAGGAAGGAACAAAGAAAAAAAATTATCAGGGGGCAATAGACGTCTATTGGGGGGGCAATAGACATTTTGAATTGATGTAATCTCCTATTTTTTTTTCTTTAATCAAAGTTTTATTTGTCTAATTTTAAAAAATAAATGGGTATTAGGGGGCATCTATTGGGGGGTAATAGGCGTCTATTGGGGGGCAATACAGGTTATTCAAGGGGCAATAACCTCTCCGACCTCATATGAGATCTACAACAACCTCTTTGGAGATTTCCGGCGAGGTTTCATAAACCTCTATTGCCCCCCAATAGACGTCTATTGGGGGGCAATAGATGTTTATTGGGGGCAAAAAAAACCTTTCCAGTGAGATTTTCACCAAATTCCAATGGTCGGCAGTCGGTAACCGGATTCCGGCGGCTGGTGACTGGAATCCGGCGAAAGTTAACAGGAATCCGGAGAAAGTTGACGGACTCCGGCTGCAGGTGACTGGGTTCCGGCGAAGTCTCCTATGATTTCTCTCTCTCTTCCATTTTCTCTCTCTCTCTCTCTCTCTCTAAGTTTCAAAGAGGTGAGGGTAAAATGGTATTAAAAAAATAAAAAAATAAAAAAAAAATCTTAATGGGGTATTAGGGAAGACCTCCTTGGAGTGTTTTAGGTAAGAGGGAATTAAAAAAACTTAATGGGGTAAGTGGGAAAAAAATCTCTAAAAATGGGATAAGTGGACAAAAACCCAAATTATAAAGCTCCCAAAGAAACAAGCATAAGTTCATATATATCTTTGGCTCTTTGCTGTCGAGTAAAAGATTTAGAAACCATAAACTTGTATCAAACAAAATATCACTAAAGAATCGTTATCAACCTTAAGGTAAAAGGCTGTAGAATATAGTAGTGACCTAGAGGATGTTTAGGTGGTAGTGACATATACATAACAGAGACCATTACAAATCTATAGCACCCAAAACCACAAGCACCTTTAACCAAAGGAAGCCTAGTTAAAAAGAAAGTATAGATTAAGAGACCAATCACGACAAACATGGATGAAGCAAAATGAAAAGACCTGAAAAGAAATATTCCCTAGGAGATATGTCATATAATAAAGAACCTAAATGGGTAATATATGATCAGGCTCATGTGGATGACAAAGGCAAAGATGATAGTGATGATCAGCAATACAACTTTCCAAAAAAAAATCTTTTTATGTTACTCAAACAGCGCACACACACAATATTATATGATATACAGATATAACACATCTTACACTACAAACCCATAGAGCAGTCTAAGGAAATAATCAAAACCAAGCAGGTTCACATCTCGTCAGACCTCAATCACTCAGCCATAGTTATGACTAAGTGTCAACTACTTGACTTGGTTTTCCATTAAACCAGAACTTAAACAACAACACTAGCAAAACTCGAATAGCATTTCTAGCAAGTATCTCAAACAACATAAATACATACCCAGAGAAATCAAAGATAATTAACACTGGAGCAATGGAAATTGCTTTAGGCACCCATAATAACCAAAATAGTACTATCCACATAGTCTCGACAATTCAAGAGAAGCTATCTTCAAGCCGTAAATAGAGAGAAGCCCATAGAAACTATATAGTTAATACTACTCCAAGCACTACTACAATAAGTTAATCAGACGACAGATATTTGGAGTTGTGTGATGACCAACCTCACTGTGGTCTAAACGAGTGTTGTGTGATTGAAAAATCACACAACGGTGATTTCACCGTTGTGTGACAATACTTTGCTCAACAGACTACATGTTTCCGTTGTGTGAGTTCTACGCAGGCATGTGCCTGTCATGGCATGCGCGGGGATGTGTCGACACATTCAAACAACAGAAAAAGGAATTCACCGTTGTCTGAGATTCATAACACACAACAGATATAACTCATTCTTTGTTGTCTGAGATATGCAACACACAACATATATTACTCATTCTTTGTTGTCTGAGATTAATAACACACAACTGAAGTGAAATTATCTCCCTTGTCTGTTGATTACTCAGACAACAGAGATGATTTCATTTCTGTTGTGTGTTATGAATCTCACACAACAGAACTTTGTTTTCTTTTGTTGTTGGTTGTTAGTTCACACAACCACTATATTTGATTAGCTGTGGTGTGAATATTGTAATCAGATTGGCTAATAGCCAATTACTGTTGTAGGAGAAGCCTTAATTTTGAACTCGTTTATAGTCATACAATACATTGTTTTGTATTGTGTCGTATGAGATCAATGCTAAGTGAAATCATACAAAATCAATGCTAGAGATTATTACTAATGAACAATAATTTTATATTAATTACTGCTAAAAGTAACTTTGATACATCAAAACAAACTCCAATCGATTCACTGTATACAATGTATAAGCATTTAAACATTTCATTGAACTAAGCCTTCCAATTTCATAAGCCATACAAGATTGTGTTCGATCCTCACCCACAAGCAATGCTGCAATACGAGCAATCCAATTTCCATCTTGTGCAGCATATTTTTGTTAGTTGAGGTAGCTGGTATTCCATCTGTGCCAATGTAACCTAGAAACATCTCAATTATCACTGTGAAAATTCTGGACTATGATGCACTACTACATTGAAGCAAAACTTCATAATCCAGAAGCTAGAGACCTAAACTACCAGAGCCCTTATTTGTTATCATTCTATTTCAATGAAACCACGAAACTTTTGAAACTTTCAGAGAGAACTCAGAAGAAAGCAAAAAAACCTTGACATTTTCAGGGAATTCAGGAAGTACGAATCAACTGAGACCTCCGTCAACCATATACGGGAAACAACGCCTGTAAATTCAAAGCACCATGAATATCATTACTTTGTTTCCAGAGAAACCAAAGGAAGAAGAAGAAGAAGAAGAAGAAGACAGCTAATTTGGGAGAGATGAAGAAGCTGAATTTCTTCATCTGAAACCCAATATTTCAGAAGAAATAAACCGAGAGACAGAGAAGTGATCACTTACTTTTTGGGCATGTTTTGAAATGTCATTAACAATGTAATCAAGAAGACGAATGAGGCCCAGGTTCTGATTATTCCCAGAGATAACATAAATGCTAAATGAATTTGCCAAGTCAACTTCTAGGATTACAAACCTAAAACAGAATACCACTGCAAAGGATTTAGATCCAGCCATAGTTGAACAAAAAACTTAAAGCTAAAAGAATCACCACCTCAGATAACTTTATTGACGTGTATGAACCGCCAGTAGCCTCCCCTTTGTATACATCAGCAAGCTGAAGCCTTTGAGCTGCAGTACAAATGTTTGTTTTTTAGTGACAAAATAAAAAGACGCCTAAGCATACAGGCTAGATTCCTAGATAGTAACAAATATAAATGCCACTAAAACATTGAATGAGAAGTTTGACATGTGGATCTGACCACTGAAGGAATCGAAGAGAGTTTCTATTATTCTATAATGACAAACTTTGGAACATATACTGGAATTCAATAGTTAGTATAACATAATAGTATAAAAAATTATAAGCTAAACATGTCATCAAGAAACACTTGTCAGATTCTCGGGCATTATACACTTCTAGAGACCACACAGGAAAAAAAAAAAAGATACATAACTGACCAAGTATAAGAAAAAGTTTAATAGCACTATCTGAGTATTAAGCCACACACATAATTGTTAGAATGACTTGGTATTATACACTCATGGAGTCACAGAATAGAACAGATAGGAAAAAAAAAAACACAATAGAGTAAACCACAGCAAATTGTTTTCCATATTAGAGAGGATAACAGCTAGTTGTTACTTGGCAGCCTCTTATGAGTCTTATCAGAAGAAAGGGAGATTGTGTTTATCTTTGCTATTGTAAGACAACAAAAGAGTAAGAGAAATTTCAGGTATAAAGTCACTCACAGTAGTAAGACAACAAAAGAGGCTGAGCAACTTGAAAAGAAATCCTTCTCTTTTGAAATCAAAAACTACCCAAATAACCAAGTACTAACACAACCCTCCTCGAACAACAAGTCGAACTTCATTGAACACTTTCTCCTTCTCTTCCCAATAACTCATGTGTCGCAGCCCTTGACAGACCTAATCTCTACACCTCTCCCTTCTCCTTCCCTTTTCCCCTTTCTTTTCTTCTATCCTCGTTCCTTCCTCTTTCTCTCTCCCTCTTCTTTTTTCTTTTTTGTTTTGTTGATCTGATCCCTCCGCCTCTTCTTTCTCCCCTCCCTTTCTTTTTCTTTCTTAATCTTTCATCCCTCCTCTTTTTGTGTCAGCAACCATCACCACCCCCCCCCCCCCCCCCCCTCCTCTCTCTCATCTTTTAAGGTAACAAAACAATGAAAGTAACAAAAAAGTTTTAACATTATTACACACACACACACACACAACAAAACCTTGATCACTACCTAGTAACAAATACCCATAGCACTGAACATAAACCAAAAGAAAAAAATAACCAAAATATCACAAACTCAAGTAGCCAAAGTCTGTAAGCATTAACTTTGTAATAAATAAAATGTCCACAATGAAAGTCCAATCTTCAAAGAAGGAAAAAAAAACAGGGGAGTGCAATTAACCAAAAGAAAAGCTATGGTGCCAGCACATGCAACAAAGCTAACCAGCAATAAAGAAAAATATAACAAGGCAAAAGCAATATAGAACAATCTTAACCAACCAATTGCTGAAAACTGAACCACCAAAATCAATACCCAAACTTAACAAATTCAACTTGTATAAATTAAGAAAACAAGGGGAATTCTCAATTTCAAAGTAAATAATGACAACTATCACATTCTTCCAAACTAAACTGCAAACAAAAATACAGAGTGCAAGGTAATTACAACTACCAAACCAAAAGTACAATAAGGAATTTTCCAGAACAGATATATGATGTCTTCTCTTCTTATCTTCATAATTATGTTGTTACTTGTTACCTTGCTATCAATTATGATCTTGTAGTTGACCATAATGTTGCAGACCAATCAATTAAAACATCCACCCAGTTTCTATAACTCTAATAAAAGTATTTGATAAAAGAAGACCAATAAAAAAAAGTACCTGATAAAAGTCAATAGAATTAAACCCCAGGCTCAGGTCTAAAAGTCCTATGGAGATCCCATTCATAATGCCACAACTCATAACAATCTTTTGATCCAGAGGTTTTTGTTCAAAGAATCTCATCCTCAAAGCCACATGAAGGGAACAAAATGTGACTAAAAAGGCCAGCTTGTCAAGTTTGTAGCTGCACAAATATGTATACGAAACTCATATCAGCAACCTTGGTACAGCAAATGAAAATGAATAGGATTATAATTCATCCATTATATATGAAAGATCGATCCTACATTCCCATAATTCCCTTCACAACAGATGCAAAAAGATGTTCAATTAAAATGCCAAAGGACCCCTGTTCTAACTCATTCCCAACATAGAATGATTTTACTAATTTTACTGAACATAAGTAACAAAGAGAGAATTTAAATTGGCATGTCAAGTAACAGGAGTCACCTCTGTGATTGGGGTATCGAGAACTCTCTCAGGGCCATACTTATCCAAATGTCCTTTAGTTATCTATATACAATGGAGGATCAAGACGACGGGTAAGTTCACATATGTTTTTGAATAAAATGAAATAAAAAACTTCAAATGTGTTTCTTTCCATAAGTAGTTCTAACCTTGTAAGCACATTGATACTCCCAACCTGCAAATAGAACGAGCAAAGATCAAGGTCACAAAAATAAAATCAGTTGGGTCTCATATCAACAAAAACAGAACCCATCCACATCTCCTCACCTCTTCACCCATCAAAACGCTTTCGGATCGGCGGACATTTCCACATTGAGGGCAGAGTTTAGAGCATTTGAATACAACTCTACCTATATCAAACAACTGGAGTTGGTTCATTGTTCAAAGATGTACACAATTGGCATCAACTCTATGGAGTTCAGATAAACACATAAAACAAACCCAAGATTACTACCTTGAGAATTGCTCTGTCCCATTGTCATTCTTCTGTGCTGATACACCTTGTTCATCTGCATCAAACATATTATTGTTAGCCAAATTTATGGCCATTTTAAATACAAACAATGAATAGAAAGCTTTTCATTCTGTCCTACGAAGTGCATAACCAAACTTACCTTTTCATTATTGAAATTTCCGTCAGCTGAGCCTTTTCTACCACTAGAAATAAGAGAGCCCGGACTACTAACTGAGGTCACAAAAGTAAGCACACAGCAGATAACCAAACTTAACATAAGCATAGTTCATTGTACGGGAGGAACCTCTAAGACAATTGCTTCAATTCAGATCACACAGAAACATAACAAATGGAAGAAATTAAGGGAAAACATCAAAACAGCACCCAAACTTTGCACCCATTTCATCAAAATCATGGTACTAAACACAAACCCAAATTTCTCATCAGCATTTCAAACTAGAATCAGAAACAACCAACCCAAAACCCCAATTCATACCAATTATCCTAATTTCCCAAAAACCCAAGTCACCAACCAAACCAAAATCATCAGAAAGAAAAGCAACTTATCAGAGAAGGAAAATGGAGGACAAAATGGGAAACTGACGAGATGTTCATTTGGCGGAAGAGAAGGCCGAGAATGACGAGAGAGAAGAGGAGGACGATGAGGACATCGGAGATGAGAGAAGAGATCGTGGAGAGCTTGGTCATCGCTGATCTCGACTCCGTCGAACAAATCAGAGAATTAGGAAGGATGGTCATGGAGATGGTTTCGACAAAGCCCATGGTTTTATGCGATAGATTAAGACGAAGGTCATGGTTGCAGATCCATGTGAGCGGTGGAAGCTTTGACGGCTGAATACGAGCCGCGAGAGAGAAAGATGGAGCGGGAGGCTAAAGGGAGGTGGAGAAAAACCAAAACCAGGAGGAGGCTCAGGTTGTTGAGGACGGTGACAGCTAGGGAGAAGAGGGTGAAGGTGAGGAAGGGGAAGGAAGAGGCTCCTATGAAATCGAAGTCATTCACCGGAAAAGGGTTCGAAAGGTAGTACTGCTTAAGATCGAGATGGGTTTCTAGGTTTAAGGTTGAGAGAGAACTGAGTGTCGAGTGCTAAGATGAGGGCTTTGATTTTTTCTTTTCTTTTTCTTTTGGACACGATGTGGCATTTAAACCTAGTTAAAAAATTTTGAAGTTATTCACACAACAGAAATCTCACCAAACTGTCGTCTGAGTGTAGCACTAAAATTCAAAATGTGAAATCATGGAGGGAAACATGGCGCCTACAGCATTTTGACTCAAAATGTTGCCGCCCAGTTCCAAGTTCACACAACAGAAAATGTTAAATCTGTTGTACAATTAGAACAGCTTGCACTAGGCCTATCTAGGGGATGTCGACATTCCAGCAAGCTTCATCAAACTTTGGTGCTTAGTTTTTCGATCACACAACGGAGATGATGAAACCCGTTGTACCTAGTAGCTCAAATTTCAGTGTTTCAAGAGCCAACCAAGACTCCAAAGTGGAGGGAAATCTGCCGCTAAATTTTTTAACACTCAGACGACGGACAATACCTATCTCCGTTGTGCAATGCAGTTTTGATAAAAAAGTTATCATTTTGTTGACACTCACACAACAGAATATCCCTAATACCGTTGTACAATCGAGCTTACTCAAACACACAACAGATTATTTAAGTTCTGTTGTATGATTAGTGTTGTGTGATTAACTTTTTGTAGTAGTGAAGCCAATCCTCATAGCTACCATAGAAAGGGTGTGACACTTAACTATTGCTCCTAATTGTCAAATACGTGTTGCAAAGAAAAGAGAACCCACTCACCTCAAATCCTAAACAAGACCAATCATAGAATCGAAATTAAACAAGCCTCTTGTACTATTGCCCACTGCCAAACTTCTTTCAATTTTTGTTTCCGAGCAGATCTGGAATGGAGGCACACACCTGTAAAGAAAGATCAAGAGGATTAGAGCTTAGATTAACCAGAAGATATAGAAGAATAAGACGTGCTGAGACAGAATACGAGGGAAAAAGGAGAACTACGCAAGAGAGAGAGTGATGGGCGATGGAAGAGAAGCTGTGAAATTTTCGATCTCATCCCTGGAGGTAGTAGAAGAGTAACGTGTAAAGGCTCCACAATTTTAGGGATATGGGCAGGATGATCAAATATTTGAGGCAGCGTGAATAATTTTAGTGGCGGCAAACTTAAATTTTTTATTTTAATACAAATTTCAAGTTGTTATTTTGTATTTTTTCTTAGGTACAATTATTGTTACAATTATTTTTTTTTTTTTTTATTCTTAGGTACTTGTAGTCCAGTTATATGACTACTAATATCAAACAAGTTCAATTGCATAGATATTCCACTTATTTAGGATATCTCGTCGGGAATAAGATTATATGTTGTTTAGGAGTAGATGTTATGTCGAGGAAGAAATATCGTATCAAGGAGCAGATAAGCTGTCGAGGAAGAGTTGAGAAACATATATCTTGACAAGTTGGAATAGGAACCATATATCTTGTGTAGAAGTGAATATCTCATCTAAGAGCATATGTTTAGCTTTTTATCCATTTTAGCAGCTGCACCAGACTCCTAAGTGGCTCTCCATTATTACTTTTAGCTATCTCACTCCTAAATATAGAGAGCGAGATGAGGCTTTTTATAATTTAAAACATTCGTTTTGAGTTATTTTATGTAATTTATTAATACATTTAAACTATTTAATCTTCATTTTAAAAATAATATAAATTCAAAATTATCTAAAATAGTGTGCACTGATACAAACGTATTTCTAAAGTGGCTAGCCAAAATGACTTTTTAGCTATTTTAGCTAAATTTGACTAAAAAAAGGCTAGCATTGCTAAAGATGCTCTTAAGAATATAAAACTTAAAACATCAAGTCAACCTAACTATGAGATATAATTAAAGAACTTGAAATCAATTTAACCAAAAAGTATCCAAGCATGAGTGTTTTATCTCATAGAAAGGCATATATTTTTACCTCGCAAAGAGAAAATATGGTATTCCAGTATAAACCTAACTAAAAGGTGGAAAGTGAAGAACATTAAATAAACCTACCTATAAGGTACATATAATTATAGAACACGAAATCAACATAAAAAATAATATGCAAATCTAGACCTCATATAGAGATATAATTATTTTCACCTCATAAAGAGGTATGTTTTTCACCATATATGTCTACAACAAAGGTAAAAGTTTAGTCACGTACTATACCTAATATGCAAGTACCTAATATGAGGTATACAGAAATTTTGAGCTCTTAATACATATACTACAAAAATTACGTAATGTTTACCTTAGAATAAGATTCAATAGTGGTTGTCAACCAACAATATACGCACACACATGCATGTTCTTTACCAGGTTAAAGATAAGTTAAGAAGGAAATGTGAAAAAAAAATGAAGAAGAAGAAGAATAGCTACCATCGATGGAATGATTTACACCAAAATGACCACAATCGTTTAGGGCCGACAAGAAAATACCTTGACCATAGAAAGCTTAATGCTAAAGAAGGAGAACCACGTTCATAAAATACTTGACATTACATATAAGAGCCATGACCATAGAACCTTTGGTGTTGAAGAAAAACATTATCAAAATATTGCTTTAGAAAGATTCTTAACTTATAGAAGACATCTTTTAAGTTAGAACAATTTTAGGAATGATTTACATTAAATATCTTATTCAATTTCATATCAATTCCATAATTTTATACCAAATCAATAAGAATAAATTAAGAAAGATATGCATCAAATATGATATTAAATTACTAATCAGATTGCTAATTTTAATCCTATTAATTCTTGCTTTTTATGTGCAAAGACATTCAATAAGGACATATTAGTCATGTAAAAAAGAAAAATCAATAACGATTGAGTCAGCAGGATGGAAAATGAAATAAATTTGAGGTGGCAGCTGAGTCATTGGACCACAATTAACAAGAAAAATTAAGCGGACTATAACCAATATGGAGTATAGTTTTTGGACTTTAATCTAATTAACTCTAAATATTTTTATAATTTTTATAGGCTTGGAGAAATTAGAGGAGAGATACAATTCCAAATATCATAGATCCCATGTTGACAATAGGGTCAAGAAATGAAATGATCGTATGAATCCACATTGGTTTACTATCTGTCCCATAAAATGTATGTGAATGACAGACCAGTCATGGCTTCGGTTGTTTCCATGCTTAACAGTGATTCTCTCACACTCTCAGTACCCTCAAAACCAACATATTATTCACAATATAACACTGATTCAGATACATCAGGGTCTGCCAAAAACTCTATGTATGTGTCGAGAAATCAGGTTTCAAACATTACGGAACCGTATCCTCATTAGGGACCAACAATTAAAAGTTACTACCATTGAAGACCCTTATATATGTTCAACAGATTGCTTAAGCTAGTTGCTTCTAGCAAAATCAAAACTACATGTGAAATTGTGAATGTTTTGGCTAAGTTTTTTTTTAAATATCATTCATTAAAACTGCAATTACAACCTTGCCATAATTACGACACCCAACCACGAGTTTACAATCGACTAAAGTCGCAAGTGACTAGTACTCCGCAGACTTACTCAAGACACTACACTGATAGGTCAAAGAGTTCATCGACGAAGACTGAATTGGATGGCTAATTGAGTTAGCTAGGCCAAAATAGCCAGCATTGACTAGGATAGGATCAAACCACAATAGATATCTATTAGGCGGGCCATCCCAGGATCTCCAGGAAACCTCAGCACAGGCTGGTAAGAAAATGCATGGCCCAAAGCCAATAACCTAGCCCAACTACCAATCTCCCACCGAGGGGGCTCCTAGGCCTGAAAATATAGACCAATCAAAAACATGTCCACCTCCCTCTCGGCCCGCATCGGGCGCTGTACCTGCATCGTCGCTGCGCCTCCATTCCCGCAGCTCCACCACCAGCGTCGGATCCCCAGGTCTAGCGCTCTTCCGCCAGCCTTCCCACGAGCCCCATCATAGGCCCTACCACCCGAAACCCATGAGTCTATGATAGCACCCGAAACCAGCAACAGAGGGTTACTATCGATCCACCGATTTAAAGCAGCAGACCGTAGATCTCGGTACACCATCCAACAAGCGCAAAACGCCTCCTCGATCCGCCTAAAATCCAACACTGGTTTAGACTCAATCCTCAGCCACGGCCCAGATCCAGAAGCAGCCACCATCGAACCCTGAGAGAGATGAAAACGCGTTCCCACCGACCCCAACCTTTGGGCTAAGAAGCCAATCCTACGATTGGCAAATCGTCCTGCCTCCCACAACGAACTTCGACATAGCCACGGACCGCGAAGAACAGATTGGGCTTGCTCTGTCCGACCTCGGGGACGATCACCAACTGAAAGATTACAACTATATTTAAACATGAAAACATAATAAACTAGCACAGATTTAGATCAAATGTAAATACGCAGATATGAATGATAACTGACTTGGTTGATTGTTGTTGCAATCCATTCAATCTTCTCCTAGATGCACACTGTATTTCTCCGTTTGCTTGATGGGACAAAACCAGATGAGAAAGTGTTTGTGTTCTAGCAGAGATCAAAAGAAATCTTCACATATATAAGCTGTTGTGACAACAGCAGTTACATGACAGTTCCTTCCATCAAGGAACTGTCGAAGTAACTGTTTGTCTTAATCAGATTTGTCCAAATGATCATACCTTTTGAATTTTGAATTCAAAACAGATATACTTACACATTATCTTAATTCGATTACTAAATTAAGTCTACATATATATACATGTAAGTAACTGCAGTTGTACTTTATAATCAAAATAATTTGTTTACATTAAGCTAATGTATATACAATATATAATATCTAGTTCATTCTGCTCATATGCAGTGTGATCAATCTTACACCAACAACCTGCCCTGGGCCACGCCTCTGCCAGACGCCCTCACCGGGGTGTATAGAACCAACACAAGCCCGTCCAACCACCACGCCCGAAGGATGCGCCGCCAGATGGGGTATCACTCGCTCACGACACCAAGCACGTGAGGCGCTTTCTCCAGCCCTCAGCGACTCAGGTCTTACTTAATTTTCCCCTTTTATGTTTTGGCTAAGTTGAGTGAAAAAATTGTTAACCCGTAGCTGTAGCAATAAAGATTGAACATAATAAATAGTCAGAAATTTTTAATTTTTGGCCTCGAAACTTTTCAATTGGCCTTTTTTGTATTTCTTCAATATATTTGAATATGCAAAAAACTTAGGTACATCCAATTATCGACTTGTGTGTTCAAACTCTCTTTTATTTACACATATTCGGTAATGTAATTTTATATCTAACAACTGGAAAGTTCAAACAACCATCAAATCATCTATGTGAAAAACCAATGCAAACAGAATTCATTCAATTAAGCAATTGCATCTGTTTTGGTAAAAGATAGCATTTCCATGATGAATCGTCTATTTGTTTAATGTAATGGAATGAATAAGCAATTTTTGAGCTTGAGAAGGTCTTTAACAGTTTATTTGACTTTTACTTTAAGGGAAAATTTCAGTTTACTTCCTTAACCGTTACACTTTAAATCATTTATACCCTTGCATTTCTAATTTCATCACGGGTGCTCTCGTAGTACTTATGAATATCAATCAATCTTGTACAACCCTTAGTATTTTTGGCAACTATTTTGTGATTTATTATTAAATTCTGATTACATATGATATAATTTTGTATGTTACATTTGTGAATCATCATCATACAAGAGAACCCACTAGAGCTACGTTTTCAATTTACAAAATACTTAATGAAAAAGCTAATAATTGGACATGATTAATTAAATTGAAAATCACAGGGGTACATGTGATGAAATTAGAAGTATAAGGACACAAATGATTTATGGTGTAAAAATAAAGGAAGTAAAATAAAATTAGGCCTTTAGTAATTTAAAGGGCTAAATACTAGTTACTACCTCATATTTTAGGTCCAAATTTAATTGAACAATCTCACAAAAGCAACTTAGAATCACAATCATAGGAATCGAAAATCATTCAATCATAAAATTTCAGAATTAAACTTTGTTCAAATATTATTGTCAACTAGAAACAATTCCAACGAAATCAAACAAGGTTACAAAGAAAGAGGGCGAATTACACCGTGAGATGGAGATGGGAACGGAGAAGTTGACGTTATGGAGCCTTGAATCTTGGAAGCAAGTCTTCAAGGTGGATGATGGAAGGATGCTCACGGCTTGGTTCTTCTCTTCTTCTTCCTTGCTTGAAACGTTGAACTTGCACTAGAGGATGGAGAGAGCTTTCGTGTATAGAGTAATTTTCTGAAATGTAAGGTGTGTAAAACGTCAACTAGAGGGGAGTATATATAGGGGACGGCAAGAGTGCTTTCCAAGTTCTTGATTCTTCTTTTATTTTCCAAGGAATTAGTTTAATAATTCCACATAGCTTCTACCAATCTCGTAGGGCCAAGTAAGCCCTGGTGTGTCATCCAACCAATCAAAACTCTCCAAATTAAGTCTAGATATAATATTGCCGAAATATATAAGATATTTTCTGATTTTCTTCACAATATTTCGGCCAAAACTCCTTTAGAGAAAATAGGGAACGTGTCTAGACTTATTTTGGCATTTTCTTGTTGTCTACACTTCTTCTTTCCTTAAAACTCTCCCTAAATCTTCTCTAGACGTTATCTCTTGATTTTCACGCCAACTTCCTCCTTTCTCTCTTGGTATTTCACGGCAAAACCCTTAAACTTTTCTCTTTGCGTCACAAACCCTAAAATCCAATGGGTTTTTATGGGCTTTTATCCATTTTGCTGAAAATCCAAGTTAATCCATAGGGTTCTTGGGCCTTGTTGTGTCATTTTCAAGCCTTGATGATCTCCAACGTCATTCCCATCATTATTTCGATCAAGTTTTTTGGTTGGCTTCGGAATCTCGCTTGGTACACTTTCCTCTTTTGAACCGAGTCTCCTGGTTGGAATAGGAAAGCTTCATTTCTTCATTTCTGCTCATTTGTGTAGCCCTTTGTTTCTTATCTTTACACCTCTCAACGTTGGCTAGCTCTTCTTTCCTTTCGTGAGTTCATTTTCACTTGTTTGCTCCAAGGACCTGAAAATAGAAACTATTACTAAAAATAGAAACTTTCCTAAAACGAAAATAGAAACTTTCCTAAAATGAAAAATAGAAACTTTCTAAAAGTAAGAAATGGAAACTTTCCTAAACTAAAATGGAAACTTGCTAAAAACAGGAAAAAGAAACTTTCCTAAACTAAAAGGATTCATTTAAGGAAATAACTAAGTAAATACGAGGAAATAACCGTTAAAATGTAGCATTAAAATGCTCCTATCACTATGTTGTCGCCGGAGGAAAGATCCGTCGACACTTAGATTCACCATGCCACTAGGCGGTAGCGACTATTTGACGAAGCAAGGAACTCGCCACCTACCTAGAGCAAAACAAGGCACTTTGAGTGCGCAGACAGGCACAAAACCCGATTAGCCCTACATAGTAAGTGTAGGTACTTATTACTCGCAAAAGGCGCATCCAAACTAAAAGACTTAAATAAATAAGAACTGTAAATAAACAAACAACCAAAGCAGGGCCCAAAAATTGAGCCCTAACCCAAGCATAAGCCTAGAAGGGGCCCACTAGCAATGACAGGACCCACCCCGAAATTCCACCCTGGAATCCGAAGTGGCCCTGCGGGACCCACCTTTAAAGGAGATTTACCAAAAATTTCGGCATAACCTCCCTTAAAAATGGATAACCCAAAATCCTGCGGAAAACAAAATTCACTTCTAATAGTCCAACCACAACTCCTGGAGCCACCCTGCTCCCAAATTCAACCAATCCCAACACAAAGCTAACAACATCAAACATAATATCCGAATGGTACAAGTTACTACAATCGCCAAAGTTAGGTCATAGACCTCAAATATAATTCATACAAGTTTGGGTCACACATCCCTTAGTAATCAGAGCATTCTAGGAATATAAGTTTAACATAGAGTACAGTAGGCTAAATAAATAACCTACAAAATATGATGACGGAAGCGGATGCGGTCACTATGGCTCACTTCAGAACGCCGAGCAGCAACACTGAAACTGGGCATTTGAAACCGAAGGGCCCAGGGAAAAGTATAGCAAACACGTTAGCGTGAGTGGACAAAAATAAACAATTTTAAACCAAATGGATTTTATACTTTCCCACATTTAATTTCTTTAAAATTCCCGATGCATGCAAGGATTAACGAAAATAAAACAAGAGGAGTTCCACTCATAAAAACCGACTAGCCCCGCTAGTCACATATGATTTCAAAGAAAAAGTTGGAACTCTGATACTCAAGGAAAATAAGACCAGCCCCGCTGGTTAAACGAAAATCGAGCTAGCCCCGCTAGCTTAAGTAGTAAAGTGAGTAGGGGAAGGCGATAGCCATACAAGTGAGCCTCCCAGGCTTGGGTGATAGCCTCCCAGGCTAAAATACTCCCATAACTCCCGTAATATACCCTTACGCCACAAAGTGTAGCGATAGGATACCGGGCTACAGAATTACTGTCACAAAGACAGTAACCTGCGCCACAAAGGCGGAGGGCTACGGTGATCCCATCACCGCGTCACAAAGGCGGAAATCAATGCTAGCAATGATAAGTCACCCAAAGTATGGCAAGAGAAAATCCGAAAACCGTATAAATCCATAAAACTTCCCCAACTCTCGTAAATGAATTTCCAACGACGTGTCCCACACGCCAAGATAATTTCATCAACAAAATAAATAGGATATAAATAAGTATAAAGATTAACTTCATCGAATCTCATAGAAATCTCAAATCGCCGAATATAAGTATAATATAAATAGTATAAATCCGGAAATCATATCGGAAATAAATAAATAAGAGAAGATAAGCGTAATCCAATGACGTGACCCTGCACGCCATAAAACCTTCAAATAAATCAATTAACCAAAACCGTTTCCGAAATGACCATAAGCTCGAGAAAGTAAATTGATAAATAACTTATAATATCGGAACTTATTAAATAAATGCATGCATCATTCTTTGAAAAATAAAAGTCCACTCACAATATGCAGTCAATCCTGACGTCGCTCGTGATTTTCCTCGTATGGAGACTCCTCTCGTCCTGTACGAATAGCATTCATAAATATATATAATTCACAGGACGGAATTTTAACTTTACGATACTTATAATTGGAAATTCAAAACATCCCCCTTCCTAAAATCCGACTCCTCAACTCTTTACAACATCCAACCTTAATACTCCAACATTAATCTTTCATCGCTGTAATATCTAAAGTGAATTCGAAAGAAATTCG
This sequence comes from Rosa lucieae, assembly GCA_024704745.1. Lineage (NCBI taxonomy): Eukaryota > Viridiplantae > Streptophyta > Magnoliopsida > Rosales > Rosaceae > Rosa > Rosa lucieae. Next base: position 28,056,327 of record CM045496.1, on the reverse strand, counting down.
GCGATCGAACTCACGAAAATCGGTAATTAATCGATTAAACTCAATTTGTAATTCCTCCGATTTCCACCAAACTTCATGCATTACATTCTACAATCATTATAGGGTATATGGGATTAAAACTACATTTAAAACACAGCTCTACACGCCACCACGCGCTACCTACAGCGGCCACTTCCTCCGATGACCACCGAACTCCGGCACTAGCATCTACACAACAAGCCCAACCAACTTCCCAACTACAACATCAACCAATTTTACCTCGAAGTGGTCGAATCAAGCCGGTGAAGGAAAGCCCCGAAGCTTCAAGAACCCTAGAAATAAAAATTTGTCAATTCGACCTCTACAATGCAAATTGAAATGAACTACCTTAGGGGAAATAATCTCCATCAAAAACCAAACCTTCGATGTCAATATGGTGGCCGGAGGTGGCCGGAATGGCCGGAAATCGGCAAACTCCCGAAACTGCGACCGGAGCACTTCTTGCTTCGATTCGGACTTTCACGGCTAAAACTCCCCAATGCTAGGTCACTGGCATCAGAGCGGGTTGAGGCGCCCCTGTGGTGACCGGTTGCACGCCGGATGGTGGCCGGAGAGTGAGGAATCGGAGGGAGGAAGAAAACCCGAAGGAGAAAGGGGAAAGAGTCGGGGGAGGGGAGAGAGAAAGAGAGGTGGGTTTCCGGTTTGGAAACCTACCCGGGTAACATTCCATATATATTAAAATTTTACCATGAACAGTAATTTTCGTAATTCACTCATAACTTTTGCATACGAACTCCGATTTTTACGTACCACATATGCATGCGCTCGGTTTAACGTCCTCTACAACTTTCATGAAGTAAATTTTCCCAAATTATTAACTCATAAAAAGTCAATTTTTAACCACCCCGTAAACGTTAAAATTATAACCGCGAACAGTAACCATAAAGAATTTCATGTAACTCAGTAAAAGGTATATCAGATGTGGGGTGTAACAAGCAATGTCCAAGCCCAAGAACCCAAAGCAGCAAGGATCCCAAACCCCTTCTCAGCCCAAATCCACACCTGCATCCATGCCACCGCCCAACCCCTGACGTCGGGCCCTCACCACTGGCGCATCCCTGTCGGCCTGTCTTGGCCCACCACCGTTGAATCTCTCAAACCACAACCATGGAGCTACTCCGGGATTCGAATCAAGAGCTATCGAGCCACCGTCGACCATCCCATCAAGCCAACGCTCCAACCCATCACACCACTAATCCTAGATTGCCTTCCACAGACTGCCACTAGCCGCGCCGACCTGGTTTAGATCCATCTCCAATCTGGTCCCCAGCCTCAGCAACGACACAGATGCATGCATCTCATTACACCGAGAGAAACACCTCGAAGCCCCCTCCGACCCCAGCCTCCAAACCATGGACATACCTACAACAAGACTTCCCGTCCAACCACATACATCGTGCGCCAGCCTACCCAGAGGCCGACACCTGCGCTGCAGCGCAGCCAGACAAGAATGATAGGAAAAGTTAAACACCTGGGTTCCAGCGAGTGAGGCGCGTTCTGTTTAAGTTTTCCATTCTGTGGTAGTTAGTGTTAGAGAGTTAAGATCTCACATCAACAAAAGAAAATTTAATTAATAAATAAATGATTCGTTTCAAATTATGTAGTATATTTAGGTTTTTTTTAGTTAAAACCCAATATCTAACACTTAATTGATTAGATTAGCACGATATGTACAATAGCGGGTCACAAATTTCAAAAGGGTGCAGCTAGTGTCACCCTACCATTTTCTTAGTTAACCCTACAAACATTTGAATTATTAAAATACTTATTACCCAAGTGCAAAATGACTAATAAGTACGCTAATTTTTCAAATTCCTAATCTGTTTGGAACTTAAATACATAATTTGTTAATTAAATACAAAAACTACTTAATTTTTCATTGAATAACATTAATCTTCATCATCTTCTCCACCCACATTTGGATTTATTAATATTTTTTAAACCTTTTTGTTGCCTCCTCATTGTAATTCCGAATTCGTAGTTCAATTCACAAAACTATTAGTGTTAACTTCATCATCTTTGCAATACCCCTTGTAAAACACAAAAAATAAATAAATCAATCAATCAATCTCTTCTTCATTGATTATAGTTGTTAACTTACTTATCTTTTAATATGGATTAAATAGATGAACATTTTTTTTTATCGAAATAAGTCAGCCCTTTCATTAAGTTCAGCAAGCAATACAAAAACAAAACACCCCTATGGGGTCAACAGAAAGCAATCGTTCCTTAGAACCTCTGAAATCCCTATTCTAGAAGAACAAGAACACAACAAGTCCCGAGTACACCCACCATTTAGAAAATTCATGCGCCTTTATTCTAACAAAAACCAAGAAACTTCGAAGCACACAGAAAATGGAACCAACTAAGGCTCTGGTTTTTGTGACCCAAACAAGAATTAAATTAAACTATCAGTAGAAAGTGACATACACCTTCCAGTTTACTCTCGGCAATAGCAGACGCCACCCTCTACGCAGCCTCGCCCTCCACCTTGAAAAGAGAAATCATGACCAACAATAAAATGAACAAAATGCCACCTTGCTGATGGGCCGAGAACCGCCAAGCCCACCAATACAAATCAAAACAGCCCACAAGGAACCCTAGCCCAAAGAAGCAAGCTCACTTGGAGGCCTAAGTCACCAACCAAGACCAGCCTCCATCCAGCCGCCAGAGAAGAGGTTATCGCCATCACCAACGCAAATCGCTCCACCAGCATCCGGGATCCAGAGTGCCTCGATCTTGGATGGCGCCGCCATCAAAGTATCAATTTCCTGCCCTTCAACCGCATCTACTTCCCAAGGAGGAGCTCCGTCGCAAGAAATGAAGAAATCAATCCCTAGTTTGGGACGAACCCGATCAGAGATGCACAGTACAACTTGAAAAACCACCAAGCTTAGATTGGACCCCCGATCTCTACCATAGCCTTCCCCGACACAGATCGTCGGATAAGGAGCAGATCCATCATCACTGCCAATTGGAATTCCTCCATACCAGATTTGGTCAACTAGAACCCCATCCCCACCAACATCAGCAAGTATGCCTCCTCCACCCGAAGAGAGAGACAGACAAATGATTTTATCGCCACTGCAATATAAAAAAATTAGCAGACGAGAAGTTTTGTCGTCGTTGCTCGCCATAGAGAGGAACTGACGATAGTCCTCTCTCTCAAGAGAGAGAATCAGAGACATAGTTTTTGACAACTTCAAAATAGATGAAAATTGAAACTCAAAGAAAAAGAATTAAAAAGATGGAAGTAAATCATATTATAATTTTGGATTAAATACTTGTTACTCCATGTACTTTGCTCCAGAAAACAGTTGAGTCCCTCACCTTTTAAATTAAACAATTTAATCCCTATTCTCTCGAATTCTCACACAACAGGTCCAAAATGACTATTATAACCCTTACCTCCTCTTTTTTTTTCCTCTCTCTTTTTCTAATTTTTTCTCTCTCTCTCTCTCTCTCTCTCTCTCTCTCTCTCTCTGCAAGCAACACAAGGAAAGAGCAAAATGAGGTAGGGAAGCTCCAAAGAAGACACTGGTGTTTCTTCAACTTCAGAGTCATCCTCCAAAGAAGGAGGATATGGAGGAGGAGAAGGATCCCGTCAGTCTCGCTTGAAGTAACAATTGCACCATCGTCGTCACTGGAGTTGCTCCAATTCCCCATCTCATCACAAATACCTCGCCGCCGAGGATTTTTCCAGAATCGCGCTCCTCACCCTCCTTCGAGTACGTTCATTCTTCTTCTTTCCGATCTTGAATCCTGGGTTGCGGGTCGAGCTGTGAGCTCATACGACTCGCCATCACAGCAACCTCCGTCATTGTAGATTTATCAGTGAAAAGTGAGCTCAGAGCAAAGCAAAATCGGAGAAACCCAAAATTGGGTTGGTGGGCATCATCGAGTTTGAGCTCCAAGTTGTACTTTGAGTTCTCCGGGTTGAGGTTGTTATGGCCGACATCACCGTTTGGGCAGAGAAAGAAACCGATATCATCCATTGTGCAGGTCAAATGAAGCGTTAGAAGTGGATATGGTTTGGGGGTTGGGATTCGGTGGAGCAGAAGAGGCAGATGAGGGTGAGAGATTGGGGGTTTAAGTGGCGGGCTTGGAGTGGAGCTCGGTCCTGGTTGGAAATGGGATCGCAGCTAGAATTGGGGTTGGGGAACTAGAGCGGGGAGAGAGAGAGCAGAGAGAGAAGCAAAAAAAAAAATTAAATTAAAAAATGATTAAAAATAAAAAGATAAAAAAGAGAAAAAGAAAAGAGAGAAATAATAAAAAAAAAGAGGAAGTGAGGGGTATTATAGTCATTTTAGACCTTTTGTGGACCTGTTGTGTCAGGATTAGAGAGAATAAGGACTATCCAGTTTAATTTAAAAGGCGAGGGACTAAACTGTTTTTCAGATAAAAGTTTGAGGAGTTACAAGTATTTAATCCTATAATTTTATTAGGAAACTTTAATATATTTTAGTTTTTTTTATTGGTATAAATTAAATGAGAGATTTTCGTTAAAATCTTTAATTGAATATGCCATATGTATGGAAAGAGAAATGGGTTAGATAAGTAAATATAATAATTATAATTAATATTTATGGTGTAATGAGCAAGAAGGGTGAACAAAAAAAAATGGTAGGGTGTCAATAGCCACACCCATTTCAAAAACAATTTTTTCTCAACTTTTGGGACTCAATAATCTTAATTTCCGTTTGATAAAAAGGTTAAAATTAGTACTTCAGTTCTTCTTCTTCTTCAAAGGTTGGGTTGTTTTTCTTTTTTTATTTTCCTCGGTTAATCACCTGCACATTGTAATTTTGTAAATCCAAGCCCTCCTCTCTCATATTTCTTCCTTGGATTATTCTTCTGCAGTTCCCTTCCAAGTTTGGTGGCCTACTCATTTGATCTACGTCCCCAAGGTCTAGTCAATTTCTTGACTTGTTTTGTCTGCTCTTAATGGTTTTTTATTTTTCGGTAGTGTGCTTTTTTTTTTGCTATGAAAATGGTGGTTGAGTGAGCTACCACTCCGGGACCAAGAGCAACTTAGGTATGGCCTCTCCCCAAGAGATGTTTTTCACAAGCTGGGGTTCGAACTAGAGACCTCCTATTACCAAGAGAAGCCCTGCAGCATCTGCCCCACTTGCGGCCTAGCATGCTTCCACTAGATCAACCCCATTGAGTTCGATAGTGCGCTTTTTACTTGTTCTAGTCAATGAATTCAGAACAGCTAGAGAATACAAGGAAGCAAAACAACAAACCAATAAAATAGAGACAAGCTACAGAGACAGAACTAGAAAGCAGTACAACAACAAAAATGGTCTAATTACCAAACAACCAATAACTAGAAAATTCAAATTGCTCATTTATTTCAATAATAGAGAAAACCACATAAGATAAACGACATCAAATTAACTATTTGACCTCAGCCTCAACTGTTACGTTCAAACACAGACTTTCTGCAACACTATTGATTTTGATGGAACCATGCATCAAGCTCAAACGTTCACTTAAACAAATAAAGGATCTCCATTAATGGTAGTAAATTAAAATGCTTGGGCCTCGATCTAGCGTGGATATACTTAAGTAATATCTGAAACCACACTTCTTGGCACAGAGCTTTCGAATTTATAAGATGTCTCTGTAAGTCTGAACCCCGACCCTGATGTTTCTGAATCAGTGTTATAATGCCAATAATATGAAGGTCGTGAAGGTGTTGAGAGTGTGAGAGAATGACTATTAAGCATGGAAACAACTGAAGTCATGGTTGGTCGGTCTTTCATATTTTCTTGGACGCATAATAAACCAATGTGGATGAATCTGATTATGTCATATCTTGAGCTTGTTGTTAACATCGGATTTATGATATTTGAAATTGTATCATCCCTCCAATTTCTCCAAGCCTATAAAAAATTACAAAAATATTTAAGAAAAAATTATGCAAGTTAGTTGCATGCTATAAGGAGAAATAGAGATGTAATTTAACAAGTTGATTATATATTCTTACTCACATAGCTTAACAAATCGTCTTCATTTTCACCATTCTGAAAACTACCACTCTTCTTGCCAGTAATTATATCAAGAACTGACACACCAAAACTGAAGACATCTGACTTGACAGAAAAGCGCCCATGACTTGCATATTCAGGTGCCATGTATCTACTGTATAATTACATCCAAATTAGAAATGCAAGTATTTTGGTTCTTAGAAGTGTAAACTATAAGTTAGAGTGTCAAGTTTACTTACTAGGTCCCAACGATGGTCTTTGTATCTCCTTGAGTTTGATCCATCACAAACAACCTTGCCATACCAAAATCTACAATTTTAGGAATCTTCATCCAACAAAATGTTGCTGGCTTTGAGATCACGGTGAATAATTCGAAGTCGAGAATCTTCATGGAGGTAAAGAAGACCACGAACAATTCCTCCTATGATTTTGTAACGTGTTTCCCAATCCAAATATCCATGATTGGTTGGGTCTGAAAACAATTTGGTTAGAACATATGTTATGTGTGCCTGTGTTAATTGTTGTGTAACTTACTCTTATCTACCACATATAAAATCTAGAAGAAATTGTAACTATCAAAAATATTAAGGAGGAAGAGGTTACCATATCAAAAATGAAATGATCAAGACTTGTATTAGGTATATATTTGTAAATGAGGAGCCTTTCCTCTCCTTTCAAGCAAAAGCCCAAGAGCCTTACTAAGTTTCGGTGTTGAAGTTGAGCAACTAACGTGACCTCATTTTTAAATTCACGATCACCCTGTTCAGAACTCGTGGAGAGTCTTTTCACAGCTATATATCGTCCGTTATATAGCCTACCCTGAAAGTAAGTTTATAAAATGAAAGAAAGAAGTTTATAAAATGAAAGAAAGAAAAAATGATTAAAGAAAACAAATATTTGAGAAAATAGTTTTTCTTATCACATAGTGTCCACAACAAAAATTTTTTACCACTTCAAAGGTTAACAAATTAGCAAAAGCACAATTGAAATTGAAAAAGTAAAGCAAAGTTTTTTACCTTGTAAACAGCTCCAAATCCACCTTGTCCAAGCTTATTTTCATCAGAAAAGTTATCCGTTGCTGATCTTATATCTTCAAAGTCATATTGTAACGATTCCACGAGGCTAATTTCTTCCAAAGTATCATCTGGAAAAGGTACAACTTAGGGTGGTGTTATTCACACACCATTTTCTCTATTCACACACTCCCTTTATTTTTCTGTTAATTTAATTCGATTTATTTTTACAAATTATCCTAATTACCCTCCTTTGCAATTTTGATTTTTTTTCTTTTTTTTTTCTTTTTTCTTTTTTCTTTTTTCTTTTTTCTTTTTTCTTTTTTCTTTTTTCTTTTTTCTTTTTTCTTTTTTCTTTTTTCTTTTTTCTTTTTTCTTTTTTCTTTTTTCTTTTTTCTTTTTTCTTTTTTCTTTTTTCTTTTTTCTTTTTTCTTTTTTCTTTTTTCTATTTGGCAAGTCAATCATGAATCAATTATCATCTAAATTGGAAAGTTTGTCCCCATACGAGTAGGAGGGGTAAGACGCATGCTTTACTCCTTTGTTGCCTGGGGTTCCAATGTTGCACCTAGCTTATTAAAGTTTCTCATCTCTTATAGATTGGCAATAAGCCATTTTCAGATGTAGTCTGTAAATTTGAAAAATTTCAAGGTACCAAAAAAAATGGAGTATGGTTCAAAATTAATTAAACAAGACTTACCTGAAGGGCTAGACAAATGCAGACACACGCATAATCAATGGTATGAAACTCTTAATATAATGTATTTTAGATAACTATATTGCAAGAACACTCACCCATAAATAAAAGTTCAACATTAGGCTGGAAAAAAAAAACGCTAGACTTTGGAACATTATTTCCAGTATGAAACAAGCAGATCCTATGCAATAATATATATCTCAAATGTTGCAAAATAGCATCCAAAGAAAATACAATAGCACTTCAGTTAAAAAATTGTTGTTATGTAATGGCACTACAAATATATGACAAAACATAAACAGAAAAAGCACAATGTTAGTCAATGCAGAGTTTTATAATGGATATCAGTAGTCACAAACTTTCTTGATTACTTCCTCGTCACTCAAAACTTAACTTCTTCGTGCAAAATATAAAAATCATGGTCAAAATCCTGATGTAAGCAAAGAATTTGAATCATCAACCCTACATAAGATTTTAAGAATATTAGCTAATGACCTAGAAAAATAGTGTACCTCATTAAAATCGTCAACGTTCATGAAGCAACAAAGGTGCTCCTCATTTCAGTTAATATTTTAGTTTCCCTGCAAAAATAAATAAGACAAAACACTCAATTTCCTAGATTACTTTCTCATCACTCAAAACTTAACTTGTTCATGCTAAATCTAAAGAGAAATTAGGAAAATTGATACTAATTTGTCACACCCCAAATCCGGGGTATGACTTAAGGGGTTCTCAAGCAAGAGAAATTTAGAATAAGACCAAATTTAACACAATATAAAGTGGAACCTTAAGGCAGGCACAGTTCAGCTTTGGAGATTTACTAAAAATTCATTTATGCAGCAATGAACTTGAAATTTTTCAGATTCAAACTAAACACATTAAGGTAGAGCATGCTAAAATTTCATGCAGTTTGGAGTTTGGGAAGTAAGGCAAAACTTGAACACAAACTGACTTGCAAAATAAGGGTTTTGAAGTCCTCGTCTGCGGGAAAATAAGGGTTTAGAATTTGCTGACGATTGACTTGCAAAATAGAAAAAAAGAAAGAAAGAAATAATCAGAATTGCAAGGAGAGGGTAGTTAGGGTAATTTATAAAAATAAATTGAATTAAAATAATAGAAAAATAGAGGGGGTGTGTGAATAGAGGAAATTGGTGTGTGAATAGCACCACTCTAAATAATAATAAAAATCGTTTGAAAGGACCAGACTGGGAGAAATACATTTCTAGACAGTTCAACTTACCATCAAGTTTTACACTTGGCTGCTTGACTCTTAAGAAAATGCATATGCCACCAAGAAGCATGGTGACAAAAGCAATCACAACCACAATTATGATGATGACATTTATTTTTTTGTTACTCTTCTTTCGTGCAGAAAATCAGTAGGGGGGATAGGGGTCACTTCACGGCATAATTTTAAGGGCACCTTGTGCACTGTATGGTTACTGGAGTGAGGATGAATGTACTTTTTCTAAGATAAGATGGCCTCCTTACATATACATAATACTGTGTGCATGTGTGTGTGTACCTCGCTCAGGTGAAGCTGGAGTTTCTAGAGTTGTTGGAGAAGCTGGAGCTGGAGCTAGAATATTTACTTGTGAATTGGCTGTAGACATATAGAAAAGATCAGAGGCGGATCAAGGCAGTGGCTTGGGCGGGCTGGAGGCCGTCCTAGATTTTTAGGCTTAAAAAAAAAAATAGATGTATACTTTAATTGATGTGGGTTTAAATGTTTAATTGATGTGGGTAAGTGGGTTTAATTGATTTCAAAATGTATCAAGGTCGATCAGAGGGTCTTCTTTCTGCCGTGCAATTGTTGTGGGTTTAATTGATTTCAATACTTATCATTTTATCAATTGTTGTGCTATCTGAGTATCTCGGCCAGGAGCTTGGCCTCATTCGAATGTCGAGTAATCAGTTCAAGTTTATAGAGTTAAATTTGCAGATTGGGCTTGGGTTTATTTGCTAGCTATTTCGTCCTATCCATGGCTTTATATTCATAACAAACTTTTGGGTTGAAAAACAAAAAAAACTATATATATGATGTATATTTTTTGTTTATATGTATGTTTGTTTAACGAAGCCCACCTAAACTCTCAAATTATCGAAGTCAAACTCCTCTCTGGCTCTCCCATTCTCTCTGTCCATCACAAATTCTCATTCTTCTTGTTTTTCTTCTTCACAAAAATGCCTAAATTACGGACTAAATTCAATCTTTGAACACTTAAACTCTCAGGTTCTCATCTCCCTACTCTTGCATTCGCACATCTGTGCATAATTGTACTAAAAAAAAAAATTTGGGCTTCGCCCAAAGGGACACGTAAATATGTAGCCCTCCCTATTTTCAAATCATAAATCCGCCACAAGAAAAGATTGATCTCAAACCTTATATTACAACTTCGTTTAAGAACTCTTGCTCCTGACTTTCCACTACAACATGCTGGAAGAGCAGAGATGCAATTCTTAAGGCAATTACAGCAATTGACTTTGTCTATGTCCGGAGTGCACTGCGCATGTGCATATATCGTTTCGTATCCCGGAACAGTTGCATGTCATGCTGCATATTTTTGACGAGAATCCCCCGAAGCAGCTTTCTCACTTAAAATTTCCAGCAAGGGGGGTTCAGCACCAGCCTGAATGCTTGCTCATTTGACGCGTAATTCGGGTTGGGCAGATACCTAACAGGATCCTCTTCCTTAATACCAAATATTAAGTCTTGAGAGTACCGTACCATGCAAGGCTCTGCCCATAAGATTGCTTCCGTTTTATAGGAACAGTTTCGCATGAGACTCTGAGTGCAGTTGCTGAGACAGCTACGACAGCCTTCGAGTCCGAGGTCTCCTCTGCACAATGCATTTATGGCATTCACTTTGTTGGAGCCTTGTCCGAGAGAAGAGTTGTGAAAGCCGTAGTTGGCTTGGTTTTGGGAAGTGTTGGAAAAGAAGGAGAGAAGGCTGATGAGGTTTTGTTGGAAGATGCTGCCATTAGTGTAATTGCCGAAATGGGCACATCTCCAGCAATATTCAGCTTCCGAAGTGCACAAGACGTCAGTTTGGGTTATGGTGGGAGCAACAAGGTGGTGTAAATATGAACGATGGAGAAAAGAAGCAGCCATTTTGAGGATCCCATTTCTCTTTTAAACTCAAAACTAGTTCACATATTAACATTCTTTAGATGTATTGAGATTTAAATTAAGACTAGTTAGCTAGCATGATCAACCCACTCTCCATTCTATATAAACGAAAATTCTATGTTGTCTCTATCTCAACCCGGCGGGACTAAAATATTTTAGAGCCATGTCGCTATTTTCTGAACTGTTTATAGTCTAGTCCTATCACATGTGGTTTAGGTGGTTCGTACAATATCGACTAATCCTATTAAAACCAAACAAATTGACTATGCACAGTGAAGGCTATCGAAGCTTCAAAGAAACATGGAACCAGGGACACCAGGCTAACTAGCTATCTGGGGCTGTCAAAAACGAGTGACCGCTCAAATTGTTTGTGAGAAGAAACAAATGCTGGTGGTGTACGTTGACATGGTTAGTGAAAAGGGTGAACACACCATATTGCAGTGCCAATATAACTATTTACCATATTGCCTGTATACTATTTACCAAGTCTCAATAAACATTCATATGTACCAGACAGATGAGTGCATTAGTGCAGAAGCTAGTTTGGAGCATTTTATTTCCCAGATATTATATTGATGTAGTACTTAATGGTAAAATATAGACGAAGGAAAAAATAATGTGAATTTTTGCAAGATCACAGTTGGATTTGAGATTAACTTTAACGAAAATGGACAGTCAAAATTTGAAATTACATAAACTATACAAAAAGTATATCTCCTCCACTGAAAGATACTTTGGACTGATTGAGCTACCAGCCCTCCACCAACATTATGAGTTCCAAGTCCAACCTAGCATACAGGATGTAAAGAACAAAAAACTTAATGTATGCGATTGACATACTTGTAATGTGAGATTGATTAGTATAGCTATTATGTATTGCCTTTTGTATACATGATGTAACCTAATATAAGCCTCATGGTGAGATGAATACAATACAATTATCCAATTCTCTACAACACGTTATCAGCACGATACTCTAACCCAAGCCCTAGCCAGAAAAAAAAAAAAAAAAAAAAAAAAAAAAAAAAAAAAGCCCCTAACACCTGAAATTTCTTTTACCAAAAACTGCCACAAGCTCCTATCCCTTGCTAGCCATACCGTGTGCTGCTTCTGCAGCCCTTGAGCACCCGTGTGTCTCCTACTGCCCCTGCAGCATCGTCGCACGCCTGCTGCCCCTGCAGCACTCGTTCCTGTGCAGATCAATCTGTTTGCACGCCCCGAAACGTCTTTACCGGAGCCTCAGATCAAAATCCTTCCTTCATCAAAGTTGTTCGTCTCTGCCTCTTCTATCCGACTCCAAATTTCAGCCCTATTAGAGTCTTTTTGAGATCTATACACCATTCGAAGTGAGAGCTATTCAAAAGCGATTCTGCTTCGAATTTCAACAAGTAAGTTTTAAAGATTAAAGTTCCTACTTTCTTGTCTTTTAAATTCCTTTATTTTCTACAGTATTTTCAATATAAGAACATGGGTTCGATTATTTAAAAAAGCGGAATTGTGGGGATTCACGCTTAACGAACTAAGAGTGTTCGTATGAACTAAGAGTGTTCGTAATGCTCGGACTAAGAGCGTTCGTAAGCATCAAATTGTGACCATATTAAAACATTATTGTTTGGTCTAATCCAAAAGAGATTCTTGGAAATTGTTTTCTTGGTAGCATAGCTCGGAAATCTTATTATTTTAGTTTTCGTGGAAGTTTAGCTCCGAAACTAATATATCTTCTCTTCTTATTTTTAGGATGTCGAATGAACCTAGACTCGACTTTCCTATGATTGACTCCACAGGCTCGGATTACCACAGTTGGATAACCGATGTTTAGAACCACCTCACTTCAAAGGGAATATTACCCATAATCCAGGCACCTAACCCGGATCGTGTGTTCATGCGAACACCTACAAAGCATGCTCAAGCAGTTATCTTGATGCGACGCCATATGGAAAAGGCACTCAGATTGGAGTATATGTCGATCAAGGATGCAAGAGAGCTATGGGTAGCACTAGAAGAGCGTTTTGGCAATATCCAAGATTCCCGCCTCCCTGACTTGAAGGTTCAATGGAACAATCTGCGCTTTGCTGATTTCAAGTATGTTGCTGAATATAATTCAGAAGCTCTTCTCCTACAGTCCATGTTGAGGTTTTGTGGACAACCTATCACAAAGCAAGAGCTAATTGAGAAAACTCTCTCCACCTTCCCCGTTTCAGCCATTGTGGTATCAAAGCAATACCGCACTGAAGTCAATGTTGGACGGATCACGAGGTTTTATCAGCATATCAATCTCATATCTATAGCTGAGAAACATGATAACATACTCGTGAGGAATTATAATTCAAGGCCCATTGGAACTAAAAGCGTTCATGAGGTGAATTATAATGCACCCAAAACAGGGCGCAAGGAGCGGAACCCTAAGAATAAGGGATATGAGGGACATATGGGTCCATATAACTGCCCTAACAAGGAAGGAAACTGTAGGTTTGGTGCGGATACACGTGGTGGCAATGCCACATGTGGGAGAGGTGGTCGTGGTAGTGGCGCCATGGCTCGTGGTGGAGGCACCATGGGTCGTGGTGGTGGCACCAACCCTCCTAGGGAACTCCCACAACGTGCGCCTCAGTTAAAGTGAGGCAACCACAATGACATGTGTTAGCGATGTGGATCAAGTGAGCATTAGCTCAAGCAATGCAAGGCAAGCGAGCAACTAGCTTCAAGATACAGGGCATACAGGGACCTGAGGGAGAAAGAAGTGTACCTTGCAGAAGAAGACGAAAATGGTGGAGACATCCATCTCACCATCGAGGACTTCTAAGCTGACGATGAAGTGCACAAGGATGCCGCACACTTTGATTAGATTAGTCCTTTTATTTACCAAGAATTTTTGTAATGGCAATATGCCTTAGTCAATAAATGACAATTGTATTAAACTCTTTCTAATGTGGTGCACCCAATGAAATATGATGTTTAGCAAAGTCATTGAGATTAATGGTACTTAAGAGAGCCTCGCTCCACCAACATCTCTCTCTACTTTCCTGGTCATATTTGATTGGAGTTACCAAACGGATAGAGTGACTACAATGTGTCTTAGTTTGATTTTATTTTGGATTAGACTTTTTGGGACTTTTGATGTAATCATTGGCTATCTTTATTAATAAAGTATCGTATTATTATTCGATGTCATGGACATGTTTTAAATCCGAACTTTATTATTTTTCAGTATGTTTCTTGGAGAGTTGGAATGCCTTGTTGATAGTGGCACCACACATACTATATTGTGACATAGGCAACTATTTCTATGGATGACGCCTAGTCGATCTTCTGTGACTACGATGGCTGGACCATCACAATTGATTCATGGTCGAGGACTAGCTCAATTTATGTTGCCCAATGGCACAAGTATTAATGTCACCTAAGCTCTATATGCTCCTAGGGCTGGAAGGACCCTATTGAGTTTTAAAGATATATATAAGAGCCAATGGTTTTCATGTGGAAACACATTGTGAGAATGGACAAGAGTTCCTTTGCATCACCTCTAATGACTACGGACATAAACGAGTATCAGAGAAACTTATGTGTCGATCTAGTGGGTTGTATGCAACCACTATTCGAATTATTGAATCCAACCATGTCATGAGAGATGACTTATGGGATTCTGACACATATAGGCTTTGGCATGACCTTTGGGACACCCAGGTCGTGATATGATGATCCGTATATTAAAGACTTCACATGGACATCCATTTTTCAAAACGAAAAGAAGTCAGAACCAAAATTCGATCCAAGGTAGGGCTGGCGCCGCCTACCCCCTGTGGTCCAAAAGTGGTATTGACGCCACCAATACCTCCTTGGTTCCTTTTTCTACTTCTAAAGTCAATTGTGACTTCGAGGCTCAACCGGATACTTCCCTGGTTGCTTCTAAAGCCCATATTTCATTTTGCAAAGCCTGCTCTTTAGCAAAATTAGGATCGAGACCATCCTATGCAAAGGACACTAAAGAAAATATTCCATTCTTACAAAGAATCCAAGGTGATATTTGTGGACCTATTCAACCAACTTGCAGACCATTTAGATATTTTATGGTGTTGGTTGATGCATCGACATGATGGTCACATGTCATGCTATTGTCCACAAGAAATGCTGCATTTGCTAAACTCCTAGCACAAATCATTAAATTAAGGGCTCACCACCCTGATCATCCCATTAAGTCAATTCGTCTTGACAATGCTGGAGAGTTTACATCAAAAACGTTTGATGACTATTGCATGTCCATTGGAATTGAGGTTGAACACCCTGTTCCACATGTTCACACCCAAAATGGTCTTGCAGAAGCTACCATTAAATGACTTCAAATGGTCGCTAGAGCATTGGTTATGCACACCAATCTCCTTGTTTCTGCTTGGGGCTATGCAATGCAATATTGCATGTAGCTGTGCTCATTCGTCTGAGGCCTACTTCCACTCAACTCTTTTCTGCGTCCCAGATGGTTACTGGATATGAGCCTGATGTCTCACACTTACGCATATTTGGGTGTACAGTTTATGTGCCAATTGCGCCACCACAGCGCACCAAAATGGGTACTCAAAGACGATTAGGCATTTATGTTGGATATGACTCTCCAACCATTATCCGCTGCTTAGAACCCTTGACAGACGATCTGTTTACTGCTAGATTTGCTGATTGTCACTTTGATGAGACAGACTTCCCGTCGTTAGGGGGAGATAGGAACAATAATGTTCAACAGGAACGATAGGAATTGTCGTGGTCTATCCCCACTGTATCTCATCTTGATCCCCGAACCGCACAGTCCGAAATTGAAGTTCGGAGAATTCTCGATCTTCAGAACGTAGCAGACTCTATGCCTGATGCGTTTTCTGATATCGCTAAAGTGACAAGATCACATATACCTGCTGCAAACGTGACTGCAAGGATTGATGTCCCTAAAAATCATGGACATGGCGCCACCCCTAGGGGTATTGGGCATGGCGCCTCCACCACTAATAGTGATGGCAATGTGGCTCAGGCCGGGCTCCTAGTAAGGAAACGTGGGAGGCCCAAATGTTCGATGGATTCTCACCCGAGAAAGAAAGCGAGTTTGGCACAGAAAGATCCATTAATCATCAACATAAATAACCTGTCTCATGAAGATATTCCTGATTATGGTTATGTCCAAGAGACATCATTGGGGGACGCTCCAATGTTAGAACCAATTCCAGGGAATAGGGAGATCTCCATGAATTACACTAGTGTACATGAGACGTTGAATCGAGATTCTATTATCCTTGATGATGTGTTTGCATATTCTATTGCTCAAGAAATTATAGAACACGATGATATAGAACCTCGATCCGTTGAGGAATGTCAACGAAGAGCAGACTGGCCTAAATGGAAAGATGCGATCCAGGTTGAATTGGATTCACTAACAAAAAGACAGGTATTTGGGTCTATATCACTGACACCCCCAAGTATAAAGTCTGTTGGCTATAAATTGGTCTTTGTTAGAAAGCGTAATAAGAAAAATGAGGTTGTTAGATACAAAGCCCGCCTTGTGGTGCAAGGTTTCTCACAACGCCCTGGAATCGACTACGAGGAGACTTATTCTCCCGTATTGGACGTTATAACGTTCTGCTACCTTGTCAGTTTGGTAGTTTTGAAAAACTTGACATGCAGCTTATGGATGTAGTTACAGCATATCTATATGGAGATCTAGATTCAGATATATATATATATATATATATATATATATATAAAGGTTCCAGATGGACTTCAATTACCCAATTCAAGTGGCTCTAAACCACGAAACGCGTTTTCAATAAGATTGAGACGCTCACTATATGGATTGAAACAATCCGGACGGATATGGTATAACCGTCTAAGTGACTACTTGATTGGGAAGGGATATGTCAACAATGAAATATGCCCATGTGTGTTTATAAAGAGGACAAGTTTCGGATTTGCAATTGTAGCAGTTTATGTCGATGACATGAACCTAATTGGAACTCTAGATGAGTTAAAGGAAACTATTAAGTACTTGAAATCAGAATTGAGATGAAAGATCTTGGGAAAACACAATTTTGCCTCAGACTAGAACTCGAGCACCGTAGTGATGGGATTATGATCCATCAGTCAGCATATACTCAAAAATTATTAAAGCTCTTTAATGAAGATAAAGCAAAGCCTGTGAGTACTCTCATGATCGGTCGTAGTCTTAAGCCTGAAAAAGATCTGTTTCGTCCTAGGGATGAGGACGAAGACTTATTAGAGGCTGAAGTGCCCTATCTAAGTGCAATAGGAGCATTATTATACTTAGCTCAATGCACAAGACTGGACATCTCATTCGTAGTGAACTTGTTAGCTCAACACAGTTCTGCGCCAACACGCCGCCATTGGATTGGCATAAAGACAATCTTTCGATACCTGAGAGGTACAATTGATATGGGTTTGTTCTATCCCTACAGAGAGAAAAGAAATAACGAAAGTGTGGGATCGGACTCCACAAAGCAAAAAGCCACCTTCCGTGCTCCTCCTCCCTTCCATCAAAATGACAACGATGTCTTGATGGGTTTTGCTGATGCAGGGTATCTCTCTGACCCTCACAAAGATCGCTCCCAAATAGGTTATGTCTTTACCATGGGAAGCACTGCGATATCTTGGAGGTCTACAAAGCAGACCCTTATTGCTACTTCCTCAAATCATGCAGAGATTATCGCTCTATATGAAGCCATGCAAGAATGCATATGGCTAAGGTTTGTAGTTAGACACATTCGAGGAACTTGTGGTTTGAAGTCTATCACAGATGAACCTACATGCATTTATGAAGATAATGCAGCTTGTATTGAGCAAATGAAGTTAGGTTTCATCAAAGGCGACAACACCAAGCATATATCGCCTAAGTTCTTTTACAATCAGCAACAACAAACACTTCTAAATATTGAATTGAATCAAATCCGTTCAAGATAATGTAGCGGACTTGTTTACCAAGTCGTTACCTAAATCCACCTTCGAGAAATATGTGAAGAGCATCAGATTAAGAAAGTTATCCGAACTCCCATAATTGTAGAAATCAGGGGGAGACCTTGACATCAGGGGGAGGTATGATGTCTACATGTTTGATCTCGAAGAGTGAATGACGTGTTGTGCTCTTTTTACCCTTCGACCAGGGTTATTTTTGTCCCACATGGTTTTTATTACCTAGCAAGGTTTTTAGTGAGGCAACGATCAAAACATCATCACCGAGTGTTAGCGGCACAAGGGGGAGTGTGGAACGATGTCGACTACTCCACATTCAAGCGCATTGTGCTCTTTTTCTCCTTCGACCAAGGTTGTTTTTTCCCACAGGGTTTTTATTACTTGGCAAGGTTTTTGACGAGGCAACTTAGAAGCGCATAGCAAAGGCAACACTGTTGACATGGAATATCCAAGAGGGAGTGTTGTAAATGATATGACTATTCATGCAATAGGTATTGCTTAATGTATGCGATTGACAGACTCGTAATGTATGCGATTGACATACTTGTAATGTGCGATTGATTAGTATAGCTATTATGTATTGCCCTTTGTATACATGATGTAACCCTATATAAACCTCATGGTGAGATGAATACAATACAATTATCCAATTCTCTACAACATTTTCTTTTTTTTTTCTTTTTTTTATGACTCTTGAAGTTTTCCGCTCTTAATGGTTTTTGATTTTTCGGTATTGTGCCTTTTACCGATTCTAGTCAATGGATTCACAAGAGCTAGAGAAAACAAGGGAAGCAAAACAACAAAGCAATAAAACAGAGACAAGCTACAAGGATGGAACTAGAGAGCAGTGCAGCAAACAAAACGACCTAGTTACCAAAGAACCAGCAACTAGAAAATTCAAATTGGTCATTTAGATCAATAAAAAAGAAAAATATATAAGATAAGAAGGACATCAACTTTAACCATTTGACCTCAACCTCAGCTGATAGATATACATAAACTTTCTGCAACACTATTGATTTTGATGGAACCATCAAGCTCAGACGTTCACTTAAACATATAAAGGCTAGGGATCTCCATTAATGGCAGTAAATTAAAATAGTTGCTCCCCTAGCGTGGATGAAGTTCAATAATATCTGAAACCGCTGATACATACACAGTGCTTTCAGATTTAGCAGATGTCTCAATAAGTCTGAATCCCGACCCTGATGTGTCTGAATCAGTGTTATAATGCCAATAATATGGAGGTCGTGAAGGTACTGAGATTGTGAGAGAATGACTGTTAAGCATAGAAACAACTGCAGCCATGGTTGGTCTAGCATTCATATTTTCTTGGACACATAATAAACCAATGTGGATGCATCTGATTATTTCAGATCTTGAGCCTGCTGTTAACATCGGATCTATGATATTTAGAATTGTATTATCCATCCAATTTCTCCAGGCCTGTAAAAATTACAAAAATATTTCAGAAAAAAAATATACTTAGTTGCAAGCTATAGGGATAAATAGAGGAGTAATGTAACAAGTTCATTATATATTCCTACTCACATAGCTTAATAGGTCGTCCTCATTTTCACCATTCCGGAAAGTACTACTCTTCTTGCCGGTAGTTATTTCAAGAACTAACACACCAAAACTAAAGACATCTGACTTGACAGAAAAGCGCCCATGAGTTGCATATTCAGGTGCCATGTATCCACTGTATAATTACATCCAAATTAGAAATGCAATTATTTTGGCTCTTAAAATAAATAAATAAATTGTAAGTTAGAGTGCCACATTCACTTACTAGGTCCCAACAATGCTTCTGGTATCTCCTTGAGTTTGATCCATCACAAACAACCTTGCCATACCAAAATCTGCAATTTTAGGGTTCATATCTTCATCCAACAAAATGTTGCTAGCTTTGAGATCACGGTGAATAATTCGAAGTCGAGAATCTTCATGGAGGTAAAGAAGACCACGAACAATTCCTCCTATGATTTTGTAACGTGTTTCCCAATCCAAATGTCCATGATTGGTTGGGTCTGAAAACAATTTGGTTAGAACATATGTAATGTGTATCTGTGTTAATTGTTGTGTACCTTACTTTTATCTATCTACCACATATAAAGTTTCGAAGAAATTATAACTATGAAATACATATACTAAGGATGTAGAGGATACCATACCAAAAATGAAGTGATTAAGACTTTTATTAGGTATATATTCGTAAATGAGGAGCCTTTCTTCTCCTTTCAAGCAAAAGCCTAAGAGCCTCACTAAGTTCCTGTGTTGAAGTTGAGCAACTAACGTGACTTCATTTTTAAATTCACGATCACCCTGTTCAGAACTCTTAGAGAGTCTTTTCACAGCGATATATCGTCCGTTATGTAGTCTACCCTGAAAGTAAATTTATTAAATTACAAAAATAATAATAATAATAATAATAATAATGATAATAATAAACAATTGTTTGGGTTATCATATACAGTACCACAACAAAAAAATAGTTGTTACCACTTCAAAGGTTAACAAATTAGCAAAAGCATATACAATTGCAATTGAAAAAGTAAAGCTCTGTTTTTATTACCTTGTAAACAGCTCCAAATCCACCTTGTCCAAGCTTATTTTCATCAGAAAAGTCATCCGTTGCCGATCTTATAGCTTCAAAGTCATATTGTAATGATTCCACGAGGCTAATTTCTTCAGAAATATCATCTGAAAATGTACAACTTAGATTGAAAAGAAAAAAAATCGTTTGAAAACACCATACTAAGACAAATTCGTACATTCTCCAAACACCAGAGACAGTCCAACTTACAGTCACGTTTTACCCTTAGCTGCTTAACTCTTAAGAAAATGCATATGCCACCGAGAAGCATAGTGACAAAAGCAATCACAACCCCAGTGATGATGATGATATTTCTCTCTGTGTTACTCTTCTTTCCTGAAGAAAATCAGAAGGGGGTATAGGGGTCACTCCACGGTTCCCGTAAATAATTTTGAGGCATGATACCTTGTCTATTGTATGGCTACCGGACTACCGGAGTGAGGATGGATCTGCTTTTTCTTAGATAAGACGGCTTGCTTAGATATAAATAATATCATACGAAAATATTATTGGGTGTGTGTGTACGTACCTTGCTTAGGTGGAAGTACTGGAGTTGTTGGAGTAACTGGAGCTGGAGCTGAAATATTTACTTCTGAATCGGCTGTAGACTTATAGAAAAGACCGTACTCAAACCTTATATTACAACTTGGTTTAAGAACTCTTGTTCCCGACTTTCCACTGCAACATAGTGGAATAGCAGAGATGCAACTGTTTATGCAATTACTGCAATTGACTTTGTCTATGTCCGGAGTGCACTGCGCATGTGCATATATCGTTTCGTATCCCGGAACAATTGCATGTCCTGTTGCATATTTTTTTCGAGAATCACCCGAAGTAGCTCTGTCTCTTAAAATTTCCAACAAGGGGTTGAGCACCTGCCGGAACGCTTGAGCGTTTAACGCGTTGTGCGGGCTGGGCAGATATATAAAAGGGTCCTCTTCCACAATACCAAATATTGAGTCTTGAGACCACCGTACCATGCAAGGCTCTGCCCATAAGATTGCTTCCGTTTTATATGAACAGTTTCGCAGCAGAATCTGAGTGGAGTCGCTGAGACAGCTACTACATTCTCCGAGTGCTAGATCTCCTCTGCACAAGGCAATGGCATTCACTTTGTTGGAGCCATGTCCGAGAGAAGAGTTGTGAAAGCCATAGTTGGCTTGGTTTTGGGAATTGTTGGAAAAGGAGGAAAGGAGGCTGACGAGGTTTTGTTGGTAGATGCTGCCATTAGTGTAATTGCGGGAATCAGCACAACTCCAGCACAATTCAGCTGCCGAAGTGCATGAGACGTCACCTTTTGTTATGGTTTGAGCAGCAAGGTGGTGTAAGGTTATGGGAACAAAGAAGAAGAGAAGCAGCCATATTGAGGATCCCATATCTCTTTAAAACTCGAAACTAGTTAGCAAGCATGATCAACCCACTCTCTATTCTATAGAAACGAAAATCCAATCTTATCTCTATCTCAACCTTACCCTTAGTCCCATGTCGGCATTTCCTGACTGAACTGTTTGTAGTCTTGTCCTATAATATGTGGTTTAGGTGGTTTATGGCACATCATTGACTATGCATAGTGCTTTCCAATGGTAAGGTTATCAAAGCTCCGAAGAAACACGAAAACAGGCTGACTAGTAACATCATCACAATTGCTACATGTCTGTCCGGCTGTTAAAAGTCACCGCTAACAGTTTGTTGTGCTGTTGACATGGTTTCTGAAAAAGGTGAAAACGCCATATTGCATTGCAGTGCCCACATCGACTTGCCATATTCCCATGAACCAGAGACAATTTTTATTCTAAAAGAACCTCATGCACTGACAGATGTGTGCATTACTGCCGGAAGCTAATTGGGAAATATGCGACCAACTAGTTGTGAAAATATAGGAATTCCAACTCTTGACAAACAAAATTTTTCCAACATGAAGCACACACTAGTACATGATAAAAATCTATTGAGCAAAATAGCCGGTACAAAAACAGAACAATCAAATAAGCAGAAAATGTAAAAAGTAAAATCAACTCTAAGCCTTCTCCTTGGAGGCAGTCGCAGCAGCTTGTCCTCTGAGACGACCAGTTCTCCTGGCAGCAATGAGACCAACCTTCTGCCCAGGAGGAGCATCACGCCTGACTGTGCTAGCATGACCAATATGCTGGTGGTTACCTCCTCCGTGAGGATGCTCAACAGGATTCATAGCCACACCACGCACCTTAGGCCAGCAGTTCCTCTTCACTCTGAACTTGTGGTAAGCATTACCGGCCTTGAGCATAGGCTTCTCAGTTCTGCCTCCACCTGCAACTTGACCAATCATGGCACGGCAACCACTTGGAACAATCTTCTTGGCACCAGAAGGAAGCTTGATTCTACACAAAACAATATAAACAAACAATCAACTTCTTCATTTGGATACATGTGGTTTAACATCACACAAATCAACACCGCATTATATAGCCAGGAAGTTTGATCTCAAAGCAACCTCGATGAGCTGCGATATGTATGCCATACATACACTATACAATACCAATCATGTGACAATATATCATCACACTTTCCATTACAATGCAAAACCTTTTTCAATCATCGCCCTACTGAAAAGTAAGTCCTTTAAATGATCAAGTTTATAAATTTGTATAATCCAGAGCGATTGTGAACTATACATTCTTTTGATAAAGATTGTAAACCAAGTCAGAATCTCACTATCGAAAAATCTAATCTTTACTACTAAAGTATTAACTTGCATTCGATGCAATTCCAAACAGAACTTAAATTAACACTAAATCCAGGAAGCAAGTTACCAATGCATGACTATGAGCATGAAATCGAAAATGAATTTTAGACTAAATCAACCTAAGAGACTGAGAAACAAACCTTGAGGTATCATTATCAGGGTTGTGACTGATAATCACAGCGTAATCCCCCGAAGCCCTAGCTAGGGTTCCGCGGTCGCCGACGTGGTGCTCGACATTACACACCACAGCTCCCTCGGGAATGGATCTGACCGGCAACACATTTCCGACGACCAAATTGGCCTTCTTCCCGCAGTAAATAAACTGGCCGGTGTAGAGCCCCTCGGCGGCGACGAAGAGCTCGTTCTGCTTCTTGTACCGGAAAGGATGACGGAAGCTGACGCGAGCGAGCGGGGCACCGCGACCGGGGTCGTGGATGATGTCGGTGACGACGCCCTTGAGGTAGCCGTTGCGCTCGCCGTAGTCGAGGGAGCGGAAGCGGGCCGGGCCCTTGCGGTGGTGGGTGTGGGACTTGAAGACGGAGCCCGCTCCCTTACGCTGAGCTCTGATGACGCGACCCATTGACGGTGGCTCTGGCTCGACCTAGGGTTTCGTTCTCTCTGTCTATGGAGTGAAAGAGTAACAAGGGCGGCACTCTGTTAAACCCTAATGTATGTGGGTATTTATATGTGGCCTCATCGTTGAGTTGAATGGGCCTGACGTTCTTTTGGGTGTGAAGTGGGCTTTGTTTAAGTTCGGCTGGACTGATGGGCATGTTCAAAGCAGGGTCCGATAGCCAGCTCCTTTATCTCTATATGTTTTTTGTGCCCCTCGATATTTTTATGATAAGGGTCATGTCTTTTGTTTTGGTTTTTAATAAACAAAATGCATATTGTAAGTTTGTAACTTTGCAACTAAGTGTGGAGGGAAGAGGTCTCAGGGCTGCTCTACACTAGAAAGACGTTTTCCCTTGGTTGTTCGGGCTCTTCTTTATGTTTTTCTTATCGATTTGTACTTTTGTAATTTGTTTCGTTTCGGAACAAACTAGCAATAACCAAATTTGGTATTTTTTTTTTATTAAAAAAGTCGTATAATTAATTTTTGACCATATGGGGAGAGTAAAATCCTTTGATCATCTTTTATATAAAAAAATAATAATAAAAAAAATAAAATTTAAAAAAGTAGGCATAGGGGCAAAATTTAAAGGGCAAGCATTAACACTTGAATTTGGTAATATAAACTTGAGATGGTGGAAATTACTGTAGAAAACACTAAATATACTTGTATCATAGCCTGCGTTTCTGCATATTAAAAGTTTTGTATGTATTTCACACAACTCGCAAAGGCTGATCTATATTCATAGTAGTATGAGTGATGAAACTGGTACTCCCCTCATTGAGGTTGACGCTTCTAGTAACCCCTTGTTTATTTTTTCAATTTTCGTGTTCAAGTTTTATGAAGTACCCTCACCAATATACTTTAGTTTCCCCCAATATTTTAACTTGTATTTTGTACTCGTAGAAACTACTATAGTATTATTACGTGAAGGAATGACCTCAAATCATTATTAGGAGACCACTGCTGGTGGAAAACATCGAAGGAATGAAAAGATCCAGTATTATATACATGATAGAAGTTTCTATTGCATTGGCACTTCATATACACATTCTCGAAAGTCATAGAATAGATATGATTATCAGTAAACTGATTTTTATGTTATAGTAAGCCATAACAAAGGGAATCCCATGCTTTATACACTACATACTAGTTAAGATCATATGAATAGAACAACTGTAGAGTGATATATAACAATGAGTTCTAATGTGGGTCCAAAATTTAGTTTTATTATTTCTCTACATGTTTTATGAGCTTATTATTATTTTGAAAAGCATGATTTATTTTATTTTATTTTATTTTTTTATAAAGGGGGTAAAGATTTAATATAATAAATCACTCTTTAACAGTGATAAATAAAGTCATCACGCAAATGATTTCACATATTCTCTAACTAACTTATAAAAACCAGAACATTCAAAACCCTAGAATTGGAGGAAATGGGAAAGTGAATTTAGGCCCTTTTCAAACCGTGACATTTTACTCCAAAAAATAACCTTTATGGTTTTAGGCCCAAAAGTCCAAATCCATATCCTCAGATGCCCTCGACAGCACCAAACCGTTTTACATTAGAGTGATAAGCACATTTATTCAAAAAAAAAAAGGAGTGATAAGCACATACCACAACCATCATTCAACGATCATAGCCACAAAAGGGAAACATCGTCACCAACGGAGCCATAGTGCATAACGTTTAGGTATGAGCTGAAACTTAAAGGTGAACTCAAACACTCAGCCACCGCTCAAACATCACCAAGGCCATCCAATCCGAACTCCAAACGCAATTATAGCCCCACGCACCAACACCATGCATGAGCATCACAACACCACAAACTACCTCACCATCAAGTCTCCCACATAGGGAGACCCACCTCCACCACCCAAATCTAGGTCTAAACCCAAAAAGGTCATAAATAAGACCATCTTCCCCAACCAGCAATATCATCACCAACATAGAAATTGAGATCTCGTAGACGGCGGTAAAAAACACATACTACTTTCACAACTATCAAAATTATTCATTCATATAACCTTGCCAATAGGGAGGCTATATCAACCACCATATATTAAACTTATCCTCATAATCTTTTAGCAGAAAATGTAAATAGTATTGAAAAACTTTATATACGCAACCAAATATAAAGCTAGCAATTACATTGAAAGTATACATGAACAAACTCAAATTAACATACAAGTTATGCACATCAAGGTCTTCCAGATTGAGTTCGTGAGCTTGAAATTAATGGTTTAGAATAACCACCATCAAAACCCCTAATACACTAAATCAGTAAATCCTCAACCCTAATTCACTAGTCTGTCACTTTAAAATCAGATATTTATATATGATTGTGAAAATATGGGATTTTTTGGAATTTTGTAGTTCTCTTGTTTGTATAAAAGGCCCATGACTCCCTAAGTTATTCAAGGGTCCATTTTTTGTTAGCTCATTCCCTGGTGATTGAACATTCTGTAAAGCCCACTAGTGTTGATATGCATCCTACTTTATATATAAGAAGTCATTGGCAGTCACCTCACTGCGGTCGATATCTATGATATCATTATGGTTTTGTTTTTCTTGATCGCTTTTGTGGTAAAGTTTTTGTAAACCTCCTTTTCTAAGTTGTTTTAGTTAATTTCCTCCAATATTTAACTTGTGTCCTCCATTTCTAGTAGTATTGAAAACTTGTTGCAGTGAACGAATGATCTCATCTCTAACTAGTTACATGGTGTTATTGCTAGAAAACTCAATACTACTGTTGCTTGAAATCAAATTTTTATTGGCAACAACTTGAGATCAACTTAGTGCCGCTAATTATCAAAGCATGTCATCTAGTGGTTGAACCACAAATGATCTTGGGAGACTTGTTTATGGTGAAGATCTAAGGAAGATTTTTTTTATTTTTTTATTTCTGGGTCTTTGAATGGTTG
This sequence comes from Rosa lucieae, assembly GCA_024704745.1. Classification (NCBI taxonomy): domain Eukaryota; kingdom Viridiplantae; phylum Streptophyta; class Magnoliopsida; order Rosales; family Rosaceae; genus Rosa; species Rosa lucieae. The sequence continues at coordinate 28,029,642 of CM045496.1, read as the reverse complement.
AACGAGAAGTAAAATATATGAAAATCATTAATTAGACATGATATAAGAGGTTACAATAACATACAATACTCATTTCCAAAGTTGTAGAATAGATGTGATTATCAGGAAGACTATATTTCATGTTATAGTCATAACAAAATGAGATGAATATGCATTCTCAAAAAAAAAAGAAAAAAAAGAAAAAAAAAAGAGATAAATATGGCAATGCTCCACACACAACATATTAGTTAGAATCATATGAATGGATCTTTACTGATAGCATGATGCTCTGTTTTATCTGTGAGAACATACATCATAAGCAATATAAGCATTACACAGCTGAAAACATACACACACACCTACGTAGGTGTGTATACACACCCCAAAAAAAAAAAAGGTCTGCACCAACCGACCAAGCGAGTTATAAAATTGAACTATATATCCAAAAAAAAAAAAAGGCATTTAGATAAAAAGAAATCAACAATCTTGACTTCTTAGCAGTCGCCTTATGTGATCACTTCTGATTATAATCACAAATTATTTGGTCCCGTGGTGATTAGTGAAGGGGGACACTTGTGAGAAGATCTTTTTGAAAGTCGTAAGGTTACACTATTTGAAGAAATTATTAGAAAAACAAAACATGTAATAATGACATCTTTTATTGGGTTTTTTTCTAAGTTTTATTTTTTTTAATCAAACAAATAACTTTTTATAATAACTCAATAGGGTTGATTATAATCAAATCATAACACATCCAGAAAAACATTCTGGAGTGTTATCCAAACTAAAGGAACTAGACCTAGACTCGGTGGTCTGGTTAGTTTGGGACACGGTGTTGATGAAGGTGAAGTGGTTGTTTGTAATGTTGGCTGTAGGGATTAATCGTGACTCTCGGAAGTGGTCTTATGTTGTAGCCCGAGTTGAGGGGTGATTAGGTTGGTTAGGAGCTGGGCCCGCTTGGCTCATGGAAGTCATCGTGGATGATGGACCCGTAATTGAGGTTGTTCTTAGGGAGGAGAGTGGGGAATTTATGTCCACCACCGGTTGTTCCCATTTGTAATCGTTTTTTATGGAATAAAATGTTTATTTCATTCTCAAAAAAAAAAAAAGGAACTAGTCCTCAAGCATGAATGGTCATTAGATACCGTTCTGCTGCCATTAGTATAGACAAATAAGAATTTGTGGTGGTACCACGTGGTACATAGAAGTAGGTCCACTCATTTAACATTCTATGCTCACTTATTCTAAGCATGCCTATCTTATTATGACTGAAACAATTGCATAGTAATAGGCACAGTACATAAAAGACTTAAATGGAAGGTTAAAAAAAAGCTGTATGACCCCATAACCTCCACCTGGATCCCATAACTAAAACCCTAGTAAGTCGGAACCAGTCTCTTTGGTCCAAACTTTGGCCCAAATACACAATTAGACACCCAATCTGTTATGGGCACCCAAAATGATTTGGACACCCAAATCTCCCCTGATTTGGGCTGTATACTTGACTTGGGCCATACAACAAATTTGGGCTACCCAGTCGAGTTGGGCCTCAAAATTGATCTTGACACCCAACCTAGATTAGGCACACCCTCTCCTGCCCTGATCACTTTTGACAGGACCCGCCCCGGATTTCACCATGAAATCCGAAGTGGACCTGCGGGGCCCACCTTAGAAGAAATTTTCCCAAAAATTTGGCAGAACTTCCCCTAAAGTGGACAACCCAAAACCTGTAGAAAGAAAATTTACACTTCTAAATCACCCATCCTTATTCTCCTGGAGCCACCCTGCTCCCCCAAACAACATTCTCCAACTCGCAAAACACAAAACTCAACTTAACAATACCAATCCCAAAGGTTATCAGAGCAATACTAATTCACAAGGAAATAAAAAGTAGAGTAAAGGATCAAGGGATCCTACAATGCGGAAGTGGTGACAATTATGCCTCAAATGTCATGTACGCCCGACCTCCACTAATTCGCCTGCAAACTGGGCATTTGAAACCGAAGGGCCCAGGGGAAAGTACATAAAAACGTTAGCCTGAGTGGACAAAAATAAACAATTTCAAACAAAAGGGATTTTATACTTTCCCACATTTATTTCTTTAAAAATTCCCGATGCATGCAATGATTAACGAAAATAAAACAAGAGGAGTTCCGCTCATGAAAATCGACTAGCCCCGCTAGTCACATACGATTTAAAAGAAAAAGTTGGAACTTTGATACTCAAGGAAAATAAGACCAGCCCCGCTGGTTAAACGAAAATCTAGCTAGCCCCGCTAGCTTAAGTAGTAAAGTGAGTAGGGGAAGGCGATAGCCATACGAGTGAGCCTCCCAGGCTAAAATACTCCCATTACTCCCGTAATATACCCTTACGCCACTAAGTGTAGCGATAGGATACCGGGCTACAGAATTACTGTCATAGAGACAGTAACCTGCGCCACAAAGGCGAAGGGCTACGGTGATCCCATCACAGCGCCACAAAGGGGGAAAATCAATGCTAGCAATGATAAGTCACCCAAAGTATGGCAAAAGAAACCCGAAAACCAAGTAAATCCTTAAGTACATAAAGCTTCCCCATCTCTCGTAAATGAATTTCCAACGACGTGTCCCACACGCCAAGATAATCTCAAGTTCAAAATAAATAGGAGATAAATAAATATAAAGATTTACTCCATCGAAATCTCATTTCGAAAATCTCATAAAAATCTCAAATTGCCGAATATAAATATAATATAAATAGTATAAATCCGGAAATCACATCGGAAATAAATAAATAAGAGAAGATAAGCATAATCCAATGACGTGACCCCGCATGCCATAAAATCTTCAAATAATCAAATATCCAAAACCATTTCTGAAAATAACCATATGCTCGGGAAAGCAATACGATAAACAAATTATCATCTTAGAAACAAATAAATAAATTCATGCATCATTCTTTGAAAATAAAAGTCCACTCACAGTACTATTCCGACGATCACGTATACGAGTTTCTTCATCGAGCCAGAGCTCGGTACGACATCTTGTACACGATTATATTCCGTGAATAATTACTCAACAATTTAATACGATTCCTAAAATCAAATCCTCATAATTATATCTCCACTTCTCCTCGGATGCAACCCAAATTATACCACTAATATCAATTCGTTAATTTAAAGATTCCAAGGCAGAACCGAGAGATATCCGACGGCCGGATTCTCGTAATTCGATAATCGAAACCCTAAACTTCAAAAATTCATAATTAATTCCAAGCTTCTCCAAAATTCACCAAATTTCATATACAAGCTCTACAATATTTATAGGATTTAATGGGCTAAAAACTGGAATTAAAACACAGCCCAACACGCCTCCACACGCCACCCACAGTGGCTGCGCGTGGGGCCCACGCGTCGGCGGCCACCACCTCCGATGGCCACCAAAAATTGACAGTAGTTGCAAAACAACAAACCCAACAAATTTCTCAACTGCAATGAGTCCCAATTTTACCTTTAAGAGCTCGGATTAAGCCGATGAAGAAAACCCAGAAATCAAGCTTCGGACCCTAGGATGTTCTTCGTCGATTCAACCTCCACGATGCAAATCGGAGCAAGAGGCCTTAGGGGAAACGTTCGCCGGCACAAGGCGCTCCTACGGTCCCAATTTGGTGGTCGGAAATGGTCGGAAATGGAAGATTTGCCTGAAAAAGCCAAACTGCACCTATGAGGAACTTTGCTTCGATTCAAGGTTTCTCGGCTAAATCGCCACAACCTAAGGCTACTAGGGTGCAGAGGGGAGGGAGGAGCTCTTGTGGTGGTCGGCTGCACGCCGGTTGGTGGCCGGAATGCGCGGAATCGAAGGGAGGAAGAAGGACCCGAAAGGGAAAGAAGAGAGTTCGGGGGAGAGGAGATGGAAATCTACCACAGTAACTTTCTATATATATAGAAAGTTACCATGAACAGTAACGTTCACATTTTCGCTTATAACTTTCGTATACGAGCTCCGATTTTTACGTACCACATATGCACGTGTTTGGTTTAACGTCATCTACAACTTCCGTGAAGAAAACTTTCTCAAATTCTGATCTGAACAAAAAGTCAACTTTTAGGGCCACTAAAGTTACCGAAAAAGAGTAAAAGTAAAACAAATTATCGTTTACTGTCCAAATGACTAGTAAACTGGTAAATTTAGGTTCGGGACGTTACAATCTCCCCTCCTTATAAAAATTTCTTCCTCGAAATTTCATATTACAGAAATAGAAGTTGGACGCACATAACAATCCGAAATACAGCATTCTTGAAGAAGATAGTTCGTCGACTATCAAAAATGACGATTATAGTGCACGAAAAAGATGTACAAGCCTGCTCAAATAGTGTAGAAATTAGTTTTAGATCTAGTCCAAGAGTTGGCTAAATAAGATAAAGGAATCAACACTTAAAAAGAACACTCCTCAAGCTGAAATATGGCCAGTCATTGTAATCTGATTGATTTCCACCGTCTTAGGAGATAGACTTATTTCCAAACGTCACGGAAAGTCTTCATCAAGTGAGGAATAAAATCGTCAACACCAATTGGTTCAAAATACAACAATCTCAAAACTTATCAATTCTTCCTTAGATTAAACTTTCCTTTCAACCTCAAGTCTAACAACTAACAAAACTCTGATGATCCCCACTACAAAGGCAATGGAAACATGCTCATAATCCAAAATTATCCACGTCCGAAGTCAAATCCCTTGTCTTGCTAAACCCAATAGCACCATAAACTCACACATACATGAATTCCGGTGTAGAAGGAAATTCATTTCAATGGTTGGCTCAGATGATACCTGGTAATGATGTCACAAACCACCTGTTAAAATTACAGCATTCATAAGTTTCTCACAAAAGTCGCTTAGTGACAATCCAACCCATTCACCATCAATATTGTGATAACCACAAGATGGTCATCGCTAATCGACAATTCCAAAACAAATAACTTCCTTGTTTGTTTGTGCCTGAATTCCTAATCGAAGGTCGTTCACGTAAAGGTCCCATAGTTGTCAAACATACAAAGGTCAACCTCGAAACGGACCCATAAATTCTTAACCAAGTAGGTTATGGGGCCACTACACTTCCGTTGCGCTACTCTGACACCCGACAAAAATCATTGGTCCAGCCATGAGATGACGTTCTGAGTCGACTAGGAAAACTCATTTGATAGCTACCTTGGTAGCCTCACCTATAACACCTCACTCGAATACTTTTATAAGTACGATAATGTGGAAAACTTTTCTAAATCAAATGTGTCTCAAGAAATTTACTAGTTACTAATGCCTCCGATCAAAACTGCTAATATTTCTCACTAGTTAGTACTCACTTAACTACCAGGTCATGTATCACGTCCTCAGAAATCCAGTGCAAGCAAGAATTATAAATATTAACTCTACTCCAGCTCAACGACTCAAATCCGGAAGAAGATGCATCACACTCAAGTTGTTCTTAGTCGAGACTACACTTCTTTAATAGTCATAGATCTGAAGTATAGTTGAGTCCATGTTGTTCTCGTTGATCTCTATTGCCCCCAAATTTTAATCTTAATTCATATACTCAGGTAATTCTAACTCTCGAGGGCACCACAATCTGAATTATCAGATACTAGACTTGAATTTGATCAGTCCAACATAAAATAGCTTTCTTAATCAGCTAGGAAGGCACTCTCTTTTATAACTACTCCACCACGCTCAGGTAGAACGTCTCCAACCAACTGTCTGACAAAACCTCATGACAATCTCATTATAGATACGACATTGCGGAATTTTCCAAACCTTGTATGTACCAAATCCTTTAAGGACTACGATGTCTCCAACAACATTAGTAGATGTTCCAAATATGATCCAAGAGTTGACCAACTAGATTAGAAAATCAATACTTGAAATGAACGATTCTCAAACTGAAACCTTGCCGGTCATAATAATTTGATCGATTCCATAGCAACCCCGCCAAACTCAATCATTCCAGAAGAACGGTTTACCTCCATTCGTGGCTGAAAAACCTTATGTTTGAAGCAACCTGTAAATGGTTCGATAAGTAAGCAAAAGTGCATCGTGTTACGTGAGCGTAGAGCACCTCAAATACTGCAGAGAAGAAAATCAACTCGTGAATTAAGAAAAAGAGATATTGAAGCAACAACGTAATCCACAAACAGGAAAGAAATTCTTTCATAGTCCCCAAAAGACTTATCGAGAAATCCGTCATTGAATGCTACCGGAATCCCTAAACTTGTTGACTAGCGTCGCCCCGCGAGGAAAACTACTACCAACCTTCGCCATAACTTATAGATTTTAAACTAAGATCATAACCATAACGCATAGTACTTCCACTTGAATTACTATGGACACCCCGTGGGGTCCCTACGACCATTTCTTGATCCCAAGTTCAACAATTTCGCCCAAATGGATATCCAATGACACTTAATAGTACCCTCATGCGCGACAAAACCATCGCAGTCGTCGTAAGACGATCCGAATGTCCTTGATTTCTGAAACCTTTCAAAACCTCAATACTCCCCTTTTTGCTTTTAATCGGTTCCAACTTCCAACTTTTGCTACATAGTTCATCCTCCGCTGACAACAACACTAGTTTTTAAGATGAAGGACACCCGTCCAACATCTCGTATCACCTCCAGCGATACCAAGATCCGAAAGTGGTCCCACCACCCAACAATCAAATTCCAAGTTCAAATAAATAATTTCCAAACTCAACTCCAACATCTTGCCAAGTCATCGTACCTATAAATCCGTGATGGTGACCGAAACTCAATCATACCCACAACTTTCTATTCTTTCCAATCAAGGGTTACCATACGGTAGAAAGATCGGTCAAAGTGAGAATTATATCTCAAACAGCTTAACCCTATATCACCAGTAATGGCACCAAGGTAAAAAAATTAACTAAATTCCTCCAAAACAATCCGTTAAATATATTCAACTCTAGCAACAAACAGTTCACTAAGACGACAAAACACCATTCATAAGATCTTTCCTCGAATCACATCATCATATCACACAAAACGATACCCGGATCCGAAAGTGGTCCCACCACATAATGATCCGATTTCGAACTAATCACCACAAAAATATATATCGTTATCAAACGTGTCACAATACATCTTACCCGATCTCAAAAATTTAGAACTCTGATCAAGCCTTAAAATAACTTCTGAGTCAACTAAGGGAACTCTCTCCCTTGAAATATATCAAACTGTCAAGTAGCACAGCCCTACAAAGACACTACTACCAAACCTTCCTTGTAGCTCAATGATTCAAAACTTATATCGTAATCGTATCACATAGTAATTGCACTTGAACCACTATGGATACCCAACAATGTCACTTCAATCAATCCCCGAAATTGCGTTAAACCATTTCACCTAAAATCAATAACCAAAGACACCCACTCACGTACAATATCCTTTACAAAGAGTTGGTTCTAATCCTCTCCATTATTTACTGACCAAGTTCAAACTCCATGCAAAACTTTAAGTGTCCCGTCTACTTAAACTTAAAACACAAAACGGCTTCAAAACTCACTTCAATCCATCTCCATACTCAATACGATCCAAAATTTAAGAAGACATATTCATAACTCAAAGAGCCCAAAATCAATTTCCTTTACTTGAACAAAACTAGCTATGTCCACCAGTCATGGTCAGGTCAACAGACCAAGATGTCCAAAGAGGAAAATTCCAATCCGGTTTTCCTTGTAAATTGCAAGGTATCATTCCAAAATGATGCTCGCAACATCAACCACGTATACGTGACACATTCTCCGAAACTCGGTTCAAAGTCAAAACCACTATTACTATTAGTCCCACTTCAAAAACCATTTTGATTCTAGGTATTCGGAGACGACCCAAAGCTATAGTCGCTCATCTCGGTCACTCAAACACATAATCGAATTCCGTTCTCGCACCTTAAAACCCTGCCCAACAAACTTATTGTCATCGAGGGAGAAACAACCACAACATTTCCTCGAATCATACTTCGTAGAAAACTCAAAATTGTAGAGTAGTCTTACTCTACCATCAGCAGGGAAGTGTGCAAAACAAGCGAACAATACGCTACGCAACGAAAACCCTAGGAGGTCGGCGTACAAGAGGCATAGCACCTAAAGGAACACCATCTAGACATGTACCTTACACACTTAATGAGTACATCAGCACCGAAGAGTAAACGATGGGGAACCGCTGCAGTCGGGCCATCACTCGGGAGGTACTGTGTAACATCAAGCGTATAAGGTAACAAGATAGAAACAAGTCTACAGAATCTGACAACCTAATGCTCTGATACCAAATGACACGACCCGCCCCGGATTTCACCCTGAAATCCGAAGTGGACCTGCGGGGCCCACCTTAGAAGAAATTTTCCCAAAAATTTGGCAGAACTTCCCCTAAAGTGGACAGCCCAAAACCTGTAGAAAGAAAATTTACACTTCTAAATCACCCATCCTTATTCTCCTGGAGCCACCCTGCTCCCCCAAACAACATTCTCCAACTCACAAAACACAAAACTCAACTTAACAATACCAATCCCAAAGGTTATCAGAGCAATACTAATTCACAAGGAAATAAAAAGTAGAGTAAAGGATCAAGGGATCCTGCAATGCGGAAGTGGTGACAATTATGCCTCAAATGTCATGTACGCCCGACCTCCACTAATTCGCCTACAAACTGGGCATTTGAAACCGAAGGGCCCAGGGGAAAGTACATAAAAACGTTAGCGTGGGTGGACAAAAATAAACAATTTCAAACAAAAGGGATTTTATACTTTCCCACATTTATTTCTTTAAAAATTCCCGATGCATGCAATGATTAACGAAAATAAAACAAGAGGAGTTCCGCTCATGAAAATCGACTAGCCCCGCTAGTCACATACGATTTAAAAGAAAAAGTTGGAACTTTGATACTCAAGGAAAATAAGACCAGCCCCGCTGGTTAAACGAAAATCGAGCTAGCCCCGCTAGCTTAAGTAGTAAAGTGAGTAGGGGAAGGCGATAGCCATACGAGTGAGCCTCCCAGGCTAAAATACTCCCATTACTCCCGTAATATACCCTTACGCCACTAAGTGTAGCGATAGGATACCAGGCTACAGAATTACTGTCACAGAGACAGTAACCTGCGCCACAAAGGCGGAGGACTACGGTGATCCCATCACAGCGCCACAAAGGCGGAAAATCAATGCTAGCAATGATAAGTCACCCAAAGTATGGCAAAAGAAACCCGAAAACCAAGTAAATCCTTAAGTACATAAAGCTTCCCCATCTCTCGTAAATGAATTTCCAACGTCGTGTCCCACACGCCAAGATAATCTCAAGTTCAAAATAAATAGGAGATAAATAAATATAAAGATTTACTCCATCGAAATCTCATTTCGAAAATCTCAAATTGCCGAATATAAATATAATATAAATAGTATAAATCCGGAAATCACATCGGAAATAAATAAATAAGAGAAGATAAGCATAATCCAATGACGTGACCCCGCGCGCCATAAAATCTTCAAATAATCAAATATCCAAAACCATTTCTGAAAATAACCATATGCTCGGGAAAGTAATACGATAAACAAATTATCATCTCAGAAACAAATAAATAAATGCATGAATCATTCTTTGAAAAAAAAAGTCCACTCACAGTACTATTCCGACGATCACGTATACGAGTTCCTTCATCGAGCCAGAGCTCGGTACGACATCCTGTACACGATTATATTCCGTGAATAATTACTCAACAATTTAATACGATTCCTAAAATCAAATCCTCATAATTATATCTCCACTTCTCCTCGGATGCAACCCAAATTATACCACTAATACCAATTCGTTAATTTAAAGGTTCCAAGGCAGAACCGAGAGATATCCGACGGCCGGATTCTCGTAATTCGATAATCGAAACCCTAAACTTCAAAAATTCATAATTAATTCCAAGCTTCTCCAAAATTCACCAAATTTCATATACAAGCTCTACAATATTTATAGGATTTAATGGGCCAAAAACTGGAATTAAAACACAGCCCAACACGCCTCCACGCGCCACCCACAGTGGCGGCGCGTGGGGCCCACGCGTCGGCGGCCACCACCTCCGATGGCCACCAAAAATTGACAGTAGCTGCAAAACAACAAACCCAACAAATTTCTCAACTGCAACGAGTCCCAATTTTACCTTTAAGAGCTCGGATTAAGCCGATGAAGAAAACGCAGAAATCAAGCTTCGGACCCTAGGATGTTCTTCGTCGATTCGACCTCCACGATGCAAATCGGAGCAAGAGGCCTTAGGGGAAACGTTCGCCGGCTCAAGGCGCTCCTACGGTCCCAATTTGGTGGTCGGAAACGGCCGGAAATGAAAGATTTGCCGGAAAAAGCCAAACTGCACCTATGAGGAACTTTGCTTCGATTCAAGGTTTCTCGGCCAAATCGCCACAACCTAAGGCTACTAGAGTGCAGAGGGGAGGGAGGAGCTCTTGTGGCGGCAGGCTGCACGCCGGTTGGTGGCCGGAATGCGCGGAATCGAAGGGAGGAAGAAGGACCCAAAAGGGAAAGAAGAGAGTTCGGGGGAGAGGAGAGAGAAGGTAGATTTCCGGAAATGGAAATCTATCACAGTAACTTTCTATATATATAGAAAGTTACCATGAACAGTAAAGTTCACATTTTAACTTATAACTTTCGTATACGAGCTCCGATTTTTACATACCACATATGCACGCGCTTGGTTTAACGTCATCTACAACTTCCGTGAAGAAAACTTTCTCAAATTCTGATCCGAACAAAAAGTCAACTTTTAGGGCCACTAAAGTTACCGAAAAAGAGTAAAAGTAAAACAAATTATCGTTTACTATCCAAATGACTAGTAAACTGGTAAATTTAGGATCGGGACGTTACAACTTTCACTGCCTCCACCGCCGCCTCACATACGAGATGCAGGCCATTCCATCTCTGACCCATATCCTTGATTGAATTCAGGTCCCTCAAAACTCGAATCCAACGCCAAAAATCAGCAAGAGTTTTGTCCACCTTGAGATGCCCCCGATGCAGTCTAGTCCGACCAACGTCATCAGACTCATCTTCCCCTACAATCTTGCTTCGATGATGAACCACCAACCTCACCATTTTCCTTAGATCCCGGAGTTCAACTAAGGCAAAACGAGACCTCCTCACTTCCAAACCGAGGGCCAACCTCCTATCCACCCCCTCTTGAAGCAAATCAGAGATCTGATTCAATAGAAATGACGGATGCAAGAGCACCATACCGCTAATTGCCGCAAACTCTACTAGCTTCTAGGAGCAAGCCACCATTGCCCTCAATTTGCTATTATGGCCTATGAAAGAAAAATGACTCGCCTGCCTGAATGTAGGTTTCGCTGTGTAAGTTCCTTTTTATTTTCTTTTTGTCCTTTGCAGGGTAAGGTGTAGTCCGCCCTAGCTTTGAAGTATATTCATTATGTAAAAATATTGTAAGACTTAGCCCAAGCTCGCTACGGATGGGCTAGCTCGGCCGGATGACGACCCTTAAAAACTATTATAGTGTTGGTACGTTCTGAAATCAACTCTGTATATCAAATTTGCATGTCAACAAGTAGTAGGTGAACCCTAATTCCCCAAATGTTCGTGGGAGACCTTTGGTAATGGAAGAATTACTAAAAAATGAAGGTCTCCACTGAATGGTTGAAGGAGCTAGAAGAAATTAAAGATATCATTACTTAGCAAGTAGACATTATACAAGTTCCTATTACTCTATTAGGTACGCCTTCATGTATACTTGACGAGAAAATGGACAAAATAACATAGAACACGCATTTCTGGAGTCGTATGAAAAGTTGTACGGGGAGTGTATTCAATCAGGAGTCTATTGGATTGTTTTGTATTTTAAAAGTCTTTTAAAATCCTGTGGTATTCAATCAAGATTTTAAAAAGTCCTTATAAATCTGGTGGTATTCAATTAAGATTTTAAAAAATTCTTCTAAATCTGGTGGTATTTACAAGACCAACAATTTTGAAGGATTGCATTAGTAACTGGATTGTGAAGGATTTTGAAGTGCTTGGTATAAATATCAAACCCTATTAGAAATCCACTCTCTATAGGTGAGATTTTGACGTCTTTTTCTCTCTCACTCTGAAGATGAAACCCAAGTGGAAGATGAACCGACAACGACATCCACCTTGTGTAGAGCGTCTCCAATTGATTGAAACTGGGAATTGGTCATTTGGGTACTCCCATTTTCCTGACATGTAATCACATCAAGGCTCCAATCTCCGTTCGATTTGACGGCCTCCAAGAATTGGTCTCTGGTGATCTAATGCTGAGCGCTTCCTCATGGTGAAAAGAGTTCTCAAGCAATCTTGTATCTTTACTTATCGAACACTGTGCGCCATAGCCGGGTTCTTCAACAAAAATTCAATTCTATTTAAGTTTTTGAGTTGGGTGGTAATCATGCACCGAGTTGCTCGAGAGTTCTCTATCAATGGAGGAATTGGATATTACAGGTATGGGCTTTTAACTCGAATTCATCATGTCAAAGTGGTATGAGCGAATTGAACGAAATGAAAGCAGAATTATCATTGATCATAAGTTATTCTTTTAATTCTTATATCTGGTGCATTCAACTTCGTTTGAAAAACTAGAACTTGATTACGTCCTCCAGGTTGATCTATTTGTTCCCTTTTTAGCTTTCTCAGATGAGTTGTAAGAGTTCTTTCGGTTCAAAATCCTCTATGTTAAGGGTGGTAATGTGAACTTGAATTATCCAGACTCATGTAATGCCCTAATGTGTGAGAGATTCAAGTTTTTGAGTGGCAGGAAAGGGGCATTGTTTTGGCGAGAAGTGTTGTGCTGGTTGTGTTTTGGGTGGTTAGGATGTAGAGGAACAAACGATACCATCTACTTATATGTATCATTGATTATCGTAATATATATGTTTTACAGATGTATCGTGGCTTATGCTTCAGATTTGATATTCTCTGGTGTAAGTTTGAATCCGTAGAAGATGACATAAAAAAAGTCTAAGTTAGTTTGTACCATGCATAAGTCTTCTTTGTTATCTGTTTTTTATGTTCTTCCTTACATTTTGAATAGTAATCACTATGGTCTGTGTTACTATGCTAATCTATTTCTGGTAGTCATCTGATATAAGAAACAAAATGTGGCAAATATGCCTGATGTCATTAAGATAAAGTATTGGTGACTGGAGTGGTACCTATAAAAGTCACATACATGATTGTAAAATCACTAGATGCACGTACAACCAAATGAAGACTAGTTGTACAAAATAAATGATCATTAGCTGGTTAAAACTTATATAGGAAGAAGTTATATGCATTTTAGCATAAAACAATAAAAATATGTTCATTAGAGACACTGTGCACTAGCACTACTCTGTGTCTTTCAAAGGTTGTTTGTCATGTGTTTCTAACCAAGTCTGTAAACTCTGTTGTAATCTTCTTACAGTTAACATACTGATTTATCCAATTATTGAGGGATCAGTTTGTTGTTAGTATTCTGCTCGGTGGTATTCCCGTAGCTCATAACTGTAGGCTTGTTATTTCAACTAAAGCTGCACCCTATCTATAGCTATATCTAGTTTCATCAAACAATGAAAGAGTCATATCACATACATTTACCTTGGGTATATTGCAGCCTATTTCTTTCCATTAATCATTGTACTTATATTTATAGTCCTCCATAGCATTAATTTGAGACATACTCCAACCTATATATAGGTAATGATTCATCACCCTTGAGCTGACTTTGATACTAAACATGGAAACTGTGTTTCCTCCCTCTTGTTCTCCTTTTCTATATTTTGCTCCACCCTAATTTTCCTAGGTGTATATAATCACGAACTATCACTGTGTGTTCAATCTTACTGATTTACTGCACATACAATCACATTATGTATTGTTCCTCTTCACAGAAGAAAGAGAAAAGTGTAATTTTTTTGAAACCATGATTTTGCATTGTTCAAACTTCAAATCATCAGTGTTTGGATTTACTGTTCTCCAAAATGTTAACATTAATTGTTTAACCAAGTCTATTATGGATAATTTCTAACCATCATTTATTCATATTAGGGGGGAACAATGGAGGAGGATTCACCAAATCCTCCAGTTTCATTGCGTGCTTGGATTTCTGCCCTGAAGACAGTGGCTTAGGAAGAATATAAAAGCAAGCCAATCTCATATTGGATTCTTCTACTTCTAAGTAGTGTGACAATGCTCATAGCGTTTCCTGCATCAAGCCTTCTATCTCGTATCTATTTTGCCAATGACGGCACTAGCAAGTGGATCATTTCATAGGTGGCTGTTGCAGAGTGGTCTCTAACTGCTTTGATCTTACTGCCTACATACTTCTTCTGCAAAAAGTCTCCTACCCCTGTGAATTTAGAACATACGTACATTATCTTATATTATGCTTAGGTTTCTTAAGTGCTGTTGAAAATGCATATTTTGCTTATATTTTTGAAAGGCCATAGATTATGCCTATTTATAATCGTTTTCTACTTCTTCTGATATTGATAAGTGTATTAAGTACTTACAATGCCATCTTCAGATATATCAATTAGCTGGTAATCAGTACGATTCACATAAGGAGCTTGCAATCAAGATAATAAACAAATAAATAACTTCAACATAGCACAAAACAAAACAATCCATGTACTTATTAAAATCCACACAAATCTTGTTAATACAATACATTAGAATCTGTTCAAATCTATATGGAACAATACATTAGAATCTGTTCAAATCTATATGGAATTAAAGCAATCCGTAGATTCTGCAGAATCCATTAGAATCCACAGATTATAAAAAGTCAGACAAAATCATTTAAAATTGATTATACGCATTTATATGCGTGTAATTATATCTAAAATACTATAAATAAGCAAATCCTCATGTCAATTAATATGTAATTAATCCATTTTTATTTACTTTGTAGAAAATGAGTGGAGTCACAGATATCGGAAGAAAGTAGCGCGAAATCAGAGCAAACAATGAAGAGATGAGGAAAAGAAGAATTTATGTTAATTAATTATTCTTTTCATTAATTAATCATTGAATAATGATTAATTAATAGAAACTTAATCATCAGAGCATCATCCCATCACGTGTAGAAGCATGCAACAATTAAACAATTATTTGTTTAATCAAGTTGAGCCACTCAGAAGATGACAAGTGGCTGCAATACAATTATACATTGTGGGTTAATTATGCGAGGATGGGCTGCAGCGTTTCTTTCTTTTCTTTTCCCCCACGCACGCCAGCTCGGTAGCACGTGCCCATTTCTTGGTGAACTGCAGACCTCATCCTATCTTCTCTTTCCTTGGATTCGTGGAGGCCACGCATATATATATACTCTCATACCTCTCTCTTACCCTAGAACAGTAGCCGCACCAAACAGAGGCAGCCCCTTTGGGCTGCTCTCTCTCCTCTCCTCCATTTCTTTTTCTTTTCATCTTTGTCTTAGTTTTATTTTAGAGAGTTGAAGGATTTACTCACCCAAAGCTTCAAGAATTCATCAAAGGCTTCTACCTCTACAAGATTTCAAGCTTGGGTAATTGTGGGAGTTGTAATTCAAGACTAGTCATGCTAGCTTTTTAGCTATTTGTGATTATTCTTGTTTTCTCCTACATTTCTATACTCTTTTCCCTTTGAATTTTGTATCTTTGATGTTTATAATTATGGGTTGTGAGTAATTTCCTTGTGGGGTTTTAGGGTTGTGTCCCTAACCCAAATTTTGTGTAAAAGATGTTTAATTTAATGTAATGATGTAATTTTCATATGATGGATGCTTATATCTATTTTTGTTGGGTTAAAATGCATGTCTAGGAGCCTAGTCAACTCTAGGGTGTGTATTTTGAGCATGTCTAGGATGGAATTAGGGGCTTGACTCCCTCTAATTCCTAAGCTAGAAACCTTCAATTTCGTATTCGAGGGGTTATAAGCATGGTGATTTACACCTGTTGCGTGATTGCGCGGGCGGGTCGCTTAGTAGTCTAATTCCTCGATCTCTACGCCTCTTGATGTGAATTAGTGACCCTTGAACCGGCTCTAATTCATGTCAAGTGAGTCCCTACGGCCCTTGAACAGAAGTAGGAATACCATGAAAGGGAATTTCGGTCCTTGAGCCTTGAACCGCCTTGGATACGACTACCGCCAAAATAGGAAATATGCATCTACATTAGATTAGCTTCCGACACATGAGATTTGGTGAAGGAACCTCCCTAACACTTCGACATTCTCATTTTTATTATTTACATTTCATTTTAATTTTTTTTTATTGCTTTACATTTCATTCTTATTTGTTAAGTTAGAATCAACCCCCAAACATTAAACTCTTCCACTCATTTGTGCATATCCACCACTAGGTTCTTAGTTGTGATTAGGTTTTGGTACCAAAACCGAGCATTGCTAGGGCTTGGTGCCTTAGATTAACATTTTTATTTATTTTCTTTTTCTTTTCTTTGTTTGCTAAGTGTCTTTATTTCCGATTACCCAAGGATTGTGGGTTAGCCACTAATCCCCGTGGTACGATAAACTTTGGGCATTATACTTCCCTATCTTGACAATGATACGTACGCTTGCGTAAATGTGTATCAAGTCAAAAATCTAGATTGAATACACCCCCCCGCGCGCGCGCGTATACTTTCATGTGGGCGAGGTGTAATGTCCTAAAGTTGTTTAGGAAAGCAATTGGATTTCCACGGTTTATGAACAGCCCACCAATCCAAAATGTCTGGGCTGAAGTTTCTGAATTTGGCTGTTTCAAAAGTGTAGTGAAATGTCTGGGCCGAAGTTTATGAACAGACCACCAACCCAAAAGGTCCCAACTCCCAGCCGCATGTAGTTGTTTGTATTAACCCAGTCAGTCAGTGCAAGGCGTGCGTAGGGGCCATGGCTGCCACCAGTTTCGTAGCAGCATCACTTCTCAGAAGGGCAGCTCTGCCTCTAGGTTTTGCTGTCTCCCTTCCTCTCAAAAACAACAAGCTTTCTCACCAGACCACCCTGCTCACTTTTCCTCTCACTCCTCGTTTGACTTCTTCAGGTGCGAAGTTGCCTTTTGATACTTGATTCTTAAGCTTCAACAATGAACCTTCCACTCATTGCATTCTCGCTAATCTCTTGTAATTTTGAATACCCATTTTGCTTCAATCATGAAATGGTGGATAGGTGTTTATTAATATGAACAAGTTTGATGCTTTCAAAGATTTTGATTATGGGGATTGGTTATGTAATCTGTTATTACGTTTCTTAATAATACAGCTTCAGGATTATGCCACTTAGCTCAAGCTGTAAAGGGGGATGTTGCTGAGTTACTTAAAGGTGTGGGAGACAAAACTGTTATTGAAGAAGTAAAGCGTATTCTTGAGATGGTACTTGCATTACCTTTTCTGAAATCTAGCTGCTAGCTATAGTTTCTTATCAAGACCATATTTTGTTTCTTAATCTTTCCCTCATTTAGTGGAGAACAATGAAGTTTAGATTTTCAGACCTTTCCAAATAAAAGAGTATAGCATGTTGGTTACTTTAAAATTGACTGATGGGTGATTGCGCAATGTAGTTTTGCTGTGTTTGTTCTTTGAAGATGGAAGTATGCTTGTTTCTAATATCTCCATGTTTTTTTTTTTTTGGGTTTACTGTAGGCTAGACGTGCATCATCAAGAAGAGAAATTCTCCATACGAATTTTCTCACCCCTCCGGTGATGAAGGAGTCAATGCTAGCATTGACAAAGCTAGCTGATTTGAAAGCAGTTTCTCAGGGTGGATACCCGCAGGTTGAGATAAATAGTTTCGGATGTATTTCATGCGGCTCCATATCATGAACATTTTTATTAATAGATGTAGTTTTTGCTTCTCAAATTGTCCAGGCTGAGCGGTGCCGGATTTCTGTTGGACATCCAGAAGTATTGACAAGCGATCCTGATATAATTGCAGCATTGAGGTAGGTATATCTCTACCCATTTCATATTGTAGAAGCAACCATGTTTAACAATGTGGAACCTTTTTCTTATTTCTTCTTTGATGGTTAATTCTTTCAGTATCACAGGAAACTTTGGGTTCCAACCTTGTTCTCATGGAGACTTTCTAGGAGCAATTCTTGGTACAGGGATTGCTAGGGAGAAGGTCGGAGATGTTATCTTACAGGTATCATGCATATTCTTATTCCAGTTGCTGCTAGTCCTATGCTGATGTTATTGAATTCTTTTAGGCAAGGTTTCTACATGAACACTGCCATCTCAAATATAACTTCAATGTGAAGAAGGGTAGTTTTAGCTATCTTCCCATGAAGTTATAAGTTGTGTATATCATTTTCTGACGAGATCCAATTGCTGTTTGCGTGTAGCCTATTACATAGGCACATTCAAAGGAGTCATCTCCCATCTTGTTCAGACCTTGTAAAGGAGTTGAAAAATAAACTTTGCTTTTCTATCTCCAATACTTACCACTTGGTCAATTCTTCCAAGGACAGCAAAATTACTATGATATGTAGACTATGGTAAACTTATGCCATTGCAAGAACAACGGAGCTTAAATAAGTAAACACATGTCAACTTGGCCTTAATTTTCTAATGGATACTTCTTTTGAATTGGCAATGGTAAAATTTTCTCAGTACACAGGTCTTAAAACGCTAACACCTGGTGTACGATGCTCCTGTAGTCCTTCCACAGCAGGGTTAAGTGTGTTTAGAGAGAGGTGTTTATTTGAAGTATCAACCCTCTAAGTTATAGCAGTCTTTTGGAGATGTAGTTAGAGTACCATTGTGCTAATTGAGCCTATTCTGATTCCAACTTATTTGCTACCCATGATATACTGGCTTGATTTCCTATTGCAAGTGTAGACATAGATTTTCAGCGGAAGTGCATACAGTGGGTTATGGCCTCTTTGGCTGAGTGTTTATAATATTTAATTCTTTTGTAATGCTGCCAGGGAGAGAAGGGGGCTCAAGTCATTATTGTTCCAGAACTCATTGACTTTCTTATGTCATCACTCGACAAGGTATATTGAGTCAATTTTTCTCTTGATACTTTTATGTTCCTTTTCAACATCAATGAAAGAGTTATTTATCTTATCTTCTGTTTTCGTGAGATATAATCTATGGTAATATTAAACTGATCTCCAGTGCAAACTAGTATGGTTGAATGAGTTACATCTTGGTCGTTTTGGCAGCAAAATCAGAGAAAAAATTTGTGGCATTTGTTAAATTTTCAGTGATCATTGCAAATGTTCATTGGGAGATAAAAACAGTGATAAATATTGGAAAACTTAAAAAGAGAATGATACAACACCACCTAGCATTAAAAGAAAACATTTTTGTTTTGTAGGTCAAGAGCATTATGCCATTGACATTATTTAACACATACATTTCATGTTTGTAAAGAAGTTTTTCTCTTGCAGGTTGGCAATGTTCCAGTATCTGTTACTAAAATACCATTGATCTCCATTGATTACGAACCACCAAGGTTTCAAATTATTATTTTGTTGTTATCCTTTCTTCATTCTGTGTAGTACTGACGATCTAGCATCAATTAGTAACTTACACATGGTTCTCTTTGCAGTACTAAGTCATTTAAAACCATAGAAGCATCAGCGAGGATCGATGCTATAGCTAGTGCAGGATTTAAGATTTCACGGTCAAAACTAGTTGACCTGATCCGGTACAACATTTTATGCTTATACTAACTGTTCCTTGTTTGGATTATGGTGGTTTCAGTTTGTTAATCATTTGATGTTGGTGACTGCATAGTTTGATGATTATAAATTCACTAAACATGCATGCTTTAGAAAGTTTTTGTAATTACATATGGCTTGTTTATCTTTTCCAAGTTGTAGCATTTTTCACTTCAACCGTATTGGTTACAATCTTGCATAACATGAATATAGCATCCTAGAAATTCGTGTGGTGATGGTCTCTATTAGAATTCACTAATCCTTGGCACACAGAGCTATTTCTCACCTAGCGCTCCTAGAAAATATTTAGAGGAAGTTATGGCGCATAGTGCAGGAAAAAAGGCAGGTCCGTGCCTGTACTTTATATAATAAGACTTTAGTTAACTAAAATTAAAAACTATTAAATCCCTCATTCAAGATTAATATGCTTTGCAAGTGTTTTTATTTTATTTATGTTATTTCTTACTAGAACCTTACTCCAAATGTGATCACATTTCATTTGCATACCTCATTTTCATTATATGATTCAAACACATGGCCTAAAGAATCTTGAGAAAGTGAGAACATGGTATTACAGTTCTTTCTACTCTATACAGTGATGGGGATGTGCGCCTCAACTGGACCCCAGTTACTAAAAATGGAGCTACACTCAAGGCTGGTGATATTGTATCAGTTCGAGGAAAAGGAAGACTGAAGGTGAGTTGTTAGATGCAATACACTGTTTTCTTAAAGGTCTCGTCGGCTAATACACTTCACATACAACCATCTTAATGTTATTATTGGATATGGATACTTGTTGGTTAGTTCCTGATAAATCTAGAGTATTTTGTAACAAGTTTGGATTGGAAAATCCTGTTTTTATGGGTTGCCCTTAACCCTATCATATGGGTACTAAATCCATAGAGAAATTATAGAAAACAGACAAATTCAACACTTAATCCTACCTATGTTTGATAGTTTGATGCACGTGCTTGTCTCCATATAACTTGGATTATAATCTATAGTTTGATTGAAATGCTTTTGTCACTGTATTCTCTATATCAATAAAAGTTCTTTATTCTTTTTATTGGAGGTACAGCATAATTTAACAGTTTGTATGTTTTTTTCCATTATTAGTCACAAACTGTGTGTCTTATAAGGTTTCAAGTTACACTAACATATTCAATATCTGCACTCATGCTTCCTAACTCTAATTTTGTCTTCAGCCTGGCATTTCTGATGTTTTAATTTTATTTTATTTCAGATAGGAGAAATTAACACGACAAGGAAGGGGAAGTTTGCAATAGAGCTTATTCGTTATTTGTAAGTTTTGAAACGGGTATTGACGGAACATTTCTATTCTTGGATCTAAATAGGTCTAAGATGACCTGTCAGGAAAAAAAAAAACAGAGGTCTAAGATGGGTAACTAACTTTCTGAGGCTCTTCTAAAGAACAAGCATATCTTGCATCAACGTTTGGCTTTATTTGCAAGTTCAAAGATGTACATATTTTTACGCCATTTTTTTTCCCTAAAATAATTCTTCGTTGTATTGTTCATATTTAACACTTCCATTACTTGAGGAACTTTGTTTATAAATTGATAGCCTTCTGATCTTGTGTACTTAATTTAACCTGCATTCTTTTCGAGAGTGCCAAGTGTGTGTGTCTATAATTAGGGTACGTTTATGTAGCTGGGATGATAACGGAAATGAAAGGAATGATGACGGAGAATGAGTATGGGGAATCGATTCCTGAATAACCCTTAATTTGGGATTTGGGTTTAGGAATGATTCTCACACCAACTCCTTCCATCTTCCATTCCAGTTGTCTCTTATTCATGACTTTTTTCATTCCAGGTAAGTAAACGTACCATTAATTTCTTAGTATGGAAAGAAAAATCTGTGTTGTGATAGAAGCAATTGATGACCTCAGTGATATAGGAAAGATACCTACCGAAAATGATCTCCAATGGAACTAAGGCTAGTTAAACATGAAATTAGACTTCTTGTTATTTTTGCCAAAGAAAACATAACACGAAGAGCAGTACTAGAAAGATCTCATTCATGATGCTTGCCCATTCATGCGAAAAATGTTTTAGCTTATTTAGTAAAGCAGTACAATATTGGAATATATCATAGTGATTATAGACATTTATTGGGATACAATTACCTTTTATAAGAAGGCATTGTATTAGGATGTTTTACTATGAATTCTAGGCTTATAAATAAATATGAAGTTACTTGGACCAAAATGAGTACTTGCAGGAACTCATGAGGCCATTGCGAATACAAGTATTCTATAGTTCTCTTTGATGTGCTATCTATTCGTGGGCCAAAAAATCTAAATAGCTCATAAACAAGCTAACAATGAGAGTATAGAAGAGTTGTATATGGCCTCATCAGTTCCGGCAGATACACATTTTGGTCTAAGTACTGTTGAAATTTGGACCAACACATTGTTTAAGAAGAGCAAATTTTAGCAAAACCTTAATCTAAGAGAGTAGAGCCCAAGAGAGTAGAGCCCAAAATGTTACACCAACGAATAAAAGGAGGGAAAAAAACAAAAGTAAGTCGAGTATGCCCACAAGATGCAAACATTCATCTTTCTAAACCTTTATTTGGATTGATTCAAGTTCCATTCAGATAAAGCTCTCCATATTTTATACAAATATAATATGTTTTGTCTAACATCATGGATTTCGTACAAAATAGTAACTAACTAGGCAGAAGGCCCGCGCGGTGCTGCGGGTATACTATTGATATGGCGCGGTGCTGCGGGTATACTATTGATATGGTTAAATTTACATCGAAACTTTGTTCTAGATATATTACATATAGTAAAACTATATTACACATTGTTCTATGTTATAGATATATTACATTGAAACACATTGTTCTACGTTATAGATATATTACATCAAAACCACATTATAGGCAGATGCTAAACGCATTAGCTTCATACATAGTCTTAATATTTCGAAAGTACTTGGCTACTTCATTGATTTCGTTAAACATCAAGGTCAGTTTGCAGACAATGTTTGGGTCAAGCTTATCATTTGTCATTTCAGAATCAGCTGCTCTCATTCGATTTAGGACTTCATTGCAAGTGTCATAAATGTATAGTTGAGCAAATTTTAGGCATTCACCATCAGGTGGTAATAAAGATCACATTAAATTGCATACTTGACCACTAATTCGAAAGACATAAGGTCCGGAACCATTATTAACAGAATGATCAACTTTTCCACCCATAGAAGTGAAACTGAACATTGAGTTGTAAATACAAATATTAGCTCTAAACAATAAATTCTTTGAAGGATCCAATAACTTATTTAGAAATTCCGAAGTGTCAGGCTCTGGTGGCAGGCATATCTTGCCCTCTTGGCAGCAATGTGTAAAAATTGGCGGTTTATTCTTGCTCCTCTGTTTCTTTGATTCATTTCTCCAGAACAGTGAGTTGCAATAACAGCAACAATATATCATGTCCCCAACATCTCTATAATCATGCACAGTCCCTACCACAAAAAACACATGCTTACTTTCATCAAACATCTGCTATATATATACGGTACAGAAATGATAAACATATAAACATATGACTGATACTTTGATAAACATATAAAAATATAGCTGCCATGTAGACTGTGATAAGCATATAAGTATCTGATAAATTTGAACCTTGAATACTTTTTTGATATGAGGCTTGACCAATTTTACTTGTCCCAGCTTGCAACTCACATCCAAGTAAATTGTTCATGCACCCATTATCAACTCCACCCTGTGATATTAACTGCTTCCTCTTGTCTGATTTTAGTAGCGATGCTCTCACTACATACAACAAACCATTTCACAATAAGAATTTGATATGAATGATAAATTCAAAAGATATTTGGAGCAGCACTATTAAAACACAAAACATAAAGCGATGACCTTGAATACTGCTATCAATGGAACCCTCTAACATTAATCGCCTTCTCTTATCAGATTTTGATCCTGATGCTTGTTTGTCAAATGGATTAGCAGCAATATCATAAAATGAATGGATGCTGCCACTATCTTGGTTTTCGGACCACAATTGCTTTTCAACGTTGTCCCTTGTTTCAGCAGACATATCCTAGTATGAAATCGAAAGACCATTACAAATAGAAAATACAATAAACAAATAAATAACCAAAAAAAAAAAAAAAGGAGAAAATCAACTGTATAGGTCATTAGCAACTTAAGAAAAAACAGCAAATAACTGTTTAAAATTATATTCATATTAACTGCCTCTACTTGTTTTCTATTATTCATCAGCTGTAAAAGTAAATGAATTTACGAATTGAACTTTAACAGAAATAATGCACATATTATAAGAGCCTAACCAGACTAATCACATTTCATTGTTTGAGAAATAACAAATGAGATAGATAGAGAAATAAAACTGATCAGAAATGCAAAGTTCAAAAGATTTGCATTCTGTTTCTTGTTTTGGACTACAACATACTAAATCAAATAAAATGATTTCTTTTCGTTTATTTTAATTCTATTTCAAAAGTGTCAGTATAGATTATGTCAAGTGGAATCTGGATGAATGTTTGAAGTTCTTGAAGTTTATGATATTAGTCTTAATAGTTGTGTGGAAGAATGCATACATGCATGTTGGCTCAGGGTTTAGTTCCTTTCACAAACCATCTTACATGAGACGTATTGATCAGTGATCGATATGAAAACTTAATCAATGCAGACCTAATTAAATTAAAGTGAAATAAAAAGAGAAAGATGTTGCAGCAGAATTCATGTTCACTTACTTGCTAATCAAGCTGCTGCCTAAAGGTAAAAATGCTCTGTTGTGCTTGATCCCTCTTTATCAGTTACAGTTTTCAGCTCATCCCATTTGCTTATCTACGACCTTAATTGCATCATCAAGTTGCTGAATTTTGGACGTAACTGCTTGTTGCTCTTTCCTTACTCCATCCAAATCACCACGTTTAAGCTACAATCAAATGATTGTGAAAATGATCAGCATACAATACATAATAAAGAAAGTCAGCAAAGAAAAATCAAGAGATTGTTAAAAAATCACCCCTAGTTATGCCAGTGCTGTGTGAAAAAAAGAACACATTCATTGAATCAAGTAACATAAATTTGGCCCTTTTCCACTTTATTTACATGATTTCCTGGATCTCTTAATCATAAAAGGAAAAAAAAAACAAAAGGAAAAGATGCACACACATAATCCTTTTCACAGCTTATCACAAAACCTTCATTGACAATATAGGGTTCATAGAGTGACTTTAAGCAAGCATTATAGTCTATGTCCTGTTTTCCTCTATCATTCTCTGAACTAATAAACAATCAATTAATTCAAATAATATCTAATAAGAGAGATGTCAGCTCAGACAGGTTTCACATCACTAAGCTGCATAAATAGATGAAAAAACAGAAGAGAACAAAATAAGCTGTGGTATATATATAAAGCTACATTTGCTGCAGCACCATCTCAAACAGAAATCTGCATTCTTATATCACTTCAATGATCTTCTTCGTAATAAAGAATAAGTTTTTGCTTTATCTTGGAGGCATATATTAATACAATACTTAATAGAAAAGGAGAACAAACTATTTCTATGGACACTGCAAAAAGGATTCTGCTGCAGTCTTTGGACAACAGTAGCAGGTCATGCATTAACAAAAACTACAGTTGTCAAACATGCTTTTCTCCATTTACTCTATCCTA
The DNA here is from genome assembly GCA_024704745.1 of Rosa lucieae. NCBI lineage: Eukaryota > Viridiplantae > Streptophyta > Magnoliopsida > Rosales > Rosaceae > Rosa > Rosa lucieae. The sequence continues at coordinate 28,004,289 of CM045496.1, read as the reverse complement.
CCCTAACTCCAAAAACAAAAAAGAATAAGCAGAACGTCTCCTTATGCACAATTGAGAGAAGTAGGCTTTTCAAGGTGTAGAATCTACTGAGATCCCTTGTTGTACAGGTGAGCTGGGCTGGTCCATATTTCAACTTTGATTCATACATCCACACCTCTACCTCAAACACAAAAAGAGATATAGTATCACACTATCACTATTCCAACTATTATTCATCACTTATAAGTTATAACACAATCAAAACTAAACCCTCAATTAAAGACGGACAAACTTCATTACGTTTAATGTGCTAACAATCCTCATGCTAAATTCAACAAACGTCTAGATAGCAAAAGGAGGTATTCTTTGCCGAATCTATTCATGATTGAAATACCTGCTGTTATCAAAATCTGGAACCTGCATGTATTTCGCTGACTTTTCTTTAGATGAATTCCATTTCAATCATGTATTCTAGGATCTGAGGAAGACAGTAATCATGAATAACTGAAATCTGCATTTACAGAGGGAAAAAAAAGGATTGATTATTAAGTACAGAATTGAAGTGTTTTTAGCAGAAATTGAAAGTAGACAACAGATGATAATAAGAACAGAAAAGCTAGTATATTTATACGTTCAATTTTTATTAATGAAATAAAGATGTTCAACTTGATCTAATCTTGGTATGTACCTTTACAAAGGAAACACAAACTGATTTTCCCTCTTCTCTCTTTCACCGCAGTGCCTAAGCCTTTATAAAGACTGCAAATAATGGAAAATAGAGAAACTTCAAAACAACATAAAATAGAGCAAAAACACACCCCAGATTTGGCATGAATTGAACATAATAAAGCAGGGGTTACAATCTCCTTCTGTATTGCAAGACTTTAGGTTTAAATTTGAAATTGCAAGAGAAATCGGAAAGAACCAAAAACCCACAGAGAGAATTTGCAGCCAAACCGAGCCCTTAATTTATCAAACCCATGAATAACTCAACCTTACAAACCAAATCCAAATTACCAACTGAACACCATAGATCAAACACTCACCATGATTTCAACCATAGATCGAACACCCACAAAAACAAAAACAGAAAAACAACACACCAATCACAAAACCACTCACCCAAACCACAAATCAAACTGGAAACAACTGCAAATACAGGGAACTACAAATCCGACCGCCCTCCCCCTTTCTTCACAGATCATGCAAACAACCCAAAGTTCTCAAACAAACGCCTTTCTATCTCTCTCGGAGTATCTGTTTCTGCTCATCTATTTCTGCTGAAACGAAGACACGCGACAAATGGAGGAGTGGTGGCATCTCAGCAAAGCAACAGGTGGACTATGCAAATCCTATAAACAAAGAAGGGTAAAAAGGTCAGGTAACTGTTCATTTTGTTTGTCCTCACATGGTTTGCGTTTTAGTATAGTTATAACTAGGCATTGCAGCCCGCGCGATGCTGCGGGTATATTATGGTATATTATTAATATGTTCAGCTTAATAATACAACATTTACAAATATTAAATACATTACATACCTACAAATGGTATTGTTTCACATTTTCCAAAATCTGGTGTCTCAATCAATTGGTCATAGTACTGAACTAAGTACTATGGTAAATAAGTGAGGGCTTAGGCTGGTGATTAAGAAATTGTAGGGGTCGATTCAAAAAAGAAAATCCTTGCAAAAATACTAAAAACCTTCCATTCCATATCAATTGGTCTAGTCCTTTAAGCTCAACCAGTCTGTTGGAACTTCTGGAATGTAAGCCTGCAAAAGTGAAGTCAGGAGACCTTATGAGATCATTTTCATATCCAATCATAACACTATAAATTATTCAAGGTTTACATAGAAGTACCAATAAAGAGGTCAGATACTCGTTAAAAGTTGTACAGCTAGCGGATACTTGATCAATTTTAGAGATTGAAAGAAGCTTAACATGTTATCAGTGCCATTCAATAGGGTTACCCAAATATGTTTTCGCTCGATAACACCATTTTAAAATAACCAAAGACATTCTTAAATGTAAGAAGAAGAACCAATTAAAGAAAGAACTACACTTACCAGGAGTGCCTTTTCACAATATTTTACCCTAATGTAAAAAAAAGGCAGAAGTTCTTTCATTTTTTCTTTCTTTTTGAAAAATTTCACCACCAATTATCTAAAAATTTCTAAAGCTCTCTGCCCTATACTTGTTAAGAAATGCTTAACATCCATAAACCTGGCAAAAAAAAAAACTACCCATATAAAGCTATTAGCTCTCAATTTTCCTATCCAAAGACAAAGTCTGGATGCATATAAATTGAACCTTCACAGAAATCCTATTATATCCAAAACGATGTTCAATAAGATTTTGCTGCTACTACATACCAAATTCTTTTATTTTTGAAAGGGCCTATACCTGATTAAGCTGACCATTAATGTAGGTCGTTTTAAATAAGAACACTAAACTCCTAAACCCATAACCGTACATTCCCCAACATACTGTGAATATGTTGTACACAGCGTTATTCATGCAATCAATGCAATCACACATTTTAGTTTCAGTGTTTGTTTTGTTCTGAAGCCTAAAGGTAGAAAATGCAGGCATATGAATTCATAAAAAAACATTGAGAAGTGAACAATTGATTTAGCTAACCACAAATTAATTGGAATAAATGCTAACACTTCCCAAGAAAGCAAAAGGCATCAATCCAAAAATTAGAAACCAAAGTACATAGTACTGTTAACTACGCTTGTTTGTTGAAATCCCAACCAGATGCAGACATTGTTATATTACTAAAATCAAAACAGAAAATTGATGGGTATCTTCCTGATAGTACAAAGAATTAAACAAACCTGAAATGGTTATTTAATTTAGTTTTATTAAGATGCTTTCAATATTTTTCTAAACAAACCTATGTCTATTAAGCTTCCATTTCTAAACAAACCTAGAACTAATAATTTTTTATAAGACTCTCAAACAGGGTCACTAAAGTCTTAATTGCTAACCGAAAATTACATAAAACTGATCAGCAAGTTTCTTGGACCAAAAGCAAGAAATCCAAAAGAAGCCTAGCACCAAAAACCTGCACTTGAACACAAAGAAAATGCAGAATAGTTAATGAAACCATAACATTAATAATAGAAAACTGAGCATATGGTATTAAAATTTGCATGAATTTCCAATTCAGTAAAAAGGAAACCAATCTGATTAAGATATAAAAACTGAAACTGAACCATAGCCAATTCCAAATTCAACAGGAAAAAGGCTCACTTAATAGCATATTGTAAAGCTAAAAACAGGTGTAGTCAATCAATAATATGGAGGAAAAACACAGACACACTACAATCAATAACATGCCCAATTACAAAGTCCCAATAAATTTTGATTTGTAGTCTCTAAATGCTTCATTTTGCTTAATCAATTTTTTTTTTATTACAAACCCAATTACAAAATCCCAATAAATTCACAGCAAGACATAAATCATATTCAACTATTTGTGGAAGTAATTGCAAGAACCCTAGCTGAACCTCATACAATACTCAAGGAGCATTTTCCGCTACATTCATCCAATACAAAATTAAAGAACTAAAACCTTTCAACACTACTGAAATAACCCAATGATTGATTCTATAATTGACAATAATTGACTGCCCAAAACCCAGAATTTAGCACAATTGAAACACCAAAACAAAAACCCAGAAAAAGAAATACAACCTCAGACAGCTTGTGTTGATAGTGCATTCATCCTTATCGAAAATCCAGAAGCTCCAAAATTAATAACAATTTCAGCAACCTCTGCATCACCCAAACCCCTAATCAGAGACATACAAAGATTTAGAGTGAGTTTGCACATACAAACCAAGAAAACCCTTCCCAACCTTTCTGTAATCCACACAAAATCGAAAACCTCAGTGCAGAAATTATCAATATCAAAACCCAATAAACAAATTTGCAAAACACCAAAGAACAAAAACCCAGATACCCAATCCCAAATTAAAGCCCCAAACACCGAAAACAGATAAATCGATACTGAATGTTTCAAATTGAAGAACAAAGAGAGTGGCTACTTACAATGTAGAGAAGCCATTTATAGTTAATCAGGAAAAATGTAATTGGGTTCTGGAGCAAGTTCCGACGCAAACAGGAAGCAAGCTGGCTCTTGATCGTTTCCAAGCTATTATCTGCGTCTGAACTCTCTGTGAATTCACAAAAATTCATAATTGAAATTAATCAAAATCAAACCCATAAAAACATGCAAACACAGCAACCCATAAATTACAGGGAAAAAAATACCAATACCTACAAACAGATCGGGTTTTGATTCCGAAAAAAGAAAAAGAAAAACTAATACCAAAACTCTTGCACAATCAAAACAAAACCCTGAGAGCCTCTCGTCCCCCTCTTCTGCTTCTCTGCGTTCTCTCCCTTATTCCCCAGTTCTATTCACTCTCTTTTTATCTCTCTCTCTCGAGCGAACAACCCATACCAAAAGAATGAAGGTGTGTCCTTCTCCAGAGCAAACACGCAGAGCAAGCCATACCAACACCGCCTCACTTGCAGCCAACACCTGTAGGGGGCAATCAAGCAAAAGACCAAAAAAATGCAGGGCATAACCGTCAAGTCACTGTTCATTTTGTTTGTCTTCTAGCGAGTTGGGTTTTAGTATAGTTATAATTTGCAAATTTAATTTTTAGTTCAAGATACAATTTGTCTTTCATTTTTTTTAATTAAAGAGTACATACCAGTGGTATGTCATTGTTTCATAGATAAGAACAGTAAAAAATCGATTACTCTGTTTCAATAATCGTAGCTCAGAGTTGTCTATGTTAACAAAAGAATCTCGCCCTGCAGACAATCTATTTTACCTAATCTCACACGCCGAGTACGCAGTTGTGGTACGGTGACACTATGGACTTCCACATGGGCTCATGGAGATGCTCTCACTAACATAGACATTTATTCTAGAAACCAACTAGGCAACTATGAAAATTCTAGGCCCAAATCCGGCCCATAAACTATCTTCATGACTGTAGGCCCGGTTAGAGACCCATTCAGGCCCTTGGAGAAATCAACCCAAACAAATGGGCCCTGAACGAGGCCTAAAAGCAACTCACACCTGCAGGATCTGATCTGGACACCCAACCGCCGTTGGGCACTTGGACATTGTGTCGCGCGGCCACCAGCCAGTTCTACAAACTCCGGCGTCGCCTACAACCCTTCTACAAGCCCGCGGCCGAAACACCATCAAACCAGGAGCTTGCCTCAGCCCAGCAACAACGCAATCAACACCATGACCACCACTATCACGCTCGCTAAGAAGCCTCCCTTACCTTCCGTAACAAGGCCATCCATGGGACCCGACCCCAACGACCGCTCTGCAATACCCAAACCAAGAACCCAGTTCCTCCATCAAAAACCTAAAGGTGCGACCGGATCCAAATTTTGTATCTCCTCCTCCTGTCTCAAAGCCAACCACGCCATCCCTCCTGTCGAGGGGGAAATCGAGCAGTCCTAAAGATAGGCTGAGGCAAGCAAGGAGGTGACAAGAGCCTCCATGATAGCAGCACAAAGAGGGCGGTGGCGCTACGGTTTCGAGAGGATTTATACTCGCTCTCCATAACTTTTAGATTGTTTATAATTTGTCTTTCATGTACTAAGAACATTTGTAAAATGAAATAAAGTTTTATTTTAAAATGATAACATTTTTTTTTTTTTTGAATCAAACTCGCGGGGCGAAATATTATATTCATCACAAGCCAGAATAGACCATTACATACCCTTCCGCTGTCATTTAAAGACATAGATAGACAAGAAGGTAGTGGTAGTACCCAGAGTGGTACGTCGAAATAGACCCACTCATTACAAATTTTAGATCGTAGAGATAGCGAAGATCCTCCTTTGGTACTACGCAGGAGACGCTAAAGTTCTAGGTTCCTAATACAAGGAAACTTATTGTAATTAGACAAAAAAATCTAAAAACATAGGTTTGGACCGACAGCCTAAACTCTAGCCCAAATAGAAGGTAATGGACTAGAACAGGATCCTAGCCCAACAAACTGAGCCTAATAGGGTAGTCACCAAGGGGAGCACTCCAGGCCCAGCAACCTGATTCGGGCCCAGTCCACCATTGACTCCCAGTTCCTTGTCGTACGTCACTTTCCTGCAAAGTTCCATCCGATCCAATTTGCCGCTCTCCGTAGACGCAATCCACGCCACCAGAGCCACATCCGGCATCATCCCAAGCCATATCAATCTACATCACCATGGAACAACACCATCCCCGATCTGGTTCTCACAGTCCATACTACAGTCGATCGAACTTCAGGCGGTGTCTGCGCTCGAAGAAACCCATTGCAGGGACTGATAACCGACCAGTAACATCACGACCTCATCCTCTGCCACAAGCAGCCAAACTGAAACTGACAAAACCAGGAACACAACCCCTTCAACAAAGCCCTATGGGCGGTAGATATCGATCACCCTTGTGGCAGCCACCCCATGACAGTGAGGAGGCTGGGGGCTACCCAGACGTCGGGGCGCCGCCGAACGAGAATAATTTGCAGCAACTCACAATTCTACTTTTCAGAACTTTTTAAAATGATAACATATGTCAAGATCATAGTTGGAAATGTGAATAAATTATCTGCAAAGTACATGTTTATATGTTGCATTAAACTCTTATGATCATTGAGATGTAAAAGTAAGTAAATGAACTATGCAACATATTTGCAGCATGCAATAAATCTCCAAGATTATTGAGAATAGTGACTTGTTACTGTTTGCCCTTTTGGTAGCATATGAAATTCATATTCCTATTCATGTTAATCATAACCATTTACATGTTAAAAAAAATTTCACACATAATATATCATTAATTAGATATTAATATCTTACCCATATGACATTTAGGCCGCGTTTGGTGAGCTTGACCGGATTAGATAAGTTGATAGGATAGGATTGGATTTGGATTGGATTTGATTGTAATCAAATCTTGGATGTGTTTGGTACAGCAGGATTTCAGGATTTCTGAAGGGATATTGAAAATATTATATATATATATATATATAAATGATAAATAAAAAAAGAGCCTCCTCCCCTCGACGATTCTTCTGGTCACTTGCTCACCGTCGAGATCAGTAGCCCCGGTGCCGTTCGGACTGTCGACAAAGACTGCTCCTGGAGTGCCTGCCAGGTCTCCTCGCTCTGGCTTCTCAAATTCCAACAAATCGCCGCCTTCTTCGCCTCCGTCACCAATTCCTTCATCGCCCCCATCCGCACCGCAAACTGCATCGCCCCCATCTGCACCTCAAACTGTGTCGCCCGATTCGCAGGCCGAGACGGCCTCATTGCGGCTCTACCGAGTCATCAAGGGCCTTCTGATCTTCGTGCTCTTGTTGCTCTGTGTTGAGCTTGTCGCCTACTTCAATGGCATTTCAGTCCGCAGTCGGAATCATCTACGCCAATTGGCTCCACGTCAGAGTCAATTACCTGGTGCCGCCGCTACAGACCTTCACCAACGTCTACTCTGCATTGTGCTATTATAATAGTAATACATGCGAGTCATATGATAGGTAAATCATGTGAGATAGTTAATAAGTTAACGTAGTGATAACAATGTGACTGTGTGGCTTGTGAGAATCTCATTGGGCATTCTTATTTTTATCAACCGACTAAAAATGCATGACACTTTTAACATTAGACCTATATGGCTATGAATGATTCTCACCTAGACAAAGAGTGCCCAAAAGTTCCTTTACTATGTATCTTTATGTTTTGTTTCATTGGACTTTATCTTAACAAGGTTTAGAGAGACCATCTTGTATAACAAAACTAACTTCTAGCTAAAACGAAGTAGATACAATCTTCCCCTTCTTCCATATGGGTGTATGTGCTCTTTTAATTTTTCTCTTTCTTTTTTTTCCTCGGACCAAAAAAAAAAAATATTTTTTTTGATTAGCTCAAGTAGTCAAGTAGAGAACTTTAACTTTTAAGATTAAAAATATGCTTTTATTTCTTGCATTTCACGTTTGAGTATTCAAAATTAGAAATGTGGCAGTGTGTAATTAAACAAAACTTAACGCAGTTGGAAGTAACTTGGGTTTATAAGCAATAAATCCTAAAAAGATAAATTTTGAGTCCACTAGAGAATTTGAGAAAAATCTCTCATTTTAATAAATTTGATATGATAAACTGATCTTAATACATAGCATGATGGTGCTTATATTGGCATCCAAGTCATAACCTAAACATAATCATAATGACAAGAAATCCTAAAGAATCCAAATTAAAAAGGAAACTAAAAACCTAAATAAAAAAAATCCTAAAAAAATGTAAAACTAGCATAAAAATATTAAATCCCGAATCGAATAATTAAAACGATATATTTTGGCCTAAATATGTTAGGGCTCACTAAAGTAAGTCTTGAAGATCTCGTTGTTCCCATTCCAGAAATGTATCATTCGTCTGAAACGGACATTCTGGCCAAAATTTACTCCAATCTGATTCAATCCAGAACCTGACTTTTCGCCCGACAAACCCGAAAAGTTTAAAACCAAATTTTCTTGGATATTGCAGCGGCTAGTAACCTCATTATGCGTGAATTACCTATTTCCAATCACTCTTCTTGATTTCACGCCGCTTCTTTATTTTTCTAGTTTTCCGGCTAAACCAGACTTATTCTCGTCCTACATCAAAACATTTCCATAATCATGGGGTGTTGGCTAGGTATGCTAGTTGAGACCCTAAAATGCCCATACGGGTTCTCAAATAGTGAAATTAATAGGTTTGCATCACAAATCAAATGTTTGACAAGAAAGCAAAGGCAACCAATATTCGAAATCAACCCAAAATTAAGTTTCTCTGAAAATAAATTCTTAAGAACTAGTGTGAAATATGTAGCAAATAAATTGAGTTCATTTACAACCATATCATGCCAACACAGAAGCTACAAAAAATCACATCTCAAGCTTTCCTAAAGTCGACGAGTTGAATAACAGTTTCAAAAGTCACCACTACAGAAGCCCAATAATTTGAAGGCGGGTTACGGCTGAACGACTCATTCTTGGCTGCAAGAGTGAGCTCAAATATGATGTCTCGGGGACCTGAAGATGTTTCTCTGCTCCTGCCTGAAACCACGTTTTGTAAAATTAATTTATTTGCAGCATTCTTATTGTACTGGGAGACTGCGGCTTCTGCCATTTTTTTTGCTACTTCGCTGCTTGGGTTGATAGGCTTCCAATCGGAGGAAGAGAGCGGACCAGTGGCGGCGAGTGCGAGAGGAAGAAAGAAAACAAGGAGCATGAGGAAGCAATGAGAACGCATTTTCTAAAGTCGCTTGATTGATTGTAATAGAGACGTAGCTTGAATCCAAGTCCCGATCCAGGGAACTAGCTAGGGTTTATATAGATGGAAACAATTTTATAACATCTATTTCTAGCCTCTTCACACACACTTCATCTGTAAACAATGAATTATAACAAAAAGAAAACAGATTTTCTAAAAAAAAAAAAAAGGTAGTTTCATTTCTGATTCATGTGGTTATCAATGGCAGTTTTTCTTGTTTTTTATCCTCATTTAGAAAATAAATGAAATTTGTTCATCCATGTAAATAAGGTAAGAATATTTTTAGCAGACTCTCTATTTTGGCTCCTTAGCTATTTTAGGGAGCATGTTTAGCTTTTTATATATTTTAGCAGTTGCATTAGACTTCTAAGTGGCTCTCCATTAAAACTTTTAGCTATCTCACTCCTAAACAAAGAGAGCGAGATGAGGCTCTCTATAATTTAAAACATTCATTTTGAGTTATTTTATGTAATTTATAAATACAGTTAAACTATTTAGTCTTCATTTAAAAAATAATATAAATTTAGAACTAACTACAATAGAGAGCATTAATGCAGACGTACTTTTTAAGAAAAAAAAAATCAGTTTACCCCCTTGAACTTTAGGGCTAAAATCAGTCTAGTCCTTAAATTTTTTTTTTAAATTAGGCTGGTCATTTTACTCTCAAACAACATAACCCGAGTTCAAAATTTAAATCCGGTCAAAAAATGACGTCACTTGCTGAGTTAGAGCCGACATCGGGGCCCACACTTCAGCTTTTTAAACCCTAAAGGAGGGCAGAATGGACATTTGTAATATTTATTTTGAATTATTTTATGTAATTTATAAATACAATTAAACTATTTAATCTTCATTTAAAAAATAATATAAATTCAAAACTACCTAAAATAGAGAGCACTAATACAGACATATTTTTTAAGGAAAAAATTCAGTTTACCCCACCCCCCTCAACTTTAGGGCTAAAATCAATCTGGTCCTTAAACTTTTTTTTAATCAAGCTGGTCTGTATACTCTCAAATAACATAACCCGAGTCTAAAATTTGAATCCGGGTCCAAAAATGAAGTCACTTGCTGAGTTGGAGCTGACATTAGGGCCCACACTTTCAGCTTTTTAAACCCTGAAGGAGGGCATAATAGACATTTCTAATTTAATAAAATTTCTATTTTTTATATATATTTTTTCTCTCTCTTCCTCCCCCTCCCTCTCCCCTTCTCTATATCGGCGACCACACTAACGAGAGGCCATGATCTTGGTCGTGGGATTTGTCATCTTAACCCCTTCTACCACCTCCACTGAGTCTACTCTCAAATCCCTATCAAAACCCTCCTCCGCCAAGCCCAAGAGGCCTTAGAACCAATCCCCCAAGTTCTTCAGCTTCGCCGACGACGAAGAAAACGCCACGTTGTCTCGTTCCTCATCCTCCTCCTCGATCAAAATCGGCGGCATTATCTCAACGCTGCGTTTCACCTTCACTTTCTACCCACGACGGCGCCATTGATGTCGTCCTTGAACAGCTCCTGCTTCAACCCCGTAATTTCTCCTCCTTCACTATATTCAATCTTCAATCTCATCCATTTATTAACAGAATTTGTGTGTTTGGATATGGCAGTCAAGTTTTCCATAATCGACAAGCAGACAATCGAGAGCGTCGTTAGCATTTTATTACAGGCTAACGCCGCCATAGCCTTCTTCCTCTCAAATCTCAGACCATGACATCTCCTCCTCGATAGAAATTGGCAGCCTTCTCTCTCCTCCATCCTCTCCCTCTATGTCCACTTCCGCCTCGTCATTGAAGAGATCACCACCGAGGAGCTGAAGCAGTACGATGGCTCCGATCCAAAGAAGTCTCTGCTCATGGCCATCAAGGGTGAGATCGAAGACAATGGATTTGAATTTGATAGCAACTGGATTTGAGTTTGGGTTTTGGATTTGAATTTGATAGCAATTGGGTTTGAGTTTAGGTGTTGATGGGTTCAGAAGAAGAAGAAGAAGAAGAAGAAGGGAATTGGATGGGTTTGGTGGCGTGTAAGAGATTTCTTCGAATTTCCGGCTGCATGAAATCCTCGAAGTTTTTTTTTTTTAAAAAAAATCTTTTTATCGTAAGAATGTACGTTCTGCCATCCTTTGGGGTTTAAAAAGCTGAACTGTGGGCTCAACTCAGCAAGTAACGTCATTTTTATATCCGAATTCAAATTTTAGATTCGGATGATGTCGTTTAAGAGTTCAATGACCAGCGTGATTAAAAAACTTTTTTTTAAGGACCAGAATGATTTTAGCCTTAAAGTTCAGGGGGTTAAACTGAATTTTTGCCTAGCTAAAATGACTTTTTAATTATTTTTTACTAAAATTTGACTAAAAATGATTAACATTACTAAAATGTTCTAATTGTTGAAGGAAAACCTAATTTGTGTTTAGCCCAAACTCTAGGTTACTTGACCTAGTGGTAATAGGATTTAATTAGAAGGATCTAGAATCCTAATCAATGTAGAATTACTTTCCTTGTATGATTGAGATTCTATGCATTGTAATCCTCTATATAAAGAGGCCCCTATTATCAATGAGAATACACAGCAAATTCCTCTCAAATTCAGTTTCTCTACAACACGTTATCAGCACGAGCCCTAACCCTGAAACCCTAAATTCGCAACCTTCAAATCCCAGAAACCTCAGCCGCCCAACTCGAAGATCTCGACTCCAGGAGTCCGAAACCGGCGGCCCCATCACCAGAACCGGCCGGCGAACCACCGAACCGGCCACTGGAAGAAGCCAAAGTTCCCCTGCCCGGTTCAAAGCTTTCCTCACCACCCCCTGCAGCCATACTGGTATCCCTGCAGCACCTCCATCCCAGAAACCCGGAACCGGAAAATCCTCCACCGGAACCGGCCTAGAATCGTCCGAACCGGCCACCAGAAAATCTTCACACCGAACCGGCAGAAAGAAAAAAAAAAAAAAAAAAAAAAAAAAAGAAGGGAGAAGCAGAATCGAGCCCAAGCCCGCCTTCAGGCCCAGCGAAGCCCACGTGCAAACCAAGCCGCAAGCCGCCGAGCCGCCAGAAAACTACCACGTCAGCAAGCCACGCAGACATCCAATCAGCAGCCACGTCAGCCACCTGTGCCACGTAAGCAGGCCGGTCAACCACAGTCAACGCCGGTCAACCCTCCGGTCAACCACCGCCGGTCACTTTTCCGGCCAACTTCCGGCCACTTTTTCCGGCCAACTTCCGGGCACTTTCCGGTGACTTTTTCCGGCCATCTACAGTAACTCCGGCAGCTACAGTAACTTCCGGCCGCTACAGTAACTTTCCTGCGACGATTTTTCCGACCATCTTTTAAGGTAAATTTTTCTAAAAGTTCCCGTTTTTGTGAAGTTTTTCAATTTCTTCTTCTTTTCTCGGGGACTTCCAAAATCCCTTCTCCTACCCCCCTTTCTCTACATAGGGGAGACCAAAAGCCGAACTGTGGGGGTTCGCGCTCACTCCAAGCTTGGAGCTTGTAGAGTCCTCCAAACTTAGAGTTTGTTGAGAAGAAAACGATCGACCACATACATCGTTATTTCGATCTAATCCAAAACCCCTCTTGGAATCGATTTTCTTGGAAGCGACTACGCTCAGAAAATTCCTAATTTCTTGGAAGAGACTACGCTCAGAAATTTAATAGTTTTTCGTGGTAGCCTTTTTCGCTCCGAAACTAACCCTAATCTTGTGTTGTTTTTCAGGATGAGTTACCTGAACAAGTTGAGCTTTGTCCCACTCGAGACAACTGGCGCAGGATACCATAGGTGGGTCCGAGATGTGCGCCAACATCTTAAGGCTGATGGAATTCTGGAAACCATCCAAGAGCCTAGTCAGAACGTGCTCTCCATTGAGCAAGCTACTGCTCTTGAAGCAAAACAAGCTAAAGCCATAATTCTCATGACAAGGCACATGAATGACGCGCTCCAAAATGAATACCTCAATGAGGAAGACCCAAGAAAGCTATGGGTAGAACTAGAGCAGCGATTTGGCAACGTTCGTGACTCCCTGCTTCCTGATTTAGAAGTGCGATGGCATAGCCTCCGCTTTTGTGATTTCAAGTCTGTGCTTGATTATAACTCGGAAGCTCTTCGTATCAAGTCTCTGATGGAGTATTGTGGCCAAGCCATAACTGATACGATGTTGATCGAGAAGACTCTCTCTACCTTCCCCGTCTCTGCATTGATGATTTCAAAGAATTATCGGATTGATGTAAATGCAGGACGTATCACAAGGTTTCATGAGCTCATTGGCGCCATGAACGTAGCTGAAAAGCACGATAATATCCTTGTGAAGAACTATAATGCTAGACCCGTGGGAACTAAGCCTATTCCGGAGTCTAACTATAGTCGCGCCCCAATGGAGGACGCAAGGAGCGAAACCCTAAGGATAGGGACAATTCTGGACATTCTGGTCCATATATTCGCCCTAAAGAGGAAGGAAATCGCCAAGAGAGGCGTGCACGGAACCGTAGAGGTCAACGTGTGAGAGAGAGAGGCGGAGCCTCCGACCATGGTGGTAACGCCACCAAGAGGATAGGTCGTTCAAATCGCGCCCCAATGGCGCCTCGATCAAGGGAGCCTGACCATGATGATGTTTGTTTTCGATGTGGATCAACTGAACATTGGGCTAAAACATGTACCGCACCCCAGAATGTTGCAAACGCATACAAGACGTATCGTGAAGCAAGGGAAGCAAATTACATGGCACAAGATGATCAAGATGGTGATCTAGATCTAAGGGTGGAAGACTACAAGGATCAAGACCCAGAAACTGGCGATTTTGATTAAGTCTTTTTATTTTCCAAGAGATGTAGGCGATTGCCATATTCCTTTTTATTGGATTAGATTTTCTTTGATCATAGAAACAATGATGTATTTCGTTGGCTTATGAATAAAATTTCGAGTTCTTTTCATTATGACTCAATTTTGATTCTGAGCATATGACTTTGTGACTACGATGGCTAGACCATCAGTATTAATTTAAGGACATGGAATAGCCCAAGTTCCACTTGCCAAATGGCACCTTGATTACAGTTGTCAAGAAGCTCTCTACGCTCTTAGGGTAAATAGTACCCTATGAATAGCCAACGAATTCCATGCGAAAATGCATGTAGAGAACGGAAATGAGTTCCTTTGCATTACCTCTAATGATTGCGAACAAAGACGCATCTTAGAGACGTTTATGTGTCTCTCTAGTGGATTTATGTCACTATTCGAGCTATTAAATCCAATAAAGTTTGAGAGAAGATCTCTTGGATTTAGACACATATTGGCTTTGTCACGACAGGATAGATCATCCTAGTCATGATATGATGATCCGTCTACAAAAGACTTCACATGGACATCATTTCTTTTGAGCAAAATGAAGCAAGATGCCGCCATAAAAGGCGCCAACCATGGGCATAACGCCATGGTTGTTCCTCCTTGTGGCCATGACGCCATACATGCTAATTTCCATGGCCCCACGCCATGATGGGAGATGTAGTCACATATTTTGCTTCTAATAGCGCTACAGACGCTTAGGCCTAACCAAACTCCTCATTGGTTGCTTCTAAGGCCTCTCGCTCGTTTTACAAAGCCCATTCCTTAGGGAAATTAGGACTGAGACCGTCCTATGCAAAGGATATGACAATACTCATTCTGTTCTTACAAAGAATCCGTAGGGATTTTGTGGATTGATTCAACCAACTTGCGGACGCTTAAATATTTCATGATGTTGGTTGACACGCAAACACGCCGGTCACGTGTTGTGCCATTGTCCACCTATAAATGCTACTTATGCTACACTCCTAGCACATATCATGTGACAACGGGCTCACTCCCCGAATCATCCTATTCAGTCAATTGGATTTGACTATGCTAGAGAGTTTACATCGAAAGACTTTCGATGGATATTGCAATGGGTTTGATGTTGGACATCACATTCCCATGTACACACCCAATTGGTCTCGCGGAAACGACTACGATGGTAGTCCGAACATTGGTAATGCGCACCAATCTTCTTACATCCGCTTGGGGTGATGCAATATCGCATGCAGCTATGCTAATTCGTCTACGACCTACCGCCACTCAATGTACCTCTGCGTTACAGCTAGTGACTGGGTACACGTCTTTTGTACTTACGCACATTTGAGTGAGCCATTTATGTGCCAATTGCGCAGCCACAGCGCTCTATGATGGGTCCTTACAGACGAATGGGCAACTACGTTGGATTTGAGCTTCCAACAATCGTCCGCCACTTAAATGCCCTTGCTAGGCGATCTCCTTACCGCTAGATTTGCGGATGTCACTTTGATGAGACAGTCTTCCCGTCGTTAGGGGGAGATAAGAACACGAATGTTCAACAGGAACGACAGGAATTGTCGTGGTCTGTCCCCACTATGTCTCATCTTGATCCCTATTAAAGTGACGAGATCACACAAATATGCTGCAAACATGCCTGCAAGGAAGGACGTCCCTACGAGAGGACGTAGCGCCACCCTACACGGAGGTAGGCATGGCGCCAATGCCAAAGAGAGTGGCACTCTGGCGTTACAGGCCATGGCCCCAGCTAGGATGCGTGGGAGGCCCGTGGGTTCGAAGGATACTTTGGCACATTCCAATCCTTTAATCATCAAGACTCAAAATCCGTCTCATGAGTATCTTCCGGGTTATGGTTATCGTTGGGGGACGCCTCAACGTCAAACCTATTCCTGAGAATATAGAGCTCTATGAAACTTACACTAGTGTACATGAGACGTGGGATAGAAACTCCATCATAATTGATGATGTAGTTACGCATTTTGTTGCGCATGAGTTTGCTGAGTCCGATGATATCGAACCACGCTCCGTTGATGAATGAATGCCAACGTAGAGAGTTTTTGGCCTAAATGGAAAGATGCGATCCAGGTTAAGATGGATTCTCTAACGAAGAGGAAGGTTTTCGAGCTAGAGATGCCAACACCTCCTAACATAAAACCTGTTGACTAATGGGTCTTCGTTAGAAAGCGTGATGAGAAAAAGAGATGGTAATCTCGCCTTATGGCGCAAGGCTTCTCACAAAACGCCCTGGAATCGACTACGATGAGACATATTCTCTCGTAATGGATGTCATTGCACTCCACTACCCTGTCAGTTTGGTAGTTTCCGAATAACTGAACATGCAGCTTACAAATGTGGTCACTACGTATCTCTATAGGGATCTAGATACGGAATATACATGAAGGTTCATGGTGAACTTCATTTACCCAAGTCAAGTGGCTCTAGACCATGGAGCGCGTTTACAATAAGGTTGAAACGCTCACTAAAGTGACTACTTGATTGGGAAGGGATATGCCCACGCGTTTCTATGACAAGTTTCGGATTCTATCGCGGTTCATGTTGGACATGATCTTCATTAGAAGCCCTTAAAGAGTTAAGGGAAACCGCTGAACACTTGAAATCCGAGTTTGAGATGAAGGATTTTGGGAGAACACGATTATGTCTCGGTTTGGAACTTGAGCATCGTGTCGATAGATGCTTAGGCATTTTGACAAGGTCAAGCCTTCAAGCACCCCCATGATCGTCCGTAGTCTTGATCCTGAAAAGGATCCTCTTCGTCGAAAGGATGATGACGAAGATGTGCTAGAGGCAAAAGTGCCTTACTTAGTACAATAGGCGCATTATTGTACTTATCTCAATGCACAAGATCGGACATCTCGTATGTTGTGAACTTGTTAGCTAGATATAGCTCTGCGCCAACGCGACGCCATTGGATTGGTGTAAAGATATCTTTGATACTTGAGATGTATGAATGATATGGGCTTGTTCTATCCCTACAAAGAGATGATGGATTCGGACCCATCACACACCAGGTACGCCGCCAACGCTGGCCTGCGTTCTCTATCCCCATCCCAAAACAACATGTGTTTTGGAAGGTTTTGCTGATGTTGGGTATCTGTCTGACCCACACAATGGTCATTCCCAATCCGGTTAAGTGTTCACCATGGGAAAAGACCGTGACATCTTGGATGTCTACATATTAGACCCTAGTCGCTATATCTTCGAACAATGCAGAGATCATTGCTCTTCACGAAGTAGTTCGTGAATGTATATGGATTGGATCCATAATTACGCATGTTCGAACAATCGTGGTTTGAAGTCTACCACAGATGAGCCTACGAGCATTTAGGATAATGCTACTTGTTTTGAACAAATGAGGCAAGGCTACATCAAAAGCGACAACACCAAGCATAATCAGCAACAACAGACACTCCTCGAGATCAAAGTGAACTAGGTTCGATCTGAGGATAGTGAGGCAGACTCGTTTACTAAGTCATTGCCCAATACCACGTCCGAGAAACATGTGGCAAGAATTGACTTGCGGAAATTATCTGAACTCCCATGATCGTAGTCATCAGGGGGAGGTGCAGACATCAGGGGGAGATGTCTACATGTTCGTCTCGAATCGTGAAGGGTGTGTTGTGCTCTTTTTCCCCTTCGACCGAGGTTATTTTCGTCCCACTGGGTTTTTGTTACTCGGCAAGGTTTTTAACGAGGCAACGAGAGAAGCACCGCGTTTGGGCAACACAAGGGGGAGTGTTGAAGGAAAACCTAATTTGTGTTTAGCCCAAACTCTAGGTTACTTGACCTAGTGGTAATAGGATTTAATTAGAAGGATCTAGAATCCTAATCAATGTAGAATTACTTTCCTTGTATGATTGAGATTCTATGCATTGTAATCCTCTATATAAAGAGGCCCCTATTATCAATGAGAATACACAGCAAATTCCTCTCAAATTCAGTTTCTCTACAACACTAATAAAATAAAATTTATTTTCCATACGTTGATTAGAAAAAGGTAAAAGAAAAAAGTAGGTTTTTTCTTCTCTTTTTGGAAAGTCGGTTTTCTTCTTTAATTCGACCGCACTCTGCATCCTTTCCGATTACACTAACCAAGAGCCTGCTTCTTGGTTTGAAATCAGAAACCAGGTTTGAAGAACATACTCTTTGTCGTCTTCGATCTCATAGACAAGGTCATCATGTTATGCAATTTAAAGATTAGTCAAGTCAGAAATTGGTGTAACCTCGAGGAATGAAATGCTAAAATATCGAGAGCTGGAGAACGAAAATTTAGGTTTTTCACTTTTTCTTCAATAGTGCTTCTCATTAGCATCACTCATATTCTAAATAATTAAATTCCAGCAACAATTGCACTTAATTAAATAAAAGGGAAATGATGGAAAAGGTCACATTAGAGTGTGAAATGATAAAAAAGTCACCTAGTTTCTCTCTTGATAAAAAGCTCTATTATGAATTGTTAGTAATATTAATTTAGTCCTTATTAATAATAGAATGATGTTAAAAAGGGTCAGTTTTTAATTTTTTTGATTCCTATTCTGCCCTTATAAGCCTTAATTTTTTTGAGAATCTTAATATCTACTTCCTCGTGATCTTTCTTATATTTCCTCTCTGTTAATCTCACTGCATTATCTTCTGCACTTTTCTCAGGTTGAACCAGAGAAGGAGATAAAATTCCTCAAAGAAAAAAGTCACTGTTCTTTTCTCTTTCGCTCTCTCGAGATCTCAAACAATTTTGATCGGTTTCTTCTACCGTGATCCGCCAAAACACGTCGTTGTTGGCGAGGTTGGAAGGACTAACGTCTCCGGGAACGATGCCTTCGCCGCGATCTGCAACAAGTACGACCGATACGACATCTACAAGTAGAAAGACTCTAATGTCTCCGGTGCCGATGCCTTCGCTCGCCTCTACTCCGCCATCGAGTCTGACATTGAAGCTACTCTTCAGGTTCGGTCTCTTTCTCAATCTCTCTCGATTCTCTTTATTTGATCTCTGTTTGGTTTCCGGAAAAGTTCGTGAAGTTGAAATGCGATAATGGCTACCGTGGTGTTGGACGACGCCGTTTCGGGTGGCGGTGGAGGAGGCCGGGCGGGATGCATGACGAGCCACGACGTCGTCGGTGGAGGGAGCTTGGAGAGCTACCGGTACTACGTGTCTCGTCGTACGGTGATGGAGATGCTGAGCGACCGAGGCTACAACGTCGCCGACTCGGACCTCACTCGCTCACTCACTGAGTTCCGTACCGCGTTCGGCCAAAACCCTGACCTCGACCACCTCACCATCTGCGCCTCTCTCCGCTCCAATTCCAAGAACAAGGTGCCTCTTCTCTCTCTCTCTCTCTCGATCTCTCTCTGTATTCATAGATTTACAGAGCAAAGCCTCAGTTCCTGTTTCTTTGTATGATAAATTTGTTGTTATAGATTTATTGATCATGATGTGAGATAGCTATGGATAAATAATGAAATAAGGAACTCTTGTAAACTGATATTGCTGATGATTCTAAGAAAATTGTGAGCGTTGGAGCAAGAGATGAATGAAATGATCAAATTCAGTTTCTCTGGTTAGACACTGGCTTGGTGGAAAAGTAAACCAGGTTTCATGTGGCTAAATGACATGTGAACCTCAATTTCCTTTTCTGTTTGAAGAGGCTTAGTCACCAAGAAGTCATCTGAATGCAAATAATTTACATTGTTCGCATATAGTGCATTAAAAATTGAGGAAATCTATAGTTATCTACATGTTTCTCTTTCTAACAGTGGTTGTAACTTCGTACTTTTTCATGCCATTCATTAAAAGTAGATTGCCTTTGCAGATTATGGTCATCTTCTGTGGAACTGATGAAATCAGAAAGGCGAGTGTTTGTGCCATTTATGCTAACCTCCTGAACAAAGATATAAGCTCTCTGATGCTTGTCCTGCAAAGTAAAATGAACTCCTATGCTAAAAAAGAGCTGGAAAACTATCCTTACAAAGTTGAAACTTTCCACGTAAGTTGCCTCATGATTAATCTACGTTATTGTACTGTAAAGATGTTGAAAGGCCTAAGGGCAACTTTGCCTAACTGACAAGATCACTCCTTTGTCTGCTTTTGCTCTGAAACAAAAATATGTAGAACATTTCTGTTTAAATATTGGTCCTTTGTCCTTCAGTCATTTTGTTAGTTTTAACTCAATGTCGCATTTGGCAACATTCTGGCTCATGGCTTGGATCACATGTGACTTTGGAAGATCTTGGAACTGGTCACAGTGATTGAATAACTTGATATGCATGTAAGGCAGTTCCTACACTGAATATATACATGTCATGTACATGTCCTGGATGTCTGGTACCTGATACTGATAGCATTGATTTAACTCCATTCAATATTATAAATGAAGTACCCGATTAATGTAAATGTTATATCATTGTACCTTTTATCTGAAGCTTGATGTTTGAATGAATCGTTGGATCAGATTCATTGTGTCTTCAACTCTATTTTGTTGTGGAGGGTTTATTTACAAGACTCAAGTTATGGGAAAGGTAGGCAGTTTTCTGTTACCTTTAAAGTTTTTTTTTCAGCTTTTTAAAATACTCTCACTTTTTCAATGGCTCTATAATATCTCTCTATTTGAGCATGTGCAGCGTGGTATTGATGCATTGCCTGGCATGACAATTGTATCTGCTTACTTAGAAACTGTGAGCATTACCAACATAATTTACATAGCAAGTACTAGTGATTATTGCCTTATGGCTTGTATATTACCTAATTGCTTATGGATGCGAGATTAATGAGCTTAAGTTGGCTCATCATAGACATGTTGGGCATCCTTACCTGTAGTTGTACGTAAGAGATCAGCATATAAATTCTTTATCATATTTCTTGTAATTGCAAGATGGAGATTCTTTTGACGAGGCTCCAATCCTTGGACAAATTAACCTTGCCAGGCAAGGGGAACTGAGCTCCAGTCAGGACCCAATTTTGTAGCAATCTGCAATAGGGTTTGGCACATCATATCTAGATTTTCTAATGGTGTTTTGGGATACAAATATAGGGGAGTGGAGCAGGGCAAAGCTACAGCCGAGCAGAAGATCTTAATAGTTCCTTTGCCAGTGAAGCTTCTTGGGAACACCCGCCTGCTTCTTATCAAGGAACGCAGAGGCCAGCAACTGAAAGAAAATATGGTGCAATTTGAACGTTATGTACCTGTGACAGTGAATTTCAGCCAACTTGTACTAGTATGACATGCGAGGGTTTTCAAATTTTAGAATCTGTTTGTCTTTCCGAAACGAAATCTCATAGCACGATTATGAAGGTATGTTGTAATATCAAGTTACCAACTGAAATCAATGTAACGTTGGCAGTTATCTGATGAGTAGATGAGCTTTCATTTTAACATCTGTAAAATTTAGTTACTGATCATTTTATGGAATTCATGCTTTTGCGGTGGCTAATTATATGATGAGTCACAAGTTAATAGCCAAGTCACTGTTAATCACATGTCACTAACTAAGTAACTGACCATGTCACTGACCAAGTAACTGTCAGTAGCTAAGTCACAAGTTAATAGCCAAGTCACTGTTAATCACATATCACTAACTAAGTAACTGACCATGTCACTGACCAAGTAACTGTCAGTAGCTAAGTCACAAGTTAATAGCCAAGTCACTGTTAATCACATGTCACTAACTAAGTAACTGACCATGTCACTGACCAAGTAACTGTCAGTAGCGACAGTCACAAGTTAATAGCCAAGTCACTGTTAATCATATGTCACTAACTAAGTAACTGACCATGTCACTGACCAAGTAACTGCCAGTAGCCAAGTCACTGTTAATCACATGTCACTAACTAATTAACTGACCATGTCACTGACCAAGTAACTGTCAGTAGCCAAGTCACTGTTAATCACATGTCACTAACTAAGTAACTGACCATGTCACTAACCAAGTAGCTGTCAGTAGCCAAGTCACAAGTTGATAGTCAAGTCACTGTTAATCACATGTCACTAACTAAGTAACTGACCATGTCACATTACATGTCACTGACCATGTAACTGACCATGTCACTAAACAAGTAACTGTCAGTAGCCAAGTCATAAGTTAATAGCCAAGTCACTGTTAATCACATGTCACTAACATGTCACTAACCAAGTAACTGTCAGTGACATGAGTATAAGTGTCTAATAGTGACATGGTCAGTGACTTAGTCAGTGACATGAGTATAAGTGTCTAACAGTGACATGGTCACTGACATACAATGTGACTTAGCCCGTAACTTGATCAGTGACATATTCATGACAGTGATATGGCCAGTAACTTCACCAGTGACATAGTCAGTGACTTAAGGTTAACAGTGACTTTGCCATTGACCTCACTAACTAAGTACCTGGCTTGGCCAGTGACTTAGTTAGTGACATCTGTATTAAGTATGTAACAGGGGACCTAGCCTAGATATGATTTCATAATAAGAATACTAAACTTTATGAGCTATAGGAGCAGTAATTTAACAAAACACTCAATCCCACAAGTCATGATCGCCAACATGATGAGCATCAAGACCAACTTTTTTTTTTTTTTTGGGATTAAAGAAGAAAACCCCAGTAATTTGTTATTTGATACAAATTACAAGCTTAAAATGATAATGTGCAAAGGGTTCTAAATGTCACCTACCCTGGTACAAACGGTTATGGCTGATAGAATTTCATCTGTAAATATGAAATGTAAAATGTATAGCACAACCACCATTACTGGACCTGATGCCTAGTATCTAATACTATTCAACATTGTTAACACCAAGAGTTCTTCCTCTGCGCTATCTTGAGATAATTGAGAGAGAAACTCCATACCAGTTCCCTGCATATCCAACAACAAACCGATATCAGCAAGGCTGTAAGTCTATTGATACAATTTCACAAAATGGTTTATTCGATTAGAGAAATTTAAGGTCCAAAAAACCTTTCAAGGAAACCTTTGCTTCCTTAACCCAAAAAACAAAAACAAAATAAACAGCTCTGGCTCCAATCAAATGGCTGTCTATAGAGTTCACTTGCCATGCGGTCTGGATCACCCTTGGCAAAAGCATATTGGTACATAAGTAGAATGTGCTTTCATGCACTTTCAAAAAGCAGTAGGAAAGCATTCCTTATTGATTAGAAAGTAAAGTGAGAACGGTACAAACTGGCATGGAAATGGAAATGCCAAAAAAGAGATATAATAAGAGGTATAGCTCTTGCTTACCTATACACTGAAACCATTGAGATCATGAACTTTGCTTTTGAGATCAACCATCCCTTCGTGCTTCTTAAGTTCTGAATATTACTTTTGCTTTTGGGCAGCCTAGAGTACACAAAAAACCCACAAAAGATTAAAACCGATCTACTAGAAACTGGGCAATAAGATAAAAAGTAGTTTCCTATTCAATGTGGCCAGTGTAAAATTTCATATAACTTTCATTTTCCAAGAATTTGACAAAACTGGGGAATATGGTTGACACAACTACCACATGCAAGTATAATATCATATAAATCCAATTGGTGATATTTATCTGCTTTAAGAAGACATTTAAAATTGTATAATAGAAACATCTAACTTGGGTTTCTAAAACAAAGAGGTCAAAACAGAAAAACAAGTATATTTACTTCAATTTACGAAGTCTCATCGCTATTTGCATTCTATAGATGAGGTAGAATAAACTAATTTTAAATTAAATTCAAACCTGTGCGAGTTTCTTCAAAATAGCATTCTCAAATGATTGATACCCAGCGCCAACTAAATTATTAAGACGATCAGGTGCATCAGATTTCTGAGCTACTAGAGCCACTAGCGCAGCAACCGGTTGAAGAGGTTTAACCAGCAATGGATTAGAAAGGTCACCAGTTATGGTTCTTGTTGAAGCAACCTACAAATAGTAACATCAACAACATGTTACTACATCATTCAGAAAATAGATGTCTAAACTGAGAAGCATGAAAAGAAAAAAAACACAGTTCATCTGCATCTTTAGTTACCAACACAACTACAAAACATAAGTTAAAATTCCTGGAATTATCAACTGCCAAAATCAGTAGCTATGAGATATTTGAATGCAAGTTATATGCTCCCATTCTTCATCAGAAACTGAAACCAACAAACAAGACTGTCATCTTCTATATAGCTTAGCATCACTCAATATGATAAGATAAACCGATACACCATATGATAATAACTTCCTAGCTTTCAAGCAGACTTAATTAAGGTTACTCGATGCCAACCGATGTCAAACGAGAGAAGGAACCCAACCTAAGTGATTCTGTAATTGAAATAAGGATCAAACATGTGAATATCAGTGATTTAGGACCTGCAGATTAATTTTCACAAAGCAACAACATCGTGAGCATTACCAGTCAAATCATTGATAAATCACAATTCTAAATCTCCATTTTACAAAACTAAGCCCAAACGAATCACAATTGATTTGGTAAACGTAGACACTATGATTCAAACATTGAGTAATCTACAATTACATGAACACGAGCGAATAGAGATTGTAGTATAAATGCATTTTTGAGGCAGCGATACCAGTAACATTGAATATAAACGGTAACAAACGATAAGGTCTAGAAAAAATGAAGATTATGGAGGCATACAGAGAAGAGACAGATCGAAAAAGCAAGAACGCCGATCAGGATGAGGATGAAGAAGGAGAGAACATTACCGAAAGCATTCCTCAAGGTTGTACTGCTGGAGGTCTTGGAGGCCTCCATTGACGACCGGAACGAGCTTCCAGGCTTTCACATCAAAGACGGCGGAGTAGACGCAGTAGGCGTGCTCCTTGAAGGTGCTGACGGAGGCGGGACGGTCAACGGTCCAGAGTTTCAAGGTGTCGTCCCACGAGACGGTGAGAAACGAGTCGCGGCGCGTGGGGTTGTAGACAGCGGAGCTGACCTCGCGCGTTGTGCTCGTGGAGGGAGCGGAGGAGGTTGCAGGTCGGCGGGAGGGCAAGGTTGTAGAGCTTGACGGAGAATCGAACCAGGCGGCGACATAGACGCCGTCGGCGGTGTTGAAGAAGCCATGGCGGTGAAGTCAGTTTTTTTTTTAAGAAGACGGTGAAGCTAGTTGTGAGAGAGAGAGAGAGAGAGAGAGCGGGGGTTAATTATATTGTGAAATAGATTGGGGAAGAGAGAGCTGATGGCATGAGTTGTAATTTTTGTTATTTTTAATGTCAGATTGTTAAATAGTGACCTTAATTATCATGAGGACATTTGTATTGCCTGGATTATAATAAGGTACTTTAAAATGACCTCTTTTATCATTATCCCTTAAATAAAACTTGACACTTTTCATCAAAGTTTTAATTACCTGACGATTGTAGTTGGTTCCCCAAGTTTATATATAGTTGAAAATTAACACACTATAAAGAGTTCTCCAAGCTAGTCATCTAAATTCTAGACCAATGATAAACACATGATATATCATTTCATTTTTTTAATTTCTGCCAACAGAGCATCTAATTGTTTAGCAAAGATTTACTTATTTAACATTTCAGTTTGGCTTGGCCCATAAGAAACCAATTTCATTTAAGAGAAAACGAGAGAAACCCTTAGGGATTTGTACGCAGCGGCGGTCGTGATCGATCGCGACCAACCCTGGTCTCGGCTAGGTGAGAGCGATTCTTGGAGGTTGATTGGTGTTCAGTCTTTCAGTGGTGGTGGTTTGTTTTTGTGGAGCTCACAATGTGCAAGTTTCGGTTTTGGAGTTCGATCTTGTTGTTAACTTCAACTGCAGAGTATTGGGATCGGTGCTAAATCAACTTTGCTTTGGGTAGGAGTGTTTGGTTCGACGTTTTAACGATTTTGATTGAACGGATTGGGTTGCATGTTTTCTCAGGCTGCAGCGACTTTGGAAGAAAGGCTTCTACTCATGTTTGTTCGGAGGGGTCAGCCGCTGGAGGTGATGACAACGGTGGTGGCAAGTTGGCATCAAGGAAGGGCTAGTGCTCCTGCCAATTGTGTTGCTTGGTTTTGGGCTTTTGGGTCTGGGCCTTGATCATATGGAGTCAATTTCCTTTAGGCCCTTTTTAGTAGGTCTGATTCCTTTCAGAATTGGGTCAGGTTGGAGGGTGACTTGACACCCTTATCCATTACTTAATGCTTTACGTTGGCCTGGCCCGAGAGTTTCACATCCTTGAGAGATGTTGGGCCTTACGGTCTCTAAAGTGCTAGTCGTAATGCAGATCATGATTACATGAAATTGATAATTATCTCGTGTTGGACTGGAGAAAGCGGCTTATAGATGAAGAATTGGCTCATATGTGTTTGTTGGGAGTAACTTTCTTTTCGTACCATAATTGCATGCAGGTGGATGGAGGGTTAGAAGATAATTTTTCCTCAGAAGACGGGGAGTTGTTCTTTGTTTATGGATTCACTTTAAACAATAGGCTCAAATTGACTTGTAATGAGTTCACAATACTTAAATAGGAGTTTGTGTAAAAGTAGAATATGATTGGAATTTGTTTACTCATTTCATTTCATAGTCCCTTTATATAGGGAGATAATTATAACAGAAATATCAATTACAATGTTGTGATTAAATGCTGATTGATCCGTAATCTTTGCTGATTGATGATAATCGCTAATTCCTTGATTCCCTCTCGTCAGTCACTTTGACGAAGACACATAATGTGTTTTTCCTTTAACACTCCCCCTTGTGCCAAGTCAAAGATGAAATGGTGCATGAGTTATTGCCTCACTAAAAACCTTGCCAAGTAACAATAAAAACCCTGTGGGACAAAAAATACACCTTGGTCGAAGAAAAGAGCACAACGCACCTTTTACATTTGAGTATGACATGTGTGTGTTAGACTCCCCCTGACATCTACACCTCCCCCTGATACTTACATTAATCAGGGGAGCTTGGAAAGTCTTCGCATTCCTATGCTTTTCACATGTTTATCAAATATGGCCTTAGGCAATGATTTGGTGAACAAATCTGCCACATTCTCCTCAGACCTTACTTGATTCACTTGAATCTTGAGGAGAGCCTGTTGTTCCTGATTGTAGAAAAACTTTGGTGATATGTGTTTTGTATTATCACCCTTGAAATATCCTAGCTTCATCTGTTCGATGCAAGCTGCATTATCTTTATAAATGCAAGTAGGCTCTTCAGTGGTAAAACTCAAACCAGTAGTGCCTCGAATATGTGTAATGATAGCTCTTAACCATATAAACTCACGAACCACCTCATGTAGAGCAATGATCTCTGAGTGGTTCGAGGAGGTAGCCATAAGGGTTTGCTTGGTTGATCTATAAGATATTGTCGTGTTCCCAATGGTAAATACATAACCAGTTTGGGAACGACCTTTATGTGGGTCAGAGAGGTACCCAACATCAGTAAAACCAACCAAAACATCATTTGGGGTTTCCGTGTAGTGACTGGCACTTTCGCCATCAACATTTCCTTTAGGGATTGCAGTTCCATCTGCAGTCCATTTTGTCTCTCCGTAAGGAAAGAGCAGTCTCAAGTCAATGGTTCCTTTTAGGTATCGAAAAATGTTCTTGATACCATTCCAGTGACGCTGCCCTGGTGCTGAGCTAAATCTAGCTAACAAGTTCACTTCCTGGCCAAAAACCATTCTAATACTGCCCAATTCACTCCTCAACCCTCCATCTCCTACAAGACCGTGACCACCATCCATCCATCAATCTACGAAGCTCTTAGGCGCTGAGTCAAGGACGCTCCACCACCATAGCAGAGACAAGTTCATCACCTTGTTGTTAAGACGCTGAGGAAAGTTTCAAAGTGTAACTATGACTCTACTTACAATTTTTGTTTCGGTTTTGTGTGTTTAGATTTGCGAGTTGTGTAATTGGAGACATGAAATTTTCAGAATATTTTTATTAATATTTTTGAGATTTTCAGTTTATTATTGAGTTAATTTCGAGAATTCTTTTATGATGCATGTTACAATCTTGTGCCCTTTTACGTGTTTAGGTAATTTTCAGAGTTAGGTTCATAAGTTGGCATGCTAGAATAACGGTGAGAGTTCTTGTGTGTTTGCTTAATTTGCCAAGAGTAATTGTTATTTGTTAAGGCGCTGAATTAAACAAGTAGTAATTTGTTCTAACGAGTGGTAAAAATCATGCTTTAATGATTAAACGATTCTGGAAATTACGTGTTAAATTCTATGTGTAATGGTTAATTTTCACGTGTGAGTTGATTCGAGGGTTAGATAATATTACTTAGTTAAGAGAATTACGCTGAGTGTTTTCAAAAATTAGTAGTATTAGGCTTGGTAAGGACTTTTCTGATCCAAGCCTACATTAGAACGAATCAGATAAATGGATTGATCCACTGAGGCTTTTCATTTGGGCTCTTATCTAGGCATTTAAGGTGGGCACGTTTTTGTAGCATGTCGAAATGAATTTTCTGTTTTTAGACTTAGTAATTTCAGAGTGGTATTGGTCTAGGTTAGGGAAGTCGATCATTGTATATAGTTTTATTTGTTTTATTTTTATTTTAAGTAGATTAGGAACCAAATTTCAAAACCCCCCATTTTATTCTTTTATTTGTTAATTGACCTTTTTGTGTAGGTGTACTCTACATTCCCCGAACTGAACGATCTCTACTTATTCTATACTGACAACTACATTTTGCAGGATTAAATTGTGAGGCTATTTTAGCCGCATATGAACAAAGAACATGAGAGTAAACTCCTCATTTTCTCTAACCTAAAGCGCCGCTCGCCTAGGTTTTCACAGTCAAGGCTCATGCCCTGTCCGACGGCACGCCCTTGAGGCGTCTTCGTTGGATGGGCCAAAAGGGACCTTGTGTCCTGCGATTCACCCAGTCGAGGTAAAGGCAGCGTGGGAGATGCTTATCTAGTCAGAATGCTTGGGCTTTTTGTTGGGGAGATGAAGTGTTGGCTGATGTTGTGGAGATCGGAGTCTGGTAGGTGGACTAATTTGGTGGCGCAGGATGTGTCGTCGTCGGATGGCGATGATCGTGTGGCGGCATCTGCGGTGCGCAGATCAGATCGGAAGACCGCGATCTGGTTTGGGTTGCTAGAGTCTGATCCGAGGAGGGGGGGATGGTGGTAAGGATGACGCTTCTAGCTGGCGATTCAAGAATGATGGCGGGATGGAGAGATCTCGACGCATGGCGGGGGACGCCGGTTATGATACTGGTGGTGGAATGGCAAAGGATCTGCAGGCGAACTGGCGGCGCGGCAAAAATCATGCTGGTCACTTAGACTTGGGCTTGGTAGTCTTTGGGCCTGTGTCTTGGATCTGGGCCCATAGTATTTTTTTGCTATGTTTTTATTATATTTTACTTATAGTAAGTTATGGATTTATGCCTGCAATAATAACCTACTACTCTATGGTAGGACGAAGTGGGATTTATCCCGGTATGCACACTCAGTGTACCTTGTCTGGCCTAACGAGGCAGCGAGGTATTTGCATCAAATGGACGCAACCTCTTAGTGGCAGAATGAAACTAAGTGTTGCCGGATTAACTTCCATGCATCAACATTGTGGGAAAGCTATGCTATTTGTAATGATGCTTCTTCGTATTAGAGTTATCTTTCCGGTATGTCACCTCTATGTCAAAGCAAATGGAGTAGCTATTTGTGCACTCTTTGCTAATTGGTGTTTGTTAGAATACATAGATTTTATGGAGAATCTTGATATTATTTCAGGATATTCTCTCGATGCCTATTTTAATTTGGGGTTCAGGCTTCACGTCCCCTCTTGTATTATGCAATTTCATTAATCAAGATTTAAGAGCAGCCGCACCATCCCCATTTCAAAAAAAAAAAAAAATGAACAAAGAACATGTTAAAGGAAAAACATATTGTGTGTCTTCGTCAAAGCAACTGACGGAGAGGGAATCAAGGAATCAGTGATTACCATCAATCAGCACAATTACGGAATCAATCAGTATTCAGTATCATTAATGTAATCGATATTTCCGTTGTAATTTTATCCCTATATAAAGGGACTATGAAATGAAATGCGTAAACCAATTCCAATCCATTTTTACTTTTACAGAATATGAATTTTTCATCAAATTAATTAGACTTAAATATTGCTTGAACAAAGGCTTTAAAGAATCGACATATTAATCACGTCTAGAAAAATTTAAAAAAAAAATTATATATATATATATATATATAATCAGTAGTAATTCAGCAAATAACCCTTAGGGTTAAATTTTCAAAATACCTGAAATTGCCATTCTTTTATTAAATTTTAAAATCTGTAGTTTAATGTATACAGGCTATAATAGTAACTTGATAAGTATAAAAAAAAGAAAATGAAAGGGAAAAAAAACACAACATGAGAGGCTGGGACCTGGGAGTAGGGCTGTCAATGGGTGGTGTCGGGTTGGGTTCGTGTCGGGTCAAGGTATTTATCGTGTCGCAAGACCCAAACCCAAACCCAACCCATTTAATAATCGTGTCAAAAATTTAAACCCAAACCCAACTCATTTATTAAACGGGTTACCTGTTTCCAACCCGCTTGACCCATTTAATAAATAGTTGTGTCGTGTTTGACAAAATGACTCATTTAAAGGTTAACAATGCGACCCATTTAACTAAAAAAATGCATAAATTGATTAAATTCACTAAAAACTCCACAAGACGAAGAATATAAATAATTATATATAATTCATAAATAATTAAATCCAATAATTATAAAGAAAAATATTTCAAATTGTCTAATCATATGATCAAATACTCCCAACGTCTAAAATTTCAGGATAAAGTATAGCATAATCGGGTTATACGGGTTCACTTCGTGTTGGCGGGTTGACCATCCCGGTATGCACACTCAGTGTGCCTTGTCTGGCCTAACGAGGCAGCGAGGTATTTGCATGATCAAATGGACGCAACCTCCTGGTGGCAGAATGAAACTAAGTTTCGCCGGATTAACTTCCATGAGGCAACATAGTGGGAAAACTATGCTATTTGTAATTATGATTCTTCGTGATAGAGTTATCTTTCCGGTGTGTCACCGCTATGTCAAAGCAACTGAAGTAGCTATTTGTGCACTCTTTGCTAATTGGTGCTTGTTAGAATACATAGATTTTATGGAGAATCTTGATATTATTTCAGGATATTCTCTCGATGCCTATTTTAATTTGGGGTTCAGGCTTCACGTCCCCTCTTGTATTCTGCAGTTTCATTAATCAAGATTTAAGAGCAGCCGCACCATCCCCATTTCAAAAAAAATGAACAAAGAACATGTTAAAGGAAAAACATATTGTGTGCCTTCGTCAAAGCAACTGACGGAGAGGGAATCAAGGAATCAGTGATTACCATCAATCAGCACAATTACGGAATCAATCAGTATTCAGTATCATTAATGTAATCGATATTTCCGTTGTAATTTTATCCCTATATAAAGGGACTATGAAATGAAATGCGTAGACCAATTCCAATCCATTTTTACTTTTACAGAACATGAATTTTTCATCAAATTAATTAGACTTAAATATTGCTTGAACAAAGGCTTTAAAGAATCGACATATTAATCACGTCTAGAAAATTTTTTAAAAAAAATTATATATATATATATATATATAATCAGTATTAATTCAGCAAATAACCCTTAAGGTTAAATTTTCAAAATACCTGAAATTGCCATTCTTTTATTAAATTTTAAAATCTGTAGTTTAATGTATACAGGCTATAATAGTAACTTGATAAGTATAAAAAACAGAAAATGAAAGGGAAAAAAAACACAACATGAGAGGCTGGGACCTGGGAGTAGGGCTGTCAATGGGTGGTGTCGGGTTGGGTTCGTGTCGGGTCAAGGTATTTGTTGTGTCGCAAGACCCAAACCCAAACCCAACCCATTTAATAATCGTGTCAAAAATTTAAACCCAAACCCAACTCATTTATTAAACGGGTTACCTGTTTCCAACCCGCTTGACCCATTTAATAAATAGTTGTGTCGTGTTTGACAAAATGACTCATTTAAAGGTTAAAAATGCGACCCATTTAACTAAAAAAATGCATAAATTGATTAAATTCACTAAAAACTCCACAAGACGAAGAATATAAATAATTATATATAATTCATAAATAATTAAATCCAATAATTATAAAGAAAAATATTTCAAATTGTCTAATCATATGATCAAATACTCCCAACGTCTAAAATTTCAAGATAAAGTATAGCATAATCGAGTTATACGGGTTCACTTCGTGTTGGCGGGTTGACCCGTAGCCGACCCATTTATTAAATGGGTCATGGCGGGTTGACCCATGGTTGACCCGCTTTTTAATCGTGCGGGTTCAACCCGCTTTATTTCGTGCGGGTTTCGAGTCGTGTTATCGGGTAGTGTCGAAATTGACAGCCCTACCTGGGAGCAGTTCTTTCCCAACTGGTGCAATTGCAGTTTGAAAAGAATATTCTTATTTGAAAACAAAAAAATCAAATTAGTATTACATAAATATATAACAAAAAGAAAAGCAAATTGACACGTGTTAAGAGGTTAATAATAATAAGAGAATAAAAATAAGCGTCACTTACATTGTGATGTAAATACACCGCTCATAAAGCATAAAGCAGAACTCTCAGAAAAATAAAGAAAGAAACACTCACCCTCTTACATTACTCGGTTCTGATTGAGAAGGAAGAAAATCAAGAAAGAAACACAGACCGAAAACTCAAGAAGCTTGCAACAATGGCGACGGCGCTTCTGTGTGAGATTACCGCCCTCATTCCGATCAAGCTCGACTTCTCTCGACCTTATCAGGTGTGGAGGTACGCGATGACGGCCGTTCTTGAGTCGAGGAACTTGATGGGGTATGTTGATTCGACAACTGATCCAAAGGGGCATTCGTCCGAGTCAGATGACGTGCGTATGTGGTGTTCTGATGGAGAGCTCAGTAATTGGGAGGAGGCTGAAGACAGGGCGGTAATGGCTGTGATAAACGCGACGCTTGCCCCTTCAGTTCTTGCTCGAGTCATCAGGTGCGTGTCGGCCCGAAGCCTTTGGCTTGAGCTTGAGGAAATCTTCACAAAGATGGAACCTTTTCATGTCAAGTGTCTTTACAACAAGCTGAGCAACCTGGTTTATAAAAGTGGGCAGACGGTGGAGGGTTTTGTTGGAGAAGTTGAGAGTATCTGGTTCGATATGGTTTCTAGAGATGCTGCAATTCCAGAGGCTGAAATGGTGGATCTTGTTCTGAGTCGCTTTCCATTTCCCATCTCTAATGGAGAAGAATTCCAGCGTCCTCGAAGCCTGAGACAATTATATGCCTTGCTTCTGCAAGAGACAATTGTCCAAGACGGAAGGACCAAAGCTGAGACCGAGGCTGTTCTGTTCAGCCATTATATCTGATTCAGGTAAAGAAATTGTTCATCTTTCACCTGCCTTGATATGTATATTCAGATTCAGATGATGGGTGTCTTTCGTTTATGGTGGTCTGTGAATTGATGATGGCTTTAAAGTTCCATTCTTTTTCATTTTCTTGCTAGTCTGGATGACTTTTGCCGTTGCACTTTGCGCGCACACATATTGCACCACTAAGCCAATTGGTTGGTTTGTTGCTACTATAATGATGCTTTAGGGTGATTGTGTTGTGTTGCCTTTAGGGTGATTCCACCATGTTTCCTTTTCCTGTTGATTTTGCGTTTGCCAAGCTTACTCGGTCCTCCATTACCCCCAATTGGCATTTCACTAAATGGGTTTCCCCGTTCAGCCTCCCATATTATCTGTGCATATATTCATGTGTAGGTTTTCACATTGGATTTCGGTTGCTGGCACTTTTGGTTAAGTAATGTTTAATTTTATAGGCTAGATTCAAGCAACAATTATACAATGAGGATACTCTTTGATCTTTACTGACTTGTGAGTAGTATTGCCCAATTGCACTTTCGCCAACTGGGTTTCCCTGGTTGGCCTCCTAAACCTCCAAAACTCAATGCATGAGGCATCCAGGAACTTAAGCTTTGAGCAATCAGGAACTAGTCTTGATTGCATTTTGGAATATTTGGATTGTATATATGTTTAATTTTATACAATGAGGGTAGTCTTTGTTCGTACTGACTTGTGAGTAGCATTGCCCAATTGCACTTTTGCCAACAAGTATATAAAACATAGTGGTGTCAATTTGGGTCATATGTGTAGTTTGTTTATATTATATATGTAGTTCATGCTACAACTGACTCAAATCTTTACATCGATATTGCAGGAAGGAGTACTTTGCTGTTCTAGAATGTTAGTGAGTAGAGAGCATTATGTTTTTGAATTGAAAAAGTGGTGTTCTTTATGTTCAAAGGATCAATTCAAAGGATCAACAGGTGACGTCCAATTCAAAGGATCATTCTTTACATTCTTCATTTCATTTTGGAGTAGATGATGAGACTTAAGCAATTTACTGTTGAGCTGTAGGCAGTGTAGATTCTGTTAATTGATAGTCCAGTTGAGTTAGTCAGTGGGGTGTTTCCTGTTAATATGAGTTGATGATTCTGATTAGGGATTGTTAATTCCAAGTGCAGTTACTCAATCTCTTGAACTTTCATGAGATAATGTGGTGTTTCCTGTTAATATGAAATTCATGACTCTTGGAATTGATGTCATAGTAAACCCCAGTTTTGATGACAATACAGCTAAATGTGTTACCTTGAAGATTTTGAAAGTGCCATTTTTTTCATTTTCCTACTGGTCTGATGCTGTTTATCTTGAATTCAAAATATTTGGTTGGATTTTTGGTACTATACTGATGCTCAAGGGTGATTGTGTTGTGGTGCATTTAAATTATCTGTAGTGTCATTCGACCATGTTCACTGTTCGAAGCAACTCAAACCCTGCCTCATTTTGCATTTTCATTGTGTTTGCCACCCTACTCGGTCTTCCATAGTCCCAAATAGCATTTCATAACTCGGGTTTCCCCGGTTGGCCTCCCAAACCCAACCCCATCAGGGACTCCCAACACCTCAACCCCTTTCCCTTTGGTTTGGGGAGGCGGTGATTTTAGACAGCATACGATAGTGACTTGGGTTATCCGTCTTCCTTATGAATGCCAAAAGCCTCCCCTTAAGTCACTTGCGAGGTGTCATTGTATCCATCTGCATTACCTCCCTCTCAGGTAATACAGGTGGACCTCCTCCTAACTTCTGTATTAGACTTGAGTGTGGTGGTGTGATGATGTTACAGAAAATTTCAGATGACTCAAAGTGGTAAGAACAGGGATATATATGGTATTCAAATACAAACCAGAGTACTTCAGATTTTAGGAAACCTCTTTTTCATCTACTAGCTCATATAAGTGCTTCAGTTATCTCCTCTGTTTTCTGATTGTAAAATTTCCACAAACCCAGAACTTTTAGCTTTGCAAGCGCCTGCTTATTTTGAAACTCTCACTAATTCCTTTAGAAGGGTAGGAATCGGAAGTTCAAACGGGTTGACTAAGGTTGATGTGTGTAAGGATACGTAACTCGAAGGATTATAACTCGTAGATAATCAAACCAACCCGGGTTTGGACTGAAGGATTGTATAACTCGAAGTAATAATCCGAGAAGGAAACCAACTCCCCCAAACCAATCAACTTGAACCAAATCACTGTACACACGCATATATTCATCCTGCAAGTTCTGAATTGTAACAATGGCTGCTCCTAATTCCTCATCATCAAGCTCAGAATTGCCTGATCTGCTTTCGAACGTACACAATCTCGTACCCTTCAAATTGGAAAACCGAAAACTTCTTCGCTTGGAGGTATGTAATTATCACCACACTCAACGCTTACAATCTCTTCGGCTACTTGGATGGTTCACTCGAGTGCCCTGAGAAATTTGTTCGAGTCCGGAACGACGATGAAGGAGAATCATCATCAACAACTACCGCACAGATTAATCCAAGCTACGAAATCTGGTCCAGGGAGGATCTAAGAGTGATGTTGTTCATCAATGCTACACTGTCGGCAGACGCACTCCGGGGCATGCTCCTAAACTGCCCCACTACGACTAGACAGCTATGGATTCAACTTTGTGAGGCCACCCATATCTCAAAGAGTAAGTATTGATAAATCCATCTAATTATTTCATGTCGTAATTTCCTATGTAGTTTTTTTCGATTAAGTAACTTCCTATGTAGTTTCAGTATTGATTTTTCATACTTTTCAAGTCGGATTAATATACACAGATTGTTGTCTTCTTAGTTACTTGTTAATGCTTTCAACGTTGATATTAACTTGTGATTTGTGTTTTCCTTTTTCTTTTTGTAGGAAAATGAGTTTTGTTCATAACGATGTACCGTTCCTCGAGAGCATAAAGGCTGGTCTTGAGGGTTGTGGGATGAGGCCGCCACCTTAGGTTACCGAAATTCCGGTGGTGAGGCGCGAGTTGGGAGTCTTGCTAGTATCATGTGTTTTATTTAATCATAATTTTTTGTTTTTTTTTTAGAAAACATTTTGTGTTAGCAAATATAATAATAATTAGAGGTTAGCTTTATTTTTTATTTTTTGAATAAATCATCTTTAGAGATTTCATTGATTAAAAAGGTCAGGCCTGAATGACAATTACATATCATTTGGCTGCCATTTGTAGACATATAAGAAGTTGTGGTAAGACCACGGTGATACATAAGATATGTCCATTCATTAGATATGTCTTGCTCACTTATTTAAATTAAGCATAATGCATAGTAATAGGCTAAGTCTAAAACATAAACTAGCTAAAAAAGAAGGGCATGAAAACCCAATAGCCATTCTGGACCCAAGAAAATCAAGCCTGAAAGCTATCTTCAAGGCTCCAGGCTCCGCAAGGGGCCCAAGGAGTCCATTAAGGCCGAAACCTAGCTGCCTCTAAGATGTCCTCGTCGCCATTAGAAAAGTTGATGCTGGTCGCCAAACAACCATTGTCCGACGCATGCTAACCAATTCGAAGTTGCCTCGGTTACTGTTTTTACTTTTTAAGTCCAAAAATGAGATCCAAAAGGCCATACCCAATTTGGCCCAACTTGTAAAATTGCTACGCTCTGCTCCATAATTTGTAAAATTTCCAAGTTTCAAGTCTTTTCTATTTGTCCAAACACCTAATACATTGTGCAACAACTGCCTACTAAACTAATAGCACGATAGCCTCCTATACACATAACTTTCTGCTAAGAAACAACTCGTAAAAGAAACTCACAGCCAAAGGAGAGATCAATCTTTCATAACTGTTGTTAAGATGTAATAATGATTCAAAGCAGGGAATAAAGAAAAATCAAAAGTGAGGACTCAAATAAATAAAATAAAATGTAGGTCAGTGAGGTTTAACTCAGGTAGGTCAAGATCTGAAACTGAATCTGCACCGTATTCACTTGGGTCAATGCAGTTTGGTGTCAAAACGATGACGCTTTGTTTCAGTTTGGTTTCCAACCCGCTTTTTCAGGTGCAAAATAGTGCGTTACAGCATTTCCGGTGCATAATGTCCACCCGTACAAAAAACGGCCCATCCACATGGCTCGCCTCACTGATCTGAACACCCAGATCTAGCAACGCTCCACCATAAGGTTCGGCATCATCTGGACCTCTGGCCAAGACCAGCCAGACATCGATAATAGTGTAGTGTGGTGACGGTCAGCAAATTTTCTGTCAAAATTACAGAGAATGAAAGATCTCCTTCAGCTTGACTGCAACACCACGGTCGACATAGCTTGGAATACCGTCACCCTCATTGAGAACATAGAGCCCATCCTTCATTGTCAACCATGGTGCGACATGTCTCCCCCCAAAATCAAGTTTGGGACACCCAAACTGCATCCCATGTCTAGGGATTTGGAAATTTGGCTGCCACAAATATTCAAGCAACCTATCGAGCCACTATGATGCATCCTACACCAGAAGATAACAGTTGGAGCATAAAGACCATAGGGGTTATGGGCCTCATTACAGCAAGTCAGCAACCACAGAGAGAGATTGGATGAAAACAACCTTATATTAAAGAGTAGCCAAAGTCACCACTATAGAACCTGTCGCCATCACAAGTTGGCAATACTAGGGTTACCGCAAAGAAGAGTGCGGCTAGAGAGAGAGAAAAGGTTTTCTTATAGTTTTTTTTTTAGTATGCAAATGTGGTGAATATCAAAAAATTATTTGTTCTTGTTTAAGGAAAATTGGGAGAGAATTGAGTCGTGCTTTCATTGACAATAGGGGCCTCTTTATATAGAAGATTACAAAGCATAGAATCAGAGTTGTACAAGGAAAGATAATCATACAATTAATTGGATATCTATGAATATCTCCGAGAATATCTCTTCAAAACTCTATTACAACTAGGTCAAGTAACCTAGAGTTTGGGCCAGACACATATTCTGGATTTACTTGAATACTCCCCCATGTGTCGCCCAAACGTGGTGCTCCTCTCGTTGCCTCATTAAAAACTTTGCCGAGTAACAAAAACCCAGTGGGACAAAAAATAACCTCGGTCGAAGGGGGAAAAGTGCACAACACACCCTTCATGTTTCGAGACCATACATGTAGACATCTCCCCCTGATATCTGTATCTCCCCCTGATGACAACGGTCATGGGAGTTCAGATAACTTCTGCAAACGATGCTACCAACACGTTTCTCGAAAGTGGAATTTAGGCAATGACTTAGTGAGCAAGTCTGCCACACTGTCCTCAGATCGAACCTAGTTCACTTTGATCTTGAGAGGAGTCTGTTGTTGCTAATTATGCTTGGTGTTGTCGCTTTTGATGTAGTCTTGCTTCATTTGTTCAAAATAAGCAGCATTATCCTGTAGGCTCATCTGTGATAGAATTCAAACAACAATTGTTCGAACAATGCGTAATTATGGATCCAATCCATATATATTCACAAACCACTTCATGAAGAGCAATAATCTCTGCATGGTTCAAAGATATAGCGAATAGGGTCTGTTCTACAGACCTCCAAGATATCGCGGTCTTACCCATGGTGACCACTTTACCAGTTTGGGAATGACCTTTGTGTGGTCAGAGAGATACTCAACATCAGCAAAACCTTCCAAAATACATGTCGTTTTGGGATGGGGATAGAGGACTAAAGCCAGTGTTGGCGGCGTTCCTGGTGTGTGATGGGTCTGAATCCATCGTCTCTCTGTAGGGATAAAACAAGCCCATATCAATTGTACATCTGAAGTACCAAAAGATATCTTTTACACTAATCCAATGGCGTTCCATTGGCGCAAAGCTATATCTAGCTAACAAGTTCACTGCAAATGAGATGACCAGTTTTGCGTATTGAGCTAAGTACAATAATGTGCCTATTGTACTTAAGTAAGGCACTTCTGCATTTAGCACATCTTCGTCATCATCCTTTGGACGAAGAGGATCCTTTTCAGGATCAAGACTATGGTCGATCATGGGGCTGCTTGAAGGCTTGACCTTGTCAGAATGCCTAAGCATCTATCAACACAATGCTCAAGTTCCAAACTGAAACATAATCATGTTCTCTCAAAATCCTTCATCTCAAAATCAGATTTCAAATGTTCAGCGGTTTCCCTTAACTCTTTAAGGGCTTCCAATAAAGATCATGTCCAACATGAACAGCGATAGAATCCTAAACTTATTATGAAAACGCGTGGGCATATCCCTTCCCAATCAAGTAGTCCCTTTAGTGAGCGTTTCAACCTTATTGTAAACGCGCTTCGTGGTCTAGAGCCACTTGACTTGGGTAAATGAAGTTCACTATGAACCTTCATGTATATTCCATATCTAGATTCCCATAGAGATACGTACGTAGTGACCACATTTGTAAGCTACATGTTTAGTTATTTAGAAACTACCAAACTAACAAGGTAGTGGAGTACAATGACATCCATTACGAGAGAATATGTCTCTTCGTAGTCTATTTCAGGACGTTTTGTGAGAAGCCTTGAGCCATAAGACGAGATTACTATCTCTTTTTCTCATCACTCTTTCTAACGAAGACCCATTTGTCAACAGGTTTTATGTCAGGAGGTGTTGGCATCACTGGCTCAAAAACCTTCCTCTTCGTTAGGTAATCTAACTCAACCTAGATCACATCTTTCCATTTAAGCTAAATTTCTCTACATTGGCATTCATTCATTAACAAAGCGTGGTTCGATATCATCAGACTCAATAAACTCATGCGTTATAAGTGCGCAAATACATCATCAATCATGATGGAGTTTCTATCCCACATCTCATATACACTAGTGTAATTTTCATAGAGCTCTATAGTCTCAAGAATAGGTTTAGACTCTTTCTCTTACCTTCCAGTTACGACCTTTAGGGCCTCCTCTGCTTCTGTTCATTTCTCTCGAACGACAAAGACTTGCTTTAACTTGATCAAACCCTGGAGCGAACAGGAGCTCCATCAAGCCACGGTGGACATAGATTTTGGAGCCGTCGTCAGTGACGAGGTTGCAGAGCCGCGAACGGATTGGTCGACCGGGGGGGGGGGGAAGTGGAGTGGAGGCACTGGCAAATGGCGTCTCTGCCGTGTTCGGAGTCAGAGTCTAGATAGTTCTGAGCAGATCGGAGCCTTGAGAAGATTGAAATCACGGCGTATTTTTGGAGGGAAGATTTGGGAACCCGGGTTTTCTCCAATAGGGGAGTGTAGGAGTCTATAGAGAGAGAGAGAGAGAGAGTGTGTGTGTGCCAATCAGAGGAATGAAAGAGAAAGACATAATGTAATTGTTTAATTTAGTTGAGGGTAAAATTGTCTTTTTATATTAAATTAGGTATATGAGAATAAAAATCAGTTGTTGCAGTAAGTGTGATAATTTTTACTTATTTTAGTCCTTTAGGATCCAATATAAAAATCAAACTCAAGTCCTAGCGTGGAAAGATAATCAAACCAACCCTAACTCTTTTCTTATTTGAGTTTGTACTACGAGGATAATTATAACTCGAAGTAATAATCCGAGAAGGAAACCAACTCCCCCAACCTATCAACATGGACCAAGTCACTATATATACAGACAGATATACACGTACTTGTTCATTCTGTGATACCTGTCCAACTAATTATGGTCCTGCAAGTTCTGAATAATTCCTCATCATCAAGCTCAGAATTGCCTGATCTGCTTTCGAACGTACACAACCTCGTACCCTTCAAATTGGAAAACGAAAACTTCTTCGCTTGGAGGTATGTAATAATCACCATTCTCAAGGCTTACAATCTCCTCGGCTACTTGGATGGTTCACTCGAGTGCCCTGAGAAATTCGTTCGAGCCCAGGACGACGATGAAGGAGAATCATCATCAACAACTACTGCACAGATTAATCCAAGCTACGAAATCTGGTGCAGGGAGGATCTAAGAGTGATGTTGTTCATCAATGCTACACTGTCGGCAGACGCACTCCGGGGCATGCTCCTAAACTGCCCCACTACGACTAGACAGCTATGGATTCAACTTTGGGACCATATCTCACAGTTTCACCACTATTATTAAATCCCTCTAAATATTGTATGTCGCAGTTTCCTATCATTTAGTTCCGTTATTGATTTTTCATACCTTTCAAGTCGGATTACTTTGCACACAGATTGTTGTCTTCCAGTTGTTCAATTTCTTCTTCGTATGCTTTCTCCGGTGGCATGAACTTGGTGATTATTTTATATATATATATTTTTTGGAGGAGAATGAGTTTCGTTCATATATAACGATATACCCATCATCGAGAGCCTAACTAGATCGTATAGTATTACATACCCCAAGATAAGCTACCGGCAGCTTCAAATTATATGCCTGGACTATTTTGGCAAGAAACGAGAACCAACCCTAGCGATCGAATAAGATTCATTAGGCCAAGAGAGGAGTACACTTTATTGAAAGCAAAATAACTAAAAACAATTGGATCATCAGCCATGCAGTCATGTCTAACCTCGCCAAAGCACGCAATTCTGAGACACGTATAGTGCTATCACGGTGTATGGGGGGTTGCACTTTGTTTAGGATTTATATAAGCATGGTTGATAAGCTGTCTATTAGAAAAGCCACCC
Organism: Rosa lucieae; assembly: GCA_024704745.1. Classification (NCBI taxonomy): domain Eukaryota; kingdom Viridiplantae; phylum Streptophyta; class Magnoliopsida; order Rosales; family Rosaceae; genus Rosa; species Rosa lucieae. The sequence continues at coordinate 27,962,244 of CM045496.1, read as the reverse complement.
CATATTAGTCACACTTGCCATTTATCTAGTCGAACAATATGCAGCACAACTAATGTTTCGTTGAAATTAAGAAGGTGCCTAATTGTAGGAATATTGTTGAGTCGTTAGAGTTTTATCAGCTGACATTCAACCATCACAATTGCACTTATGAATCTTTCTCTATGCATCGTGAGTCTGTTGCATTGATCAGCTCTTACACACAATAACACATACTTAACATTTGAAATGAAATTAGCATCACTAGAAAAGCCAAAATTGAAACGGATTTTTATCAGAAATTTTTGTCTTAAAAGATTTTCTTTTTTCGATGAAGTACTCTTTTAAAGGATATTGATATTCATAGCAAACTAGACTTAGCTTGTTGAATCTAGTTTTTAAGACACACATAATGTAGATTTCCTTCGGGCAAGTTCTTAGATCATTTCAATAGCTTCCTATATTTTAATCTATATGCACATATTACCAACTTCTTCCCATATCTCAATCCAAGCGGATGGACATACGGGCAGTTAATTATTAAGAACATTTAGCAAGCTTTTCAATTTCTTCCTATATCTCAATTTATAGACACACAACTTCAGAACAAGAAATACATGCAGTTAATAACTAAGAACATAATAATGATAAGAGATATAACATCCACAAGAGTTGTTAAATGCAAGGTTAACAGACTTTCAATTCTGTAGGAAGAGGCCTCCTCCCCAAGGTTGGCTGAAGATTAACATGGATGGAGCCTGTGTAAGGGAGACATCTTTGGGCGGGATTGGTATTATTGTTCGAGATGCTGAGGGTAACTGTGTTGGAAGGTTATACCAAGCAGTCTCTTCAATTAGCTGAACATGCGGAAGCCCTAGCAGTAGGCCTGGCATTTAAACCCGTAACCTGCAAACCCGCACGCTAAAAACCCGCACATACCCACCCGTTTATTAATCCGGGCTAAAAAAAGCCCGCACTTAAAAAACCCGCAAATTAACGGGTTTTGCGGGCTAAATCCATTGGAGGGTGTTAACTAAAAATCCTTCCCAAAAACCCATTTCCCATTACCCATACGGGTTCCTTTTTTTTTTTTTTTTTTTTTTCAACCAAGGCATTTTTATAATTTTTCTTATTCCCCATGAGGATCCGACAGTTGGATCTTCGTATAATTGTGAAAAGACTATTCAAAAGGAGATCCATTGGATCGTCGTATAATTTTGTGAGGATGATTCTAAAGGCGATCTGGGACGATCCAACCGTTGGATCTTCGTATAATTGTGCAAAGATGATTCAAAAGGTGATCCATGAGGATCCGACCGTTGGATCGTCATATAATTTTGTGAGAATGATTCTAAGGGCGATCCGGGATGATCTAACCGTTGGATCTTCGTACAATTTTGAGAGGAAGAATCTAAGGGCGATCTGTGAGGATCTGACCGTTGGATCATAGTATAAATCGGTAAAGATGATCATCTAGGTGATCCGTGAGGATCTGACCGTTGGATCGTCGTATAATTTTGAGAGGATGAACCTAAGGGCGATCCGTGAGGATCTGACCGTTGAATCATCGTATAAATTGGTAAAGATGATCATCTAGGTGATCCGTGATGATTCAACCGTTGGATCTTCGTATAATTTTGAGAGGATGAACCTAAGGGCGATCCGTGAGGATCTGACCGTTGGATCATCGTATAAATCGGTAAAGATGATCTTCTAGGTGATCCGACCGTTGGATCTTCGTATAATTTTGAGAGTATGAACCTAAGGACGATCCGTGAGGATCTGACCGTTGGATCATCGTATAAATCAGTAAAGATGATCTTCTCGATGATCCGACAGTTGGATCTTCGTATAATTTTGAGAGGATGAACCTAAGGGCGATCCGTGAGGATCTGACCGTTGGATCATCGTATAAATCGGTAAAGATGATCCTCTAGGTGAACTGTGAGGGTCCAACCTTTGGATCGTCGTATAATTGTGATTTGTGAATTATTTTTTGTCAAAAAAGGAAAGGAAAAAAAAATCTAAAAAGTTAGAAAATAAAAAATTTCAAAATAGAAAACCAAAAAAGTTCATATAGAGAAAATGGCAAATGAGGGGGATATATATAAGTCTTAATTGATTTTAATTGCTTTGATAAAAAGTTAAAAAAAAATTTAAAAAAATTGTTTACGGGTTTTAACGGGTTCCAATGGAAAACCCGCAAACCCGCCGGGTTTGACCCGTGAAACCCGTTAAGCTAACGGGTTCTTACCGGGTCGGCCCGTTAAAAACCCGACCCGTTAAGAACCCGCACCGTACCCGCACTATACCCTCACGTTGCCAGGCCTACCTAGCAGGTAGAGCTGATATGAGTCTTGCGCAGAACCAAGGTTGGTTTCCTCGGATTTTTGAAACTGATTTATTGGTACTTGTGAATGCAACAAAGCAGGTGATCATTCCCCATAAGTCTGCATTAGGACGTGTATATGATGGGAGAGGATCCTCTCCTAAGCTCATTTTTCACCTTAGCTTCCTAATCTTTGAAAGAGATGAAGACACGTGGCTTTCTAAAATCTAATGGTCAATAATTCCTCTTTTCCCTCACAGAACTTTGTTTCTTTCCTCTCTCTCTGTGTTGTGCTTCTTTTTGTTCAGAAGGATCATTAAACTCAGAAAAGATCAAGGATTTGAGCACAAGAAGGATCATTAGCTCTGCAGATCCTTTTGGGAAGAAGTGGATGTATATTTTTTAATAAACGATGTACATGATCAGTTGTTCATCTCTTTATCAGCAAATGGACGACACTCAAAAAACTGAAAGCCTTGTCAATCTTCAACTCCTCAAATAGCCAAGGCTTCCACCACACCCACCACTCCATCCCGTCATTCTTCACAATCTCATCTCCTTCAATATGCCAATGCACGCCCAGTCTCTCATTCTTCAAGTCCTTCCCGGTCGAATTTCATTCCCATTCTTCACTCCTTCGTCTCTCTTGCATGATTTAACTTAACCAAAGTTGAGCTCAGTCCCCACCTCTAGTCAATTATATGAAGCAATTATCAACGCCCATGTTCAATCTCAGTTACCAGAGTAAGCCGGTGTTTACTGTTTGAGAAAAAAAAAAGTTGAGCAAGGCCTCGTTACCAGATCAAACACTTTCAATAACGTATTGGGTTTTCTTGTTAAGTCGAGAGATTTTGAAAAGGCTTGAAAAGAAGGCACCAGCTGGGATTGTCAATGCCCAAGATTCCCACCCCCATTACTACACCCACCAGAGTATGAGTTGCAGAGATGGGTAACCAATTTGTTTGAGTTACTTTTGGTTTATTTTATCCTCCTTATCTGGGCTTGCTCTTCGCCCCTCGAATTTGAGGGCTTGTTCTTCGCCCCTACACTATTCTGGATTGAGGATTTGTATATTCTTGGCTTGCTGATGGTTTTCAATGAAGAGAACTAAGCTCTACGAAGGAGGAGATAGAGAGAACAGAAAGATGGGCCAGTAAAAGGAAAAAACAAATCTCAAGTTAATTGTAGGCCATTAGATTTTATATGGACACTTGTCTCAATCTTCTTCAAAACTCAGGTAGGTTAGGTAAAATAATAGATCAGGAGAGGATCCGGATCCGTATATGATGACATTATAGAGTGACTCACGTTGATTTCCCAACTCTATTTTTCGCCAATGAAGTGATATAATTTAGCTAAATTTACTTTTAATTTAACTAAGTTTAATTGTTGAAGATGCTCTCAGATAAATAAAATAATAATAATTTTAATAGTTTAAAATTTTAATAAAAAAATTTCGTGTGCTAGCAAACTTTATACATTTTAATTACATGTTTTTTTTTTTTTTGGACAAGATTTTTATTACATGCTAAAATTTTGAGAGAGAAAAGGTCTATGCTTTTGGCCTTACACGTGTCAGCCAGCTGGCCGTCCGATCGAGGAGAAATTAGGGCCTGAGGCATGGCTGAAAGTCGACTGACCAATCGTAGACTAACACGGAGAAGAATGAGGGTGGTAGTGACATTTCCTTTCCACGGTACGAGGGTAGTTTAGGTACGAAGGTAAATATGAGGAAATTCTTAGGTGGGGTTTCCCCACCACGTGGCTTTAGGGCCATCCAATAAGAAGAAAGAAAATTTTTCCTCTTTTCCTAAAATACCCCTTCTTCCTATGTACAATACCCAAAAGACCCCTCTTATGGGCAGTGATTGGTCTGCCGCACCGCATGACAGTGCGGGTGCCGCACGCAAGTCTTTCTTTGTAAATATAACACTGTAGTCCTCGGTCTCATTTCCAGAAACAGAAAAAAAAAATCAAGAAAAAGAATTTGCAGAGAAAAAGAAGAGAAAGAAAATGGCTATGGCGGCTTCTTTGCCCCACAAATTCGGCGATTTGATTCCGTTCAAGCTCGATTTATCGAGCAATTACGTCATCTGGAATTACGCAATGGCGACGCTTCTTCAAGCCTTCAACCTCTACGGTTACGTAGATGAGGAAGATGTTCGATTTGATGCCGCCGACGACAAGGCAGTCATGGCTCTCATCAACTCCACTCTCGCACCGCCGACCATGGCTCAGGTGACCGGTTGCCGGACATCGTTTTGCAGTTTTCGGCGGAGAAGCTCAAGCTGAAACTCCTCCTCCTGCTCCCATGGAGTTGCACGACTTCTATGTGAAGCTACTTGATGAAAATTTCAGGCTTTCCAAAATGAGGTTTTCACCCCCTGGCTCTCTCTATGCCTAAAGGTACGCTCTTGATATTCATTCTGATTACCGGAGCATCTAATGTTAGGGATTGATAATCCAAGTGGAATTAGGGGGTTTCTTGTTAATATGAGTTGATGATTGTGATTAGGGATTGTAATTGAAAGTCCTTGGTCAATCTTCCAAACTTTCTTTTGATAATGGGGTGTTTCCTGTTAATATGAGATTGATGACTCTGGGAATTTATGTCAGAGTAAAACCCCTTTTTTGATGCCAATTCAATGACTATGAAAGTATCATTTTCCCCCCCTTCACTTTCCTATTATTCTGATGCTGTATGTGTTCAATTCGATTAATTTGGTTGGTTTGTTGGTACTATGATGATGCTTTAGGGTGATTTGTGTTGTGTTGCATTTAGTGTGATTCGACCATGATTGCTTTTCCTATTGATTTTGCGTTTGTGTTTGCCAAGCTTACTAGGTCCTCCATTAGTCCCAATTGCCATTTCACTAAATGGGTTTCCCCGATCAGCCTCCCAACCCTATCACAGGGATTCCACCATTATGTCCGCATATATTCATGTTTAGGTTTTCGCTTTGGATTTCGGTTGCTGTTACTTTTGGGTTAAGTAATGTTTGATTTTATAGGCTAGATTCAAGCAACAATTATACAATGAGGGTACTCTTTGATCTTCGCTGACTTGTGAGTATCATTGCTCAATTGCACTTTCGCCAACTGGGTTTCCCTGGTTGGCCTCCAAAACCCAATGCATGGGGCATCCAGGAACTTAAGCTTTGAGCAATCAGGAACTAGTGTTGATGGCATTTTGGATTATTTGGATTATACATGTTTAATTTTACACAATGAGGATAGTCTTTGTTCTTACTGACTTGTGAGTAGCATTGCCCAATTGCACTTTCGCCAACAACTATATAAAACACAGAGGTGTCATTTTGCATTATATGTGTAGTTTATTTGGATTAGATATGTAGTTTATGCTACAACTGACTCAAATCTTTATATTGATATTGCAGGAAGGACTCCTCGTTCTGGACTAGAATGTTAATCAGTGAGCGCAGAGCATTTTGTTTTGGAACTGAAAGAGTGGTATTCTTTATATTCAAAGGATCAACACATCTCCAAGGTGACATACAATTCAAAGGATCATTCTTGACGTTCTTTCATTTCATTTTAGAGTAGATGATGAGAGTTATGCAATTTAATGTTCTAGGCAGTGTACATTCTGTTAATTGATAGTCCAGGTCGATAATTCTGATTAGGGATTAACAATTCCAAGTGCAGTTACTCAGTCTCGTAAACTTTCATGAGATAATGTGGTGTTTCCTGTTCATATGAGATTCATGACTCTTGGAATTGATGTCAGGGTAAACCCCTGTTTTGATGACAATACAGTATTGTAAATGTGTTAGCTTGATGATTTTGAAGGTGCTATTTTTTCCATTTTCCTACTGGTCTGATGCTGTTTATCTTGAATTCAATATATTTGGTTCGTATTTTTTGGTACTATAATGATGCTCGAGGATGATTGTGTTGTGGTGCATATAAATTATACTGTAGTGCCATTCGACCATGTTTACTGTTCGAAGCAACTCAAACCCTGCCCCATTTTGCATTTGCCACCCTACTCGGTCCTCCATTAGTCCCAAATAGCATTTCACTAACTCAGGTTTCCCCGGTTGGCCTCCCACACCCAACCCCATCAGGGACTACCAACACCTCAACCCCTTTCCCTTTGGTTTGGGGAGCCGGTGACTTTAGATAGCTTGTGATATTGACTTGGATTATCCGTCTTTCATGTGAATGCCAAAATCCTTCATCTTAATCTTCCATCTACATAGTTGCGAGGTGTCATTGTATTTGTCTGCATTACCTCTCTCAGGTTATACAGGTGGACCTCCTCTTAAACTTCTGTATTAGACTTAAGTGTGGTGGTGGTGGGTAGTGAGCAAGGACTGGTGGTGTTCCACAAGTGTAGGGAAAGTCATGTTGGAGAATCAGCTCAGAACAAGTCTTGGTTTTGGGTACTGGCATGGGTTGGGTTACTTCGTAGTATAGGGTTGGGTGGGGTGTCATTGAGAGAAGTGGGTTGGGAGATGAGCTCTGATATGAGTTGGTTGAGTTTGCCAATGGAGAAGAGATGTTGGAGGAGGATGAAGAAGAGAGGCAATAGAGTAGCCATGACTAGTCGTTGAGTTGCGATTGCTTTGGGGGTCTACTTTGTTATATCAGCTCCTACATTGGGGCCTTGGGAATCTTTGTTCTGTTTTTTTGAGTTGCTTGGAGTGGTAAACAATGCTGAGCTGGGTGATCCTAAATTCTTGTATCCATTACCTTTGAAGGAAAGTTACTTCATTGTAAATTTTTTTGGGTAAATTTACTTGAACCAAATCTGATAGGAGGCTTTTGGTAAAATTTTGATGAGGGTGTCTGCCTTTGTTTGGCCTTTTGGCATGTCTGAAATTTGTCCATTGTTGTGAAAGAAACTATAGGCACTTATGCATGGCCTCTGTGTTTTAATTTCTTGATATATAAAGAAATTAAGTGTGGTGGTGTGATTTCATTACACCCAAAATAAAGACCTTCCACCTCGGTCATGCTAGATCACACAATCCGCAAGTTAGTCCTTTGTTGGAAGCAACTCGAACCCTGCCCAATTTGCGTTTGCATTGTGTTTGCCACCTTACTCGGCCCTCCATTAGTTCCAAATAGCATTTCACTAACTCGGTTTTCCCGGTTGGCCTCCCAAACCCAACCCCATCAGGGAATCCCAGCACCTCAACCCCTTTCCCTTTGGTTTGGGGAGGTCGTCACTTTATGCTGTCTACGATAGTAACTTTGGTTATCCGTCTTCCTTATGAATGCCAAAAACCTCCTCTTAAGTCACTTGCGAGGTGTCATTGTATCCTTGTGCATTACCTCTCTCAGGTGATACAGATGGACCTCCGCTTAACTGTTGTATTAGACTAGAGCGGTGGTGTGATCACGTCACAGAAAATTTCAGATAACTCAAAAGTAGTGGGATATCTATAAAGAACACGGATATATATGGTATTTCAGACCCAAAAAAAAAAGAGGGATGGATCAACACACTTTTCTCTATCTATTGTCAGGAGCTTATTTATATTGTATAGCCATTGCTGTGTTTATGGCCACTAATAGCTTGACTTCAATTACAAATCACAGAGTGCTTCAGATTTTAGGACATCTTTTTCATCTAGTACATAAAAGTGCTTCAGTTTTCTCCTGTTTTTTTATTGTAAACTTTCCACAAACCCAGAACTTTTAGCTTTGCAAGCACCACCTTATTTTGAAACTCTAACTCCTTGAAAACGGTGGGAATCGGAAGTTAGGTTTACAGGGAATGATAATGGGGGTGAAGAAGAAAAGGCTAATTTGAAGTCCAAATGGGTTGACCAAGGTTATTGTGTGTAAGGGTACATTGCTCATATAGTCAGAGTAGAAATCCTAATGTTTCACGATGCTTAAGAACTTCATCTGTGTATTCTAGTCGGTTATTTACTAGTTCACAGTATGCACAAATTATGGCTCCTCCTGAGAAGTAAGAGCGGACAATTGCTCATCCAGAATGATTAATTGATGGGGATCCTTATATCATCTTCCCCATCTACTAGTCTTGAAATGTTATCGTCTGCAACATTTCTTTTCTGGTCAATCTCTTGAAGAGGACTGACCTTACGAGTCTCGGCTTCACTTCTTTCTTGGCTAGTAAGTACCTCAAAGGTGCGAGTATGCCACCACTTGGGAACCAGGAAGGTAGCAGCGCCCAAACTTATCTACAAAGACAACGGCCAAGACCTCATTTTTTGTTGCAGTATATTTACTCGAGCTTTATTAAGGGTGCGGCTCTTAGACCAGAAATCGCTTCCATAAGCATTATCTCAAGTATCACAAATTAGTTGAGGGTAAGCTCCAAGCGGGTCGCAATGATGGAATGTCAGGTAAGCACGAAAACCAAGTCATTTAAATGAGGCAACATAAAAGAAAAGATACTAAAGTTGTGCTGCATGCTTTGCTCAGTCCCTTTGTTTCGTCAAGTGTAGCTGTTTGCAAAAGTAGTACGGACTTGATCTTAACCAGAAGGTGTTGCCCAATGAATAGTGCTTGACAAAAGCTCGGCTAGCTAAAACAAGAGCTACACCGAGTTTCTCAAAAACTAATAACTATTTTCAAATTTTTGAAAAACGTTTTTTTTACAAAGAATCTCGACTACATTTTTTAGTAGAGGGTAAAAAAATATTAAAAATTGATAGGAAAATAAATATTAGAAGTTATTGCTCCATCGAAATATAAAAATCAGTCCTAGAGTGAAAAGATAATCAAACCAACTCTAACTCTTTTCATTTTTGGAGTTTGGACTACGAGGATAATTATAAGAAGTAACAATCCGAGAAGGAAACCAACTCCCCCAAACCAATCAACTTGGACCAAATCACCATATGTACACACAGATATACACGCATATATTCATTCTGTGATTTCTGTCCAACTAATTAAGCTCCTGCAAGTTCCAAATAATAACCATGGCTGCTCCTAATTCATCATCATCAAGCTCCGAATTGCCTGATCTGCTTTCGAACGTACGTACACAATCTCGTACCCTTCAAATTCAAAATAGAAAACTACACAGTCAGAAGTAATTTAAGTTTACTAGCAATAAACCTAAAACAAGAATTCTGGATTTCACCAGAGATATATGAGAAAACTCTCAATTTGATTGATAATATGATAAAAGATAGGTTCTTCAACCGTTTAAAGTTTACTTATATAATGCTTGAGATCCCAAATAATTATACCAGATATCAATACCAAATGATGTGGCAGGTGCCATATCATCAAACTATTTTTAGCATGTATTCTTATATTTTATTTTTATTCTTTAAAATGGAAAGATCAATAATTAAAAGTTATTGTTGTTTGATTAGAAAAAAAAATGTATATGATAAACAACAACAAATTAAAGAAATGAAGAACCCTAAACCAACCCCTTAAATCATGGAGACTTTAACATGCAACTGTAGGAAAAAACCATCAACCAAAACAGAGTAAATAGAATGCAAAGTTGTGTATGGCTTAATTCATTAGTTCATTGGCAATTTAATAATGATCTATTATATACTGCTAGTGGTGGTGGGTTTCATCCTGTTGGAAATAGAGATATGTAGTGATGAAGTAAATGAGAAATGGTGATTTTCAATTGATGGCCAGATCCATCTCTAATGGGTTTCAAATGAATTTAATATGAATTCTCATATTGTTAGACGGAGAAAGAAATAGTTGTACTATTATATATACAGTCTCCCAGATTTGATGTAATTTCTTTGCGCTATTCTCTAGATTACTTTGCTCTTTTAATTAAGCAGATGTGGTTGTTTGGTTTGAGGAAGGGTAGTAACAGATTTGGTTGTTTGGTGAATCACGTTCTTCTTTTTTGATGATTAATTAGTTTTCTAGATAAAATCAATGAAATTTGCTGAAAATTATTAAATTGAATGTCATGACACGTAAGATGCCAACTCAGACGCCATGTCATTTGGTATTACTTTTTGGTATAATTTTTTGTGTCTGTAGCACTGCTCATATGAGAAAATGAACCTTAGGGCAACTAACAATGAAACCCTAAAGCCCATGGGTTAAAACGAATTAGAAAACCTAAAATGTTGAAAAATAATGAATTACAGTTTTGAGGCCAAAACTATCTCGAAAGCCCAAAAAAGCCTACACCTCGTGACAAAGAGACGAGTTTTGTTCCTAGCACCGTTCCCTTCTCAAAAAGGTATAGCAATTAAGATTCTGACATCGAAGGCCAAATTTGCAGCAAACTGATTTTTCCAAACGCCATGATCAAGCTGCTCTTCAATCCTTATCACCATCCGTTCTACAACAATACTCAAGTCTTACAGTCTCCTAGGCTACTTGGGTGGTTCACTTGAGTTTTGTGAAGCCACCCATATCTCAAAATATAGATAAATTCATCTAGATATTCTATGCCAGTAATTTCCTAAATAGTTTTTTTTTATTAAGTAATTTTCTGTGTAGTTTTCGATTAATAATTTTCTATGTAGTTTCAATACTGATTTTTCATACTTTTCATCAAGTCCAATTAATTTACACAAACTGTTGTTTTGTTAGTTACTTGTTAATGCTTTTACCGTTGATATTAACTTGTGATTCATGTTTTCCTTTTCCTTTTTTTTTTTTTTTGTGTGTGTGTGTAGGAAAATGAGTTTCGTTCATAACAATATCATTCTTCGAGAGCATAAAGGCCAGTCATGTGTGGGATGAGGTCACCACCTTAGGTAATAAAAAAATAGAGGTTTCTGGTTTGTATATCTCAATTGCTTAATGCAATTTCTTTCTTACCCGAAAATAATAATAATATATATGAGAGAGAGAGAGAGAGAGAGATTGTGTAGTAGTCCAGTGGTGAGAAGCGAGCAGTTTGTTTCCTTCCTTAGGGTAAGCAAATTAGAATCCCGATAACTATAAGTCATATATATATATATATATATATATATATATATCTTAGTTTCCTCCACTGTCTGAATTGTTTAGGACTCCCATGTTTAGTCTTGCTTGACCTATAATTGTTAAAGGAAATTCCTATAAACCAATTCCCTTTTCTTTTACCCATACTCGCTATTTATTGAGTAGCAAATTTTACACCGATGGAAGATAACAATAATACATGTTTGTCGCATGATAAGTAAATCATGTAAGACAAATATAAGGTAACTGAGTTATAGAAATTGTGACTGTACGTATGGTTTGGGACATGGGAGAGTACAACCAACTGAAAATGCATGAATCTCTAGTCTAATGTGAACCTATGAGGCTATGATTCTGTTGAGACATATCGAAAGACTCATTTCCTTTTCAGGTTTAGAAGACTTGGGAGCATAGTTAGTTGAAACGCGCCCAAAATTTCAGTACGACGTATTGTAATTGTAGTTTCCGTTCTTTTCGCATTTTATTGAGTTCAACCTTTTCAAACATGCTTTCCGTTTATATAGAGTAAAAATACTTGGAAGGTGAAAACATTTTTGATAGGAGAATGTGTTAAAGTGATACACTCAAAACTTGTAGTTGGTGATTGAAGGATTAATTTGCGCTCGTTTTAATTGAAAAAGTAAACTTCTTTTTTTTGAGAAAAAAAAAAGAAAGTAAACTTCTTGAAATATAATTGCTATGTTAATATGATGTTCTTCTCCGCCTGAGGGGAGATTTGTATATCTAATAAAGCAGCTGTTTTTTGAAAAGTGAATTCATTAAAACTTTTAACGATTATAATCGTTTAGAATGACATCCCGAAAAACTTTGGGAGCATACACAAGCAGCCTCAATAAAGCAGTTGTTTGATACATCACAGTCCTCTTAAACTTTTTTTTTTTTTGAGACTGTCTTCTTAAACTAACTTAATGCGTTTGGATGAGAAATTTGTTAATTCTTCAGAAATGTTGAAATGATGATCTAAAACTCCGTCAATTAAAATTTCATTAGTTACAATTTCCATTGTTTGGTTGTAAGTTTTTAGAAATTGGGATGTCTGATAAATTAAGAAAGTTTAAAACAAACTAAAATATTAAAAAAATATATACTGTTTTGGAACTAATAAAGAGATCAGAAGAAACTTTGCAAGAAATTTGAAGAAAAAAACACATATTTTGATGGAAATTGAAGTGAGAAATTCAGACAATCAATTCCTTCATTTTTTTTTTCCATAGAGAAATTTATAATTTCCACGTTTAGAATGTCAAACAAGGTAATTCATGTTTAGGAATTATGAATTCCTCATTTTCATTTAAATTCCCTCTTATATTTTGTTCATCCATACACACCAAATGAGTAGCTATCAAAGAAGTTAAATGATCAAAATAAATCTCTTTTTCTTTTTGTTGAAAGATAACTTTATTAGATAATAAAGAAAACATCCAAAACAGGAACAAAACCCCTCGTAAAAATTAAAAATGTATGAGGTGTTATTAGATGATCAAAATAACACTACACACTCAAACGCACGTATCTTGCGTGAGTTCTTATTAATATATTGTGACACAAATAGCTAATTAAGCATACACGCAGCAAAGAAATACTAAACTTGGGAGCTGTATCTTCTAGCTAGCTAGCTCAGTTCAGTGTAAACCACTTATTCATCTTCCTCTATACATGCATGGTAAGAGTTCGATTCTGTCCAATCTAATCTGCTTCTCGTGTGAGTATAACCACAAACATCACGTACGTAATTAATCAATATTTATTAACGAATCTATAGTTTAAGCATACCCACAGTATCCAGACTCACATTTAACCCCAGCCGAGCACTTCCTAGCACACTTGCCACAGTGATTGGCGTTGTAAGCAACATACGTACAACTTCCATTGCAGCAAAGCTGTCCCTGATTGCACTTGCGCCCGCACTTCCCGCAGTTATTCCGGTCTCCGAGAATGTTACGACAATGAGTCTTACAGCAGTGCAGAATGCTCGTTCCATTGTTTGCCGAAATCCCATTGCAGATGTTGTACTTGACGGGGTCGCAATGCGCTCCTTTCTTGATAATGCTGGCCAAGAACCTGCTTCTGGATCTGAAGTTCGGATTCGGAGCATCGAGCACGTACTCCTCGTCGTCTTCGTCCTCGAGCTGGGACGAGAAGGCCATTTGGTATTGCGAAGCTAGGAGCAAAGCCAAAACCATAAGGGAGAGAATGGTGGTGAGTTTCAGGAAGTTTGCCATTCTCTCCAAAATGAGTATTGGCTACAAGAGTGTAAAGTAAGGGAAGGTGGGTATTTTAAGGTGCAAACTTCTCATAAAATATCAATTTAATTAACTAATTAAGTACATTTTCAAAATTCTGTTTAATGGAGATGTGTTAGTTTAATAAGCTATGAGAATAATCCCATGCCATTAGAGTTGAGCATTAATAATTAGTGCAATGGAGCACATGAGATACTTGACTAAAGAGGGGTAGCTTCCAAATTCTCCGCCATGGGAAGAGCCTTAGATTTGTTGTCTCAATGCCACCCTCAAATTAGGGTTTGCAGGTTTTGATGTATGTACATTACCCATACTCGACTAATTAAGAATTTAATTATTTACTTGTTTAATAGCAATTGCTTTAAGATCGATCTGCATGTGCTTGTGCTACAAGAGTATAATATATAGTTTGGCACCCTTATGTAATTAAGCTTTTCTTTGTTCAAACTCTGAAATCCAAGAGCATGATCTTATTACGATAGAACTGAAATATTCAATATGCTCCTTAAACATGTATTTGAGTAAGAGATGACGCAATTACAATATGTGTTTAACCTGGTAGGAATCAGAAGTAGGAAGAAGACACACACATAGAAATGCATGTATTGGGAAAATTCTACAATGTGTTAACATATGACATGCATACAATTGCCTTAAAAGTGGTAAAATTAGTCCTCAAAATAGTAATATCAGTCCTCAAAGTGGTAATATGAGTCCTTAAAGTGGTAAATTTTCTTAGTTACCACATGAGTCCTCAAAATAGTAATATTAGTTTTCAAAGTGGTAACATGAGTCCTTAAAGTGGTAAATTTTCTTAGTTTACCATATGAGTTCTCAAAATAGTAATATTAGTCCTCAAAGTGGTAACATAAGTCCTTGAAGTGGTAAAAATAGTTGATGTATGAGAAATGTTAACATACCATAATTTTACCTCATGTATTGATCCAATAAAGAAATTTTTTTTATCATGAGAGATGTTTTGAACTTGTTTATCATAACCGGGTACAAATTTTGATCACACATGACTATACTAATATAGTGCAAATTTATCAGAAGCCATGACAACACCGTCTGCATTGACTTTCGGAAAATTTGTAAAAGTCTTTCAAGACATCTTCATCAGTGAAGAGCGAATAGTAGACGATGACTTTCGGGAAATATCAATAAATCAACTTAAAGTCAAAATTAGCAGAAAATAAAAAATATCAGATTAATGGTGGACATATATCAGAGCTAATAAATCGATGCGGTTGTTTATGGACAGACGCAAAGTCGCAAAGTGACAGATCGACTGTGTAGGTGATCTTCTACTTCGGCGGGTACTGCGTTAAAGTCACAAGTGGGTCACGTTACCGATCCAATTATTATTGACGTGTCCAGTTTTGCTTGGCTGGTCGAGGTTTCCTGTATACGAATAAACAAATCAGGACCGCTGTATTTAGAGGGTTGACAACTACGGCTGTATGGCAGAACCTTTGCATGCTTAGTTTTCTGACCAAATCAAACCGACATTACGCGTGTTGACCCAACTACCTACTCTTATTCTGGCTTGCTAGATCATAGTGTCATGTCTCCATGTGATACTAGCACTCACCTATCAGAATATATCACAGATTTATTAGTGTATGTATGGCCAATTCTTTTCTATAGTTAAATTATGGCCAGAATATGGCGGACTTGCATATTTGATCTGAAATACAAGAATAGTTTTGAATGATGTATTTATACGGTTCAAATGGTACAGCAAATTTGTAGGTCACGATTTGCTCTAAAACCACATTCATTGTTTGATAAATTCTTGTTCGATGTTCCAAAACAAATAGAGGCGCCAACACCAAATGAAGCTTTTATATACGAAAGCATAGTATTTGAGGTGGTGGAACGAAAAATGTGGTTAGCTTTAGAGTGTTTATACATATGTATATGCAAAACAGTATGTTATAGAGTGGGAACGTTAATTTATACAATCAGAACCCTGGACTGCAGCCTCTACAAAATGAAATTGGTATACTTGGATCGATAGGATATAAGAAGTCTCCATATATAACTGCAAGAGCATCACAACTTTGTTGAAACACTTGGAACACTTTGTCAAAAGTTCTCCTCAATTCTAACAAATCTACATGCTTATAAATTGGATCATTTGACAAAAGGTTAGGGTTTATACTTGCATAAAATTCTACCTCAAACCAGACTACAAAATTCGACTATCATTATCCTCATCAGGAATAATGGCATCATGCCATCGATCACCTATGGTGAATTATTATATTGTCGCCATCCACAGGAGACCACAGTCCCTTACTTGCCATGAAAGAAAGAAATTCTGTCTTCGATTCTGGGTAGCGTTCCGGAAGACTTGGAGATCGAATACAAAGGACAGTCGCATGGCGTCTGTAAATTGTAAAAGGTATAATTTGTAGAATAGCTGTAAATCTTATGTGATTATGATTCTTATTTATTTAGGTTATCATGTAATTATAGGAATGATTGTTTCCTATTAGGGTTAGACTACTCCTCTTGTCCTTGTATATATACCCCTTTGTGGGATGAATAGTATTATTATTGAAAACCCTAAAATCAAAGTATTCTTTTCTACTTGGTATCAAAGCAGGTTCAATCCTTTGAACTTGCCTACATCCTTTGAATCTTAAATCCTGAATCCTGAATCCCAAAGCACACCACAAACCGCTGCGTACCACCACCATTAAAATCAAGCCATCCCTGAATTTTTTGAAACCCTAGAAAAACCAAACCTGAAAAAAAAACAACCAAACCCCAAATTCCTCAATGGCCGGACCTGCAATTGAAGGCAAACAGTCAAATCCCGAGCGTTCGGTACCTACCGAATCTTCTGTTATGGCCGTTCAACGCCGACCAGGTCCTTCTCCACGTCGTCCTCATGACAAACCAAACCCATGCGCAAACAAAAAATGTGTTGTCTGTGGGGAAGTAGGTCATACCAAGGAGCGGTGCTATGAAGTGATTGGCTACCCTGATTGGTGGGACTTCACCAGGAAACCGCGAAAGAATCCGGGCAAGGCGGCTATTGCTACTACAGAGGAAGAGCATCTCGACAATGCCTCCGCTAATGTAGCGCAGTCAGGTATGAAGGGTAAGGCTACTTTGAATAATACATGGATAATTGATACAGGTGCATCTGATCATATGACCAATGACCCTAGTCTTGTGAAAAACCTTAGACGTTCCTCTCAAAATATTGTCTCTACTGCTGATGGTACTCCAACTCCAGTCACCGGAGAAGGTTCTATTGTTGTATCTGATACCTTAACCCTTGAATCTGTCCTAGTTGTTCCCTCACTAGCTTATAATCTCCTATCTGTTGGTCAGATTATTTTAGCACTTGCATGTATTGTGACCTTCTATCCATCTTTCTGTGTGTTTCAGGACATTCTGACTCGGCGGATTCTTGGTTATGGTGTTAGAAGGGGAAAATTATACTACCTGGATCTGACAGAGACTGGAGAAAACCATAAGCATCTTTTGGGGCAAGCTAATCAGATTAATGGGGTAGAGAATGCAAAGAAGCAGTATGGTTATGGCATCGCCGTTTAGGTCATCTATCTTTTAGTTATCTTAAGAAGCTGCAACCTCATTTGTTTTCGGTTGTCAGTGATTTGGATTTCCATTGTGACATTTGTGAACTGGCCAAGAGCCACCGTATTTCATATTCACCAAGTCTTCATAAAAGTCCTGTTCCTTTTATGAAAATTCACTCTGATGTCTGGGGTCCTGCAAAGATTCCTTCTCTTTCTGGAGCTCGGTATTTTGTAACGTTTATTGATGATTGCACTCGCATGACATGGGTGTCATTCCTGAAGAATAAGAGTGATGTATTTGGAATGTTTATCGAATTTCACAAAATGGTGGCAACTCAGTATCAACAATCCATCAGAGTGTTTCAGTCTGACAATGGTGGAGAGTTTGTGAATGGCCCTATGATTGAGTTTTGCCGGTCACATGGAATTCGTCATCAAACCTCCAATTCTTATACTCCTCAACAGAATGGGTTAGCAGAACGGAAGAACAGGCAGTTGATGGAAGTTGTTCGTGCTTCCTTATTTGGCATGAATGTACCTCGGTCCTATTGGGGAGAAGCAGTAAAATCTGCAGCATATCTTATCAACCGTACTCCTTCACGGGTGATTGAGTTTCAGAATCCTCATCAGAAGCTTCATACTTTTTGACCATCCCTTCTATGCCTAATTTGGAGCCCCGGGTGTTTGGGTGCACAGCCTATGTTCATATTCCCAAGCCTCAACGCAACAAGCTTGATCCCCGTGCCCGTAAGTGTATCTTTGTTGGTTATGCTGACTTCCAGAAGGGTTATCGATGTTATGATCCCCTTACTGGCACTTTACATGTCTCTCTTGATGTTGCTTTTCGTGAATCCGAGCCTTATTACTCAGGGGGAGCTTCTCAGTCTTCCCTTCAGGGGGAGAGAGGTTGTGAAGGGAATCCTCGTTCTATTATTGATTTTGATGTCTTTGAAGACTTGGAAAATTTGGAGGATACATTTGAGGGTAGAAAAATTTGGAAACAGAAAATGCAGTTGCCGAACAGAGCATTGTGAATTCCGAAATAGACAATGCGACTGCCGAACGAAGTGTTGCGAATTCCGAAACAGAAAATGCGACTGCCGAACAGAGTGTTGTGAATTCCGAAACAGAAAATGTAACTGCCGAACAGAGTGTTGTGAATTCCGAGACAGAAGAGACGACTTTTCTGGATAGTTTGAATCAAAATCAAGACGTATCTGAAGCTCACACACAAGATATTCCCCCTTCTACATCACCAACTGAAGATCCCGGTCAGAATGATCCTCCTCAGGTACCCCTAAACTTTAATGAATCTTCTGGGTTAGAAAGTGTCGAACCTAGGAAATCACAAAGGGTTACCAAGGGAATTCCTAAGAAACAATATGAACCAGATATCAAAGCCAAAGCTAAATACCCTATAGCTAATTTTATGTCTAACCATAGGATTTCTGGGTCACATGCACTTGTTATTGATCAATTATCTACTGTATCTATTCCTAGTAACGTGCAGGATGCATTGACGGATCCAAAATGGACAAAGGCGATGAATGAAGAATTGGAAGCTCTTCAAAAGAATGCAACATGGGAACTAGTACCTATGCCGGTTGGAAAGAAGACTGTAGGGTGTCGTTGGGTATTTACTGTGAAGCTTAATGCAGATGGAACTATTAATAGATACAAGGCGAGGTTGGTTGCCAAAGGATACACACAACGTTATGGGATTGATTATGAGGAGACTTTTGCACCTGTGGCAAAGATCAATACTGTTCGGATTCTAATCTCACTTGCAGCAAACAAAGATTGGCCCTTACACCAGTTTGATGTGAAGAATGCGTTTCTTAATGGGAATTTGGAAGAAGAAGTGTACATGGATGTGCCCCCAGGTGTTAAGAATTACCCAAGTGAAGTTGGCAAGGTGTGTAAATTGAAGAAGTCTTTGTATGGCCTGAAGCAATCTCCAAGAGCCTGGTTTGGGAGATTTTCAAAGTCCATGAGAGCCTTTGGGTACAGACAGAGCAATTCTGACCATACCTTGTTTATCAAGCGCAAGAATGGTAAGATTACAGCTCTTATTGTGTATGTTGATGACATGATTGTTACAGGGGATGATCCGAAAGAGATAAATGAGTTACAAAAGTATCTGTCAAAGGAGTTTGAAATGAAGGATCTGGGGCAACTGAAGTATTTTCTGGGTATTGAAGTTGCGAGGTCTAAGAAGGGAATTTCACTGTCACAGAGGAAGTATGTTCTTGACTTACTTACTGAAACGGGGATGCTGGACTGCAGTCCAATTGAGACACCCATTGAGATGAATCACAGACTTGCCATTTATCCTGATCAAATTCCAACTGATAAAGGAAGGTATCAACGTCTTGTAGGAGGTTGATTTATCTTTCACATACTAGACCTGATATTGCTTATGCTGTGAGTGTTGTCAGTCAGTTTATGCATTGTCCTAGTGAAGAACATATGGATGCAGTTTTTCGGATTTTGAGGTATTTGAAGATGGCGCCAGGTAAAGGATTACTGTTTGAGAAAAAGGATGAATTGGAAGTTGGGGGATACACAGATGCAGATTGGGCTGGTGATAAAACTGACAGGCGTTCTACATCTGGGTACTTCACTTTTGTAGGAGGGAACCTTGTCACTTGGCGTAGCAAGAAACAGAAAGTTGTGGCCAGATCAAGTGCAGAAGCTGAATTTCGAGGTATGGCACATGGAGTCTGTGAAATGTTATGGATTCGTAATGTCCTGAAAGATCTAGGTTACAAGCTTAGACAACCTATGGATTTGCATTGTGATAATAAAGCTGCAATTGAGATTGCACATAATCCAGTTCAGCATGATAGGACAAAGCATGTGGAGGTTGACCGTCATTTTATTAAAGAAAATCTTGACAGAAAGGTTATTCGTTTTCCATTTGTAAACTCAGAAGAGCAGTTAGCTGATGTTCTTACTAAAGGAGTGTCCAGGAAGATATTCGACAGCTCAGTTGACAAGTTGGACATGATAGATATCTATGCACCAACTTGAGGGGGAGTGTAGAATAGCTGTAAATCTTATGTGATTATGATTCTTATTTATTTAGGTTATCATGTAATTATAGGAATGATTGTTTCCTATTAGGGTTAGACTACTCCTCTTGTCCTTGTATATATACCCCTTTGTGGGATGAATAGTATTATTATTGAAAACCCTAAAATCAAAGTATTCTTTTCTACTTAATTAAAGAGTCCCGAAAGAGATCGACATCGGTGAGACAAAACAAATATGGTTCCAAATTTTAAGGTGATCCTTTTTCCGGTACCAATTTTTTAAGGTGACTTTGATAGGACTCATGTGTCTTCTTTTGATGTTGGAAGTTACATGACAAAATTACAACATTTCTGTTACTCTGGAAGTTATCGTTTTTTATTTTTTTCGTAAAATCAGTTGGACAGAAAGAAAGAGAGTATTTCAGAAAGAGAAACGATGGAGGAACAGGAAGCAGCTGTATCATATGAACTTTTATCTTTTTTCTATATTAGAAGAGAGTATATCAAACAATATTTCGTGTTCATCATGTTCCAGCATTTATGAGAAACATGAGCTGGTTCTCCATGTTTTATTTTGGAGACGATTGGGTCGGTACTGGATTTCCATTTTCCACATTCTGCTCAAAGAGATGACGGGAGATAGGGCATCAAGTTATTTACTCATGCCTTTAGTGGGTGGTTATGGGTTAATGAATGGTAATTGGTAGGGCAAACAGTACACATAAAATTGGGTTAATTATATGCTGGATAAATTATTTTCTGCATACTGATCTCCAGATGAACTCATTTTAGTCTTCACTTTAGCCCCTTCACTCTCTATTAATTAGATCCCGACGACTTCCATTCCAACTGTTAGGCTGTCACTTTTTTTTTTGCTTTATAGTCAATTTGTTTTCAGTCACTTTGATACCCTAGATTTTCATAATGAACCAATTTGATACCTTATGTTTTATTTAAGCCAATTTATTACTACTCTAAGTATTCAAAATTAGCCAATTTACAACTCTTCTATCACAATAACTTATTTTATTGGCTCTTGACCACTTACTCCACTAAAATATATGTGTGCCCACTCACCCAATTTGAAGCTAAAATGACAATTTTAAATTAAGCACAATCAATAATTTACAATATATGCCATTGTTTCTATCTCTCTCTCTCTCTCTCTCTCTTCCCCCTAGCCTCTCTCTGTTCTCTAGCCTCTCTCTCAACAACCGTGTTGCCGATGTCGGTCTCCGGAACCTCGACCTCCTCCTCGGCCTCCAGATTTGCGTCAAATATACCGTCATCGAGGTCCTCAACGGTGACTACAGCCTCTCGAGATCAGGATCTGATGCCTTGATCCGATATCAGGATCACTGCTGCAACGGCGAGCATCTTGGCACCTGTGTCGGTTGTAACAGCGCCGTTTGGTGCTGCGACATCGGGCTTGGTTCACTAGCGAGCCCACCTGAGTCAATTTTCCGATGAGATTATTGTACCGGAGGTCTAAATTGTAGATCAAAGTTGCAGAGTTCCGTCGCCGAGCTCCGTCAGGTTCTCCGGCTTCTCTGCTTTTGATATGAAACTCTTGGTTCTAACAGATATTAACGAATCGTAGGGCAAAATACTCATCTCCAACTAGTGCCCAAAGCAATTTTGTGAGAAAAGTATGGGCTCAATGCAATCAATGCTCAGACAAACAAAGAAACAGATCGATAATCTATGAGCCCTATTGCTGCTGCTTCTTCTCTCCGTCGCGGCAACGATCCATGAGGAGGACTCTGACACAGAAGCATTATTATCCTTCTCAGGAAATCATGCTGTCATGAAATGGAAAGGAAGGAGTTTAGTTGGGATTTGAGAGAAAAGTTGCAAAACAAGAAAAAAAACATGGCAGTGTGGGTATGGTTAGTTTATTCTGAGCTAGCTTGGATACTCGCGTATACAGCAAGGGTTAGTGATGGAAAAAAATGTTTTAAATCCAGTTATGTATTAGAATAGCATCTGTTTGGTAGATTTTGTAGATTGGTGACTGCCTGAACTAATATTTAACTGTTGTAATCGTCTTGTTGCAAGTTTATTGGGGGCAATAATAAGATTACTGGGGGGGGGCAATAATAAGATTATTTATTTGGATAAACCTCCTAAAACTTTCAAAATAAAAAACATCTTTATTTTTCACAAATTTTGATTCCCAATGACCTTGTTATTGGAGGACAATAATATGATTATTGAGGGGTAATAAAATCAGACACCTGAATCCGGTCACCAGTCCAGTAGCTGGATTCGGGATTCCGGTGACCAGTTGCCGGATTCCGGTCACTTGTCGCAGGATTCCGGTTACCGGTTGCAGGAGTCAGCGGCCGGCCATTGGTCACCGGAGTCCGGCAAAGTCTCCGATGACTTCTCTCTCTAAGTGACAAAAAAGGAAAGGGCAAAATTGTCCAAAAAAAATAAATAAATAAATACTTAATTGGGTATTAAGGAAATAATCTCTTAGAGTGTTTGGGTAAGTGGGCAATCTCTTAGAGTGTTTGGGTAAGTGGGCAATTTTTAAGCTAAAATTGGGTAAATGATCATTTCCTCTTATTTTAATTCATCACTTTCTTTTCAAACATTGATTAACTTATTTTGATGGTTGTTTGAGATCTGTTCTGGGGAAGGTGGTGGTCAGGATTTGTGTAGTTGCTTGCTGAAAGGACGGGGATGATGGTGCAATGACAGCAGTCCGGCAAAGATGGTGGTGCAACACAAGCCTTGGTACGTTGGGGGTGGACCTGCAAAAGTTGGGCCAGGCTCGCCTATTAGGTCCCGATCTCTTTCCACCGTTGGTGGATGCTTGGGTTGGGCCCATTTCTTTGGCCCTACCTGGTTTCAGTTTTCTATTGTCTTTATTACTTTTATTGTTTTTATTTACTTTTTTTTTTTTTTCAATCGGTTGCAACCTCCTAGTGGCATAACGACACATAGTGTCATCAGATTTATTCTTCAATGGTAACAAAGTTGAAAAGACGTTTTAGCTTTCTATTATTATACTGTATGGGCCCTTTATGCTGGGAAGCATTCACTCTCTAATGGCAGAAAATCAACAATTAAGGTGTTAAACTTTACTTGGCGGCAGGCTCGACTTGACAAACTGATCAATGGGAAAACTCATTCAGTCGTTTTGACGCCCAGTTTGGGATTGTTGTGCTGCGAGAAGAAGCACTTCTAATGTTGCTGCGAGAAGAAGCACTTCTGATATTGCTGCGAGAAGAAGCAGCTGATGTGTTTGGTAAATTGTTTTTAAAAGTGTTGTGTGAACCAAAAGCAATTTCTGAGTGTTTGGTGTTAAAGGAAAAGCACATTATGTGCCTTCGTCAAAGAAACAGACGAAGAGGGAATCAAGCAATTACAAATCACAGCTCAATCAGCATTTAGTATCATTAATGTAATTGATATTTCCGTTGTAATCCTATCCCTATATAAAGGGGTTATGAATGAAATGAATAGACCAATTTCAATTCTCATTTTACTTTTACACGTTATCAGCACGCTCAGAGCCAATAGCCAAAGAAGAAAAAAACCTCAATTCTCTAGTTTCTTTCTTCTTCCCGAAAGAAAAAATCAAAACCCTAGAAGAAAAAAAAAAACATTTTCTTCTTTTCTGCCGCACCCTAAAAAAAAAAAAAAAAATTCCGACCAAGACCGGCCTCGTCCAGACTGGTCTCATCTCCCATTGCAGCAGCCCTGCCCTCTGCCCTCCCTAGGGAACACCGGCAGACCATCTGACCGAGTGGCCTCCGGCCCAACCCAGCCATGGCACCCCCGCCCAGCCTCTCACAACCGGCGGCGACCACAGATCCTTCACCCAGCCCAGAGCAATTTGCTCTCTGCACCCACCGGCTTCCCTGGTCCTCGCCCAGCGCCTCCGATCGAACCTCCAGCCCGCACATCAACCCCTCCTGCACCGATCGCAGCAGCAACCCTCCGCAGCAGCACTGATCGCAGTACCGATCCTTGCAGCATCGTCCTCTTCAGTCGCCGGATTCCCAGCCACTGGAACGCCAATCTTGACCTCGACCCAACTTCTCAGACCGGATTCCTCTTCGGATTCCAACGTCACTGCACTCGTCTGCACCGACAACCCGGCTTCGGAAGACCGACGCAGCCGGACGACCCGTTGCTGCCCTCGACCCGATTCGAGTCCATCTCCAATTGGGCTGTTGACCCAAAATCAGAAAAAAAAAAAAAACAAAACAAAACAAAAGTGTCCAAAGAAAAGGACCCGACCCAACAAAAAAAAAAGTGACCTGGGCCCAAGTAAAGATCCGACCCAGAATAATAATAAAATAAAATAAAAAAAAAAGAGGAAAAAGAAATAGGCCTGCGGCCCAGAAAAAAAAAAAAAAAAAGGGCCCTGAGGCCCACAGAAAAAAAAAAGGCCCAAAGAAAAGTCCAGGCCCAGAAAAAAAAAAACAGAAAACAAAGAAAAGACAAAAACAATGCCCACTGCTGAAAAGAGAGAGGAAGCGGCCCAGTTTTTCTCAAACCCAAAAACATCGCTACGCACGCCTACATCAACACGCGCGTGCGCTAGAATTGTTTTATTTTCTCGAAATCAAGTATGTTTTCTTTATTTTTTATTATTATTTTAACAAAGCATGTGAATTTTATTTTATTTTGTTATTAAGCATGTTTAATTAGATAATTTTGATTGTTTTAAGCATGCCTTATTATTTATGTTTTATATCATTATATTTAAGCATGATTTATAATTATGTTTAAGCATGCTTTATATTTTATTGCTTATGTTTTTATTATGCAATTGTGAGCATGTTTTGTGAATTTTATTTACTCTTATATAATTATTTCTAAGCATGTCTTTATATTATGCTATTGTTTATATTTTATTTTACGCATGATATATTACTGCTATTATTATATGTAGCATATATTTTGTTGTATATTTGTGCAATTTGAGCATGTCATGTAGTTTATTTTTTATATGCTATATTTAAATGTGCTATGATTATTTTTAATACAACATATCAATACCGTTTGGCCATGATAATGAAAATTCATGCGCATTATACACACACTTACTGTGATAAAGTATTTTCACATAGCATCGAAAAAATGCGACCATTACGAATCTTGGTCTTGAAATCTAATTCATACGTTTGGAAAATAATTAACGTGGATGTCTTTATGACTGCGTAATTTATATCTTCTCTCTTGTTTTATGTAGATGGCTGATCCAACTCGACCTGAGTTTGACATCTTAGACTCAGAAGGACTTGAGTACCATCGTTGGGTTTTCGATATGGAAACCGCCTTTGTGGCAAAAGACTACACTGCCACCATTACTGATCCCAAAGATGATGAACTATCTAATAAGGTGAAAGTAGATGCCTTAATTTTTCTGAGGCGACATATTGATCCTAACCTACGCTGGGAGTACCTTCAGTTGAAGACACCCAAAGCACTGTGGGATGCCCTTAAAGGACGTTTTGGGAACATTCACGATACTTTGCTCCCAGGACTGGCTGTTCAGTGAAATGGAATCTGCTTGCTTGACTACAAAAATGTCAATGACTTGAACAAGGACATGTTGCGCTTAAAGGCACGTCTCAATTTCTGTGGAAGGGAAATCACAGAAGATGATATGATCTACAAGACTCTTACCACCTTTCCTAATTCAGCTTTTATATTAGCAAACCAGTATCAGTTGGATTATGACAACAAAAGAATCACAACCTTCAATAAGTTGATAAGCCTACTGCAAGTGGCTGAGAGACAAAATAAGATTCTCTTGAATAACAATGTCAGGCCCACTGGGACAAAGAAAATTTCCGAGGCTAATTATGGAAAAATGAAAGGTGGAAATAACTCCAATGCAAGGGGGTTTAGACGTGCTGATCCCTACCCACGTGGCAACAATGCACCACGTGGAAAGGGACATGGGGATCATGGAAACAAGATGCCAAAGGAAAGAGTTGACAATGAACCATGCTATAGGTGTGGATTCATTGGGCATTGGTACAAGAACTGCCAAGCAAACAACAGAGTAGCAGTCAATTACAAGAGGTATAGAGAGTCTAAAGAACAAGTGGCTCACTATATGGAAGAAGGAGGTCATGACCTAGACGTCAACCTTACAGTTGCAGACTCCAATGGCAAAGAGGAACTTGCTAAGTCAATGGATGCTCTCAATCTTGACTGATCTGCTTTATTCATTTTATTTTCCAAAGACAGTTGTGAAGGCATAATGCCTCATTTTTAATTAGACTATTGTTTGGTCTTAAAGTTTATTTTCAATCATGGATTGATGAATAAGATTTCTGAACAAGACCTTGATTTGATTATCGTTGGCTTATTAATAAATTTTGAATTTTATTCTGAAGCACTGAATTTATTCAAATTTATTTACTACACATATTTACATGGTTCGACATAGCACTATAAAGATGTAAAGCAATACATCTAGAGAAAAATTATTAGAATGAAAAGAATATCATTCTACGCAAATAGAAATACTCTAAAGAATATGAGTTATATTTTCTAAATACCTCCCATTTATTTGTAGGAATGAATGGAGGAGAACTTGAGTGCTTAGATGATAGTGGGACTACCCACACAATATTAAGAAATAGACAATTATTCATTGAACTATAGCCTATAATTCCTCTGTGACTACGATGATTGGATTATCAAAACTAATAAAATGGCGAGGAATTGCCAAATTTTTTGCTGCCTAATGGCCCAACATTTCAAGTCACAGACGCTCTATATGCACCAAGAGCTAATCGAACCTTGTTAATGTTTCAAAGATATTTGTGCCAATGATTATCCAGTAAAAACACACCGTGAGAATGGAACTGAATACCTTGATATTACATCTAATGACTGTGGAAGGAAACACATCTTAGAGAAACTTATGAGTCAATTTAGTGGACTGTACCTCACTACGATTCGGACCATTGAATCCTATACTATCACCAATAATGAAATGTGGGACACTGACTCACACAGGCTTTTGCATGACCGCCTATGGCACAGAGGTCGTGACATGATGATCCGTATTTTTCAAGAACTCACACGGACATCCCTTCTTTCGAGTGAAAAATGGGAGAAAAATCCGCCACACTGCAAGGTGTCGATTCTAGGATTGCTCAAATACAGTCATTGCTTTATGCAGTACCAGAAGCACTACCTCCCTCCCATTATGCCTCATTGACTATTTCAAAGGCACATCACTCGTTTTGCAAAGCCTGCTCTTTAGCAAAAACAGGATCGAGACCTTCCTATGCTAAAGATACAAAACAAAACATTCCATTCTTACAAAGGATACAAAGAGATGTATGTGGACCTATCCATCCAGAATGCGGACGATTCAAGTACTTTATGGTTCTGGTGGATACTTCGACAATCTGGTCACATGTCGTTTTATTGTCCACAAGAAATGCTGCAATACTCCTAGCACAGAATATACATTTAAGGGCTCACCACCCTGATCACCCTATCAAGTCTATAAGGCTTGATAATGCTGGAGAGTTTACATCAAAAGCATTTGATGATTATTGCATATTTATTTAGATCGATGTAGAGCATCCTGTACCCCATGTGCATACACAAAATGGTCTCACAGAAGCCACCATCAAAAGGCTACAGATGGTGGCTAGGGCATTGGTTATGCGCACCAACCTGCCTATATCTGCACGGGGTTATGCAATATTGCACGCAGCTTTACTTATTCATTTAAGACCCACAGCTAGCCAACCATTTTCTGCATACCAGTTGGTAACTGGATATGAGCCTGACACTTCACACTCACGCATATTTGGTTGAGCAGTATATGTGCCTATTGCGCCCCCACAGCGCACCAAAATGGGTACTCAGAGACGATTAAGTATTTATGTTGGATACGAATCCCCAACAATTATCCGCTATTTGGAACCCTTGACAGGCAATCTCTCTACCGCTAGATTTGCGGATTGTCACTTTGATGAGACAGTCTTCCCGTCGTTAGGGGGAGATAGGAAAAAGGATTTTCCAAGGGAACGATAGGAATTGTCGTGGTTTCTCCCCACTCTGTGTCATCTTGATCCCGCACTTCATAAAGTGAAAGTGAAGTGAAAAAAATAATCGATCTTCAGAACGTAGCAGATTCGATGCCTGATGCGTTTACTGATATCGTAAAAGTGACGCGATCACATATACCAGCTGCAAATGTGCCTGCAAGGTTAGAAGTCCCCAACAAGGGGCACGGTGCCGCAGATAGAGGCACTGCAACCGCACTTAGTGGAGGTGTGGTTGTGGCCGTGGCTCTCCAAGGAAGAGGGGGAGGTCACTTGGTTCGATTGACACTCACCCAAGGAAGAAGAGGGTGAGTAAGGCACAAACCAATCATCAATGTATAGAATCCCTCTCATGAGATTGTCTCTAATTATAGTTATGTCCATGAATCAATACTGGAGGACGCTCCGATGTTTGAAATGATTCCAGAGAACAAAGAAATCTCAAAGGATTACGAGAGTACGTATAAGTTGATAGAAAGATCTTCCATACACATTGATGATATATACTGTTGCTCAATGAATCATAGAGCACGATGATATCGAACCACGCTCTGTTGAAAAATGTCAACAAAGAGCATATTGGCCTAAATGGAAAGAATCAATCCAGGTAGAATTAGATTCTCTGACAAAGAGACAGGTATTTGGTCAGGTAGTGCTAACCCCACTAAGTGTAAAGCCTGTAGGACACAAATGAGTCTTTGTCAGAAAGCGTAATGAGAAGAATGAAGTCCTAAGGTACAAGGCTCGCCTTATGGCGCAAGGTTTCTCACAACGCCCTAGAATTGACTACGAGGAGACATACTCTCCCGTAATGGACGTTATAAAGTTTCGCTACTTAGTTAGCTTAGTAATTTCCGAATGACTGGAAATGCAGCTCATGGATGTGGTTACTGCATATCTTTATGGGGATCTAGATTCAGAGATATATATGAAAAGTGCCTAATGGCCTTACATTACCCAAGTCAAGTGACCCTAAACCACAGAGTGCGTTTGCAATTAAGTTGAAACGCTCACTTTACGGATTGAAACAATCCAGACGGATGTGGTATACCCGTCTAAGTGACTACTTGATTGGGAAGGGATATAAGAACGATGAATTATGCCCTTGCATATTCATAAAGAAAACAAGTTCCGGATTTGCAATTGTAGTAGTATATGTCATAACTGGTACTCTTGATGAAATAAGAGAAACCGCTAGCTACTTGAAATCCGAATTTGAGATGAAGGATCTTGGGAAAACTCGATTCTATCTAGGCCTTGAACTAGAACACCGAGTTTGTGGAATATTAATCCACCAGTCTGCATATGTCCAAAAGTCAGGAGATATAACATGGACAAAGCACATCCTGCTAGCACTCCCATGATCGGTCGAAGCTTGGATGCAAGGAAAGATCTATTTCGTCCAAAGGAAGATGACGAACAAGTGTTGGTAGCTGAAATTCTCTATCTGAGTGTAATAGGTGCATTATTGTACTTAGCCCAATTTACTCGACCAGACATTGCATTCTCAGTGAACTTGTTAGCTAGATTTAGCTCAGCGCCAACGCAGCGTCACTGGAATGGTATCAAAAACATCTTCGATACCTAAAAGGAACCATTGACTTGAGACTTTTCTTTCCCTATAGAGAGACAAGAGGGACCACAGATGGAACTGCAATCCCTGAAGAAAATATTGATGGCGAAAGTGCCACTCACTACACCGAAATGCCAAATGGTGTTTTGGTTGGTTTTGCTGATGCTGGGTATCTCTCTGACCCACATAAATGTCGTTCCCAAACTGGTTATGTATTTACCAATGGGAACACGGCGATATCTTGGAGATCAACCAAGCAAATCCTTGTGGCTACCTCCTCGAACCACTCAGAGATCATTGTTGTATATGAGGCGGTTCGTGAGTGTGTATGGTTAAGAACTATCATTGCACATATTCGAGGGTTTAGTGGTTTGAGTTCTACCACTGAAGAGCCTACTTGCATTTATGAACACAATGCAGCTTGCATCGAATAGATGAAGCTAGGTTGTATTAAGGGTGATAATACAAAACACATATTGCCAAAGTTGTTCTAGAATCAGCAACAACATACCCTCCTCAAGATTCAAGTGAATCAAGTAAGGTCTGAGGAGAATGTGGCAGATTTGTTCACCAAATCACTGCCTAAGGCCACATTTGAGAACCATGTGAAAAGCATAGGAATGCGAAGACTTTCCAAGCTCACTTGATTAATGTAATGATCAGGGGGAGATGTAGACGTCAGGGGGAGTCTAACACACATATGTCATTCTCAAATGTAGAAGGTGCGTTGTGCTCTTTTCCTTCGACCAAGTTTTATTTTTGTCCCACAGGGTTTTTATTGTTACTTGGCAAAGTTTTTAGTGAGGCAATAATTCATTCACCATTTCATCTTTGACTTGGCACAAGGGGGAGTGTTAAAGGAAAAGCACATTATGTGCCTTCGTCAAAGAAACAGACAAAGAGGGAATCAAGCAATTACAAATCACAGCTCAGTCAGCATTTAGTATCATTAATGTAATTGATATTTCCGTTGTAATCCTATCCCTATATAAAGGGGTTATGAATGAAATGAGTAGACCAATTCCAATTCTCATTTTACTTTTACATTTGGTAAATTGTAAGTAAAAAGTGCTTTGGTTTGGTATAATTACCAAAATGGGCATAGATGATAAAAGATGCTACTAAACTACATAACTTTGTTTTATGATTATGTAACTATACCAAATTAAATAATTTCTCATGTATTGTCCTTGTACACTAGTTTAAATTATCAATTAATCACTTTTATCTCAATATGTATATTAATTCTACAAATTATATAAGCAATTTTAGTTTTTTGTAATTTGTTTGCTTATATATTGCTTGGATCAAATAAAAGATTACATTAAACCCTTAAATATTATACAAATGAGTTGAGAATATTACACAAAACATGCCCCCACCATGGTATGCGGGAAACATTACACAAAATGTATTAAAGTCAATACAACTTTGCAACTAAATGCTAAGTAGATGCATTCATCAGACTTTGTGCAATTGTATTTCTTAACATCTCCATTTCTTGTCTTCCCGGACCATCTTCTTCATATGGATTGTCTTCCATCTCTTCATTGTTGTCTTCACTTTCATCAAAATCATGATCTTGTTGAGCATATCTTCTTATGTAGTTATGAAGAGCCATTGTAGCAATAACTATTTTCACTTGTTTATCATAAGGAAAGCTTGGCATATCAAGTAAAATACTCCACTTTTTTTTCCATACCCAAAAGTGCGCTCAATAACACTCCTAAGTGAAGAATGTGCATGATTAAATATTTCTTTATGACCCG
This sequence comes from Rosa lucieae, assembly GCA_024704745.1. Lineage (NCBI taxonomy): Eukaryota > Viridiplantae > Streptophyta > Magnoliopsida > Rosales > Rosaceae > Rosa > Rosa lucieae. The sequence goes on along the minus strand of CM045496.1, from coordinate 27,930,804 downwards.
TCGGTTCATCACCTCTACGAAAATGTGGAAGGTGATACCGCTCACCTTTATACGGTCCTAAAAAACCTTTCATTTGTGGGTATCCGGCATCCACAACATAATATTTTCCTGAAATTAAAAGTTATAATGAATGATTGATTATGATATAATTTAGGATTATTATTTGTGCACTGTAGGTAAAAAAAAATTACCATTTGGGGGTTTAGGAAAATTCGATTGAGGATTGCGGAAAGCCGATAAAAATACTCTACTGTCATGGGCACTGCCTTCCCACCCTGCACATGCAAATGTGAATTGCATGTTGAAGTTGCATATAGCCAAAATATTTTGGGTGGGTGTTCCTTTTCGGCCAATGTATGGCACTTGGTCACATGGAGAAATTGAAGCTTGAACATGAACACCATCAATAGCGCCAATACAATCCTACAAATTATTTGTAATAGGTATTAAAAAAAATTTCTAATTAATGTTGCATAACAAAATAGCAAGCATTTATGTGTGTGTGTGTGATGACATATTCAATTTATATAAATGGAGCAAAAAATCAAAGCATATAAATCAAAACATTATACATACCTTAAAATGAGGCATGTATCTTGAGTCATTTAGAATTTCATTTGGGATGCTTGTAAATTCGGGATCTTCTGGCTTTATGAGCACTTTCGCCATATTATAGAAAATCTTGAGCATTTTATCAAAATATCTACTAACCGTCTCACCAGAACGTTGAAAACGCTCTTGTGTATTCCTATTGGTTTGACCTTGTCCCAAAATATATAGAGACATAGCTAACATTTCAACGGTACTTATGTTTTTTGAACCCTTCAACATCTTCTCAACATCATTCAATAGCATTAAGAAGCAGTTTTTATCCATCCTAAACTGGTTATAACACCTACTTTCATTCCCCTCTAACACTTCCATTAACCAAATATAACCTGTTTGGGAGCTTGTCATATATGGAGTTTTCTGAATGTACTTTTCAAGATAGAGTTGAATAAGACGACCAGTTACACATATAAGTTGGTCTATCTCCTCCTCATCTCCAGAAGCCTCCATACTTCACAAAACAAACCTGCCAATTTATACTTGTTCATCAAATTTCAAAATATAAAATGGCTGTAACAATGAAAGCATAAACATGTAATGGAGTAGGAAGCAAAGAATTCAAATAAACAAACAGAAAGCAATAATTAAAAGATGCATCAATATCACTTTCAGCTTAGTAAAATAAAGTACCGTACACACTGAACATCACGCAATCTTAGTTCCTGGAAAATCACAAAAATAGAAAGGAGTTCAGCTTAGGTCTAAACAACAAGCAACACGCATCTTATTACAAAGTAGGATCAGCCTACTCAATTTTCAGCTTTTTTCTGATTAAGAATCAGAAACTGGAGCTTGAGATCATCATCTGTCATAATAGAAAACATCTCTCGCTTCTCTTGAGAGCAGAACAACTCTGTTGCAAACCACCATAGCTTGGTACCAGTTTCTGCTCCTGGTAAAGTTGCAACAACTCGCATCACCTCCTGAATACTAGTTCCTTGTTCTGTACTAGTATTACGGACAAATGTAGCTGTACTCCTACTCTCGACTACTTCAACAAGACGATCAATTTGTTTAGACAATTGAGCTGCACCTCCCACCTTTTCTTTCTTCCCCTTTGGCCCTCCCATAACTCCTTTATCTTTTTTTTCTTTATTACGCCCAGTTTGGCACTCCACAGTTTTTCTCTTTTTCCCTCTTGGTTCACCTTGCTGGTCCATCTCCTCATCATCTCCAGAAATGTCATTATGCTCAGAATCCTCCACCACCTCTTCAATATCTATAGTAGCTGAGGGAATCATGACAGAGTGACCTAGGGCTGTGCTACCCCTAAACATGTTATCATAAACAGCCATCATTTCAGGACTAATTCCAATGTCACGAAATTTGCGATACTCTGGATTGATCTACAAAAGAAGAAGATAAGAGAAGATTGTTACTTATAATAATATTGATTACAAAGGTTTCCAGCAAATGCAAACAATAAATATATCTCTAATCAAATATATCTCCATCGATAAATTTATTTCTTAAACTTGAATAAGCACAGCTCATAAGCACAGTTCAAAAAATAATATATGATGATTCTCCCTAAATCCATGGATACACACGAAACTCTTCACCTACATTTGTAGCCTTACCAAACAAACAAAAGCTTGAGCAGAAAGCATTGATTACTCTCTGCACACTGTAGAACGTGCCAAAGCAAAACCAAAAATCAATGCTTTAAAGGCTACCCCAAAGCCTCTTTAATCATGTTCTTACTGAACACTAAACGAAATTCAAATAACACTTACTGAGATCAAACCAAAACAACCAAGCAGTCATAAAATCCCAACTCAAATCTCTGCATGCCGGAAATGAATAAAACCAACTACTCCAACTTTTCGAAAAACATAACATGACCAAATCACAACCCAAAAGGCAGGTGCCATTCTTTCATAACAAGAACAACACAAGTATTATTAGTTCAGAGAGCCAAAAAAATTAAAACCACAAGCAGAGAAGGAAAAATACACACCTGAATTTTGGATTCCCACCACTCAGCAGGTGCATTGACAGTCTTCCTAGTCGGATCCCATCCAATACCAGTTTCCTTATGCAATAGTGAACTCCACAATTTCCAATCATTTTTAAGTGAATCCCACTTATTTTTCAATTGCCTTTTATCATAATCCCTTCCGGTTAACTCCTTAAAGGCTTGATAATATTTGACCATCCCTTTTTATCAAAATGTGTACCAGGTCTGTTTCCCTTGGCCACTTCCTTAACAGCTATATCACAAAATATAGCTACTACCTCATCAGGCCATGTGGCTTTTCGTTTTCCAGATCCCTCATTTTCAGTACCAGTGGATTTCGTCTTTCCCATCTAAAGATAACACATGCTTAGTAGTAAACAAACAATTGTTATAAACTACCATATCCAACACCTAACATGATCCTCACACAACAAAGCTGCTGACCACAATAAAGATCTAGATATATACCTAATTTCAAACCATAGGATTCAATGGCCAATTTGTAACTGGAACTAGGGACCAGAATGCATCAATTTGACACTAAATACAAAGGTTGAAATATAAACATATAAACGAACCAGTAGCAAAAAAAAAAAAAAAAATCCCAGGTAGCATCATAAGCCCAGAAAATTATCAAACTATGAAATTTGACACTAAATACAAAGGTTGAAATATAAACATATAAACGAACCAGTAGCAAAAAAAAAAAAAATCCCAGGTAGCATCATAAGCCCAGAAAATTATCAAACTATGAAATTGTGGAGGGACTGGAATTGAATTGAAAGAGTGAAAAACAAAAAATTCCCATGTAGCATCATAGAGGCCCAGAAACGAAATCAAACTATGAAAATGTGGAGGGACTGGAGTTGAATTGAAAGAGTGAATCTTACTTACCCTATCTCTGCCTGCGGAAATTTAGTACCCAGAATACTACAAATCGACCAAATATAGAAACATGGCCGCAGCTCTTGTTTCGATCTGTGACTACTTGTTCTGCAGGGGACGTATATAGAGAAAAGTAAGAACTTTAGAGGAGAGAATAAGAAGCGCAGCGAATCGAAGCAATTTCATCAACATACTATAAATTTGGGGAGAGATGGAGAATGAGGACTTACAGTGAGTTTAATCCTCTAAATCAATTCATCAGTTTCTGAATCAATTTGCTGTTGAGATCGATCTCTCGAGAGTTGGTACGCTTTGAAGAGCTTGGAGCACAGATCGATCTCTCGAAAGTTGGTACGCTTTGAAGATATTGGAGCACAGATCGATCTTTGAAGATGTTGGAGAACAGATCGATCTTTGAAGATGTTGGAGCACAGATCGATCTTGGAAGATATGTTGACGGCAGCCCAGATAGAGAGAGAGAGAGGCGGTGACAGAGCGATCTTGGAGCGCAGAGCAATCTCTCCGAGAGTTGGTACGCTTTGAAGATGTTGGAGCATAGATCGATCTCTCCTATGTGTTGACGGCAACCCCGCGTCCCAGCATGTTAAGAGAGAAAGAGAGAAAACCCTATTGGCAATGTAATTGTTACAAAAGGATGAGGACATTATTCGTCATTTCGTAAATTTCATAAATCACTACTACAAAAACTGCATCACACAACGGTGGAAATCTGTTGTGTGATGTGGACCATGTCTGTCGTCTATCTCGATGTTGTGTGATGAGCACACTCACACAACGGTGAAACACCGTTGTGTGAATATCATAGACACAACGCACTGCTTATTACCCTTGCACCAATTCTGCGCATGCCAATGCCAGAAATTGGATGCGGCGCATTTTCGATAGTGATCAGACAACAGAAGTAAATACACGCTGTTGTTGGTTAACTTCTCACACAACATAAAAATAACACTCAGACAACAGAAGTAAGTACACGCTGTTGTTGGTTAACTTATCATACAACAGAAAAATATGGCGACTGTTGTTGGTTGTTCCTTCACACAACAGGTATTGTAAGTAACTGTTGTATGTGTGAGGCTTAGTGTTGAATTCTTCACAAGTCATACAACACATTGTTTCTATACCGTTGGGTGATTTAGCATTGGACAACTGATATAGATTTGTTCTGTTGTGTGAGTACTAATGAGACAACAAAATTTTATAGGGACCGTTGTGTGATTACAAGTTATTTGTTGTGTGATTAACGACATATGCGTATTCATACCACGTAATTTAATTCACTATTGTTCATGCATTATGGATATTGTACCTGGAATATTTGCACAAATATAATGCTCAATATATTATGTAATGAAGTACTCTAATTCAAGCGTCTAGTGTACCAAAAGAGCTAGCAGCCTTTGTCAATCATCTATACATTTATGTATCCACACCATAAAACCAAAAAAGAAGGCATTCTAGCTAGCTTGATAGCTGCTGCATTCTAGCTAACATTGAAAATTAGCAAAAGCTGATACAAACAAATCTTTGCGAGACAAATATTTGCGACTAAAGTTCTCTCATACTTGCATAGTGTAGTGCTAAGGGAGCTGCACCTAGTGTGTCTGGTGGATGCTCCAGTTCCAACTTCTTTTTCAAAATGATCTGTTTGAGCTTACTTGACTTGAGCTGCTCCAACAATTCCAATTAAAAATCCAGCAAACTGTAAACAATACTAGTAACTTGAGTAGAGACAAACTGGTACAAACCATTTTGGTTTCATCTCGATACTGGGCTCAAATAGAAAATGATCAAATAGAAAGGCTTTTCTCACCTGTGGTATTCAGCATAGTCACAGTCATAGCCAATCGGCAACTCAAATAACCTGAACATACAATTCACATCTGCCAAAAGGAAAAAAGAAGAAGACAAACATCAATAACTATATAGCTTCAATTTCAGCCCCGGATTCAACTTCTTTAGGCATCATCAAGAAACTTGAAAATATAATATCCCTGCTGACTTGTTTTCCTCACCTTGAATGCTTGGGTGACAACTGGAAAACCGCATAATCAAGAGGCATATCAGATTTCATTTTCTCATCCGCTCTAGTTCCTTTACTCCACAGGCCTCTTTATATAGGGAAATAAATCTTATATAAACGGAGTGCATATTAGGAAAGGAACTCAGATTAACCTTCAAGTATATAGTGCATATAATGAAGTCGGCAACAGAGCTAACCTCACAAAATCTTTGAGCAACATATAATGATAAGAATATAAATCATCAGCAATTCTCAAGAAACCTATTAACCTGTAACAAGAAAACTATAGATTTAGTCACCCAACAAAAAAGCAAATACCTTATTTGATTATAACTTCCATTCCTCCAATACTTGCATAACTTCAAGTGGGTGAAACATGACAAGTTAGTAATAAGGAATGATCATATTAGTCAAGCTGAACACACGACAACTTAGAAATAAGCACACAACAGCGCAATACTTAGTTGATCATTATACAATGTAAAGAAAAAACTAGTAGGACTTTTTGGACCGTTAATATGACCTCATGGCATTTCATTTAATAGGAGTAAGAGAGTGTATGAAGAACAAGTGCAAATGCAATCACACATATATACTTTATCAACAAACATGATCGACATACATGATTTCTTAGTAAGTGAAATGCTAGCGATAGCAAAGTTTCTTTTTGCTACATTGACAAAACCAATCCAGCCACAAGCTTCTGTGCAGTGGACCTATAGATAAATAACGGGAGCATATGTCAGCAAAGAGTTCTAAATTTCAAAACATATGTATAAGCATTTTAAGAAAAAAAACAAGAATAGCAAGTCAAGTAATTAGAATGATGCATTAAAGAAACATAAATTAGAATGATGCATTACAGAAACAAAACATAGTCCAACCCTCCACCATCAACGTTATTAAATAATGCAAGTATATATTGTCATGGTGCTAACAATGAAGGATCTCTATCACAATATACCCTAATCCACATGGTGTCTCTAAACATGAAGACCACTTAATGGTGCAGAGGAACAAGTATATATTGTCATGGATATCGGCCAAAACATCAAGTGTGATAGAAAAAAAAAAAGAGAAAAATGGGGCATAAACAGAGTGCATTAAATATAAGAGCCAAGTACCTTGACATTGCAGAGGCTATATATTATAGAATGGGCTCAGTAGATGGGGAGACACAATGGACTTCTCTGTATTTGATGTGTTTCTTCAAAGCACATATTCCTGGAACTCAAAGTTTTAAGGTCAATAATTCAATTTGTTCATCAAAACAAACTGAATATTAACATATGCAAACATACATATATGAATCGACATGAAACACCACTAAAGATAAATTCCATGTACATATATATGAACTTCATCATAAACTCCACATGAAACAGCTCAGTAGGGATTAAGGACCTGTAATATCACTAAACTCCATATCCAACTGTGTGGTGGAAGTACGATCATTTGGCTTATACATAAGCTTGTTCTCCAACTGCACAGAGCAACAAATTTTCAATTAGAATAAAAATCAAGAAGCTTAACACTCACACATATAATAAATAAGAAGAATAATTAAGAAATGAAAGGAAAATAGTTGGAGTGAAATGCTATTTGGGAATTTGTGAGAGGAAATAAAATGATAAGTTTCTAGCTCCTGAACAAGACACTCTATTTTCTCTTTTATATATTCCCAGTACTAATCTCTTTACTTAAATCAATTATCCAAAATCCCTAGAACATAAGTAAAAGCACAACTACCAGGAAACCCATATATAAAGAATAACATCAAAAGTTAAAAGAACTTGTGAATCCTACTTATAACTATTTCCTATCCACCAAACCAAAATCTTGAATAATGTCAACAAATCACTCCATTTTCTGTAGTAGTGAGAAGTATTGCTCACAAGGCATAAGTAATAACAGAACCTATTCAATTTACAAGACATAAGTCATCAGTCACCTTGTGCTTCATGTAACTGATTAGAATTGAAGAGGTAATTGAAATCCATATACAAAAGTAACCAATTCAAGAAGCCAATAAAAACAGTACAACTAAATGATGCAAACATGTAAAAAAGATAAGTGAAGCACCCATTTTAAGAGAAGAAGTATTGCTCACAGGGTCAATGCCAACTCCTCCTACCAGGGGCCAAAACATCATTCAGCCATTCAATAGTTGTAGGTACTCCGAGACTACCAGCTCGCATGAGAATCCAACTAGAGCTCAGCTGCTTTTGAGCCTATATGATAAAGAGACAACAATAAGAAAAGGAAAGGAAATTCAGAAAAGCTTCATATTTTCATTCATATCCGATACTGAAGGGAAATACAGCATATAAGGTAGCTACTACTAGGGACCATTTCATTACAGCTGTACTCAACACGCGTCTAGGAGACTTGGGAAAATATCTAACTAGTCTACTGGGCTGCTAAGCCAAAAGAAGGGCTACTGAGATGTTGAATATGTTAAGGTCTGATGAATGGTGCTAACATTATACTTCTGCATATTTCCATGAATATCAAAATAGAAAGTAATATATGTACTTAACGAAATTGTATTGACAGCCCGCAATGAAGAAATAGAGAGCTTAAAACCAAACATGAAAGTGACAAATAAAAAGAGCAATGAACAAATACCATAAAGAACATATAATAATCCAATATTCAAGAAAAAGAGAAGGAGAACGTACTAGGTATTATCTCTAATGTGAAACATCAAAAATTTAATGTTCAAAACTATATATAGCTACATATAAACCAAAAACCCCTATCTTCTTTCTATCATACAAATTAATCCCCCAACATAACCCCAAATCAAGCAAGCAATATAAGTAGTTAAGATTTTAAGTCCAAGAACTATAATTAAACATTTAAACTACAATTTGTATAACGGACAAGCCTTTAAAATTTCGTATGGGAAGCAAGCATGTATAATTGGAATACTATATCCAACCATTATTACCATTTTTCACGGATCTAGCACAAGTTTAATAATTTACTATGAAGTTGACAAATATTCATCAACAAATATCTTGTAATTAAGAACTACATTGTCAGAATTTCATTTTCTAACCCTTTCCTGATCTTAACTCCGATCCGAAGAGATCTCCCAACAACACAATTTCAGTACTTTCTAAATCCATATAATGAAAGCAATAACTAATAGTCTTCATGATAGATAATCAATATCATTCACCACTAAAAGCACATCAAAGATCTTCGTAAGAACAACACACCTTTATTCTTTGGTAGACGTAAGCAAACTGTTATAATAACACAAAATAAAAAACCCAGAAATGGAAAACAATATGAAGCAGCTAAAAAGAACCTCAAAAAATCCAACAAAACTTGAATAAAATTAGGTAAAAGCTACAAAGGCTTGATACAAATGTAATCAGATCTCACCTTTTCCTTTCTTCTTCCCTCGATCTTTTGCTGGGTTTACATAGGAAGCTAAATATTCTCAGTAGTAATCTGACACAAGTGTAAAAACAAACAACAATTATATAATCAATGTGCCCATACTTGACATTCAAATCACTAATCAAGTATAAACTCGTCTACTCAACCAAATCAGCAATTCACCATCCAATTGTCAATCTTTTAGGAAAAAATCCAAAATGAAAGTAGCCTAGAATGACCAAAACTCGCAGAGACACTTAATCAAACACTCAAGAAGAAAAGAATGGGCAGAAAATTAAGAAAGCATACCACAAATCAAACACTCAAACAAACAGAAATTGAGTCGCCTAGACTTGTCAATCGTCAGTTTCTATAATCCAATCTCTCTTCTGTATGTAAAGCTTTGAGATTTCCCTATAATCAACAAACCCAGTAAACAAAATTTCAGATTAAAGAATTGATAAAGGGATCGAATTTAATAAACAAACCCAGTAAACTAACCCAATGGCGTAGCGACACCCTCCCCCACGCCGGAGTCGGCGTCCTTGAGCCTTTGGTGAGATGGGTGGATGTCAAATCGGTGTAGACTCAAAGACTGTTTCTTGACTGCGGGTTTGGGGTCACCGAAGGCATCGTAGAGGCAGTTGAGGATGACCGGGAGGACGTCGGCGGCGAGGGTCTGGATTGTTTTCTTGAGATCTTCGACTGCAATTTGGTAACAGAAGTCAGACTAGAAACCCGATATCTGGGTTTGGAGAGCGATTGAGAGTGTTCTGACTCAGGCTAGAAAACCGGGTATCTAGGTTTTGAGAACGATTGAGAGTGATTGAGAGTGTTCTGACTCGGGATAGAAAGATTTGATAGTGATGGAGAGTTCTGATAGAGTGATAGTGATCGAGAGGGGAAAGAAAGTTTCGAGAGGGAGAGTTCTGATAGTGGGTTCTTTTTTTCTTTCTCTCGACAGTTTGCTTGGTAGGTTTGGCTGGTGAGAATATTTGCTTGGTTTGGTAATAAGACTTGAATACTTCAATAAATCTGTCATAGAAGAATTAAGTTCATCACACAACAAATAATGAAACAACTGTCGTACAAGAGTATATAATGTCAAAGTAGATAGGGAAATTTGGCTGCCTAGCTAGCTCGGTTTGGAGGGAGCAATTCAAATAGATTTGAGCCTTCACACAACAGAATGTCTACATTCTGTTGTACCATTTGTTATATCATTCACTAGATATACCTAGTAGAAGGTGCCAACTTTTTACAACATTGGCGCCGAGTCGAAATTTGGAGCAAAATTTGGCGCCCAGCTCTAATCATACAACAGATATAGCAATACTGTTGTATCTTGCAATATTCACACAACAGAACATGCATAATTGTGTTGTGTGATTAAATTGGTGAACTTGTCTTGGGTGGGAATTTTGAGCTCAGTGATGGCGGGATATATGCCGCTAAATTTTGTGTCATTCAGATAACGAAACATGCATAATTGTGTTGTGTGATAGAACTCTGAAGAAAAAGTTCTTAATTTAGTAGTATTCCCACAACAGAACTTCATTAATAGCGTTGTAGGATGGAATTCACGTTATCAGACGACGGTCAATTTTTAATCTCTTGTCTGATAGGTGTTGTGTGATGCATATTTTGTAGTAGTGAATAAACACTGTTCACTCCGTGTTTTCCCCAGAATCAGAATCCAAAAGCTACTCCGAAGGTGCTTCTCACTTTTAGCTTCCATGAGAATCAATTTAGCCCAAAAGCAGCTTCTATAAAATTTACCAAACACTATATATTATGCCCAAAAGCAGAATCTATCTCAAAAGCAGGTCTAAAATCTATCCCAAACTGGGCCATATATCAAATTGGAGTATGGGTATTCTAACTTTTTTTTTCCTTTGCTTTGTACTCTATAACTTTTATGGGTTTAATTATGAGCGAATAGACGTATGTAAGTGTAATGTTATGTGTGTGAGGCTTATTTTTACGGGCCACTATGTGATATGTCTCTTTGTAATGTTACTATTGATAAATAAAGTTATCGTTTCTACTAAAAAAAAGTAACAAATTTGACAGTAGGGTAGTGAATTAGCTAAAATAAAATTTAGGGTAGCAAATTGGTTAATTTTGAAAACTCACAGTAGCAAATCGGCAATTATATATTCTTTTTAAAACTTCAACCTCATCAACGATACTATTTGTCATCCCCAATCATCAACCCAAGAGTAAACGCTAAATTCCCATTTCTTGTATCTCCAATACGGAAATTGTAGTTTAAACTTTGCTCTGTATTCAGTATTCACATTCAAGTCCAACTTTGAAGTAGCTATTACCTTCAACCTCATCAACGATACTATTTTTCTATAATCGGTTGCTTAAAATTAGAAAAATTGATCAACCTCAACGTCCCAAAGGGAATTGAAACTTACCTGCATTGAAACGAGTTTGTTGGTTTTGTCCATCTCATTTTGAGTAAGGTTCTTAATTCTACTAACCAATAAGGCAGTTTGATGGTCGATTTTTTGTCCATTCCACCATGTTAATATGTAGATAATTAGAATGATCAGCGAACTCTCTCCTCAACCCTAATCGCCATATGCTAGACCTTCAATGACGTCATCTTTCATCGAGAATCTCTGTAGCTACCATCATCATTTCGTTGTTGCCTTTAATGCCTTGTGTGTGTGACCAATGATTCTTATCGGCGATAGAACTTGTACAATTGTACCATTAAGGTTAGAGATGGAGTTGGGCATTTTTCTTGGTTTGCGTTGTCATCCCAATTTGGGTCTCCAATGGACTACTGTGCACTTTCGAAATATGATCCAAAGTGTCAATGTTAGTCTTGATGTGTGTGCTGTTTTTTTTTTTTTTTTTTTTTTGAGATAAAGAGTTCATAAATTAATATGACCCTTGATTATAGTCAAATAATATTACAAGATAGACTATTCTAAATAGACAATATATGCTAACAAAATCAACTCACCTTGTAGGCAAACTATTCTATCTAACCCTACTACGCCAAGCATGCCATTGTGGTATGAGAGAGCAAGATGCTTCTACAAAGGCTTCTAGAGAAACTTCTACTAGCATAGATAAAAATCTAAATAAAGCACCTAGACTAAAAACCCAATGGCCCAAAACCTGAGACCAAGCTCAAAAGCCAAGTCCCAAGCCCAGGCCTAGGCGAAACCAGAGCTAGCAGGGGGATGAAATCCCTGCACCTCCTACCAAGCAATTGCCGCCGCCGCCAAGCTTTCTAGCGGTCGACCTTTCCACCACTTCATCAGGCCGAAATCCTTCAAGTACTGCTGCCTCTCCTCTGAACTCGTCGGCCGGAAGAAACAACCCGCACTAGTTAATCACTACCAAAAGTCCAGAACCAATGCAGAAAGACCCAATCAAATCACTGACACCACCTTCCCACAAGTTAGTCGTCTCTCAACCCGGTTCCAAAATCCCCAGAACCCACTAAATCATCACAACCTGAGAGCGACCCGGATCACCAACGTTAAGGGGCCGTTGCTGCGCCGCAACCTGCACCTTACGTACTTCACAAACACTAAAACACCACGATTGCACAAATCCACCTCCAAGAACCTTCTCACCCAGCCGAGGCCGGTGCTGGACGCAATTGGTCACGACCTCCGCTGTACTCGAAACCCTAAGAGGTAGGGTTCCTCTCTATTGAGTTCATGGTTTTTTTTTTCACAAAATTATCAATTGGTGATGGTTCTTGATGTGTGTGCTGTTTTGGCAATGATAAACAATAAGATCATATGATTCTTAAAACAAAAAAGACTCATTGTATTAATGGGTATGAAATGAACTTGTAATATTACAAGTTAGAGTGATCCTCCTACCATCTTAAGGGAATATTAAAATAATATATAGTTCAGGCACCAAGTGTAGTGCCATCCGGGTTAATGTGATTAGTCCACGTGCACATAGTAACCACTTATTTCTGATAATTTCACTTAAAATAAGATTTTTTTTCCCCCATATATTCATTTTTATCCAAAATATATTATTCCTATTGACCTAGACCACCACAAGACAACGCCACATAGTACGACCATCAAATAAATAAGATGGGCACGTATTTCAAGTGGCCCGTAACATTGAACTCAAAGTCTCAAAACCCACTAAGGCCACAAACCCAAACCCAGCCGCGACCCGGCCGACCCAACCAGCAAGATCATCCCTAACGCATCGTATCTCAAAATTCAAATTCAAAACCCCGACGCTCCTTCCCTTCCCGCTCTCTCTCTCCTCTCTCTTCTCTCTCTCTCTCTCTCTCCCTCCCTCCTATGGCCACCATTCCCACCACAAACGCCTTCCTCGCCACACCAACCAAGACCCCATCGGACAAATCATCCCACTCCCGGAAACACCCCCACCCCAATTCCACCGCCGCAAACGACATGTCGTCGTTCGCCTCCCTCTCCAACTCCAAGTCCCGGTTCGAGGCCTACAACCGCCTCCAAGCAGCCACGGTGGCCTTCGGCGAGAAGCTCCCGATCCCCGAGATCGTCGCCCTCGGCGGCCAATCCGACGGCAAGAGCTCCCTCCTCGAAGCTCTCTTAGGGTTTCGATTCAATGTCCGCGAGGTCGAGATGGGCACTCGCAGACCTCTCATTCTCCAGATGATCCACGACCCCACCGCTCTCGAGCCCCGGTGCCGATTCCAGGTCATTTCTCCTTTTTCTCCTGTGCAATTTCATGGTTTTGCCCTAACATTTTTGTGGTCTTAGGAGTTTAGGATGCTGGTCTAGGGTTTTTAAGTGGATTGTGTTGAAATCGCAGAGAATTGATAGGGAGAACTTGAATTTTAAGGCCTTGTGATTTTCGGAAATGTGGAATACGAAACTAGTTATGGCAAAGAAGAAGAAATTTGCTGAAGAATGGCTGAAGGATTGGATTTTAGGATGTTAATGTAAGAAGATTAGAATGTTAGGCAGGATTGTTTGAGAATTGTGTTCAATTTGCTCTTTTTGTTCGTATCCGTGGTAAAGTAAGACCTAAAAGAGAAAAGGGAAACTTGTTCTTGCACTGCACATCACTTCACATTTGACATTTTAGGGGTGTCTGGCTGTGATGGTGACTTCTTTTTTCTGTATTTGTGTATTATCTTGGTTTTCCTTCACTAGAGTGTCTCTTACTTCTGCTGTAGATGATGGTTTAATCTAGAAACTTACTTATTGTTAGCGTTTTGAAAACAGGAGGAGGATTCTGAAGAATATGGAAGTCCGATCGTGTTGCCATCTGCAATTGCGGATGTTATAAAGTCCAGAACAGATGGGCTTTTGAAGAAGACGAAAACTGCAGTTTCTTCCAAGCCAATTGTGATGAGAGCGGAATATGCTCATTGTCCAAATCTAACAATTATTGATACTCCAGGCTTTGTTCTTAAGGTGAGTTTTAGTTTGAGATGCTTCAACTTAAACGTGAGATATTTAGATTTGGGTTGAGGGTCTGAAATATTGTTGGCAGGCGAAGAAAGGAGAACCTGAAAGGACACCTGAAGAAATTCTTTCGATGGTGAAGTCATTGGCTAGTCCTCCCCATCGCATCCTCCTGTTCCTTCAACAAAGTAGTGTGGAGTGGTGCTCATCCTTGTGGTTGGATTCTATTCGTGAAATTGATCCAACATTTAAAAGGACTATAATTGTTGTCTCGAAATTTGATAATCGCCTAAAGGTATGACAGTTCAGTATATCTACAGTATGGTACATAATGTTGAGAATATATACATCCCACATGGGAAAAATGGGACCTTGTCTATGGGTTTATAAGGGTTTGGGCCACTCCATCCATTGCCAATTGGTTTTGGATGTGAACCCCAGATTACTTTATCATGGTATCAGAGCGGGTTACCCACGTGTGCATGCCTAACGGCCACACGGGCTCCACGTCACCCAAAAATTGTCCACGTGTATGGCTTGAAAATTCGCCACACGTGCGGGGGCATGTTGAGAATATATACATCCCACATGGGAAAAATGAGACCTTGCCTATGAGTTTATAAGGGTTTGGGCCACTCCATCCATTGCTAATTGGTTTTGGATGTGAACCCCAGATTACTTTATCACATAATGTTGGTGAAAATTGGAAAGATCGAATAGTTCACTGATAAAACTTATTTAAGCTGCCACATATAAAGTACTCAAGTAGATTTTATATTGTTTGAAACATTGATTTTGATTGTAAAGTAACATATGCAGGAATTTTCTGACCGGTGGGAAGTGGACCGCTATCTGAGTGCAAGTGGTTACCTTGGAGATAACACTCACCCATATTTTGTTGCCTTGCCAAAGGATAGGAATACCATTTCAAATGACGAGTTCCGCAAGCAAATATCTCAGGTAGACTCAGAAGTTCTACGACATCTGCGTGAAGGTGTGAAGGGAGGATTTGATGAAGAAAAGTTTAGGCCTTACATTGGTTTTGGCTCTTTGAGAGAATATTTGGAGTCTGAACTACAAAAAAGGTATAAAGAAGCTGCCCCAGCTACTCTTGCTTTGCTTGAAGAGCGCTGCAGTCAAGTCACTACCGAACTAGCCACGATGGATTCAAAAATACAGGCCACCTCTGATGTTTCTCAACTTAGAAGATCTGCAATGTTGTACACAGCTTCTATGAGCAATCATGTGGTGGGTAATCTTAGTCAAAACTTCTAAGATTTAGCAAAAAATCTTAAATTGATTCTTTTACCTGTTTATTACTTTATTTATTTATTTATTTTTTTACATATGAATAAGTTCATGTATTGTTTTGGATAATCCATAATACGTATATGTCAGGGAATTTTATCAAAATTTTCAGTTCAGTTCTGTTGACAAGTATCTTCCTTGGCAATCATTATCTTTGAATTATATTCTAAATTAATCTAATCTCTTTTAAACTTCTAGTTAATTCTAATCTTTATAGGTATAATCTTGTTGAAGTTCCCTGTTATTGATAAATGTTTATTTTGGTTTGTGTTATTGATAAATATTGAAGGGGGCTTTGATTGATGGAGCAGCAGATCCTGCCCCCGAGCAATGGGGAAAAACAACTTTTGATGAGCGGTCAGAAAGTGGTATTGGCGGTTGGCCTGGTGTTACAGCAGATATAAGGCCTCCCAATGCTACTCTTCGACTGTATGGAGGAGCTGCATTTGAAAGGGTGATGCATGAATTCCACTGTGCTGCATATTCAATTGAATGCCCTCCAGTGTCGAGGGAGAAGGTATGCTCTTGCCCCTAAAGCAATTTAGCCTAGAAGTTTTGATTTTGATTATATGTAGACAGGTTAGTTATAAAGTCTTCTTCTAACAGGTAGCAAATATACTGCTTGCCCATGCTAGCAGAGGTGGGGGTAGAGGGGTGACAGAGGCAGCTGCAGAGATTGCACGTGCTGCTGCCCGATCATGGCTTGCTCCTCTTCTTGACACTGCATGTGATCGGCTTTCTTTTGTTTTGGGAAATCTCTTTGAGCTTGCTCTAGAACGGACTCGCTACCGTGATTCAGAAAGTAAGTAGTTATATGTGCTATTAAACTTTTTCTTCCCTTTTTTCCTTTTAATTATTAGTCTTCTTCCGTTTATCAGTGACCCCAAAGAGTTGTGAAAAAGTTGGTACAGTTTTTTGTTTTTTGTTTTTGAACTCTTTTCCTTCTCAGCTTAGGAAGTAAATAGGTTATTTGGAATCTGAAATACACATAAAGGGGATGGTATGCTGTGGAACTAGTTAAGAATGTGTATTCAATTTGCATTGTAATTTGAGCTTCCTGCATATTCATCAATTATGTATTTCTGATATCAAAACTGTGGCCTTTTTGTTCACTGTGTTAGATGGGAGGAAATCAGGAAATATGGATGGGTATGTTGGTTTTCATGCTGCTCTAAGGCAGGCTTACAATCGCTTTGTAAAAGATCTATCTAAACAGTGCAAGCAACTAGTCCGCCACCACCTGGACTCGGTGACAAGTCCATACTCATTGGTTGGTTATGAGAATGATTTCCAAGGAGGCTATGGCTCCAGTGCAACCTCTTTTGTCAGATCTAACCAATCCTCAGTCAATTCATTTTTACTTGAGTTGTCTGACATCACAATGATAGATCAGGAGAATATCCCTCCAGAAAAGAATGCACAGCAAACAACTCCAGGAAAAGGTTCAGAGGCCAGAGATTCTCTTCGAGAATGCCAGATGACTGTGCCTGAGACCCCATCACCTGATCAGCCCTGTGATGGTGCTGCAAAGAAGGATCTTGGAAATGGCATTGATATTGGACCCAGAAAGCGGGTATCAAGAATGGCAGGCAATAACAAATATTTTGACAATGTAAGAGCACAAAATGGGGGTGCTCTTCTCTTTGGAAATGGTGATGATGCTTTAAGATCAGGCTCGCCTTATTCAGAAATCTGTTCATCTGCTGCACAGCATTTTGCACGCATACGTGAAGTTCTTGTTGAGAGAAATGTAGCCTCAGCTCTGAATTCTGGGTTCCTAACCCCTTGGTGAGTTGCATTTTGATACATACCTTTAAGCCCACCTTTTCAGCTTCCTCCCAGTCTTTACTTTCCCTATGTCATAATAAGCAACATATTGAGGTTGTAGCGTGATTTGTTGTTTGCTTTTGCTACATTTATTTTAGTATGAGACCTAGTTAAAATTAAGATTACCAGTAGAGTGAAGTGTTTTGACTTTTGTCTTACTTGGGAAAGCCTCTGAGTTTGATTTCCTTTTTTTTCTGGTTCTTAGAATTTGAAATATTCTTAATTCCACTTGCTGATCTTGAAATTTCCCATTTCATTTAGTTATAGTTCATTTTTGCAAATCAGAAATTGTGGTTTTTGTTGTCTTTGTTTTAATGTTTTTCATAAAAGTGGTTTCCCATAAAAGTGAGAGAAAAAAATCCACTGGTTAAATACTCCAGCATTTCCAGATTCGCTTTGTTTCAATGTTCTTCCTTTTTGTACGAAACTACTAGCATTCTTTTGTTATCGACTTATAGTTTGTCTGCTTTGATATGGCTAGATACTTTAAATTGCTGCAGAGGCCTTTTGTATATACTAGAGACTAGAGAGTAGAGATCAGAGAATTACCCTTGACCTTTCTTATAATCAATTTCACTTATATTTAGGCTTTTAGCTTAGAATTAGGGTCTTACAGAGTGCAGCAAGTAGCCTAGCTCCCAGATCCCTTGTGCCAAATCAAATCAATACCTGCTTTTTCATTGGAATATATTCTTTATTAGTATTACTTTAAAAGGGTTATAATGAGTTGTTACTTCTGTCTTATCCTTTCAGTCGGGATCGGCTTGTTCTGGCACTTGGTTTGGATTTGTTTGCTGTGAATGATGACAAATTCATGGACATGTTTATTGTCCCTGGTGCCATCGATCTACTACAAAACGAGCGGCAGTCACTCCAGAAGCGTCAAAAGACACTCCAGTCTTGCTTGACTGAGTTTAAAACTCTTGCTCGAGCACTTTGATGGTGGAAACAAAGTTTTGGAAAGGTTATCCCCGAGTGTATCGCATCTAGTGATCATTTGAAGTTTTCGCTCAGCTGCCTGGTAGAATCTGTTGTTAATTTCTCGCTACTGCATGAATGATTGAGTTCTCTGTAAGGCCATGTTGTTCACGTAGGTTGTAGGTGGAGAATAGTACTATAGATTCGTGTTTGTATATAAGCAAAGCATTTTGTTGAGTATTCAATGACTACTATTCATTCAGCATTGCCTCATAAAAGCATATCCTAGATTTGCTCTGTAAAGTGTAAACGACTATAGTTGTGGTCCTTGTGAATAGTTGATACCGTGATCCCGTGTAATGATAAAAGTTTGTAGCAACATCGACAATAGGTAAAGAATTATGAGAAAGTCCGTCTCCTAGTAAAGTCGGGACAAAGGAAAACCCAAAATGATATCACATAAGAGTTATGTGGGCTGGGCTGCAAAATGAATGGGTTGGATAAGAATTTCGAAGATGCAAGAACTAGTTGTGTTCCTTTTAATAAGTTGTTATTCACTAAATCACACTAAAAGAAAACCATTATGCAGCTCAAAGTTGGACTTTATAACTTCCATAATACCAATAACTTCTTCATAATACTCGTTAGAGCCCTCGTCTTTACATAGGTCTTTAGCATCTCCACAACAGACGATACTCCAACATACCAACTAAACACTAAATTAACGGGATTGATGAGACTGATAATAGTTTCATATACTCAAACGCGCTACGATTTGTTTTTTGAGTGACTGTAATATAGGCGATTCTCTGAAAGTAAATAATGTTGGAGCTTTTACAACTTGACATAGCTCAAATTCAACTTCGTACTTGTTGGAACTGCTGTTATAAGATGGTTTGAATGTGGGGGATGACTCCAACTGAATGTGGGGGATGACTCCAACTGAGCAGTAGTTGGGTGTTTTTCATTTTTCTAAACAAAAAACAATAATAATTGCACAGTTTGACCCTAAGTCTGAAAAGTAAAGGGCAAGACAGCTACAATAATATGTGGTGGACTGACTGAAAATGGCGACTATTCATGAACCTGTGACATAGGTAGATGATATAACTGGTCCCCGCCTCCAACCCTGCATGTTCCATCCCCAAGCGTCCCTAATCTTAGGGAACCTAGTCCGACATTATAAACTCTACTATTATTACAATAATCAATGGGGTTTAGTTGTAATCCCTCCAATCACTGATCACTACCGCCCACCATTCACTCACAACCTCATTGTAGGTTTTAATGACTGCCCAACATCACCACATTATTGTGAGCTAAAAAATTATCACGTCTTAGTTTTGATGATCAAAGTTAATAGGAATGGGGATGTATGCCTTTCCTTTGAGAAACAATCTACATTTTGAGTCTTCAAGAAAAATGGGAAGAAATTAGAAATTTGACCTAGTTAGCTTTTGGCAATTGGTTTATGGGAAATTAGGTTGTGATCAATGTTATAATATCGTTAGTTAAACAGTTTATTCATTCAGTGACGGAGTTAAGAAATTTTATCTCTAAAAGCAAAATATACATGTTCTTATACTAGTTTATTTTATTTTGTATGATTGTCTTGTCTTAATTTTTTTCAGACTATTTGTCGAACAATTTATTGTAAAACATGTAATACGTTTACTTAAATAGGCAAAATGATAGACAAGAAGCTAGTGGTAGTACCTACAAGTGGTACGTATATATAGTCCTACTCATTATACAATCAAATACGTAGAGGGAGCGGAGACCCTCCCTTAGTACTACTCCAAAGGCGCTAAAGAAACATAGAGTGCACATCAGTGCTTAGCTTCCTAAATACAAGGAATTTATTGTTAAAGACAAAACTAAAACATAGTAAAGAACTAGGGCAACAGCCCTAGCCCAAAATAGTTAGCCCAACAGCGTCCAAGAGAAGTCCACCGCCTGAGCCTATCAAGCTGGCTTGGTCCCGGCCCATCATCTTCTAACACCATGTCGTATGCCACAAGTCCAGCACCTCTGCCTGACCCCCTCTGCCACTACCCGTGACGCCAAGATCTACGCCGCTGCGTCCTCTAGCAACATTGACCCAAATCGCCACGCCGCCACAGCTCTCGCAGTACGAATCCAGGCCTGAATCACGCTGGTGCAACGCCTCACCTTATGGCCTTAAATGACAGTGGAAGGGTATGTAATGATCTATTCTGGCTTGTGATGAATATACTATTTATTTAACAAAAAAAAAAAGGCAAAATGAGAATTTTTTTTGTCTGAAATGTTCCAAAGAAAGAATCCTATAGATAAATCCTGGAAAAAATATATATATATATATATATATATATATATATATAGGCCAGATCTAGAGCGGACGTCAGCACTGTCGCTAAAGTGCTGACGGCGACGCTGCAGCTGCGTTCAGGCACCAACGGTGGCTCGAATCTTGCCAGATGGACGCCAGAGGCATCTCAGACCGCTTCTAGGCAACGATCGAGGTTGAAGGTTCTAGGCAGTGACCTCACCTACAACTTCATGGTTTTGGACAGCGACTGCAAACTGATAGCCAGCGACTCCACCAGTAAGAAGAAGGTTGAGATCAACTCTTGGCCTCCAGCCTCCATCCGGCAAGTCCTGCGGCGCTGTCGCGGCTTGAAAGCTGCTGCTGCGTCGCCGTTCGCACTTTAGCGATAGTGCGGATGTCCGCTCTTGTCACCTATAAATATATATAGGCGATCTAGAGCAGACATCCGCACTATATATATATATATATATATATATATATATATACACACACACAGGGCCCTTCTAGTGAGGGGACCCTTTTTTTGGTACTTTTTAGGGATAGGACATTAAACTTGCTTTTTGATCATATTTTGGCATCTTAACCTTTCAGTTTTTAGGTCCTAATATGTAGATCACCTCTACAAATTTTCAGCCAAATTGATTATCGTTAAATCATTCAAAACGAAGATTTACAATTATATGTATGAACAATTCAAGTTAGACAGATTCGATTTGTCCATTGATTTAATCTAGTTCAATACCTTAACGATCACTGATTTGACTAAAAATTTACATAGGTGATCTACACATTAGGAGCTAAAAACTGAACGGTTGAGATGCCGAAATGTAATCGAAAAGTTGATCTAATGCCCTATCCCTAGAAAAGACAAAAAAAGAGATCCCTTAGTGGAAGGGCACGTGCACACACACACACACACACACACACACACATATAGGGTTTAGGGTGGGGATCTAATGAGGATTTTCTAATCAATGGTTGTGACTGCAGGGGCAGAACTTGGATTTATAAGTTGGGGGGGCCGAGAAGTAAAAAGTAAATTTAACTATATAAAAGAAAAAACAAAATCAACTTACAATACAAACAAAAATTAGTGGTATAAGAGTTGTGCAAGAGCTATTATCATTTACCTAGTTCTGAGCGTGCTAGGTAGACATAAAGATCTTCTCCAAGAGATGGAAACTTCTGCATATCAATAATGTCTTTGGACCAGACCAAACACTCTATGGTATCAACATATGCATAAGCCAGGCAAGAACAATTACTCAGGCACTGTTCAAACAAGATTTGTCACATGTGTGTTCCATGCTCTGATTATGTCTCTGCTAGGGTTTATGTTTTTTAGGGTTTCCGTTCACATCGCTTCACTTTGATCTAATCACTCTTCTATCAAGTATGTCTGCCACACGTTTAATTTACCCATGGTCATTCTTGGATGTGTCTGCTCCACCCAAGAGTTATGAGGTTGTGACTACTTCGCCGGTTATTCCATTAGCTAACCTTCCTTTGCCGGTAATCCATGACTGCATAACAACGGTTACCATTTTAGAGGAGGGGTATCAATATGGTTTAGAGAAGTGCAAATATATGTTGTTAGGGTGTCTTCATTTGTCTGCTAAAGACAAGCCTTATTCTCCCTCTGACTTGTATCTCAAATTAAGATTGGTGTGGGGAGAGATTGGCCGCTAGAGACTCATACCAATAGGAAAGGGATACTTTTCTTTCAGTTTTTCTTCAGATGAAGCTCGTTCGACAGTTTGGGAGAAGGGTGCTATTGGTCTTAGGCCAGGAATGTTTAGGCTTATACGTTGGACTCCAAATTTCTCCTCAGTGCATCAGAAGAACACTAATGCTCAGGTGTAGGTTAATTTCTGGGATCTTGGACTTGAGTTTTGGGAGCCTCTCACCCTATTTGAAATTGCTAATTAATGGCATTGGTGTACCTGTGAAAATTGATCAGAGTTTGGTCTGTGTTTGCAAGGGTTTTGATGGACATTAATCTATCATTTGACCCACCCAGTGAATTGGTTGTTCGTCGCAAGAATGGAGAGACAGTGGTTATTGGAGTTGGTTATGAGCGTCTTCCTCAGTGTGATGCCCCGAAAATTCGTAATTATTTTCTGAGGAATTTCCGGAATCTAATTTATGGTTATGAGATGGTTTCGTGGCTCGTGGATGGAGCGGAATTTTTTTGGACGAATTTTTATTCGAAGATTATGGTTTTAGGGGGGTTGCAAAGGTTGACTTTTTATTCGTTGGGTTTCTCCAAAAACTTCCTTCATGAAAGTCGTAGAGCGCGTCGATACGAGTTCGTAGATATGTGGAACGAGGAAATCGAAGTTTGTATGAGAAAGTTATGGCCATTGGAAGAAGTTTCCATTTTGGTATAAATAGAAGTTTCCCGAGTGGGAAACTTACTATTTTCATTTGGTTTCCTTTTTCGGAAACTCTTCCTCTCTCTTCTCTCTCTCAACTCCTTTAGTGTCGAAATATTTCGACTGACCTGACCCGAAACCGGAAACCCGACCCTGCTTTTCAGGCGAGCTCCAGCGGTCTCTGGCGACGAAACTTTCCAGATCGGTTCGTCGTTGCTGTCTGCTCCTCCCTGTGGTGTCCTCTAGCGGTGATTCGTTGCGGTGATGGCAATAGAAGGCGGCGCAGTTGGTGTTTTCGGACCGGGTCGGAAAATGCAGCTCCGGCTACTTCGTGGCTTCATGCTTCCTTGGTTGAGTTTAGAGGAGGCTCCCTGATCGATCTGTGGTGGTTGTTTGGATTGATTTATGTGGAACTTGGTTCAACTTGGGTTGAACAGTAATCCATGGGTTGTGAGGTAGTTTTCGACCTTTTATGCTTGTTTTCTGACTTCGAGCTTGTTATGAAAATTCACAAGTATGCTTAGATGATCAGTTTTGATGTTGGGAGTTTTGTGAAATATTGGGTTTTGGCCTGTGGTGGTGCGCCACAGCCTGTGGCGGCGTTCTGGT
Source organism: Rosa lucieae (assembly GCA_024704745.1). Taxonomy (NCBI): domain Eukaryota; kingdom Viridiplantae; phylum Streptophyta; class Magnoliopsida; order Rosales; family Rosaceae; genus Rosa; species Rosa lucieae. The sequence continues at coordinate 27,907,163 of CM045496.1, read as the reverse complement.
GGCTTTCCGGCCATGTAAGGAAATTTTTTTGGTATTATATATGTTCTACTCATTGATACGAGCGTTTCGATATATAATATGCAAATTTTGGAGTTCGTATGGATTTGTTATGATTTTTACGGTTTCATACCGGTCAATTTATTCGATCCGTGAGGATTCGAGCTTCCGATCGACTTGTGGTTTTGGCATATCGATCGTAGAAGTATTCCGCAGACATGGGGTGGTCTCAGATGTGGTTTTGCCTCGATTGACATCACTTTGGGGATTTAGTTCAAAACAGGGGTTTCGGACTTAAATCGTTTGCGGATTGTTGCTAAGTTGAAACCGTATGTGATTAGGAACTTGACGAGGTATCCTTTGACGGTTGTTTTTGTGGTGTGGCTGCCTTGTTCGGTATTCAAAACGCAGCCGGAGTTTCGAGGTGAGTAATCTCACGATGTTCATTCACGAACGGGTTTACCATATTGTTTTGAGAGTTATTTAGTTAACTGCAAACTATTGTTGGTATTAGTGACATTCCTGAGTGAATGACCACGCATGTATATATATATTTACATGAAATATGTATATTCTTATGGGTTGATGGGTGATTTATGCAATAGGGATTGATGGGTTTCATTCTATTGCTTGATGCTTGACTTTCGGGAGACAATGTGTTAGGAATTGGGAATTCCTATTGTTTGGGAAGTGTCAAGATTTGTGTGGGTTGGTTAATATTTTGATCTGATGACCTGGGGAGGTATGAGGATCCGGGGTTGCTGGGAGTAATCCGTGTGGTGATTTGTGATGATCTGTGTAGTTATCTGTGTGATGATATGTGTGTTGATGTGTTGTGTGTTTAGGTTGGACTTATGTGTTGTATTGTCCAGATTAGACTAATTTGTTGTTGGTACATCATAGGGGGTAGCGGGGAGCTATCTGATGATCATGAGTACATGTTTTAAAAGAGAGTTTCGGAGATTCTTTCTTTTAAATGTCCTGGGAGGACTTGTGAATCATATTCTATTTGTTAGGTTAACGATAGATATGATTGAGGATGTGTTGATGTGTTGAGTGTCTAGATTAGACTGATTTGTTGTTGGTACATCATGGGGGGTAGCGGGGAGCTATCTGATGCTCATGAGTATGTGTTTTAAAAGAGAGTTTCGGGGATTCTTTCTTTTAAATGTCCTGGGAGGACTTGTGAATCATATTCTATTTGTTAGGTTAACGATAGATATGATTGAGGATGTGTTGATGTGTTGAGTGTCTAGATTAGACTGATTTGTTGTTGGTACATCATGGGGGGTAGCGGGGAGCTATTTGATGCTCATGAGTACGTGTTTTAAAAGAGAGCTTCGGAGATTCTTTCTTTTAAATGTCCGGGGAGGACTTGTGTATCATATTTAATTGTCAGAGTTTCAATTAATATGATTTCCGTCACGGGGTGATTTGAGTTGCTTTCTTTTGGGAAAAGAATGTGTTGTTTTGGGAAAACAGGGTGTGTGTCCCTTTTTACGAGTTGATGGGTTTCCTCGTTGGGCGAGTTGTGCATGTGTGGTTTTGAGTTACTCATACGGGCTTGCAAAAGCTTACCGGGTTTGTTGTGTGGCAACCCGGTGCACTATTCAAACGGTGTAAGGGTTATTGTTGCAGGTCAGGATAATCGTGACTGATGATGAGGTAGCGTGCTTGCAGCTTCACGGTAGGAAGCCATTCATGTGACTTTAACGTTATTTAGACTTCCGCTTGTAGTGAGCTCTGAGGAACATTTACGTTTTATTTTGTTGTGGCAATTTAATTCGTAAGCTGTTGTATTACATAACTTTGTGGAGGGCGAGTATATGTTATTATTGTGGGTCAGGGCATCAATGTGTACTTGAGTTAAAAGGGAAAAGTTTCTAGATATTTTGTATTGATGGCTGAACGATCGCACATATATAAGTATGAGATTATATATCAATTTTTAATTTTGTAAAAAAATCAGGGGCGTGACACTCGGCTCTGCTCACATTGTGGAAACGTTGGGCATAATGTGACAACATGTAAGCTTGTACAAAAACCTGCAACTTCAGGGCAAGTAGAGGAAGAGCTAGAGTGTGGTCGTTCTCGTAAGCCTAGAAGGCGTCGTTGGAAAACGAAACAGCTCTATGTGCCTATGGTTACTGATCAGGTTGATAAGGGAAAGAAGGTTGTTGTTGAGCCAACTCCAAATGCTTCTAAGGATGATGGGGAGGGCCGTTCTTTTGCTAGTCGCTCTCCTCCTCATAATGATAAGATTCATGAGCCTCTAGGGACACACATTGGTGTGGTTTCTACCCAACATGAGGTTTCATTGGTTAAGCAAGCAGTAGTGGTGAATGTTGAGGTTCCAGTAACTAAGAATGCTAATGTTTCATTTAGGGAGCAAGAAGCGGTTGCTGATGTGAATGTTCAAGATGCTACTGTGCCTGTTCAACATGCTATTGTGACTGTTCATGATGTTCTTTCTTTAGAGGATAATAATGTTATTGCTTTAGAGAAAATGCAATCTTCTTAACACGGTGTCAATGCTACTAATACTGATGATGTGGTTGGAAACACCAGTGATGATGGAACTGAGGTTTTAGAGAGTGAGGTTGAGTGTTCTCCAGCTTCCTCTAGAGATGTTGGCACTCGTAATTGGTATGATGTTACTAAGGGAGAGGTGGTTGTCCCAGAATTTACTGACGTTGTCTCTAAAACTCGTCATCAGTCTATGAGGAAAGCAGTGAATGCAGAGAGCCAAGAGGCTTATCTACGCCGTAAGTTATGGGAGGATATCACTGATGTTAAAGGCCGTTTTGTATCTAGTCCATGGATAGTTTTTGGTGATTTTAATGCAATTCTTGGTGCTCATGAGAAAAAAGGAGGATCCCCTATTTGTAGGCGGTCATGTGAAGAATTTCAGGCGTTGTCAGATGTGTGTGAACTTGTACATGTTGATACTAAAGGTGCAGAATTTACATGGGTGCGCCGTCGAGGCCTTCGTGGAAATGTTGAGTTACGTCTGGATAGATGTCTTGCTAATTTGGAGTAGCTGGATACATAGGATCAATTTGATTGTTGTACTCTTCCTAGAGTTTGCTCTGATCATAACCCATTGCTCATGTCATTTTCTAAATTTTCAGGGCCTCACTGTAGCCTTTTCAGGTTCAGGAAAATGTGGTTGGAATATGATAATTTCAGGGAGGTTCAGTGGAGGTACATTTATTGGGTGCAACTATGATCCTCTGGGTAACTATGTTGGGCAAAAACCTTACTAAGCAATTTTGAGAAGCACACATTATTTTACTAAGCATGTAACTTCGATCAAGTAGAATGTTATCTTAATCACGTATTTGTTTAAGTATATTGGTATTGAGAGAGATTGATGAGAGAAGTGTATTTCATTATAGAGAATAGGAGCCCTATATATAGGGATTACAAAGTGCATAATCTAAGAGTACAAGGATTCCTTATCTAACTTGGAGTAGGAAACCTCTCCTATTACAGCTATAGAACTTATCCTAGTTTGACTAGGCACACTAAGTGTCAATATCCTTCAACACTCCCCCTTGTGCCGCTCAAACTTGGTGGTGACGCTTCATCCGTTGCCTCGTTAAAAACCTTGCTCAAGTGAAAAACCCTGTGGGATAAAAATGAACTCGAGGAGGAGAAAAAAGTGCAACACGTCCTTGATCCTTCGAGACTGAGTAACTCCCCCTGATGTCGAAATCTCCCCCTGATTGCTACAATCATGGGAGTTCGGATAACCTTCTTAATCCGATACTCTTCACATGTTTCTCGAAGGTGGATTTAGGTAACGACTTAGTGAATAAGTCCGCTACATTATCCTCTGATCGGATTTGATTCACTTCAATCTTTAGAAGTGATTGTTGTTGCTGATTATAAAAGAACTTAGGCGATATATGCTTGGTGTTGTCGCCCTTGATGAAACCTAACTTCATTTGTTCAATACAAGCTGCATTATCCTCATAAATGCATGTAGGTTCATCTGTGGTAGACTTCAAACCACAACTTCCTTGAATGTGTCGAATTACAGACTTAGCCATACACATTCACGTACAGCTTCATGTAGAGCAATAATCTCTGCATGATTTGAGGAAGTAGCAACAAGGGTCTGTTTCGTAGACCTCCAAGATATCGCAGTGCTTCCCATGGTAAAGACATAACCTGTTTGGGAGCGACCTTTGTGAGGGTCAGAGAGGTACCCTGCATCAGCAAAACCCATCAAGACATCATTGTCGTTTTGATGGAGGGGGGATAGGGTGAGGCCGGCCACCCTTGATGGTGGTGGCGGCGTTGGCAGCAACATGGCCGGCCACTATGTTGTGGTGGACGGCGGCTTCATGCCTAATGGGGTCCGATCCCATTCTTCCGTCATTCCTTTTCTCTCTGTAGGGATAAAATAGGCCCATATCAATCGTACCTCCTGGGTATCGAAAGATTGTCTTTTCACCAATCCAATGGCGGCGTGTTGGCGCAGAGCTATGTCGAGCTAACAAGTTCACTGCGAATGAGATATCCGGTCTTGTGCATTGAGCTAAGTACAATAATGCGCCTATTGCACTTAAATAGGGCACTTCGGCCTCTAAGGGTTCTTCGTCCTCATCCCTTGGACGAAACGGATCTTTTCCGGGCTCAAGACTACGGCCGATCATGGGAGTACTCGCAGGCTTTGCTTTATCTTCATTAAAGCGCCTTAGAATTTTCTGAGTATATGCAGACTGATGGATCAAAATCCCATCACTACGGTGCTCGAGTTCTAAACCGAGACAAAACCGTGTTTTCCCAAGATCTTTCATCTCAAATTCGGATTTCAAGTAATTAGCAGTTTCCTTTAACTCATCTAGAGTTCCAATTAGGTTCATGTCATCGACATAAACTGCTACGATTGCAAATCCGGAACTTGTTCTTTTAATGAACACGCATGGGCATATTTCATTGTTAATATATCCCTTCCCAATCAAGTAGTCACTTAGACGGTTATACCACATCCGTCCAGATTGTTTTAATCCATATAGTGAGCGTTTTAATCTTATTGAAAACGCGCTCCGTGGTTTAGAGCCACTTGATTTGGGTAATTGAAGTCCATCTGGAACCTTCATATATATCTCTGAATCTAGATCCCCATAGAGATATGCTGTAACCACATCCATAAGCTGCATGTCAAGTTTTTCGGAAACTACCAAACTGACAAGGTAGCGGAACGTTATAACGTCCATTACGGGAGAATATGTCTCCTCGTAGTCGATTCCAGGGCGTTGTGAGAAACCTTGCGCCACAAGGCGGGCTTTATATCTTACCACCTCATTTTTCTATTACGCTTTCTAACAAAGACCCATTTATGGCCAACAGGCTTTACACTTGGGGGTGTCTGCGTTACAGGCCCAAATACCTGTCTCTTTGTTAGTGAATCCAATTCAACCTGGATCGCATCTTTCCATTTAGGCCAATCTGCTCTTCGTTGACATTCTTCAACAGAGCGAGGTTCGATATCATCATATTCTATAATCCCTTTCGCAATATGATATGCAAATGCATCATCAATTGCCATAGAATTTCTATCCATCATCTCATGTACACTAGTGTAATTTATGGAGATCTCTCTATTCTCTGGAGTTGGTTCTGACATTGGAGCGTCCCCCAATGATGTCTCTTGGACATAACCATAATCCGGAATATTCTCATGAGATGGATTATTTATATCGATGATTAATGGATTATTCTGTGCCAAACTCGCTTTCTTTCTTGGGCGAGAATCCATCGAACCTATGGGCCTCCCGCGCTTCCTGGCAGGAGCCGTGGGCCTAGCCATAACGTCACCATCATTGAGAGATGGGACGTTGGCGCCATGCTCATGCATTCTTGAGTTGGCGTCATGTCCTCTACTTTTAGGGACATCAATCCTTGCAGGCACGTTTGCAGCAGGTATGTGTGATCTCGTCACTTTAGCGATATCAGAAAACGCATCAGGCATCGATTCTGCTACGTTCTGAAGATCGAGAATTCTCCGCACTTCAATTTCGGACTGTGCGGTTCGGGGATCAAGATGAGACAGAGTGGGGACAGACCACGACAATTCCGGTCGTTCCTGTTGAACATTGATGTTCTTATCTCCCCCTAACGATGGGAAGACTGTCTCATCGAAGTGACAATCCGCAAATCTTGCGGTAAAGAGATCGCCTGTCAAGGGTTCTATGTAGCGGATAATCGTTGGAGAATCATAACCAACGTAAACGCCTAATCGTCGTTGAGGACCCATTTTGGTGCGCTGTGGAGGCGCAATTGGCACATAAACTGCGCACCCAAATATGCGTAAGTGTGAGACATTGGGCTCATACCCAGTCACCATCTGGGACGCAGAAAAGGGTTGAGTGGCAGTAGGCCTCAGACGAATAAGCACAGCTGCATGCAATATTGCATAGCCCCAAGCAGAAATAGGGAGATTGGTGCGCATCACCAATGCTCGAGCAACCATTTGTAGTCGTTTAATGGTGGCTTCTGCGAGACCATTTTGGGTGTGAACATGAGGAACAAGATGTTCAACATCAATCCCAATGGACATGCAATAATCATCAAAAGTCTTTGATGTAAACTCTCCAGCATTGTCTAATCTGATAGACTTAATAGGATGATCAGGGTGGTGAGCCCTTAACTTAATTATTTGTGCTAGGAGTTTAGCAAATGCAGCGTTCCTTGTGGACAATAGCATGACATGTGACCAGCGTGTCGATGCATCAACCAATACCATAAAATATCGAAATGGTCCGCATGATGGTTGAATAGGTCCATAAATATCACCTTGGATTCTTTGCAAGAATGGTATATTTTCTTTGGTGTCCTTTGCATAGGATGGTCTCGATCCTAACTTTGCTAAAGAGCAGGCTTTGCAGAACGAATAATGGGCTTTAGAAATAACCAATGAGGATTTTGGTTGAGCCATGAAGTCACATTTGACTTTAGAAGCAGAAATTGGAGTCAGGGGAGCAGAGGTGGCGTCAAAGCCACCCTGGAGCCGCAGGGGGATGGCGGCGCCGGCTAGTGGTGGCCGGACTTGAAGGGGGAAGGCGCCGTGAGGCGCAGGTGCTCCTCCTTGATCCAAATTTCGAGTTTTACTTCCTTTCGTTCTGAAAAAGGGATGTCCGTGTGAAGTCTTTAATATACGGATCATCATGTCACGACCTGGGTGTCCCAAACGGTCGTGCCAAAGCCTATATGTGTCCGGATCCCATAAATCATCTCTCATAACATGATTGGATTCAATTACTCGAATAGTGGTTGCATACAACCCACTAGAGCGACACATAAGTTTCTCTAATACTCGTTTATGTCCGTAGTCATTAGAGGTGATGCAAAGGAACTCTTGTCCATTCTCACAATGCGTTTCCACATGAAAACCATTGGCACTTACATCTTGTAAGTAATAAAGTTCAAAAAAAATATGTCCATGACATGAGATAAAATCAATCAATACTTTATTAATAATAGCCAATGATTACATCAAAGTTTCTTGACCAAAATCTAATCCAACATAAAAATCAAACCGTAGACAAATCGTAGTCACTCAATCCGTTCGGTAATTTCAATTTGGTTGTGACCAGGTAAGGTAAGGCGAGATTTTGGTGGAGCGTTGCTCACTTTTAAAACCGTTCTCTCAGATCAAACCTTGCCTAGACATCACAATTACTCTTGAGTACGCCTAGAGGGAAATAGTTAATACAATAAGTCATATTATTGATTTAAGGCATATTTGCCATTACATGATTCTTGGAAATATAAAAATCTGCGGCATTTTGTCTTCATCGCCAGATTTAAAGTCTTTGTGAACTCGATGTCTTGATCACCATGATGCGACTACCTTCGTAGGTACATTGCAAATTCAGGTCCATTGATCAGACGTTCCATATCAGAAATAGACACCATAAAGAGGATTCTCCCTTGATTGAGGCGCATTGGCGCAATATGCATAGTCCCTAGGACTGGTGGCGTTGGAAAGTGGTGCCCATGGCCAAAGTTGGCTCCATGGTTTCCAACCCTATTTCCCTCAAAATCACGCCTCCTACGGTCGTGAGATTGTCGCCTTGAGCGATTACCTTCTTGAGCATTTCGATCGTATGGATCATGACGTCTATGGCGACTTTCTCTAGCCATAGGATGATGCTCTTGATAGCTATCTTGAAGCCTATCAAATCTTCTTTTCACAAGTTCATTGCCATGTCTTTCAGTAGTGGCCATAGCTTCAATAAGCTGTTGAAAACTTGTGATCCGTCTTGCATTTACATGAGTCCGGAATAAGTCAGAGGACCTCATAGCACAGACGGGGAAGGTATTGAGGGTTTTCTAATCAACTGGTCTTCTGTGATCATCTTTCCACAGAGACGCATCATTACTCTGATGCGGAGGGCTTCCGAATAAAATAGCATGACCGTGTCAAATTCAGAGAAGCGAAGATCTTTCCATTCTGCTTCTGTATTCGGAAGTATGGAGTCACGAACATTGCCATATAGTTCGCGAAGCGCATGCCAAAGCTTTATGGCGCTATCCTCATTTATGAACTCAAACTGTAGGTCACTATCCATGTGACGTTTATGAAGGCAAGTGCCTTGGAATTATCTTTCTCAGTTTGAGGGTCTGGAGCTGTTTCTATAGGACAAAGCTCTTGGATAGTATGCAATAAATCACGGGCAATAAGGTGGATCTCGATATCAATGACCCAAATTAAGTACCTTTTGCCTGCATAATCCAATGGAACAAAATCGAGTTTGTTCATGTTTGACATCCTGAAAGATGAAACAAGAACAAGTTAGTTTCGGAGTCAATGCTTCCACGAAAACTAATATAAATAAGATTTCCGAGCTATGCTACCAAGAAATCGATTTCCAAGAATAATTGGATTAGACCGAAACAATGATGTTTATAAGGTCATAAATCGATGCTTGCGGACGCTCTTAGTCCGAAGTCTTACGAACGCTCTTAGTTCGTTAATTGCGTGAATCCCCACGATTCCGCTTTTCAATGATCGAACCCACGTTATAAGAAAGGTGGGATGTAGAAGAAGGGAGGTTTTCAAGTCCCCGAGAAAAGAAGAAGAAATATAAATTCCGAATTATAGGAACTTCAAAACTTACTCTTTTGAATACTTACTTGGTAAAAATTCGGAGCAGATTCTGTTCTGAACAGCTTGTACCTCGATTGGTGTACAGATCTCAATATGACTCCGATAAGGCTGAAATTCGGAGGTTAGATGGAAGAGACAGAGACGAACAACTTTGATGAAGAAAGTTTTTCGATCTGAGCTTCCGAACTAGACGTTTAGAGGCTTGCAAGAAGACGGATGTGCACAGGAACGGGAAAAAGATGCAGTGGGTGTGCGTTGGCTTGTTTGCGCAGCAGGGATGCTTCGGTGGCAGCAGGCTGGAACGCAGGGCTGCAGGAAGGGGGCAGCAGGGGCTGCTGTGCAAGGTTGCAAGCACACGGGCGCTCGGGCTGCAGCGAAGGCTCGGCTAGCTCGGGCTAGGGGCTGCTTTGTGAATGAGTTTTGGTTTTCTGTTTTGTGGTTAGAGTCGTGCTGATAACGTGTTTAAGTATATTGGTATTGAGAGAGATTGATGAGAGAAGTGTATTTCATTATAGAGAATAGGAGCCCTATATATAGGGATTACAAAGTGCATAATCTAAGAGTACAAGGATTCCTTATCTAACTTGGAGTAGGAAACCTCTCCTATTACAGCTATAGAACTTATCCTAGTTTGACTAGGCACACTAAGTGTCAATATCCTTCAACAGTATTGGAATAAATTCTTATGTACGTTTTGATGCATAAGCTATAAGCCTTCTATATAATGATCATGGATTATCAAGTGTCAAAAAAAGAAAAAAACTATATAGATGATAGCAATTGAGTACCTATTATATTTTTGGTGCAAAGTACTATAATTAATAGAAAATTACATATAAGTGTCATTTTGAAACTTTAATTATCAATAGAGCCACTAAATTTTTTTTGTCTAGATAAGGCCACTTTAAAGCTAAAAATGTGATGACTTTTTTGTGCTATGACTATTATGCCCCTCTAGAATTATATAGAAGAAAATTCTAATCCGGTTAAATTTTGAAACCAGATCTCGTTGCTCTCTCTCTCTCTCTCCGGCGAATCAACATGAACAATCTCCTCTCTCTCTCTCTCGCCGGCGAAATCAACACGAACAATCTTTTCATATACCGATTTTCAGACATCAGGATCTGAAAGACTGATTCGAATATCATTAGAAAGGTCAATTTCTCAGCCGAAACTCTTCCTTCAACGAATCGTTTTCTTCAGCAGCGAAATATGCCGCCGGCTGGAGTCGAGATTAAGGTAGATTCGACGGCGAGTCTTTGACGAAGATTCCGATTGCTGGTGAGTGTTCATTTTGAGCTAAAAGTCTTTGATTCTTTTAGGGCTGTGATATCAATTGAGTGTGATTTTGATTTTAATTGAGTGTTATTTTCAGGTAAGCTAGAGTACAGAAGAACAAATCGCTAAAGGCCAAGAAATTTAAGAGCTATTTAGAGCGGTTGTTGGATCACAAGGGGATGGAGGAGCACGAAGGGATGGCGGTAAGGGATTTTTTCTATTTTGATTGATTTCTTTGAGGGTTGGTGTTTGTTTAGAGCAGCACAGCTGCGATTGTGTGTAGACGGCGGTGTGAATCAGGTTTATGATGACATACCTCAGCTATTGTCTCATTAAGACGCATCAGATGTTCGCAAAAGATTCTCTATTTTCTGTTTGATTGGTTTTGAATCTAGTCATGTTTGTTTACTCAATTTTTGGTAGTTTAGAATTGAGCTATTGAAATCTTCTTGGAATTGCTTATTGATCATTGTGCACCGGAAACACTAAATTCGGCTTTGCTATTGTTTATTTGTTTGTTTAATTATATATTGCAGTTAATCTACAACTTTCTGGCTTTAAAAAACATGAGATGCTTTGATTTGATATTAGGTGCTGATAACTATGATAGGTATAAGGTTGACTTTATTAAAGAGTGCCAAGGATTCAATCAGAAAGGAAGTCTTGGAGTTTCATGGTATAGTAGCTTTGTACATGTTTTATAGTAGGTTTCTGTACCTGTGTAAGTAGCTTTTTATTACTGATCCAGTAGCTTTGTATGTGCGTTATAGTAACATTCTGTATTTATAACAGTAGTTTTTTAGATTGCTTCTTTTTTTATTTTTTTTATCTAGTTGATAGAGAGTGCCACGTTTGCGGCGCAGCAGTACATTGTTGTTTTTAGTTTTTATTTCAAATACTAATATTGTGTTGTATTTTTGTTCCTGCAGAGTTTTTCCCCTTTGCATTTGTAGTAGTAGATTTCAAAAATCATGTGAATTTGGATATTGAAGCCTCCATTGGCCAAGAGTTCATTTGGTCAACCAAGAAATGTTGAAATGAAGGCTCGTGCTGAAGGTGGCAAATGATGCATATGGGTTTAGAGCATCACCATTGAAAAATGACAGTAGCATTATAACATTGACAATAGTTTTATACAACTATTGTAATAGATTTTCACAACTATGATAGTAGATTTTTATATAGTTATATGATTGTTGAACCCTTCATACGTTTTGTAACATTGAATATGTTTTCTTTTCTCGATTCCACTAGCATTTTTTTTTTTTTTGAGAATAACTCTTACTATGGAAGTAGCTTTTACTTTCATAGCTTCGTTAGACTTTGAGAATAGCTTTCTCAGTCTATGAGAGTGGCTTTTTTTCTACTTGGTAGTAGTTTTTGGTTTTTGTGAGAGTATGTCTTGGTGTTGGTTAGTGTAGTTTTTGTTTTGCTTGATAGTAGTTTTTTGTGATGGTGAGAGTAGCTTTTGTTACTGATGATGGTGACACTAGTCATTTGTTGCTGGTGAGAGTATCTTTTTTTGTTGGTGACAATAGATTTTGTTAATGGTGTTAGTAGCTTTTGATTTTTGGAAGCGTATCTTTTATTGGTGACAATAGCTTTTGTTGATGGTGATAGTAGCTTTTGTGACTTAGCCAAAAATCTCACCAGTGTAGCTTTTGTTGCTAGTGTCAGTAGCTTTTATTGTTAGTGATAGTAGCTTTTGTGACTTCGCCAAAAATCTCACTAGTGTAGCTTTTGTTGCTAGTGTCAGTAGCTTTTATTGTTAGTGATAGTAGTTTTTGTGACCTTGCCGGAGATTGCCAGAAATTTCATCAGAGTAGCTTTTGTTGCTAGTGATAGTAGTTTTTTGTGTCAGTGATAGTAGCTTTTGTAGTCGCCGCAGGTTGGCCGGAGACCCGCCGAAGTTGGCAGGAGGTCGGCCAGAGTTGACCGGAGACCTCACCGGAGAGGAGAGAGAGAATGGTTGTTGACTTTTTACTCTAGTGTTAGTTTTTATATCCAAAATATAAGACCATTTTTAATCTAGTGGCCTTATGAGGGAAAAAATTAGTTGGTGGCCTTATGGCTAAAAAAACATTTAAAGATGCACTTATATGTAATTAACTCTATAATTAATTGGCAATAGGGTGCGGCTATTGCCACCCTACCAAATGCTTAGTTCACTCTACAAATTTTTTTAAAACTAAATATTCCAATACTAACCCCAAAATTAATTTTTTTTTAGAAAAGATAAAAAAAATTAAGATCTATGCGACCACAACTGCATAAATACTATGTATCTCTAAAATCAAATTTGAATTTCTTTCCACCAGATACTGAGAGAGCCTTGACTTAGGGGGGTGTATTTAATTCAGATTTTAAAAGATTTTGTTTGAGGTTTTATTATCCATGGATTTACTTAATCCACAGATTGTTTAAATTCTATATGGACTCTGATTAATTCTAATGGATTGATTTACTGATATTTGTTTAGATTTTACAAGTCCTTATGATGTTTTTGGTAGGTTTTTTTCTTCTTCTTCTTCTTTAAAAGCAATGGATGTATGATCCAACTATAATGCTATATCAGTGACAAAAAAGTGTGTGTGTGTGTGTGTGTGTGTGTGTGTATGGTAATCTACCCATTCTTTATGTTGTGTATAATGATATATGAATAATAAGAGAAAACTAATTAACCAAAATGTTACACAAAAAATAAAGTAGTAAGCTAATGACATAATTTATTTCATATCTAATTTACAAAAGAAACATGTGTGTATGTAACGGCCTATTCTAGCTTTAGATTATATATATATATATATATATATATATATCTCGGCACCCGGCTTCCGGTTTGATTAAAAAAAAAAACATGTGTGTATGTATCATCTTAACAATACCATTAAAAGTACGCTTAATTAGCTAGAAGGATATTAAAGCTTTCAGAGTTATAGTGATAAAAGTAAAAAAATTATTAAATGAGAGCAGAGGCAGAGGAGGATAGTGGGAAGATAGGTCTAAAACAAAATGGATGAGTGTCACCTATTGAGAGTTGTTTTTTTTTTTTTAAATTTGGTGAAGAGCTTCTTCATTTTTTGAGTGAGAAAGAATCCATCAAAATCTATTGAGAAGTTGTTGGATTGTTTTTGAGTTTTGATATGTATAAAAAGTACTTTAAAATCCTCCAAAATCCAGTATTTAATGAAACCCTTAAAAATCCATATATTTTTGAATATCTGCAGATTTGAATGGATAATTTTAAATCTTAATTGAATACATCAAGATTTTAAAGGATTGTTTAAAATCTCAACTGAATACCCATAAACTTTAAAAATACAAAAAAATCTTGCAGACTCTTAAATGAATACACCCCCGTTAGTCTCTTGTACATCTCAATTAAGTGTCCAACCAGTGCGTAAAAGAAATAGAGAAAGAAAAGAACTAAGATAGTTGAGAATTGCTTCAATCTTCAATGGAATGGTCGAACAGTGCAGTGGGATTGTTCTACATATTTTTGTTTTTTTTGTCTTTAGGATCTATGGCTTCTAACGTATAGTCCTTCATATATATATATATATATATATATATATATAATAAAGAAGGAAGGTTCGAGGAAAATATATGATCATTTGAGAAGGATGGAGGTCTGCATGCAATATATAGATGATGGTTTGTTTTTATTTATTTTTGAATTTATCTCTTTAATTATTCTTCTTTTTATATTTTTAGGTTTAAGGAAAAAAAAATCAGTTTTTCTAACTTTTAAGGGCATAATTGAAATTTTAAGGGTCAAAAGTAAAATGTAGGGTGAACTGAGCATTTGGTAGGGTGACAATAGCTGCACCCTTGGCAAAACTAGGAAGTTTTTATATATAAACGTTTTCATCTACAAATTTTTTTTATTGAAGACGAGAAATGCATAAAGAAAATATCAATTACATCTTAATCATAAAATAATTGAAGAAAATAACCATAAATGATCATGTGATTCATTTCTTTGTGAACCAGGCTGAGAACTAAGAGCAGGAGAGAGGAGAGGGGGGGGTCCAATCAATTGAGTTTGGTTAGTTTACCATTTAAATGTCAATTATATGCTACTTAAGAAGAGAAGTCCTGAAACTATTGGGGGTCTGAACCCTCCTAGACCTTCATACAGTTCCGCCACTAGTTGTGGGACTCACTTTTTTTTTTCTTTTTTTTTTAATCACATTTTAGCAAGTTAATCGTTAGATTTTTCAATATTCATTTTTTTTTTTTTGAATAGGATTTGATTTTATTAGATATCAAAGACATGAAAACAGGACAGAGTCTAACATACACTTACATAAGAATCCGATGAACCGGATAAACCTATCTAAGCCGATACTAAACTCATTAAAGTTTAAAGGGACGCTCGCGGGAAAGTAAGCCTAAAACGAGTAAGAACAAACTCGCTATTCTAAGGAAAAATCATTCATCTAGTCTAATTTGTCAGCACGCTATTGTGGTACAAATAACAACTAGAAACGTCTTAGAACAACACATAGAAATCACTCCAACTCTAGAAGGCTTGTAACCAGATGTCTAATAGCAAAGACTTAAGAAAATACTAGCTCCTCCCCCTTAGGGTTGGAGCCAGCACCATCCTCAGCCTCTTCAGGAGTTAACAACCTCGGCAACAAGTTGGTCTTGCTTTTCTTGTCCAAAGTAATTGTAGCAGACTCAACCAGCCCAACCTTGAGCACAAGACTTGGCTCGAAAGCCCAACCATCCCTTAGTCCAAATTTGAGCCCAAACCAAATGACCCAATCCCAATGCTCAGACCTGCTCAAGTGAGCCCGAGAGAGAGATCCAGGCCCAAATCTAGATAATGACACTGGCCTGAACACCATGTCGCCACCATCCTGAAGTCGTCGCCGCCGTCTACCAGTCTGGGGGTCGTCCAACCCAGACATCCATCCTCAGAAACGGCACTGCACTACTGCACCAGCAGATCGGTAGAAATCATGCTGATCGTCAACCCGCCGCGACCTTGACTTCGCCCAATCTGTATGAGAATCTGACCTGCTAAATCCTGCCAACACGCATCCAATGCCGCTGTGGTCAGCTTTCCACACAGCCTCTGGTCACACTGGAATCAGCCCGATATACCTAGTCGTCTGCTTCCCAAGAAACCGTCAATCTGCCTCGATCAAAGCCCAGCCACCAAGATCCCAGAATAGTCTGATCTGTCCAACCCCCTACCACCACCAAATAGACCCTGAGATCTACAACGCACGACCTACGACGCGGGCTCGCCGTTGAAGACTACCGCACCGCCGCCACACTCTGCTTAGAAAACCCTAGGGCTCTGCTCACCGTTCTTCTTTTTACCTCCAATATCTCATGGAAAAAATGGTCTTCTTTTTTACTTTGGCTTAGGCATAAAGTATATTGAATATATTTCGTGTTTTCTTGGGCATGAGTCTAGAAATTTTATTAATGATTTTTTCGATATTCATGAGTAGATTATTTATGTAAATTTTCAACCAAATTGATAATCATTAATATATTTATAATCGTTATTTATCATTTATGAACATGAAAAGTTCAAGTTTGGTATTTTTGATTCGTCCAATTATTTGAACGAGTTTGGTACCTTAAAAGATTAGCAATTTGGAAAAAAAATTTCAGAATTGATCTACTCATGCATACCTAAACATCTAACGATTGATTTGTTAAAATGTAATCGAAAAATGGGTCTTACAACAGTCCTCATCATTTTAAAGGTCCTCATTAAATTCTCTCTCTCTCTCTCTCTCTCTCTCTCTCTCTCTCTCTCTCTCTCTCTCTCTCTCTCTCTCTCTCTCTATATATATATATATATATATATATATATATATTTCCATCTTAGGATACTAGTGAGATTTGGACATTTGACCTCTACGATATCGGTTATTCCAAATAACCAATAAGCCACACATCCCCGATTTCTTGGATAATTTCAGCAACAGCTCACTAGCATAATAAGAGAAGACTTGTGAGAAAATAAAACCTCAATTTTTGTCCTTTTGAGTCATTTACCTTCTAGATTTTTTAACTGCTAATTCAAACATGATTTTTACCTGCTAGATTTTCTAACTGCTAATTCAAACATGACTTTTACCTGCTAGATTTTTTTAACTGGCATTGTAAAAATGAACAAGGTGCTGATATTTTATATAAAAATGAAGAAGATATTTATACGTTTGGTTCGGTGGAAATTTTGTTTCTAGTGTACGTACACCTCAAGCATTTTCGTCCTAGCTTTGACTAGGTAAAAAGACTCTCAAGAGCAAGACAAATAAAAGTTGCTATAGTCAGCAAAAAAACAATTAGTGAAAATGACATATATTTCTATCATACATTTGTATTTCAAAGCATTTTTGGTCCAAGTTTTGACTTGGTTCATATGAGAGTGACCTTTGATCAATTTTATCAGCAAAAAGAATTAGGAAGCTATTATATTCCAGAAATAGGACGAGCTGCATTTTCTTTAGATGATTCACCTCTACAAGGGTTGGTCAAATTGCTTGCATGGGATTGAAAAAAAATATTCAATTTGAGTTATTAACTTTTTCTTTGTACTTTGAGGAGTACCTCTTTCTCATCATGTTTATCATGGGATGACCTCAATGGCTCTTGGTGATGTACGTGTTGAGAGGGATGGCAATTAATGGGGCAAGTTAGGGATGAGAATCACAGTACCATTCTTATTTCTAGAGTCATTTTCCACCTTTATTTCTGTCCCAACCCCCAATAAAATATATCGGGAATTCTTCATCCCCATCCCCACTGGAAATTAGGCCTCTAAATCCTCCTCATTCTCCAATAAGAATTTAACATATAAATTTTTTTTTTCTCACACTGCCTTTTTCAATATCAAAATTCACAACAAACAAAACCAATGCATGATTAGATTCATAACCCAAAGAACAATTCATTATCCCAATATTAGTAAACAACAAAAAATATCGATTAATATATATATATTTCTTTTGTAGAGGCGTCTCCAAGCGACCTTGGTTTCGAAACCCAGGTTCCGACTGGCAGCGGTGCTCTTCCCTCAGGCAAGGCCATGTCCATGGAGCGACGAGGTAAGGCGGCGGCGCAGGACGAGCTCTAGCATTGATCATGAGTTGTGTTGATCTGGATTAGAGACCTCTCTGACCGTTCTTTTCTGGGTTCGAGGGTTCGATCCAGTCTTTGATTAGTGGCTCTAATCGCGACGTTTGACGATGGGTTTGCTCGAGTGCATCCTATTTCAGGTGGTTGCTCGGGTGGTGTGTTCAGCGGCAATGGATTGGCTCCAGTTGCTTCGATTTGGGCTCCATCTGGGTTTGAGGATTAGGTTCTGATTCGATCAAGGGTGGTGGTTTGAGGCTGCGGATCAATCTTCGGCCGGTGCTGAATCAGACGTCTGTGGGAAAGTTGGATGGTGTGGGCAGGAAGGCCACCAAAATTGCTAGCTGTGGTAGAGGCGGAGTGGCAAAAGAGGATATGGGCTTCTGCTAGGTTCGACTGGCCTTGGGCCTGGGATTGTGGGCTTAGCTTCAAGGCTGGTTTGGTTGGGCCTGCTCTTTAGGCTGTTTAGGAGGGTGCTTGGACACCCTTATTCATCACTTAATGATGAGGGTGGGCTTGACCCAAGAGCTAGACCTTTTTGGATTTTTTAGGCCGATTCATGGTCCACGTCCAATCATTTCAAGTCATGGCTTCTACTGGAGTTGGTAAGTACCTGAAACAAGATTGGCTTTCAAGCGACTTATGCGTAAGGAATTGCTCCTATTTGTTGGATAGGAAGTGGCTTTCTATTGGTACCACAATTGCGTGTCTGGCTAATGGGGAGCTAGAAAATGATTTTGCCCTAAAAGACATGGAGTTTCTTTTCTTATAAGATAGCTTATTAAAGCGTGCTCATCATAGTATTGTACGGAGTTCGGTTTGCTTAGAATAGGGTTTTCGGTTGTTTGCTAGCTATCTTGTTGTAAGTGTAGCTTCACTCTAACTTTTCGCTGTTGCTAGCTATTGATTTCAATGACATCAATTTCTATTTCAAAAAAAAAAAATCTCGATTAAAAAGAAAAAAATACTAAAACAATAAATAAAAATCTCCACAATTAGCCTCTAAATGGAAAACAAAAAAAAATGTTAACAAAAGACTTGGATATAATGCTCCACAATAAGAATTCAGATTGTTATAATATTTGCCAATGCCATTATCCATCATAATGACTGCGGCTTTGTCCTATTATTACCATTGCAAGCAATGCAATACCAAAGAAAAACAAAGAACATACAGATTCCAAGTCAAGGTCTTCCCTCATGAAGTTCCAAGTGCAACCAAAACATTCAACAACCACGATACTTCCTACGTGCTTTGTTCAACCTTTCTATCAACCCCGTTCTCTTCTAGCTTGGAGAGACCTTCCTTTTCTGCGATTTAGGATTAGGGCAGTAGGTATATGCAAGCAGGTTTTTCCCATCACACAGTCATATATTGTGGACCGAATAATATTTTCTTGCCAAACATATTATACCATTTGTAATGTTGGTTATCACTTCAACCAAACTCATTTGTTAAGTAATTAACTTTTCTTCTAAGCGTAAGACGATTGTTTTTTTTTTAATTATGATAAAGTGAAAGTTCGACCATAATTATACCGAACATGATTCATTTTTAGCATACGTACCTGTAAAAGGTATGTTGCAAGTCATGCTAATTGGTTCTTACATCAAAACCAGTAGGCAAAGAGCCGAAAGGTTTTGCTTTCGGTCTTGCTTAAATCGGACAGCTAGAGTTTATTATATTCGTCGTGTTGACTTGTTTCACCAATCTTTGCAACATATATATCTAAAGAACTTTTTTCATTGATCTATAAAAATAAGTCGGATCGATAAAAATATTGATTATCGAATTTTGGAATTAGTATGAAGACATATTTCTTGAGTTCGTAATAAGAATGCAATACCCCTTTGCCTCAATCCCTATTTAGCATTCCCATCTTCCGATGGTGTGTGATTTGTGATCTCATTAGTGAAACAAAAGCGAAATAAAGGGTGTCCTTGAAATGAGTTAAAAGAATGAAGTAGGGGAAAAATCAAATTTAGGCTGTCAATAGATTTTTTTTTTTTTTTGAATTTTTCAGAAATGGATTTGTTTGGACAGTCAAAGACTTGCAGTCTCCCCTACTTGAGTAGATATAAGAGACTAGCAACTAGGTTTCGAGTCTTTTGTGTATTTTTCTAGATGAGCTTAATGATTAGAAATACAAGTTTATGTAAGTAACTGTTTTTTTTGTCGCGTTCTTAAGGATATGTATACTCGTTAAATTTATTTATTAAGTTTGGTGTATAAGTTATTTTAAGAAAAACTCTATTAATCACTACT
Source organism: Rosa lucieae (assembly GCA_024704745.1). Lineage (NCBI taxonomy): Eukaryota > Viridiplantae > Streptophyta > Magnoliopsida > Rosales > Rosaceae > Rosa > Rosa lucieae. The sequence continues at coordinate 27,887,391 of CM045496.1, read as the reverse complement.
AGCGAAAGATATGACGATTACAAATTAGAAATCAATTTGCATGGAACATGCATTCACAAAGTATGGTCAGAAACAATTGATTTGTTCTCTTCTTGATTTCAAGAAGAAATTAGTAATTATTCATTACGAAAATCATTGTTTATCATATACGAGTTCAAATATGAAAAACAAAAAATATGGTTCACTACTAATTGGCACATTTTTCTCAAAGTAATAACTTCACTCTTTTATTATTAGTGAATTTATAAGGAAAATACCAATGGATTATAAATAGTTAATCACTAACTGACATACTGTATATTATCCTTCAATGTGTGACTTCATACGTACATTCACAAAGGATCCTTTAACATCAAGAATATTTCATAAGTTCAAAGACAAGTTGAGTACTGACTGCTGGGTAATGTAAAAGAAACAAGAGGATCAGCAGACAGTGAGAGGTTGATGGATCAACAATTTTTTTCTCGCTATTTTAATTTAATTTAGAAGAATCCTTTTCATGAACTATCTGATATTTTGAAAAGAAAAAAATTTAGGGCCAAAATTTTGAAAAATAAATGAAATTAAGCTTAAATGATTGTCAAGCAGACTACAGTTCAATGTTCAGACAAGAATAGTCTTGGCTAATTAATTAATATTGTCCTTTGACTGTCTCCAACTTGAACCAATTCAATGTCAACAACTTCCAGTCTAGCCCAGTCTTTCATGACTAATATCATATCATCTCCGCATATCATATCATCTCCGCAGGCCAATCCATTCCAAGTTGAAAATGATGTGAGCGTTTTAGAATTAATCATGGAACAGAACTCTTAAATTTAATTTATCAAACCCATCAATAAATTTGTTCATGCAACGTACAGGTCGATGACAGATGTATAAAAAGGCTCCACTTTTTTTCTTGTGCGTATACGGTACGTATACTTTTACTCAACAATATTTTACACTTAAATTGACCAATAATATATAGCTTTTGTGGCCAATACTCTTTCACTCTTTTTAGCTCATTTATTTTGTCTTAGCTCATGTTAGAAACATAACAAGTGAAAGTGAATAGAAGTAAATTAATGTACTCTTTTACTCAGGGAAATTATTCATAAGGACGATTTCTAGAATTTTATACTCATTTAGTCTTGACGAATTTATGGTTCTCCCATCAATCAGTAAATTACCTAGTCATTTTTTATATATTTTTTTATTATGGATCAATATTTTTTTATATTTTTTATTGTGAATTGAATTATTCTATACTTAAAAATGCAAAAATATAATAAGAGTTTTCAACTCTAAATCAACTTTTCTCTCAAAACCCTAAGAGGTGTGGCAGTTCTTCCAACAAGAGTGTATGCTCAGTCTGATGGCACACCCTCGTTGCGGCGTTGTCTAATGGGTCAAAAAGGATCTCATGTCTAATGATGGATGGTCCAGTCGAATAGCAGGTTGTAGGGTGATGGCGTCCACAACGCTTGGAGGATTTCATGGTGACGGGCAGTGGAGGGTTGATGGATGGAAGGCGAGGCCGTGGTCATCTTGTGTTAGGGAGGAGCGCAGACGGTTTGGTGCGTGTTTCGAGGTGGTTGTTGAGTCACAAATTACTTATGCAATTGTGCCCCATAATTATGAAAAATTGATTTGTCTTCATGCTATTTTACCCTTTTTAATCAATTTCCTTTTATTTGTAGGAAACCTTGCATTGAGAATAAAATGACTATTTGAGGCTTGAAATGCGGAGATTTGAAGGTAAGGGAAGAAGACACGGAGATTGGAAGAAAATTGCAAATCGACATTTTTGGCGAACTTTTCCAGCGAGCGGCCACTCATGGAGGGTCTTTTCTCCAGCAAAGGAGGACCATGGTGGTGAGAATCTCTCTACACCTTGTCCATTTATCACATTGCCAATTTGGGACCATTTGGGAGACAATGGTGTAAGAGCATCTCTTGCACACTTGGGGACCAAAGATGACACACCTAGCTGATCAAAAAGAGGCCAAATACCAATTATTCAGCATTCTTGACTCCATTCAATCATCTTCATCCTATCCAAGATCCATTTTCTCTCTAGAGAATACACCACCATTTCCACCACTAAAACCACAATCTCCACCTCTAAAACCTCCATTTCCACCACTGCAACCTCCATTTCCTCCACCACTCAACACCACAACTCACCTTAGAGATTTCAAATTTCATCATTCTTACCAATATCAAGAGCTTGGAGCAAGGAGAAGGAGGTGACTACCACCACATCATGTTCTTGGAGACCCATCTCCACCACCTCTTCCGACATCATCAATAGTCACCCTTTACTCCCTATCTCTTTATGTATTTGATGTTTAATAGAATGTTGAAGCTTGTGTATCTAGCTATGTGTGAGTAGTGAATTAGTTGGGGCTAGGGTTGAAAGCCCTAGCCAAACTTGCTTGTATTGATGATTTTGTTTATAAATTGATGCAAATTCATGTTGTCATTCTCACATGCTAAGTCAATAGTTGAATGCATTACTTAGACCTAATCAATTTGAGTTATGTGTCTGCCATGACATGAAGTTTTTCCTAGAGATTGATTATCTTTAGGCAAAAAGGGAGCATGAAAGCACACCATGTGTGCATGTGAGGATAGTGAGCTAAAATCACCTAGAGATAGGATTGGTTTGCTTGCTAGCTTGGTTACCTAAACTCTAAGCTTTATGCATTTAGGGGCAAAGGATTGAGACCTATCCGGTAATTGAATTTGTCTCTAGGTAGTTAGCTCTAGACTTATCCGGTTAGAGTTAATAAAATGAAAGGGGTTTAAGCCTTAGTAGTCCTATCCGGATGCTAAGAGGGTAGTTGGACAATTAGCTTTGCATCATTCATATTCAATTGCTTTAATGCTTGCAAGGGAGGCAAAAGGTGAAACCCGATGCCCTAACTCCCATCCATTTGATAACAACTTGTTTTGTTTAGCTTAGTTTATGTTACTTGCTTTCATTGTTTCAATTTGAATAGAAACCAATCTCAAAATCAAAATCAAATCTCTACACACCATCTTGCACATACTCACCATGAACTTTGGGTCACTTGTGAGCCTTTGTTTGTGTGAGCCTTTGTTTGTGATTATACATTTGCATATTCTTCTAGTTTTTCCTTAGGTTTTCCCTAGTTAGGAAAGGATTTACCAATCCTCGTGGGTTCGACATCCTTACTTAATCCCCTATTCTATAACTTGTACCTCTTGCACTTGAGGGTAGCTTTAATGCTAACAGTGGTGTCACGGGATCTGAGATCACATGATGGTGAAGGCAGTGCAGTGGCATCATTAAGATCCTTTGGGTTCTGATCAAATCTGTTAGACCCGATCTGATCTGGGTGACTTGGTTCTTGACTGAGGAGGGCAAGCGTGGCTAAATGGCAGGAGGTAGGCGGTGGTGGTGTTGTCGCCGGTGGCGAGATGGTAAGGAAGGCGCTTGTGGATGGTCGTCGTGGTTTCTGCAGCATGTTAATTAGACTTGGGCCCGTTGGGTTTTGGATCTGGGTTGTGGCCGTAGACCCATTTTACTTTTACTTTTTCTTTTTCTTTTATTGTTTTTTACTTTTAGTAAGACGTGACTCTATGCCAGCAATAAGTCCCTACTATTTTTTGGTAGGGTGACGTGGGCATTGTTTTGGTATGCACACTCAGTGTGCCTTGTCTGGCCTATTGAGGCGGCGAGCTGTTTGTTTGTTTGATCAAATGGACACAAGCTCCTAGTGGCATGATGAAAAGGAGTGTCACCAGATTTGTTTATGTGCGCCAACATAATAGGAAATCTGTGCTTTTTGTAATGATGTGTCTTCGTGATAGAGTTATTTTTCTAGTATGTCATTGCTATGTCAAAGCAAATGGAGTAGTCAGTTAGTGCATGTTAGAATACATAGATTTAGTGGAGACCCTTGGTATTATTTCAAGATGTTCTCTTGATACTTATCTTAATTTGGGGTTCAGGCTCTACGTCTTCCCTTGTATTTTGCAGTTTCATTAATTAAGATTCGAGAACCGTCGCACTAGCTCCCTTTCAAAAAAGAAAAAAATGTAAAAATATAAAATTTATTATAAAAAAAGTAAAGGAGGCTCTCACTAGAGAACAATTGTTCCCCTAATAAATACATGTTATTTTGGAGTTGGATAAATTCATTTTTCAAAAAAGAAAAAAGAAAAAAGGAAATATATATATATATATATATATATATTAAACTACCCATTATCTCACTCCATACCAAAACCACTCCCTCCCTGTCATGAAAAATATTGAAGTATTTTCTCATTGTCTAAAATTAGTTAAGTGATATTATGAAATTGAATGGTCAGGCAAACTTATTAATCAAGTAATTTAACTGAAAATTCTACGTAAACACGATATATTGATACTATAGCCCGGTATATGTTAAACCAAAAACAGAGAAGCAAATAAACAAACATGTGCCTAGCTAGGGCTTTCTTAATTCTTAACATGGACCGGCTGTGACGGTGAGGCAACAAGAATTAAGAATTCTTAACATGGACCGGCTGTGACGGTGAGGTGAGGCAACAAGAGACCGACCTGCAAGCAGCACAGGGTTGGCGAAGCTTACAAAGTCAGCAATATCAAGCTCTGCACCAGAGAATTGTCACCTTTCACACAGCGTACATAAGAAGCTCCAAAAGTATTGCCACCTAATAATGTTCATATTATTTATACGCTTAGTCAAGCCGGCCACCCGAATTAATTAAGTAACCCTAAATATATTAATTGTTGTTACCTAGACATAGTGTGCTCTGTAGTCGGATTCTCTAGCTAGGGTTTCCAATAATGTAAATATTATTGAACAATGTCTACATGTTGTGAAAATTTAAGAGAGCACATTAAACTGATGGGGTTTCTTTTCCTCGTTAATTAGAGCAACTCCAACAATTTCTCCATATTTTGATTTTTCTTTATTTTGCTCTAACATATTTCCTATAATTATCCATATTTTAGGGAAAGTGAGGAAATAGAAAACTATAAAGCAATCTCTAAAATTTAAGGAAAAATTATGGAGATTTTAGAGATTGTTATAAAATGAGAAATCTGTTGGAGTTGGAGAAGCAAAAAAAGACTAAAACTTTGACTTTTGCTTCTCTATAATACAAAAATAATAGAGAAGCTGTTGGGGTTTCTTTTCCTAGTGGGAGACAATTTTATTTTAATTAAAGGTATATAAGTATATTTCTATAATTATAGCAGTGAGCTGTAGATAACTAAGAAACATCATTTCTATCAAACAATGCAAAATGGGTTAGTTTCATTCTGAGCTTCTTGAGGCTTTTGAAAAGTTGGGTATGACATCAGTTGTAGCCCTAAACTTGTTGCATACGTTCTACATAGGTTTACGAACTACAGTACCATATTCTAGCACAATAGCCCACATTTTCTTCACCCTAGCTAAGGTATCGTCTCTTCTTCCAATTAGGAGTCGGAGAATCTTGAACTTAAATAAGAAGATCTAAGGTTAAAAGAAGAGGAGAATTTAAAAGAATGGAAGAACTAAAACAAAAACTCCATGTGAAGTACATAGAAAATTCTTCTATGCACCGGTCATGCAAATTAATGAATAATTCGAGTAAATCTGAGCCGTTGATATTTATAGACAATATATTTTTAATACAAAAAAAAAAACTTAATGTTATCTCTAGTCATATATTCTTATTGATGCAAGTACACGTTGGTGTACTGAATGCCCTCTCAAAATACACTGATCGAGTTCAATTCCACAAGATCACAAGCAGGTGATGCGTAGCGAAAACTTGACATTTGGGCAGCATTACTTCATTATTACAGCTCTACTTGCTAAGTCGAGCTAATTAAAGGGAAGAACGTACAGTTAAGCGAGATATCAGTTCCCAAGTTTGTTGCTGACATTGACCAATATCGGTTTAAGAGTAAATTCCAATTCATTTATGTCAGTAAAGAAGTCTAAATGCACTTTTTCAAAAAAAAAAAAAAGAAGTCTAAATGCACTTGTAATGAGTCAATTATCTCGGTGAATTTCACAATAAACTACTTCAGATCAATTATTACCCATAAATAATCATATGCATGCATGCAGTTGAATCAAGGAGGGAACAAATTAAACTGAAATAAAGAAGAAGACCTGCTGACTATTACTACTTTTAACTTCCAGCTATATCTATTTACGTATACATTCAATACTGGTCCAAAATTCAAGAATGGTAAAAAACACCTGCTTTTTTAAGAATGTTTTTCACACAGTAGTAGTTAAAACTTAAAAGAAATAAAAACACGATAGAAGATGACCTAATAAGCTTCTAGCTTTAGATTTGCTACTTGTTTTGTACATATATATGGATAGTAGTATTCTTACATATAGTCTTTCTCATCAAACAATTCTATATCCATTATATTTTGCTCATCGATCGATCTCAATGAACAGGGATCGTGTTCCTTTCCCTCATAATGATCGATGGTCCCTTTCCCTTCTATTTTTTCAACATGAGCTTCTGCTTTGTCTCTTTCTTGTTTGATTCCTCTATACATTGATGGAGCTTTTGACAATGGATTTTGTAAAGTATATGGAGGAAGAAAAGGAGGAGAAAATCAGTAAAAGAAAAGCCGGAGAATCATGGTCATTCATGTTTGTGTTATACAGTTAAAGGTCACTGAATCCAGATTATGTGCTCAATTAGTAGCCGTGGCCATCACTTCATCATTTGAGCCATTTTGCTATCAGATACGGTTCTAGAAACAAAAATTAGTTTATTTTGTTTTTTTTTTTAAATGCAAAAATTAGTTTAGTTAGGATTCTAGTTTGTGGCATAAGAATATCTATTTTTTTTATTTACCCATTTGATTTAGCCTATTCTTAACCTATTACTTTCCATCCATCACCACTTGGGCTAATTCCAAAAACTATCTGAAGAATATCTAATTGGCAATGGCTCACATGATGAATTTTTCAACATGAATCAAAATCTTTCTTGTTATTCATAAAATATATATAAAAAAATAATAATAATAAAATAAAAAAGAGAAAAGAAATTATAAAATTCTAATCAATGTACTATTTTTTTTCTTGTTATTTTTTTCATTTTACCCATTAATCAATGTATTTGGACGTGTTGGAGATATATAATTTTTTTTATTTTTTTTGAGTAAAATGAGGTCATCCATTTATTGAAAATAAAAGATTACAATGGTTCGGTGCCAAAATGCATCAATAACGCGAAAATAAACAAAACGAAAGGAAAAGATGCAAATATTGCATCTGAAATACAAGGAAATATGAATCAAGCAAGAGCAGCAACGTCGAAACGCATAGCTGATTTTACACTACGAATTGCAGCCGTGTATTGAATTGAGTAGTCGGTGGTTTGACTACCCATGCAAATCCAACGCACAAACTAACAAAAGTCAATTTGGTGCAGGACCGAGGACAATCTTCCACCTAAAGATTGAAGCCAGTCAATGTTGTCATAACATGGCCATGTTGGCAGACGATCTTTCACGAACAGATACCAAAGACTTGGTTCTCGAATCCAATACCAGTATCGCACAGGAGCCCCAAACCATTCTAGCAAAGAACAAACAACCTAACAAAAATAATGGGTTGTAGTTCAAGCCCAAATCCCACCCGGATCCCAAATCGGGATTCTTCTGACGCCGACAATAGAGGAACCATCTAGCATGAGGCTGACGACTTCAACACCGTGGAAACGGACCACCAGACCGGCAATAACAACACCAGGAATTCTCAAACCACCATTGCCACCCCTTAGAGGATCCAAACTGAAATCCATACCCGGATCCCTCATTCCCCAACAATCTCCACAATGAGTCGCCACCCAATCTAGCCCAACGACCGGAGCAATGTACACACTCCATTGTCCAGCCTTTGGAATCCACATGACGTCCGTCGGAAACCAAAGAAAAGCACCACTGAAAGAAGCTGCCGAAGCCCAGTCCCGAGATGAGATCTCCTTTGACAAACTTCCTTGAATTTGCAGACGGTTGCCACCACCACTGCCACTTTGGAAAGTGACGAGAATAAGAAGAAACATGCCGGAACTCGTGAATGACTCCATGAGATGAAGCAGGTACAGGGATGACGAAGGGAAGCCGTCTTCCAAACCCTAGCGAAGCTAGGTCAAGGAAAGAACACCTTAATCAGAAAATCAGAAAATATTATCCATACCTATGTCAGTTTATTAATCAATTATACTATGTGCCTAAACAAATCGTACAAGTTAAGCTAATAAGTTGAATGTTAAAATGGCGGATTATTTATTTAAGTTGCATATCGAAAAGTTAGTCCACAATCCAAACAACAATGATTGTCATTGTGAAATAGTTTCTTTATTTGTTTCTATATTTTTTTGAGCTGAAGATACGAACCGAGTGTATATAATGGACTTTTGGTCCCTAGCTCCACTTTCCTCGCACTAAGCTTCCCTTCCCAATCCATGTAAGTAGAATTTGATTCTGCTTCCTTTGGAGTTACTTTAGTGTGTATATAGTAAAGTATACTAAATAAGAACCACAAGCTAATGTGGGTAGGGGAACAACATACTAAGGATTCGATTGGAGAATTTTAAACTAGAATCTAACCCATTGCTCTCATCGTGGAACCGAACTGATTCACAGGCAAAGAATTATATAAAATAACACCTCTGCGTACCTCGAGGTTAATGGCATCAGTACATTTGCAAATGCAATCTATATACATACATATATATATATATATATAATATTATTTGTATGTGATAAATATCATTTTTTATTCATAAACGTAACATAACAATCTACTATAAATAATTAACTGGTATGTCATGAAGAGTCTTATCTATGTAAACTCAAATTTATGCTCCGAGTCATAGCTCAAACTCAAGAGAAACTAACTGAGCCCTAAAAAATTCTTCTAAATGTACAAATCATAGCTTACTCTAACGAGCAATAGTATCATTTCAGAGTCGACCTCCTCTCCTTGTGTTTGCCGCTGGGTGCAGCAAGCGGCAATGGATCTGATATCGGGTTCTTATTCTTATCAACATTTAAAATATCTTATATGATGTTTGTGTATGATGGAATCATTTCTTTTTGACAATTGTGGAAATCTTGCTTTTGACATCATAAATAAAATGCTGAAGTAACAAATTGACTTAAAGCCTCAATATTCTCCTTAAACAAGTAAGAAAAGAAATTCCATCCCTTTCTTTGTCTTTATTTTTTTTCTTTCTGTAAGTTCCAAAATATAGTTGAATGACAATAATTGTGTTCTACAAAAACTATACAGTCAAATAGAACAAGATTGAGAATGAATTTTCTAATATCTTATTACACTCATTCTGTGGTGTATATAAACAGATTACAATCGTACTACAATGTACTACAACTATTGTATACAGTCTACACAACATATACAAGGTAAGTAGTTATAACAATATATTCCCTTGTTAGTCTATTCCTAATAGGGAACTATGACTCACACGAACACTCCCCCTCAAGTTGGCGCATATACATCAACCATGCCCAACTTGCTTAGTGAGTCATAAAACGCCTTTCTGGAAACTCCTTTGGTAAGTACATCTGCAAGTTGCTCTTCAGTTGGAACAAAAGGAAAACTAATAATTTTGGCATCTAGCTTCTCCTTTATAAAGTGACGATCAACCTCGACATGCTTAGTACGATCATGCTGTACTGGATTCTGTGATATGTCAATGGCTGCCTTGTTGTCACAATACAACTGCATGGTACTCTTGAGTTTGAAACCCAAATCACGTAACAAATTTCTCAGCCACAACAATTCACACACTCCTTGAGCCATACCCCTATACTCAGCCTCAGCACTAGATCGTGCCACAACTTTCTGTTTCTTACTCTTCCATGTAACCAAATTACCTCCCACAAAGGTAAAGTAACCTGATGTTGACCTCCTGTCTGTAATATTTCCAGCCCAATCTGCATCTGTGAAGCCACAAACATCAAGAATGTTGTTGTGTTTAGAAAACAGTACTCCCCTTCCTGGAGCTGACTTTAAGTACTTCAAAATTCTCATAACAGCATCCATATGACTCTCACTCGGGTTATGCATGAACTGACTCACCACACTCACTGCATATGCAACATCTGGTCTAGTATGAGCCAAATAAATCAAGCGCCCAACCAACCTCTGATAGCGAGCTCGATCAGTGGGTACCTGATTTGGATACTCAGCTAAACAATGGTTCTGCTCAATAGGAGTATCAACAGGTCTGCAATCCAACAAACATGTCTCTGTCAGCAAGTCAAGAACGTACTTCCTCTGGCACAGATAGATTCCTTCTCTCCCCCTGGCTACCTCAATTCCTAAGAAGTACTTAAGTTCACCCAAGTCCTTCATCTCAAACTCAAAGGCTAGCTGTCTCTGCAGTCTATCTATCTCAACAGTATCATTGCCAGTGATTATCATATCATCCACATAAATAATTAGAGCTGTTACTTTCCCTTGTTGATGCTTAAGGAACAAGGTATGGTCTGAGTTGCTCTGTCTGTAACCAACCTTCCGCATGAACTATGAAAATCTTCCAAACCAAGCACGAGGTGACTGTTTAAGACCATACAGAGATTTTCTCAATCTGCATACAAAATCACCAGGAGAAGCAACTACATACCCAGGTGGAAGGCTCATGTACACTTCCTCAGCTAACTCTCCATGAAGAAATGCATTCTTGACATCAAACTGTCGGAGTGGCCAGTTTAAACTAGCAGCGAATGAGAGCAAAACCCTAATAGTGTTCATCTTGGCAACAGGGGCAAATGTTTCATCGTAGTCAATACCATACGTCTGAGTAAACCCTTTTGCTACAAGACGTGCTTTGTACCGATTCACTGATCCATCTGCATTATGCTTCACGGTAAACACCCAACGACAACCTACAGCCTTCTTGCCTTGTGGTGGAGGCACAAGTTGCCAAGTATTGCTCTTCTGCAACGCCTCCATCTCTTCCTCCATTGCCTTCCTCCACTTTGGATCCCCCAATGCATCCTGCACTTTGTTAGGTACTGATACAGCAGATATTTGATTCATAAAAGATTCATATGACTTAGACAACCTCCTAGTGGACATATAATTGGCTACTGGGTATTTTGATTTGGCAGTAAGGGTAGGTTCATATCTTTTGACTGATTGACCCGAGTGGTCCTATTTGGTAACACATATTGCCCAACAGTAGACTCATTGCTACTAGTACTAGTGGGTGGACATACCTCAAATGAGTGATCTTCAGTACCAGGAAGCTGTGGGTCAGGGGTAGAAGCAATGGTAGGAGGGACAGTTGTGTCTTCAACATCATTTTCGGCCATAGAGACTAGTGCTTGAATGTTTGGAGTTGTATCTTCAACATCATTTTCGGCCATAGAAACTGGTGCTTGGATGTTTGGAGCTTCTGCTGGTGACGAGCTAATGGTCTCAACTGGGTCCGTCAAAATACCACTTGCTTCTTCTCCTCCTTCTGATTCCTCCTCCTCTCCATGATACAACTCTTCAAAAAATGAATTCTCCCCCTGAAGAGCTGTATCTAAAGAGGTAAAATAACTCATGTCCTCAAAGAAAGTGACATCCATAGTGACATAGTACTTCCTGGTAGGTGGATGAAAGCACTTGTACCCTTTCTGATACCCTCCGTAGCCAACGAACACACACTTAAGGGCCCGGGCATCCAATTTAGACCTCTGGTTCTTAGGAACATGGACAAAAGCAACACAACCAAAGACACGAGCTGGAAGATTATGAAATGAAGGTAAGGAGACATGAGATGCAAGAACCTCAAATGGAATTTTTCCCTGAAGGACACTAGAGGGAAGACGATTGATAAGATGGGAGGAAGCATATACAGCATCGCCCCAAAGATACTTAGGCATATGGGCACTAAAGAGAAGGGCACGAGCCATATCAAGTAAATGACGGTTTTTTCTTTCAGACACTCCATTTTGTTCAGGTGTTTGTGGACATGTGGTTTGGTGAACAATCCCATGGGTGTTAAAAAACTCTTGGAAAACATGATTAACATATTCCCCTCCATTGTCAGAACGAAGGACTTTAATGGTGCTATGGTACTGTGTTTGAACAAGAGTACGGAAAGTTTGGAAAGCTGGAAAGACTTCATCTTTGGTTTTAAGAAGGGCAACCCATGACAATCTCGTACAATCATCAATAAACAACACAAAATACCTCATACCCGATACAGTGGGCTCTCTAGAAGGTCCCCAAACATCAGAATGAATCAACTCAAAAGGAATAACACTTTTATTAGACACTCTAGGAGAATAAGTAGCACGATGACTCTTGGCCAAAACACATGTTTCACAACGTAAAGCAGACTCATTCACACCAATAAACAGAGTAGGCATGGTTGTTTTCATAAGACTAAAAGAAGGATGCCCTAAACGGCGATGCCACAACCAAATTTCACTTATCTTATCAGAATTCGAAGTCAAAGCGACTCGGGACTGTGCTCCTGGTTTCTCTCTCGCGTATGTCTGATCCAGATGGAACAACTTGCCCCTCAGATACCCCCGACCGACTATCTCCCTGGTGAGAAGATCCTGAAAGATCACATACATAGGATAAAAGGTTACGGAGCATTTAGACTCAGTATTCAACTGTGGAACAGATATCAGGTGATGAGACAAGTCAGGTACATATAACACATTATGAAGCTCTAAAGTGGGAGTAACACGCACTGACCCGGACCCTAACACAGGAAAAGCCTCACCATTGGCATTGGTGACATAGGACACTGGTGGGGAAGACAAGTCAGTAAAATATGATTTATCATAAGTCATATGATCGGAGGCACCAGAATCAATAATCCATGTATCAGAACCAACAAAGTTAGAAACATTTAAAGCCATACCAATCTTACCACAATCCCCAAAAGAACCTCCATCTGAACTTCGCATAGACACCTCAACCTTCTGGACATCATTGACCTTGGAACTCTGACCTTTACTGTCATCACCACCCATTGCAATAATAAAATAGAGGAAAAAACACGCAAATCTCAAGGTACGCAGCGGAAATAAGAAGAACAAGCACCTCCAAATTTTTTTTTTTCTTTCTTTCTTTCTTTTTTTTTTTTTTTTTTTTTTTTTAACCTGTGGAGTTGACTGGTCTGAACGAGTAGACCGAGTAAGACTAACTGAAGTGGACTGAGTTGAGGCGAGTTAACCGAGTTGAGGTGAGTTGACTGGCAGATCGAGTTGAGGCGAGTGAACCAAGTTGAGGTCTGGTCGATCTATGGGAGGCGACGAACAGTAGAATCTGGTCGATCTTTGGGGAGCAATGAGGAGCCACGGCGGTCTGGGCAGAGCTGCGACGGGCTGCGAACCGAAGAACCCGATCGACGACTAGGAGAGCGACTGCGTTCTGGGCAGAGCTGTGACGGGCTGCGAACTGAAGAGCCCGATCGACGACGAGGAGCGACGGCGGTCTGGGCGGTCTGGGCAGGGCAGCAAAGTGACTCAGATGGCGGCGACACCGAGAATCGATCGATACACGATCTGGTACACGATCTGGTGTGATATGAACTGGTCTCGGGGCACGGTCGGGCACTGCAGCTGGCTGGATAGGCTGATCTTTAGCGCCGGAGGGAGACGAAGGCAGTCTGGGGAGACGAGGTCGGTCTGAACAACGTCCAAGAAGAAGATGCACTGATCGTTCTTGGACGGACGGTGATGCTAGGAAGATAACGACGACAGAATCCCAATAACGCCGTTAAGAGATTCAATAACCCTAACAATGGGGTTTTTGAATTAATTCCTCAAATTAAAGAATTAGAAAATAAGAGACAAAGTCCTCTCGGATCTTTGCTCTGATACCAAGTCAAATAGAACAAGATTGAGAATGAATTTTCTAATATCTTATTACACCCATTCTGTGGTGTATATAAACATATTACAATCGTACTACAATGTACTACAACTATTGTGTACTACTGTTCAACACAACATATACAAGGTAAGTAGTTATAACAATATATTCCCTTATTAGTCTATTCCTAATAGGGAACTATGACTCACACGAACATATACCACCTACTTTTTTTTTTTTTTTTTATCTCATTGGCTCATTGAGAAGCATTATAAAATAAAATAAAATGGAGAAGATCTGAAATATCATAGACTCACATAAAGTTATCGTGGGAGACTACAAACACATGTCATCAATTCTAATCTAATCAAAGGTCTCCTCATGGTGGTTTTGGTTTTGTGTTCATTATAGTCAAGATGGTAAGTTGGTTTTTGTTTTTTGTTTTTGAGCCTACAATGTCGACCGATTTGGGATTCAGAATTGGTTTGGAACCAGGTTTTGTGGTCCGGGTCCTAAATTAGAATCTAAGCCAGGTTCAAATCCCAGATGTAGGATTTATGCTGCTCCAAATACAAATATGGATTTCATTTGAATCAAATTTTAAATTTAAATTATATATTTTTGATCTTTTCAGCTTAGTTGTCGTCGTCTATAATAATTTTTCATCTGCATACGCTAAGAAAATATTTTAGGTTGAATGATTCGTATATATAATTGGGCATGTTGGGTTTCTTGATGAATTAATATATAGTTTTTTCATTTTGTCCATTGTCTGCAAAGTTGCAAAATACACTTTCAAACTTTCAAGATTCAACTTAATAATGAGACATTTTTTCTTTGTTTGGCCTTAAAGAGCGTGGTAAGAAACGCGCCATACGGAAGCGTGACCGAATGTAGTAAGTGAAATTGAAATGTTAAAGAAAGAAAGCATGGGTTTTTCTGATCAAATGCTTCCATCATCTCTCCGTCCCCCAATCCCATCGCAATCGCAATCGCATCGCACACACAAAATGACACAACACAAGAGTCTCTCTGCAGTCTCTCAGGGCTCTGAAGTCAATGCCCTCTTTTCTTTATTTCATCTCACTCTCCTCCTTACCCTCACCTAGGGTTGCACACTTCCCCATGCAACCCTTAAATTCCTAAATCCACCAATCACCTCCCACCTTTCATAAATCCCAAAAAAACAAACAGTTGGTGCATCTCTGCTCTGCTCTCTCCCTCTCTCACCCAATCACCTTCTTCTCCTTCTTCTCCTTCCTCTCCCTCTCAACCCCACCACCCAAAAACTCAAAAGAAAGTCCTCAATTGAGTCCCCAAAGCTTTGCTTGCTTCCTTCTTTTTAGTCTAATGAGAAAAAAGTAGAGGAAACTAGCCACAAGCAAACAAAACATGGAGCAAAGCAGCAAATAAGAAGCAACACCAACCCCTTTTTCCTCCTCCTCAAACCCTTGTTTTTTCACTCCTCTCTCTTTTATCTCTGATCTGTTTGTTCCGGCAGGTCTGGTTTTCTCTGCTTCTGCTGGTGAAAAAGACCCACCCTTTTAAATGGAGTACACATCAAGGTCTCAGGAACAAACCCGAGATCATCATCTTCATCAGAAGCCGCCTGCTTCATATTCTCCTCTAAACTCCCCCACCAGCAATGGCAGCAGCAACAACAACAACAACAACTCCGGAGTTCAAACTCCGACAACTCCAAAGCTGACTCCCAGATCTGACTCCAACCCTTACGCCACCACCTTCGTCCAGGCCGACTCCTCCAACTTCAAGCACGTAGTCCAAATGCTCACCGGCTCATCGGAGACCACAACGAAGCAAACTAACAAGCACACACAGGAGTCATCGTCGTCCCCACTGTCGTCCAAGAACTTCACCATCCCTCCGGTGAAGACCGCGCCGAAGAAGCAGCAGGGCTTCAAGCTCTACGAGAGGAGGAGCCAGAACCTCAAGAACAGCCTGATGATCAATACCCTGATGCCCAATTTTGCCCACCACCGGAGCCAAGCCTCTTCTGGGTTCTCGCCGCGTCACCCGGCCGAGATCTTGTCGCCGAGCCTGCTCGACTTTCCGTCGCTGACGCTGAGCCCGGTGACCCCATTGAACGACGACCATTTTGACAAGTCGGCGTCGTCGCCGTTGGGGAACTCGTCATCGGAGGAGGATCGGGCTATAGCCGAGAAGGGTTTTTACTTGCACCCGTCTCCGAGAACGAGCACCAGCACTCCCAGAGAGCCAGAGCCCCGGCTTTTGCCATTGTTTCCGGTCACTTCGCCGAGAGTTTCAGGGTCGTCTTCTTGATCCAATCCAAGGAAAAAGAGAGAGAGAGAGAGAGAGCTGAGAGAGAAGTGTAAACTATGAGTGTTTGGGGGTCAATCATAAGGAAAAGGGTAATGGGTTATGGATGGTTTTCAATCACAGGTACTGATCTTTTGTTTAATTGTACAATTTGATATCTTCTTCCACAAAAATGGTGAAAAAGAGCAGGCCTTTGTTGTTCTTCTTATTCCCTTTTTCCTTTTTCTTCTCTATATTGCTCCCAAAGGAAATTAGAAAATCAATTTTCCAGTTTCAGTTTCATGGGAATTCACATACTTTTTGATCAGGTGCTCTATCCCTCACTTCCAGGTAGAATCTGCAGGGTTATGAAATTGGAATATGAAATTTTCATTTTTACCAACTGGCATTAGTTTAACATTTTTATGCCAGAACAAAAATGCCATATTTTCCTCAACTTGGGTTTGTGTGGTGGGAGACGACTTTTCAGAAGATGAGGGTGGAGAATCAGCAATGGGAAACTTTTGCTTCAAGTTTTTACTGCTCATAAACCAAATTGCTTCAGAATTTATATGCAATATTCTCCTGTGTGTGTATATATATTTACTTGATATTTGAGAGTGGAATTCAACTGGTTCTCAAGGGTTCTGGGGTCCCCTCAGTTTAGGACCACATTTCGCATTCAGCATTCAGTAGTGCCATATATAGGCAAGCAAGTATGAAACTTTTACCTAATCATGATGCACTACTGTGTGAGCTGTTGTTGCACTTGTTGAGCTAATGTACTGTCCTCCTAGAACTTGGTAACTATATATCTCCACCTTAAGAGGAGGATTTTACCATAAAATCTGATGGCCTTCCATTTAGTAGGACATGTAGTGTGGAAATGCGATTTGTCTTTATTCAAAAAAGAGTAAGGCGTGAGTTCGACTCTTTTTTTTTTTTTTTTTTTTCTTCTGTGAATGTGGCCGGTGGGTGGGTGGTTAAATACCTGCCAGAGTTGTAAGTTTTCACCGGTAGAAGTATTATTGAGCCTTTAAATTATGCACTCTATGTCTTGTTTCTTATAATAAAATTGAAATGGTAACTTTTTATTTTGGAGTATATTGGAGACAAAGGTTTAACGGTAGTCATCACATTACTTACATCAAAAAAAAAAAAACTCTGAAAATAAAAAATTTGGCGTTTCTTTATTTTTAAATCCGAACCCCACCCGTTCTTAGATGACAGTGAGATTCGAACATGTAATCTCTATAATATTATATCAATAATCAACATGTCACAGCTTACCGACAATATTCTTGGACTACTTTTCCAAAAAGATATTATGTTTTCCTCACTTTTAGAATTTTAGTACAATAGTTTTAGATGTGATGAATGTAACTAATACATCAGATATCATATCATTTTGTATCAATTTTGGTACAAAACATTCCACGTATCACAATTTTTTTGGTCTCTGTCATTTCCTCATTTTTCTTCATACCATCATCATAAGGGATACAAAACGAATTTTCCAAATCTTGGATTTTCTTAAACAAATTGAAAAACAACAATTCATCATATAATTTTGTCTTTTTTTTTTTAATAAAGGTTGTCAATTTTGTTCAAATTGAATGAGATTACACGTAGTGTCCCGTCGAAGGACAGGACAAGAAGAAGTCAATAACTCCGTAATTTGATCTTTGACTCCCTGTCATGCACATTCACGAAAAATAACAGACACCTATTTGGAAACCAGCAAATAAAAAGATGAAATCATGACTTAATGCTTCTTGTGACGTCTTATTTAAGGTTATCTCCAACATAGTAGCTAAATTCGATTTTTTTTTTAAGAGAAATTCTATTTTTAGCTATATATAACTATTTTGGAAGCAAAATTCAACTCCAACAAAATAGCTATAGCTAAGTTAAATTTAATTTTTAGGGAGAAATGGCTCCACCTAACTTTTCTTCTCATTTTGAGAGCAGTCCAAGGTTTGGAACTTCTTATGGGTAGTTATCGCTCCTCCTAACTACTGCCTCTCTGACCTAGCTCTGCTAGGGTTTGTGAGCCGTCGTCCCTAGTGGACGTAGCTCTATACCTTCTCCTATCCATGGATAAATCTGCAGGTCTTGGCTTGATTTTCTTCTCTCTGTTTCCTCTTGTTGGGGCTGGTGTTTTGCTGTGTTCGGGGGTGGTGTGGATAGGTTTGTTTGCCAGTTCTGATCTGGTGGATGAACTGGTGTCTGTCGGCTGCTGGTGGCGATGTGAGGCTGATCGTGGTAGTGGTGTGATTGGCGGTAGCGGCGTTCGGCTGGGGGCGCCAGATCTGCGATTTTGGAAGGCTGGGAACGAGGTCCTTCTTGTGGATTTCAACTGCCTTGGTGTGCCTTGGTTGAAGCATAGTGGTCGTGGTGCAGATGGGACTGAAGCTGCTGTGGTGCTGGTTTTGTCTTGCCGGCAATGGAATTGGGTGGGGCACCTCAAGTATCGGGTCTGGGACCGGGGCAAGAGAGTCCAAATCTGGGATCCAGGCGGGTTGGGGGTTTGGGCTCTAACCCACTCTCAATTTTGGGTTTGGCTTCCGACCCAATTTCACAATTGGGCTTGGTTTCAAGCCCACTCTTTTCCTTGGGCTTTTATTCAACAGTTGGAATGGCATGGGGGCCCTACTCGCTACTGGTACTAGATTTGGGACCCAATGCTATGGTATTTGTTCGTGAAAGATCGTCTGCCAACATGACCATGTTCTGACACCCTTGGCCGGCTTCAATCTTTAGATGGGAGAGTGCCTTCATTCCGACGCCAAGTTGATTTTTGTCAATTTGTGCGTTGGGGTTCGATGGGTAGTCAAACCACCGACTACTCAATTCACTACACAGCTGCAATCCGTAGTGTAAAATCAGCGTTGCGTCTCGACGTTGCTACTCTTGCATTTTTAATTCTTTGTATTTCAGATGTAATTTTTGCATCTTTTCCTTTCGCATTATTTATTTTCTTTTTTTATGCCTATTGGCATGGTATCATTGTAACCTTTCAATTTCAATAAAGGGCTTACCTCATTTTACTCAAAAAGTTAAATTTAACTTTAGTTAAAACAACTAGCTATATTTAGCAAGTGAATCATGAATAGCCAAAGCAAAGTTATATATCTATTTCCTCTTTTTGTTTACATGTCAGTTTATGATTGAATAAAACATATCACATCACTTATGAATAGCTATTATTATCGGAGTAAATTGTTAAATTAATAGCTGTATTTCACAACTTTAGTTAAATTTAACTAAAAAGTAACTTTTACTATTGGATATGCCTAAGTGTCACTGAATAACCCGCTAATTCACTTGGTTTCTTCTTTATATGGCGATAACTAGGATCATTAGAGTTAGTAAGTTAAGTAGTCACCTCTTTAGATTTATTTTAGGGTTAAATACTGCTTACTCCTTATACTTATAGGGTTTCATCGTTTCAGTCCCTGACCTTTGAATTTCACCTAAAAAGTCCTTGAACTCTCAATTTCCTCCTAATTAGTCCCTGCCGTCAAAAACTCTGTTATCTTCCCCTAAAAAAGTCTATTATACCCTCAATTACTTCCAAAAAAAAAAATTATCTTCCTCTATTTTTTTATTTTCTTTATTTTTTTTCTTTTTTTACCTCTTCTTCTTCCGGCTTTCTCGCATCCTTTTGTTCATCTCCTCATCAAGATGGTTCCAATCCACACACCTTCAAGAGGTGAAATGAAAAAAAGAAATAAAAGAGAGAGAAAAATAAATTTAAAAATAAATAAATAAAAGTGAGGGCATAATAGACATTTTTGGCAAATTTAACAGAAAATTTTGACGGCAGGGACCAATTGGGAGAAAATTGAGAGTTCATGGACTTTTTAGGTGAAATTCGAAGGTCAGGGACTGAAACGATGAAACCCTATAAGTATAGGGAGTAAACAGTATTTAATCCTTTATTTTACTTCATAGAGGATGATCACGCTGTTTAATTAGCGAGGAAAGTAATGATTGTCTTATCAGACAACAAGTGGATTTTACAATTAATTTTATAGTTGCATCAACTGTGTTAGGACTCGCAACCAAACTCAAATCTCCAAGAGCAACTTCAACATGTTATCTATAATTTTTGTATTATAGGGAAGCAAAAGTCAAAGAAATAAGCAATTTTTCTCCTCCAACTCCAACAAATTCCCTATGATACAGCAATTTCTAAAATCTTCATAATTCTTTCTTAAATTTTTAGAGATTGCTGTAAATTTAGAAAATTTTATTTTCTTTCCTCTCTATCCCTAAAAGATAGATAATTATAGGAAATCTGTTGGAGCAAAAGATGCTAATTTTTTCCTAAAATAGAGAAAAAATCAAAATATAAACAAGTTGTTGGAGTTGCTTCACTTAGTTCCTCAAAAGCTCAAAGCCTTGAACCAACCTAAGACACAACCTTTTACATCGTAGTTGCAATTAGTATTCCAATTCAACTAAACTGTAAATAACATTGTTGGACTGAGTTTTCAAAAATGATTAGGTAAAAGAATTTTTAATATACTTTAAACGAAATAAGAAAATTTTAGATAATGTTGCTGGAGTGGCTCTGATGTTTTTAATTTTTTTTTTATTAAAAAAAATTCAAATTTAGCTAACTATTAGGTAACATTGTTGGAGTGGGTTTTTAGAAATGGTTAGCGCTCATTATTATAATTTAAGGTATATGAGTGAACTGAATAAGAAAACTTTACATTTTAGAGAGTGTTGTTGGAGATGCTTTTAGAATATGGTTTGAGCAAAATATTTATATAGAAATTTTTGAATAGAGATGTCCTAGAGTTGTATGATATATTGTTTCACTCCCTGATGGTACTTCACATATGAAGACCTAAAATCTCTTGTTAATTTACATGAAAATAGAAGGATGTTCTGGGCTCAAAGGGACTCATCACACTCAAACAATCTCTTGTCAATTTACATGAAAATAGAAGGATGTTCTGGGCTCAAAGGGACTCATCACACTCAAACATTCTTCCTCCAGTTTTGTAAGGTTTCCCCATTGAGTTTTATTGTGATGTAGACTCTTTTGACTTGGAGAGAATAGCATCTTTCTCAATGTGTGGTGGACACAGAGAAAGGGGAAAGAAGAAACAGAAAGTGGGACTTTGTTATGACAAAGAGAACGAAAGGAGGAAAAAATATACAGTTGAATTAACAAAAGCAGATAAAATGTGAAGACTTTTTCTTTTCCTTTTTTAACTCTCATTTCAATCTGTCATAGTTTGCATCTGGATTCTGGTCTCTGTCCAACAGTAGGTGAGTTGAACTGAACAAACCACCGGGATATTTTTGCATTTTTATGCAACTTGATTATCTTTTAGTGCCGATTGTAGCTTGTCAAAGATTTCTTACTTCCGCTGAACTGTTCAACCAGTCTGGGAAATTTGTGAATCTGAACGTTCATCAAGAACATCCTGCTTAAATTTGAGGATATTTATGGAAATTTGCGGACAAGAAAAAAAAAAAGACAGGCAGGGGATAATAGAAGTGATGGTTAGTAATTACTTATGTTGATCAATAGGAACTAATTATCCCGCTTAATTCTCGCTTTAACTATAAAAAAGGTAAAGAAAAGATAAGCCATAATCATATAAAATCCTTGCAATAATGAAAGTGAGATTCGATCCTAAAATTCAATGTCATTAGTTCGTTCACTGAAATGATCATATGCCTAATTCAATACCTGTGATTTTGTCTGCCACCTAGTTGAATAGACTGGTCAACTAAGTAATGTTTGATGCCAATTAGAATCTGATAACACTTGGCAACATGGACCATTTATCCATTCTCGGACAGCTAGAAACCAGTGTGCAAGGGATATAAGTACTAATTTAAATGATAGTGGTAAAGTAAAACCAAGGAACAAACTGATAACACATGCATAACCATATCATATGCTCCAAAACCGGAAAAGCTGTATATCTTATTCAAGTACTTATTCGGGGTATAGATATGGAAGTTTCACATGGTTACATAAGCACATTCAGATCTCTGAGAAAGAATTTATTGTCTTAAATCCATGCGAGTCTGGAAGAGGCCCATTTCCTGGTCTGATAGAAACAATCACTTCCAATCCTGAAACATGAAAACGGTTGATAAACATCAATGTCAAAGAAAATCTAACTAGTATGTGATCATTTTTCTTCCTAAAAGTGTTGCAAGGCCTGGTGTGACATCTTTAAAGCGCTTTATAAGATGTATAAATGCAGGGGCCTGCATTTTGCACACATACTCATTTCCCAGAACTCTTGCCGAGTAGTGAGTACTTATTAGTTCCCTAAAAACAGAGGCTGATGGTAGGAAGTCCTAATCATGGTAAAGGAAGAGGAGAGGATTCTAGTGTGGATTGCCAATGACTCAAGAGTCAGATGAGCAGTTGGGTAAACCATGGGCATCTCATTACCTGCCGCTTTTGCAGCTACAGCTTCTTGAAAAACGTCTGTCACAAACAAAACCTCTGATGGCCTATCAACTCCAACAGATTCTGCGATTTCAGCATAACTTCTGGTTTCTTTTTTGTTCCTGATAGAGAGAGATACAGACATTTTAGCTAGCTTCAATGAACTGGGAGATCTTGAAACAGATAAACTTTATGCAGATAAAAATTAAAGAAATAGACAATTGAGTTTCAAATGTACCCCACTGTGGTGTCAAAAAATCCAGACAAATATTTTCTCAGGTCCCCATAGTTTGAGTAGCCAAATAAAAGCCTTTGAGCCAACCTGCTACCGCTGGAGTATATGTACACCTGGCACACAAAATATGTCAATAGTGAAGATATAGCACTGTACCAAAGAAGTTGGAAATAATCGCTTTACCAGCTAAACCTAACATACCATCCTAGGTGATTGAAATTTATATGGAAAACAAATTAAAAATAGGATTATTACCTTTATGCCCTGATCATGCCATTTCATCAGAGCTTCTGGCACATCCTCAAACACTACACCCTTTAATTCGTTCTTTTCAAATCCAGTTCGCCATATATGACCCTGCAAAGCTGAAAGTCAGCTCTACCCCCAACATAACATTAGCAAGCAATTCCTTCTAAATATTCAGAACTGCTTACTTGCAATTGTTTCAATGCAGTGATCTTTCGATCAGCCTTTATCATTGATTCAACATTAGCAACCAAAGCTCCAACAACCTCCTCTTTCCCAGCTTCGTCAGAGGGGATGGGAACAGCACCAACAACGCCTTTTTCCAGGTCATCTTGAACCTAGAAGAAGGATGTAGAACTTTTAACTACCAGTTTCAAGCAACTTCTATAATATGGATTCCAAAAAGTCCATAAAGTAGTATGTTCTTGATGATTATATAGCATGTATGATAAAACGGTGCATGTCACTGCCACCATTATGATCTTGAAACTTGAATTCTATTCTCAACTTCCTTAAGAATGTGTACAGAATAATTGAAATTCCTTGTTCTTTACAAAGTACCCAATGTACCCCCAACAAGTCCGCTTTAGAAACTAAATGGCCGTAGCTACTAGGCCAAAACAAAAAAGAGTGGCCAACCGATAAATTGGTAAAACAAGATTTAAGGAAAAATGGTGCAGTACTTATGTGTGAACTGAAGTTCCACATATACTTTCGTGTCTATGAGTTTCTTTGACATGGCACAGCATGATGTTTATATTCATGCATCCAGTGGTGAACTACTAACCACATTAAACAGCTAAAATGCAAATAATGTCAATACAGAGGTGCATATTATTTCAAGACCAATAAAAGGACTGGACGTTGCATGTGAGCTTTCAACATATGAGCAGTACTAAACAAAATTCTCACCTGGGACCGCAACAATTTTATGTCATCCTTTGTTTCTGCATCGTCATATGTTGCAGACAAATGCCTCCCCACATTATCGCGAGCATATGGAAAGAGAACATCAGTCACAAATGATATGGGAGTAGTAGTTCCCTCAATGTCAAGAACAATGCATCGCTGCAGTAAAACAAAATACATAAAGAAGAGGAAAAATAAACGTAATATTTGTAACAGAAGCAATATAGTCCTGATAATTTCAAATTTCTCAACCACGAAAAGATATACATGCACAGAAACTTAAGGCAAAGAAAGTTAGACAAGAGTTCAGCACCCTGAGAAACAAAGAATGTAAACTCACCCTTGCTGGCTCATATTTGTTATCTGAATCCACAGTCCCTGCCTTCGTAGATATATCTCTGTGCTTACGACTTCCTAAATGTATAGGACCATGGAGTGGAGTAGACCAATCCAAACCCAACTGGTTCAGTTTGATAGCAGCATCAAAGAGATAGTGATAACATTCGGCCTGGAAAAGAAGAGAAGTCATCAGAATTGAATTTAACGCATGTAAAATGAAATTTGAAACCCTTGAGACCATATAAAGGCTCCAGAACTCCAGATCAATACTTATCAATATATCCAGGTAGAAAGCTTAGTATTCAATTGGTCACAACTCTTCATTTTCTTTTTTTTCTATTTCCCTTGTTTTATTTTTTTATTCTTTAGAAAATTATCCATGCCTAAATGAAAACATTGTGCATTGTGATCTTTGTTTTATCACCTAGGATTAGGTTGCTACTTAATAGAAATACCACTTGTAGGGGCAATCAACCTGAGCTTGCCACTTTAAGTAACCATGCAGGAATAAGTATAATCATCAAAAAGAAAAATTAACAATCACCCCTCATGAAGCGCACCTGAGTCTTAGCACTGATCCAAGAGTCTCCCCATACATAGATGCCATGGTTACGAACAAGCACAGCTGTTGCTTTGGGGTATGCTTCAATCTATATAAGATGAAAAAAAAAAAAAGGAATATTAAACCTGGAGATCTTAACCTAGTTCTAGAGAAGGCATTCATATGGTCTGGAAGAGCTGTCCTGGGTTTTCCATAGAGGGGAAATGTCCACTACTCCTAATTATTGGGAAATTCCCCCGTAATTTATACCCAAGCAGTTACATGGACAACAGGGGCAAGAAATTTTTTTACATCAGAGACTCGTAAAGTGAAGTGACAGATGGAAATTATTACATACCTGTAAAACATACAAATCTCTCACAAACGAGAAAGAACTGTGTGATCATATTGTTAATGAGATCTAATCCATCAAAATATTATATTGTTTTCTCTTATAGCATTTTAAGCAATCCAAGATCAACATCATGAGTTCTAGAATTTTATGAAAATAGCAAAAAAAGTTGATAGAATCACTACAAGTTAAGTTTATATAGTATTGACATACAGCTTTGGCAAGGGACTCGGTGAGCTCATACTCATAGGCAGTATTCTCTATTATCGGGACCACAAGTTCATCATAATAACCATGCCCTTTGATTCCTTTTATCATCTCCATATGAGTAATCTGCATATTTTTATGCCACAAGATAGAGAGTTATCAAAGAGACAACCACAAACAGTAGGCAGGAGACACAGAGAAAGAGCCACAATCCCACTGGCCCCCATCAGAAAATAATAATTGATTTATCACTTGGCAATCTAACATTATAATACATTTTGACATTTGTACTGCTATTATTTGCAGAAGCGGAACCATACTGTTTCCAAAGCATCTGATCTTAGAAATATCTGAATCCGGAATCAAAATAGTAATATGCTGAGGAGTAATATGCTGAGGGGGAATGTCTAAATTGATTTACTGGTAGGATTCTGATAGCTGAAATCATCTAGAAATTCCTTAGCTTGTTTCAGAAGCCATAAGATCATATTCAAACCTTATGCTAACATATGCATCTAAATGTGGCATCAGAACCAATATGCGGAAATTTGTGTGTGCGCACGCCTCTTTTTATGTTTTAGAAAGCTTTTGTGGGACAAACAGTTGAAAGAGGGAGTGTCTACTAGACAAATTAAATCTCGTTAACTTTCCAGAGGATCTTGAAAGAGGGAATGTCAATACATCGGACTATTGGAGGTATATCCACCTATTTACACAAAGGTGAGGCAAACATAACAAGCGAAAAGAAATATCCCAGCAGACAGGTCACTGAGTGCATGTGTGAGCATGTTAAAAGTCCTGAATACTAGATGCCAGTAATAGAACTTACTCGAAATTCTTTGGATAATGGGTTGATCATGGTTACGAGACAAGATTCTATGCCATGACTATGAATAACAGCTCCCGCATTGCACATCTCATATGCCTGGAAAACAAGGAAGTAAATGTTAATTGCAACTTTTTGAAGAGAGGGCCAGCCTTTCCGAAAAGAGTTAGAACATTGGTAAGTAATCCGTGCACCCCAACATCCACATACAGGACATGTTATAATGGAATGGCAAAACACATAAACTATTCTTCTTTGTTTTTTTTTTTTTTTTGTAACTAGGTACATACCAAAAACCATGGGCTACAATCTTTAAGAGACAGAAAACTCCAGCAAGTAGCTAGGTAGGTAGTGTGAGGGGTTGGAACCCCAGGCCACATGCTAGCAAACCATGGGCTTGACCCAATCTTACTAACCCTCATTGGTAGGAAAGCACATAAACATGGGATCAGGGGATCACATTACACAGTTAAAACCATGTTTTAATCAAACCTCTGTATGAAGCTATTGAGATGCCTAAAGAAGTATGAAAATAGTTGTAATTCAACATTACTTTGCACATTTAACCAACATAACAAACAAAAGAAACAGCATCAGGATCCAACATGGTACATAGGAAACACACTAACCCACTAACGGCATTGTTATATGCAGTGATAGTGAAATTTGATAATGTACACATAGAGAATATTGCATAGAGTAATATAAAGCTATCATGTCCTTGGTTGTCAATGTAAGTTGTGAAACCATGACTTGTTCATTTTTTTTACTTCTGTTTTTGGATAAACAGCTTTCAAATTTCAACCAATGACTAACTTTCATACTTCTAACAATTGAAACGTCTCGAATGGGTTTTCATGATCCTTAAATCCAAAATCTTCTAAGTTTCTAGTTGGGCTGCATTGTACCTTGCAATTGAGATTCCATGACCTTTTTCGCCGCGAAATCAATTGCCTCTTCCCTACATTCTGATATGGATCCAATAGTCATAAGCAATCAAAATCTTCAAGAGTGAATATTTTGGTCGCTAATGGAATATAGGAATCGATAATGTCGAGGTTTTTTTTTTTTTTCCCTAACGATATATTTGGGGAGTTAGGAGTTACAAGCTCTGCCTAGCTTAGTCTAACAAAACCATTTGCTTAACTAAGCCATAATTTTTTATCATATTACATCATTTGTTCATAGCAACCAAGGACAGAGCGTCTAAACATGTGAAGAGCATACTATATCCACTAAAAAGAAATGACTTAAAAGTATCACTTCCATGCTTGTAGCAAGGTTATTACCCAGAATTGTCAGAGCAAATGTAGTCAAATCATCTCCGGTGCAGCTTCAATAGTAAATTTACACAACTTGACCAGATACATCATTTCAGAACTATAGAACATTCCGACTGGTTTATCAAATCAAAAATAGTAGGAGCTAATTTTGCACGATTTATATGAAGTATAAAGCACTGATACCTTCATAAAGAGTGGACCACAGTCAGAACACTTGGGAGGCTTGTTAGGATAGGGCTTTGGAGACGGAGAACTCAAGACAGACCCAGTGGGAGATAACACATACATGTCCTCTGGTAACATTCTCTCCTTCTGAACGCCTACCCACATCATAAACACAAAAAATGAGTGGAGAAGTCTTAAGTGCCCCCGAAACAATAGAGGACACACATTGAAAACAATACCCACAGTTCATAGAAACTCACCATAAAAGAAAAGGCATTCACATTCAAGCTTGAAAGATGCACATAACCAATCATGGTAGCAATAAACTCTCAATAATCAAACAGCCCACATATGCCTAACACCTAAAAACAATCCAAAACAAAGCAAGACTCAAGATTGAGCTCAAACAACCAAACCCAGATTAGTACAAAAAAAGATCTAAAACCCAATACTTCAATTATAATAACACAAAGCTAAACAACACCATAAATCCCCAAAGCCTTAACCTTTGGCAAAACTAGACACACCCAGAAACCAAAACAAGACACAAGACACAAACTTGAACTCACATACAAACAAATTGAGAACAAACCATGAATACCGAGAGACAGAAATTACCAGAGGGAGACATGATGACGAGTTGCTGAGGCTTAGGAACAGACTCATCGTGGACTTTGATTGTGATGCTTCCACCGGTCCCCGACACCCATCCCAGGTTGTAGAACTGGCGGCACAGGTCGGATATCAGAACCTTGGTGTCGTTGACTGGTTGGCTTTCCAAGTAAGCCTGCGACGTCGTTCCGAGCTTCACTCCGTTCAGTGCCACTGCTGCCATCTGAGATTGCGCTTCAGTACTAGGCTACCTTCAACCTTTTGGAGCGTACGATGATACCCAAATGTGGATTTTGATATTTTCTGTTACCAAAATTTGCTTTACGGACCCGAATATTTCCATGATATTACTTTATTATCCCTACGGAAAGTTTTATTTATTTTTTTAGTTTTTCTGTGTCAAGAAAAATAGATGGTGATGAACCATGAACGCCATTACTTCTGGGAGAAGCATGTAACATGCCTCTGCAACATATTCGGCGGGCCCAAAACATCCGATTGTCCTTATCTTTCAGTTCCAGATTTTCAGGGTAAAACTAAGGGAATGTTCGTAAATGTGAGGATTTCTTAATTTGCTGCTCAAGTTTAAAGTCGAAAAGTAGTAATTTAAAAAAAAAAAAAAATATAACAACTAATCCGTGAGTCAAACTCATAACCTCTCACATACAAAGAAGAGACTAATGTCACTAAATTAAATGATATTGAGCAAAGAGATGTAGGTAGTTCCTAGAATAATGTGAGAATTTCTTGATTTGCTGCTCAAATTTAAAGTTGAGTTCATCGAAGAGAGTGATTTTTTTTTTTGATTACATAACAACTAGTCCATAAGTCGAACTCAAGAACCTCTCACTAGAGATTATTCAGAGCACTACCGTGCACTTGCACCAACATAAATGAATGGTTAGATTGCATTAAATACACTTTTTGTTTATTAAAAATAAAGTTGATAATAAATATCAAGGGTTGAGATTATTTTATAAGGGTTGGGTCACTTACACCGTCGGTGCATAGAATAATTTCCAACCTCTCACATATAAAAGAGGGAAAGACTAAGATCACTAAATTAAATGATATTGGACAAAGAAAGGTCGGTAATCTAAAATCAGAAGACAAATTTGCACGACAAATGTGCTTCAGCAAGTATGCATGATGCTTCAAAATTGCAAGCACGACCGAGCGAGTATGGCGGATATAGGGGCATCAGCTTTGATTCGATCTTACGATAAAGAAAAAAATAGTTTGGTTTTATGTAAGTTTTTTTCTAGATATACTAGAAAGCAAACACACCCTATGGGTGTGGGTGTGGATAATTATGTGAGAAGTTATTCCACAGAATGTGGAGAAAATTGCTGCACATATTTTGTTTTGTTGTAGAGAAACTGAATTTGAGAGGAATTTGCTGTGTATTCTCATTGATAATAGGGGCCTCTTTATATAGAGGATTACAATGCATAGAATCTCAATCATACAAGGAAAGTAATTCTACATTGATTAGGATTCTAGATCCTTCTAATTAAATCCTATTACCACTAGGTCAAGTAACCTAGAGTTTGGGCTAAACACAAATTAGGTTTTCCTTCAACACTCCCCCTTGTGTTGCCCAAACGCGGTGCTTCTCTCGTTGCCTCATTAAAAACCTTGCCAATAACAAAAACCCAGTGGGACAAAAATAACCTCGGTCGAAGGGGAAAAAGAGCACAACACACCCTTCACGATTCGAGACGAACATGTAGACATCTCCCCCTAATGTCTGCATCTCCCCCTGATGACTACGATCATGGGAGTTCAGATAATTTCTGCAAGCCAATTCTTGCAACATGTTTCTCGAACGTGGTATTGGGCAATGACTTAGTAAACAAGTCTGCCTCACTGTCCTCAGATCAAACCTAGTTCACTTTGATCTCGAGGAGTGTCTGTTGTTGCTGATTATGCTTGGTGTTGTCGCTTTTGATGTAGCCTTGCCTCATTTGTTCAAAACAAGTAGCATTATCCTAAATGCTCGTAGGCTCATTTGTGGTAAACTTCAAACCACAGCTACTCGAACATGCGTAATTATGGATCCAATCCATATACATTCACGAACCACTTCGTGAAGAGCAATGATCTCTGCATTGTTTGAAGATATAGCGACTAGGGTCTAATATGTAGACCTCCAAGATGTCACGGTCTTTTCCCATGGTGAACACTTAACCGGATTGGGAATGACCATTGTGTGGGTCAGACAGATACCCAACATCAGCAAAACCTTCCAAAACACATGTCGTTTTGGAATGGGGATAGAGAACGCAGGCCAGCGTTGGCGGCGTTTCTGGTGTGTGATGGGTCCGAATCCATCATCTCTTTGTAGGGATTGAACAAGCCCATATCAATCGTACATCTCAAATATCGAAAGATATCTTTTACACCAATCTAATGGCGTCGCGTTGGCGCAGAGCTATATCTAGCTAACAAGTTCACAACATATGAGATGTCCGATCTTGTGCATTGAGATAAGTACAATAATGCGCCTATTGTACTAAGTAAGGCACTTTTGCCTCTAGCACATCTTCATCATCATCCTTTCGACGAAGAGGATCCTTTTCAGGATCAAGACTACGGACGATCATGGGGGTGCTTGAAGGCTTGATCTTGTCAAAATGCCTAAGCATCTATCGACACGATGCTCAAGTTCCAAACTGAGACATAATCGTGTTCTCCCAAAATCCTTCATCTCAAACTCAGATTTCAAGTGTTCAGCGGTTTCCCTTAACTCTTTAAGGGCTTCTAATGAAGATCATGTCCAACATGAACCGCGATAGAATCCGAAACTTGTCATATAAACGCGTGGGCATATCCCTTCCCAATCAAGTAGTCACTTTAGTGAGCGTTTCAACCTTATTGTAAACGCGCTCCATGGTCTAGAGCCACTTGTCTTGGGTAAATGAAGTTCACAATGAATCTTCATGTATATTCCGTATCTAGATCCCTATAGAGATACGTAGTGACCATATTTGTAAGCTGCATGTTCAGTTATTCAGAAACTACCAAACTGACAGAGTAGTGGAGTGCAATGACATCCATTACGAGAGAATATGTCTCATCGTAGTCGATTCCAGGGCGTTTTGTGAGAAGCCTTGCGCCATAAGGCGAGATTACCATCTCTTTTTCTCATCACGCTTTCTAACGAAGACCCATTAGTCAACAGGTTTTATGTTAAGAGGTGTTGGCATCTCTAGCTCGAAAACCTTCCTCTTCGTTAGAGAATCCATCTTAACCTGGATCGCATCTTTCCATTTAGGCCAAATTTCTCTACGTTGGCATTCATTCATCAACGGAGCATGGTTCGATATCATCGGACTCAACAAACTCATGCGCAACAAAATGCGTAACTACATCATCAATTCTGATGGAGTTTCTATCCCACGTCTCATGTACACTAGTGTAAGTTTCATAGAGCTCTATATTCTCAGGAATAGGGTTTGACGTTGAGGCGTCCCCCAACGATAACCATAACCTGGAAGATACTCATGAGACGGATTTTGAGTCATGATGATTAAAGGATTGGAATGTGCCAAAGTATCCTTCGAACCCACGGGCCTCCCACGCATCCTAGCTGGGGCCATGGCCTGTAATGCCAGAGTGCCACTCTCTTTGGCATTGGCGCCATGCCTACCTTCGTGTATGGTGGCGCTACGTCCTCTCGTAGGGACGTCCTTCCTTGCAGGCATGGTTGCAGCATATTTGTGTGATCTCGTCACTTTAATAGGGATCAAGATGAGACATAGTGGGGACAGACCACGACAATTCATGTTGTTCCTGTTGAACATTCGTGTTCTTATCTCCCCCTAACGACGGGAAGACTGTCTCATCAAAGTGACATCCGCAAATCTAGCGGTAAGGAGATCGCCTAGCAAGGGCATTTAAGTGGTGGACGATTATTGGAAGCTCAAATCCAACATAGTTGCCCATTCGTCTTGTAAGGACCCATCATAGAGCGCTGTGGCTGCGCAATTGGCACGTAAATGACTCACTCAAATGTGCGTAAGTACAAAATACGTGTACCCAGTCACTAGCTGTAACGCATAGGTACATTGAGTGGCGGTAGGTCGTAGACGAATTAGCACAGCTGCATGCAATATTGCATCACCCCAAGCGAATGTAAGAAGATTGGTGCGCATTACCAATGTTCGGACTACCATCGTAGTCGTTTCCACGAGACCAATTGGGTGTGTACATGGGAATGTGATGTCCAACATCAAACCCATTGCAATATCCATCGAAAGTCTTTCGATGTAAACTCTCTAGCATAGTCAAATCCAATTGACTGAATAGGATGATTCGGGGAGTGAGCCCGTTGTCACATGATATGTGCTAGGAGTGTAGCATAAGTAGCATTTATAGGTGGACAATGGCACAACACGTGACCGGCGTGTTTGCGTGTCAACCAACATCATGAAATATTTAAGCGTCCGCAAGTTGGTTGAATCAATCCACAAAGTCCCTACGGATTCTTTGTAAGAATAGAATGAGTATTGTCATATCCTTTGCATAGGACGGTCTCAGTCCTAATTTCCATAAGGAATGGGCTTTGTAAAACGAGGGAGAGGCCTTAGAAGCAACCAATGAGGAGTTTGGTTAGGCCTAAGCGTTTGTAGCGCTATTAGAAGCAAAATATGTGACTACATCTCCCATCATGACGTGGGAGCCATGGAAATTTGCATGTATGGCGTCATGGCCACAAGGAGGAACAACCATGGCGTTATGCCCATGGTTGGCGCCTTTTATGGCGGCATCTTGCTTCATTTTGCTCAAAAGAAATGATGTCCATGTGAAGTCTTTTGTAGACGGATCATCATATCATGACTAGGGTGATTTATCCTGTCGTGACAAAGCCAATATGTCTCTAAATCCAAGAGATTTTCTCTCATAAGTTTATTGGATTTAATAGCTCGAATAGTGACATAAAGTCCACTAGAGAGACACATAAACGTCTCTAAGATGCGTCTTTGTTCGCAATCATTAGAGGTAATGCAAAGGAACTCATTTCCGTTCTCTACATGCATTTTCGCATGGAATTCGTTGGCTATTCATAGGGTACTATTTGCCCTAAGAGCGTAGAGAGTTTCTGTGACAACTGTAATCAAGGTGCCATTTGGCAAGTGGAACTTGGGCTATTCCATGTCCTTAAATTTAATACTGATGGTCTAGCCATCGTAGTCACAAAGTCATATGCTCAGAATCAAAATTGAGTCATAATGAAAAGAACTCGAAATTTTATTCATAAGCCAACGAAATACATCATTGTTTCTATGATCAAAGAAAATCTAATCCAATAAAAAGGAAGATGGCAATCGCCTACATCTCTTGGAAAATAAAAAGACTTAATCAAAATCGCCAATTTCTGGGTCTTGATCCTTGTAGTCTTCCACCCTTAGATCTAGATCACCATCTTGATCATCTTGTGCCATGTAATTTGCTTCCCTTGCTTCACGATACGTCTTGTATGCGTTTGCAACATTCTGGGGTGCGGTACATGTTTTAGCCCAATGTTCAGTTGATCCACATCGAAAACAAACATCATCATGGTCAGGCTCCCTTGATCGAGGCGCCATTGGGGCGCGATTTGAACGACCTATCCTGTTGGTGGCGTTACCACCATGGTCGGAGGCTCCGCCTCTCTCTCTCTTCACACGTTGACCTCTACGGTTCCGTGCATGCCTCTCTTGGCGAATTCCTTCCTCTTTAGGGCGAATATATGGACCAGAATGTCCAGAAAAGTCCCTATCCTTAGGGTTTCGCTCCTTGCGTCCTCCATTGGGGGCGCGACTATAGTTAGACTCCGGAATAGGCTTAGTTCCCACGGGTCTAGCATTATAGTTCTTCACAAGGATATTATCGTGCTTTTCAGCTACGTTCATGGCGCCAATGAGCTCATGAAACCTTGTGATACGTCCTGCATTTACATCAATCCGATAATTCTTTGAAATCATCAATGCAGAGACGGGGAAGGTAGAGAGAGTCTTCTCGATCAACATCGTATCAGTTATGGCTTGGCCACAATACTCCATCAGAGACTTGATACGAAGAGCTTCCGAGTTATAATCAAGCACAGACTTGAAATCACAAAAGCGGAGGCTATGCCATCGCACTTCTAAATCAGGAAGCAGGGAGTCACGAACGTTGCCAAATCGCTGCTCTAGTTCTACCCATAGCTTTCTTGGGTCTTCCTCATTGAGGTATTCATTTTGGAGCGCGTCATTCATGTGCCTTGTCATGAGAATTATGGCCTTAGCTTGTTTTGCTTCAAAAGCAGTAGCTTGCTCAATTGAGAGCACGTTCTGACCAGGCTCTTGGATGGTTTCCAGAATTCCATCAGCCTTAAGATGTTGGCGCACATCTCGGACCCACCTATGGTATCCTGCGCCAGTTGTCTCGAGTGGGACAAAGCTCAACTTGTTCAGGTAACTCATCCTGAAAAACAACACAAGATTAGGGTTAGTTTCGGAGCGTAAAGGCTACCACGAAAAACTATTAAATTTCTGAGCCTAGTCGCTTTCAAGAAATTAGGAATTTTCTGAGCGTAGTCGCTTCCAAGAAAATCCGATTCCAAGAGGGGTTTTGGATTAGATCCAAATAACGATGTATGTGGTCGATCGTTTTCTTCTCAACAAACTCTAAGTTTGGAGGACTCTACAAGCTCCAAGCTTGGAGTGAGCGCGAACCCCCACAGTTCGGCCTTTGGTCTCCCCTATGTAGAGAAAGGGGGGTAGAAGAAGGGATTTTGGAAGTCCCCGAGAAAAGAAGAAGAAATTGAAAAACTTCACAAAAACGGGAACTTTTAGAAAAATTTACCTTAAAAGATGGTCGGAAAAACCGTCGCCGGAAGTTACTGTAGCTGCCGGAAGTACTGTAGCTGACCGGAAATTGGCCGGAAGTACTGTAGCTGACCGGAAAAAAATGGCCGGAAAAGTGCTCTAAAGTGACCCGAAAATCGCCGAAAAGTGGCCGGAAGTTGGCCGGAAAGTTGCCGGAAAAGTGTTGACCGGCGTTGACCGGTCGTTGACCTGAGGGTTGACCGGTCGTTGACCGATTGCTGACGTGGCAGGTCCGCGTGCTGACGTGGCAGGTCTGAGCTGACGTGGCAGAAGGCTTGGCGGCGTGGCGGCTTGGGCTTGGCGGCTCGGCTTGGCGGCTATGTGGCTTGGGTTTGCAAATGGGCTTCAGGTTGCTAGGCCGAGTACTTAGGCTGTGAGGTTTTGGGCCGGAGCTGGGTTGGGCTAATCTGCTGCCTTCCCCTTTTTTTTTTTTTTTTTTCTTTTCTGCTGGTTCGGTAGTGGTCCTTTCCGGTGGCCGGTTAGGACCGTTCTAGGCCGGTTCCGGTGGAGATTTTTCGGTTCCGGTGATCTGGGGTCTGGTTACAGGTTCCGGTGAAGTTTGGTAGCAGTTGGCCGGGAGGAAGGCTTCGAACCGGTCAGGGAGGGTAAAGATATTTCCGGTGGCCGGTTCGGATATTTTCCGGCCGGTTCTGGGGACGGGGCCGCCGGTTCTGGACTCCTGGATTTGATATCTTCAAGGTGGGCGGCGGTGGTTTCTGGGATTTGAAGGCTACGAATTTAGGATTTCAGGGTTAGGGCTCGTGCTGATAACGTGTTGTAGAGAAACTGAATTTGAGAGGAATTTACTGTGTATTCTCATTGATAATAGGGGCCTCTTTATATAGAGGATTACAATGCATAGAATCTCAATCATACAAGGAAAGTAATTCTACATTGATTAGGATTCTAGATCATTCTAATTAAATCCTATTACCACTAGGTCAAGTAACCTAGAGTTTGGGCTAAACACAAATTAGGTTTTCCTTCAACATGTTTTTTATTTTTGATTTTTTTTTTAATTTCTTTTGTTTTTCTTTTATTTGTGAATTGACCATTTTGTCTTTCTCAAATATTTCAGTTCAAATGTTTTTTAATATTTGAGAGATATTTTGGTAAAAAAAATTTATTTTGACTGACAAACTCTCTTCTCTTAATAATAGTATAGATAATGTAATTTAAGTTGATAGACACAATTTTCGGCTCATGTTAATGTTTCAACACTCGCTACTTCAAGAAACTAATAATGAACATCAACACAACAAATCAATGTAAGCAATAAATTGTCAATGGTCAAGCCGCCAAACCTTTTTTTTGTTTTTATGAGAAAGCCGCCACACACTGTACGCCTACAAACATTCAAAAGAAAGCATACTACAGGGTTCAAGATTGACCTTATGACCAAACCCAGATACTAGTAGTTTAAACCTAAAAGTGTATATAATTATAACAATACGGACCTAGATGGCTAGAAACGAAAGGTGATAAAAAAACAAAAAATGCTTCTTGCATGCTTTTGTAGTAAGTATCATGCGCACTATTACTACTAGTCTACTTCTTCTCGAAGTTCTTTTTGTAACGAGTACGCCGCTCATTGTGCTTCTTCTGTAAGGCCTTCTCATGAAGTTCTTTTTCCAACAATTCCAAGTTCCCTTCAGAATAAAATGGGGGCAGCTCCTCATTTGTGTGTGTTGTTGTTGTGTTCTCTCTAGCACTCTTGTTATGCTCATCATCTTTCTTGTCAGCCTTCTTTGCTTGAAAAGGGATACAACAAGTCCATCTTGAGGTTGAGGATGAAGCCATATTCAAATTTTCTGAAACAAAATAGAACTAGCTAGTATGAGCACTACTGGAAATACTGGATTATAAGATGGATATGTATTTCTATGTATCACTGTAGAAAAGTAATGACCTTGCATTTATAGAAAACTAAATAACTATAAATCAAATTAGGAAACATAATAATACGGAAGTATAGATAGATCGATAGCTACGAAGTAAAACTAATAAATATCTCCAGAGTTTTTTTTTCCTTGCTCCAAACTGATAATAATCCAGACGACCGAGTTTCAATAAAATTGTATTCTTTTCCCAAAGCAAGTTCCCTATGTCATAACCAATTATCCACAGAATTCCCCTCTACTTGCTTCAAGGCTGAAATCAAAACCGAGAAATCTAGCTAATTAATTAACTTGAAATAATCCATTACACTTGAAACTAGCTAGACAAGTAATTTCAAAATCACGGATCGACAAAGAAGATAGTACGACATACCTTCGTAAGACACAAGTAATTAGTCAATTACACTGCGCAGCTCAGGGAACTGTAGAAGTTGTTAATTAGGTCATTGTCAAAGGTATTATGTGATATTTATAAGGGTGGGAGATAGCTAGCTTCCCTAGCCTATTTCGTTCAGGAAAATAATGGCCGAAAATAATCATGCAAAAATATACAAATATTAGGAATGTATGTATACTTTTTCTTCACTTTTCTTAAGTTTTTTTTTAAATCTTTATGATACTTTTTTTTTTTAATAGAATGGGGTCAACGATTTTTATTCAATATGAAAAAAACAATATTATACAGTGACTCGCCTCAGTGGGGCCATAAAAAAGATACACATTTAAACACAATATCACTCCACCTATTGAGTGAAGCTCAACGGGGTTAAACTAAAAATAAACTGACAATAAAAATTTTTCCGTAGATAACCTCAGACCAATAATCTCTGCAGTTCCTCGCAGGTATTGATCCCAATCAAAATAAAAAAGTTAGGTACTGAAACAGAATTCATCATGGGTCCCAAATTTTTATAATAAATCCACCAAGGTTCCAAATCCTGATCCAAGCCTTAATAAGCCCTGGGCCCATTGCCCTGATCCACCCAAAAAGGCCCCAACCCAAACCTAGAAAACATATCAAAGCCCAAGCCCAAAGGGGGTGTACCCTAGCAGCCATTCCAGCAAATCTTTCCTTTCCGTCGCCGCTGCAGCGCCAACTCTACCCATCTTGCCAAGTAATTCGTAGCACAGACCCTGAAG
This sequence comes from Rosa lucieae, assembly GCA_024704745.1. Classification (NCBI taxonomy): domain Eukaryota; kingdom Viridiplantae; phylum Streptophyta; class Magnoliopsida; order Rosales; family Rosaceae; genus Rosa; species Rosa lucieae. Next base: position 27,849,233 of record CM045496.1, on the reverse strand, counting down.
CCTGCATACAACCAAGCCAAAATGACTCCAGCATAAACTCTCTCAGTCGCCAACTCAGAAAGATCAAGCCACTAGCCCGTCTGATGATCAAACAGAAGATACCCTCGAATCCTGTTGTGTTACTTAAATGATCTTACTAAATAATCCTATTTATCTGTACCATAACTCACTTTTTTTTTTTTAGGGGAAATGAAGATATATTTCTGTGATCGAAAGATCATACGACCATACAACATCAAGCTAGGGAATGCGAAGATCACCCATCACATTCACTACTCAATTGACTGCTCAAAGAGTTAGGCTAGTATCCAAAAGGAAGCTGCTAAAAACTAAAATCCAAAAAGAAAGAAACTAACAACTAAATTTATTCTAAAACAACCCTAACTCTCCGCATATGCAATGATTAGCTTGGGGCCTAGAGATCATCGATCTTAGTGTACCCCTCCACCCATTAAAGCAGTGAACAACCTTGCTTTAGGGTCATGTTGAGGCCAGCCCACAACAAGTCCACCAAGAGGCTCGGCCCAACTCTAGCCCAAATTAGAGAGAGGAGGGAAAGTGGGCTAAAACCCAAGAGTCCAGCCCAACTCCCACAACCCTCACTCTGCAATTCGGACCAGAGAGTACCGGAGCCCTTATGAGCTCGCCGAAGCAGTTGCTATCCCGACGCACACAGCTTCTGCCGTGACAGCACTTCCGGTGGTGACCTCGCGTAGATCGGAACCTAGTTTGGGTGCGATCCAATCACCAAACTAGAATTTTCTTGGTGATTTTCGGTTAAACTTCATGATGTATGTCAAACCTCAACTTCATGGACTTCGATTTTTATTTTCTTTTTTCTTTTTTCTATTTTGTAACTTATATGTAAAGTCTGGTTAGATTTGTAATTTCAATTTACCTATTAGTTTGTTATGAATAAAGGTTGAGTACATGTGGGCATGCCTGTTAAAAGTTTTTCGGTTTTTAGATTCCCAGAGTGTACCATTGGAAGCATGATAGGAAAGGTTCTGGAATTCTCTGGTTCAGCACACCTGAGATGAACTTCATCTTAGTAGGATTGCTCAGCATTTGTTTGATTCTGTTGGAATGTCATTCTCTTAAGTGAGTTTCAAGGCAACTGTTTTTTGTGTGCAGAAACATGAAGGCTGAAGCATTGGTGTTTTTGAAAAATCAGTTTCAAAAATATAGCTAATTAATTAACTTGAAATAATTCATTACACTTGAAACTAGCTAGACAAGTAATTTCAAAATCACGGGATATTATAATTGACAACGAAAATAGAAAGTATTCGGTAGGGTTCAGACATACCTTCGTAAGACGTAAGCAGTTACACTGCGCAGTTTAGGAACTATGGAAGTAGTTAATTAGGGCGTTGTCAAAGGTATTATGTGGGCATCTCCAACCATGCTCAATGTGGAGCCATTTTGACTCATGAGCCAAAAGCCGAGTCAAAATGACTCAACTTTGTATAACGAAAGCCATTTTTGTGAGAGGAGAGAAATGGTGGGCCCCAGCTGCATGTGTTGCAATTGCAGCTGAAGAAGTTGACACGCCAGAGGGAGAAGACAGAAGGGACTCGCGGATAAAGACAAAATAACGGCACACCCATGGTTGACGTGCGAGACACGCGCTGGAGATGCAACCGACACATGGGGCCCACCTGTGCAGAACAGGCGGAAGTCTTCCAACGGTAAGAAATAGAACGGCCCAGATTCAACTTCATTAATTCTATTTAAAATGAAAGGCCCAGATTAATTCTTTCTAAACATAAAAAAGTAAATATACATATACTGAATTTCTGATCTAACAGTGTAAAAAATGTCATGGATTAAAATCAACGGTAAATAATAAAGTAATTGTGTTTTAATTCATATTGTAGTTAAATAATAGTCTAAAATGATTAAATTATTAAATGAGTTTGGCTTTTGACTAAAGATGGTTGGAGATAAGCGCTGCTATGGATGCCAGAAACCCTAAAATCCGTACCAAAACTGCCGCTAGTCAAGCTCGCACTTCTGCTACCCCAACCATGGAGGATGTGACGGCCTCCTTCCCTGCCTCCCTTGCCCTGGCTACGAATGAAGTTGTTGATCTTTCCCGATCTGCGAACTTTGCTGCACGAAGAGGATCACAAGCATATTTGCTGGCTCGGCCGCTTGCAGCCAAGCCTGCTCCACTGTAAGACCTTCGACGGTTCTTTCGTCGAGTGTGGGTTCTAGAAAAGGATTTTAAGATCCAAAAGAGGCCGAAGAACAGGTTCGTCATTGCTTTTGATCTCACATGAGATCGTAACAAAGCGTTACATGGAGGGCCTTGGCGCTTCAATCAAGCCCCAGTTGTCATGCAGGAATATGATGGGATAGCGCCACCGCAATCTGTGCCCTTAAATGCTCTGTTTTTCTGGGTGCGGATCGATAATATGCCACCTCTCTTTGAAGACAAGGACACCATATGAGACATTGCTGCTATCGCAGGTAGGGTTATTGAATTGGATCATAAACTCTTCGACACTACGGGCAAAATTAGGGTTAGGGTTTCACATGCCCTCTCCAAACCTTTCTTCCTAAAGAAGCGAGTGAAGCTGGCCCCGGAGGTTGAAGAAGAGATTGGTTTCTTCTTTGAGAACCTTGTTGGTAAGTGCCACTATTGTGATTTGATTTTCCATGAGAATGGTATTTGTCCTGCAACAGATGCACGGGATATTCCAAGGATGGATGTGAATCTGACGCAGAGAAGACTGGAGCTCATGGGTCCATCTCGGAGCTTTGAACAAAGTCAGTTTGCCAATGGTGTATTCAAATTCCAGGGAATCCATACTCCTGTATTACCCTCAATTGCACGGTCTCTCTTTCACCCGAAGGAGTAGAGTGGACGTAGGCCTGTAATTATGAGGGGTTCAGACAGCAAATCATCTTCCAGTATAGATGTGGAGGATGCCACGCTGGCTTTAGTCCCCATTGAGGCAGCGGCTCCTTCCAAGCGTGACCGACAGCCTAATTATCAGTCCCCTAAGAAGCTTAAGGTGCTCCTGCCTGAGTTGTTCACTCAAGTGGGCAGTGCTGAGGCTCCAACCAAAAAGTTAAAGATGCCAGAGTTTAGCTCCAAATTAAATGCTCGTTCACTGGGTTTGATAGAGGCTCCGGGAAGCATTTTGATACCTAAGTCTGAGGGGACTGGTACTGTTGAAACAAAGAAGAAGCGTGGAAGACCTCTTGGAGCAAAGAACAAGAATCCCGCAAAATAGAAGAAGGTTGCTGATGCACAGGAAGCTTGTTTTGCTTTCCTAACTAAACCTCCTAGCCCTAGTGTCAAGGGCAAGGAGAAAATTTAAAGTTACTTTTGTTTTTGAAACTCGGCCTATTTCCTATGTTTTACTTTCATAGTTTATAGGCTTACTTTTAATAAGTGAGCATTGATGTTCGTTAATGAGTGGTACTAGTTCTATATACCACGTTTTCTTATTTGCCCTCTGTTTTTCAAGGCAGTGGAAAGGTATGTAATGTACTGTTCTAGCTTGAGACTATTAATGAGAAATGTTGATTTTCATTCCAAAAAAAAAAAGATGGTTGGAGATGCAAAATAAGAATGAATAGTGATGACTTAAGGGGAGTCAAATTTTGCAAATGGCTTTGGCTTTGACTTTTGACTCTATTGTTGGAGATGCCCTGATATTTGTAGGAGATAAATAGCTTCCATATATCGTTTAGGAAAATAATCATGCAAAATATATCGTACAAATATTAGGAATGTACACGTATACTTTTTCTTCACTTTTTCTTAAGCTTAAAATAAATAAATAAATAAATAATTCTTTGTGATAGTTATTTTGAAAGCCCTATTCTCTCTAGCAGTGCTTGTTCTCGCGGTAACACTAGCGTCAGCGCCTTGTATCGACCTTGTACATGGCGGTTTCGACTGGATTCCAAGCCCAAAGCTTTTAGTTCTAATCCTCTACCTCCCATCTGCCTTTGTTAGTGATGAACAGTCAATGGAAGGACCGTCCTCTTGGGCGGGCAACTTTCTACTCAAGTCACGGCTGTTCGATGGCAGCCTGACTTTCCAGATCCCCGAACTTGGGTTTGAGGGGAAGCATGTTGCAACCTGGTTTCGACGTGACGACAATGTCCCAGAATTTGGCGGCAGTGATGTTGCAGTCTGGCTGAAGAAGATAGAGTCATGGCAGGGTGGCGACATTGCAACAAGCTGCAGTGCAGCGCTTGCTGTGGTGGCTATGGTGGACGCTAGTCATGGGGATATAACTGAGGATGGAGGCATCTCTTGAACCTCCCAACCTCATCTATTCTCTGAGATTTTGCCCACGTCAATGAGGTTATTGTGGTGGCTGATGGTCGAGCGGTGGCGGTCAGAATTGCCATCTACATTGAAGGCGCGGTGGTTAACGATGGTGCATTAAGGATTTGTCAGGCCTTTTGGGCCTCTAGCTAGGCGGACTGACCCGGTTACATGGTCCTGGGTGTGGATGACAAGGGTGTAGACGGTCATCGGAGTGGGGAGGACTGAGGAGAGACACTCAAAATGTAGTGGTAAAACTGATACAGTGATAGTCTTATAATTTATTAATTGATTATATAACGAAATGATAATTCAGTCAATTTTTGAAAGAAATGGACCTGAGAGGAAGCCTGTTTTTCTTGTTGGACATTCCCTATAGGCCTATACTAGTTCTTATGGCTCAAGGACCCTAGTATTTTTCTCTCTTAATAAGTTAATATAAGCGACGATTTTGCTAAAGAGAAAAAAAAAAGTGGGCCGGAACGATAAGAGGTATTTTTTGGTAGTCATATGCCCAAAAGGAATGAGAAATTCTCCACTAGGCCCAATATGTTTAAGCCGAGTGTTTGGGCACAAGTACATCAGTGACTATCCACTCTCTCTCTATGGTCAGCAGCTCAGAATTTGTAAGAAAGAAAATATTCGAATAGTTCAAATTCAAATATGGAAGTCTAGTCCAATGCCGTTTCAACATGGCACAACAGTACTATTGGATCCCATACTTTCTTTTGAAACACAAAGGATCACATAGTCAATCAAGTGAAATGCCTTGAGGTTCAGCAATCACAGGAGTTAGAGACTCAAAGAGCATAGCAGGTGTCTGTACATATGCCATGTGTATTTGGTGTATTGGCGTTTTGGTATTTTCTTTCGAAGGCATTCTCGGTGTCTCTTCGGAATTTCAAAATGAAGACTTCCTAGGAGATTGTTTATTTGATGAATATCAGTCTTCTTGAATAGGGGTTTCCTTGAGGAATAAGCAACTGGAAACATATCAGGAACTTTCCTTACATTATCAAGGTGTTCAGAATAATTTTGGATTTACGCACAGCTCATAAAATTGATTTGACATTTTATCGAAAATGCCATGTTGCATGTTGAAAAAGAAAATCAATTTGATCATCACTTGGTATATATATAATTTATATTAAAGTTTGTGATCACTCAGTGATTAGATGAACACAATAAAAAGAAGGGCTAAATACTAGTTAGTACCATGTGGTTTAGGTCCAAAATCAATTCAGTTTCTGAACTTCTAATTTCATCAAAAACACCCCTGCACTTTCAATTTTAATCTAATAGGTCCAATTCGTTAATATTTTGTTATGAGTTCAAGTTATAGTTGGATTATTTGTTGAAAAACTATTTATTTTTAATAGTAGGACTCACTCCTAAATTGACTATGCAGACCAACTCGACACCACATCATAAAACATAGGCCATATATGAGCCACATTAACAAGTTAAATAACTCAATTGTCGGAAAACTAACAAATTGGACTTATTAGATCAAAATTGAAAGTGCTGGGGTGTTTTTGATGAAATTAAAAGTTCAGGGACTGAATTAATTTCAGACCTAAACCATAGGGTAGTAATTTGTATTCAGCTCTTAAAAGAATATAATATAATATCAGCACAGAGAATATAAGCACAATTACTTGGGTTGCAAATTCAGGATAGAGATTTTAGACAAATTGCATTCCTCAATCAAAAGGTGATACAGATGCAGAGGCAGATGAGCCACTTATGTTTGCATTTAATTGTATATAGGTTACAACAAAACTACATAGGTTTTAGAAACGTTTGTCCAAGTTTCTCTCTCCCTCTCTCTCGTAGATGGAGGAAGAGTCATTGATTGGAATCGATTTCACTATTGACTTGACTAATAGGACTCACCATTCTTTAATTGGTTTCTCTGCCTTATCTGGTTTTCAGGTCATAACGTTTTGGAATTCAGATGAAGCTCTAGTTCTTTGCACAGTAATTCTTTTTAGATGAAGCTTACACAGCTTAAGTGCTTATCAGCTGTAGTTACTGCCCTTTATTTCCTTGTTTAATTCTTTGTTTATGCACATTTCGGATGAAGTGCTCTTGTGTTGGTTTCTGCCTTTCTGGGGGTGTCTTAAGGAAATGCTTTGGTGTAACTATTCAAGGAAACAGATGATTTGTAAAGATGTCAAGGCAATAGCATTACTTTGTTAATTGTAACTCTTCAAGGTAAATAAATGATCCGTTCTACAGTGACTTCTTATGAATGTTTCTTTCTTGCTTTATTTTCCCTTTTGTTCTGCTTACAAATGATTCCTATCCATTATGTTATTAGGAAAAAGAAAAGGAGCAGCTTGTCTTCAACCCATCAGCTATACAAATGGACTTACTTACAGTGTTTGTGCCAAGATAACCATAACTCCATGAGGCATAAACCATATCCACATAACACTAATAATTTCTTGTTTTGGCTGGTTCGAGGGAGCCCATGTTTTGTATCTTTTTAACAAATATTTATGACCGTACCATGCCGTTAACATATCAGAGAGAACTATACAAGGACTGAATGTAACTTATGTGTAAACTCATTTTTTGGTTCCAACTACAATATATCCATTCAAAAGTCACAAAAACTTAATGGTGGAACCATACAATAGATTAAACAACAAAAAGTCACGAGGTGATGACTCTTCTCCCTCATTTACCAGTTTTTCATCCCTTGGCAACCAATCTATAGCTTCTTCAGGAGGTACAATCAGTTTAATAATCTGTGTGAGCAACCATATTGAATCATTTTAGCAGGATTCACTGTAAGCACATCCTATGCTATCAACTCCCTTTGGCCAATGTGAAGATATACATTATTGTGGTGCAAGGTTCTAAAAAACGCTAGGCGCTAGTCGGATGGTGACCCAGGGACTAGCGCCTAGGGGCCTAGGCAATTTTTTTTTTTAAATTTTTAAATTATTTTAATGATATATAATAATATAAATGACAATATTTAAAATCTAAAAATTAATTATAAATATAAAAATAGTCAAAATATATAATAAATTAGGGTTTATGACCGCCTAGGCTCCGCCTAGAACCGCATAGCCCGCCTAGTCCCCGCCTAGCACCGCCTAGTCCCCGCCTAGCACCACCGCCTAGCCCGCCTAGTAGCCCAGCGCCTAAGGGAAACGCCTAGGCCAAAATCGGAGCGGTTCCTTGTCTCCTAGGCCGTTTTTTAGAACATTGTTGTGGTGTCACCTACAAAATAAGCATTCGGAATAGGATACCATTGAGGGGAAGTATGTGTGAGACTTGTATCCTAATACTCCCCCTCAATTGTATCCTAATAGTACTTGTACCAAAACTATCAGTAGATACATGCTAATAAGGAGGGGTTAAGGAGAAGTATGTGTGAGACTTGTATCCTAATACTCCCCCTCAATTGTATCCTAATAGTACTTGTACCAAAACTATCAGTAGATACATGCTAATAAGGAGGGGTTAAGGAGAAGTATGTGTGAGACTTGTATCCTAATACTTACCCTCACTTGTATTCTAATAGGACTTGTACCAAATACATAATAATGTTAACTAATTGCTTACTAAATTTTGTATCACCAAAGGAGCATACATTTTTTGCAACTAGCATATTTTGCGGGCAATTTGCAATACATGATTTGCCTAATGCTGTGAAGGCAATGGTGTTTATTCTTCAACTGTGTTTCAACCTTATCAATTTTTGTAATACATTCTGCTTTCTGAAGCAGCTAGTCATTACATTTTCCTTATGCTGTAACATATTGCACATGAGCTGCTTTTTTTTTTTTTTTTTTTTTTTTTTCTGAACTAATTTCTTGATTCATAAGTTTCTGTATGGAAATTTCATGAAGAGTCTTGGACAATCGAGGAGTACAATTCAGAAGCTCCTTCGACACATGTTCCATCGTTGGCCTACATTTTGGTTTGGACTGTAGGCATGCCAAGGCTAATGTGGTTAGCTTAACCACACTAGAAGCTACCGGTTGAATTCTGGGAGGAGATAGCCGTGGATCCAACACATCTTTCAGCATAATTTGTAAAACCGAGGGTGACTTTGTCGACATCAAGGAAGATGTTGCAATCAAGGAAATCAGTTCTCCAGGATGTCTTCCCATGATTATTTCTAGGGCCACCACTCCAAAACCATAAACATCGCATTTCTCAGTCACAGCCATGGTGAATGCAAGTTCTGGTTTCCCAAAAACAACAAATATTAAGAAGCATGGAAGCATAAAAGAATGAGAAAAAAGTGAGGCAGAGAAGCTGAGAAAGACAAGTTCACCTGGAGCAACATATCCAGGAGTGCCAGCTAACATTGTTCTATTTGAGGAATTAGGATATAAGAGTCGGGCTGTGGCAGAGTCGGATAAAGATCCCATCATCTCAGAGTTGAGAAGAATATTGCTGCTTGTCACATTTCGGTGAATGATTGGTATAGTGCAGTTTTGATGCATGTATGATAATGCATGTGCTAGGCCGTCAATGATATGTACTCTCTTGGTCCAATCCAATTCTGCAGCTTCAATATCATTGCTTAGAACACTATATAAGCTTCCTCTTTCCTTGTATTCATAGACCAAGAACATACAACGCTTGTGCAAACAAAAACCATGAAGCTTCACAATGTTTCTATGTCTGATCTCTGATAACATTCTTATTTCATTGCTGAAACATTTGAACAGAGTTGGCTCCTCAGCTTCCCAATGGTGAAGCTTCTTCAAGGCAACTACTTTGCTGCTTGGTAGCTGTGCTTTGTAAACACTATTGTAAGTTCCGGTTCCAATACAGAACTTGATGTCAAACTCCTCTGTTGCTTCAATGATATCCTCATATGCAATTCTCCCATCAAAATTCCATATTCAAAATAAATCACCATTCTTTGGTGCTAGTCTGAAATCATATTGGTTTTTCCTAGAGCGTTGACATAGAGTCACAACTAAATACCCGAAACAGAAAACAGCTAAGATGATGGTGCCATAAACAAAGATTTTCATGTGCAGTAGCATGTTTATGCTACTAGAATTGGATGGAGAAGAATGGAGGATTTAGGAAGAGTACCTATGTCATATGGGATGCTACTGCTGAGACGATTCCCACGAAGTTGAAGAAGAACTAGTTTGGGAAGAGAGAGAAGTTGAATTGTTCAGAACCTAGCTATATGGAAATCAGGGGATATATTACTCTTTTATGGTATGGTATTGACTTGACTTGGGCTAGACTTGTATTGCTTAAAATGAAACAAATGTGTTGTTGACTTGTGGATTAGGCTTGGCCGCTTGGCACAATACAGATGAATAACGTACAGACGAAAGCCAGGCTAGTTAACGTACTACTCTTCGAAAACGAAAGCCAGGCTAGTTATGATCACTGGCCTGTTCCATTATAATGAATAGCAAATTACCACTGCATACATTTTTAGCTCATAAATTACCATCAGCAGGTCTTTTTTTTTGTTTTTTTTTAATTTCCATGCGTTAGTGTGCAAGATATTATACCTTGCGGTCAGATTCCTTCCCTTTTTAAATTAGTTCTATTGACAAGTAAATTATGAAACTACCCTTATGGTTTGAATAATGTGAATTTATACTTTGTGGTCATATTCCTTCCTTTTTTGAATTGTTTCTATTGACAAGTTAATTACAAAACTGCCCGTGTGGTTTGGATAATGTGAATTAACACAGCTGAATGTCAGTAGCATTATGAAGAAAGAATATTTCTACATTTCATCTTTGTTTTTCTTAGAAAAAAAACTCATTTATTTAATAATCCCAAAAACTATTTATATATATCACAGTATGAAACTTGAACACTATATCAATTTGCTGTTTTTCACATACAAGTTGATTTGAATTTCACCTCTTCTCATGGTGAAGAAGTTTCTCCAGTATCTTTATAGGTAGAGCGTGAAGATGAGATACACTTTTGTACCTCATGCATTGCCGATGATCGCCGGAGTTGCCGGAAAACGCCAAAAATCCTCCAGAAAGGTCGGAGCTTCTTGGCTTCGAATCGCCTTCATCGGAGGTAGTCGGTGAAAACCCAAGCCATAGGCTTGGTTGCGATGGCGATGTGGTCCGAACGTGGGTATTCTGACGCCTAGAGATGGCCGGAATCGAAAGTGAAGATCGGGTCCTGTTGCGGATACCGGCGACGTGTCTGGAGGTTTCCAGGTCGTTGATTTGATCTCGGCCCTTATAGAGTTGAAAGCAACGGACCAGATTAAATTGTGATTGAAATCTATGGTCCAGATCGCACTGCCAATTTTCTTTTATTTAAAATGAATTTCCTTATTTCCAAATTTCCTAAATATGAAATAAATAGCTCCGATGTCCGAAAGTTTCCATGGACTTATCGTAACGTGTACTTTACTATCGAGTTATCAAATTGAAAATTTCACTTACTGAAAAATTTTGAAATTACTCCCGAACACTCTTAATAATTATCGAGAGCGCAAATATAAATCTCAAATAATTATATCTTAAATCCTTAAATTTTCAGGGGTTCACAATATAGAACCAGAAAACCTAAAATTGATTATATAATTTATATTATTAATATACATGTTGAGATAAAAGTGATTCATTGATAATTTGAACTAGTGTACAAGGACTGTATTAATTTTAATTTAGTACGGTCACATAATCATAAAACAAAATTATGTATTTTAGTAGCATATTTAGCATTTATGGCCAATTTGGTAATTACACTCAGCCATAGCACTTTTTACCTAGGGATCTTGACCAAATGCCCAAATTTGGGGAGGATGCATTGTTGGCGTCATCATCGTTGCAAACAACGTCTTTGAGGTGGTTGAAGGTGGCGTTGGAGGTTGTGGAACTTGCGTTTGCATATCTGAGGAGTGAGGCGGTGGAGGTTGGAACTGCGCTTGAGGAATTGGGCGGCGACGTAGTCCCAGCTCTGAGTGTCCTAGCGGCGGACGGCGCTAGTAGTGAGAGTGAAGTTGATCTTGAGGTAATGCAATGCTTAGTAATAAACAAAACAATTACTACTAGCAACATCCCATATTGAAATTGGCTAATTTTTTGGAGAAACAAACCACCGCAACAACATGGACGACGTTGGAGGAGCTCCTCCCATACTGGAAAGATTATTGGAAAGCAATAATAAGATTATTGAGGGGGGAATAAAAAGATTATTAGAGGGTAATAAGAAGATTATTGGGAGTAAGTGGGGTTTGTGCTGCTCAAATTTGGGTAAATGGACATTTTTTCTTTTACTTACAACTTATCAAACACTTAGAAATTGGTTTTCGTTCACACAGCACTTTTAAAAGCAGTTTACCAAACACTCAACTGCTTCTTTTCACAGCAATTTCAAAAGCGCTTCCTCTCACAACTATTCTAAAAGCGCTTCTTCTCACAGCGCAGTAATCCTAAACTGGGCCTTGGTTCTTATAGCTCAAGGACCCCAATATTTTCTTTATTAATACAAGCGACGTTTCCGCTAAAGAAAAAAAAAACACAAAAAACGTGGGCCGGAAGCCATATGCCCAAAAAGAATGAGAAATTCTCCACTAGGCCCAATATGTTGAAGCCGAGTGTTTGGGCACAAGTACATGAATGACTATCCAGTCTTCCTTTCCAGTTCAATACATTATCCAACTCTCTCACTCACCTCTGCAAATTAGAAAGCCAGCCTCTCTCGCTCGCTCTTCCAACAATGTCAAGAGACCGCCTCGTAAAGAGCGTCAAGAAGTTTGCTGATGTCCAGTACAAGCTCTTCACAGCTCGCTATGGTCAGCAGCTCATCGACATTTTCGAGTTCCCCGTAAAGCTTGTGCTCTCTCCTTTCACTATCGCCATTGACGTTGCCGGCTCCGCCCAACGTGGCTTTGGAGTGCCCGAGTTGATTTCCAAGCTCTCTTACGCCTCAATATTTGTGAGTTCTTGTAAAGCTCCGAGCTTTTATCATGTGGGGGGGTTTTGCTTTGTGTGAAAAGTTTGGGAATTTACAGTGGTTTTTCACTTCTGAGTGGAAATGCGTTGATGGGTTTGTGAGTTTGGGATGAAAGAATGGATTTCGGGTCAATAGGTTTTTTGTCAATGGATATTGGGTTGGTGTGAAATGATGTTGAATTGGTGTCTATATATGTTTATGGGCCAGTTGAAATGTATTTGTTTCTGCCTTTGGAAGTTGTCTGATATTGAGTGGTGAAGTCTGTTTCGGTTTTCGTCATGGTTGGAATGGTTGATTTCAGGTAGTAGCTACTCTAGGGACTTATGACATAGCGCTAGAGATGGGAAAGAAGGTGATATGCCAGAGGTACTGTTCAGTGTCTTTCAATTGTCATGGTTATCTTTGTCTTTCATTATGGTTATATTCTCAGCTTGAGATTGTGATATCTAACCCTGTATAGCCTATTCTTGTACTATATGTAAATGTATATCATATGTATATTCATTGCATATATTGTAACGATAGAGTGCCAGACTGTTGATCAAACTGCACATTCAGACGATATTAACATGATCAATGCAGTAAAAAGAACTATATGGTAAAAAATGAAAAATAAATAAATAAAAACTATTATAGTATGTGTATATGTATATATATTTTTGTTAGTGCTGCCTTTCTATTTTTTTCTTCTGTTATTGTACTAGTCACCATCGTGCGATTTATAATTCAGAAGTAATTTGTACACAGCTAGAGAGTTTCAGTGTGAACATGGAAAACCATGTTTATGTTCAAAATCCAGTTCTCCTAATTTGACAAATCAGACTTAAAATGGTCTTAGCAGTGAATATTGTCTGTGTTTTTAATTGGGGGGCTTTTATAGTTTAGTTGATGGTCCATAATTGCTCAAGTACGGTTTTGAAGTGTAGGAACTGTGAAACCTGCAACGGTTGGCAGGCATTGCGGTGTACCTTGTGCGAAGGGTCAGGGAGGGTGCACTACCAAGTGAAAAATTACACATTGAAAAGGTAAGCTTATCTTCAATTTAGTTCCCAAGTCTGAAACCACGGAACTCTATGAGCTATAACATCCTCTCATTTATCAGAAAATTAAAAGATTTTAAAGCTTTAGATTTTCCAGATATTTAGCTTTTTGGCTTTCAAATGTATGCTGAATCTTGAAAAGGTTGGCACTTATTTTTATGGGCATTTCTTAATCTTGTGCAGACAGGGAATATGGCTAATAAACTCTGCCTGTGTGATAATTTGTTTAGTAATGTATTGTAATAATTGATATCTTAGAATTCTCAGCTGTGCAAGTAGCCTCATTTGGCATAGTAATCACTTTAGGAGTTTAGTTTATAGTGTATTAGTGTATGTGGCGTACCACGTGTACCCCCTTTTCCCAGAACTTGTGGAGATAAAAGTCGAAAACTGATAATTCTTCAGTATGTTAAGGCTATATGATTCAACTTCCAACGGTATTTTATGATTTTTTTGAAGTCTCAACTAGCCAAAATATATGAGGGAAAAATTCTAATTTCTGGTATAATGTTTAAATGGAATGTGTAGCCCCACAAATAAGCAAAAATATCTAGTGTTTTGCTAAAGCTCTGATATTTGCCTAGCATCTTATTTCTCCAATGAATACTCATGCAGTGGGGAGAGGGAAACGGCTGAATGTGTTGCAGATGCTATTGCTGACAGTCGTGCTGAGTTGGTTCATCTTCCATCTGCCATAAATCTTCATACACCATTGCCGTCTAAAGACTGCCTGACCTGTGATGGCACGGTAAAACGTTTGCTCCAAGAACAGTTGATTAGTTGCACAAATTTTCCACTGTTTTGAATTGAATTCAGTATTTTTATCCAAACCATTGGGGCTATCATTTCAGAAACTGAGGAGGCTGCACTCCATAATATAGCCTCCTACGTAAAATAGGCTGATGTGATGTGCCACAGTTAATGAATGGTAGCTTGGTACTCTGTGCTTTGATATTAATGTCTGTTTGCACACGCCAGCATGTGTGACAGAGATAAACACTTCTAACTATTTTACACTCGTGTGATTTAAAAGTGGGTAACCCAACCTTTCATAAAGTTTACAATTCCTTTTTTAGAATTGCTCATTGTGATCTAGGCACAATGCTATATGCTTGTCTCTGTGTAAAATCGTACTTCTCTTCCAGTCTTTCAGCTTCTGAGTGCTGCCTTTAGACATGACATGAGATATTTATTGTGTTACAGGGTGTAATGAGCTGTCCTGAGTGCAAAAACAAATTACAAGTCAGAATCTCTGCAGATGATGTGAGTTGATTTAGGAGTTTCAAGTGCATTGTAGTTATATTGTTTTCAAGTCCAGAACAAGGAACAAGATTGATTGGTTACCAATTACTACAGTTGTCTACATTGAATAATTTACTCTTATAATTTACTGTCTGCTGTCTATTTGGAGATTGATTTCATATGTTATACAAGGGCAATGTGTTATTTTCGAGCAAACCTCTTTCAATCTGGTGTAGGGTAAGTTGAGGGTGGCTTTGAGGATGGTTATGGAGGGCATAGAAAGATAGAAAATTTAAGAAATAGAAAACACAGAGAAGGTTTTGGTTGCTGTAGTTTCAGAGAACTAAAGTAAATAGATAACAAATGGAGGAGAGAACAAGGTGGGAGGAGCCTTGAACAACATCCTGTTTTTGTTCATTACATCTACAAAGCATGAATAGGCTTCAAATACATCTCAGACAGACTCATTAAATAACTATGGACCCTTGGAGAACTGAAAGACATTAAGACTTCTTAGATTTTTGTTAAAAACGCTAGAGTCAAATAAGTACTCTTAGTCAAATTTAACATCAAATCATGGAAACACTCTACTTTTGCTGACTTGGACTATTAAATTACATCTTTGCTTATTCTTGGGTTTCCAAAAAGGGTACTACTGCATTACATTGATCAATCAAAATTATTATTCTACAGCAATTTCTTTGGCAGCTGATTATATCTAGCTTCAGTAAAAAATGATGTGTAGTATGCAGGAAGGAGGGCCTGTGCCCCTTTGTGGATGTGTCATTCCATATGTATTTTAAAATGTAGATTAACAAAAATTTGTTTTATGGAAAAAGGAAGTTCAGTTCAAAGCATTTGGGGTAAATTATATATCATATCCTCTTATTTCATCCATGAATCTTCAGTAATGCTTCCATCCTTATACCCTTGTTTGTTGTTTTCTGTATACTTGCAGATAATGGAGCCTCCCTGGAAAGCCTACAATGTTATGAAGAAGATGGACTACCCTTATGAGGCTAGTATCATATCATCTGTTATTATTTTTAGTGAGAAGTGTTTCTGTTTTGATGTGTATAATTAGTAGCTAGAATATTTAGTAGCATAGCAAAGTTTAGTATCCATGAAGGAATTTAGCCGTTGCCTGTGTCATCCTGTCTTCTATTGTTTAAGAGATCCATGTCATCGAGGGTGATTATAATAGTCTTCAAATACGGTATTACTTTTTTGTTGTTATGGTTGTTAGCTGTTAACAGTCTTAGAAATATCAAGGACATATATGTTTGAAGATCAATGTTTTGTATTCCTCCAGTTACTATTGTTGGCCTTCTTTTCTAGTTTCTATATAATTTTGGTGTGTATATATGTATAAATACTTTGTATATGGTAAGTAAATGAAACTTCTTATTATTTCTGTTTTTATGCATAGAAAGGAATAGAATTAATGTTAGTATGCTGCAACGAAAAATCAACTTTGACATCCTGATCTTATCTGATATTCTGTTATTGATCTGTTTCAGCATATAGTTGACAGCATGAAAGATCCCAGCATTGCTGCATTTTGGCTATTTACCTTGCCTCGGGTTGTGGGTGGTTACGACTATGATGATGATGTCAAACAAAAACTTTGGTGGCAATACAAGGTTTTTGATTCATAAATGTTGTATATCTAAAAGTTTTTGATACACAACCTAGTATTATGACTATTATCTTGTTTCTTATCATATTGTGATGGGAAAATTCAGTTGCCTTATAAATGATATTTAAAGATACTTACAAAATATAAGCTTTCCCTTGGTTTGGAGAAGATTATCCCTCTTTTCTTAAAAATAAAATAAAAAGGAAAACCCAATTCTTGTAAGCTTTGCTTGATAATATCCCGTTTTCCACTGGCATTTTTCATTGTTTCAGTAGTTCATTAAAACAAAATTGTTATATTGCCTTACTCCATTACCTTGTTTCTGCGTCTCGGTTAGGAATCTATGCGGTATGATCAACTTCGTGATGTGGTGGCCAAGCGAAAACCTGGCTGGGAGCACTTGCAGGAAGTAAGAAATTTACTGTATAATGGAACTTTTAGTTGCACATTCTTTTGAATATGAGCTTGATCTTTCTGCATGATTTAAGGTGTACTTACCTTTTTTGGCAGAAATTACTAGTGACTGAAAATGCAATCCATGGTCCAATTGAAAAATTTGTTGGATAGATATCAAGTTAATATGGCTGACATATAGTTAGTGGAAATTCACAAAGAAAACTTGATATCATTCTCTACTAACAGCAAAAAAAACCTTGCATAATTTTTCTTATTGGCCTTGGCCCCATTTTACCCGCTTCTCTTGCCTTTTCTTCTTAATTTTATAAAAGATCTTTCTCTCTAAGCTACAGATCCAATGTCCTTTATAGATCTCTTTCACAATTTGGTGGTGAGGTAATATCTTATAGCCATCTGGTGTGTACTTTTTGATTTAGTCAAAACTAGATACATTGATAATTGAATTCATACATTTTAAAAATGCATAGTTTCTGCAGTTTCCTATAATTTTTTATTTCATTTTTTATTCTTTACTTTTCATTTGGGAAAGGTCCTTGATATATAATTACTTGATAGGCCTTGATCTCCATAGATCCTGCTCGTGCAAGGGATGATCCTGTTATTGTAAAAAATATCCCTTTCTATAAAGCGAAGAAGGCACTTGAAGCAGAAGTCATGAAACTAAATCCTCCAGCAAGGCCACAAAATTGGGGAGTACGTAACCTATCGTATGACTACATATTAGATTTTATTCTTTTATCTGTCAGGCATAAAGAAGAGGAAGATGCATAACCTAATGTGGATAGTTATGAACTAACTGTTAGAGCATTAGCAGGAACTGGACCTTCCATTGGATGCATCTTCCTGGAGCAAGGAGGATCTCAAAGATCCTGGAAAGTTTTATGAAATGACCGTTCTTCTTAATGCTCAGCGAGAAATCGCTGACAAAATTTTGGACGCACAATGGGAGACTAAATGGCGTCAAGAAAAGGTTTGTAATTTTCAGTCTTATGTATTAATGGAAGTTAATGGACTTGCTTTTCCTTTTTCCTCTTCCTTAAGGAGCTCAAGAGATACATAGGAATTGAAGCAAAAATAGTCTCCACTGCAAAAATTGGAATGAGGCACGCACTACTATACTGTTTTAGTCATGCAAATGTAGTAACATTATCTTGTATCTTCCAACACTCGCACGAATAATCTGGGTGGGAAATGCAAGTGCCAAGCAATGACCAATGGACTCTTGGCATGAAGAATTTTTGAGATATATATAAGAAAAAGATTTCGTAATAGATAATAACCTGGAAGTATTGAGAGAATGAAACTACAGGTCAAGAAATCTAGAGGATCTAGAGGATCAGAATCACACAAACTATGTACATTGCACATGCCTGAACTCATTTTAACAAATACTGCCCTTAATTTTTATGGAAACTCCGTCTTTTCTCTTGGGATTGTTTATTTGTTAGCTGTTATTCTTCAGTAAAATGACCTTATATATTCTTTTTGATGGTCAGTTGAATGAGATGTTGGCGGAGAAGGTACGGCCATACATGCAGAAGATCGACAGTGGGACCCTCTCTCAGCCTATTATACTACCACCACAAGAACAGAATCAGAAGGTTTTACCACTTTTTCTTATCATTATTATATTAACTCTTGGCAAGCATTAACTTATTCTGAATATACATTGCAAAAATGCTTATATAGAGAACTCTATTACTGTAAAAAAAAACTAAGAAAGAATCCTATTACTAGGTATCTTTGAAAACACACACACACACAACATCATGATATATTGTTTATTATTACTTATAGTAATAGAGAATGTGTAGATTATATCTATTTATCATTTCTTACGACGTTCAACTTCTTGCTCATTTAGTTATGGCTCGGCTATCATCTTTAAGCTATTGCTCCACTATGACCCTGCCTCCTAATGTTAATCATTTTAGGGATTGATTGCTTTTAAATTTCTTTTCTCATTCACTTCCCTAAGTAATCTCTCTTGGACTTGGACTTTACTAATAGGGTGAATTTGACTGGACATGTAACATTGAAAGTGTAAACTATGTTTAAGAAGGTCTTGTACGTCAAATCATGTTAATTGAAGAACCTCCTTTCATTGTATTCCAGTGCTCCCTTTAGAATTCTCTATGTCTGAACTTCCAACTGAGCGCTCCATTCTAGAAATTTCCTTTGGTCAAATATTCTAGAATTTAATGGTTGGCATCTTTTCAAATACTGATGGTTAGCTTTTGTATACTTGGTTCATGAATGCTCAACCTAAGACCCTCATTTTAACGCATGAAAATAGTTTACAGATTTCATACTTAATTACTCGCCTTATGGAAATATGAATATGTATTTATCCTGCACTGCTAACTTTCCCTTTTTCTTGCAGAGGAGCCGACAACGGAGATGGTGGTTCTTTTAATGATCTTCCAGCTATTTTTGTGACCGAAAAACGTGGATTGGCTCTTGCTGTTATTACGTATAATTTGGTTGAACTACATTTTTCCTGCTTGTGTGTATTGTTTAGTTCATTTCCCTCCATACAGCTCTTCTTAATCTGTTCCAATTTTGAGGCTAGTGGGACATTCATTGGATGTAAATGAGAAGCAAATAACTATCTTGTCAAAGTGACGGTGCATCTCAGAATTTGTAAGAAAGAAAATCTTCGAATAGTTCAAATCCAAATATGGAAGTCTAGTCCAATGCCTTGATGCCTTATCAACATGGCACAACACTATTGGATCCCAAACTTTTCTTTCGAAACAGAAAGGATCACATAGTCAATCAAGTGACATGCCTTAGAGGTCCAGCAATCACAAGGGTTGAGACTCAAAGAGCATAGCAGTGTGTGTACACATGCCATGTGTATTAGGTGTATTGGCCTTTTGGTATTTCCTTTCGAAGACTTTCTCGGTCTCTTGGGAACTTCATAATGTCAGAGACTTCCCACGAGATTGTTTATTTGATGAATATCATTGTCTTGTTGAATAGGGGTTTCCTTGAGGAATATGCAACTGGAAACATATCAGGAACTTTCCTTACATTATCAAGGTGTTCAGAATAATTTTGGATTTACGCACAGCTCATAAAATTGATTTGACATTTTATCCAAAATGTGATGTTGCATGTTGAAAAAGAAAATCAATTTGATCATCACTTGGTATATAATTTATATTAAAGTTTATGATCACTCAGTGATCAGATGAACACAATTACAAAAAATATAATATAATATTTAATATAATATCAGCACAGAAAATATAAGCACAATTACTTGGGTTGCAAATTCAGGATAGAGATTCTAGACAAATTGCATTCCTCAATCAAAAGGTGATACAGATGCAGAGGCAGATGAGCCATTTATGTTTGCATTTAATTGCATATAGGTTACAACAAAACTACATAGGTTTTAGAAACGTTTGTTCAAGCTACTCTCTCTCTCTCTCTCGCGAAGATGGAGGAAGAGTTATTGGTTGGAATCGATCTCTACAGACTTGGCCTACCCGTCTATGGTTTCTAATTCGAAAAGCATTTAATTAAAGCATATATGTACCACGTGTATATTCATAATTTGGGTAGTTCTTGCCGACACAGAGCAAATGAATCACACCCTACTCTTCGAAAACGAAAGCCAGACTAGTTAACGTACTACTCTTCGAAAACGAAAGCCAGGCTAGTTAGGATCACTAGCCTATTCATTATAATGAAATCCTAGTTAGACGTTAGGATAATGTTTCTATCCGTTATCCAGTTATCCAATGGATCAAACTAGGGCTGTCAATGGGGCGTTTCGGATTGGGTTCGTGTTGGGTTAAGGTATTTGTCATGTCGCAAGAGATAAACCAAACTCAACCCATTTAATAATCGTGTCAAAAATTTAAACTCAAACTCAATCTATTTATTAAACGGGTTACCCATTTCCAACCCGCTTAACCCATTTAATAAATAAATAGTGTAGTGTTAGACAAAATGACCTATTAAAGGATAATAATGTGACCCATTTAACTAAAAAAATGCATAAATTGATTAAATTTGCTAAAAACACCACAAGACAGATAATATAAATAATTATATATAATTCATGAATAATTAAATCTAATAATTATAAAACAAAATATTTCAAATTGTTTAATCCTATGATCTAATACTCTCAACGTCCAAAATTTCAAGTAGACGTACATCATAATTGGGTTATACAGGTTCACTTCATATTGGCAGGTTGACCGTGGCCGACCCATTTATTAAATGGGTCATGGTGGGTTGAGTTCTAATCGTGCGGGTTCAACCTTGCTTTATTTTGTGCCGGTTTCGAGTCGTGTTATCGGGTCGTGTCAGAATTGACAGCCCTAGATCAAACTAATATATATTATGGTGTCGTCGCGCGTTTAAATTAAAAAGCTTCCCTCTATAACATTGGATAAGGTCAGATTTCAAACGAATGGTAAGGTTCTTTTCAAATATTGTCGGCCAAAAATATTAAAGGATTATCCGGAGACTGATGCAGTTGGTCTTTCCGGCAGTCCGCGTAGAAAACGTGCATACTTTTAGAAAGTGAAAAAGCATCATAGGATATGGCCTAACAATATGCCACGCAACTTTTTGGAAAGTCCGCAATGACTCAGACTAGGAGAGGGCAAATCTTTCAGTCAACGACTGATGGTTTTCGATCAGGTGCCACTGATTGATCGTGGGGCATCCATGCATAATATTAGGCAGCTCTAATAAATATTTACTGACCCAGCCTCTCTTCAATAATTCCCTTATTCCCCAAAGCCACTTTCTATCTGCTTTCAGCACCTTTTAATTTACCCCTTCGCTTTCCTTTTTTGATTGACTCACGAAATTTAGTTTCATCTCCATTTGGTGCTTTAGTTTTTGAGACCTACACATTCTCACCTAAATGTCGTATTTAAACCATTTTAACTCACGCATTTCAGCTTTCACTCCTAATAAGAAAAACAAGGCCATCATCAATTATAAAATAAATTTGAGTTGGAAACTCATGCTAAATGCAATATCTACCAAGAATCAACAACACTGGCCACTAATCAAATTTAGGATCAAACGATGGAACTAGAATAATGATCATGAAAAGTCGACCTTGGCCACGGATCAAATTTCATTTAACCCAAATATGTTTAACTTTCAGGAGAGATAAAAAATCTATACGTTCATATTTAATTTTTTTGGTCTCATAAGGGAGGGTGATTCAATTTTGGAACCATGCAAAAAAAACGAGCAATAAATACATGAAACAAAATAAACAACGTGAATTGTTTTACTAATTAATATGCAATTTATCTTGGAGTATATGTAATGAAAACCCTAAAAATTCTTTTCACCCTCCTTCATTGTGAGGCTGCGGCTCACTTAAAAGACAGTTTTTAAGAGACACTGTGAGGAAGAAGTCTACCCGGCCTGTATTAATTTGTTTGTTACAAATATAATTGCAACCGTCTTAATTATGTTATCTTGTGTATTCTATATGATGTGGAACTATGCCTCGTCACAAGTTGTGTAAAGGACTACGCTTTTCTTTCTAGTCCTTGTCAAATTTAATAAGTATCAATAGGAGAATGAAAAGACAATTCTGGAAAAATTATAAATATACAAAAGTAAAATGGGATTGTCACTGTTCAATGAACAGTGAACAGTACATACCTTGATTTCCGGATTTGCCCTTATTTTTTGTCATCTTTGACGCTTTTGATCCTCAATTAAATATGGGTTAATGCTCATACACCCCAAATCTGAGAAAATACTTCTCATACACCCAAGTGTATTATTTTTGTTCCCTCTTACACAACCTTTTCTCACTTTCCTTCCTATCTACCCATCTTTTCAAAATCCCTACCATTAGTACCCTTTATTCCTTCATATAGCAATTTTCTTTGACGTGTTGGTCTGTCAGAGTCTGCATCTGCATATGTCTTTTTCATAATTTTACTATACTATTTATGTTGTTTTAGAAACGTGGTGGGCCCATCAGAGTTTGTTTCATTTGAATATCTATATGAAGCTGACAGTCATCCTCTAATTCGAAAGATAAACAGTACAATTTACTATTCATAATTTCAATTGTAGATAGACTTGAGTTAGTTGCTATATGCAAACATACTACTAAAGAACTGCAGAAAGAGAGAAAAACTGAGAAAATTAAAAACCTATCGGGACAGCCTTGATAGAGAATCTCCCAATTACTGGGATATTATTTATAGACTTCAGACTAGAATCTATAAAATAGAAGAAGAGATAGAAAATCTCCTATATGTTCTGGAAGAGGAACAAAAACCTCTGAATTATTTGAGCATTGGTTAGATCCGCACCTCACTGGTATCAGAGCTTGTAAAATAGCTCAAAGGAGAACCCCTCCTTAATGGGGACAATGTCAGAATTATTATTAGAGAAAATAAATTCTCTACTAAAATCTTTTGATGAGAAATATCAGAAGCTGTTACTAGAATTATCTAGATGTCAGTCGACTCTAGAAACACTACCTGCTATAATCCTCCAATTGGAAAGATTGGAAAACAAACTGGATTATATCAAAGATCTTCCAAAAACGGAAGAAGAAAAACTAACAAGTGTTAGTAGAAAAATCAAAGAACAGCAAAAAACGCTGGATTCTATACTGAAGGACAAGAAGTTGCCTACAGTAAAAAAGAAGACTAATGGGTTCAAACCATTAGAGAAACCAGACACAAATCGTGTTCCTAACATGATTTTTCTGGAACCATCTACTAGTCAGACTAGTATCCGGTATGAAAACCCGGAGAATACAGAAAAAAGAGAAATGAAGATGTTAAGCATCTTTGGAAAAAAGAAAGGAGTTCAACTCCTAAATTCTGAAGAATTTGAATACAACGAAATCAAGCATGAGGTAAAAAACGCCTAAATTCCAAAGCTAGATTTCAAACAGATCTACAGACGGGGAACATTTGACCTGATGGATAGCCATCATTTCAAAGTACTTGAATTCACAACCCCCTCAACAATAGGAGAAACAGATCTCTTGATGATCACCCCTGCTGAAGTTGCCAGAGCACAAGCAAAGCAGTACCAATTTATGCACATTGGAGCAGTCCAAGTCGGCATAAAGCTTTTGGCAAGAGAAGGCATCAACTGTTCAGTCCTATGTGTCCTACAAGACAACAGATTGACAAACTTCCAAGCTAGTCTGTTGGGAACTCTAGAAGCATCACTATGCAACCAAGTAGCATATTTCAACTGCTTCCCCAACTTCTCAACCAGCTTGAAGGATGCAGCCCACTGCCTCAGACTGAAAGTCAAGACAGAAGGGATCTCAATGAAAGAAGAAATGCAAGAATTGGCAATAGTATACAGAGTGTACTATAAACTGATGAGCACCACAGTGGAACCAAAGACAAGGATCTCCAACATCCCTGGTCTCACTACTGGATTCCTCACCAGCCAGAAGAACCATTCACAACAGATTCACAAGGTTGCTTGGAATGAAGTAACTTTTCCTCTTGAATGGAAACTATCCGGTCCAAAAAAGCTACCGGAAAGAGCAAAAGCAAAGATCTACGAGAGTAGACGAACTGGAGAAATCAGCCTCAACTTTGAAGATCACAGGAAAAGTGATGTCTGTCCTGAGAACATCAGGATAAACAGCAGTCTTCTGAGAAGAAGCTATAGCACCAGAGAAGCCGGTGTCAGTGGTACAAAACCCACTATTGAAGAGCCAATATCAGAAGAAGAACTAGAAGCTGATCTATGTAGACCAGTCCATATGCTCAGAGCTGAGAGGCTCTATGATTTTTATGAAGAAGCTGAGAATTGTGAAAGTCCTGAACGATTAGAAAAACTAATCGAGGAAATGAAAGAATTCAAATTCAGAAAGACGAGAAAAGTCTTTCCTTATCAAGATATTGAAATGGAAGATGGGGGAAGCTCCAGAACTTTCATAAAAAAAGAAACAAGGGAAATAAAACTCCCAGTTCAGAAAGCCCCCACGGGTAAAAAAGGAGAAAGAAATTCTCAGAGATTCATCCCCGAGGACAATCTTCCCAGAGTTCCTATCACCAACTATGGAATCTGGTTGGATCTAGACAAGAGTCTAGACAAAAGAAAAACCATTGACCAATGGGTAGACAGCCTGATGATGGCTTCTGCACTTACCCTTGGCAAATTTGAAGCACCAGATTTGCAGGTGTACTATGAAACTACTCTTACTGGAGTGGCAAAAAAGTACTACCTATCTTTCAAGGAAACTGCCAGAGGAAGAGACTGGCTTGAAGAGATAAAAAATTCAAAGTCTCCGTATGATTTTGCAGTACCCCTGTACGATCAGTTCTGTGGAGATCTCTCAAATCTGAGTGAAAAAGCCAAAGAAACGGCAAAGTCGAATATCTATGCTCTCAAAATCTGTGACATGAGATATTTCGAAGAATACCTGAATGAATTTCAGGAATATTACTGTACAATTGGTGAACTAGAGAATACTGATCTAGTTAATCTGTTGCACAGAAAGCTCCCTGAACCATGGAGAACAGCTGTGAGAGAAAGCATAGCTGAGAAACCAATTGAAAGATTTTCAGTTGGAGGAATTGCCGACAGAGTCCGGCAACTACTGAAGGAGCAATGCAAAGCCAATCTTAGAGCTAAGATGGCCAAGAAGCAACTCAAAGGAGTTGAAAATTTCTGTTATGGAATACTGGATATGCCCACAAACTGGGGATGCCATGAATCCAAATTCCACAGAAAAAAGAAAAAAGAAAGACATTACTCTAAAAAATTCAAAAAGAGTAATCAGAAGAAGAATTGGAAATTCAAGAAAAGTTCCAATTACAAGAAGCAACAGGATGAAGATCCAAAAAAGAAATTTTTCAAGAAAAAGAAGAATACTCATCAGCATAAACAGCCCAGCAAGAAAGGTTGCAGATGTTGGTTGTGTAAAGCTGAAGAGCACTATGCCAATGAATGCCCGGAAAAGGGTAAAAGATCTACTAAAGCTCTCTTTGAAGAATATGAGCAAATAGTAGAGGTAGCAAATATGAAAGGCTATGAAATAGCCTATTCTGATGATGAAGATGACGACAGGTCAGTCTACTCTGCCTGGTCTGAAGAAGAAGAAAGTTCATCAGAAGAGTCTGAGATTGATTCTGAAGTAGAGTACTTCGAATCCAGACAAATGAATGTTTTGAAAATCAAAAACTGGGAAAAAAGTAAGACAGAATCCTTCATGTCTTCTTATCAGGTGAACCCTGGTTCATTCGTCTGTGACTACTGCTTTTGTCACGAAAAGAATGATCTCCCTATGTTCTGTGAAGAGTCTAAGAAGACTTATCACAAAGAATGCTTCATAGCTGACGCAAGAAGAAAAACCAAGAATGGTCTTGTCAACCAATTGGTCAAACAAGAATATGAAGAGTATTTCGCTGAGAAAAAGGCGAAAGAAGTTGAAACTCTGTTCCAGGAAACCATGGAACAAACAAAAGGAGTTGGAGCAACTGTGTTCCAAGAAACAACCATGGAACCATCTTCCTCGAAAAAGGAAGAAATCGTCGATGAAGATATTGAACTGGTTGAAATACCAGAAAATGAAGCAAAAGAAGAACTGGTCAAACCACCAGAAACTGTTCATCTCTTAGAACGACAGGAGATCACTGACACATGGGATCTACTTGGCCAACCATCGGGCAAGTTTGATTATAAAGTCAGGTATGACCCTCCGTCATGGTTCAATGATCCAGAGATCAAAGAGATAATTCCTACAGATTGGGATGATACAGAATCGGCTAGTTTTGCTGAATCACCCACTCAGGAAAATGTTCCAGAAGAATGCAAACCATTCATTCCGCAGGAACAAGCTCAAGAAAATGAGCTTCAACAATCGAAAGTCGTCTCTACTAGTAGATACAACAACTACATAGAGATCGGACTCAAGTTCCCTGATCACAGGAAATATCATCTACATGCTTTTGTAGATAATGGATCAGGATTTACTGTTGCAAAGAGATTTGCAATTCCAGAAGAACTCTGGAAAGAAGACAAGAAAAAGTCAGCTACTGGTGTTACATTTGATGGAAGCCATCTCACCATGAAGAAAGTAGCAAAAAATGTTCATATCACCATTGGTGGAGGAACATTTATCATCCAGAATGTTTGGCAGTCTGAAGGCCAAGGATCTGATTTCTTGTTGGGAAATGATTTTATTCTCCAACAACGATTCATTCAGGATGAAGAAGCAATCGGCTTCAGGAAAGGAGAACGGGTGTTCTGGGCCGACCGACTCACACATGCATTCAGTGTGGTAGGTCCCGGTTTTACTACTCATTATCAGAGATCGCAACAGAATAGTGGTGATCTTACCCCCTACAAACCCAAATTCGAACCCATACTCCAAATCAAACAACAAGAAGAATTGCTTGTTGAAGAATCTTCAGAAGAAGAAAAAGAAACTAGTGAAGATGAAGAAGCTAGTTTCATCCATGAGCACAACCTCAAGCATTTTCAGAACAAGCTTGAGTCTCAGCAAATTCCCACTCTTGAAAAAATCAAGAAACTACTCGAGCAGAATGTGGATACAAACCCGCAGAAGTTTTGGGAAAAAGACCCAGTGGTTTGTGAATTGAGATTGCATGACATGAACGCTATCTGCCATGTCAAAGCCATTCCTCAGTACAAAGAGGAAGATAAAAAAGAATTCAGAAGTGATATAGAAGATCTCCTGAAAAAGAGATTGATTCAACCTTCCATTAGCCCTCATCATGCTCCAGCATTCTACGTAAGAAATCATGCAGAGAATCTACGAGGAAAAGCTAGAATGGTGATTGACTATAGAGATGTCAACAAGAAGACTGTCAAAGACGGTTATCAAATCGCTCAAGTAAGAGTACTGATCAACCAGCTCAGAGGAGCCAAAGTCTTTTCAAAATTCGATGCAAAGTCGGGTTTCTGGCAGGTCAAGATGCATCCTGAGAGCGTACCTCTTACTGCATTTGGAAC
Organism: Rosa lucieae; assembly: GCA_024704745.1. Lineage (NCBI taxonomy): Eukaryota > Viridiplantae > Streptophyta > Magnoliopsida > Rosales > Rosaceae > Rosa > Rosa lucieae. The sequence goes on along the minus strand of CM045496.1, from coordinate 27,821,701 downwards.
ACCACAAGGTCATTACGAGTGGCTGGTAATGCCTTTTGGTCTAAAGTAAGCTCCCTCAATCTTCCAAAGAAAGATGGACAACATCTTCAAGCATGTAGCGGAGTTCTGCGTCGTCTACATAGATGACATCCTGGTCTTCTCTAAAACCAGAGAAGAACACATGAAACATCTCCATGAGGTAGTAAAGATGATAGTTCAGTATGGAATTATCCTAGGTGAGAAGAAAATCTTCTTTATCCTTGATGAAGTTGATTTCCTAGGAATAAATATCAAGAATGGAGTCATAAAGCTTCAACCCCATATTCTTGAAAAGATCTGGAAGTTCCCAGACAGAATTCCTGATGCTAAGAGTCTAGAGAGATTCCTTGGTGTCATAAATTATGGGAGAGATTTCATCCCTAAAATCTCAGGGTTAACAGCAATGTTATCTCCCAAGACAAGTTCCAAAAGAAAATGGAACTTCATAGAAAATGATGAAAAGATCGTAAAGCAGATAAAAAATCTCTGCAAAAACCTCCCTCCTCTTCAACAACCAGAAGAGAATGATGAAATTATCCTCCAGACAGATGCGAGTGATAATTACTGGTCCGGTGTTGTTCTGGCAAGAGCGCCTGGAACAAACATTGAAAAGATCTGGAAATTTTGTAGTGGCAAGTTCAGCCCTGCAGAACTAAATTATCCCACAGGGGAAAAGGAAATTTTAGCTGTCAAGAAAATGATTTTAAATTCTCCAGCTTATCTTGGAAAACCCTTTACTGTTCGCACCGATTGTGCTAGAGTAAAGAATTTTAAAAATTTTAAACTTGACAAAGCTGCTGATAGAGGAAGATTAGCAAACTGGCAATTGTTTCTTAACCAATATGATTATACTGTTGAATTAATTGCAGGAAACAAGAACTATCTTCCAGACGCATTGACCAGAGAATTGGCAATGTTCAGCCAAAGAGAAGACGACGAAGGTCGTAATCCCAGAAGCAGAAGGACTGGGAAAGAACAGGAACCTGAAGAGGATCCAAAAGAAACCAAGGAGAAAATCCTTAAAAGGTTTCTGCTAAGCTGAAAAGGCTTGGCTTCAACTGATGAATCCCAGGGTAAAGGATTGGCTAGCCCGTCTCAAACGGCAGACGATAAAGGCACCTCAAGACCGTTGATGGCTGCTGCTTTGCCAAAAAGCAGACCAACTCCAAGTGGAGTTATAAATGTTTTTAATTATGAATTAAGAACTTTTGATACTCCTGTGTTCAGAACTGGCAGGAGACTAGCTTATCACCAGAAGGCAATCCTGGATAATCTCTTATTTGCCTTTCAAGAAAGAAGCAGTGGTTTGATGTTTCCAGCTCTTTTTGCATTAGCTGAAGAACTCTATGAAAATGGTAAACCACCAGGTGAAGAGCTTCATACACAGCAGAGTGCTGTAAGGAAAGAAAAATTATCCTTCCTTGAAAGTCCAGAAAGTGCTAGGGTCCCTATCATGGCACTCAATGAATCAGACTGGTATGAATTCCATAATCTGATAGGAAGGCACAATCCTGAAAACCTGGTTCCTCCAACCCTCTTCATTGTCTCAGGACCATATGTTGGAAGATACCTGGTAAATGTTCAGAGTGAACATCCTCAAGAACACAAGCTTTGGCTTGTTGAAAATGGTTTTGTCCATAATCTGTGGACTAAAACTAATGATGATCTAAGAGGCTTGCCGCCTATTATTGTCAACACGGTCAAGAACATCAGGAAAGACAACTGTATGCTTCGTCTGAAGTTCAGATCCACTCCTCCAGAATGGATCCAGAAGACAGATGGTGAAGTTGAATATATTCCTCCATATCATTATGTGAGAATTATTCAAAGAAGATATCTTCAACCAGCCTGTGTAGCATACAACGGCCAACCAAATTCTAGCATCCCCTGGATGAAGGCCATGGCTCTTGACTACATCAAAAAGATAATCTCTGAAGACAGCAACAACACATTCCTGGCAGCAGGAGAAAAGACAATTATCACTGCTTACGATCATCCTGACGTAGTCAGCAGCGATATATTCCTATCTCTAACCAGAAAAGAGATAGACTCGACAATGGCATGCATGCATTGGGTGGAAAAGCTTGAAAATGACAACCACTACAAGATGTATGTCGATACAGACGTCGAGGATAATGCAACAACAACTCGCCTGGCCCAGACAGACAACAACTCCTTTGTCTTTGGCCACCATTCTGAAACGGACGAGAACATGTGAAGCTACAGGTGAAGAATCAGCACCAAGATAGCAACTGTAGAACTTTAGACTTTTCTAAAGCTACTTTTGCTTTTTCCTTTTCAAAAAGAAAAGGTTAAGTGAAAAACATTTCACTTTTTCCTTTTGCTTTTCCCTGACCGACCTCCACCAGCAGGAGCACTCAGAAAAGCAGAAGTCACGGAGTTGTTCTGTACATTTTGTATTTTGAATTCTAGTTTGAGTTCCGCTCCCTATATAAGGAGCTTTAGCTTCTCTTAGAAGACATTCGAAACGGGAGACAGAAAATATTCTCTCAAATAAGAAAGCCATAGTAGCAAGTGTACTTCCTTTTCCTGTTTAGGTGTGAAGTAGTGTGCTTTCGATACAAGTAAGTAACTATTCTCATTCTTATGGATAGCTAAACAGCTTTTGCTGTTTACCTGAGAATGAGGCTCTGATTGTTTAAAAGTTTTATATGTATATTTGAATAAATAAATTCAGATGGATGTTCACCCACTTCTTTAACTTATAAAAAATTTATGTCATTATCTTTACATTTCGTATTCATCTTTATCATGCATGGTTTACTATGTCAAAGTTTAACATTCGAATGCATGCATCCCATGGAAAGCTAAAGTTCTAAAGCTTTATTGTTCAGCCAAAAGAATCAGTTTTAAAACGGAAAAATTAGGACAAGCAGCAGTGATTCCGCCCTGTGAGTAGTCGTTTAGACAGGAAGTCGTTAGGCGAAATGTGGCATGTTGAAGGCTAGTCTTGTTTTTGTTTTGAAGCTTTTACTGTTCCTTTTTGTTGAATAGAAAGGTAGAGGAATCTAAGGTCAACATAGGATACAAAGGGCATTTGTTTGTTAAAACTATCCCTATTAGTCTTTGTCTTTCATCAATAGTGAAATACTAAAGTGCTGGGCAGTTGGGAAAAATACCAAGGTTTTTGGGTATGCGGGAATTACCTCTTTTTTTTTTTTTTTTTTTAAGAAAAAACACAAAATATTAGCTCAATGAAATTATTACAAATAGAAATAATAATTTTAAAATTAATTTGTTCTTGAATCCACGGTTTTAGCTTAGTAGGATCATACAGACTTTTTATCCGTCTTTATATATGGCTTAGGTTTGTCAAATGTGAAATAATATGAGCCTAGAACATAAGCCTTGATTTAAGTTGATTTTAAAATAGAAATAGAAAAAGTCAGCAAACATGGTATTTTATAGATGGGTGTCTTGAGTAATTCTTAAATTTAAATTTAGAATTTTATATCACATATCACTAAATTGTTATAAAGATTTTTAAAAGCTTCACTGCTAAGTTTCATATGCTCCTCCTTATATATAATTTGTATCCAAAAACAAATGAAGGGTTTTCAACACCATATGAACCAATAAGTGATACATCAGAGGATGATTAGTTCCAACTTGAAATGTATGATATTTTGGTGAGATTTAACCACTTTCTTAATTTGTATGTAAAGAATATATTTTGTTACACTATTCCTTTGTTTTGAAAAATGTAAATACAGAAGTTTGGTTAAAATATCAGCTCTTACTCAACACTTCCATTTAAAGCTAGGTTAAAATACCAGCTTTCATAATATGCAAAACGATAATATATTTAGTTAACATTTTTTATATTGTCATTTCTACCCTACTGCGTATAAAATTTAGGACAAAAAAATACAAATCCGCAGCATCGCGCGGGTGAGCTGCCTGGTATACATAAAAGTGATAAAACCAAATCCCATGTCCATTGATAACTTGTACAACAATAAACAAATAATAATGGACCCAAAATAATCCTCTCTCACACCTCTCAACACACATATGATCCCAGCAAACAAAAAACAATTCTAATGGAATGAAAAAAAATGCCACTAAAATTTAAGAACTAAATTTATTCCATTTATTGGACCTAATAAAAGCTGCTCATAAGAGCCAAACTGACCAAAACAACAACCGAAGACACCAACACGCTCGATGCCGTTACACCATACGCTCCGTTTTGATTCGGTGCTGTCGATGCCTGGTTCGACCCCGGTGGAGGTGAAGTCACTTCCCCGGAAGGAGCAGCTCCGGACGGTGTCGGTTCGGGCCCCACCGGGCTAGGAGGAGACGAGGTTGGAGTAGTAGCGGCGGCCGGAGCTGGAACTGGAGATGTTATTGGGGTAGTACTTGGCGCAAGTGAGGGTGATGATGATGGACCTGATGGTGCGGCAGCTGGGGCTGAGCCTTTTGATGGAGCTGGAACTGGAGTTGTTATTGGGGTAGTACTTGGCGCAAGTGAGGGTGATGATGATGGACCTGATGGTGCGGCAGCTGGGGCTGAGCCTTTTGATGGAGCTGGAACTGGAGTTGTTATTGGGGTAGTACTTGGCGCATATGAGGGTGTTGATGCTGGACCTGATGGTGCAGCAGCTGGGGCTGAGCCTTTTGATGGTACAGGTGCTGGCGCTGAGCCTTGTGGTGGCTCCGCCATGGGAGGCTGAGCCGGAGGAGTTTGGCGGTGCCTGACGGCGAGAACTATGATAATTAGTTTCTGACCCTTTGCGCAGTTACCATCTTGTCCACTGATGAAATAGAATGGTCCAGACCTATCAAACTTGAACTCGGAATTGCCGTCATCCAGTTTCTGAATAGGGTTGCTTGTGTTGCAGTTGTAGAAACTGTCCTTGTTCACCACCAGAACGGAGTCCGATCCTTTGTTGTACTTGAAATCTGTCACATATATTTTCGTCCATCAAAACAATAATTACAAAATTGAACCAACCAAATTAATCCAAAGGTCGCAGACTATAGAGTTATGCGTTACGGGACATAAGCACAATATCAACACAAAATGAGCTGACTATTCAACGAACTAAATTTGGCCGAAGAACCACAGTATGAAAATAAGAAAAAGTAGTTAAGCGTATCTTACAGAGAGTGTCATTGACTTGGAACCTATTCCTCTCAGCCCAGTGGTTGTAACTCTCAGATGGTTTCAAAACCCACCCATCTCTCCCACCGACGTAAAACTTGTATCCTTCTGTTGCAGAGACAAAACACGTCAAGCAAACCAAGAACAGGCATAGAAATCTCCCCAACTCCATGAGAGAAAATCAGAAACCGAACCAAGCTAGATCACAGGACTAATATGATCAAAGACCGTCAATTATACTTTATATAACACTAAATGATGTATATCTGCAGTGAAAGTGATAGAATTTGATACAGACTCCCAGAGAAAGAAAATTAGAGCAATGGAAACTGAAGCTGCGGGCGGCTTGGGTTATAAAGACTTGGCACAAGGACTTTTACCGTTGCGAAAAGCGTGTGTGAACATGATAAGGGACGTACGTTTAAAATTTAGGTGGCTTGATTGCATGCTTTAGAAAACTTACAAGTGGCATGATCATAGCGACCTAACGGTCGTATTTTGTTTAATTTTTAATTTCAAAAAAACGGTTGTATTGGAAACTTAATGGGGTGTGTACTGTATGAGTTGTTGAAGCTCAAAGTTGATGAGGAAGGATTGAGTTTGATTGCAAGAGGGTTACAGTTTCCTTTGTATGTTTCTCGTTTCTTGTTGTGGTAAAAGTATGATCTATCAAGTATATTTCATATTGTTATGACATTAAGAAATGGTTTAGGATAAGTTAGGATTCGAACCTTAATCATTACTTTTTGTGAGTACAACAAAAGAGCATGTCAAATCTACATTATCAAGTAAATGGTTTAAATTATCTGTTTTAAGCAACTCAAGTTTTGTGAGAATATAAATAAAAGGTAAATTAAGTTTGCAAAATGTACAAAACCTTAAAACCAGCTAGTGTTAGGAAGCCACACAAAGCAGATGACCTTAAATAAGTTGCACGGTAATAGAGTTGGGAGTTGGGTTAAGAAGCTGTAGCAGCACCCTGTCGTCTCTGCATACCACTACTAAACTACAAACTACTCATCTCAAATTTCTTTAAAACTTATTGTTTATATTTGTTCCTTTACTTCCAAATTTCACATGATCAATTTCTTTAATAAATAAAGTAGATAGTGCATAAACTTCCATGTCAGAACTCAAGAACCTGTACATATTGATGGCTCCAAAAGGTAGCTACGATACTTCGATTTACTATAACCAAGGACTCGGGGAAACATATATAAACAATTGTGCGAAATATTGGATTACAAATTACAAATTCCCACAGCTCCATTCAAAGAAATAAGAATATATCATTCATATTTCTGTTTCACCATTTGTCAAAGAATTCTACAAGAAACGCTCGAAAATACAAATATTACAGACACCTGATTCACAATATCATGGGAACAGAAAACGATTGTTGGGAAGGAAAAAGAACAGAAACTGGAAGGGACAAAAAATCTCGAAAACTGATGATAGATAAGAGTATATGAGTTCCTTTTCAGCCGGTGGCTAAATGTCTGGGAGAGCTGTTGAACATACTGTGCCACATGAAAGCTCTTGAAAGCACCATCTCGAGTTCCTGGTCGGTCCAGTTATTAGTTGGTAGGTGTTGAAGAAACATGACCAATTCTTGGAAATCAAGCTTCTTGAGCTCCTCTGACCACTGAATCAAATCACAGCGCATTAAAAGTGAGTTATTGACATCCATTCCCCCATTGCCAAATCAAAATCTAATGCAAATTAAGCAGACCATAGATTTATGACAGTAACAGAAAAAGGGATATATGGCCAAATAATACAGTTTAGTACCCTTGCTTAGATGGCAATTTTACCATCAGAAAAATAGGATATTTTCATTAGAAGCCAAGAAACAAATTTACTCATCAGGTCCATCAATTTTCTTCAGTTCCTCCGATGACATTTTTAGCCATTAACATTTTGACGTTCAGAATGCCCTATAATATGCTGAATGGCATGGAAAAAAAAAACCAGCACAGGTAGTTGGCTATGGCAATCAAAGAATTAATGGTGCTGCAGAGGAAAATACTACATTTTTTTTTGGGCTAAATACAAATTACTACCCTGTGGTTTAGGTCCAAAATCAATTCAGTCCCTGAACTTCTAATTTCATCAAAAACACCCATGCATTTTCAATTTTGATCTAATAGGTCCAATTTGTTAGTTTTCCGACAATTGAGTTATTTAACTTGTTAATGTGGCTCATATATAGTCTATGTTTTATGATGTGGTGTCGAGGTGGTCTGCATAGTCAATTTAGGAGTGAGTCCTACTAATAAAAATAAATAGTTTTTCAACAAATGATCAAACTATAACTTGAACCCATAACAAAAAATTAACGAATTGGACCTATTTGATCAAAATTGAAAGTGCAAGGGTGTTTTTGATAAAATTAGAAGTTCAGGGACTGAATTGATTTTGGACCTAAACCATAGGGTACTAACTAGTATTTAGCCCTTTTTTTTTTCTTCAAAGGGATAGATTGCACTTTGAGGCCTTTGGGTTCCCATCTATCCAAATAAAGGGATAGATTGCATCAGCAGGTCAAAATATATAGAGAAACAAACAAGTGGGACTAACTGAGCAAGTCTGGGGTTAATAAATACAACCAACCAAAAGAAACAAGAGGTAAAATGGGCGGGTTCACTTAAGAAGAAAGAATGGATGTCTGCTGTATGTGTTAAAATAAAAGTGGTCTACAGTACTGTTGAACATACTGCATGTTGTGACTGCATATAAAAGAATTCTTCAAAACCTTCTATACAGGGACTGAAAACTGAGATTGTTTTTATCATCTATGGTGAGAACCTTTTATTAATTTTTTTCCATGAATAAAGCATTGCTGCCAAACATGCCACCCTCCCACCACCATTTATCAAATAGGCACAGAAAACACATTGTTGATGGAAAAATAAATCCATAGACACTCTTTCTTATTAAAGCCTAACAATAGACACATTTCAATAAAAGTCTGATAAATAGACAGATTTCTTTATGTTGCAACTAATATATATATAAACATGTACACAAGGAAATTATACCCGAGTAACGTTTGATCTTACCGTTAAAAGAAAACTGGCAAAAATATACACAAGGAAATCTGGCAATGCATCTCCTTCAGCAAGATATGTATCCCACAGACGGGAAATAAGATGGAAGGGAATCTAAACAGGGCAAGAAAAAAAATGCCATTAGCACTGCAATAAATGATGAAAGCACACGGTCCTGGCCAAATTTCAATCATACAAACTAGCCAAATTTATTATCACTACACAGCTAATGAATTATTTAAGATAGAGAAAACTACAGAGAATAAATCTCTAGAAACAAACCTCACGTATTAAAAGACAGTTGAACCACCGGAAAGCAAACTGAAGAAATTCCAGCCCTTGCTCCTCCACGTGTCTAGATACAGGTTCTAGTGCAACAAGGGAAAAGATAATGAGTCCATGAAAGCTGATAAAAGAATTTTGACATGTTTCTTGCATCCCAGAGTTTGAGGAATTGCCATTTCTTGAAGATATTATACATGAAAGTCTGTATATAAGCAAGAGTTGGTCTGTCCTTTAACAACACCAGCATCTTAAAATATTCATGCAAGAGAAAGGGTGAAAGAAGCAGAACAAACAAAAAGGAAATAAAGGGGTTTACCATCAATCCGCCTGACCAATTCCTTTAACTTAAACACAAGCCTCTGGATCCCTGGCTGAGCAAATGTGTAATGGTCTTGCATACCATCAAGTAGCTTTGATAGGCACCAATAGCAATCAGCTTCTACTATACATATTTGATCGGTAGACAGATTGGAGATTGACCAACTATCCACACTACCGTCCAAGTATTCTGACAAGAAAACCACAAGAAAGGGAGTAACTAGATCATTTATTCCCTGAACATATCCACTTGCAGGATGTCGAATGGCCCTGAAAGACATTAGGAGAAGTAGGTTTACAGACATAACCCATAATCATAAGAGTTAAATAAATATACAAAAGAAAAAAAAAATCTATATGATGGCATCTGGAAATCATATTCCATATATAAATCATTATTGGAATCCAACAGATGCTCAAAACATTAATCATGAAAGCATAGTATATATTGGCATTATCTTTTACGCACATAACAGTTTATTTATAATAATTAGCATTGCATAATGAACTTGGACACAGGAATAACGCACGTGGTACACATTGTTGTCCTATAGTAATCCTAAATTATATAGAGAACTAGAACAGACAAATTATCAAGGTACCAGGATTTATAGGCTGGCTAAGGCTCTCAATTAGGGGAAAATGAGGGCCAAAAAAGATCTTCACTTAACTGAGGCTAGTCATTAGAGTACAAGAGGTCTGTTACTACTCACGATTTATGCATACATGGTTCACACCCACAACCGGCCACACCCATTGTAACACAAAGCATCTACAATTATAGTAACACTATTAGACCATTCAGTGGACATAGCCCAATTAAGGGGGAACCATGCAATTAACTAGCTCTGTGATAGTAATCTTCCTTCTCCGTAAAATCCCTATAGTTGGTCCAATTTTTGGCATCATTAAATATGTTGGCATAAGTCAGAATTACAGTATGAGAATCATACCCCCTAGCAGTCCTCTTAATGTACAATGTCAACAACATTAAACCTCCCAATATATAGGGAATAGAGTTTGTGGTACATGAAACCCAAACAAGTCACTATCAACTTAGCAGTACTAGCACAGGCAGAGACAGTTTGAGGCTAGAACTACTGTGGTACCCTATAGGGTACATAAAGAGATTGTCCTTGACATTTGACACGTAATTAAAAAACATCTGAAAATGAGAGCTGTTAAAGCATTATTGACATGAAAATGCACGGGTTTTCAGGCTGATGCAAGGCACTGGAAAGGGCAATGATGCAGAAAGAAAATGTGTCTTATATTCTATTGTACCAAAGCTGTTTGGATGAACCTACAAATATGAGAATTGGTCTGGAATTCCTACATAAACCATAACCCATTAAACAGTAGCAGAATTTACACTTTATTCTTAGTTATCAGCACACCAAATGGATGAAAGCATAGCACAACCAGTTACATGCAAAATTTATGCAACCTTGAATTTGTAAAACTCAAATACTTTGAATGAAAACAAGAAAGCAAGTGAGAAGAAGTAGGTAACCATGTGTAAAGGATGCGCTCCAAGGATTTCTGGACTTGTTCTTGCTGAAAAAAAGACACATCTGGCACGGTTCTTGGGCAATCAACAGCAATCTAACAAGGATATAAACTCTAATTGTCAAAACCAGGAAAGAGCATATTTGCATCAAGCAAGATTAATAATTATACATTAAATAAGCACCTGACGAAGCATGTTTATCTCATCATCTGAACGCTCAGTATCCGGAATGTCATAATACTGAGAAACACAGTCAAGATACTCAAGACGCTTCCTTCTTAGAACTCCCTCCCTTCTATCTGAATTAGATGGTGCATATCCCTGTTGTAAGTTCATAATTTAATTTCAAACAAGCAACAATATCGAACAGATAAAGGCAACCCAGGTTAACAAAAGGTCAAATAAAATTAGCCTCTTCTTAAGACCAGATGCTAATTTCAATACAAATTTAGAATTTCAATGCCAATTACCCAAACATTTTTTAAAACAAATAAAAAAAATTAACAGAAAAGTGAAGGAAAGAGGTCACATATTCATAAGACCTCAGGTTCAAAGCATGGCTGAACATTGGATACAACTGAATGGAACCAAACACATATGTCCCCATTGCACATGGATGTTGTAACATATAAACTGATATTGCATTAAGAAATCACAAAAGCCAGCAAATATAATGGGGCCACAAGGACAACCTTGCACGTTCTATATCATTAATGCTCCCTATCACCTGGTCAGTACAGAACCAATTTCTTTTATCAGATTCCAGATTAGGGAGCTTTACTAGCCTTCAGGCCTTTCACAAGCCTAGTATACCAAATGGAGCCATAAAAAGGGTATATTACTGTTCATGTGTATTGCTGACCCGCTTGCTATTTGTCCTTCTACCAGCTAAATAATCAATAGTTCTATATTTTTGTTGTCTAAAAAAAGCTAAATATGTAGCTTAAATATCTGATCGAAGTTCTATAAATCCAGATCTTTTCATATTGCTTCTAGGAGTGTCAAAGCATCGAGCTTACCAAAAGAAGCCTCCACACATCAGGTCGCATATATGGTGGTATGCCACTCCAAGCCAACTCACGCAACTTCTCTACACCAAATAATCAAAAAAGAACACCACAGTTCCATTAGAACTAAAAGGCAATTTGCTGAGGAAACAGATTTATCAAAAGAGTAACCTGGGAAACCAAAATCAAATGCTTCATTATACCAGAATAATTAACAAGCGCAGGAATTGAGAATTAAGTTTATGAGCCCACAGATCACAGTGTTAGGACAATACAGAAAATGGTCTAAAATGCAACAGACAAAACCCGAGATCTCAGGGTATCACTTATATCTCTGCTTATGTTTGTCTAGCAGTAGGACTGTCGGAGATGGGGAGCATATTAGGTTTGGGAAGTCTGGTAGTTTAAGGGGATTTGGCATGCATTTATGGATTATCTAGCTCTCATAAAGTATCAATAAGATATCAATTGTCAATAACTCTTAAGTTTCCTTTTTTTTTTCTTTTCCAAAAAGCTGGAACTTTAATATCTATCCATATGTGAATGACTAGAACCAAGGGGTCCTTCTTCTTTACTCTCTTTGATTGAGAGGTGGACTATTAAAAGTTGGAAAACAATAGTACTGGAAACTTCAGGTTTTGGCCATTTGTGTAGGTCTTATGATAAGTAGGTAGATTGATGAGTCGTCTCTCAACTCCCTCCCATTTTTGAACCTATATCACCTATATCACCTGATATGGCAGAGTAATACTTGTTAGACAATTTAAAGGAGGGGGAATGTTAGTCAACATGCAAAGAGGGAGGATGAAAATAATGATCATCATCTTTTCCATTGTTTTTAAAATTTGAGACAAGACTTTTATGGAAGCAGCAGCTGAAATGTAATTCATCTGTGCTTAAAACTTCTAAAAGAAGTATACTTCAATATATCATAGTAATTAATAAATAAAAGGACACACAATAACCAGTAATCCAAGTACCACCCAGAAGATACCCATCAAAAACAGTTTACCTTTATATCAATATAACTTCATCAATATATATGAGGGAGAAAGAAATGAGAGACAAGTGTAAAGAAAATGTCGTCATACCTAATATGACTGTTGTCCCAGAAAGGACCTTTGTGAACTTCATAACTCGAGCAGAATCAGTTGCTCTAGCACCAATAACGGATTTCTGAGCTCCTTTGGAAGTATTCTCAACATTCGAGGCTGATGATTTCAACTTATTTACATTTTCATTGGTGTTCGGCTCACTTGGGCTCTCAAATGCTTCCTAGTTTAGAAGTAACGAATCAATTTTTGCACTCTGATCAAATTCCTATGTTTTTCAATATTTAGTAGACAAAAAGCATATCAATATTAAACCTCCAATGTTAAACCTCCAATGCCTTAGATATGCTATCACTTGTTTCAGCATCATTGTATGAGAAGCTCCTCTCATAATTTAGAGCCGGTTCTTGTGAGTTTGACTGATCTACCAGCTCTGATCTCCTAGTCAGTAACACTTTACCTGGCATACTGCGACCTTTGAGCAACCTAGACATCAGCAAAAATACAATCAATATAAATAAATAAACATTAAACTAATATTACAAACAATACATTTGATTTTGTTCTGCAAAAAACTAATTTGATAGCTACTATCCAGTAAAACTCAAATCTACTATCATCGAATCGAATCTACCATCACCAAAGTTCTGCTATATGACATCAATTTTACACAGCACCAATAAAATCAAACTCTAGATTTACATTGCCTGATTGCTTCTGTTTTGCCACATTTTCCCACCAAACCAGAAAAGAGCAGAGCACTCAATTTCTCCAATCAAGTACAAACATTTCGCAAATCAAATGAATTTTTTCCACTGATTGCTATCTAATACATTCCAAATCAACAATTGTCTCAACCTCTTGGAATTTTGGAAATCAAAAATCTATGCTTTAGGGTGCTGGACATTCTAATTATACAAAAGACACAAGCTTTTTATCGAAATGGGTCTTCAAATCTGATGAAGAGCAAACCCAAAATGAGTAAGAATGAGAAGTGAGATGAAAATTGGGTACCCTTGAACATTTCTGAGGGTCTGGTTGAATCTTGATTCAGGGGTTTGGGAGTGATGCTCTTCTGCGCCAGAGCTTTGATTGCTCTTGTTGTTGTTCCTCATGGTTTGCTCTAAAATGAGATCATGGTTTTTCTTTTGTGTTTGGTTTGGTCCTTTTCTCTCAGAGCTTACCCGGAGAAATACAGGAAACCAAAATATAAAAGAAAGGTGTGATTTTTTTAATTCACCAGTTCGTGCTTCAGGCTTGTTTTTCTTTTCCCTTTTTTTTTTTTTTTCACATTTTGGGTGTATATATTTCATTCATTTTACTGTATTTTAATTTTGTTGAACATTATTATTTTGTGTCGTATAAAACTTTGTTTGATTCAACTTTAGCTAAGTTTCACTTCACGTGTTAGAATGATGACGGTTGTGAGATGAACATGATTTGTTACAACTGTAGTCAAAATTGTCATGTGCCTTTGGCACATCATTCAGACTAAAATCATTATTTCTTTCTATGAGAACATATTTTTGTTGAAAAAAAAAAATGATATATGGTGATGGTGTGTGTTAGAATTAAAAGAAAAAAGCTCAAATTATTACGTCTTAAAATTATATATTTAATATAAATGTTTGAATTTAATACTTAAGGCTAAATTTACAATGGAGTGAGGGTCTCCGATACTTGAGGAGGGACCCAGTAAGGTGAAATTTTGATTTCATGATGACGGTGGTGAGTCTTGTGCTCTCCAGTCAGGCAGGGGCGAGACGATGGCCATGTGGGCTCAGAGAGACCGTGGTTTCTTCTGTAACTGCGTCGGGATCTCAACCAAGGTTCTCGAAGGCTCCGATCGAGGCGATTCTCGGCTGAGGGTGGTTTTTTGGACACGGTTTGGCAGATCGTATCGGAGCTGCAACGTTGGCCCGACGCCTACAGGTTTCAAGAAAATCTGGCTCTGTGTTGTGGTGGAGGCATCGGTTGGCCGAGTTTGGGGTCTGGTTTGGGCAGCTGGAGAAACTGGCTTTGATGGCGTCGAGCCGGGCCGCACTCGACTCGGGTTGTGGTGTCGCAGGTTTGTAGTGCTTTGTGGCGGTGGTAGGATGGCCGAGACGGGTCGCCTTTGCGCTAGCGGTGGCTGGGCTGGATCCAGTGTGCGGCTGCAGGGAAGAGTTTCAGGAAAACTCGGTGAGAAACCCTAGTTTTGAACTAGGGTTGACTGCTGACTTGACCGGGCTAAATAGAGTCGCTGGGCTTGGGGCTCTCTGTGGGTAGGCGTTGATTGGGTCTGTTTGTGGGGGGCTCAATTTTGGAGAGAGGGTCGGGGCTATATACTGCAGACCTTCAAGAAGAGCCCGAGGAACAATCTGTTGCCGAGGTTGTTGGCTACTAAGGAGGCTGAGGATCGATGGTGCTGGTTCCAACCTAAGGGGGAGGGACTAGTGCTTTCTTAAGTTCTCTAAACATTTTGGACTCAAGCCTTTTGAAGTATGGGTAATTTCTATAAGTTTTTGTAAGACGTTTCTAGTTGATATTTGACCACAATTGCAAGATTGACAGATTAGACTAGATGAATATATTTTCTTCAGAGAGCAAGACTATTCTTGCTTAGTTTAGCCTTGCGGTTCAGTGAGCGTCCCTTTAGATTTTAATGAGTTTAGTTGTGGCTTAGATAAACTATCCGGTTTGTCCCAAGATTCTTTATGTAAGTTCTGTTAGACTCTGACATGTTTTCATGACTTAATTACTAATGAAATCAATCATATTAAAAAAAAAAAGGCTCAATAATACTTGTTTTTTTTTTTTTAATAAATACTTGTTTCTTATAGTGTTTAAAAGTGTTTATTCTGGTGCGTTTGGATGAAAAAATTGTGAAATTCGTAGGAATTTATAAATGATAGAATCTACACTCTATCAATAAAAAAATTCATTAATTGCAATTGTTTGGTTGCATTTTGGAACAAAACAAAAAACTAAATAGACAAAAAGTCTTGTTTTGGAAATAAAAAATGGCGAGTCCGCCGTCTCTATGGCTTCCCGACAGCTCCAATATTGCAAAAGAATTTGTAAATAACACATATTTTGGTGAAAATTAAAGTGAGGAATTCTGGCAATGAGTTCCTTTATTTTATTTTATTTTTTTTTCACAGAGAAGTTTCAGTTTTCAATCTAAGAATGCCAAACGAGGGAATTAGATTATAGGAATTGTGAAATCCACACTTTCAATTAAATTTCATCATTTTTTTCCTCATCCAAACACACTCGTAAACACTCATATAGACTTTGAAGATTCAATAATCAACTTTATATGTATTTATGGAACCTCTCATTTATCATGAACTAAATGTTACACTCATTTTCAGTCATCAAAATCCAACAAACATATGAAATATCATCAAGCAAATAATAGTGTCTCATATTCAGTAAGTGTTGAATAAGGTCCTCTACTGCTTTCTTGGCATACTTTATTTGTCTAATATAGCTCACAACTTGTTTATTGGACAACATATTCCATAATGAATGATTTGCCAACACAAGAAACTGTGGTTCATCTATGTTTTCTACTACGACATTAGGTTCACAAGTCATGTTTTTTGCAAATGAAGGGCCCTAACCAAATGCCTTCAATAATCGAAGTGTATTATTGGTTTTATGGTCAAGAGATAGTTGTTTTGCCACACCATTCTTGCAGCAAATAATAGTCGGGAATCTCCGATATTGGCTACCACCAGCTTCGACTGGCCATGGTGGTACTTATATATATTGTAATATTGCAGTAACAGCAGTTGAAGCTACTCCACATTAAAGTGAATTGTCCGAAATTTTAGTATTGTGTATGGTTGCCTGGTAACCTTCTCTTATAGCTTATATACTCGGTCTGTGACTAAAAAGTAGACTGATGTATGATATTAATAAACAAATGAAACAACAAATATTTGGGAACTTCAAGGTTCAAATAGTCTTCAAATAAGGAAAGTAGTCCAAGTTCTTCGTGCTCGACAATGTTTGTAGACTATGCAACAACGTAGTCAAGTTTTTAGATCCTCAACCAAAAAAACAATGGTGACAAATCACAAGAGGTATAATCAACTCCAAACAATTTGATTCAATCACAAGAGGAATAAAACGTTTTGTTCTAGCCAACTGAACTCCATGATAACAAGCCAGCAACTTAGCATGTGAAGACCATCTTCAACTTTTTAAGTATAAAATTTCCAATCTTAACATCTTCAATAGAATTGGAAGTACAATGAAGATATAGTGTGTCGGGAATTTGAAGAGAAATGAAAAACACCTTGATCAGCGCGCTTCCACAGCCACTAATAAGGAGAGTGTAAGTGTAGTGACAATTATAACCACCATCATCAGTATCACCAGATGTAATTTTACACTCCCAATTTTCTCCATGCTGGCTATATGCAGTCTTTATTATTACCTCTGCCATTGATTTATAGAAACACTAACAAAAACTATTTATTTACTTAATTCTTTTCTACTTGATGAAGAGATTTTTAATTCAAGAAATATTTTCCTTGTAGGAAAAAAAAGTTTTTTATAGCATCAATGAAATTGATAAAACGCCTTTGGAGTTAGTACAAGCGATGAGGGGGATTGGGAATTGAGTTAAAATTAGATTAGATCATATGTTCGATTCCCCTTCAATATAAAGACCCATAAAAACATAAATATGAAAGAAAAAAAAATGAAATTGATATGATGAATTACTAGTCAAGCGACTAATATTAACTTTCTACTCTAACCCTAAGTTAAGTAATTAATATTCATATTTCATTCTTTGGTTCAAAAAGCCATGTTGACTGACATTTTAGGATTTTCAATATATAAAGTTAATTTTAGTGGGTTTTTAACACTAAATGAAAAAAAGGAAAAAAAAGAAAAAGAATAGCATCATGTAACTTTTTTTTTTTTTTTTTTTTGAGGGGAATGGAATCAGGTTCCAATATATTAACGACGTCACTGCGTCAAGCTAGAAGGATTCACAAATCCTTCATAATACATCTCAGAGTACAATTCAGACTGCCAAAGGCAGAGGTGCCTAAACTGAAAAGTTCGAAAATAGACTGCAAAAAGCAGCCAAATTATTACTAGCCAACAAATAGGAAAAACCTAAAGGAACTGCCGAAAAGAAAAGCAAACAAAATAATACTTCCCTAACCCTACCCAGTCTAAAAATGGAACCACCATCTTGAGCATCTTGACGCCTAAGACCCAATGGTGTACGTCGCAACAAATCAACACAGCCACAGTACCAATCAAAGACCAACATAGGATAAAGAAAGGAACATGCCTCCTCCCAAAGACTCCACCCAACCCAAAACTGAAAGAAAAGAAAAAGGAGAGAGATGGACTAACCCATCCAAGCCACAAAGCTGCAGCCCAGACAGATTGGAGGCCCAATGGCCCAGAACCCATCTCCTCCCTCTCTTCCCTTCAGATCGAGCAGACCGGAGTCGCCGGAAGGACGCGCCCCATCAATCCTCTGGCGGGCGTGCGCGCTCCCCCACCATTGCCTTGGTCTACGGGAGAAACTCTGGGACCTCGGCCTAGAAGCAAATCAGACCGCCGCCCCCAAAAACTAGGGTCACCGCCCCCTCTCTTGAAGGTTGCGGTTGTCGCCGATGCCTTAGAGGAACAGAGCCCCCTCCGCAAACCTTGTTAGAGTCTTGTGAGGCCGCCGCCGAATCTCGAGATCAAGCTTTGGCACTCAGATGACTATGAACAGATTCTCCACCGTGATCAACCGCGTCTCCGTCACCGATTGCAGCTCTCGCTACCCTCGCCCATCGTCGCGCCGTCACCTAGCCACCCTCACGCCGGAGCCTTGCCGCTGCTTGGTCTGGGGAACTTGCGTTCACCGCCGCCAACATGCAAAACCTAGGTTTTGCTCTACGAGATCGCTCAGAAAACTTCGGAGGCCTCCCTGCTGATAGAGCGACTACAGCATCATGTAACTTTTGGTTCTTCATTATGCACAAATATAAAGAAAGAGAAACCCTTGCTTGTGAGAGGACCAATAGTTAAGTAAGTATTAAGTAGTGATAATTAGTATCCTCATAAAGAAATGAGTAGGAAATGGGTGATTTAGGCCATCTCCAACCCAAATGGCTAAAAATGGCCCTGAAGCTAAATTTTAGCCATAAATTCTGTACTATTCATTGATCTGACATCAACTGTCTCCAACCCATCAAAGCTAAATTATAGCCCTAAAATATATTTTAATATTTTGGATTGGTTATATATATATATATGTGCTTATTTTTTAAAGTCAATTGACTTATAGTAATTGAAATAATTTATATGATAAAAAATATTTTTTCGGTTGTATTTTTATTTTAAAGATAATTAAAAATATTTTTAGCTAATTTTGAAATGAAATAAAACTGGAATCATATTTTTAATATTTATTTTATTCATGAAAAAGTAAGCAAAGATAAAAGTTACAAGCAAAATTTATTCATAATAAATAAAAGTTACAAGGAAATTTTAATAGATTATAACAATTTATTTGGGCAACATTAATTACTCATCAGAGTCATTGAATGACATTTCCGGGCGGTACTCATTTGACGTCGAACTGGATGACGGAAACAACTCATGGCGCCGAATTTTCTCCATTAGAATAGAAAGATATATATGAGGAAGTAGAAGGAAGATGTGAAAAAGAATGTTGAAGTCATATGTATTTATATTGTAAAAGTTTTTTTTTTAATTTCAAACCAACGGCTATAAAAAAAAAAAAATCTAACCAACGGCTAAAAAAAAAAAAAATACCCAACGGCTAGCTGACGTTAGCAACTAGCCGTTGTTGACGTCATGCTCCCGTCAGCAACTAGCCGTTGCTGACATCATGCTCCCGTTAGCATCACCTGCAGCCCGTGGGCCACCACCAAGCTGATCCATTTTTTTAAAGGGGCAAAAGGCTACCTAAAGTGCTATATTTAGCACTACAACCTCACCTTTGGCCCTAAATTTTGGCCTTTTGGCCCTTAGTCTCATGTGTTGGAGATGATTTGGGCTAAATTATAGCCCTTTGGCCCTTAGACTCCATGGGTTGGAGAAGGCCTTAGTGTTGTGGAGGAGTGAATTCTAGGGTTTTGCTTGTAACAACTTGGTTTACCAGGAAGCAAAGCATGAGAATGCTTTAAATAAAGGATCTTAGGGGCATCCATGGAGAGCTAACTGATGTTTGTTGGGTTCTCTAAGAGCAATTTCACCTGTTAAGGTCATTGAGTTAGTATTATTAACTGCTTTTTGCCTTTCATTTCCACTATCTAGGATTCTAGGCCACTGTGTCAGATACTATTAACAAAATGTCAATCTGAATCACTTTCTGTGTCAATTTCGTGATCTGCTAACTGACATTCGGTGACCTTTTGTGAAGTGAGGGTACATCATACATCGTCCAGAAGTAGGAGCTAACTCATAGTGTTGGGCTATCAGACGCTCAGAGCCACGAGAGCACCTTTTGTCCGTTCCCGATGGACTCTTTGTGAGGCATTTGAGCCTCACATGGTGTTTGGGCCAGTGCGAGGTTCATACTGGACTTAGCTATCCCCGACTTGACAAATAGGCAAATAGCGTACTACAAAGTCTATCCACTTGTGGAGATTGCCTTCTAGACGGACGTTTACGAAGCTTATATGTATTCTGCGCCTATTTGGGTTGTATACCTTGACTAATCCTAATCCATATTCGGCTGATCATGAAGCTTGGGCTTAACTTGAGAGCAGTTTGGTCATTCACTCATTCTCATTTGTCACGACGATACCATACGAGATGTCGAAAATCATGGTTCAACAATTTCAACCAATAAATCATCGATCGAACTGCGTACGTTTTAAACTGTCTGACATATGTATTGAGAAACAGTACTACATACTTGGAATTGAATTTGATCTGCACGTAAATTAAAAATTTGCAAAGAATTAAATGGGGTTTGTACAGAAGCCAACAAAGGCAATCCAGTATTATTAGTGATTTAATTAGTGGTGAGTGGCCTGGCCTAGCTGCTGTTTTTCTCATACCTAGCTCTTTGTGGCTCTTTGATTTATTTCGAGGCCATTTCTTTTCTGATGTAAGTTTTCTGTTTAGTGTTTAGGCGATGGCTTCATCGTGGTCCTTTTTGCTCTACTTTGTGCTATTTTCCAGTATTGTAAGGCTTTATATGGTTCATGGTTGAACACTGTCATGAAACTACAACTCCGAATTAGTTACTCGGGAATATTGCTTAGTACCCATTGCCTCGAAACTTGACTACTTAATGATTATACTAGGGAATGGTTGTGTTTTTCAACCGACCAACTAGTAATTAACATGGTTGGTTAACTTCCTCAACTACGAATTGACCTAGGGTTTAGGGTTATTAGGCACTGAACAAGAAAACAGTGCCGGATGCAATTGAGAGTTGAGAGTGATCGGCCACCGCTTGTTTTAATTAACCAATCCACAACACCTGTAACACAGTAAATAAAACCAACTTACTGACTGCTGCTTTGCTCACATATTAGTAAACGAGATGTTCTATAGTGCTCTAGAGCTTCAATGCTCTCCACTTCATGTGCAATCCAACCAATTAGTCGGTTGCACTTTTATTCCGTTAACTAGAGTAAATGGTTGAACTGTTGAAGAGCGTTATAAAATTTTTCATTTAAAGAAATTCCTTACCACAAATCCACAATGCAAATGGCGCCCGAGATATATCCCAAATTCCCATGAACATGCATGATTCATGATTGTTTGTTGCAGAGGCCAGAGGGAAGGGCTAGTTTCAGACAGTGAGAACACAATTGAATTGGATGCCATAGCATTATATCTACGTCTGCCAAAATTCAAATTATGTCCTCACTGGTTTGAAACTTGCCAACAACAGACCTACGCATCTGTGTATCTCTCACTTTCATCACTACTCATATTTTCCTCTGCCCGGCTAAACTTTTAAAACCAAAACTGCAATTAAGGAGAGTTGGGGATATGAGTTCATTTATATAGGACATTGAATTAAGTAAAATTAATCTAGGCTTGAGATCCGGATCGGAACCCCCTTTACAAAAGTGTTAGAATTATTGGTGCGGTAATTCCAGCTGGCCTTCTTGTTAACCCATCACCTTGCATTATTGTTTGGTCTTTTGTGCACTGCATTTGGACGAGGACTACCGAATCTCTTTGCAAGTAACAATATCTATATATTTTATCGTCCAGCTTCTACAAGAGAATTGTGAATTTATTTAAATTTCATAAAATCTACATCATTTGAGTGATTTACTGGTCAAATAAATTGCCACATCAGGTAAGAAGATTTTTATTGTTTTTCCTATCAAATAGATGTTATTCCATCATACCAAAAAAAGGACTTTTTTTTTTTTTTTTTTGGGTAAGCTAAAATGGTGGCCGGGTGAGCTGCCACTTCGAGATCAGGAGTAACTTGAGTATGACCCCTCTCCAAGAGATGTTTTTCACAAGTTGGGGTTCGAACCAGGAACCTTCTATTACCAGGATAAGCCCTGCAGTTTCTGCCCCACTTGCAGCCTAGCATGCTTCTACTAAACCAATCCCATTAGGTAAAGGCTCTTCTTCTTTCATGGCTTGTTCTCAACTTTCTTCTCAGGCAAAACTTCATTCTTATGTCTTTCTTCCTTCTTCTTTTTTTAAATCGCTCCACAACTAAAATGCAAAAAAAAAAAAAAATAGAAATCATTGCTGCAAATCCGCCAAATTGCATAGAGCATAACGAAATTACAAGAAAAAGAAAACAACACTAATCTGTTAGCTTGTTGATGTATTGAATTATTGATATGAGAAAGTCCAAGGGAAAGCTCAAATCGAATCGAAGTTACAGGAAAGAGCCATACATAGATATGTGGACAAGATAGCCATTGAGATTCAAATATGGGAAGATTTAGTCGTTTAACAGTTGAAAAAAAGGAGAAACAGAATTAGAAAGAAGATACAGAAGTTGGTTTTAATTCATGAAAGCATAATTAATTTTGTTTTGTTTGGTTAATGGAGGACGATTGCAATTTTTTTTTTGTTCAATGACACCGTTAGCGTCAGTTTGAGAAGGAAACCATAAAGTTAATTCCAACTGAATTTACAGAAATTCGTAGCTCTCTCACTTTAGAGGATGTAGATTTTATGAAATTTACATAAATTCGCAGCTCTCTCACTTTAGAGGAGCTGGATCCATATTTTATTATATCGAGTCTTTAATATTTCTTACAAACTATATTGAGTCTTTAATATTTCTTACAAAAAATACCCAATCATATATCTTGAATGTAAGGAGTTTTCCTTGCATCTGAGGCAAAATCTGATCGATTTTCTTGTGATGATCATCCTGGGGGGCTTTAATTCTCATGCATGGTTGGGCCGTTTAGACTCTTTATGACTTGAATTTGTAAATACTGTACTATTGTACTTTTGTAGAATCCGAACTCGACCCATTAGAAATGACTTTTTGTTGTAAATATTGTATATATGTGACTGTCTACTATAAATACGCATTAGTTATGTCCTTATGATATAAACGTTACTCTTATATAAAGGGGTCTAATGAGAATGAAACACACAATTCTACCTCTTCCTATATTTTGTCTCTGTATTCTATCTCTCTTATTCTCTAGTTTGTAAAACGTTATCAGCATGCTTTTGCTCTTATTTTTTTTTTCTTCTTCTTCTTCTTTGAACTTCATGATGATCTACAAGCCTTCTGGTATGAGTTTTTTTTTCTTTCTCTCCTAGATGAACATCAAGTATTTTTATGCAATCATATAATTTATAGATATTTGATGTATAATTGTTGAAAATTTATATTTCATATACGACATTGAGAATTACATGTTCCAATAGTCAAGACTCGAGTCCACTGACCGAGTAGTCTTGAAACCTATGTTCTATAGACATCACACGAATGTTTTTCTCGTGTTTTTCCTATGGGATCCATTGTTCGTATTTATGAGTGCTTCGAAACTCTGTTTCGTATATAAATTTTCTATCATTGTTCATAGAACATATAGTTCTAATACTTATGGATCCTAATATCTCATCTTTTCTCTTTGTAGAAACATACCGCATTTGACAAAATTGGACTTTGATCCTCTTGAAATTTCTGGCAAGAATTATTTTAACTGGGTTCTTGATGCCGAAATTCACCTTATGGCTAACAACCTTGGAGATGCCATCAAAGTTGACAATAAGTCATTTGTGCAAGATCGTGTCAAGGCTATGATTTTCTTGTGTCATCATCTTGACAAGAGCCTAAAAGATGAGTACCTTATGGTGAAAAACTCGCTTGAGCTTTGGCAAGCATTAGCTGATCGATTTGCTCACTAATACCATTGTTCTACCTAGAGCACAATATGAATGGACGCATTTACGCCTTCAAGACTTCAGCTCCGTCACTGATTTCAATTCCGCTATGCTTCAGATTACATCTAAACTAAAATTATGTGGAAAATCTATCAGTGAAGATAACAAGCTCAAAGTTTCTAGTTTTTTTTTTTTTTTTGTGGACAATGGAAAACATGTTATAAATCGAACTCCAAGTGTGCAAATCGAACTCCAAGTCTACAAATCGAACTCCAAGTCTGCAAATCAAACTCCAAAATCCAAATCGAACTCGAAGGCTGCAAATCGAACTCCAAGTCTACAAATCGAACTCGAAGGCTGCAAATCAAACTCCAGTAATCGAACTCCAAGTCTACAACTCGAACTCCAAGTTTGAAAATAGTCTCCTTGGTCTCCTTTACAGCCAAATCGTTGAGAAATATAATGAGTTCTAAGAGATTTGCATCAGCTTCAGAAGTGCGAAAGCTGAAAAAGGGAGGCGAATGATGTACGCTGCTCAATGTCACGACCTAGATAGGTCTTTAAACATCAGAAACTAAAACGACGTCGTCTCAAAAAAGACCCAAAAAAAAAAAAAACACTGCGCGTACTCCTACGACGCCTTAAGCGTCGCTTTTTACGCCTTTGACGCCGCCACAAAAGCATCATCATCGAAACTCACTCAAATTTGGTGTTAATTTTCACTTTTTAGGCCTCAGGCGCTCCTCAAGATGCGTTTTTTTTTTAAATTCATTGGGCGTGCCAAGGTTTGTTTCTTCTATAGTTCTCACCAACAGAGGCCGTAGAATGGACCACCATGTTGGGAAGCGGAGGAGATTATTTGAAAATGAAATTGTTTATCGCCTCCCAAATTTTTCAGCACAGCAAGAGAAGATTTTCAATATTAGATTTTTGGCAATCCTTCGTGAACCAGGAAAAAAACCTTTCTTAACTTTCAGAAGACTTTATACTTGGGTAGGCCTCATCATTTAGCCCTAAGCCCGACTCGACCCTTGCATTAGGGCAGGCCGGCCCTACCCTTTCTCAAATAGGGTAGGGTAAGGGTCATGCAGATGAAGCCCGGCCCTACCCTACGGCCAGACCAGTTAGGGCCAAGCTCGGCCCTTTAAGCCAGCCCAATTAAGCCCTAATAATTTTCTATTTTTTAAATATGTTTCTCTTTAGTTTATAACATACAACTTATCTCTTTTTTGTAATTGATTTCTTAAGCTTTATTTTCTTTAATTTTTGTTTCCTTTGTTAAACAACAATTAATTTTGGAGGTGAGGATAAAATTATCTGGCACTACAACAAAAATGGACAATACTCTGTAAAATCAGGATATTGGATCGCAGTGCAGGCCAAGAACAGATTGAAGAATGGTGCGGAGTCTTGCAGTGGGGGTGGGTTGACCAACAACAAGATAAATATTTGGAAAAAGCTTTGGGGGTTGTCGCTACCCAATAAAGTGAAATTGTTCTTATAGAGAGCTTGTAGCAGTTACCTACCTTGTGCAGCTGCACTGCATCATCGCCATATCAATTCTTACTCGTTTATGTGGTAGCTGTGGTTTTGGTGAGGAGTCAATAACTCATTGTTGATGGGATTATAAAGAAGCTAAAAAGGTTTGGCAGCTCACTTTTCCTGGTATGGTGTGTAAAGTGTGGAAAGACTGCTTTTTGGACTTATTCAATCATGTGGCTATGGTGGCCAGAGAAGATTAGTTAGAATGGTTTAGTGTGGTGTGCTGGAATATATGGCAGAGACGCAATGACAGGACACATGAAAAGACTTCGCGTAGGCAAGGGAATTAATTGATAAGGCTGCTGGGTGGTGGAGTTATTTTGTGCTGGTGACACAAAAGAAGGATGCAAATAGCACGGGATCGGAGGAAGTAATTTAGGTGCTGCTGTAAGGTTTTATGGACTATTCAATATCAGCTAAAGATCACAACAACTTTTCACATTTTGGACAGAAGGAATTCAAAAATGGAGGCTTTGGGACTGGAACTGTTTGTCAGCAGGGATGCCGCAGGCGATGTACTCGGTGTGCTTGGAGTTCCTGCCACGGGGCTGCCAACGCCCTATGGCTTGTGAGTCTGTTGCGTTGGTTAATAGTCTCTACTTTTGTCTCCAATCAGGTTTTCCCAATGTGATATTAGAGGGTGATGCGAAGAATGTGATTTCAGCATTGGATGCTAGGGAGGAGGACTTAAGTCATGATGGTGCACTACTTGACGAAGTAAGAAGTCTAGTTAGTAACTTTTAGTCTTGTAGTTGGGGGTTCATGTTCCCAAAGAATGTAATAAAGCTGCCTATTGCGTGGCTAGGCTGCTATTGAGTTACAATATCCAACGTATTGGTGGCGAATGACGCCGTCTTGGCTCACGTCTACCATTGAGAGTGATATCAGTATGTAAGTTTGCTAAATGGAGTGTGGTATTTTTCCCAACTTTAGTCTCTATTGGGTTTAATGAGACCACTATAAACTCCTTGATTGTAAGTTATTCAAGTTGAATAAAGCTTTTTTATATATAAAAAAAAAAAAAAAATTAATTTTGGGATATTTAGAGAGATAGTTAATTGAAGGGCTAAATACTGATTACTACCCTGTAGTTT
Source organism: Rosa lucieae (assembly GCA_024704745.1). Classification (NCBI taxonomy): domain Eukaryota; kingdom Viridiplantae; phylum Streptophyta; class Magnoliopsida; order Rosales; family Rosaceae; genus Rosa; species Rosa lucieae. The sequence goes on along the minus strand of CM045496.1, from coordinate 27,795,378 downwards.
GGGTCCAAAATCAATTCAGTCATTGAACTTCTAATTTCATCAAAAACACCCATGCACTTTCAATTTTGATCTAATAGGTCCAATCTGTTAGTTTTCAGTTAATTGAGTCCGTTAACTTGCTGACGTGGCTCATATGGGGCCTATGTTTTATGATGTGGTGTTGATGTAGTATGCATAGTCAGTTTAGGAGTGAGTCCCACTATTAGAAATCTATCAAATAATTTTTTTTTAAACAAATAACCCAATTATAACTGGAACCCACAATAGTAGATTAACAAATTAGACCTATTAGATTAAAATTGAAAGTACATGGGTGTTTTTGATGAAATTAGAAGTCCAGAGACTGAATTGAATTTTGGACCTAAACAACAGGGTAGTAACCAGTATTTAGCCCTTAATTGAATATAACCATCTTAATTAATATTTATAAATGTTATAACTTATAAGTTAATTCCAATATATATGTGATGCCCTGGAAATTTGTATTTATTTTCCGAGGACTTTCTGAAGTCTAAATTGTGGTTATAGGAAGGTTTAGTGGCTCGTGGAAGGAGCGGAAGTGTTTCGGACTAATTTTTATTCGAAAAGTGTGGATTTAGGGGAGGGGGGGGGGGGGGGGGGGGTTCAAGGTTGACTTTTGATACGTTGTGATTATCCAAAAACTTTCTTCACGAAAGTTGTAGAGCGCGTTGATACGAGTTCGTGGATATATGGAACGCAGAAATCGGACTTCGTATGAGAAAATTATGAGCGTTTGAAAATTTGGAAATTTACTATATATAGGGGTTTCCCTTTCAGGAAAGTTACTATTTTCATTTGGGATTCCATTTTCGGAAACCAGACCTCCGTTCTCTCTCTCTCTTCAATCCGTGTGACCCGACCCGAACCCGGTGATCCAACCCGGTCGGAACTCGTAGCTCCGGCGACGAAATCTTCCAGATCAGGTTGCCTCCTTGCTCTGGTCGTCCCTCTGGCATCCTCTAGCGGCGATTCTCGGTGGTGGCTACGCTAGAAGGAGGCGAAGTTTGAGGAAATCGGACCTGATCGGTTCTCCGATCTCCAACGTCGGCGAAGCTTCAAATCAAGCTTGGGGAGCTCGTAGCAGTCTCCTGGATCGATATGTGGTGGTTGTTTGGATCGATTCACGTGAGACTTGGTTCAACTCGGATTGAACAGTAATCCACGACTTGTGAGGTAGTTTTCTACCCTTTATGCTTAGTTTCTAACTTCGTGCTAGTTATGAAAATGGTTAAGCATGTTGGAATGAACATCTTTGATGTTGGAAGTTTTGTGAAATATTGAGTTTTGGCCGGCAGCGGTGCGCCCCCGCCTGTGGTGGAGTTCTGGAGGAGTTCCGGCCATGTAAGGGACTGTTTCTGGTATTATATGTCTTCTACTCGTTGATACGAGCATTTTGATATATAATACGCAAATTTTGGAGTTCGTATGAAATTGTTATGATTTTTACGGTTTCATACTGGTTGATTTATTCAATCCGTGTGGATTCGAGCATCCAATCTACTTCTGGTTTGGGCATATCAATCGTGGAAGTATTCCGGAGATTTTGGGAAGTCTCGGATATGGTTTCGCTTCGATTGGCGTCACTTTGGGGATTTTAGTTCAGAATAGGGGTTTCAGACTTAAATCGTTTGTGAATTGTTACTAAATTGAGACCTTATGTATTTAGGTACTTGACAGGCTTTTGTTGAGCGGATTGCAGCGATTTGTACTTGTCTTGGTTAGTGTGTGAAGACGTAGAGGGATTCAGAGATGAGTAAATCTCACGATATTCGTTATGAGCCTAATTACCATATTGTCTTGGAGTTATGGGATTAACTGTGACTATAGTGGTATTAGTGACATTCCTGAGTGGATGATTTCGTGTGTGTGTGTGTATATATGAATTTGTGGTTTCGTTGTGAGGCGAACAATATTTGAAATGAGTTCATTATTGCTCGAGAAAGGTGAAATGAAATTGTGTATTGATTTGTGATTGTAGAATATCATGCGTTGAGATACCATGGGTCTAATATGACCGTCTTAATTGAGATTTAAGATATGATAAAGCTTGTGTAGGAATATCTGTGTGATGAATCGATGACATCAGTGTGATGAATCTTTGTGATTGATTGTCATGTAAAGTCTGTGTAGGAATATCTGTGTGAAAAATCAGTGAAGTTTGTGTGATGATTGCTATCTGTGTGATAACCAACAATGAGTCTTTGTAATGATTGCTATCTGTGTGATGACCGGCGATATCTGTGTGATGATTAGTTGGATGATTGCTATTTGTGTGATGACCAGTGATATCTGTGTGATGACTGACTATATCTGTGTGATGATTAGTTGGATGATCGCTATCTGTGTGATGACCGGCAATATCTATATGATGATTAGTTGGATGATCGCTACCTGTGTGATGATCAGTAGGATGATGGCCATCGGTGTGATGATCGGTGAAATCTGTGTGATAACAGCTCGGTAGTGTCGGTAGTGGAGTTGAATAGTTATTAAGTTAACAAAAATCGAGAGGATTGCTGTGATATTAGAGTGTGGATATTAGAGTGTGGGGTTATGATGATTACTATGACTTGTTTTGCTTGTTTTGAATTGTGATTGCCTTGTTTTCTTCTTGATTTTATTTATTAATGGTTTGATTGATCTTGAAGGCCATAGTGGTGGCGATTGTGCTCTGTGTGAGGATAGAAAGGTGATTAATTGTTTTCACCTTGATGTCATGTTGATGACAAAGGCATCCGGTGGGAAGGAAACGAGTTTGATCCTTGTGACTCGCCGTTGTGCGTCAAGGGATTTCCAAACATTATCTGAGGAGATTTTGTTTGACGGAAAATTGTGTAATGGGATGCTAGGTTGAGAATCTAAGCATGTGGTTTAGTCACGAGTTGACCTACGTAAGCATGTTATGGAAGATTTTGAAACAGATAGTTGTAGATGTGAGTTATGTGCTTATCGTGGTTAGGTTGAGGTGACTTAAGAATGTGTTTTTGTTTTGTGGTTTTGAGTTTACTCATACGGTCTTGCAAAAGCTTACCGGGTTTGTTGTGTGGCAATCCGATGTAACATTCAAACGGTGTAGGGGTTAATCCTGCAGGTCAGGGTAATCATGGCTGAACCTGAGGTGGCGTGCTGGCAAGATTACAGTATGAAGCCAATTTTGTGACTTTATCGTTATAAAGACTTCCGCTTGTAATGAACTATGAGGAGCATTTAAGTTTTATTTTGTTGTTGACAATTTAATTCGTAAGCTTGTGTAATATATAACTCTGTGGAGTGAGTGTATATTAACTTTGAGGGTTCAGGGCATCAGTATGTACTTGATTGAACGGGAAAAAGTTTCCAGGTATTTTGTACTGATGGTTGAACGATCACGTATGTATAATTATGAGTTTATATATCGATTTTTATTTGTGTTAAAAATCAAGGGCGTGACAATATATATATATATATATATATTAAATATGATCAACAAAAAACAATGAGTCTTATATTACCTATATAACCATTGAGCCACATTTTGAGATAAAAAATAAAAATAAAATATTTATTTTTGTTAAACAAATTAAGGCCCTTTTAGGCCCTATTCAGAAGGCCGGTCATTTCGGCCCTAGTAGCTCGTGCCTTTTGGGCGGGTAAGGTTTAACATATATAATAAGCCCTGGCCTGACCCTAAATTTTGTTGACTTTGACTAGGTCCGGTCAGACCATGCCCGACCCTAACCCCTGAAATTTAGGGTAGGGTCGGCCCTAGCCCGGCCCATGATGACCCCTATACTTGGCTTTGCATAAATTTTCCCATATATATTTTAAACTGTTCAAGTAAATCTAGAATATGTGTCTGGCCCAAACTCGAGGTTACTTGCTCTAGTTGAAATAGGGTTTATATTACAGATATTCTCGGAGAATCTTAAGAGATATCCAATTAATGTACGATTATGTTTCCATGTACAACTCTATCTCTATGCTTGTAATCCTCTATATAAAGAGGCCCCTATTATCAATGAAAGTACGACTCAATTCTCTCCCAATTCAGTTTTCCTTAAACACGTTATCAGCACGAGCCCTAACCCTAACCCTAAAACTCTTCTCACTTAATCTGCTGTAAGCCCTAGCCCCGCAGCCCTACTCTCGCTTGCTGCCCCCGCAGCCCTACGCTCACCCGCTGCCTCCGCAACCACCGTACACAGCTAGCCCACGCTAGCGTATGCCCCTAGCAATCCTCAGCCCTACAACCTACCTCCGCGCACGCTTGCGCGACCCTGCGACAACCAGCCTGCTAGGGCACCCCCGCGCCAATCAGCCCAGAGAGCACCTCGGCGCTACCGCCCGTGACAATTGGTGCCACCCATAGCTCTGTAGTACCTGCAGCAGCCCTGGCGTAGTAACTGAACGCTAACCATACCAGGTTAGCCTCGCTGCCCCTGTAGCGCTCCCCTGCTCTCACGCTAGTTCGACCGCGACCTCGCGACCTCGAATACGACCCCACGACCCCAGCGAATCTGTGACCCCGAGACCTCGACCCCGAGATTCCGAGACCCAGTGACTCTGCGACCATGCTGCAAATTTACAAGTCTGCTTGCTTGCATTGGGACTGAAGCTCATCTCCAATCCTACGACAAGGACCAAATACGTTCTACAATCCTAAGAGGTAAACTTTTCTAAAAGTTCCCGTTTTTGAAGTTTTTCATTCTTTTCTCTTCTTTTTCTCGGGGACTTGAAGCCTCCCTTCTTCTATCCCCCTTTCTTCATCATAGGGGAGACAAAATTAAGCCGAACTGTGGGGGTTCATGCTCACTCCAAGCTTAGAGCTTGTTAAGATCTCCAAACTTAGAGTTTGTAGAGAATTTATGATCAACCACTTACATCATTGTTTCGATCTAATCCAATACCTTTTGGAATTGAATTTCTTGGAAGCAATTACACTAAGAAATTCCTAATTTCTTGGGAGCAACTACGCTCTGAAATTTTATATGTTTTCGTGGTAGCCTTTTACGCTCCGAAACTAACCCTAATTTCTTGTTCTCTTTCAGGATGAGTAACCTGAACAAATTGGACTTTGCTCCATTGGGAACAACTGGCTCTGGATATCATAGGTGGGTTTGTGATGTCCGCCAGCATCTCAAGGCCGACGGAATCCTGGATACGATTCTCGAGCCCAGTCAGGACGTGCTAACTGTTGAGCAAGCTCAAGCTTTGGAAGCAAAAAGAGCATCCTTAGAGGCAAATAAGGCGAAAGTCATCATCCTAATGACTCGTCATGTGGATGATTCGCTCCAGTACGAGTGTATGAATGAAGAAGACCCCAGAAGGCTGTGGGTCTCACTAGAAGAAAGATTTGGCAACGTCCGTGACTCCCTGTTTCCTGACCTAGAAGTGAGATGACATAGCCTCCGCTTCTGTGATTTCAAGTCAGTTCTTGACTATAACTTGGAAGCACTTCGCATTAAATCATTAATGGAATTCTGTGGTAAAGAGATCACAGATACGATGTTGATTGAGAAGACTGTCTCTGCATTGATGGTTACTAAGAACTGTCGAATTGATGTTACTGCAGGACGGATCACAAGGTTTCATGAGCTCATTTGAGCTATGAATGTCGCTGAAAAGCATGACAATATCCTTGTGAAGAACTATAATTCGAGATCTGTGGAAACATAGCATATTCTGGAATCCCATTATAGTTTCGCCCTAAAGAGAGGGCGCCAAGAGCGAAACCCTAATCTTAGGGATACATTTGGACTTTCTGGTCCATATAATCGCTCTACTTAGGAAGGTAACCGCCAAAATAAGAGAACACGGAACCGAAGAGGTCAACGTAGAAAGAGAGAGGGAGGCAACGCCTCTGGCCATGTTGGTGGCTCCACCAACACTAAGAGCCATCTAAATGACGCTTTTAAAGCACCTCAATCAATTGAATTTGAGCACAGAGAAGTATGTTATCGATGTGGAGTGTCTGATCATTGGGCACACATTTGTAGAGCTCGTGAAGAAATTGTCACCGCTTACAAAGCATATTGTGAAGCAAGAGAAGCTTACTATGTGGAACAAGAAGATCAAGAAGATGATCTAGAGTGAAGGGTTGAAAACTACAAATCTGGCTGGGATCAGTAGATCGCCAATTCTGTTTAAGTCTTTATTTTTCCAAGAGATGTAATAGGCAATTGCCATATACTTTGTAGTAAATGCCAATGGTTTAGTCTTTCTTCAAAGTAGGCTCACCCAAAGTAAGTGTGATGTCTAGGAAGGTTATGAGATTAGTGGTACTTAAGGGAACCTTGCTCCACCGACATCTCTCTACTCAACTGGTCACATTTATTTTGGAATTACCGAAAAAAGTTACACGACTACCATTGTTTTGCATTAGCTAGCATTTGGATTAGATTCTCCTAATGGTTAAGAGACAATGATGTACTCTGTTGGCTTATGAATAAAATTTCGAGTTCTTTTCATTATGACTACATTTTGATTATGAGCATATTACTTTGTGACTCGGGCTAGGCCATTGGTATTAATTTAAGGACATGAAATAACCCAAGTTTCACTTGCCAAATGACACCTTGATTACTGTCACAAAAACTCTCTACGCTCTTAGGGCAAATCGTACCCTATAAATAGCTAACGGATTCCACGCAAAAAGGAATGTAGAGAAATGAAATGAGTTCCTTTACAATACCTCTAATGATTGTGAGCAAAGGCGCATCTTAGAGAAGTTTATGTGTCTCTCTAGTGGATTCTATGTCACTATTCGAGCTATTAATCCAGTAAAAGTTATGAGAGAAGATCACTTAGATTTAGACACATATTGACTTTGTCACGACAGGATATATCATCCTAGTCATGATATGATGATCCGTCTACAAAAGACTTCACACGGACATCCATTCTCTCGAGTGAAATGAAGCATGAATCAAAGATTGATTATTGGACTTAGTGTGACTGCCGCCGCAGCCCCTGGCATCGCTGCCGTCCACCACCAGCCTAGGGTTGGGGCAGTCCCTATTCATGACACCATGGATGGCGTCCATCATGGTGATGGCACCCCAGGTGATGCTACAATCACCAACTTGCTTCAAATATCGTTTCAGACGCTCACGCCCAACCAAAATCCTCATTGGTTGCTTCTAAAGCCTCTCGCTCGTTTACAAAGCCCGTTCCTTAGAGAAATTAGGACTGAGATCGTCCTATGCAAAGGATATAAAAATACTCATTATGGTCTTACATAGAATCCGTGGGGATTCTGTGGACTAGTTCAACCAACTTGCGGACGTTTAAATACCTCATGATATTGGTTGACACGCAAACATGCTGGTCACGTGTTGTACCACTGTCCACTTGTAATGCTACTTATGCTGCACCCCTAGCAAATATCATATGACAACAGGCTCACTCCCCGGATCATCCTATTTCGTCAATTGGACTTGACGATGCTAGAGAGTTGCATCGAAGACTTTCGATGGTTATTGCATTGGGACTAATGTTGGACATTATATTCCCATGAACACACCCAAATGGTCTCACGGAAATGACTACGATGGTAGCCCGGACATTGATAATGCACACCAATCTCCTTACATCCGCTTGGGGTGATGCAATATCTCATGCAGCTATGCTAATTTGTCTACGACCTACAGCCACTCAATCTACCCCTGCGTTATAGCTAGTGACTGGGTATAAGTATTGTACTTACGCATATTTGAGTATGCCATTTATGTGCCAGTTGCGCCGTCACAGCGCTCTATGATGGATCCTTACAGACGAATGGGCAACTACGTTGGATTTGAGACTCCAACAATCGTCCGCCACTTCATGCCCTTGCTAGGCGATCTCCTTACCGCTAGACTTGCGGATGTCACTTTGATGAGACAGTCTTCCCATCGTTAGGGGGAGATAAGAACACATATGTTCAACAAGAACGACAAAAATTGTCGTAATCTGTCCCCACTATGTCTCATCTCGATCCCCATTAAAGTGACGAGATCACACAAATATGCTGCAAACATGCCTGCAAGGAAGGACATTTCTACGAGAGGACATATCGCCACCCTACACGGAGGTAGGCATGGCGCCAACGCCAAAGAGAGTGGCACTTTAGCGTTACAGGCCTTGGTCCCAGCTAGGATGCGTGGGAGGCCTGTGAGTTTGAAGGATACTTTGGCACATTTCAATCCTTTGATCATCAAGACTCAAAATCCGTCTCATGAGAATCTTCCGGGTTATGGTTATCATTGGGGGATGCCTCAACATCAGAACCTATTCATGAGAATATAGAGCTCTATGAAAATTACACTAGTATACATGAGACGTGGGATAGAAACTCCATCATAATTGATGATGTAGTCACGCATTTCGTTGCGCTTGAGTTCGTTGAGTCCGATCATATCGAACCACGCTCGCTGATGAATGAATGCCAATGTATAAAGATTTGGCCTAAATAGAAAGATGCGATCTAGGTTAAGTTGGATTCTCTAATGAAGAGGAAAGTTTTTTTGAGCCAGTGATGCCAACACCTCCTAACATAAAACCTATTAACTAATGGGTCTTCGATAGAAAGCGTGGTGAGAAAAAGAGATGGTAATCTCTCCTTATGGCGTAAGGCTTCTCATAAAATGCCCTGGAATCGACTACGATGAGACATATTCTCTCATAATGGATGTCATTGCACTCCACTACCCTGTCAGTTTGGTAGTTTCCGAATAACTAATTATGCAGCTTACAAATGTGGTCACTACGTATCTCTATGAGGGTCTAGATACGGAATATACATGAAGGTTCATGGTGAACTTCATTTACCTAAGTCAAGTGGCTCTAGACCACGGAGTGCGTTTACAATAAGGTTGAAACGCTCACTAAAGTGGCTAATTGATTGGGAAGGGATATGCCTATGCGTTTCCATAACAAGTTTCAAATTCTATCGCGGTTCATGTTAGACATAATCTTCATTAGAAGCCCTTAAAGAGTTAAGGGAAACTGCTGAACACTTGAAATCCGAGTTTGAGATGAAGGTTTTTGGGAGAACACGATTATGTCTCAGTTTGGAACTTGAGCATCGTGTTGATAGATGCTTTGGCATTTATACAAGGTCAAGCCTTCAATCACCCCCATGATCGTTCGTAGTCTTGATCCTAAAAAGGATGCTCTTCGTTTGAAGGATGATGACGAAGATGTGCTAGAGGCAGAAGTGTCTTAATTGAGTACAATAGGCGCATTATTGTACTTAGCTCAATGCACAAGACCGGACACCTCATTTGTCATGAACTTGTTAGCTAGATATAGCTCTGCGCCAACGTGACGCCATTGGATTGGTGTAAAAGATATGTTTAGATACTTCAGATGTATGATTGATATGGGCTTGTTCTAAAGAGATGATGGATTCGGACCCATCACACACCATGAACGCCGCCAACACTGGCCTGCATCCACTATCCCCATCCCAAAACGACATGTGTTTTGGAAGGTTTTGCTGATGTTGGGTATCTCTCTTACCCACACAAAAGTCATTTCCAAAATGGTTAAGTGTTCGCCATGGGTAAAGACCGTGATATCTTGGAGGTCTACAGAAATAGACCCTAGTTGCTATATCTTCAAACAATGCAGAGATTATTGCTCTTCACAAAGTGGTTCATGAATGTATATGGATTGGATCCATAATTACGCATATTCGAAATAATTGTGATTTGAAGTCTACCACAGATGAGCCTACGAGCATTTAAGATAATGCTGCTTGTTTTGAATAAAGAAGCAAATGCTACATCAAAAGCCACAACCCCAAGCATAATCAGCAAGAACAGACTCTCTTCAAGATCAAAGTGAACTAGGTTCGATCTGAGGACAGCGTGGCAGACTTGCTCACTAAATCATTGCCTAAATTCCACTTTCGAGAAACATGTTAGTAGTATCTTTTGCGGAAGTTGTCCGAACTCCCATGACCGTTGTCATCAAGGGGAGATGCAGACATCAGGGGGAGATGTGAGCCCCTGAACATTTTAGTTAGTTTCCAAAAGTAATTTCTAGCCAATAAGATTTATCGCAAGATAATTTAAGTGAAGAAATCGATTTTGTAGATTGTTTTGGTGTTGAGACCACCTATTAGGCCTTATGATTTAAGGTTTGGGCGAGATTCTTTCATTTGGGCCTAGAAGGTAACATAAGTTTAGTGAGGCGATCATTTGTTGAATTTTTGAAGATGATAAATTGAGTTGTAACGAAGTCTTGGATTTTGGGTTTTTACGAAATCGAGTTTTGGGCCTATGACGAAGTCGAGAAATAACTTAGGAAGTTTTCGACGAAAAACAAATCAAGTTGCGAGCCCAAACCCAAAAATAAATAGCTAGGAGAAATTCATAATTTGACGCAAGGGTAGGATGGACTTTTCACTTGAAATAGGAATAAAAAGGGTTAGAAAGCCCTAGAAACCCCAAAACTCTCATCTCTCCCTCTCGGCAGCATCTCTCTCTCTCTCTCTCCCCCGATCTCTCTCTCTCGTCCTCCCTCTCTGCCATCGCCAAAATCACAGAGTCCGGCCACCACCTCTCGTCACTGCTACCACCAACGGAACCACAATCTAGATCCTACTAAAACCCAAGAGAAATCAAAGCCATGCATCAACTCTGACCTCTCTCTCTTTTTCTTCCCACTGCAACCTCCGGAGAACTCCATCTCCGGCCACCACCTAGTAAAACCGCCACCACCAATCAGTCCCACATATAAATCCATCCAAGTCCAACCAAAATCATCACCATGCATCACCTATAGCCTCCACACGAGACCAACACAGCTCCCGCAGCGTTGTCCAACCAAAGCTTCCATTTTCCGTCGTCTCTTCAACACGCAGCCACCATCGCTTAGTCTAGCTGACATCGATCATCGTACTCCAAAAATTCCGTCGTGATCTACGCCGTGTGCTCATCGTCGGAGCCCATGGCCCTGCATGTCTTTGCTCTCCAATCTCCGGTCATATTTAGGCTACACCACTATTATAGATGAAAACAGCAGGCCTCCTTCTACCAAAACCCCATGGTTCAGACCTCTACCTCCGGCCAGAACCACTGCACGCGCCAGTGTGTGAGCCTCCATAGCTCTGCCATGTTTACCGTCGACGCATCCAGCCATTCTGGAAAGCAAAACCCGAGGCCCTTTCCTTGTCCGGTTGAGTTTCACATTCGAAATTGTGGATTTCTAATGTTTTGTTCTTTGATTTGGGATGTTTAAATATTGGATTCGAAGGAGACGAGGGGATACAGATTAGAAGGGGAGGCTTCTGGTCCTGATTCCGATTGTGATCTTAAAGGAATGGTGGAGAAATGATGGGGATTGTAGTATGCAGTACGTGGTGAAGGATGTGGTTTTGGCAAAACTAAAAATGGGTAAGGAATGCAGGCCTTTGAGTTATGAGTTTGATTGTTGTTTGGATGTTGGGATTAATTATTTAAGTTGTTGTTATGTTATGGAGGTGGAGACCTGAGGTTTGGATGAAGGACAGTAAATTGAAACCACCACTGTACCAAGTCAAGGAATTCTCTTTTAAGGAACATGGTAAGGGTCTGGGTCACTAGCTACCCGAGTAATGTTGGTGTAGTGCTGTTCAAATTGTTGTAGTAGTGGTTTATCGATTGAAAGTATTGAGTTTGAATCATTTTTGATTGAATGGCTGGAAACTGAATACAAATGAAATTTGACTTAAGAATATATTTTCTTTTGGCCAAATACTCGTGAAAAGTGGTGAATAAAAATCTACCAGTTATGACAAGTAAATTAGTGTGGTGAATAACATTATTGAGAATCGGTCAAAAGTTTGAATTAAGTATTTTATAGCTACCATATCCCGAAATGAGTTTGAGAAACAAATTGTTCGGGAATGGCAATTATTTATTTGCTTAAGGTTAACGAGTAAGTAAAAAGGGCGAAACCGGTTGACCCGAATTATATAAAGACACGAAGTATGATCTCCATATCCTGGATAAGCTTATAATGTTAAGTGGATTATTCGGGAATGGTCATTGTAGTTTGTTTCCTTCAAGTAGAAATGCTAAACAAATTTTGGTCAAAGTGCTAAGTATAATCACCATATCCTAAATGATTCAAATGCTACATCATTTGGATTGTTTGGGAATGGATAATAGAATTTAGAGAAAAATTCAGTTACCGTCCCCAAACTATTCTGCCAAGGCCAATTTGATACCCGAACTCTCAAAAGTATCAATGTGATACCCAAAGACCTAAATTGGCATCAATGTGATACTTCCGTCCAAAATTTCTGACGGCGCCGTTTGTTTGCTGACGTGGCAAGCACGTGGGTCCAAAAAAAAGTGAAATGACCCATTTACCCTTTTTTTTTTTGGAGAAAAATTCAGCTACCGTCCCCAAACTATTCTGCCAAGGCCAATTTGATACCCGAACTCTCAAAAGTATCAATGTGATACCCAAAGACCTAAATTGGCATCAACGTGATACTTCCGTTCAAAATTTCTGACGGCGCCGTTTGTTTGCTGATGTGGCAAGCACGTGGGTCCAAAAAAAAAAAGTGAAATGACCCATTTACCCAAATCGAGCAATTGACAGTGTGTGGGAGAAGCCAAAGGTACCAAGTACCAGCTGGCAAGTCTTTTTCTTGATCTAATTGTGCTCAATTGCTATCTGGGTTGGTTTTGCTTTTTTGGTTTATGTTGGGTTTGTTTTTAGTTCTTATATACATGAATTCATGTTATATGTTGCTTTGGCCTTATGATTGTGATTTTGATCGGAGTATTTGGTATATGTTGTTACTGACATGACGGCGGCAGTGGAGGAGGAGGATGCTGAGGTTGTGGCGGTGGAGGAGGGGGTTTGATGAATGGAGGTTCTATTAGTGAATGGGTGACGGTCTCTGTGAGGAAAAAAAATGGTTGGTGGAGCTAAGGTTCACCAAAATTTGGTGTGCAGCGAACCAGTTTTCCAGTTGGTTGCCCCGGAAGAGGAAAGCTGCTGAGCGGAGAAGAAGGAAATCGGTTTTGGCGGAGAAGAAGACATGGGTGTCTCTGGGTGCCTAGAGCAGTTTTCTGGGTGCAGAAAGATTTGATTTGATTTTTTTTTTTTTGTTAATCATGTCACCCAACTTTCGTTTTGGGTCCGTCTGTTGGGAGTTGAATGCAAAGAACATGGATTTGTAGCAGGAATTGGAGAGGATGATGGCAGCGTTGGTGATGGTTTGGGCGGAGGGGAAGGAGATGAGAGAGAGGAGGAGGAGAGAGAAGAAGAAGAGGACTGAGTTTGAAGAAGAAGCAGAAGCCATTTTTCTTTATTTGTTTACACAATTGTATATATTTATATTCTTTATTTTATTTTTGTAAATAATACTTTTCTTTATTTGTTTGCACAATTACAGGTGTACCCTCAATCCTCGGTTAGAACGATCCCTACTTATTCTATACTAAATTACTAACGATGACATTTTACAGGGTTAAATTACGCGTTCATTTTGTGCGTGTCAATTTTTGGCGCCGTTGCTAGGGATTGACACTCATTTGGAGCGTGTCAATTTTTGGCGTCGTTGCCGGGGATTGACACTCATTTCGAGCTTGTCAATTTTTGGCGCTGTTGCCGGCGATTGACACTCATTTCGAGCTTGTCAGCAAACAGACAACGCCGTTAGAGATTTTTGACCGAAGTATCACTTCGATGTCAAAATACGTCTTTAGGTATCACATTGATACTTTTGAGAGTTTGGGTATCAAATTGGCCTTGGCAGCATAGTTTGGGGATGGTAGCTGAAATTTTCTTTTTTTGAGGAATTAACAAAAAAAAGGGTAAAAAGTTGATTTTGCCCTTTTTTTTGGACCCACGTGCTTGCCACGTCAATAAACAAACGGCGCCGTCAGAAATTTTGGACGGAAGTATCACATTGATGCCAATTTAGGTCTTTAGGTATCACATTGATGCTTTTGAGAGTTCAGGTATCAAATTGGCCTTGGCAGAATAGTTTGGGGACGGTAACTGAATTTTTCTCTAGAATTTATCAACTAAAGGAAAATTCTACAAACACAAGGTAGGTACCTAGATCATTGTTCGATTAAAGAATAATCCGATGGACTTTAAGGAAATTAAGTAAATGTTTTGGTTGCTTGGTTAGTGGAGTTGTATTGATGTTAAGTTACTCATTGATTCAATTTTTATTATAAAGGACTCGAGCATGTGCACTTGGATTCGGACAAATGATCGAAAGTTGAAAACGAAGCCTAGTGTGGACGAGCACTCCAATTCCAGGTAGGGTGAGCTATCCCTTCCTTGTTAGAGGCTTTTCTATATGTGGAATGCTCTAGTACAATAATATGTTGCCTGTAAGTACGTTTTTGGTTGTTCATTAGTCGACGACTCGTGATACTTGTGTTTACGTAACTGATAATTGCTGATTGTGAAAACCGAGGCTAGACTTGTGTATTGAGATATTGTACCCCTTGTATGTTTGTACTTGTGACCTGAAAGTGAATGGGACCTAGACGCGTAGATTACTAGGGATCCCACGGTGTCGATAACCGTGAACCTCCGGAGGGGGCTGTGCTCCTATGTTTGTCTAGGAAAGGTGAGTACAGACAGTGAACCAGTCATAGGAGACTCAGAGTCAGGAAATGGACACTTTCGCTACTTGTAGTCATAAGGACTACAGAGTAGTTGGCCGGTTCTCGAAGGATGACGAATCGGGTCGGTCACCGATTTGTTTGAGTTTAGCTTATCTTTCAAACCTAGAATGGTTGGGTCAGCCCCTACTGGGTATGAGAGGACGAAAGCTCACCCCTACAATTGTGTGCAGGTTTGGGCATGTGGTCGGGAAGCGTACAGGGGAGGCACATGGCCCGGCTTGGCGCATTTCTCTTAAACTTTATCAAAAGAAGGTTTTGGTCCTTAATCGGACTTTGAAGTTACTTATTTATTTACTTTTTATTTGTCTCCTATTCGCTTATTTACAAAATTTCAAGAGACCCGCAACCTTGGGGCCTCTCTCTCATACTTATATTCACTTAGTGATTTGTTATTTCCCAAATTGGGCCTCTATTGTAAGCCCAAATACTTTAGCTCACTTTAAATTCTGCCTTTGAAAATATGTTGTTCGGTTGCTAGAATGCTTAATTTGTCTAAGAAAGTGTTTTGTAAACCAACGGTCTGAACCCAAAAGGCCTTGCGATTTTCGAGTGGATGAGTTATCGGGATGTCATTCGTGACATGTCGGTTTCTCATTGGCTCGGGGTCGCGGCGCTGTGGGACCCCTCTCTCGGGTTACCACAAGAGATGTCTACATGTATGGTCTCGAAACCTGAAGGGTGTGTTGTGCTCTTTTTCCCCTTCGACCGAGGTTATTTTTGTCCCACATGATTTTTGTTACTCGACAAGGTTTTGAATGAGGCAACGAGAGGAGCACCACGTTTTGGTGACACAAGGGGGAGTGTTCAAGTAAATCCAGAATATGTGTCTAGCCCAAACTCGAGGTTACTTGCTCTAGTTGAAATATGGTTTATATTAGAGATATTCTCGGAGAATCTTAAGAGATATCCAATCAATGTACGATTATGTTTCCATGTACAACTCTATCTCTATGCTTGTAATCCTCTATATAAAGAGACCCCTATTATCAATGAAAGTACGACTCAATTCTCTCTCAGTTCAGTTTTCCTTAAACATAAACTTCATTTTTTTTGAAAACGTATATATTTTGAACTTAGAATGATTAACAGTTGGAAATGGTTGGTACTGTGCCAATGTGCGAGGCGTTATCTCCATTACCAGTGGATGATCAAGGCTATATATTTCCACTAATAGTGCAACTTAAAGGTTTCAAAATTAGAATATACCCTTTCTGGATCTTCTTCTTTTATTTTTTATTCTTTAATTTCTTTGATCTTCTTTATGTATTTCCTCTGTAAAAAATCAAAAATAGTTCAACTTCGAGATTTTAGAATTATGTATATATGTGATTAGTATAAGGTGGTTTCCAAATCTTATATATCTTTCTTTCTTTCTGTACATTCTGATTACATAAGGGGCTCTTGAGGTTTCAGAGAGAAACTAAATTCTTCACATTCATTGGGACTGTGTATGTGGAACCCTCAAAAAGATGTTCCACCAAGATTTTGTGAGTTGCCTCTGTAGGATGGTAAAAATCCCAGAACATATGGTTCCTTCTATTGGAGCAGTAGGATGAAACTGGTATACAAGGAGCCTTTGCGTTAAGAAACCCGAGGCCACAGCATGCAGCTTTAGTCTCATTAAATCCTGAAACGAAGTACCAAATGTGATTAGCCTTCATTCAAGGGTCACACTCTGTTACGAAATATCGAGCTTGTTATGTTGTCCGATATATCGACTGATAATGGAAATAACAAATAAAGCAATGCTTAATAATGTGATCATGAATATCCAAACGAACAGTCTGGTAGTATAACATGATAGACTATATGGAAATAGAACATTCTGCTAATAAGGAGATATGAGTACCGTAAGTTGATGGATTCTGGACGATGTTACGGAAGATGCCATAAGTCTCGAAGAAGGAGTAGTTTATGCCCAGTGCCGGTTTCAATTGCTGCATCATTGACTTGAGGCCATCACTATACTTTGCAGAGATGGAGTTTCCTACTTCATTGCACTCTCCTGTTTTATCATCCCTTCGTGCTGGACAACATCCAACGGGTCCAGTCCCGAGAATTACAAATTTTCGTGCACCAAGACTGTGTATTCTCTGCCAACAAAAGAAGAGAGGACAATGTTGAGCACTGAAATTAAGTATCACAATATCAAACTACGCAAATATGGAGCTTATCAAGCTAAATTTATTTTTGTTACCTTTAAGTGTTGTTTAAGAGTAGACAGCATCAAATCCACATACTGATCCGGTGTGTATTGCTTTTGGGTGCTGGATGAATCTAAGTAGCCGAAAACGTCATTGCTTCCAATAAGAACGACATGTAGAGATTTCGATAGATGGTCTTGGGCAGCTTGAGCTCCTAATTGTTGCCGAAGTTCTTCACAAACTTGTGAATAGTAGCCTATTTGTTTTGTCAAAGGTAGTGACTGACGCTGTATAACAATATACAAGTAGAAGTATTTAGAACATCAGTTATTCTATCAGCTGCCTTTCACGTCACCCATTGGATTAACTGAAAAATATCTTTGATTTCAAGTGTTGCTTACATATTCATCATCGGTGCCGTTGAAGATTCCAGCCCCTCCAGAGGCGAAGCTTACTCCAGCTTCGAAGGACCCCTTTTGCTTATTAGATTTTGATACAAGCGACAGATATGGTGGGGAAGTAGGCAATCCTACTTTCTCAGCTGCTCATCAAAAGCAACTGTTATTAACTTATTATATCTGATTATCTTTACAAATCGGAGCTCATCAATATAGTATTTGATTAGCCCGGCCACCACTATAACATGTACTGCCCAAATAACAGAATTGTTATTGTATATGTATCGGTTAATATATGCAGGGAACTGTTATATGGAGACACTCCTAAAAGTGAACTTTAATTCCACTCCAAAAGCACTCACATAATAGATGGAGAGAAGTTCCGGTAACTTTAGGAACGTTCATTTTAATGACACAATATGCATGATACATGGTGTGACTGTGACAGATAAATAAGCTTTCATCAATCAACATGCATATATACTTATTTAGTATCATGTGTCTCACTATGTAATGAGTATAAGAGAATCAACCTACCCAGAAAATCTGCAGAATTCTTGCCATTGCAAAACCTCCCGGTTGGTTTCTTGGTCGGAAAATCGATACCGTTGTGAGGAAAATTTGCCTTGGCCACAGAGATGGTAAGGTAATTGTTGTTACCAACATCCAATAGAGAGTCTCCAAATATGTAAATGGCCGGAACCGTCTGAGCATTTGAGAAAGCGATGAACACAGAAACGATAATGGAGAAGATGGTGAAGAAAATCGTAGGAGAAACACTGCAAGCTTCCATGGTCATGGTTCTGAATTTGGTATGAGGTATACTTGTGGGTGTTGAATGAATCAGTGGAGTAATTGGCAATTCTTATAGTGGGGGGATAAGTTTTGATGAAGTGTAGGTTGACGTGTGTGAATAGAAAGACGTTTTAGCCGTGTGGGCTCAAGCACCCCTACTCCTGAAAGCTCTTATTTTGAAATAACGAAATCAGTTTTGTACTTTTGCCATTAACAAAAGTGTTTGTGGACAACTAATTTATTTTGTTCAATATAGTTCAATGGGAATAGACAAAAGTGTGGTATCAGATACTTCTAAAAACCCTCGAGACAAGCACTTTCTGTGGTTCTTGGATAAGCACTTGTAATTGACTCATATTTTGAACATAGCTTTTGTGTAATTAACCATATCAAAACGTAAACGATTTTTCATATAGAATTTGGAAGTGTGACCTTGTGAAAATGTGCTCAACCAGAGAATGTAATTGGAATAATTATTCCATAAAAGAAGTAGCAGCTTCATGTGCTCCGTTAAAGTCGATGAGCTCGGAAGTTACCCTTCTTTTTTCACTTGCAATATTGGATTTAGTTATGCAATGCATTGCATGCATGTTAATATTATTGTGCGATTACTTCTTTTTATATATATCTGATATAAAACGTGATAATGTATAATAACGTATTTAATTAACCAATCGTTACTTATTATGTCATTCGCAACAAGTTATTAAACTTTTTCTTCAAAATATGCTTCTAAGAAAAATCGGTGTACCGTAAAAGAAACAGATTATGCATGGCTATCTACCAACGATAATGGGTTGGTGGGTGATTCAAGTTCTTCTGAGTTTGAGGCTTTGACCTCCACTAAGATCCCAAGCGGTCAGTGTCACTCCATCTGGTTCCGTCGGAATGGAAATGGGGATGGGTTTGCTATTATTTTGGTGCTCTGTAACATCAATGATAACGATATGGACATAAGAGAACAAGCGAATGCGACTAAGACAAAAATTTTCAAGCAATTACAGTCGGTATAGCGAACCAATTGACAAGAAAAATATACTGGAGCAAGTCAATCCCTTACACGTCGGTATAAGCGTCCAACCATTTTGCGCCACCAAGTGAGAAGCAATTTTGGATTGCAAACTTTGTCCCCTTCTGTGTGACCTTTCTTTTAACGGATATATGTTTTGTCTTCTTATTTTTAGGATTAGATATGTAGATATTTCACTTTGATTCCGTTTGCCATTGTCAACTTTGGCTTAATTGTTAAACTGCTTCTTCATAACGATCGATTTTCACCGTCGAATTTATAATTGTTAAAATGGATAAAGTTTAGCCGACAAAAATTGCCTTGTCTTTGTCAAGTCAGCACTTTCCATCCATATTTCCGTTATGCATGGGATCAACTTATTTACCAAACCCGGTTACGTAAATCTAATTATGCATTTGGCATTTATGTTCGTCTGCATGGATAATTGACATAGTAAATTGAACCACATAACATAGTAAATTTAATTACGTGATTATTAGTTTGGGCTTCGGAACTCAATTAAGCTGAGAAACTCAATGAACCTCACGTTATCTCTTTGACTGGAAATGTACAATTCCATGGGGACATATACGCTAGTACTCCATTGAAAAATACAATAGTCTTCGAATGATTAATAAGTCTAAAAGGTTTACCACTTTCCCATTTGTAAAATTTGAAGATCAGTGGAGGGGCAGATAACACTCCTGGCACGTTTACTTACTTGAAATGAAAAATAATCATGAATCGGAGACAAGTGGAATAGGAGAAGAAAGGAATCGGTATTGATTCCGGAGAATTGATTCCTAAACTCATCTCCCCCCTTTTTAATCAAATTACTGAGTATTCAGAATCGATTCCTTATAAGGAGGTGAGACCTACATCCATTCCGATTCCTTCATGTGTTAGTAAACGCAGAAATTCTTCTACCCAGAATCATTCCGATTACCCCGTAATCATTCTCTTCAATTCAAAGTAAGTAAACGTGCCTTCCGTAAAGAAATACAATAGTTCTTGAAAAGATTATCCGAATTATCTGACTAATAATTCTAAAAGGTTTACCATTTTCTCCATTAGTAAATTTTGAAGATCAATCGGTATATATTTTACTTTTTTATTATTTTTTTGGCATCTTATTACTATTAGCTCTTACTATTTAGTAGGATCATATATTTCTTACTTTAATTAGATTAAATGATAAAAATTATTTTATTTTACATGGTTGTACCACTTAACTATAAAATGAGCAACCATGCACTTCGTATGATAGACAAGCTGGCTCCTTCACATCCTCAATAAGGTGTTCATACTAAGACTAATTCTTAACTATATGGCAACCAGCTTTTTCACATTGAGTGGAAATGTGTATTGTAAAGGACCATAAAGCATATAATCCACAAGCTTGCGATGAGCTGCCTCAGTAGGATGCGTTCTGTCCCAGAACAGATGGTTGCTTCTGTAGGTGCAGTAAGTCGCAAATGGCAGGCAAGGAGCATCGGCATTGAGATTCCCAAGACCACAGCAAGCAGCTTTAACCTCAGAAAATCCTGAATTACATATATATATATATATATATATATCATCACTCGTATTAGCTAGGAATCTTTTGCTATTATCTAATTCAATTTCTTTTCGAAAAGGGATCGATGTTACCATAAGCTGTTGGTTTTTGGATGAAGTTCTGCATGACGCTGTAACCATCAAAGTAGGAGTAGTTTATGCCTCTGAGCTCTGATGCCAAATTCTTCAACATGGACACGAGTGCTTGATTGTACTTGAGTGACAATCGATTTGTATCTTCATTGCATTTTCTGTCCGCCTGCTCATTCCTTTCTGATGGTGTGCATCCGATAACCCCAACCCCAACAATCGAGAATTTGCGTGCACCATAATCATACAGCCGCTGCAAAACCGAGCAATGACTTAATATCGGAAGTATTAATCATACGAGTAGTGACATTGTGTTAACTAGAGAAAACACTTGGTATAATTCCGTTACCTTCACTTGTTCTTTGAAGATGAGAACAATGGAGTTCACGTACTGCTGTTGTGTGCTGTTACTTAACGAGTCAAAGTAGTTGTAGATGTCATTGCTTCCCGTGATAATGAGGAAGAGAGATTTTGATAAATAAATTTGTGCTCTGGAGGCTCCTAGCCCCTGCGCTAGGTCTTTATGCACTGCCAAATAGTAGTCTACTTGTTTTTCCAAAGGTATGGAAAAGGGCTAGCTTAGACAAAACAAATATTCACAGAGAAAAATGGATCCGTTAGCTAATGCCCATAGTTTTGTATTTTGAGAGATAATCGATAAGGTTTCTCTTAACATGCAAAATTTAAAAAATTATAAATCTTCATGACATATGGTGGTCAAAACAAATAAATGTTCTCACAATGTAACATACGATCAAGCAGATAGTGTAGAAACAATTCACTAGAATATAAATAGTTGTTCTTTCACTTACATATTGTGGATCTATGTCGTTTAAGATTTTGGAAGCTCCAGATGCAAAGTTAACGCCGTTTAGGAACTGTGTAATGCTCTTGTTTGATTTGGATGACATGGAGAGATACGGTGGTATTGTCGGCAACCCCATTCTCTCAGCTGCCCAAAATTCAAAACAAAGTAATTAATTAGTTAGATAAGATCCCTCATCAACCGACCGACGGATTTGGCAATCAGAATTTAATTAGCTCTTTATCCACCAACTGCTTAACACCTAATTAAGCGGTAAGTACACTGGAGCACTTATTATTCAGTACTCCAATTGCCACAATTTGGATGACATTTCATTATTTTTGGGACCCACTATATTATTGAGAATTTGATTGTTAGTTTTTTACTTTGTGTAATGTGTGTGTGAAAAATATATCATGTCAAATTGCTTGACCGACTAATTCATAAGACTATACAAACACTGCACATGTCAATATACAAAAAATGTTAGGCCTCAAATACTCATTACAATCTTTAGCTTATAATCATCAGAATCCTAAAATTCAATTTTATTGTCTTTCAATTTATGTATGATCAGCGTTCCATCTAAATTAGTTGAGAAAGTGAGTAATCCATAATTTTTCTTTTTCGTTGTAATCTTTTCTTATGTTATCGAAAAAAAAAAAAAAAAAAACTCTGCACATATTATCAAAACTACAATACCTATTGCCATCCATCATTTTTCTATTGGACTGCCCTTACCATTTGATCATTGGATGGTCCGACTGCCTAACCCAGTATCTTCTTGCGCGGTACTACTTTGATACTAGTATTGGGAACCTATATATTGATTTTTATGGGACTACAAAGACCTCCAGTTCAAGTTGGATTTGGCTTCTGAGACTAAAAGATACTGCCTCCAACATTCTGTATGTTCAATTTACAACTAGATTCTGAGTTTGGAATGACAAACTGAAGCTAAGAATGCTAGTGCTAGCAGTGTTAAATTAGCCAATAAAAACTAAAATCTTCCGACAATTACCAACTAATTAAAATTTCTGAACTTAAACTAGGGAGATAGAAATTCGCCATAAATTAGAAAGACGTATAGTGATCACTTACCAATAAGATCTGCAGCATTCTTGCCATTGCCGAACCTGCCGGTTGGTTTTCTGGTCGGAAAGTCGACCCCATTGTGAGGAAAGTTTGCTTTGGCAAATGAATACCTGAGGTAATTGTTGTTGCCCACATCTACTAGGGAGTCTCCGAAAACAAACATGGCCGGAATCACACGAGCCTCCGTAACTGTATACGAAACCCCGTACAGCAAGAAAAGCAAGAAGACGCAGAAACTTGGAAGGAAGGAATTGCAGGCCATTGTATAGATGAAGTTTGTGATCTCAGTCACAGCCAACACTATGCTATTTCTATTTGCAGCCTCTGTGAGGCGGTGGTGAGTTTGGTTTATGCATAAAGAGGATAGTAAATGAGTGTGTCTGTGCCCTTTTGTGTGTGAAAACTGAAAGAGTCAAAAGACAGTATAATTTGACTGGAGGACTGGTCATCTGGGGCTCCATCATAAATTCGATCATAATAAGGTGCAGATGCAGCTGTTAGGAAATTAATTCTCATACTAGTACTGTTATCACTTTGTGCACGGCATCCCATACTCCCATTGATCTTGTTAGATAGGGATTGCTTTTGCATTCATTGCTAGAAATCGCTCGTCATATAATGTTAGCTAACTAGCTATGGGGCATGAAGCTATAGTTGTCAAGAATTAGTAGTGGTAAACCAACAGAATTATTACTCTATGAGGCTATTCTCTTTAACTTACTTAAATGATGATAAACACTATAATGTCAATATTGTTTAAGTAAATTCAGAATATGTGTCTGGCCCAGACTCTAGGTTACTTGACCTAGTTGTAATAGAGTTTTGAATTAGAGATATTTACGTAGATATTCATAGATATCCAATGAATTGTACGATTATCTTTCCTTGTACAACTCTTGTAATCCTCTATATAAAGAGACCCCTATTATCAATGAAACTCTCTCCCAATTCAGTTTTCCTTAAACATGTTATCAGCACGAAGCCTAACCTTGAAACAAATAGCCAAACCCTGATTCAAGAAGCTAAAACTTTAAATTTAAATACAAAACCTTGACGCATTTCCTGCCTCCACCTCACACATTAAAGAGCTTGATCCTAGAAGTCCAGAACAGGCTGCAGAACAACTAGAACCTGCCGAAAATCAACCGAACCGGCCACCGGAAGCTCCAAATCACCCGCAGCAAATACTCCACTAGTTCACCACCTTCCGGACCTCTGATTGCTACAAAATTTTGCCAGCAGCAGCGCTTCAATCCCAGAATTCGGGAACCGAAATTTTTTTCCCCGGAATCGGCCTAAAAGCAAGTGAACTGGCCACCTGACTGCTGCTGCACCTTGAACCGGCAGAGAGAAGAAAGAAAGAAAGAAAGAAGAAAGAAGAAAGAAGAAAGACAAACAACCAGCCCAGTAGCCCACATGCCCACTGACGTCAGCCGCCCCTGCCATGTCAGCAGATCTTGCCACGTAACTCCTGCCACGTCAGCAACCCGTGCCACGTCAGCTGACTTGATACATTTACGCAAGCGTACGTATCATTGTCAAGATAGGGAAGTATTGAGCCCAAAATTATCGTACCACAGGGATTAGTGGCTAACCCACAATCCTTGGGTAGTTGGAACTAAAGTCACTGAGCAAACAAAAGAAAAATAAAACAAATAAAAAGGCTAATCTAAGGCACCAAGCCTTAGCAATGCTCGGCTTTGGTTTGCACCAAAAGACTAATCAAAACTAAGAGCCTAGTGATGGTTATTTACAATGAGGTAGAAATTGTCATTCAAAATTGTGATTTTAATTTATCTAAAAGACTATGTCAAAAACTAAATAAACAACAACAATTAAAAATGAAGAAAAATAAAAGAGAGATAGATTTGGGTACTAGGGATCATTCTCTAGCAATTTCTGTCAGGACCCACCCCGGAATCACCCTCCTAACTCCAAGATGGACCTGTGGGGCTCACTTTTAGGGAAAATTCGACAGAAGCTCCCCTAAAAGTGGAAAACACTAAACCTGCTGAAAACACTTTTAAAGTATGAACTCTCTAACTCATGAATTAGTACCCTATCAAGGCTACCAAAACATGAGCTAAAGGAGTAGAGCTCTAGAAATTAGGGATTTAAGCATGCAATAGTTACAACCTAAAATCTAATGATTACGTAGTTCTCTACCTAATGCCGGTTAAGGCCACTAAGTCAATTTCTCTTATATGGTATCCATTCTTCCGACTAAGGCAAGAATGAACTCTCTAACCCTAATCATTATGCCTTGTTAGGGCCACAACGTCTAGGATTAAAGGCGAAGGGCACAAGAAAATAGAAACTTAGACAATCATTCATTCTCGATTAAGCAACTCCTTGACACATCACACTAATTACATGAAGCTAATGAACAAAAGAACTACCAATTGTATCACACATCACAAATCTCAACACATAACAAAGAGAGTGGTTAATTCTCTAAATTCATGCATCAATAACCAATTAGCATAGTAATTAGAGTGCACCCATATGAAAATACATTATTTATTACTTGAAAAATATGTCAATTACATCAAAATTGAGATAGAGTTAGAAACCCTAACCCCCAAAAGTAACTACTCACAACCCATATTCATGAACATCAAAATTACAAAATTCAAATAGCAAAGAGTAGAGAAGTGTAGGAGAAAACAAGGATAGTCACAAATAGCTAGGAAGCTAGTATGACTAGCCTTGAATTACAACCCCACAAAATACCCAAATCTTGAATCTTGTGGAGATTGAGACCTTGATGGATCCTTGAAGCTTTGAGTGAGTAGCCCTTCAAATTCTAAAAGAAAACTAAACAAATTAAGAAAAATGGAAGAGAAGCAGGGAGAGGGCAGCAGCCCTCCCCAAAGTTTGCTGTGCGGCGCTGCTCTAGGGTGAGTGTCTTCTCGAACATAAAGAGGGTGCTTCAATATATTATATATATAAGGGAAATGATCATTTACCCAATTTCAACAACAAAATTGCTCACTTGCTCCACTAACAGTTTTTTAACATCATTTACCCAAAACACTCTAAGAGATTATTTCCCTACTACCCAATTAATTCTTTTTTTATTCTTTTTATTTATTTTTGGGACTTTTTTGCCCTATCCTTCTTTCTCACTTAGAGAGAAAAGTCATCATCCACCTTGTTATGCTCCCGGCCGCGGACTCAGGCGACCAGTGACAGGAATCTGGAGACCGGTGACCGGAATTCGGCTATAGCACTGGTGACCGGATCCCGGCGTTTGAATTTATTTCCCCCTAATAATACCCAGTAATCATATTATTGCCCCCTAGTAATCATATTATTGCCCCCCAATACTCATATTATTGCCTCCAACAATCATATTATTGTCCTCCAATGAATTGCATAAACTCCCAAAACCAAATTGAATACACTATAGGCACAATTGATCAATTTATATACATATTATTGCCCCCTAATACTTATATTATTGCCCTCTAATAATCATATTATTGCCATCCAATAATCATATTATTGCCCATCGGTGAATTGCATAAACTCCCAAAATCAAAATAAATACACTTCAGGCACAATTGATCAATCCCCTTGATCAATTTATATGTTCAATTTTACATATATATATATATATATATATATATCAATTTATATGTCGATAGTCTAGGTTGAAGTCGAAATCTGAGGGAAGGGCAGTGGTTGTCGATGGCGGGTCCGGTCTGGGTCGAATGGCAGATGATTCGCTGCTGCTGGGATGCATTCGACTGGCTTGGGTAGGTGGTTGAACGCCGTAGAGGGAGTCGTCGGCGTCTGGGCAGTCGAGGTCAGCTTGTATAGGTGAGATCGAGGTCGTCGCTGGCGGCGGTGTGCAGGTGAGATCGAGGTTTTCACTGGCGGAGGTGTGCAGGTGGAGTCGTCACCGGTGCTAGGAGATGATTACGTGCAGTTTTCGCCGGTGGGCTGGAGTCGTCGTTGAGGCCACTGAGATCGCTGGTAGGGCTGGAGTCGTCGTCCTGTCCCTGTCGGCGTCGAGATGGTCGGAGTCAGAGGAGCTGATGGAGTCTGGGTCAAATCTGGTGTATGGGTATGGATATGTGTATGGCGGAGAGAGAGAGTGATAGTAGTAGAGAGAGGTGTTTGTAGTTTATTAATTAGATTGAGGGTAAAAATGTCACTTGGGTTTAAATTGGGTAAATGAGAGTAAAAAACTCTCAGTGGAGTAAGTGGGCAATTTTTAGGTTAAAATTGGGTAAGTGGTCACGACCCCTTATATATATAGTGGGTTGGTGGCCATTCGTTATTTCGTTTCATGGGATAGAGGGTTGGATGATTAATTGAGGTGTTCTACTTGTGTGTGGTCTCGGCAAAGAAGAAAAGGAGGAGATGATGAGGTGTAACTTGGTGGCTGGTCCATGTAGGAAGAAAAGGAGGAGATGATGGGTCATCTGATGGTTGCCACGTGAAGGAAAAGAAAAGCTTGCTTAATTTGCATGCTGCACGTGCATGAATGACTGACTACCACATAACTTGATTAATTAAGTAACTAATCAATTGATTAATTAAGATGCATTATTATTATTATTATTATTTCCTTTCTTTCTCTCTTCATTTCTTTTCTCTTCTTCTTGGAATTCCGCACATACTATCAGAGACACTCTTTTAGTGGCCATGACCATGCTTGACCCACGTAAACTATTTCGTTCTTTTGTTAGGACTCCAAATTACTTCAATTTTGCTCCTTTTATCGTGATTTTCACAACTTCGCTTATTTCCTACAAAATAAATAAAAATGGATTAATTAGATTATAATTGGCTCAAGGATTAGCTTATTTCTAGTGATTTAGATATAATTACATGCATAGAAATGCGTGTAATCATCAGCTCCGACAACTTTTCAGGCCACTTTCCGGCGACCTATTTTGAGGTAATTTTTACTAAAAGTTCCCGTTTTTGAAGTTTTTATTCTTTTTCTCTTCCTTTTCTCAGTGACTTGCAAACTCCCTTCTTCTACCCCCCTTTCTTCATCATAGGGGAGACCTAATTAAGCTAAATTATGGGGTTTCGTGCTCACTCCAAGCATGGAGCTTTAAGAGTCCTCCAAACTAAGAGTTTGTTGAGAAGAAACGATCGACCACAAACATCATTGTTTCGATCTAATCCAACCCCTCTTGGAATCGAATTTCTTGGAAGCGACTACGCTAAAAAATTCTATTGTTTTTGTGGTACCTTTTTCTCTTTGAAACTAACCCTAATCTTTTGTTGTTTTTCAGGATGAGTAACCTGAACAAGTTGAACTTCGCTCCACTAGAGACAACAAGTGTAGGATACCACAAGTGGGTCCGTGATGTGCGCCAACATCTTAAGGCTGATAGGATCCTAAGTACGATCCAAGAGCCAAGTTAGATGGTGCTTACTCTTCAACAAGCTGCAACTTTGAAGCGAATAGAGCTATGAGAGAGGCCAATGAAGCTAAAGCCATAATTCTCATGACAAGGCACATGAATGACGCGCTCCAAAATGAGTACCTCAATGAGGAAGACCTAAGAAAACTATGGGTAGAACTCGAGCAACGTTTTGGCAATGTTCGTGACTCCCTGCTTCCTGATTTAGAAGGGAGATGGCATAGCCTCCGCTTTTATGATTTCAAGTCTGCTTCGTATCAAGTCTTTGATGGAATTCTGTGGGCAGAAAATCACTGATACTATATTGATCGAGAAGACTCTCTCTACCTTCCCCATCTCTGCATTGTTGATAGCCAAGAACTATCAGATTGATGTCAACGCCAGACGCATCACAAGATTTCATGAGCTTATTGGAGACATGAACATAGCTGAAAAGAACGACAACATACTTGTGAAGAACTATAACTCTAGACCCGTGGAAGCAAAGCCAATTCTGGAGTCTAATTATAGTTGCGCCCCTAAGGGAGCGCTCTAGGAGCGAAACCCTATGGAAAGGGATTATTCTGGATGTTTTGGTCCATATTCTCGCCCCAAAGAGGAAGGAAACCGCCAAAATAGGCGTGCACGGAACCGTAGAGGTCAACGTGTGTAGAGAGAGAGAGAGGCAGAGCCTCCAGCTATGGTGGTGGCGCCACCAAGGATCATAGCCGTCCCCTATATGCTCTAGGCGCACCTTGATCAAGGGAGCCTGACCATGATGATGCTTGTCTTCGGTGTGGAGTGTCCGAACATTGGGCTAAAGCATGTAATACACGCCAAAATGTTTCTAACGGGTACAAGACGTATCGTGAAGTATGGGAAGCAAATTACATAGAGAAAGAAGATCAAGATGATGATCTCGAGCTAAGGGTTGAATACTTCAAAAGCTAAGATCCACAGACTGGCAATTTTGATTAAGTCGTTATTTTTTCAAGAGATGTAATAGCCAATTGTCATATTCTTTGTAGTAAATGTCATTGGTTTAGTTTTTCTTCACATAGTCTCATCCAAAATGAGTATGATGTCTAGGAAGGTTTTGAGATAAATGATACTTAAGCGAGCCTTACTCCACCAACATCTCTCTTCTCACCTGGTCATATTTATTTTGGAGTTACCGAAAGGAGTCAAACGACTACCTTTGTTTTTCATTAGCTAGCATTTGGATTAGATTCTCCTAATGGTTAAGAGACAATGATGTACTCCATTGGCTTATGAATAAAATTTCGAGTTTTTTTCATTATGACTCCATTTTGATTCTGATATTACTTTGTGATTACGATGGCTGGGCCATCAGTATTAATTCAAGGACATGGAATAGCCCAATTTCCCCTTATCAAATGGCACCTTGATTACTGTCACAGAAACTCTCTACGCTCGTAGGGCAAATCGCACATATGAATAGCCAACGGCATGTAGAGAACGAAAAATGAGTTCCTTTGCAATATCTCTAATGATTGCATCTTAGAGAAGTTTATGTGTCTCTCTAGTGGACTCTATGTCACTATTCGAGCTATTAAATCCAATAAAGTTATGAGAGAAGATCTCTTGGATTTAGACACATATTGGCTTTGTCATGACAGGATAGGTCATCATAGTCATGATATGATGATCCGTCTACTAAAGACTTCATGGACATCCATTCTCTTGAGCGAAATGAAGCTTGAATCAAAAGTTGATTCCTGGACTAAATATGACCGCCGCCGCTGCCTCTGGTGCCGCTGCCGTCCACCACCAGCCTAGGCCTGGCACAGTCCCTATCCATGACGCTATGGATGGCGTCCATCATGGTGATGGTGCCCTAGGTGATGCTGCAATCACCAACTTTGCTTCAAATAACGTTTCAGACGCTCAGGCCTAACCAAAATCCTCATTAATTTCTTCTAAGGCCTCTCGTTGGTTTTACAAAGCCCGTTCCTTATGGAAATTAGGATTGAGACATTCCTATTCAAAAGATATGAAAATACTCATTCATTTCTTACATAGAATCCATGGGGATTCTGTGGACTGATTCAACCAACTTGCGGACGCTTAAATATCTCATGATATTGGTTGACATGCAAACATGCTGGTCACGTGTTGTGCCATTGTCCACTTGTGATGCTGCTTATACTACATTTCTAGCACATATTATATGACAACAAGCTCACTCCCCCGAATCATCATATTCAATCAATTGGACTTGACAATGCTAGAGAGTTTACATCGAAGACTTTCGATGCTTATTACATTAGGACTGATGTTGGACATCATATTCTCGAGTACACACCCAAATTGTCTAGCGGAAACAACTACGAAGGTAGTTCAGAATTTGGTAATGCTCACTAATATCCTTATTATATCCGCTTGGGGTGATGCAATATCGCATGCAGCTATGTTAATTCGTCTTCGACCCACCGTTACTCAATCTACCTCTGCGTTATAGCTAGTGATTGGGTACCATCTCATACTTACGCAAATTTGTGTGTGTCATTTACGTGCCAATTGCGCCGCCACAGGGTGCTATTTGGGTCCTTACAGACAAATGGGCAACTACGTTGGATTTGAGATTCTAACAATCGTCCACCACTTAATGCCCTTGCTAGGTGATCTCTTTACCGCATGTCTTATGGATTGTCACTTTGATGAGACAGTCTTCTCGTTGTTAGGGGGAGATAAGAACACGAATGTTCAGCAGGAATGACAAGAATTGTAGTGGCCTGTCCTCACTATGTCTTATCTCGTTCCCTGTTAAAGTGACTAGATCACACATATTTGCTGCAAATATGCCTGCAAGGATGGACGTCCCTACATGAGGACGTAAGAGCTACCCTACACGGAGGTAGGCATGGCGCCAATACCACAGAGTGGCACTCTGGCATTACAGGCCATGGCCCCAGCTAGGATTCATGGGAGGCCTGTGGGTTCGAATGATACTTTGACACAACCCAAGCCTTGGATCCTCGATGCTCAGCATGAGTTTGTTGAGTCCGATGATATGGAACCACGCTTCGTTGATGAATGAATGCCAACGTAGAGAAATTTGGCCTAAATGAAAAGATGCAATCTAGGTTAAGTTGGATTCTCTAACAAAAAGGAAGGTTTTTGAGCCAGTGATGCCAACACCTCTTAACATAAAACCTGTTGAATAATGGGTCTTCATTAGAAAGCGTGATGAGAAAAAGAGATAGTAATCTCGCCTCATAGCGCAAGGCTTTTCACAAATCGCCCTGGAATCGACTACGATGAGACATATTCTCTCGTAATAGATGTCATTACACTCCACTACCCTGTCAGTTTGGTAGTTTCTAAATAACTGAACATGCAGCTCACGAATGTGGTAACCACGTATCTATATGGGGATCTAGATATGAATTATACATGAAGGTTTATAGTGAACTTCATTTACCCAAGTCAAGTGGCTCTTGACCACGGAGCGCATTTTACAATGAGGTTGAAACGCTCACTAAAGTGACTACTTGATTGGGAAGGGATATGCCTACGCGTTTCCATAACAAGTTTCGGATTCCATCGCAGTTCATGTTAGACATGATTTTCATTGGAAACCCTTAAAGAGTTAAGGCAAACCGCTGAACACTTGAAATCTGATTTTGAGATGAAGGATTTTGAGAGAACACGATTATGTCTCGGTTTGAAACTTGAGCATCGTGTTGATAGATGCTTAGGCATTTTGACAAGGTCAAACTTTCAAGTACCCCCATGATAGTCCATAATCTTGATCCTTAAAAGGATCGTCTTCGTTTTAAGGATGATGGCGAAGATGTGCTAGAGGCGGAAGTGCTCTACATAAGTACAATTGAAGCATTATTTTACTTAGCTCAATGCCTAAGACCGGACATCTCATTTGCAGTGAACTTGTTAGCTAGACATAGCTATGCGCCAACGTGACTCCATTGGATTGGTGTAAAAGATATCGTTTGGTACTTGAGATGTACGATTGATATGGGTTTGTTCTATCCCTACAGAGAGACGATGGATTTGGACCCATCACACACCAGGAACGCCGCCAACACTGGCCCCATTACAAAACTACATTTGTTTTGGAAGGTTTTAATGATGTTGGGTATCTCTCTGACCCACACTAATGTCATTTCCAAACTGGTTAAGTGTTTACTATGGGACCGCAATATCTTGGAGGTCTACAGAACAGACCCTAGTCGCTATACCTTCGAATAATGCAACAATTATTGCTCTTTACAAAGTGGTTCGTGAATGTATAATTACTCATGTTTGAACAATTGTGCTTGGAAGTCTACCACAGATGAGCCTATGAGCATTTAGGATAATGCTGCTTGTTTTGAACAAATGAAGCAAGACTACATCCAAAGCGACGACACCAAGCATAATCAGCAACAACAGACTCTTCTCAAGATTAAAGTGAACTAGGTTCGATCTTAGGACAGTGTGGCAGACTTGCTCACTAAGTCATTGCCTAAATTTCACTTTCAAGAAACATTTGGTAGCATCATTTGAGGAAAGTATCCGAACTCCCATGACCGTATTAATTAGGGGGAGATGCAAACATCAATGGGAGAAGTCTACATGTATGGTCTTAAAATGTGAAGGGTGTGTTGTGCTCTTTTTCCCCTTCGATCGAGGTTATTTTTGTCCCACTGGGTTTTTGTTACTCGGCAAGGTTTTTAATGAGGCAACGAGAGGAGCACCACGTTTGGGCAACACGAGGGGGAGTGTTCAAGTAAATCCAGAATATGTGTTTGGCCCAAACTCTAGGTTACTTAACCTAGTTGTAATAGGGTTTTGAATTAGAGATATTCATAGATATCCGATTAATTGTACGATTATCTTTCCTTGTACAACTCTGATTTTATGTTTTGTAATCTTCTATATAAAGAGACCCCTATTATCAATGAAAGTACGACTTAATTCTCTCACAATTCAGTTTTCCTTAAACAAATCTCAATTTCAAAAAGGCTCTTGCTAAATCAACCAAGCACATATCTAAATACATTCAACAATTCCAAATTATTTGTATACTTCCAACTTTACCCCTATTTTGAATATTTTGAAAAAATGTCTACACCTAGCGGTCCTCAACTCCCTTCCAACTTCATTTGCAGGTCTCACCTGAGTCCCTCTCTTCCTCTTGGATTTTGCTTCATACACTGATCTGTCTGATCATACTCACGCACTTTTAGAGAAGGGTTAGCAGTCTTAATCTTCAACTTCAGATCACCCTTCTTCTTCTTCTTCAAATCCCCTTCCGATCCCCTCCTACTTCGTCCTTCACAACAAAATTCTTAATGCCCTACACATACTTCATACAGGTTGGTGTACTTCTTGCCGCCATTTGTGTGCGAGTTCTGTGGGCCCAGCTCGGCCAGACTTCATATCCCATTCCCTCTTGGGAAACGCTCGCAAATAAGCCTCCGGCTTGAGGATATTGCACCTGTTGGGAAGTTGATTGCAACCCTAAATTCCAAATGAAGAAGAATCCATCGCTCCTGTCATTAAAAAGCTGAACATCTTTCTAGCCCATTTATCAGAACTAGGTGTATGAAAAGATTCACGCGTTTGAGGAGGTAAAGGTTCGATTCTGGGCAGATGGGTATACAAAGAATGCATTTTTAGGAGATGGGCATGGGTGAGCTTTGAAATTTTGTTGGGATACAATGATTTTGAGAAAAAGGTGGCTGGGAATTCTAGGTTTGGGTTTGAAAATAGACAAGGAGGTGATGAAAACGAAAGGGAAATGAGTGTGCAGGGGATTAACCATTTATCGAGGATCATGTGTTGGAGTTAAGTGAAGATCAAAAGAGTGGTTACTTGAATTACAGTTTGAAGATGCATATAGATGCTTCGTATAGAGCTATTGGGAATGGAACACACGTGAGTTTAATTCCTAATTCTACAAATTTGAAGGCGCTGCCAAAGATGAGGGAAATATATTTGGGGGAAGGAAGTGCTCTGTTCCATAGCCTAAATGATTCGGGATTGTTGTTGCATGTACATGTTTATAAATTTGAGTTAACCTTGATATACTTTCAAATATTATGTTGGAAGTTTCGGAAGGCATTGATCTTGACCTGAATGGAGTAATTATATTTTTTTTCTGATAGTGAGAGAGAATTGAGGACGGAGGAAGTATATGCTGGAATTGGGTGTCAGTGGCAAATGGTGACTGGTGAGCAGTAAGAATGCTGGGTTTAAGTTGGGGTATCGTAAATGTGGAAATTAATGGGTATTTTTTTTGTAACTGGGTATATTAAGAGATTTTCTGGGTACATTCATGGTATTTTTTTTTAGCTGGGTATATTAAGCACATGTTCTTACCATTAGTTCTGTTGAAGAATGTTGACTTTTGGTGTGCTTGTCAAACTAGGATTAGTTCTATTGTTGTAATAGGAGAGAAGATTCTAGATTCCCAAATCAAGTTAGAATAGGAATCCTTGTACTCCAAGAAATTGTACTTTGTAATCCTTATATATATAGCTCCTATTATCAATGAATAGACACAACAATTCTCTCTACGATCTCTTTGCATCCTAATATTCATAAACATGTTATCAGCACGATCCCTAGCCCTAAAAATCAAAACCCAAAAACTTTTTTTTTTTTTCACAAGTTAGCCTCACTCATCACTGCTACTGCTGCCTGCCCCTGCGCTCGCCCTCGCTAGCACCTGCACATCTGCACGTCCGTGCACCTTACTGCCTCTGCAGCATCTGCATGCAAGTGTGACTTGCTTCCCCTACAACGTCTCCGCAACCCTGCAAGCCATTTGCCAACATGCCCTGCTAGCCTCGCTAAGCCCTTCGCTACGCACCCAGGAGCCACCCTCGGCCCTCCACCTTCAGACAGCACCCACATGCAAGCTGCTGCACATTCCAAATTCCTAAGGTTTCAAGCTCCAAATCAACAAGTTATTTTTATATTTAACATTCTTGCTTTCTTGTTTTTAAAGTTCTTTCTTTTTCTTTGGGGACCTGCAACCTCCCTTCTTCTTCATCCCACCTTTCTATAACGTGGGTTCAATTCTTTAAAAGGCGGAATTGTGGAGATTCATGCTATATACGAACTAAGAGCGTTCATAAGACTTCGGACTAAGAGCGACCGCAAGCATCGATTTTTGAGCATATAAATATCATTGTTTCGGTCTAATCCAAATATTCTTGGAAATCGATTTCTTGGTAGCATATCTTGGAAATCTAATTATTATTAGTTATCATGGAAGCTTTGACTCCGAAACTAATCTATTTTTCTTCTTCTTTTCAAGATGTCGAATGAGCCAAAGCTCGACGTCCCCATATTGGACTCTCAACAGGCTTCGAGTACCACAGTTGGGTAATCGATGTTGAAAACCATCTCACTTCAAAATGGCTATTACCCATAATTCGGACACCAAATCTAGAGCTCAGATTTGAACGAACACCGACAAGGCATCCCATGTACTCATGTTGATGTGATGCCACATGGATAAATCGTTCAGATTGGAATAGATGTTGATCAAGGATACAAGAGAACTATGGGTAGTGCTAGAAGTGCATTTTGGCAATGTCCAAGATTCCCTCCTCCCCGACTTGAAGGTTCAATGAAACAATATGCGTGTTGCCAACTTCAAGTCTGTCTCTGAATACAATTAAGAAGCTTTACACCTCAAATCCATGTTGGGGTTCTGTGGACAAAACATTATAGACCAAGAGCTAATTGAGAAAACTCTCTCCACCTTCCCTGTCTCAGCGCTTTTGGTATCAAAGCAATATAGAGGTGAAGTCAATGTTGGACGAATCACAAGGTTTTATCAGTTCATCAATGTCATGTCTATAGCTAAGAAACATGATAACATCCTCGTGAAGAATTATAATTCAAGGCCCGTTGGAACTAAGAGTGTTCACGAGGCGAATTATAATGCACCCAAAGGAGGGCGCAAGGAGCGGAACCCTAAATTTGATGGACAAATTAGACGTGTGGGTCTATATGACTGCCCTAAAAAGGAAGGTAACCACCAAACTGGAGTGGGGTCACATGGTAACAATGCATCATGTGGGAGAGGAAGCCGTGGCTGTGGTGGAGCTACCATGGGCCCTGGTGGTGGCGTCAATCCCTATAGGGGACGTCCACAATGTGCACAAGGTGCACCTCAATTAAAGGGAGGCAACCACAATGACATGTGTCATCGATGTGGATCAAGTGAGCATTGGTTCAAATAATGCAATGCAAACAACAAGTTAGCTGCACAATACAAGGTATACAGGGACCTGAGGGAGCAAGAAGCCTATCTTGCCGAAGAAGAAGATGATGGAGATGACAATGACATCAATCTCACCATACCGGACTTCAAATCTGACAAAGAAGTGCATAAGGATGCCGCAGATTTTGATTAGTATAGTCCTTTTTATTTTCCAAGAATTATGTAATGGCAATTATGCCTTAGTCAATAATTGACATTTTATTTTAATTCTTTCTCACTAGGTTCATCCAATTCACTGTGATGTCTAGGAAATGTTTGAATTGAGAGAACGGTTTTATAAGAGAGCATAGCTCCACCAAAATCTCGACTTACCTTACCTGGTCACAACCAAATTGGAGTTATCAAACAGATTGAGTGACTACAACTTGTCTAAATTTGATTTTTATTTTGGATTACATTTTGGTCAAGAAACTTTGATGTAAACATTGGCTATTTTATTAATAAAGTCTCGATTTATTTTATTAAATGTCTTGGATATATTTTTAATTTCAAACTTTATTATTTTTCAGTATGATTTCCGGAGAGCTAGAATGCCTCGTGGATAGTGCTACAACGCACACTGTACTTCAAAATAGGCAATTATTCATTTGGATGTCGCCAACTCGATCTTCAGCGACTACAATGGCTGAATCATCAAAATTGATTCATGGTAGAGGACCTGCCCAATTTATGTTGCCAAATGGCACAACTATCAGTGTCACCGAAGCTCTATATGCTCCTAGGGCTAGAAGAATCCCATTGAGTTTTAAAGATATAAGATCCAATGGTTTTCATGTGAAAACACATTGTGAGAATGAACAAGAGAGTTCCCTTGCATCACCTCTAATGACTACGGACATAAACGAGTCTTAGAGAAACTTATGTGTCATTCTTGTGGGTTGTATGCAACCACTATTTGAATCATTGAATCAAACCATGTCATGAGAGATGACTTATGGGATTTTGACACATATAGGCTTTGGCATGATTGTTTGGAACACCCATGTCATGATATGATGATCCGTATATTAAAAACTTCACATGGACATCCATTCTTTAGAACAAAAAGAAGTAAAACTCGAGATTTGGTTCAAGGAGGAGCACTTGCGCCTCATGGTGCCGTACCTAAGCATGTCCGGCTATTGAAGGCTAGCGTCGCCTTCCCCCTGCGGCCCAAAATTGGCTTTGACACCAAGTATGCCTCCTTGACCGCTTTTTCTGCTTCTAATGTCACTTGTAACTCCATGGCTCAACTAAAATCCTCATTGGTTGCTTCTAAATCCCATCTTTCATTATGCAAAGCCTACTCTTCAGCAAAATTAGAATCAAGACCATCCTATGCAAAGGACACTAAAGAAAATATTTCATTCTTGCAAAGAATCCAAGGTGATATTTGTGGACCTATTCAACCACCTTGCAGACCTTTTAAATACTTTATGATGTTGGTTGATGCATCGATACGTTGGTCATATGTCATGCTTTTGTCATGCTTTTGTCCCCAAGGAACGCTGCATTTGCTAAACTCTTACCACAAATCATTAAGTTAAGGGATCGCTAACCAGATCATCCTATTAAGTCAATACATCTTGACAATGCTAGAGAGTTTACATCAAATTTTTTTGATGATTATTGCAAGTCCATTGGGATTGAAGTTGAACATCCAGTTCCTCATATTCACACCCTAAATAGTCTCACAGAAGCTGCCATTAGAAGACTTCAAATGGTTGCTCGAGCATTGGTTATGTGCACCTATCTCCCTGTTTCTGCTTGGGGCTATGCAATATTACATGCAGCTGTGCTTATTCGTCTAAGGTCCACTACCACTCAACCATTTTCTGCTTTCCAAATGGTTATTGGGTTGAAAGTAGCAGATTCGATGTTTGATGCTTTTTCTGATATCTTTAAAGTGACGAGATCACACATACCTGTTGGAAACGTACCTACAAGGATTGAAGTCCCTAAAAATAGAGGACATGGTGTTGTCCCTAGAATTATTGGGCATGGCGCCACCGCCCATAATGGTGATGGCGTTGTGGCTCAAGCCAGGCTCCCTGCAAGGAAACGCGGGAGATCCAAAGGTTCGATGGATTCTCGCCCAAAAACGAAAGCGAGTTTGGCATAAAACGATCCATTAATTATCAATATAAATAATCCGTTTCATGAGAATATTCCCGGTTATGTCTAAGAGCATATGCAGCGGTAGGCGAAGTGAATACCAAAAGGCTGCCTTTTGGTCAATTTGGGGAAAAAATCTCATGTAATGGGTTGAAATAGTCTAAGGCAAGGTGGTGGGGCCCACCTGCCCAACCAATTCAAGAGGCAACTCTTGCCTTCTAAATTGCCCGACATGAAAAGGGGGACCACACCCATATATGTATAAAAATCTTACAAAATAATGGTATCAAGTCTATCATCTTCACTCAATAATTAAATTGCAAAATAATGGTATCAAGTCTATCATCTTCACTCAATAAATTGCAAAATAATGGTATCAAGTCTATCATCTTCACTCAATTGCCTTCAACCGCTGCATAAAAAACATGAAGGCAAAGGCAATTCATGTGAATAGTAACAGCCTTCATACATTTGCAGCCTATAGGCATTGCCTACTGCTGCATATGCTCTAAGAGACATCATTGGGGGACGCTCCAATGTCAAAACCAATTCCAGAGAATAGAGAGATCTCAATGAATTACACTAGTGTACATGAGACGATGAACAGAAACTCTATTTCTATTGATGATGCCTTTGCATGTTCTGTTGCAAAAGGAATCATAGAGAACAAAAAATATCGAATATCACTAAGTTGAAGAATGTCTACGAAGAGCGGATTGGCCTAAATGGAAAGATGTGATCCAGGCTGAATTAGATTCACTAGGAAAGAGACAGGTATTTGGGCTTATAATGCATACACCCCCAAGTGTAAAGTCTGTTGGCCATAAATGGGTCTTAATTTGTTAGAAAGCGTAATGAGAAAAATGAGGTTGTTAGATATAAAGCCCTCCTTGTGGCCCAAGGTTTCTTATAACGCCTTCGAATCTATTAAGAGGAGACATATTCTCCCTTAATGAACATCATAATGTTTCGCTACCTTGTCAGTTTGGTAGTTTCCAAAAACTTGACATGCAGCTTATGGATGTGCTTACAACATATCTTTATGGGGATCTATATATATATATATATGAAAGTTCCAGATGGACTCCAATTACCTAAGTCAAGTAGCTCTAAACCATGGAGTGCGTTTTATATAAAATTAAAACATTCACTATATGGATTGAAACAATTCGGATGGATGTGGTATAACCGTTTAAATGACTATTTAATTTGGAAGGGATATGTCAACAATGAAATATGCCCATGTGTGTTCATTGAAAGGACAAGTTCTGGATTTGCAATTGTAACAGTTTATGTTGATGACATGAAGCTACTTGGAACTTTAGATGAGTTAAAGGATATTGCTAAATACTTGAAATCCAAATTTGAGATGAAAGATCAATCTTGGGAAAACACGGGTTTGTCTCGGTTTAGAACTCAATCACCGTAGCGATGGGATCTTGATCCATAAGTCTGCATATGCTCAAAAATTACTAAAGCCCTTTAATGAAGATACAGTGAAGCCTGTAAGTACTCCTATGATCGGCCGTAGCCTTGAGCCCAGAAAAGATCCATTTCATCCAAAGGATGAGGATGGAGAATTATTAGAGGCAGAGGTGCGCATTATTGTACTCATCTGAATGCACGAGACCGAACATCTCATTTGCAGTGAACTTGTTAGTTAGATATAGTTCTGCACTAACATGCCGCCGTTGGATTGATGTAAAGTCAATCTTTCGATACTTAAAGGGTACAATTGATATGGACTTATTTTATCCCTACAGAGAGAAAATGTATGACATAAGAATGGGATCGGACCCTAATAGGCATTGCGCCACCAACCATAACGCTGTGGCAGGCAACATTGCTACCACCGGTGGCGTCGTCGCCACCAAGAGTAGCCGGCCTCACCTACCTCTCTTACATCAAAACGGTGGTGACGTTTTGATTGGTTTTGCAGATGTAGGGTACCTTTCTAACCCTCACAATGTAGCTCCCAAACGGTTATGTTTTTACTATGGGAAGCACTGCGATATGTTGGAGGTCTACATGTTCGATCTCGAAGAGTGAATGATGTGTTGTACTCTTTTTCTCCTCCTCGATGTTGTTTTTGTCCCACAAGATTTTTATTACTCGAGAAGGTTTTTAGCAAGGCAACAATCAAAGCGTAATCACCAAGTTTGAGCGGCACAAGGGGGAGTGTTGAAGAATGTTGACTTTTGGTGTGCCTGTCAAACTAGGATTAGTTCTATTGTTGTAATGGAAGAGAAGATTCTAGATTCTCAAATCAAGTTAGAATAGGAATCCTTGTATTCCAAGTGTAGATACCTACTAGCATGACTAGTTTGCTATCTCACCAAGCATAAGTAACTGTGGCCTTTGGGACACCCACAAGCCATGGTGAGGCCCAACCGCTACTTGCATCTTGTAGTCCTATGTTCAAGCTACGCTACGGTATCCGGAAGTCGTAAATCCGTCGCCAGGAAGCCACCTTTCCGGCCTTGCCAAGTTGCCTTCACAAACATGCTTTCTAGACTAGAATAGTGATTTCTACATCCCACATCTAAGAAAATGTAAATGAGGGAGCCTCCTTCCCCTATAAAAGGAGACTCCTTCCCACTTACTCCACAACCCATTACATACTTTGTAATCCCCCTTTGGGCCGCAAGGCTCGACACACTAGTATAACATTCAAGTGGACGTAGTTCCCTGCTAAGGCGGGAGACGAACCACTATACATCTCGTGTTACTCTCTCTCTCTCTCTCTCTCTCTCTCTAAAGCTAACTAGAGATCCCACGGATCACTAACGTTAACACCAAGAAATTGTATTTTGTAATCCCTATATATAGGGCTCCTATTGTCAATGAATAGACACAACAATTCTCTCTACGATCTCTTTGCAACCTAATATTCTTAAACAAGTTCAACTAAGTAAGTTACATACCTTACTCCACCATTATATAATTAACATTTTAGGTTTTTACACTCATTTTGTTGGAAGAAATTAGAAATGTCTCATCAATGAGGGTAAAATTAATTGGTTAAACGGTTTGTTTGGAACTATTTTTGAAAGACCAAAACTCTTTTAAACCTGGAAATTGCTTCTCAAAACTATTTCAAGTTCTTCTAAAACTATCATAGATAGATTTAGATATTTTTTGCATTTGTTTATATATATGTTGTTGGATCATAATTCATATACATATTTGTGCCTTAAAACATGAAAATTACTTGTTCTAAAGTCCAATTTAATGTTGACTAATCCAATTTCATTATTTTCCTAATCTTGTACTTTACTTAATTTTTGTGTTTATATATATATATTTACTTTTCTTATCATGTTAGGAAATAATGGAGAAGAGAAAGTGAGCTAGACATTTTCCTACTCCGGCTAGGAGAAAGTGAGCTAGACAAGAAAGGAGGGGTAGCTGCCTGACCAAACAAACTCCGAATGAGTTGAAACTCTCCATTTTCATCCTAGACATCCCAAGGATCATTTGTTATGAAGAGTGGCAGAGCTAGTTCTAAGTGGAAAGCCTTCAAATAGTCTGTCCAATCTTCTGAAAGATGAAAACTAGAAAATCTGACCTGTACATATTTCAGAAGCATTTAAGGCCGAACCACAATGAATTTAACTCTGAGATTCTACCAGGATAATATAGACTCATGGAGGAACATTTGATATGAAGAAGTCAGAGGCCCATTCTGAATTCTTGGTGGAGATATAATTGAAGGAATAAAAGGGCAGAAAGTGACCTAAAAAACAGCTCAACATATTCCCACCCACATGAAGAAAGCTAGATGCTTTTCTCTTTTTCCTTGAATATATTTTTCTACTCCATTCTCTTTAATATATCATCATCACTTCTATATTTCTGCACCTTCATGTTTTGCTTTCATTTCATCATTACTCCATCTTTTCCATATTTTACAAACCCCTTCCATACTCCACTTTCATTATTTTTCTGCCACTCATCATTTCACTCTTATTTTTCTTTCCTATATAAACACCTTCTACTCTCACTCTCAAAGACCAATTCCTGAATCTATAACATCTTCTTTCTCTCTTCATCTCCTTCATAAAACCTCAATTACCACCACCACAACCTTCATCATATTTTCCATCTACCAATTCCATTTCATAGACAAAAAGCTTCACTACTCCACTATTTCACCACTTGATCATCTCTACATCTCATAGTCCATCATCAACCTTTGAAGAAGAAGGAGAGGAGTCTAGCATCACATGAGTTCATCTACACCATCCTCAACTTGATTATCACTGGTCCCTTCTCTATCCCTACTTTTTAGTTTGATGTTCATAAACATGTTGAAGCTTATGTATTTGATTATGAGTGAGTAGTTAGTTTTTTAGGGCTAGGGTTGAAAGCCCTAGCCAAACTTGTAATGAATTGATGTTTGAGTCTTATTTGATGCATTCTCCATGATCATCTTCACATGCTAATTCAAGAAGTGAATGCTTGTATTTGAATCTAGCTAATTTGAATACTTTGTATTTGTCATTACATGAACAATGTTTAGAGAATAGCTAGCTTTAGACATTGAAAGCATGATAGCACACTAGGTGTGTATGTGAGGGTAGTGAGTTAAAATCACCTAGATCTAGGATTGGTTTGCTTGCTTGATTATCTAAACTCAAATCTTTATGCATCTAGGAGCAAGGAATTGATACTTATCCGGTAATGTAACTTGTTCTTGGGTAGTTAGTTTCACACTTATCCGGTAGAAATTGATAAAATAAAAGGAGTTTAGGCCTTAGTAGTCTTATCCGGATGCTAAGAGGGTAATTGGATATTTGGGATTGCATTACTTATAGTTTGAATATCAATGCATGCAAGGGAGGCTATGGTGAACAACCTAAAGCTCTAACTTCCATCCATTTTATCACATCTAGTTTAACATAGCCTAGTTTACATTTCAAGTTTCATTTTGTGTTAATTTAATTCGAAACCATTTTCAAAGCCAAAAATCAAACCACTACACCATATTACATATATTCACCATGAACTTTAGTTCACTTGTGAGCTCTTGTTTATAACTTGTACATTTGCATATTCATCTAGCACCATTTAGGTTTTCCTTAGCTAGAGTGTGTTTTCCAATCCCTTGGGTACGATATCCCCTACTCAGAATCCCCTACACTATAACTTGGCCCTTATACTTGAGAGTGGCTATTTTGCTAACATATGTGTAACTATTTTTTTTTTGTTAATTTAAAGAAGCAATAATTTTAAGAGAGTTTCTATTGGACCTCCTAATCTGCTCATTAGACATCCCTCATTTTTCATTATTAAATGAAATATATGACGACATATAAAATGGCTGTCATAGACAACAAATTATTGAGAAAAATCAATTTCTCTCTCTCTCTCCAAATCTTAACTATTTCTGCTGTATAGAGGGATGTCTAGTCCAGCTGAATCATGAGATTTCTTGTTCTACTACTATCACTATCGGTCTTGTTTATTTGCAAGACAAATAGATGAAGACCAGGTGTGTCAGCCTTCGACGCTCCAATGCCTAAGTCAGTATCATTATGAGATAAAGATAATGGAAAGCGATAGTAAACAATTACCTTTTTGGGTGTTGGAGATGATCCTTGTGTAATGGATTTGGGGAGCATGGTTTCATTTCATTCTGTGTGGGACAATTGGGCTTCCGATACTGCCCCCGAGGGATATCGAGATCCCTGGCTAGGAGTTCCTTTGTTATCTTTTGATAGCTAGATGAGCTTTGTGATTCTGATACTTGTTCCTGG
This sequence comes from Rosa lucieae, assembly GCA_024704745.1. NCBI lineage: Eukaryota > Viridiplantae > Streptophyta > Magnoliopsida > Rosales > Rosaceae > Rosa > Rosa lucieae. The sequence goes on along the minus strand of CM045496.1, from coordinate 27,751,367 downwards.
GAGGTATATATAGCAACAAGTCCCCCAAGTCCCCTATCAAGAGTTCTCTTAGGTGGGGAGTTTTATTGCGGTAAAAATATAGGAAGTGCAAGGTGAGTTCTCGGCCACGTGGCTTCCGTACCGCCATTACCCCCCCTAGTCCCTCAAGTCCCCAGCTAAGAGGAGTTTTGACTGGGGTGAAGGGACCATCCTTCCTTTCTTTTGGTGTTGTATCGCTATCGGGGGTGCGTGAGGTAGGGTTCCATGCGTCTTTTGGCGTATTTGCTATGCTCTGGCAACAGATGTCCTGTTGTCATTCGTATTTCATGTGGGGGAAGTTTGGCGTACTGGATTCGATAACAGGTAATAATGGAGTAGTGGGTAGGGAGTCGAGGTGACGGTGAATGACCACTATTACGCTCAGACATGTCTGGCACGTGGCGAAATCTGGTGCTGTAGTTCTTGCACGTCAAGTGGTCCTTGTACTCTCGTGGACCCTATATATAGTGGAGGAGAGAAACGGGGGCGGTTACTGTTCCTGCTATTCGTTTGAGTTTGGAGTGAAAGAAATCTGGTAATGGAGGAGTCTTTGGTATCCAAGGAGAGTGAAACTTTGGTTTGTGGCTAGAGTTGTCGAGCTTACAGTAAGGTTTCAGGTGTTTGCAGCTGCGATTTTCATCTGTCGAAGTCGGAAGTTATGTTATTTTCTTTCTTTTTGTGTTCTAGGTTCCATTATGGGGGTCTGTGATTGAGGAATGTGGGTTTGATTGGGGATTTATTGCTTTGGGTTGGTGGTGGTTGGAAAATTTTGGGTTCTTGTGCCGCTAGTTTGGATTTTAGAGATGTGGATTTTGGATTTGATTGGTGTCTGTGTTGTGGTATAAAGGTGGCGTCTTTGGATTTTGAAAATTTTGTCGTAAGGCAGGTAGGGGAAGGAGATAGGGAGGAATTGACTGACTAACATTAGGTGTATCGTGCGCAGTATGGCTCGTGAGCAACGTCTCTGTGCCAGGCGAGGTGGTAAGGGATCCTCTAGAGATGAGGCTGGCATGGATTCCTCTCGTTGCGGTTCGAGTGGCGCTGGGCATCCCGAGGAAGTTGTGGGTCAAGAGGATCCTGGGGTGGAGGACTTCGAGTTGTTAGAGATTTCCTCAATCGCCGCATGGGCGGTCATTGGTTGCCCATGACGACATGCCTATTGACCAACCGGGGCCGAGCATGATAGAGGTTTGCCGAGATGAGGGCGACCTAGGGTATCTCCAATAATGTATTACTGCTGCCTTTGAAGGGTATGGAGTTTCCTGCTGATGAGCCCTGTCGAGTGTTGCATTGTTAGCGGTACGTTACTGAAGTGCATCGTCAAAGATGCTATTTTGGTTAGCCATGTTGTCCACCTGCCGACAAGCTTCTGTTGTCGCTAGGCACTCACCCTCAACCTGTGCACGTAATTCCATAAGGTCGCGCATGGCGATCTCGAGTGCTGTGGTGAGGTCGGTCGTCCTGATCGAAGGTGTTTCATTGTTAGGGCTGAGGAATTCAAGTGTACGCTGAACCTCGCGGGCGCTCCTTCGCGAGATTGATAGTTGTCGTGTGTATCGGGTGTGTTGATAGCCATTGGGAGAGTGGCCTGTCCTACCAACAAGGATCTACGAGGGGATTCCTTCTAGCGCCAAATGTTTCTGCTGTATAGAGGGATGTCTAGTCCAACTGAATCATGAGATATCTTATTCTGCTACTATCGCTATCGGTCTCGTTTATTTACAAGATAAACAGAGGTCAGAGGGCAGACCAGGTGTGCCGGCCTTTGACGCTGCGATGCTTAAGTCAATATCATTATGAGATAAAGATAATGGAAAGCCATAGTCAACAGTTAATTCTTTTGGGTGTTGGAGATGATCCTTATGTAATGGATTTGGGGGAGCATGGTTTCATTTCATTCAGGGGTATCAGGATCCCTGGCTGGGAGTTCCTTTGTTATCTTTTGATAGCTAGATAAGCCTTGTGATTCAGGTACTTGTGACTGGGAGGTATATATACCAACATTAACAATAATAGATAAAGAATATTTTTTTAAACAATATTTTTATTATCCATTTTCATTTTCAAATCTCATTTCACACTTCTCATTTTCTTTTTTTTTTGTGAAAGCTTTTGAAGAAAAAAAATAAGAGGAAATGTATTCAAAATTACTTGGTGAATTATACAAGGAGAAAACTACGATGCAAGCGATAAAAAGATTAGACAAAGGTTTTTCTCATCAATGTAACAAGCTCAAGAAACGATGGATAGAAAACCCTCATGTAAACTAACAAAATAAGTTTGTGAAGCGTCATATCAGACAAATCTAAACAGAAGATAAGAGAAGGACTAAATACTATTTAGTCCTTGAGCTTTTGACCATAAAACGCTTCAGTCCCTGACCTTCTAATTTCATACGTTTAATCCCTGTACTTCAAAATTTCAAACCAATAGGTCATTGCCGTCTAAAAATTGCGGCGAAATGTCTATTATGCCCTTAGTTCTTTTTTTTTAATTAATTAAATTTATTATTTTTTTGGAAAAGGAAATTTTTTTCCCCTTTCTTTCTTTCTGTTTATTTTTTTTCTTTTTTTTTTTCCCTTTCTTTCTTTCTGTTTGAAAAAAAAGAATAAATAAAATAAAGAAAAAAGAATAAATAAAAAAAAGAGAAAGGAATAAATTTTTTTTTTTTTTAAAAAGAACTGAGGGCATAACTGACATTTCGCTGCAACTTTTAGAAGGCAAGGACCTATTGGTCTGAAATTTTGAACTACAGGGACTAAACGTGTGAAATTAGAAGGTCAGAGACTGAAGTGTTTTATGGTCAAAAGCTCAAGGACTAAACAGTATTTAGTCCATAAGAGAATGAGCATATTCAGTTCCACAACCTTATATAAAACTGCGGCATAAGGCATGAAAACTAAGTCGAGGAAACGCTTAGTTGAGCATGATACATTAGGCTTAAGAAAGCCTTTATGATTTTTTTTTTTAAATTAATTATGAGTTTTTATCAATTTTCAATAATTATGTTAATTATTTTGGTAAATAAATTATTATGGTTGCATTGAAGATGATCTTTAATGCCTATATTTAATGCTTCGGACCATTCTCTTATATGAATAAGGTTCAATTGGGTATTTGAAAGATGTTCAATTAGCAAATTTTACTTTTTAAAAGTAAAAAAGATGTGTAAAGAGCATCAGAGGTTAGGTGAGCAAATATGGATATCTCAATACAAAAACTCTAATCTTAAATAGACCCCAAATACTACAATGTCCTTTCTCATATATAAGGAAGCTACTCTAAGCTTTACTAATGATCATGCTAGAGTCATAGAGGTTAATTGACACCCTCCATTGATTCTTTGAGTTAAGATAAAGTCTTATGGAGTGATGTGGGGATTGGAGGTTATGGGGCTACTTTTAGGGATAATTAGTAGAGACATTGTTTCTTTTGTGTGTGTGTGTGTGTGTGTGGCGATTTTGCTTCTAGTCTTGATATTCATAGTTCAATTGCAGCGGAAGTGATGCTGTCATTGAAGCAATTGAGCTGAGTTGGTTTCGTGATTAGAAGCATATAGCTAGAGGTATTGATTAATCTGTTATTCCTGATTTTATTAAAACTTCTTTGATGTTTCTCCGGTAACTTCGTTTTAGTTAGCTTAAGTGCTTGTATCAGATTTCTCTAATGACATTTTGTGTTTCACATAGCGAATAAAATAAGGTAGCCGACAGTTTGACTAATTATGACATGACATTTATATATTACATATTTGTAGTGTGATACCTTCTATCTTTTATCTTATTAATTGCATTGTAATATTGACCAAATAAGTCTCCCTCAATTTCATTTGGGGTGCAGCTATCACCACTCTACTAACTACTTTGTTCACCTTACAAGTTTATGATTTATAGAAGAGAAATTTTAAATACACACCCCTAATCACTTAATACACATCCCTATTATTTTATATTTCAAATTTGATTTTATAAGTAAGTTAAATGACAAAAACAGACATTTATGCATTCTAGAAGAAAAAAATAGTCATATTTTCCTTATATTATTCTATTTAAATATTTATGTATAAATAGTTAGATAAACACAAAAAATTTCTATACATGGCCTCCCAATTTAATACAAGAATAAAGTTAGAAACTATCTAATTTAATTTTTAGAAACCATAATATTTAGAATTTCAAAATCAATGGCATTAAATATTTTTAAAACATATCACTTTACTCCCATTTTTTAGTTAATTTCCTTTTTTGTTCTAGGAGTTATGATTAATCAATTTATTTTCTAATATAAAACATCACATGTGAAAAAACTTTGTAACTGTTAATTTGTTTGATCCCTCTAATGACAACTTTTTAGTTCCACTACTATGGAGAAAGTGAGAAACTACTGATATAGTTTTGGTTTAATGTTCAACTCATAATTTTATACTTGATTAACATGGTTTTTTGGTGGATGTGAGCTCAAATAACACAAAACCTATTTATAACATCTATTTAAAGGGAACAATAATAATCTTTATGGATTTCTCAATAACAATACAAGTAATCAATATTGTCATTACAAAACGTCAATATAATAGAATATACTAATCGTATTAAATAGTAATCCTAATATAGTAAAAAAGTAGGATATTCATGATTTTTTAGATTAAGGATATTTTAGATACTTTGGGTTGTGTATTTAGTAAAATATTAGAATGAGAAATTAAATGGGTGGTGTATTAAGTATGGAGTGTGTATTAAGTAATTAGAGGTGTGTATTTAAAACTTCTCTTTATAGAAAGACTAAAATATCCTAATATAAAATTACAATAAAAGATAATGTCTTACTAAAAATTACAATTTATTTTTCTTATTACACCCTATAAAACACGTACTTAAACTTCATTCTTAATCTCTTCATTAATAGTTAAACCCTAACGCTTTGTTTCTTAACATTCATCATCTTCAATTGTTCTCATGTTACGCTAACAACTTTTAAAAGAGGGAGAAGTGGAGGAAGCCAAATAGAAATAGAATTCGAGTTAAACCCTACATTGAAAAATGGTATTTTGGGTAGTGCAAATGGATGAACTAAGTAAACTTGAAACTAATAAAATATATGTAGAGTAAGAAGAAAATATAGGGTGAACAAAAAATAATTAGTAAGGTGGCAATAGCCGCATCCATTTCATTTTCTATAACTTGTTCTTTCTCATTTGTTTTCTACAGATCCGAGGTTTGGTTTAGTCTCCTCCCAAATTGGTATTTTTCTTGTCTTATAAAATACAATGATAGGGAGCTGTTGCTCTTCTATCTAGCTTGCTTTCTGGCAACAACAACAACAACAATAACAACAAATCAGAATTGGGCACCCTTATGGCATGCAAGTGCCACCTCCCCACTTGAGTCGTCTGTGTTCTCGACTGACTGCTACATTGTCTTCAAGCCTCCAGTCTCCTGGTTGAACTGTTTAGAGGTCTTCTTTCTTCTCCCAAACTGTCTCTTAATTTGTCTCGCAACCCCTTCTACTTGATGAGAAACTCTTAACTATAGACGCCTTGCTACGGTAGCCTGTCTTTAGGATCTCCTCCACTACTTTGGTTAGGCCTCATCAAAAAGCCCGCGGATCAAGTGGGCTGATGGAGGCCCGCCGGCCCTGAGGGCTAAAAGCCCGGCCCGGCCCGTTAAAAAGCCCGCAAAAGCCCGCCTCGGTGGGTAGTGGGACGGCCCGCAAAAACCCGGCCCGGCCCGTAAAAGCCCGCGTAAATATTTAATATATATGGTGGTGTGTGGTTTATAGATATATATATATGTAGATATGTGTGTGTGGTTTATAAATATTAGATATATATATAGACACATATAGATATATATATATATATATATTGTGTGTGTTATATATATATATATATAGATATAGATATATATGATAGCTATATATCTATTACACACATAATATAGATATGTGTGTGTGTGTGTATATAGAGAGATATATATATAGAAATATATAGATTATATATATATATTTGTGTGTGTGTTTATATCTGTGTGTGTGTGTTATATATCTATCCCACCATATATAGCGCTATCTCTCTCTCTGTGTGTGTGTGTGTGTGTGTGTGTGTTTCTCCCTCTCTCTCTATATACCACCCCCCCCATCTAGATATCTCTCTTTGTGTGGTGTTTCTATCTCTATCTCTCTACTCTGTGTGTGTGTGTTTTATCTCCTCTCTCGCTCCCCCCCCCCCGCTCTCTCTCTCTCTGTGTGTGTGTGTGTTCTCTCTCTCTCTCTCTATATGACTATCTGTGTGTGTGTGTGTGTGGCCGTTCTTCTCCTTCTCTCTAACTCTTGCCTCATGTGCATAATATATATTCTCTATCGGTTGACCAATCCGATCGGATTCGAAATATGATGCAAATTGGCTAAATTTTTTTACCAACTCAGATTTAGTTAAAACTCATCCAACGGTCTGTTTTTTTTCCATTTTTCTTTGAATTGATAGGGGTTGTTTCTTTGGAGTGTAGATATATAATTAGGTTTCTAATAAGAGTAACTACGTTTGACCTAGTTGATCGAATTCGAAACAATACCAAATTGGCTAGATTTTCTACAACCACCATAAAACATTACAATCTCTCCATCGAGTGGTTGGTTTCTCTGAATTCATTTTCCACTTCATGGGTTGCTTTAGATGAACCTACACAATTTAATGCAAGTATAATCATACAACTTTAGGAATAAAATTGGTATAGACCAGTGTGGTTTGTAACAAAATTAATTTTTTTTTTATCTTATGTCCACGCACATCCATCGATGGAATATATACAAACGTGATGTGAAAAATAAGCACTTTTGCGGTTGTCAAGCCAACGGTCAACCAATAAAACATATAAGTGACTACGGTTGACCAATCCGATCGGATTCGAAATATGGTGAAATTGGCTAAATTTTTTACCACACTCATAATTTATGTAATAAACTCATCCAACGGTCGGTTTTTTCATTTTTTTTGAATTGATAGGGGTGCTCTTTGGAGTGTATGACATATAAATATAGGTTTATAAGAGTAACTACGTTTGACCTAGTTGATCGAATTCGAAACGAGAACCAAATTGGCTGGATTTTCTACAACCACCATAAAACATTACAATCTCTCCATCGAGCGGTTGGTTTCTTTCTCCAAATTCATTTTCCACTTCATGGTTGCTTTAGAATGAACTTAAACAATTTAAATGCAATGTATAAGTCATACAACTTTAGGAATAAAATTGGTATAGACCAATGTGTTTGTGACAAAAATTAATTTTTTTTATCTTATGTCAACGCACATCCATCGATGGAATATATACAAACGTGATGTGAAAAATAAACACGTTTTGCGGTTGTCAAGCCATCGGTCAACCAATAAAACATATAAGTGACTACGGTTGACCAATCCGATCGGATTCGAAAATATGGTGAAATTGGCTAAATTTTTTACCACACTCATAATTTATTGTAATAAACTCATCCAATGGTCGGTTTTTCCATTTTCTTTGAATTGATAGGGGTTGCTCTTTGGAGTGTATGATATATAAATATAGGTTTATAAGAGTAACTACGTTTGACCTAGTTGATCGAATTCGAAACGAGAACCAAATTGGCTGGATTTTCTACAACCACCATAAAACATTAAAATCTCTCCATCGAGCGGTTGGTTTCTCCGAATTCATTTTCCACTTCATGGTTGCTTTAGAATGAACTTAAACAATTTAAATGCAATGTATAAGTCATACAACTTTAGGAATAAAATTGGTATAGTCCAATGTGTTTGTAATTAAAATTAATTTTTTTTTATCTTATGTCCACGCACATCCATCGATTGAATATATACAAACGTGATGTGAAAAAATAAGCACGTTTCGCGGTTGCCACGCCATCGGTCAACCAACAAAACATATAAGTGACTACGGTTGACCAATCCGATCGGATTCGAAAATATGGTGAAATTGGCTAAATTTTTTACCACACTCATAATTTATTGTAATAAACTCATCAAACGGTCGGTTTTTACATTTTCTTTGAATTGATAGGGGTTGCTCTTTGAAGTGTATGATATATAAATATAGATTTATAAAAAATTAGTGTCTTTAAAAATTTATTTATCAATAAATTAGTATCTATATAAATATAGATTTTTTTTGTACAATATAGTTATTTTTAATCTTTGGTTGTTTTGATCATTATCCATTGAATTTCCAAAGCTTGATTAAAAAAAAAATACTTGTGTCTTTAAATATTTATTGATAAATAAAGCCCGCAAGGCCCGGCCCGGCCCGAAAAAGCCCGCAAGGCCCGCTTTATATGGACGGGCTTGGATCCTTTGATTTTTAATAAAGCTCGGCCCGGCCCGCAATTATTTAAAAATATAGCAAAGCCCGGCCCGGCCCGTTGACGACCCCTATCTTTGGTCTTAGGCATCTTTAATAGGAGGGCCAAACTGGGCTCTCTAGCTCTTTTATGAAAATTATAAGGACTAAATACTGTTTAGTCCTTAAATTTTTGACTATAAAACACTTCAGTCCCTGACCTTCTAATTTCACACGTTTAGTCCCTGTATTTCAAAATTTCAGACCACTAGGTCCTTGCCGTCTAAAAGTCGCGGCGAAATGTCTATTATGCCCTCAGTTCTTTTTTTTAATTAATTAATTATTTTATTTTTTTTGGAAAATGAATTTTTTTCCCCTTTCTTTCTTTATGTTTATTTTTTTTTTCTGTTTTTTTTTCCTTTCTTTCTTTCTGTTTGAAAAAAAAAAAAAAAAAGAGAAAGGAATAAATTTATTAAAAAAGAATTGAGGGCATAATAGACATTTCGCCGTGACTTTTAGACGGTAAGGACCTATTGGTCTGAAATTTTGAAGTACAGGAACTAAACATGTGAAATTAGAAGGTCATGGACTAAAGTTTTTTATGGTCAAAAGCTCAATAACTAAACAGTATTTAATCCAAATTATAAACTCTAGCAAGCAAACGGCCACAAACAAATCCAACATATTTAAAGGGGAGAGGTTGACACATGCATGATGCATTGATTTGACAAAAAAATCAATGGCTCATGTTCTACAACAGTTGCAATCCAACGATAGGCAATTATGCTATCAATGATTTAATTTACGATTTTGTATCATTAATTATGTAATATTTAATTTATGAAATAAAATGTTGAAATAAAACTTTTATTCATCTTATCCGAAAATGTTATCTATAGTAACACATAGATACCTCATCCAAATGTACACCTTAAAAAGTTAATTTTTGTCTCAAAATTAATCAAATAACATCATAAATTTGAAATAATAATGTAAAACCATAAAATATTTTAAAGGGTTAAAATTTAGCCCTGCTTTACTTGGAGATGGTTCGCTAGTTCATCAATAAAGAATAATATTTTTTACGGCTAAATTATAGCCCTGACCTCAATATAGCCCTCTCCTATTGGAGATGGCCTTAGGTGGCTTGATATCTACTACAGGTCTTATGGTGAGGACGGATGCCGATTACGTGTTCTGGATCTGGCTAATAGAGCATAAGGTTTCTCACATCAAACACTAGGTGCATGCATATACGTTCCCACATGGTTGTATCCATAGAGGAGGCTTTTTTCCAACTTCGGGAACGGTCGCGCAATCACATCTACTTAGGAGTCTTATGTTCTATTACCCTAAAACCAAAGCCGCTCGAGCATCAACTAGACTGGAGTCCATCTCTGACTTGAACCTTTGATCCATGATCCATTCACTTCTTCATTTGGTTAGAGACCACTATTCTTCTGGCTCTTCTTTCAGCAATGTTCAAGTCTCTAGGATTCTTTCCTTTGTGTGTCTAATGCATGCACTATATGGAGTAGGTGACGTGTATGTGGTTGATGAACATTCACAATCCCAAATGGGTTACCTTATGTTGGCTGATGAGCTTCTTGTGAGTTGAAGCCAGGGACGTAGCCAAGCCTAAGGCTTCTTGGGTTGTAGCCCAAGGAAAAATTTGGCCAAAATCTTGCAAGTAGGGGTATAGCCCAAATAAAAAAATAATACACACACACACACACACACACTAATGCTTTGCTGTTATAGGTTGACACTCCCGACTCTCAGACTTTCCCAGTCTCCCGCTGTCCCGATTTTGCTTCCGCCTTCTAGCCGCGAGTCCTGGCAGTCTGAGCCACCTCCACCGCTCCACGTGGCCATGCCTGATCCACCTCCACTGCGAGTCTACGACTCCTTCAATCCCAGAATCCCAGGTAAATTGATTACCCATGTTTTGGACTTTTGGTTGATCTGAGAATATGAGATTTGTAGTGGGAAATTGGGAATGGGTTGTTGATGGGTTTGGTTAATCTGAGAATCGGAGATTTGCTATGGGAATGGGTTGTTGAATGTTGATGGGTTTGGTTGATCTGAGAATCTGAGATGTGTAGTGGCTAGTGGGAATGGGTTGTTGATGATGTTTGATAATTGATTGTTTGATAATTCTTTGTCTGTGAGGTCCATGTTTGTCCATATGCTCAGTGGCCATTTAATTTGCATTACTGATTTCATTTTGCTTAGACTATTTAATGAGATAATATCTAAACTTAGGCCATTTAATTTTGCATATTGGCATTACTGATTTCTATCTTGCTTGTCAATTGTTAATTGTTATATTGAAACGTATGTATATATATTATAGGTATTGAATAAAATGACTGATGGAAGATGACTTTCCTGATGATTTGATGGATCTCTACATTGACAAAGAGTTTGCCGATAGTATTGATAATGATTCAGTGATTGTTGAATTTGAAGTTAGTGGATCTCGGAGCATACGAGTCTGTTAGATTTATGCTTGTAATTTTTAATTTACCAATTTTTGGTTTTATGTACTTGAACCTTTGATCCATGATCCATTCACTTCTTCATTTGGTTAGAGACCACTATTCTTCTGGCTCTTCTTTCAGTAATGTTCAAGTCTCTAGGAGTCTTTCCTTTGTTTGTCTAATGCATGCACTATGTGGAGTAGGCGACGTGTATGTGGTTGATGAACGTTCACAATCCCAAATGGGTTACCTTATGTTGGTTGATGAGCTTCTAATGAGTTGAAGTCAGGGACGTAGCCAAGCCTAAGGCTACTTTGGCTGTAGCCCAAGGAAAAATTTGGGCCAAAATCTGTCAAGTAGGGGTCCATAGGTGACGTGTACGTGGTTGATGAACGTTCACAATCCCAAATAGGTTACCTTATGTTGGTTGATGAGCTTCTAATGAGTTGAAGCCAGGGACGTAGCCAAGCCTTAGGCTACTTGGGCTGTAGCCCAAGGAAAAATTTGGGCCAAAATCTGTCAAGTAGAGGTATAGCCCAAATAAAAAAAAATAACACACACACACACACTAATGCTTTGCTGTTGTAGGTTGACACTCCCGACTCTCAGACTTTCCCATCCTCCCGCTGTCCCGATTTTGTTTCTGCCTTCCAACCGCGAGACCTGGCAGTCCGAGCCACCTCCACCGCTCCACGCGGCCATGCCTGAGCCACCTCCACTGCAAGTCTACGACTCCTTCAATCCCAGAATCCCAGGTAAACTGATTAGCCATGTTTTGGACTTTTGGTTGATCTGAGAATCTAAGATTTGTAGTGGCTAGTGAGAATGGGTTGTTGATGATGTTTGATAATTGTTTGTCTGTGAGATCCATGTTTGTCTGTAAGCTTGGTGGCCATTTAATTTGCATTACTGATTTCATTTTGGTTAGACCATATAATGAGAGAATATCTAAACTTAGGCCATTTAATTTTGTATAATTGCATATTTGCATTACTGATTTCTATCTTGCTTGTCAATTGTTAATTTTTATATTGAAACGTATGTATATATATTATAGGTATTGAATAAAATAATGGATGGAAGATGATTTTCTTGATGATTTGATGGATCTATACATTGAAAACGATTTTGCTGATAGTATTGATAATGATTCAGTGATTGCTGAATTTGAAGTTAGTGGATCTCGGAGCATACGAGTTAGTTAGATTTATGCTTGTAATTTTTAATTTACGGATTTTTGGTTTTATGTCCATTTTTGGTTTTATGCTTGGTTGATCTGAGAATCTGAGATTTGTAGTGGGAAATTGGGAATGGGTTGTTGATGGGTTTGCTTGATCTGAGAATCGGAGATTTGCAGTGGGAATGGGTTGTTGAATGTTGATGGGTTTGGTTGATATGAGAATCTGAGATTTGTAGTGGCCAATGGGAATAGGTTGTTGATGATGTTTGATAATTGATTGTTTGATTGTTTTGGACTTTTGCTATTTGTTCGTGAGGTCGGTTGTTGATGATGTTTGATAATTGTTTGTCTGTGAGGTCCATGTTTGTCCGTAAGCTTAGTGGCAATTTAATTTGCATTACTGATTTCATTTTGCTTGGACCATTTAATGAGAGAATATCTAAACTTAGGCCATTTAATTTTGCATAATTGCATTACTGATTTCTATCTTGCTCGTCAATTGTTAATTGTTATATTGAAACGTATGTATATATATTATAGGTATTGAATAAAATAATGGATGGAAGACGACTTTCTTGATGATTTGATGGATCTCTACATTGAAAAAGAGTTTGCCGATAGTATTGATAATGATTTAGTGATTGCTGAATTTGAAGTTAGTGGATCTCGGAGCATACGAGTTAGTTAGATTTATGCTTGTAATTTTTAATTTACGGATTTTTGGTTTTATGTCCTCCCCCCCCCCCCCCCCCCCCCCCAATTGTATGTTTTGAATAATAAAAGTGTGAGGATGAGCCTCCCACTAGATTCCAAACCTCAGAAGGAAAAAAAAAAAAAAAGTTCTTTGCAAAATTTTTGTATGGCTAAAATTAGCCCAACCCTCCGAGAATTCCTGGCTATGTCGCTGATTGAAGCAATCTGAGGTTACGTCTAATTATTGGCATTGATAAATTGGGACTACTACTATTCTTCAAGCATTCCATAGTATTTTACCATTTTCTGTGACTGATAAGTGATAACTTAATTGAAAAGACGTTTAGCTGTGAATCGAGAAGATTGAAAAGGGCAGCTCAAGTTTGCTCATGTTGTGCTGAGGATTTTTATGACTTGAAAGCAAAACTAGGCGACATCTAACAAATGGTATACTAACTTAGTAACTTTTCATGTGTCTGGCGATTGATAGAATGGGACAAATATTCTCTTAGCAGCCCATTAAGTCTCTGTCTAGCCATTTTGTTTGTGGGGGATCACATATATGAAAGGTATCAAGATTGAGCAGTGAACCAAGAAGGTTGAAAAGTTCAGACCATAAAGATCCATGCACGAAACCTGGTATAATGCTTGCTAACAATATTTTGAGGCACACTGGCCACGAACTTGAAGAAGTCGCGCAAGTAGCTAGTCTCCTCAGCTAGGTAATACCCACTATGCCAATAACTCAATCATACAACAGACATTAGACGACATAAAGCTAATTTTCTGTTGTCTGAAAATTTCAGACAACATACAAACCTAACTCTGTTGTTTGAATACCCACCGAAACACACTTTTGTCATTTTGAATGAATGGGTGACATTCAGACAACATTTTTATGTTGTTAACTCAATATGGAGATATACCTACAATTTCATTCCTCTGAAACCTCTTATTCACACAACATTTTTATGTTGTTACCCAAGATAGAGATATACCTACAATTTCATTCCTCTATAGCCTCTTTTTCACACAACACTTTTATGTTGTTAGCTCAAGATAGAGATATACCCTATAATTTCATTCCTCTGAAGCCAAAAAGCTTGTCTTATTCAAACAACAGTGATAAGAAAAATATGTTGTCTGATCATAAAAGACTGAAATTTTGAAATTCTCCCTCCCACTCGATAAAAGCATTTCCCTCTCAAAATGGTCAAACCCTAATTGACAGACAACTCATTTAACGAAGTTGTGTTGTCTGATTTTATGGGGAGTCAATTTTTTAATTTTTGTTTTTTCTTTTCCCTTTCAGATCTCCTAAACACTCTCTCTCTCTCTGTCTCTCTCTCAAAACTTGTTCCTATCTTAACCTACATCTCTTGATTCTCTCAGCCTTAGCCTTGCCTCAAGCTCATATCTCCTCTCTCAATAGATATGATTATAATTGAAAAGACCGAGGATGCAGAGATGGGTTCTTAGTAGCGAAAGGGATATCGCTTCGTCCCTAGTATCTATCAATCTCGACGGCCATTTCACTCTCTCCGGCTCCAGGGACGGTGAGCTTCGTCTCAGTCAGAAGATGGAAGCCTTCGCCCTCTTCCTCTTCCCGCTCAACCCTTCATTCAGATCCAGTCCTTGGAAGAATTGTCTCCCACCGCTCCAGCCTCTGGTTTTGGGGTTTTTTGGTTTGGACGACTTGGGTTTTTTCATAGTCAGATAAATCTTCGTACTAGCTCTTTCTGTTTACAAAACCTTTTATGAATTTTTTTATTTTTTTATATTTTTTTTTATGATTTTCGATTCAATTACCAGGTATTGCATTGGAGGAGGAATAAGGTGTGAAATGGCCGAGAGTCTTCACTTTACTGAGGAGAGGAAATTTGAGGTCTGTTTTAGTGCAAAGTGTTTTAGAGGTGAGTTAAACCTCCAAATTTCATAGTTCAACGACTAAGACTTATGGTTTACCTTCCTTATCTCGATTGATCTTATTAGTTTATTTGGTTTGCCCATGGGTTGTCTATTTCAAGTATCTGCTATAATTTGTTATTATGAACTTCATTCACATGAAATCTTGCTTAAGAAGCTTGAAATTAGTTGTATAGTCCCTCTTTACTGGTTGAAAATATAGTTTTTGGTGCAATTATTGTTTTTCTTGTTAGTTCTCAAATCCTTGAACTGATTACACAGACTTGTTGGATACTCTGAGTAGCATAAAATTGATATATTATTTACCTAATTTGATTGAGAAATGAGAAAGTCATCATAGAGAGAAGTTTTTGTTTTTTTTTTCCCTAGTTCTCTACAATGACGACCCAGTTGGTTTTCAGGGCTTACCTAATTTATTAAGCTCCTCAACTGGTATAAAATTTATACAGCATTATAGGAGGTTTCATCCTCTTTCTGTAGAATCAAGAACCACCTAAAACGGGCTAAGAATTGAGTCTTGTAATGGACTTTGAAGTGGAAGAGCTGTATCATATTTTCTTATGCGAAATTATGAATAACTTGAGTTCTAATGAGAGGTTGAAGATGATACTAAGGTGGCAACCGCTACCGCATAGCATAGGTGTCTTTGAGCTGTCTTGTTTTGGTTTGTTCTACTACTAGTAACTCCATTTTTTTTTTTTGACATCTTGAACTCATGCAAGTCTTGTGATTTTCCTACCTCCTGACATATGTTCAAATTTCACTCTTTAAGCTAACTAGAGAATTGTTCATGGAAATTGTTCTACATTCATCACCTAATATTGTTTTGTGTTGACTAGAGAAACTAAAGCGAAAAGTTGAAAATTGTTACAATTGTGCTGTGCAGTTGATGATGCCTGTGTGCTCGAGTGCGTGTCATGGACCCATCACCATTTCTCACTTGCTCAAAACTTCAAAAGGGTAAGCTTCTCTGACTCATGAGAACTATGTTCAGTTCATTAATATGTTTCATATTCTTAGTGTTGCTGTGATCAATTTGGATCAAAGAGAACTTTATACCAATATTAAAAAGAAAAGTATATTAACATGATCTCTTGTGCTGTGGAAAGCTTACTAAATCTAACTAAATGTGATACTGATTCTTAAACTTGTTATAGACACTGTCCGCTATGGCTAATTCTAGCATTGACGAAGTTGCCTCAACTGGACCTGGTATTTGCTTGTTCCACCTCTATGTGAGTGAAGTTCATGCCTGACCAATTTCTGCAACTTTAGTTTTTGTTCAACTCATTTGTGTTTTGCCTAAATTCAGTATTTAATTTCCTGCTGCAACATACCACCTCGACCTCTAGGTCTTGCATAATTATCTGGGAATTGGGAATGATAGTGCTTTTATGTTCCATATGCAATGAAAAATCACTTTAAAGTTCGATATATCTTATTTAACTTCATTTTGCGTAATGAGGTCCTAAAGCTGTCTAATGGTTCTTTACAGGTTTGCTATGTCACCAACTTTGACATTGAAAAACTTTGAAAATTTGGATCTTGGAAAGATTGATGAGGTTGGACCCATTTACTTCTTATATCAGCTGACCAAATAAAAATCTCTGTAGTTACTTTTCATTTTAGCTTATCTATTCAGTATTGTGTTAATGAAATTGCAGACCAATAATTCTGGATTAGCATCATATGTTGCTGGACTATTTGATCGCTCTTTTAGTGGGAAGGTAAGATGATTGCTTCAATATTTGATAATTTGAAGTAGCAATCTGAAGTAACAATTTGAAGCTGGAGCTGCAGGAATAATTGTATCCAATCATGGAGCTAGCCAACTAGATTATGTCCGTGCAACTATTATGGCTTTGGAAAAGGTACATATATGCTTCATTAATCTTTCTGATTTCTATTGATTTATTTATTGCTTACGAATGTCCTGTAGTTTTCTTTTATTGACATATGAAAGGGCAGGAGTTCCTTTATCAATTGTTTGCATTCCTGAATTTTCAGTCACTATAAGTGCTTAGTATTTCCGTTGGTTTGATTTTCTGTTAAACCTATGTTAGGACACTTGTTTGAGTACCCATATATAGCTTGTAGTAATACATTATTCTTATGGAAATGGCTTTACTATACAGGTCGTCAAAGCTGCAGAGGGCCAAATTCCTGTTTTTCTGGATGGTGGAGTGAGGCGAGGCACATATGTTTTTAAAGCTTTGGATCTTGGAGCATCGAGTGTAATTTGTAAGTAAAGCACTTAGAAAAATAAACATTGCAACTAATGGTTGACCTGTTTTGGTTATTTTTTACCTTCTAATTCTACATAAAAGCAATACAATAACCTAAAATTTCCACAGAATGAGCTTAACTAGAAGTTTTAGTCTATCTGTCCCTTGCTTTAAAGAACATGAACTACACCACAGGAGTCTCTTTTATAGTTATGCTGCTATTGCTATTCTGACACATAATCAAGAATTAGTTGAACAAAGATCCCCCCATCCTTTGCTTATGAGAGCTAAGTATCGTTTCAGTTATTTATGTTTCCGTTTCAGATTGATAGACCAGTGGTGTTCTCATTAACTAGTAACTTTAACTTCCCATCATATGTAGTGAAAAAGTCTCTCTGCAGACTCTGAAGGAACCGATAATGCAGCTGAAGTTTGACATTGTAGTAGGCTAAGGACGCCAAGCCACTAAAGGAGGAAAAACAAATGTTGCTAATTACATTGCAAATTATTTTGCTATTCAGCTTCAATAGTTAGGTTTCATGGAACAATTAATGACTATTGTAGATGTATTTTGGTGGTTGTAATGATAGAATATATGTATTTTAATGATTGAAATGAGTTATATTGAAATGAATTTTGCAGTTTCCAGAATGAATGAGAACATCAATGAATGGCAGATGATTGTAATTGAAACTTATTTACAGCAACAACAAACTATAGTTGAGAACTAATACAGTCAACAAATAATTCTCATGTTCTGTCGTTAAAATGGGAATTTAACCACAAATAAATGTCATCTGTTATGAGTTAAAACAACAGATGATTGTAATTGAAATTTGTTTACAACAACAATAAACTATAGTTGAAAACCAATACAGACAACAAAAAATTCTCAGTACTGTCATCGAAATGGGAATTAAACAACAAAAGTTAAAGAACTCTGTTGTTGCTCTTCATGTTTGCCGACACATTTCTGTCGTTTGAAATCTTCATAACACACACCTGTACGTGTGAGAAATCAATCAAACAACAGAAGACCGAAAACATGTCTGTCGTCTGAGTGCAATCAAACGATAGAGTTTCGACGTTGTCTGATTGCACAAGAGACGGCAGCGCCTTAGACGGCAGAAAATCATGCAATCAGACGACAGATAATATCTGTCGTCTGATTAACTTTTTGGCATAGTGACCTATGAAGCATGGATACTTCAAAAATCTGACTATGGTGTATCGTGTCCGTATCGAATACGGATACGGAAACGATACGCACTGGGTGTGTATCTAAGACCCTCAAAACGTATAATTAACTATGTAGCATCGGTTGACTTTGTTGATACGTCTTGGATACGGTTTGACATGATTTTGGATACGTTTTGGGGTATTTTGGACAATTTTTTATCAATTAAAACCTAAAACTCGGTGTGCTGCACTTCTTTCTTCGCGTCTCTGACTCTCTGTGCCGACTGTGCGTTGGTTCTTCGCGGTGTCTCTCCTTGTTCGTTGCTTATTCGCCAGTTCGCAGCTAGTGGGTATGTTCAGATTGAAAGCTTGAAGCTTTAATCTCTGTGGGTTGAAGGCGTGAATGTTGAAGGTCGAGTTCTCTAACTTCTATCTTCGCATCTCTGTTCGTTGCTTCTTCGCGGCTTTGTCATAGAACAAACGATGAGGATGGGTATGTTCTAAATTGAAAGATTGAAGGTTGAAGCTCTGTGGGAGTGTGGGTTGAAGGGTTGAAGCTTGAAGAGTTGAAGGTCGTTCTGCAGGCTTATTAAAGGTATGTTCAGATTTTTGGATCATCTTATATCAATTACATGAATGATAAATTAAGTTAAGTCTTGGCAAGTTGGCAGCAACCATCTATTTATAATTCAGTTACATGAATGATGAATTAAGTCTTGGCAGCAACCATAATTACATGAATGATGAATCAAGGCTTGGCAGCAATCATCTATTTATCATTTTTATTGTTATTCTTTTTTGTTTAGGAAGATGAGTGATGCAAATACAACAGCAACAACAATAGATTCATCTACTAATGAGGGTGAATCCAGTGGAGGTGTGGGAGACAATAATAAGGGTTCTCCATTGTGGAAATTTGTTACGATCCTTGTTCAATCTAAGAAAGGTGAAGGAGGCAATTGTACATTCAAGTGTCATTTTTGCAATGGTACTTTCAATGGATTACATTATAAAGTGAGGTTGCATCTTCTCAAGATTAGTGGTAAATGGATTAGAATATGTAGATCAATCCTGGATGAGAAGAAAAGAAAGCTTGAAGGCTTGGTAAAAGCTTATGAGGCCGGTAAAAAAAGAGGACAGCCTAGACTAGTTCCTCTCCCTTCATCAAGCATTGAAGGTTCTTCAAGTGGTAGTACATTTGGGCTAGATTTAATGGATGAAGTAGTGGAGGTTCCAAAGAAGAGGAAGGGAGTAAGTGGACCGCTTGAAAAGGCGTTCAATAACAATGCTAGAGAACAATTGGATTCTGAAATAGCAAGAATGTTTTATACCGGTGGTTTGTCATTCAACCTTGCCAAGAATCCGCACTATATTCGTTCTTATAATCGGGCTGCTTCTTGTCCAATTCCTGTTATCGGCCACCAGGTTATAATGCTTTGAGAACCACTCTTCTACACAAAGAAAGAATGCACATTGAGAAGATGTTGGAACCGATCTCATGGCAACAAAAGGGTATTAGTGTGTGTAGTGATGGGTGGTCCTATTCTCAAAGAAGACCACTTATCAATATTATGGCAGCTTGTGAATCTGGACCTATGTTTTTGAGATCGGTAAACTGTGAAGGGGATTCGAAAGACAGGTTCTTCATTTCTGACTTGCTCATTGATAGTATTTTGGAGATTGGTCCACAACATGTTGTTCAGGTAATCACTGATAATGCTAGCAATTGTAAAGCTACTGGAGCTATTATTAATGCTAGATTTCCACACATATTTTGGACTCCATGTGTTGTGCATACACTTAACCTTGCTTTGAAGAACATATGTACACCAAGTTCAATTACTTCTAATAAGGTTGCTTATGATGCATGTAATTGGATTTCACAAGTTGCCGATGATGTGTGGTTCATAAAGAATTTTATTATGAACCATGGTATGAGGCTGGCTATGTTTAATGAACACTCTCACTTGAAGATGTTATCCATTGCTAATACACGTTTTGCATCCATTGTTGTGGTGCTTAAGAGATTTAGGAAGATCAAGCAATCTCTAGAATGGATGGTGATAAGTGATCAATGGGATGCTTATAGAGATGATGATGTGACAAAAGCAAGGGCTGTGAAAGACATGATATTAGATGATGATGCTTGGGCAAAGATTGATTACATACTTGCCTTTACATTACCTATCTATGAGATGCTTAGGAGGAGTGATACGGGTGAGCCATGTCATCATAAGGTTTATGAGTGGTGGGATGCTATGATTGAGCAAGTAAAGGTCGCTATCTATAAACAAGAAGGCAAAGAACTTGAAGAGCCTTCGGAATTTTATGATGTGGTGTACACGATTTTGCTAGCAAGATGGACTAAGAGTTCCTCACCTCTTCATTGCATGGCACATTCATTGAATCCAAGGTAAATTTGAACTATTTATTTGAGATTGAGTTTAGATTTTTACTTCCAACTACAAATTGTTAATTTTTCGTTATATATATGGAACTTGTAGATATTATAGCATGGAATATCTTCATGGAGCTCCTAATCGTCTTCCTCCACATCAAGATAGTGAGATTTCTAAAGAAAGAAATGTCTTAAGAAATACTATGCTAATGAAGAGGAAAGACGAAGTGTGAATGAGGAGTTTGCCCCTTTTTCGGCATGCTTGGATGAATTTACAAGTAGTGATTCTATCAATGATAGATGTAAGCTACCACCAATGAAATGGTGGGTTGTCCATGGATCTAGTACACCAGATCTCCAAAGGTTAGCTTTAAAGCTACTAGGACAACCTTGTTCCTCCTCATGTTGTGAAAGAAATTGGAGCACCTACAAGTTTATTCACTCCTTGAGGAGGAATAGGATTACACCACAAAGAGCCGAAGATTTGGTGTTTGTGCATAATAATCTTCAGCTTTTATCAAGGAGAACTCCACAATACAAAAGTGGAGAGATGTGGGATATTGGAGGGGATGATTTTGACTCAATGGATACGGTTAATGGAGATATTCTTGAGGTTTCCAACCTCTCTCTTGATGAACCGGACTTGGAGGGTGTAATCTTTGATGATGAGGATGAAGTTGATTGAAGTTGTGGAAGTTTTGGAAGCTTGTTTGTGCTTGAACTTAGTTTTAATTTATGTTGCTTGAACTATTTGTTAAGTAATTCGATCCTTCGACTTATTTTTTGTATGATTGTTTGAATATTATGTCTTTCAATTGCTTGTTTCATTGAAATTCCATCATTTTATATGCAATATTCATCAAATATATCTATTAACACTATATATATATATATATATATATATTACATATTATTTTATAAATGTGTCTAAAACGTATCGTGTCATGTTTTTTTGAAAAAAAACGTATCCAAGTATCGTATCGCACCCCGTACCCCGTACCCGTGTCAGTGCATCATAGGATAATACTCAGGGACAGAGATAAAACTAGGTCAGTAGCTGTGATCTATGACGATAAGGGGTATATATGTGTTCACTTCACGAGCAAAATATATGATCCACTGTCATGAGCTATCAACAAAAAAAAAAAATTGGAGAAGAATATTCAAAGATTTATCTTAAAGGAGATACAATCCATTTCTTTTTAGGCTCAACAGAGGGATATAAGAGGCAATAAATCTCCTTATCTCCCCAAAGTTTATTTGAAAAAAAAATAAAAGTGATGCAAAGAGAGTGAGACGAAGTCAATACATCTCTAGTGAGTAATAACAAACAAACAAGAAAACAAAACTAGTGAAAACGCGTGTTGAAACCGAAAAAAAAGCCCATAAAAAAAAAAACATTTTCGGTAAAGGAGAAAGTGTAAATCTTTGTTCAAATTCAGAAAAGAGAAGTAAAAGAATAAAACAATGAAGTGTACACGTTAATAAAGGTGGAGTTATTGATTCCCAATTAATCACTGACTCTCAGCCTTGGTGATAATATGTTTGAGTCCAACTCCATCACTATCACATCATCTTGGCAACTCCAAGTTGCCTATATATAGTCACTCTATAGCAAAAAATAAAGGGGGACGGAGGAGAGGAACACAGCAGCTTGAGGAGGATCGTGAAGAAGCAGAGGACAGCAGGCTAGGAGAGGAAGAAAGCAAGAAAGAAGAGGGTGAGACTTCCACCGATCTGCACCTTTTCCTTTGCTGTTCTCAAATGATGCAGGCTTCCATTGATATCGAGCTCCGACACGACGTGCCTTAGGGTGCCGATTGTCGTCGAGCTCCGGCGCGGCGTGCCCTAGGGTGCCGAAATTGTCTTCAAAGCTCCAGTGGCGGTACTTTAGAGTACCAATACTATTTCAGAGCTGCACGACGTTGTATCATCCTCAAATTCTGGCGACGGCTTGTTCTTTTGAAGTCCCAGCAGCAAGCCTTGCTCTCAAGTTCCAGCAGCGCCCCAAAAGTGCTCTGCTCAAGTTTGCAAGGAATGTCAAACATGCAAGTTGAGCTCGACTCTCTCATCCTCACTGACAGCAAAGAAAAAAGAAAGCAACAAGCTTCCCTGTCAAACTATTCTAACAAAAACATCCGAGCAAAGAGAGTCCTTGAAACTTTGAGTCTGCTGCTCTCAAAACTCAAAGAAAGCTTGGATGGTTTTCTCTTCAACTAGAATGAAAGAACGAAGGGAAAACAACAAAAATTAACCGTGCAGTTCGACACTTCGACTTACCCACTGGAAAGTGGTTCACTTCATTAAAACAAACAAGGATATAAAGAAACTTGAGTGTTTCAGTTGTTCTTCAGTAAGACGATAAAATCACCTCTTGGAATGTCACTTAATGGAGCATGATCACGTGATCAAGTTTTCTCCAACACCAAGGACAAAACTCAAATAAAAAGAAAAAGCATGTTAAAGAAGACAATAATTAAGCTTGGCGGTGTGTGTTGCAGATTAATCATGAAAGTTCAACAAAGGTGGCTTTTCTCTTTGCATGAGACAAAATGGAACAAGGTCTGCTCTGTAGTTTTTAACACTCGCATTTCAATGTGAACACAAATGCAAGTGCCAACATGTTCTTCTTCAATGACAACTGCAATCAAGGGGATAGAACTCGAGATAGCAGTTTCGATGATTCAAGGCTCAAAATTGGGTGATTAAAGTAAATTTGGTCTCACCCACAAATCGCTGGAGTCTTTGAATATCAACTAAATGGGGTTTTACCCCAGATTCTCCTAAATCCAGCGCATGTCATTGAAATTTCTCCTATGAAGAAGCCAAGTCGCGACTTTGCCTTCCAACTGTGCTTTGTTCATCTCCAATTCATCCTCAAGACAGGCTCGTGTTTGTCTGGGAAATAAAAGAAAAAAAGCGGAATAGCTGGGGACAAAAGGAAAATAAGAAAGGGATGAAAATAAAAGCATGGGAGAAGAAAATAAAAATAGTAGCTGGGTGTCCTTATCAAATTGGGTCTCCGATAAACTTCTCACGGGTGTCCATAATAAATTTGGTGCCTGAGGAGAAAGAGGCTTCATGGGTGTCACCGAGTTCAAGACGAATACTGCGAAACGCGACTTGGAGTTCACTTGGCATCGTGGGTGTCCAAATAAAATTTATCCGAACATTGGTTCCGGGACAAATACTTCGAAACCCAAAATAAAATTTCTTTTGGTACAAAACCAGGAAAGCTCAAAGCCATAGCGTATTAGTTTCTGAACTACAATGGTTTGATCCCTTCATAGGGTATGTAGGCAATCTAGCGACCCACTAGATGCAACCACAAATTCAAATCGAATCCCTGACTCCACCAGTCAAATTCACCCAAACACCAGAAAAATCAAATCATTCCCAAATTACCCAAATGCAAATTCAAGGGCTCTATACCCTCAAAAATATCTCAAACACAAATCCAAAAATAAATGGGTCATCTACCCATTTAAATCCCAAAGGCTGGAACTACATGTGGTTTGATCCCGCAAGGGTATGTAGGCAATCTGGAATCAAATAATCTAGATGCAACCGCGTCCTAAACACTATTCCTATTCCAAAAATCCAAGCCTTCCAATGGGTCATTCACTCATTGGAACTCTTGAACTACGAGTGGCTTGATCCCTTCCCGGGTACGTAGGCAACCCGTTCCAAAATTCGGGTGCAGCTGCAAAAACAAACAACCACACACTGGTTTCTTTATAAATGGAATCAAAGGGTGTTCCCTTGTAACAAGGGATTGTAATTAAGAGACACATTCTGTCTTGAATGGGTCGAACCCGAAATAATTAAAACTCTATTCTGTTAATGAATACGAGTGAAATTACGTTGGGTGACATTTTCACTTTGTGCAATTTTTAACCCAACAACGCGATATGGTGAAAGACCTAAACGGTCATTATTACATGATGATAGTATGAAGGGAGGAGTCAAATATCATCAAACCAAGGCTGTATAATTAGTACCAAGGAGAAAGTATCCATCGTTTTTCAATCTTACTTCTTATTGCTAATTTTCTCCAAAACTACTAATGATGGCTTTTAATTATATATGAATGAATTTCTCTTACCATCTAGATCAGGTGCTTCACTTATTTTAGGGAAAATTTCGCAAACAGTACACCAAGTAAAAGCCACTAATAATTCTTATACACAAAGTTTCAAACCAAACATTTCGGTACACGAAATCTGAAACTTGACCCATTATCAGTACACGATGTCAATTTTTGACACCAAAAAGTCCATTATGCCCTCAGTTCTTCTTTGTTTTTTAATAATTTTTTTTTCTGTTATTTTTTTTCCTTCGTTTATAAATGACTCGAGTCATTTTTTTTCTGTTATGCGAGGTGAGTGATAACTCATAATTTCATATATTTTTATACCCTTAAATGTAAGATTCTAGGCTTAGTTCTTATCATTTTTGAGTCATTTACTTTGTGTTTGTGTTTTGTAGGTTAAATTGGAGAAAAGAAGGATTTGGAGCTTAAAATCAAACGCAGGATTGAAAGGGTGCTTGCTATCCTGAGTGTCCAGAATTGTCTCTGCTTTGCGTCAACTTCACAGATTAAACTGTACCTTCTCACAAGGAAATAGCAGTCTAGCCTTATACCATTGGAAAGATACGGATGTTAGCTTTCTGAGGAATTTTACGGAAGTGGATTCGCATTCTCGTGGAGGAAGTTATGATGATTTAAGTGAACCTAGTTCGGGAAGGCAGATTCTGACGGATTTTCGGAATCTGACTTGTGAGGCCCAAGTCCGTTGTTCTTAGCACTTGAATGGAACAAGGCTGAACGTGTTTGACATATTTGGAGTAATTTCTTGCATTGACTTTAATAACCCTGCGTTTCTTTAGAGAGAAGAAAGCTATTCCAAGTTGGACTAGAAGACCTAAGAAGCCCAAGTCAAGTAGGATTTGGGAGGGACATAGAAGGCAGAAAACCTAGAACGTCTAGAGACACAAGAGGTAGCATATTCTGCAGAGAACAAGAAGAAGAGAAGCTCTCACCATCGCTGGAGCCGAATTCCTCAATTCTTCCATTGTTTGTTTCATGTTTTCTTCGATTCTAGTCATGTTTTTCATGGTTATGGATTGCTAAATTCCTAAGCTAGGGCTGAGATGAAGCTCTTAGTATGACTATTCTATTTGTTTAGTTGATTTGTGATTGAATTTCTAGATTTCTATGTTAAACTCTTAATCACCGTTTCAATAGAACTTTTATTCAAAATCTTTGCTCGGGATCAATAAGACCTAGGTTTTGTTTATGAGTTATTTGGTTGGAGAACATGATGCTTGATCAATGAGTAGATGTTTTCTAGGGTGCCAAAAGATAATTAATCTTGTGATTAAAGAGTTGTGAATTGAGAACACAAGTGCTTGATCATAGTCGATATTCTTGTTTGCATGATTTCCTAGTTCTTTTGTGCTTAATGGAGTTGAACATGTTTGCTTGAACCTGATCATTAAGTGGAGTAAATTATAGTTTGGCTACTTGAGTTCTATACAGGATCAATAAGTTGGAATTCATAGGTTAGAAGAACTTTGGCATATGTATGGGATCAATAAAGCTTATGTACGGAAATCTTTAGCATGATATCTAGGGAATTCAATTGTTATCAACTAGAGAATAGGATAGAAGTATTAGGTGGTGGATTCAATGCTTTAGCATCTTCATAATCTGCTTTCTTTAGAGTTTAAATCTCATTGCTCATTCTTGTTTTTAATTTCAGTTTTCCTTTCTTTAATTAAACCTCAATCACATCATAAAAATCAGTTTGTTTCACTTAAGTATAGCACATTTGTCATAGCAAAATTGTCTCAATCAGTCCTTGAGGGAATGACCTCGTGCTTGCACCTCTATTCTACAATTGATTCGTGCACTTGCGAGTACTAAATTAAAATTGACAACTGTGAGGAAGGCGGCGTTGGAAGCGAGGGAGTGAGCCCGGAAGAAGGAAGAAGAAAGAGATAAAAACGAAGGAAAAAACAAATTATTAAAAAAAAAAAAGAACTGAGGGCATAATGGACATTTTGGTGTCAAAAATTGACGTCGTGTACTGATAGTGGGTCGAGTTTCAGATTTCGTGTACTGAAATGTTTGGTTTGAAACTTTGTGTATAAGAATTATTAGTGACATTTACTTGGTGTACTGTTTGCGAAATTTACCCCTTATAACATAATTGACTCATTGCTAGCAGAGTTATACAAATCATAGTGCAGTCATCTTCACCTTAATTGGCATTATAACAGTTCTAACTTTTGGGGCGTAGAATTGTACAACGTGTGGATTAGTCCTCGCAAATTAACCATGCATGCTTTGTAGAATTGTCCAATGTCATTTGCCATTCTTTGAATTAGTTACAATAAATTGTTCCAAAGAAAAGAAAATCTATCATCTCTATCAAAATATACATCATCCATCATCATTATTCTTCGAAAGAAAAGAGAATCGATCATCTTCTAGATCAAAATATACATCATCCTCCATCATCAACTAATTACTCCAGAGAAAATGGGTACTAGATCAAGCTAAAGTCCAACGTTTAATTACCAAAACAAGAAGAGTCTAGACTACTACTGTTGGACCAAGGAACTTGGATGTACATGGAGTTTGATTAAGTCAAGAATTTGACCACGGAATGGAAAATACAATATGATGCCCACAACTTAAGTTTATTATCTGATCAAAGTCAGAAGCAGCGAAGAATTATAAATAGGCTCCAGGCGCATTTCTAGGACATACGCAAAAGCTAGAATTGTTAATACTATTCTACCAGTGATTTTCTTCCTAAGCTTTGCTCAGCATCAATTAGAAAAGACGATCCAGGCCTATAAAATTGGTGATCAAAGTAACAGAGTACTACGCACTAGGTCTATTGTATTGTTTTGTGTTTCTCACTTTGGTAAGCTCTCTGTGGTTTATAACCAGCTCCAAATCTATATACAAGTACGTGGGTGTATTTATATATAGTTGCATGTTGTTAGGATCATTTACTATTCTGCCATGTTTTGAAACCAAAAAGATTCATACCCATCTTCTTATAATTAATAGGTACTTGGTTGTTCTAACCCCTTTTGTGTTTCTGTTCTAGTTATAATGCCTAAAGAAAAATTCGACCCGTTGTTAGATATATAGATCTTGTTAATTTAAGTCTGCCAACTAGGCGTATGCCTTGAGATGAAAACAGAAATGTGTTTCAATTTTGACCGATAGTTATCAGATTCGATGTACTTGTAAACAATAAATTTCCTTAATTTAGTTGTGATTGTTAGAATATACTAGTACTGATCCATAAAATTCACATATATATATGAATGTATGCAGTCATGCAAATTTAGTCTCCATGACTAATCACGATTTTTGTCTGATCATTTCATCCCTAATCTCAAAGCTCGATCATCAGATTGGATCAGTTAAGCATGGCAGCTCCAAATAATCCCCATGACGATGTGTTGGAATGGGTGCAAAAAGATAATCGTCGTTTCCTACGTGCCAATATCCGAGTTGGTGATCTTGATCGAACTATTAAGTACATAATTTTGGCAAAATCTTGGATCAAGTTTCCTTTATATAGGTCTACATATCATTAAGAAACTTGATTTATTTGTTCTCATAATTATATGGTCAGGTTTTACACAGAATTTTTTGGGATGAAAGTGTTGAGCAGGCAAGATTTTCCAGAACAAAAATACTCAACTGCAGTCGTTGCGTATGGACCCGAAGAGACTCATTTTGTTCTAGGGCTCACACACCACCGTATGATAGCTATCCTCTTAACTAGTTAATATTTGTTGCAAGTTAAACCTAAAAGAGAACCCTACAGTTCTGCGACTAATTTTTCTATCTTTTTCTTGCGCTTTTCTACTTAATTGACAGACGATGCAGCGGACAAGTTAGACATCGGAACAGCCTTCAATCATTTTGGACTTGCAACCCAAGATGTTTGTATCACTCTCAGTCTGATGAACTTTCGTGATATGTAGCAATTTCGAGGTTTCTAATTAGGGTTGGTGTATGGTAATTAATGTTCAGGTTTATGGCACAGTTGAAAAAATCCGAGCGGCAGGTGGAGTGATCACACGTGAACCAGGGCCAATTGCAGAGGGTGGGAGGACCATCTTTGCCTTCGTGAACGATCCCGACGGCTACAGTTTTGAGCTCATCCTAAGGCCCCCAACTCCAGAACCACTGTGTCAAATATGTCTTAATGTGACTGATATTGATCGTTCAATTGAATTCTACCAAAAGGTAGCATAGATTTCTAATAGTATTTGATTCATTTTACACCGATTATATTGAGCTCGACGTATTGTACTTTGTTGCATATCTAACTCTGATCTATTTCTTTTTGCTTTTCAAACCATGCAGGCATTGGGAATGAACATACTATTGCCAAAATACGACGCTTCTCAGTTCCAGGTAAAAACTAATTGATTAGCTAATACTTGTTCTAGTGTAAACCCAATAGTTGCGTATTGCTCTAACCCTAAGACTTGGTGTTGATATTTACTCCTGCGTGCAGTATACTATAGCGATGGTGGGTTATGGTTCCGATTTTACTCAGACGACGATTATCGAGTTGAAATATAACTATAATGTGACAGAGTATACCAAAGGAAATGGATATGCAATGGTGAGTTCAGTTTCATGTTTTGATTAATTCAGCAAAAATTTTGTTGAGTTGACTCGATTTTTATTTTCCTGGGATATCGTTGAATAACTCAAATCGATCCTTTGTCATCGATGTCTCTATCTAAGGTGTTTTAAATTGAATTCTCTAGCTTGCTATCGGCACTGATGATGTATACAAGAGCGGAGCAGCTGTTGAACTGGTTAACAAGGAACTTGGAGGGGAAATAATTCGACCCCCGGCTGTAAATCCCAAAACCAACACCAAAATCACCTGCTTCCTTGATTCTGATGGGTTTGAATCGGTAATTAAACCCCTTTCTCTTTTCTTTTCTTATTGGTTTCTTTCATTATATTCACACATCACAGTAAAAAAGGAAAATTTTCGGTAAAGATTTACGCAACCACACGCGACGTATGGCTTGAATTAGTCTCTCAAAAAAAAAAAAAAAAAAAAAAGATAAGATAGTTTTGGTTACGAACATCCTCGGACAATCTGTTAGGTTATCAAATTGTTAATCAATTTCCTAATCAGTGATCTGGTCAACAATCCAATAAGTTGACTTTCTTAGGGTTCAAATCAACAACTTGTATGCACATTTTATAATTCTTTCTGGGCAGTACAAGCTTACATGGTTTGATGGTAATCTCTCTAGGTATTGGTGGACAATCAAGACTATGTTGGCTTTCTTGGAAAATCAAAGGATGAGTGATGAAGCGAAATGCCTAGAATTCGTTAGGGGTGTTGCTCATATGTTTCTATTAAATAAAGAGAGACTTTCAAATATGGCATTTTGCCAAAAGTTACGGGAATGCCATCTTTGTAATAGAGTATGAGACCATCTTTGGGTGCCATATTTGGTAATTCCACAAAGAAGTGTCCTGTTACAAATAACAAAATGAAGTCCCGTACACAAATGTATGTCAAGCATTTACTCCTTTTCTGTTTGAATAAAAAAAAAATGAACATCCCCTTCAAAAAAAAAAATGTACATCCCTTTCTGACTTTCATAAATCCTCAAAGTAAGCCTCCCTCGAATATCAAATCATCAATGTTCTAAGTTTCTAATGTTACAGAAAGATATTGCACCACTATTAAACCAAAAAGCATTGGTAATAATGTTAGACTATTAACAACAAGGCCAAAGAATTGATAGGGATATCGACTCAATACCAGATTGACTTGCCAACCATGTTTCTCTGCATTCTTGTTTGTTTTGCCAGTATTTGTGACTTAGACGCCCTTAAGTTCACATGTTTAATTCATGTGCAAACCTCCTTCAACAACTTTTTGAAGCTTTCTTCAGTGCATCCTCTGTTAGGTATGATCTTCAATTCAGAACAAAGTGCCAGAACTTCAAAAGGATCCAAGTGCTTGAAAATATATGGGTCTCGATCATAATCCTGATGCCATCAAAGTTGAATTAAAAAGAAGAAAACTGTAGCCACAACAATTCATATTTTCAACACTTCATCGCCCTATATCGATTGAGATATGGACGACTCTCATATATCTGAACAATGCATGTGATTTCATAATGCAGAATAATGAAATCATCAGCACCCCTCGTAACTTAAACTTACAAGAAAAAAGAATGATGTGCTTAAGCCAATTGAGAACATCAGGTTCATTATCTCCTCACCTTTTCTGTTACTATAACAACCGGCTTGGAAGTAAACCTGTCCTCTAGTTCTCGTAGCCTCCTTTTGATTATCTCAATATCCTATGTTCACAACAACAAGAAAAATGAGAAGCTTGACATGCCACAATTAGCATCTAAAGCAAAATTTTGACCAAGCATTTCTTTTATCGGCAGATTCAAATTAAACTATATTGATGAGATTGGACGGCAATAACAAAGGACATTTGCAATTTACATGTTTTTTGCAGTAAGCATATAACATATAGGGCATAAAAGGTGCCTGTGCAATGATTTGGTTTAACACAGAACAGACTGCACATGACAAGAATCTCATGTCAAAAAGCAAGCAGAAAACTAACTCTACCTTTGCCAGAAATTTGTGGTGGTCACTGAACTCAAGTCGATCAACATAAAATGCTCCAATCTGCTGATAGTCATTACCATTAGGACATGAGATTCTCAGCAGAAAAGGACATGTATGAAGCTTCATAGAAAACTCCAACAAATACATTTAAAACTTAATTGAACAGATGACACCCGCGTGCACGCACACACACACACATCTGCGCACAAGATTGAGTTTAGGGCGAGAACGATACCTTCTCTATTCCCTTTGCAAATGAATTTGCAGAACCAATGGCAGTAACACATAATACAATAGTGTTAGACAAATCTCCTACATGTTTTCTAGAGGTGGCATTTCCCACGTCGAAGAAATAACAAGGATCCATTTTTGTGAAGAAAACAGGAACAGACTTGTTAACTTCTCTTAGCATTAAGTCAGTATCTTCGAGATTTTTTTCTGAAAGCTGCGAGACAACATAAGCTTATATGTCAGTCGAAGACTTCGATTGAGGGCTGATGCAGAAGTCTTTAAACTACTTTTCAATTACAAGGGAAAAGGTCAATTATATACCAAATCTGCGTGATGGAGTACAACAACATCTGCCTGTCTAAGTGCACTGAGAGGTTCCCTCAACGGTCCACGTGGGATTAAGTGACAGTTGCCCCATAATGTTAATCCATTAATCATAACAATCTCCAGATTCCGCTGCAAGCTCCAGTGCTGCCTTCCATATATTTAATAACATAAAATAAGAGTACAGCACCTTAACGAGCAAAGTAAATGTGTTTCATGAGACCATCATGAGGCTATAAGCCTAACAGCAATCAGGATTCGGATCACAACTTCTCTAGCTCAGCTTTCAAGATAAAAAGAGTGGCAGAGAAGGAGCTTTACAAATACAAACCCCTTTATTAAATTTGAAGTCTGTTTAAGTTTGATTTTGACCTAAATTGGCATATCCCCTAAACTTCACAATCAATAACCCTAGAAGAAGCCTCCTTTGCTGTCCCACATTAATCATATAGCACAATGTCTATGTTATACTTAAAGACTCAAGCAAAAACTGCATCCTATTTCCAAACCATACATCCAAAATGGAAAAAAAAAAATGTTGAAAGCATATAATTCTACCTGCATTCCATCATCAAGAATTACAGTGCCAATCTTTTCTGAACTAAGATGACTCCCCACTTTCTGACCATGGCAGAGTTTACTAGAGCTAGGTTCAACGTAACCATATCTTTCGAAAAAACTAGCAGCAACAGCTGCTCGCTTTGCACCCACACCGATCTTAACAGGCCTTCCAAGGAAATGCCTATGAAGCATCTTGGCCTCATCCCCACCAGCATAACCCTGCCAGAGACATCACACCAACATCTCCAATCAACCAACAGAAGAACTATCACATAAAAGCTCAACCTCCATTGACATTGCAAAATCAACACGAAAACGATCCACACATTCAAAAGAAAAATCAACAAAGACATAAAGTACCCTGGTCAGAATGAGAGGTGAAATCCCTGAATCAGCTAAATAGTTCGCAATGAACTCCACCATTGGAGTTTTCCCATTGCCTCCCCATGTCAAATTGCCAACACTGATCACTGGCACCGGCAACCTTCAATCCAATCATGTTTTCAAATTAAAGCAAATCGAAACAAACAGCCACAACTACAAAGATTCCAACTTTGAGCACATAAGTTTTCTCATTTCAGTCAAAAGACTCTTACTTTTTTAGCAACTAAAGTTCAAGTTTTGATCTTTTTCTATTTTTCCGAGCACCCAAAAAAACAGAGAAGGAATGAGGTGGAGATTGGAGGAGAGGTGTTACCGGTGCTGTCTTAAGAGGCCGGAATGGTAGAGAGCGCGGCGGAGAGAGAGAGCAGCCTTGTAGAGAGATGAGGCCAAGAAGAGGACGGGGATTAGAGAGAGTTGAAGATGAGAGAGCTTAGCGTGATGTTGAGTATACGCCATTTCATTCACGGCTTTTCTCAGTTTCTCCATTGAAGAGCAAAGAATGCACCAGTTAACAAAGACGGTCATGGAAGGCAACCACCCCGGCACCCCTAACAGAAGATTTGTGAATTTTTTTTTCCAAAAAAAAAAAAAGATTTGTGTATTTATTAAAGTATTGAACAATTATCTTCGTTGACTTTCAATTGAAGATATTCTATCAAGGGTGTGAAAGTAAAATGTCTGTCAAAACATTTGAAGACATTCTTGGTATGGATAAAAATAGGGTTTTTTATTTCAACAGTGTCTGAACTCTTTGAGGACTTTTGAAATGATACCTGAACTTTCAAAGTTATCAATGTGATACCTGAACTCATTTTTTTGTATCAACGTCGTACCTGCGGTCGATTTCAGTCACAGATCCGTTAACTATGACCACGTGCCTAGCACGTGAGGCACTTAATGAGGTTAAAAGACTAATTTACCCTCAAAAATATATACTTCAACAGTGTCTGAACTCTTCGAGGACTTTTGAAATGATACCTGAACTTTCAAAGTTATCAATGTGATACCTGAACTCATTTTTTCGTATCAACGTCGTACCTGCGGTCGATTTCCGTCACAGAACCATTAACTATAAACGGTCACAAAATAAGGGTAAAAATGACCTTTCCCACTCCCTTTAGTTCTTCGCGTGTCCCGTTGTACCTTCAGTTATTCTTCTCCATTTCCATTTCTTTTTTCATCTGCAAAATGCAATCAGATGGGATGATGACATTTCCTAGCAAAATGCAAAACCCAAAGCAAAACTTGAATCCAATTCTCTGCTGGACGGACACCGCCGGGGACTCCATCTCGTCGGAGTTCTCCAAGCACAACTTGCTCAACGGTTTTGCTTCTCTGAATTTATTGCAGGCCAGAACGGTGTAGACAGTTTCACTACTCTTGGCCTCCAGATATGAGACTTGGAATTTACCTGAGATTTCAGACAGAGGGATCAGAGAAAGAGAGAGAATATGGCCGGCGGCAATCCAGACCTTCTTGTGCAGCTTGCCGGAGATATGACAGAGGAAGGCCACGCCGTCGTGGCACTCGGCTTCCTCACCGCAACTAACTTCACAGCATAAGTTCATGAATTTTAAAAATAGTCTGTGTCTTTGTAATTGAATCAAAATCTGCAAAAAGTGAAGGAGACTGAGAGTCTCTCTCTTTCTCTCTCTCTCTCTGCAACTCTCTTTCTCTCTCTCAACAGCAGCGAAAAGGCGAAGGATGGTGATGATGAGAGAAAACCCAAAACTGATTTTTCCGCAACTGCGTGTCTGTGTATAACTATATCTATCTGTATATGATTTATCGAACAATGGGGCAATGATCATTTCACTGATTCCAGTTTCTAATCAATTTGTCCAAAAAAGAACCGACCTTTGGTTATTCGCGGCTGTAATATCAGTACTTAGTGGGAGCATCGGAAGAGGTACTCCGACGAGGCAATCGGCGGGGGTCGGGGCAGGTGAGGAGCAATTTGAGGGTTTTATGGCGGCGGAGGTGGATGACGGGGCTGGCGGATGGGCTGCGCATGGGGCTTCAGGCGATGACGGGGCATTGAGTGGCGAGGAGCTTGAATTTTTGCAAGGTAGCCATATGAATCTAGCTGAGTTCAATGTGGTTGTGGTCAAGTAGTGCTTGGAAAAGGTTGGTTGAGAGAGAATGTGAGATCTGATTTGCGGCCATGGCTTCCAATCGGAGGGGACAAATCAGAGGGAAGAAGACGTCGAAAAAGAAAAACAATAAAGAAAGAAAGCAACAAAAAAACCAAAAAAAAAAACAATACTTTTGAGGGTAAATTAGTCTTTTAACCTCATTAAGTGTCTCATGCGCTGGGCACGTGGTCATAGTTAACTGTTCTGTGACTAAAAGCGACCGCAGGTACTACGTTGATACGAAAAAATGAGTCCAGGTATCACATTGATAATTTTGAAAGTTCAGGTATCATTTCAAAAGTTCTCGAAGAGTTCAGACACTGTTGAAGTAAAAAACCCCATGAAGAACTAAAGGAAGTGGGAAATGTCATTTTTACCCTTATTTTGTGCCTCACGTGCTAGGCACGTGGTCATAGTTCACAGTTCTGTGACGGAAATCGACCGCAGGTACGACGTTGATACGAAAAAATGAGTTCAGGTATCACATTGATAACTTTGAAAGTTCAGGTATCATTTCAAAAGTCCTTGAAGAGTTCAGACACTGTTGAAGTAAAAAACCCATAAAAATATAGATGCTGATGTTTGACGAATTGTTTCAAATAAACGAAAGTAAAGACAATTGGGCAAACAAAACAAGGTGAGATTAAGCTTCTTCTTCTCACTCATGGAAAAGAAAAGTACCACCAATTGTGAGATATGTGTCATGCCAAACATCAAATATTATTTTCATTTAAGTAATTGACCGACATGAACGAATGAATAAAAATGACATATTTACTTACTTAGAGCGAAAATAGAAATGAAGAGAATGATTCAAGTGTATGAGTTTTCATTCGTTTACTAACATATATAGGTATTGGAATTGGTGTGGGTTTCACCTCATTGTCAGAAATCGGTTCCTGAATAACCCGAAGTTTGATAACCAAGAGGCGTATGAGTTTAGGAATAAAAGCTTCAAGAATGCATTTTTTCGACCCAAAATATCCAATGTATTTTCAATAACTCCAAATTACCTATAACTCTAGGAATATATATACCTCTTTGTTCTCTCTCATGAACATTTATTTTTGTAGAGGTATTTTAGTAATAGAACTAGTTTTAATTTCGATTCATGAATATTAGTAAACATCAATTATAATCAATTGCATTTGTATTCTAATTCCATATGGTAACAAACAGCTTAATGGAAATGAGATATTCTCATACCAATTCTTTCCTTCTCTAATTCCAGTTGTTTCTTATTCATAATTTTTTCAATTTCAAGTAAGTAAACATGTCATAAAATTCCATAACAATGTAGTTATTGAAAAGATATATAATTGCATGGTTATTAATTATAAGGGGCCGTGATTATTTACTCAATTTTAGCCCAAAAATTACCCCACTTACTCCACCAAGAGTTTTTTAACCCATTTACTCAATCTAACAGTGTTTGACAGTATTGCCCTCATTTTAATTAACAAATTGCACTCATATATATATATATATCTCTCTCTCTCTCTCTAAGCCACCACACCCACCACTCCACCGTCGATGTCGGCCTCCACCGCCGCCGCTCTGTCCCACCGTCGGACCACCAGAGGATGACCGTCTCCACCCTGACCCCGCATTACACCTCGCCAAGGTTTTAGCTATCCCAGGGAGGAATTGTGCCTTGAAGACCAAAGTAGGTCCGCTAGGGTTTGCCCTAGCCTCCGATGCTCTAACCACCAATGTTGTTTCAGCAGCACCGCTACGTTGCTCCACCAGACGAGGCCTGTCATGTCCAACCCCATCTTCTAACACCGGTCCAGAACATGGTAATCCCACATGGGTTACAAACCCACAGCTGTTACACCTGCCAAATATAGTTTGTTAAACCGAAACCTCACCAGCGCCTCCACTCGATCCTCCAATTGAAAGAGACGTTAAGTAAGTATGGGCTGTTACGTTGCTCCACCAGAAGAGGCCTGTCATGTCCAACCCCATCTTCTAACACCGGTCCAGAACATGGTAATCCCACATGGGTTACAAACCCACAGCTGTTACACCTGCCAAATATAGTTTGTTAAACCGAAACCTCACCAGCGCCTCCACTCGATCCTCCAATTGAAAGAGACGTTGAGTAAGTATGGGCTGTGAAAACTCGATCTCCACCCTGACCGGCATTACACCTCGCCGGAAAGCCGGTCTGTCCCACTCCATCAGAGCACCTATGGTGCTCCCAATCATGTGCATCACCCTTTCAGATCGGAACGCTGGTGGCATATCCAACAGCGTAACCCAATAGGAAGAACGGTGCAGCAGCACTTGTTCGACTGGTTCGATCCCATCATATTCTGCCAGTGCTACAGGGGCTCGGTTGAAACCCCACGGGACGCCACGCCACACACAAGCACGATCCACCGGATCCGAGAATGAGAAAAGAACTCGATCCCCTGTTGCCGGTTCCACCTGAAGATCTCGACCAACATGCCATGCTGATCGAAACATCCCCAAAAAAGACAGTTTCCTATACTCCCTTATCGTGAGTAACTTGCCAACCATATACATGCACCTCCGGTTGGCAGAGACCCTTGCCCTTGGATGGCCTCAGATCCACTGCCCTTTTCCCTTCCGCCAGTGCCAAAGACGACGCCAGTCGGGCAGCCATAGCATGAAATCTCGCTGAGACTCTCTCACACAAATAAACCCTAACCCTAGAGCGTTGAAACCCTAGAGAAGTGAGAGAGAAGCGGCGCTAAGCAAACTAGTTTAATTTCTCATGCTAAGTATTAAAAGATTTAAATTATTATTCATTAATCAGCTTTAAATTATTTTTCTCAAAATTCAAAAAGTTAGCAAAATAGCATTGGAAATTTTTGCATAACATATACTAGAGAAAGAAATCCACCGCTGCCTCTTTGGCTTGCCAAAGGTTTTGTGATTGTTTATCACATTTAAAGTCTATGAAGTTCTCTAAGTACTATTACTGCAGATATGTGACGAAGTTTGATGGTAAAAGACTATAAATGTAAAGAAATTAATCATACGATTTAAGAGTGGCGCATGTATTTTTTGCAAATATTGTGCCATTGTTTCTGGAGTTTTAGGCTACAAAGACAACCCAAAGCTCCCTTTCTCACTCTCTAATCGTCTTTCAATTTCAGAACTCTTAAAAAATTTCCACCAAGTTTATACTGTTAACTGGTAAATCATCTCCTTGTATGTTTTTATTTTTTTATCATTATTTGTTTTTTTTGTAATGTTAATCGCGTCACAATCACCATGAAACAAAAAGACCTCTGGTAGTATTGTTGCTATCCTCCATATACTTGGTATATGTAGGATCATGATATTACTAAGAAGTCCGGATCGAAATCTCCTTATATGTTTCATGTTTGTAGCAGGAAAAGAAGGAAAAAAAAAAAATCAACTCGGTATACATATTGGGTGAGGCTATTGCCACCCTATAATTTTCTTTGTTCACCCTACTTGCTCATTACACCCTACATTTTAATTTCAATTATTAAATTTACTTATCCAACTAATTTCTCTTTCCAGGAATATGCTCCATCATATGACATATCAAATTAAAAAAGAAATTTTATTTAACGAAAATTTCTCATTTGTTTAAGTAAATCTCGACTTTGTGTTTAGCCCAAACTCTAGGTTACTTAACCTAGTGGTAATAGGGTTTTAATTAGAGATAATCTCGGAGAATCTTAGAGATATTTATTGATCGTATGATTACATTTCCTTGTACAATTCAGATTCTATACCTTGTAATCCTTTATATAAAAAGTCTCATATTATCAATGAGAACACACAACAATTCTCTCTAAAATATCAATTTTCTATAATACGTTATCAGCACGAAGCCCTAACCCTGAAACCTTAAATTTGTAGCCCTCATATCCAAGCACCCCCCGCCGCCCACCTTAAAGCTCTCAACTCCAGGAGTCCAGAACCGGCAGGAAAAACACCGAACCGGCCTCCGGAAGTGACTTAAGTTTACCTGCCCGGTTCAAAGCTTTTTCCTCCGCCTCAGACCACCACACTGCACCATCAGAAGAGTTTTGATCCCAAGTTCCCGGAACTGGCCAAAAAATACCCGGAC
Organism: Rosa lucieae; assembly: GCA_024704745.1. Classification (NCBI taxonomy): domain Eukaryota; kingdom Viridiplantae; phylum Streptophyta; class Magnoliopsida; order Rosales; family Rosaceae; genus Rosa; species Rosa lucieae. The sequence continues at coordinate 27,712,553 of CM045496.1, read as the reverse complement.
CGGCCACCTGAACCTGCTGCACCTTTGAACTGTCGCCTGCATCTCCAGCCCCCGCCTCAAGCCCTGTGCAGCCCAGCCCAGAAGCAGAAGGAGACCAGCTCGGCCCAGCAGCAGAAGAAGCCAAGCCCTCGGCCCGGAAGACCAAGGAGCCCAGAAGCCCACCGCCACATCAACACTGCCACGTCAGCGCCTGTGTCAGCGTCCAGTCAGCACCAACGTCCGCATTAGCAGCCACATCAGCAGCGGACCCCAGCGCCTCTTCAACTCTTGTTGATCGTTTCCGGCCACTTTTCAGGTCACTTTCCGACGACTTTTCCTGCATTTTTCAGGCGACTTTTTCAGGCCAAATTTTCCGACGACCTATTTGGAGGTTTTTTTTTTAAAAAAAAAAAGTTCCCGTTTTTTAGTTCTTTAATTCAATTTCTCTTCTTTTTTATCGGGGACTTGCAACCTCCCATCTTCTACCCTCTTTCTACATCATAGGGGAGACCAAATTAAGCCGAACTGTGGGGGTTCGTGCTCACTCCAAGCTTGGAGCTTGTAGAGTCCTCTAAACTTAGAGTTTATTGAGATAAAACGATCGACCACAAACATCATTGTTTCGATCTAATCCAACCCCTCTTGGAATCAAATTTCTTGGAAATGACTACGCTCATAAATTCCTAATTTCTTAGAAGCGACTATGCTCAGAAATTTTTATTGTTTTTCGTGGTAGCCTTTTCGCTCTGAAACTAACCCTAATCTTTTGTTGTTTTTCAGGATGAATAACCTGAACAAGTTCGCTCCCCTAGAGACAACATGCGCAGGATACCACAAGTGGGTCCGTGATGTGCGCCAGCATCTTAAGGCTGATGGGATCCTAAGTACGATCCAAGAGCCAAGTCAGAACGTGCTTACTCCTCAATAAGCTGCCACTTTTGAAGCGAATATAGCTAAGAGATAGGCCAATGAAGCTAAAGCCATAATTCTCATGACAAGGCACATGAATGACGCGCTTCAAAATGAGTATCTCAATGAGGAAGACCCCAGAAAAATGTGGGTAGAACTCGAGCAGCGTTTTGGCAACGTTCATGACTCCCTGCTTCCTAATTTAGAAGTGAGATGACATAGCCTCTACTTCTGTGATTTCAAGTCTGTACTTGACTACAATTCGAAAGAACTTCGTTTCAAGCCTTTGATGGAATTCTGTGGGCAGAAAATCACTGATACGATGTTGATCGAGAAGACTCTCTCTACCTTCCCTGTCTCTGTATTGATGATAGCCAAGAACTATCGAATTGATGTCAATGCTGGACTCATCACAAGATTTCATGAGCTTATCGGAGCCATGAACGTAGCTAAAAAGCACGACAACATACTTGTGAAGAACTATAGCTCTAGATCCATGGGAGAAAAGCCAATTCCGAAGTCTAATTATAGTCGCACTCCTAAGGGAGGGCACCAGGAGTGAAACCCCAAGGAAAGGGATTATTCTAGACTTTCTGGTCCATATTCTCGCCCCAAAGATGAAGAAAATCGCCAAGATAGGCGTGCACGGAACCGTAGAGACCAACGTGTGAAAAGAGAGAGAGGTAGAGCCTCTGGCTATGGTGGTGGAGCCACCAAGGATCATAACCGTCCCCAACGCGCCCTAAGCTCACCTCAATCAAGGGAGCCTGACCATGATGATGCTTGTCTTCGGTGTGGAGCGTCCAGACATTGGGCTAAAGCATGTAATGCACCCTAGAATGTTGCTAACGCGTACAAGATGTATTGTGAAGCAAGGGAAGCAAATTACATGGAGCAAGAAGATCAAGATGATGATCTCGCTCTAAGGGTTGAAGACTTCAAAGGCCAAGATCTAGAGACTGGTGATTTTGATTAAGTCTTTTTATTTTCCAAGAGATGTAATAGGCAGTTGCCATATATTTTTGTAGTAAATACCAATGGTTTAGTCTTTCTTCAAAGTAGGCTCACCCAAAGTAAGTGTAATGTCTAGGAAGGTTATGAGATTAGTGGTACTTAAGCAAGCCTTGCTCCACCGACATCTCTCTACTCACCTGGTCACATTTATTTTGGAATTACCGAAAAAAGTTAGATGACTACCATTGTTTTGCATTGGCTAGCATTTTGGATTAGATTTTCATTGGTCAAAGAGACAATGAGTTCGTTTGCAATTCCTCTAATGATAGCGAACAAAGGCGCATCTTAGAGAAGTTTATGTGTCTCTCTAGTGGACTCTATGTCACTATTCTAGCTATTAAATCCAATAAAGTTATGAGAGAAGATCTCTTGGATTTAGACACATATTGGATTTTTCACGACAGGATAGGTCATCTTAGTCATAATATGATGGTCCGTCTACTAAACACTTCACACGGACATCAATTATCTCAAGTGAAACGAAGCATGAATCAAAAGTTGATTCCTGGACTAAGTGTGACCACCGCCGCTGTCTTTAGTGCTGCCACCAGCCTAGGGCTGGCACAGTCCCTATCCATGATGCCATGGATGGCGTACATCATGGTGATGTCACCCCAGGTGATGCTGCAATCACCAACTTTGCTTCAAATAGCGTTTCAGACGCTCAGGCCCGACCACAATCCTCATTGGTTGCTTCTAAGGCCTATCGCTCAATTTGCAAAGCCATGTTCCTTAGGGAAATTAGGACTGACACCGTCTTATGCGAAGGAAATGAACATACTCATTCTATTCTTACATAGAATCGGTGGGGATTCTGTGGACTAGTTCAACCAACTTGCGGACTTTTTAATATCTCATGATGCTGGTTGACACGTAAACACTATGGTCACGTGTTGTGCCATTTTCCACCATTAAATGTTGCTTATGCTACATTCCTAGCACATATCATACAACAACGGGCTCACTCCCCGGATCATCCTATTTAGTCAATTGGATTTGACTACGCTAGAGAGTTTACATCGAAGACTTTCTATGGTTATTGCAATACGACTGATGTTGGACATCATATTCCCATGTACACACCCAAATGGTCTAGCGAAAACGACTACAATGGTAGTCCAGATATTGGTAATGCGCACTAATCTCCTCATATCCCCTTAGGGTGATGCAATATTGCATGTAGCTATGCTAATTCATCTACGACCCACTGCCACTCAATCTACCTCTATGTTACAGCTAGTGATTGGGTACAAGAATCATACTTACGCATATTTGAGTGTGCCAATTGCGTCGCCACAGCGCTCTATGATGGGTCCTTACAGACGAATGGGCAACTCAGTTGGATTTGAGACTCCAACAATCGTCCGCCACTTAACGCCCTTGCAAGGCGATCTCCTTACCGCTAGATTTGGGAATGTCACTTTGATGAGACAGTCTTCCTGTCGTTAGGGGGAGATAAGAACACAGATGTTTAGCAGGAACGACAAGAATTGTCGTGGTCTGTTCCCACTATGTCTCATCTCGATCCCTACTAAAGTGACGAGATCATACATATGCTGCAAATATGCCTGCAAGGAAGTATGTCGCTACGAGAGGTAGGCATGGCGCCAACGCCAAAGAGAGTGACACTCTCACGTTATAGGTCTTGGCCCTAGCTAGGATGCGTGGGAGGCCCGTGGATTCGAATGATACTATGGCACATTCCTATCCTTTAATCATCAAGACTCAAAAAAAAAAAATCCATCTCATGAGAATCTTCTGGGTTATGGTTATCGCTGGAGGACACCTTAACGTCATAACTTATTCCTGAGAATATAGAGCTCTATGAAAATTACACTAGTGTACATGGGACGTGGGATAGAAACTCCATCATAATTGATGATGTAGTTGCGCATTTCGTTGCGCATGAGTTTGTTGAGTCCGATGATATCGAACCACGCTCCGTTGATGAAAGAATGCCAACGTAGAGAAATTTGGCCTAAATGGAAAGATGTGATCCAGGTTGAGTTGGATTCTCTAACGAAGATGAAGGTTTTGAGCCAGTGATGCCAATACTTTCTAACATAAAACCTATTGACTAATAGGTCTTCGTTTGAAAGCGTGATGAGAAAAAAAAGGATGGTAATCTCGCCTTATCGGGCAAGGTTTCTCACAAAACGCCCTGGAATCGACTACGATGAGATATATTCTCTCGTAATGGATATCATTGCACTCCACTACCCTGTCAGTTTGGTAGTTTCCAAATAACGTATTGATAATGCAGCTTACGAATGTGGTCACTACGTATCTCTATGGGGATCTAGATATGGAATATACGTGAAGATTCATGGTGAATTTCGTTTATTCAAGTCAAGTGGCTCTAGACCACGGAGCGCGTTTGCAATAAGATTGAAACGCTCACTAAAGTGACTACTTGGGAAGGGATATGCCCGCGCGTTTCCATAACAAGTTTCAGATTCTATCGCAGTTCATGATGGACATGATCTTCATTGGAAGCCCTTACAGAGTTAAGGGAAACCGCTGAACACTTGAAATCCGAGTTTGAGATGAAGGATTTTGGGAGAACACAATTATGTCTCGGTTTGGAACTTGAGCATCGTGTTGATAGATGCTTAGGCATTTTGACAAGGTCAAGCCTTCAAACACCCCTATGATCGTCCGTAGTCTTGATCCCAAAAAGGATCCTCTTCGTCCAAAGGATGATGAAGAAGATGTACTAAAGATAGAAGTGTCTTACTTAAGTACAATAGGCACATTATTGTACTTAGCTCGATGCACAAGACCGGACATCTTATTTGCAGTGAACTTGTTAGCTAAGGTATAGCTTTGTGCCAACGCGACACCATTGGATTGGTGTAAAAGATATCTTTCGGTACTTGATGTATGATTGATATGAGTTTGTTCTATTCCTAAAGAGAGACGATGGATTCGGACCCATCACACACCAGGAACGCCGCCAACACTGGCCTGCTTCCTTTATCCTCATCCCAAAACAACATGTGTTTTGGAAGGTTTTGCTGATGTTGGGTATCTCTCTGACCCACACAAAGGTCATTCCCAAACTGGTTAAGTGTTCACCATGGGTAAAGATCGTGATATCTTGGAAGTCTACAAAACAGACCCTAGTGGCTAGGGCTGGTTTCGGTACGGTACCGGAGCTTATGAGTCAATACCATGTACCATACCAACTTATATTGGTATGCAAAAAACTATAACACTACCGGCCACAAAATCCAGTATACCAAGAAGTCGGTATACCGATTTAATTGGTTAGTTCGATACCGTTCGGCACCATCCCGAAGCAGATGAATGAGGGAGGAGGAGAAGAAGAAGAAGAAGAGAGCAGGAAAAAAAAAACTGGAAAAGGAGAGTCCAGAAAGAAGAAAGAAGAAACAGGAAAGAATAAAAAGAAGAGACGGGCCAGGAAAAGAAAGAAGAAATAGAAGAGAGTCAGAAAGAAGAAGAAACTAAAAAGAAGAAGACAAGAAGATAGCAGAAAAAAATAAAATAAAAAAGAGAGTCAAGAAAGAAGAAAGAAGAAAGAAGAAAAAGAAGAGTGTCAGAGAGAAGAAGAAGAAGAAGATAAGAATAGAGCAGAAAAAAAAAACTAAAAAAGAGAGTCCAGAAAGAAGAAAGAAGAAAGAGAAGAGTGTCAGAGAGAAGAAGAAGAAGATAAGAAGAAAGCAGAAAAAAAAAACTAAAAAAGAGAGTCCAGAAAGAAGAAAGAGAAGAGTGTCAGAGAGAAGAAGAAGAAGATAAGAAGAGAGCAGAAAAAAAAAAACTAAAAAAGAGAGTCCAGAAAGAAGAAAGAAGAAAGAGAAGAGTGTCAGAGAGAAGAAGAAAGAAAGAACAAAGAAGAAAGAAGAAAGAGAAGAAACAGGGAAAGAAAGAAGAAAGACGAAAGAGAAGAGAGTCAGATAGAAGAAGAGAGAAGAATAAAAAAAATGATTATCGTTGTATTATACATGAGTTCGATACGGTACGGTATACCGTGTATATATGAAAATTCAAACTATTACCGTACCATGTATGTGGAGTTGGTACGGTTGTACCATACCAAGAGTTCGGTTACCGCAATGTTGGCTACCAATTTCTTTGGTTCGGCACAGATGCGGTTGGTACGGTTTTTCTCGGAACAAAATGCCAACCCTACTAGTCGCTATATCTTCTAACAATGCAGAGATTATTGCTCTTGATGAAGTAGTTCGTGAATGTTTATAGATTGGATCCATAATTACACATGTTCGAACAATTGTGGTTTGAAGTCTACCACAGATGAGTCTACGAGCATTTAGGATAATGGCTTGTTTTGAACAAATAAAGCAAGGCTACATCAAAAGCGACATCACCAAGGATAATTAGCAACAACAAACTCTCCTCAAGATCAAAGTGAACTAGATTCAATCTGAGGACAGTGTGGCAGACTTGATCACTAAGTCATTGCCTAAATTCCACTTTCGAGGAACATGTTGGTAGCATCGTTTGCGGAAGTTATCTGAACTCTCATGACCGTAGTCATCAGGGGGAGATGCAGACACCAGGAGGAGATGTCTACATGTAAATCTTGAAACATGAAGGGTGTGTTGTGCTTTTTTTTCCATCAGGAGGAGATGTCTACATGTAAATCTTGAAACATGAAGGGTGTGTTGTGCTTTTTTTTCCATTCGACCAAGGTTATTTTTGTCCCAATGAGTTTTTGTTACTCGGTAAGGTTTTTAACGTAATAACGAGAGAAGCACCGCTTTTGGGCAAAACAAGGGGGAGTGTTTAAGTAAATCTCTACTTTTTGTTTAGCCCAAACTCTAGGTTACTTAACCTACTGGTAATAGGGTTTTAATTAGAGATAATATCGGAGAATCTTAGAGGTATTCATTGATTATATGATTACATTTCCTTGTACAATTCAGATTATATACCTTGTAATCCTCTATATAAAGAGACCCCTATTATCAATGAGAACACACAGCAATTCTCTCTAAAATATCAATTCTCTACAACATCATTTAATTTATATCAATTAAAAAGACGCCCTAAAATATATTAAAGTTTCATAATAAAATCATAATTTGATTTACTTCCATTTTTTTTTCCATTCAGTTTCAATGTTCGTTTATTTCAATCCATATTAAAAAAATTAGTAAGTGTTACTATGAGCAATGAAAAAAAGATTGATTTTTTTTCTTCGTGTTTTAAATTTTTCACTTTCGGTATTTATAAAAGTATTATAAAGATTTTGATGAAATTAACACTAATAGTTTTGTGAATTGTCTTATAAAAAAATGGTTTTGTGAATTGAATAACTAATTAACGATGAGGACGCAACAAAAAGAAAAGAAAAAGAAAATTGTAATAAATTGAAATTTGGATGGAGAGGATGAAGATTAATGTTATCAGAAGAGAAATTAAATAGTTTTGTATTTAATTAGTTATGTATTTAGTTTTCCTTAAAAATTTAAATTTTAGAAAATTAGTGTATTTATTAGTCATTTTGCAATTGAGCAATATAGTTTTTCAATAATTCAAATATTTGTAGGATGAACAAAAAAAATAATATGGTGACAATAGTCGCACCCATACGTATTAGTCGGCTATAGCTCTACTAGTACGTTGATGCATTGAGTTTTTTTTTTTTATGAAAGAAGCGTTTCATTAAAGGGCAAAGCCCAAACAGAGCCCAACACTGCAAGGGCCCAGATACAACGAAGCAAATAGAAAGGTTTTGTTTTATCACCGTGACACCATCTATAATAACAACCAAAAACAGAAATAAAAACAGCTGGTTCCCCAGCTCAATAGGACAGGGAAGGCCATCGTTCCGGAGCACCAAAGTCACGGACGGTGATGGCCTATTGTCCCGTCTGTTAAGACCAGCCATCCGATTGGCAAGCGTGGCCGTTTCGTGAGCATCTCAATTCGCTTCACGGAGAATCCATTCCCAGGAGACTTGATCGAACAACATGGCGCCTCTTCTGATTTCATCGATGATAGGGGAAGTTTTCCAGTTTCTGCATGGAGTTCGTTATACTAAACTAGTGAGACTTCCCCATAAAATCTGAGCCATCTTCTAACTCTGTTTGTTTGCTTTTTTCTTTTCAAGTATTTGAGTTGGTTTTTGTGACCGTTGCCGTTGCACGTAATTGCATGCATCCTATAGACATACACATCGAAACCCTAGTTGGGTAAAAATACATGGTCGGCATTGTTGTTTTTGAATTGCTGCACCAATATGTTCAAATAAAAATTGGAAATTGGAAAATGACGAATTTTTGTATTCTGGGAATTCGTATGCAAAACTTTCACAAAAGTTTCAATTTGAAGACATTACTAATGCACCTATAATATAGGCAGGTGTCAACGAAGAAGGCCATGGAGAAGAAACATCAACAGGAACATGTTGTAAGATACTATTAGACGTTGAGGAGGCTAAGGAACAGGTCTTGTTTTCTTTGCCAGCAATTCTCACCAATTTATTCTTCTCCTTGATCACATTGGTGTCTGTCATGTTTGCTGGCCACCTTGGTGAGCTTCCCTTAGCTGGTGCAACCTTGGCCAATTCATGGGCCAATGTTACAGGTTTTGCATTTGTGGTAAATTCTCAGTCGAAATGTTCTCTTGCTAGACAGTTTGACCACTTAACATGACACAACGTTTAGCAAGGGACATACCTATTTTTATTTGTGTATCACTTCTTGGTGTAGGTTGGATTAAGTGGAGCTCTTGAGACACTTTGTGGGCAAGGGTTTGGTGCAAAGTCATATAGAATGTTGGGGATTTATCTACAAGCTTCTTGTATCATATCTTTCCTATTCTGCTCCATCATATCTGTAATTTGGTTGTATACCGAACCAATACTTATTTTCCTCCATCAAGATCCTCAAATTGCAAAATCTGCAGCTCTTTTCTTGAAATTTCTAATTCCCGGATTATTTGCATATGGCCTCCTGCAAAACATCTTGAGATTCCTTCAGACACAATCCATCTATGTCATGCCAATGGTCTTCTCCATGATCTCCATTGTAATTCATATTGCCATCACTTATGGTTTAGTACATTGGACATCACTTGGTTTCAAGGGAGCTCCACTAGCAGCTTCAGTTACTCTGTGGATATCGGTTCTTATGTTGGCCTTCCATGTTAGTTTTGCAAAGAATTTTGAGCATACATGGGAAGGATTTTCATTAGAACCATTCCAATATATCATGACTGGTTTGAAACTTGCCCTTCCCTCTGCAACAATGGAATGGTAAGTGCACCTCCTTATATGTTTCATTACTTTATCTTGATCGAGTAATAAACTCGATTTCACTATATCATATCTGACAAGTATTGGGATTCAAAATTGCAAATGCAAACAAGATTCTACACGATCATCAATAAAGCCTATTGATAGTATAGCAACATAACATTTGAAACTGTATCTGTTTGTGAACATTGCATCTGTTACTAGTGCTTGACGTTTAAATAAGATTACATTTTCTGTTCTTTTATCTCTTTAGTTTGGAGGAGTGGGCTTTCGAGATTCTTGTGTTTATGGGAGGATTGATGCCAAACTCGACGAGAACAACTTCACTACTTGCAATGTGGTCAGCTTCAATTACATTTTTCTGTAGGTTTTAATTGCTTCAGACTGTTAGTTCTGTCTAACTCAAATAGCCACTTTTTGATTATTCGTCAGTGTGAACACACAAGAAATTGGTTACATGGTTACATATGGCCTCAGTGTTACTGCTAGGTAAGTGGAGTAAAACTCCCAAGTTCTTCAATTCCTTCCAGTTTTACGATATATACATTGTTTTCCATATATAACAGAGTTCACATATTGTGGTAGCAGTACAAGGGTGTCAAATGAATTGGGGGCAGGCAACCCGGGTCGAGCAAAGAATGCAATGCTTGTGACTCTTAAGCTCTCACTGATTCTTTCGTTCACAATTGTTCTGGCTTTGACATTTGGTCACAATATCTGGGCACGCTTCTTCATTGACAGCAGTTCAAATTATTCAGTACTGATAGAGGATTTTGCTTCTATGACACCACTTCTTGCAGTTTCAATAATTCTTGATTCCTTGCAAGGTGTCTTTTCAGGTGAAGATCAACATTCGAGATTTTCTATTTGAGCTTTGTTTTCTTTAGTTTTCTGGTTATTTCTTGGCGTAGATTTAGTGGTTATGGTTATATTCAGGTGTGGCAAGAGGATGTGGGTGGCAGCACTTGGCTGTGTATGTGAACTTGGGAACATTCTACTTTATTGGCATGACAATTGCTGGTCTTCTTGGATTTGAGTTCAAACTTTATGCCAAGGTAATCAAATTTATATAGCAAGTTCATTCTTCTTTTGTTTTCAGAGTTCAATTCATTTTTTTTTTTTGTGGTTTAATTGGGGTGCAGGGCTTATGGATTGGTTTAATCTGTGGTCTCTTCTGTCAAGCAAGCACACTGTTGTTGATTACACAGCTCAAGAAATGGACATCTGATTTCTCTCAAAATCCCAAAGAAAGAGAACCAATTTTGGAGCCTAGCTACATTAGTGTGGCATAGATCTATGCCTCATAAATTGTAAAATGTTGAGTTTGTTACTATGCTTTAAAAGTTGTTTTTTTAGTTCACAGTTCAATTCAATATTTTTTTGGTTGCTTTTTTGGTGTAATTTGGGTGCAGGGCTTGTGGATTGGTTTAGTCTGTGGTCTCTCCTGTCAAGCAAGCACACTGTTGTTGATTACACAGCTCAAGAAATGGACATATGATTTCTCTCAAAATCCTAAAGAAAAAAAATACCAATTTTGGAGCCTAGCTAGATAAGTGTGGCATAGATCTATACCTCATAAATCGTAAAATGTTGGGATACTATGCCTTAAAAGTCCCTCAAATGTAGAGCATTCATCAAATTGTAAAATAAAATATGAAATAATCAAGCAAAGAATAATGTTATTATGAAGTGCGAAGGTCAAAGGTTTAGATGGAAGTAACCAACTATATGTACAAGACATGGCTCTAGAGACTGAAAAGTAACATTATACAAGTACAAGATGCACATCGAATATTTCCAGTACGTCAATGCAATCTGAAACATAAAAATGAGGGGGTCCCTAGTAAGCTTTATGCTTTGAAGTTGGGAGCATCAAGTACCACAGAATGCCAATTCTTGGAGATATGAAGTTGCACTATGCTGTTCTTGACAAACTCAAAAAATGAGGTTGTCCCCATGCGATATATCTGGTTGGCTTTGCGACAATCTTTCCAACCTCTTCCCATGTGATAGCGATCATAACTAGATCTGTACCCTTTGGATTGATACCTTTCTAGAGTAAGTTTAACGAGCCATGACCTCCCAGTGAGATCTTGAATCTTCTCAGTCTTCTTACTCGTAAGTCCTTTAACCATGACTAATTTCTTTGGAATCCTCGGCAATTTATAACGTACTTTAAAGATCAGCATTTCATGCAACAGGGGAAGGCTTTGTACGTAATAGGTAAACCATTGGTTTGAAAAGTGAAGTACACTCACCACCCAATATCCTAAAGACTGATTCAAAATTACGTTAAAACATGAATTCGCAGATTTGAACAAAATGGATTATGGATCCCGTTGATGATGTTTCTTTCACATCAACAATTGCCGGTCTCTTTCCATACTACAGTCACCTGTATTTACAGCGCCGAACTGATGAGAATGAGACACAATTATTAGAATAAAACAGTGAAAACATACAAAAATTTCCAATGCTGTAAATAAGTGATGAAGTAATTCTTAGTACAACTAAATTAACTTGCGACTTCTTCTGTCGGAGATGGTGCTTTTGTTAATTTGCATTGTCTTTGTTGCAGTTTTCAGTTTCAAGGTCAATAATCTTTTCTTTCACTCGAGCATGATTTCCTTTAATAGCAGAGGGATCAAACCGAACAAAAAGCAAAGGTTTTTTTTTTTTTTTTTTTCAGTCAAACCGAGCTGAATTACACAAACCTTACACAAAATTAAACCACAAAACATAGAAAGAGCGCAACAACAGAGCCGAAGTAATACGATTAGGCAATTCACCCCAGAAAACGTTACCTCCGAATTTGAATTCGGGGTCGATTTGTTCGGAGGTGCGAGCTAGGGCGTATGTGTGTGAAGAGTACGAACTATGGCCAATGATCCAATAGGAGGGAGAGAGAGAGAGAGAGAGTTGAGGGAGAATATAGGAAGAGTGCGTCTGGCTGTGTGTAATTTCTTCAAGGAATGAAGGATAAGAATTGATATTTTGAAAGAATTTTTAATCTACAGTGATCTCCGCTATAGTGAATACCGCGACTTCTGCTTCTAAAAGTAACGAATGTCTGACTTTTGCTTTTGCTCTGAAAAAGCAAAGCCGGTCATTTCATGCTTTACCAAACACCTGATGATGCTTTGCTTATAAGCACAGGAGTATAAAAGCTCCCCCAAACGCACCAAATTCTCGCAACCAGTTGTATCATAGATTTTGACTTCGAATTTCGATTTACCATCATAACTGAAAACCAAAAAAATCCCCGACCTCTAAAAGTTGATCCTTCACAAAACTCTGCCAACCATTATTGAATAACAAGCCATTCTCTCTCCTCTCCAATTCCACATCCCAGGGTTTTCCACTAGGACCTCTAAGAGCACATTTGCAAAGTGATCGTCCAATGATGTTTACTAAGGTGGTATACACTATCATGTATAGAACTTATTTTATATCGATCATTAGTTTTGCATGTATCAAGAAAACAATCGAAAAATAATTCACTGAAAGCTGAGAACTATTCAAACAAACGTGTTAGTGCTCTAATTGACTGATCGATCAACATGATTTTCACATAACTCACTTTGTTAGCTGAATTCCGAAAAGAGCCGTAAAAATTGCATCCTTCATAAATTAAGGAAGAGAAGACAGATGAGGCTTGGGCTTGGGCCCTTCTTTTGGGCCTTGCCTGGGCTGGTTGTTTTATATATGTTTTTAGTTTTATTTATTTTTAGCTGGTTAGAGCAACTCCAACAGTTTCTCTATAATTTCTGTATAATAAGGAAGCAAAAGTCAAAGCTTTAGCATCTTTTTCTTCTCCAACTCCAACAGATTCTCTATTTTACAGCAATCTCTAAAATCTCCATATTCTTTCTTAAATTTTAGAGATTGCTGTAAATATAGGGAATTTGGTTTTCTCTTTCCTCACTTTCTCTAAAATAGAGATAATTATAAGGAATCTGTTGGAGCAAAAGAGACTAATTTTTCCCTAAAGTAGAGAAAAATCAAAATATGGAGAAGCTGTTGGAGTTGCTCTTAGTATTATCACGTTTTTGGTGTGTAATAAGTCCCTACATGTATCTTGTAGGGCTAGTCAGACTAAATGCTTGTGTATGCACTCTAAGTGCCTTGTATGGTCTAGAGAGGTGTCGATCCATTGTTAAATGGTCACAACCTCCTACTCCTAGTGGTATGATGAAACTGAGTGTCGTCAGAATTACTTTCTGGCAACAACAGACTAGGAAAGCTGAGATTTTGGTAATTATGCTTTGTTGTAATCGAGTTATCTTTACGTTATGTCACCCAGTAGTGTACTATTTGCTAATTGGTGCTTGTTAGAATACATATATTTTGTAGAGACTCTTATCTCTTAATATTATTTTGGGACGATCTCTAGATGCTTATTGTAATCAGAGATTTAGGCTCAATGTCTCCCATTTGTATTCAATAGTTTCATTAATCAAAACTTGAAGGCAGCCGCACCCTTTATTCAAAAAATAAAAAAATTAACTACTAAGTTTGTTTAATACAAATGTAAGATTAAGACTAATATGATGATCACAAATTGCCTTCAGAATCATCCGCTTTTCTCTTAAGAACAAAAAAAACTAATTAGGCATATTGATTAGCCCATTAATAGACGTACGTGCATAAACTGTGAAGAGGGTATCATTCACTGTCAGCTCATGAAATTCTTGGGCATCAATACTCAACCATACGACCTAAACAGAAAGAAGCAATGCAATCAAAGTCCAAAACATGATAGGATTTTACCACATGCTTAGAGAAGTCACCGAGCAGAACCTTGAAAATGATTGTTTCTTTGGAAAACGCTTTATTGGCTTCCAACCCATATGAACCTTGTGTTAATTAACTTCAGGGGAGGAAAAAAAAAAAATCTAAACTTGCATGGACCTTCTGTTTATGCTTCAGAGCTTTAAAGGAGTGACTGCTCTTTCTACTTTTCTCAGTCTTATATATGCTTCTATCTGTATAACATGCACCTTAAAGTCAATAGTCAATAGTAAGCTTTCTCAATAGCATGCATGCATTCATTTGATCAGAACAAAGAGCATAAAATATATTGTTTGGGAAATACAAATTAGTTAACAGGTTAGTTCAGCTTGTTTTGTGTATAGTGCATGCATTAGGACTTTGGATATGTTATATTTGAGAAACCGGAAACACAAAGCTAGCATTTTTTTTTTTTTCGGAAAGGAACAAATTAAGCTAGCTTGTGAGTACGTAGTTTGAAGAATTAACATAAGTTTCCAGCCAAACCAAAGGCAATCTCAAGACAGTCTTGACCAAACAGTGTGTAGTGAAGTTTGCTTCTCGAAATATATATTTAAATCACATCAACAACAATATAGTGTAGCATACAATAGGTTTTTTTTTTTTGGAAAATTTCACAAATGGTCACTCAACTATGACTCATTCAACACTTTAGTCACTGAAGTTTCAAATATATCATTTTGGTCACTCAACTATGACTCATTCGACACTTTAGTCACTGAAGTTTCAAATATATCATTTTGGTCACTCAATTATTACACTGTCAATCACTTAAGTCACCCAAAGAGTATTTTTTAATGAAAAAAAATTAACAAAGTGACTTAAGTGATTGACAGTGTAATAGTTGAGTGACCAAAGTGATATATTTGAAACTTCAGTAACCAAAGTGTCGAATGAGTCATAATTGAGTGACTATTTGTGGAATTCTCCATTTTATTATTATTATTATCTACTTCATGCTTGTCGCGATTAGAGTACATGAATTTCATTTCAATCAATCATCTACTACGTACTAGGGAATGCATAAGCTAGCCCTGATATATAAGTAAGTAAATGTCACAAATAGTCTCTGAAATTAATTTTCAACATACTTTTAGTACCTTGCCTTAATAACACTGTTAACTACTACATTTTTTAAGGGTATTTTTGTCTTTTTATTTTTTATTTGTTTCCACCACAATACTCATCATCGTCTTGATCAAAATAATTAGTCACTGAGAGTTTCTATTGAGATCTCCAAATTTGCTCATTTGACCTTTTGTACTCTCTACACCTCCTTTTTGCTTTTAAATATATACAAATATTTGCTCAGTAAACCTCCGTTTGAATTCCTCAAATAATCTTAATTATACTATTTACATATAAGACAATAAAATACTTATTATACCTCAAATTCACTCACTACACCTCCATTCCTTGTTTTTTTTTTTTTTGCATGCAATCCTAAAAAATGCCAAAATAGATTTCTAGAACCTTAGACCATGAATCAAACGGTCATAACACATAAATTAATTAAAGGTCATAAATCAAAAGGTTAGACAATGATTCCTATGTTTCTAACCCTTCTAAAAAATGAAACGTTACAGAAATTGATATAAACCGGAACACAAAACAAAAAAAAAGCAAAGAAAGAAACACGCAGCTCATGAATGCAGAAAAAAAAAAAAATCAAAAACCACCGTCTCCCACCCAAAACTCTCATCCTCCAACCAAACCTTGAACGAAGTCTAGACTAGGAACTCAATAAAAGTTTTGGAACAATTTCTTAGTCTTTAATTTGTGTTAAAAACTAGGCAGAAAGGTTGTAAAGAAAATACTAGTTTATTATAATTCATTATCTATAATTGTCATTTTGTAAGAGGATATATATGTAATTCAATAATTCTAAAGATATAGAGGTCAAATAAGTAAATTTGGAGATCCCAATAGAAATCCTCTTAGTCACTAATCACTAATGAAAAATAAGAAAAATGCAAAGCATAAATATTACTAGTATATGCAAATAAATGAGAAATAATTAGGACACCTACTCATTGACTAACATGAGAGAGAGAGAGAGAGAGAGAGAGAGAGAGAGAGAGAGAGAGAGAGAGAGAGAGAGAGAGAGAGAGAGAGAGAGAGAGAGAGAGAGAGAGAGAGAGATACAAAAATGAGGAGTTAACGGTGCTATTAACAGTGGGTATCAAAAATATATCGAGATTAATTTTGAGGTACCAATATGATGAGACAAGCTAGTATACTGGTGGGAATGAGATACCCTCATTTACAACTATTTGAACAAAAATTTACAAGTATTTAAACCAAAATTACAATATTGAGAACAAAAGTTACCATATTCATTTACACTATTTACATATAGTTAAACAAAAATTACAACATTGACAACGAATTTGTTCAAAAGCTTGTAAAAATGTCGTAAGAGGTGTAATTACTATTATTAGAACTAAGATTAGAACATTGACAACGAATTTGTTCAAAAACTTGTAAAATGTTGTAAGATGTGTAATTACCATTGTTAGAACTAAGATTACACAAAGTATGACTCAAATTACAACTTTGACAACAAAATTTGTTCTTACTTTTGTAAATGTGGCTATGAGATACCCACCACTACACTAAAATTTCCCCCAATGTGATAATTTTAGAATGTTCCGAACCAAAGTATCAACTGACCCAAACTTCAAGAATTATTTGTGGCAAAAGCTGTATATGTTGAGTCAACTACAATAAACTCAGTCTCTCAGTTCAAGTCATCAGAATCACATAACTGTCAAGCTACTGTAAAACGGTAGTAAACATTTCACTAGGGCTAAACAGTAATTAACACAGGAGCGGCTGCAGGAGACTGAAAAGTAACATTATATTGTACAAGAGGACCATATAGGGCTATAGGCATATATTTACCCAAAATGAAGGAGAACTAGTCAAAATATCTTCAAGAAGATAGTAATGCCACCACAGAACGCCTAGCTTTAATTAGATCGAATCGACTCTCAAAATATGCATTGAGTCGCCAAGCTAGCTTTAGTTCTTGATGTTGGGGGCATCAAGTACCACAGGGTTAGGCCTATTATTGCCTCCTCTTGTTCCTAGACCTTTTCTAAAAATATGAAGTCGAATTACACTTTGTTTAACAAACTCAAAAACAACGGTGTCCCCAACTGCAATCTTGTTGGCTTTAGAACAATCTCCCCAACCTGTTGACATGGCCAAGCCGCAAGTCTTATTGTTCTCTTTAGACGTGAGACTCACAAGTTTAGCAGGCCACAATCTCCCAGTTGAGTCTTCAATTTCTATAGTCTTCTTACTCATAAGACCTTTGGTCACGGCTAGATCCTTTGGAATCATCTGCATTTTGGAACATCCAGTACATCAAGAGAGCAAAAACTGACAAAAAATTAATCAATTCAAAGAAAAACATCTATAATGATTAGAAGACTGATTACATTTTCTTTTAAAGGTTAAGACATGCATTCAGGGTAAATTGATTCTCAGTCGACCGATTCCCTCAATTTGAGTCATCCAAAGGTATCCGATCGAATGCATGTCATAATTGGCTTCAGTAACTGCTGATTAGTCAATTAAGAAAGTACTCACCATCCTATATCGTGAACACCTTGTCTTCAAAGTTGCTTTAAAACATGAATACTCCGATTTGAAGATGATGGATCCAGTTGATGTTTCTTTACCATCCTCAACTCTCGGCGGCTTTCCAGACATATGATTATTTCCTATACATTGCCATATAGATGAGACACAATTTTAGAAGAAACAACTAATTAAACAAGTAAAAATCGAGTACTACTTACGCCTTCTCTTGTCAGCATTTTCAGTATCGTCTCTGTTGTAGTATTCGGTTTTCAGGTCAACAATTTCATCTTTTACCCAAGCTAATTGGTAGCCTTCATTCGCCGAGGGAGCAGCAGGAAGGACATTTCTCCTCTTGGCTACTTCAACATCTATCTCACAACAAGTTCTATCATATATTTTAACCTTAAACTTCGATTCACCATCATAACGGAAAACCAGAAAGTCCCCAAATTGTAGACGATGATCCTTCACAAAGCGATGCCAACCATGATTGTGGAAGAACAAGCCATTCTCTCTCTTCTCCAGTTCCACATCACATCGTTGTCCGCTAGGGCCTCTAAGAACACATTTGCAAAGTGATGGTCGGATGTGGTTCTTGGTAAACTTGGGCGGTATACGCTACAAAAAGTATTCAACATACAAAATTTAGCTTCTATAACATGCATGCATCATAATACAACTTACAGAAAATATATCGATCCAACACTTGAAATTTGAAACTAATTGAATCAAAGCAGTTGTTGTCAAATCAAAAATTAAGTATTCAAACACGCATGAACGATGACCAGGAGTATTACTAGCCCTCAACTGAGATGAATTAGTATTACTTCAATTATAGATTGACAGGCAGAAAACTAAGATCTTATACAGTTGTCAAAATGGGGTGGTGTTACCAGATGATTAGAGAAGTCACCAAGCAGGACCTTGAAAAAGGATTTTTTCTTAGTTGGCTTCCTACCCATTTCAACCTTCTGCTTAACTTGAATAATGTCCAAAGTCGAACGTCTGTAAGTTTAGGGGTAGGGGAAACAATGAACAGAATTCAATGCTATCTAGGCTTTCTACTTTTCTCAGTTAAATGCTTCCATCTGTGTTACATGCCGGAACTTATGAGTCCAGGTCAGCTTTTCTCTGAGAAAATGAAATCGTCTGACTTCATTTGACTAAAGCAGAGAGAACGTAATAAAGTCAGCTAGTTTGGGAATACAAATTCAGCTTGGTTTGTCTGCCATGTGGTGTAACATCCATTAATGAATTATAGAGTTAATGCTTAAGCCAGTTTGAGAAGAAAACCATAAATTCCAGTTCTGACCAAAAAAATATATATGTAACATCCATTAATGAATAATTTGTAGCGGCAATGAAAACAAGGCGTTATTCTTGGCCTCCTCCACGCCCAATACTTTCTTCCACCACCTTCCTTCTTCTCCATGGCCATGACAACCACTACCTTCCCGTAGTAATGGTATAGTACTATTAGTAGTAATAGTAGTCTTCATGGATTCCAAGTCTCAGTTTCTTTTTTCTTGTTTTTCTCAAATTAAAGTGCTGACAATGAAAAATCAAGGAATGAGATTTAAGAGTGGGAAAGCTAGCTTTCTCCTTGTCTAGCCTTTTTCTTATCATCAGTTGCCCCATTTTCCATTTTAGGTTGAGGGATTAATAAAGTAAATTACAAGCTACCACTCCCATACCAGAGGCTATGACTCTTGTCCTGGATTCAAACAAGCTATATAGAAGCATTAAATTCAGGACGAAAGTTGACATACCACTCCCATTTTCCATTTTAGGTTGAGGACTCAATAACTCATAGAGAAATTTTATATACACATCCCTAATCACTTAATACACATTCCTATTATTTTATGTTTCAAATTAAATTTTATAGGTAGGTTAAATGACCAAAAAAGACATCCATGCATTAGAAGACAAAAAAAAAATAGTCATATTTTCCTAATATTATTCCTTTTTTTTTAAAGGATATTATTTTATTTATGTATAAATAGTTAGATAAACACAATAAATTTCTATATATGGCCTCCTAATTTAATACAAGAATAAAATTAGAAATTATCTAATTTAATTTTTTCTTAAATAAATTGTAATTAAGTGAGGTTAGAAACCATAATATTTAGAATTTCAAAATCAATGACATTAGATGTTGTTAAAACAGATCGCTTTACTCCCATTTTTTAGTTAATTTCCTTTTTCTTTTTTTTGTTTCCTAAGAGATATGATTAATCCATTTATTTTCTAATATAAAACATCACGAGTGAAAAAACTTTGTAATTGTTAATTTGTTTGACCCCTCTAATGACAACTTTGTAGTTCCGCCATTGTGGAGAAATTACTGATATAATTTTGGTTAAATGTTCAACTCATAATTTTATACTTGATCAACATGATATACGTACTTAGTAGGTAAGCTAGCTAATAACAAAAACCCTAAGCGTGCTCTCTAAGCCGCGCCTCCAAGCTTCCAAAGCCGCCATATTAGTGCCTTGTGCACCACCCCAGCCATCTAGCGCCCCTCCCCCTCATCTCATTCATCTTTGTTCTCAAATGGCTTCTCTTGAGAAAGTTACTGCAAGCTTTCAAGCGTCTCTTGCACTTGCAGGAGATGATGCGATTCATATCACGATGTTGTCCCGTGGAAAAACTTGACTAAATTCTCAAGCATACTTGTTGGGAAGATCCCTCTCACCCAAGCCTGTGGAGATCAATGATCTTCGCCGTCACTTTCGTCAGATTTGGGTGTTGGAAAAAAACTTCAAAATCCAGGAGAGATCAAACTCCCTTTTCCTCTTCTCTTTTGATCACCGTGGCGACTTGCGCAAGGTGATTAGAGGAGGGCCTTGGAACTTTGCTTGAGCTCCAATGGTGTTGATGGAATATGATGTTGTGACACCAATTGAAAAGATCCCTCTAAACCTACTATACTATTGGATGCCAGCAAGAGAGGTAGGCGCACTCCTAACCCTTCACCTCAGAAAGTCCAAACCCCAGTCCTGATTAATGAAAACAGAGGACAAGTGGCTCAACCTAGGCCTCATCATGGGTCGGGCTAGGGCCAGCCCAACCCTAAATTTTAGGGCTTAGGGCAGGGCTGGGCTTTGACCAAGTCAACAAAACTTAGGGCTGGGCCAAGGCTTCAATACGTAAGCCCTTACCCGCCCTTAGGGCCCATTCCGCAAGGGTCGAAAGGGCCGGGCCGGGCCGGGCCGGGCCTTGTTTAACTCACACAAAACACATCTCCTCCTCCTGGTAATATGTTACTGCTCCCATTTCTTCCACTGATTACCGCTCCCATCTCTTCCACTGTTATAACAAAAACAAAAGAAATTTAACACTTGCTGAATTGTAAATTTGTAACGCAATCAAGGAAACATATGTTGAAACTGATATTCATACCCTTACCAGCATTTAGTTCAGAACTGAGTTTCAAGATCAAAATAAAGTGATGTTTAGGTTTGTTTATATGCCAGACATATCAACAATTACAGTCTAAACGGATCTATTTTTGTTCTAACGGTAACTAAATATTTGGGAGTCTGTGAACAACGGCCAAATCTCTCTATATAATTCTCAATGCATATTATATGTTAGATATTTCAACACAACACTCAACAGTAAGTAAAACTTTCATACCTTATTCTACACTTCAGAAACTGAGAGAAGGGAGAGACTTTGCAAAGCTCTTGCAACTTTTTACGTCAAGGCTTCGGTTATTAGCTCCAGACTCCAGAGCCGTCACTGTCGTGTCGTCCCAATGTTCAGATTTCGTGACGTCATCATCACCTTCACCATTGTATCGTCACCGTCATGGTCACCGTTCCCGTTGTGTCGTCACTGTCCCAATGTTCAGATCGACTATTAGCTTCGGTTACTAATGAAGGATAAGACCATCTGCTTGCAGGGTCTGAACGAATTTGATTTCAAAGAATCTGAGATGGTAGACGACGATGGAGTAGCATGTGTTTGAGGGTCTGAACCAACCAAGGTTAATGAGCCTAGGGGAGGTCGACGACGACAGAGTAGGATCCGGCTATTTGAGCTCAGACAAGGTCGACGACGACAGCTTGAAGGTGATTGTACCGTCGGAGGGTAAACTTCTCGTGCGAGTTAAGCTAGGGGTGTTTTGGGTGTCCAGATCGAATTTATGGATGCCCAGATGCGCTAACTAGGAGCTAACAGCCAAGCCTTGTGTCCATATCACAACGCCGAACATGATGGGGCTTGCCAGAGCTGATGAGTTTGGCGCTGGCTTGTTGTGCCTGGATGCTATGCCTGTGCTGGCGTTTGGTGCGGAAAGAAAGGCGTGTTGGCGCTGGCGGTGTCGCTGGTGTGCTGAGAAGGAAGAGAGTGTTTTGAGAGAGAGGCAGCTATAGTCCATTTGCTTCTGAAGACTGCGACGTCTAGAGTCTAGGTTTTGCCGTCTTAGAGACTAGGACTTGGATGTTTGGACTCTTCGAGTTGGGCTTCATACCTGCTAATAAGTTTGGGCCTCAAACGGACAGACGCAATGTAAAAAACCCATATTCTAATCTACAGATTCAAATAATTTAATACAAGTTCTATACTTCTATAGTTTTATACACATATAAGAAAAAATAACAAAATATAATATTAAATTTTAGGGCCGGGCTTTTAGGGTCGAGCCTGGCCTAGCCCTTACGGGCTCAATCAGGTCGGGCCGTAGAGTAGGGTCGAGCTTCATTTGTATGACTCATACCCTACCCTATTTTAGAAAGGGTTGGGTCAGCCTGCCCTAATGGAAGGGCCGGGCCGGGCGGGCTTTGGGCCCAAGGACCATATGATGAGGCCTAGCTTAACCAAAGAAGCTCAAGATGCCTAAATTCATCACCAAATTTACTGCAAAATCTTTGGGGCTCTAATGGTGCCAGTTGTAGCTGTAGAGATGAAGAAGAAAAGGGGGCGTCCTCTTGGAGCCTGAAATAAAAATCCACCAAAGACCAAGAATGACAAGGAACCTGCTCCTCCATTGAGTTTCACTTATTCACCATGTTCCTCTAGCCCTTCGGGTATGGGTAAGGGGAAAGAGATTGAGTAATTTGTAAGTTGGTTTTTAGCTTGCTCTCTAAACTCTGCTATGTTTTTGCACTAGATATTTGATCCTTTTGGAGCACCACAATTGCGTGCATTGGCAAAGGAAGGCTCAAGTCAAAAGTATTTTTTGTAAGCCTAGTTTAGGTTTAGTCTTGGCAAGCTCTTCGAATAATTGAGCATGATTTGTAACAGTGAATGGTACCGGGTGTCCATATGGACAGTTTGTATATGCCGTTCTGGCCATTCAATCAATGGAATTCATTTGTACTCAAAAAAAAAAAAAACTTGATCAACATGGTGTTTGGTGGATGAGAACTCAAATAATGCAAAACCTATTTATATGCACCTATTTAAAGGGAACAATAATAAATCTTTATTGATTTCTCAATAACTAACACAAGTAATCAATATGGTTATTTACAAAAAGTCAATTAATATACTAGAATATACTAATCATATTAAATTGTAGCTTAAGGATATTTTAGATACTTTGGGTTGTGTATTTAATAAAATATTAGAATGAGCAATTAAATGGGTGACATATTTAGTATGGAGTGTGTATTAAGAAATTTGGAGTGTGTATTTAAAACTTCTCTAAATCATAATTCAGATGCATGTCTGATATTTATGCGAATTTTCTTGGGTACTCGGGTGTTTGTCATACACTAATTTTGTTAAATATTTTGGACCATTGGATTAGTAATATATCCAATGATCCAAAATATTTGAAATTTGGTAACCTCTTTAGCCCTTAGCCAATTATTGTTTGATTATCAATTGAAAATTGACAACTAA
The DNA here is from genome assembly GCA_024704745.1 of Rosa lucieae. Lineage (NCBI taxonomy): Eukaryota > Viridiplantae > Streptophyta > Magnoliopsida > Rosales > Rosaceae > Rosa > Rosa lucieae. The sequence goes on along the minus strand of CM045496.1, from coordinate 27,689,164 downwards.
TCTTAGACAGTCTAGACTAATACGGTTTTTTCTCTCTCTCCAAAAAACTCGGACTCGGCGCCTCAGTTTTGCAATTTTCTTCTCGTCCGGCGGCTTATGAGATTGACGTTGGTTCACCATGCCGGTATTGGGCAGCTGCCGGGCGGGTATTTGAAAGCTATGCCTACAGTCTCATGAGTGCGGTGCTTGCGGCTCGAGGTTTTGAGCAGAATGGGTGGTGATGGAGTCCGGGTCAGTCAGATTGTGCAGGTACGGTGGTTGTCGACAGCTTCCATGACGTAGCGGTGGGCATCCTCAGCATGGAATTTCCAGGATCTGTGGTGGTTTCTGGCGGTTTGGTGTAGTGACAGGGCTTTGGTGTTCTGGGATGACTGGGGCGGCGTGGCAATGGTGAATCTGTTTGGATCATGGTAGTGGCATGGCTAGGGGTTTTTGCGCAGTTCCATGGGGAAGGTCATGGCGGTTGTGGATTGGGCGGCGTGGTCGACGGCTGGAGGTTGGGGATGGTGTGGAGGGCTTGGGTCATCCCTTTGCTGCTGGGCCTTGGGCTGGGAACATGTTCTTGGGGCTGCTCTCTTGGGCTCTAATTTGGGCTGGGGTGTTTTTGCCCTAGGCCCTTCCTATGTTTTTAGTTTATCTATTTACAATAATTTCCTTGTATTAGGAAGCTATGCATTCTATGTACCTCTAGTGCCTCTGGAGTAGTACCAAAGGAGGATTCCGCTATCTCTACGTATTTGACTAATAATGAATAGGTCTATTTCTATGTACTGTGGATACTACCACTATCTTCTTGTCTGCCTATGCCCTTAAATGGCAGCGGAATGGTATATAAAGGCCTATTCTGGCTTGTGATGAATATTACAATACTTGATCGATTGATTCAAAAAAATAAAAAAAAAAATTGACAATTTCCGGGTGGTTCTATTCAAACCTCCCAATTTGGTTTTTATACCTCCTTCTTTATTTTTGTCCACCAAATTTCCTAACTTACCTTTATTTTTATTTTACATATTTGAATACCATTTTGTCAACCTCTTATTCCATCCATTTATATCTTCAGCTCGAGTTGGTTGCCGGGTACCAAGGTTCACCGCAAAACTTCCGCGATTTGGTCGGCTACGCAAGCCCATAAACAAATATTATCAGAGAAAAGAAAGAAATTAAAAGAGAGGAATTGGTTTGAGTCAATTGTTTGGTTGCATAACAAAGCTTGCATGTTGATAATAAGAATTGAAATTATATTTCTTTGATAAAGGATTGTAGAATACTGATTTTTGCTGCCTTTGTTGCTCTTCAGATTTATTCAGAAATAACCCATTAGATTGCTTTTGTTATAGTTGCTGAATGAAAGATTAAATATAAATAATTTATAGTTCCTTAAGTTTGATAGAGAGAGACGATGGAGAAAACATTTTGGATCTGTAAATAAATAGTGTAAACATATCACATCGGAACTTCTCTGTTGGGATTGCACAGGGCTACAATATTCACTTGTAATTTTTTTTTTTTTTAGGATATATGAAGGCCAAAAGAAGAGGGGTAAAACAGTGATTAAATTTTTACAAAAATTAGAGGAGGTCCAAATAGCAAATTGGGAGGTCTAACTAGACTCACCCTTACGTTTTTTTCCTTTAAAAAAAAATTAAAAAAACCTTCTAACATAGGCTCACCGAATTACTATTTGTTAAATAGTTTTTATTACTAATTAATTTTATCATTAGCCAATTAATGTTTGATCAAATTGACAATTACATTTTTTCCTTATTAAAAACAAAAACCTTCCAACCTAGGCTCACGAAATTAGTATTAGTTAAATAGTCTTTATTATCAATTAATTATATCATTAGTAGTTTGCTTAACCAAATATAATTCATTTTACATGTATTTTACGACAGCCACAACAATTAATGTAAAAATAGATACTCTTTGTTTTAGATGTAGTAACTACCTCATGTATAGCTTGTTATTACTGCTTTTTGAACTAATTTACAAATGTTACCACAATGTGTTTTTTCTTTTTTTAATAAAGATGACCAAAGGATTTCACTCCTACCCCCATGGTGACTCAAACCTAGGACCTGGATCCTAAGTAGTGGGTGCTCTAACCACTGAGCTAAGTTATCATATAGGTAAACCATTATATTTTGACTAAAACCACATATGTCCTCATTGGTGTAATGAAGTTCTCCCTTGTGTAACTAAAGTAATATATTATGTAATTTTCATCGCCAAAGTCGTAATTAATTTTAATCGAAGTAATTTACCACAAACTACAACAATTGATATAAACAAAGAAGGGGTTTACGAAACCTAGGTTTCGTGTTGCTGGCGGCGGTGAAGCTTCGCTCCCCAGACTAGGCAAGGATGCGGCGCGCTCTCGGGTGCGACGACGGTGTGGCAGAGGTGCCGCGTTTTGGTCTGGATCGTGTCTGGTTCGACGGCGGCGGCGGCTTGGTTCCTGGCTTGCTCCAATCAGGTCTCTGGGTTGGTGTAGGTCCGATCTGAGCAGTCAATCGTGGTGGTTTCCGGTACAGGGCTCGCCGGATTCTGGGCATAGCACAGCGGCGGAGCTTTGTCTTTGCTGGCTCTGTTGGATCTAGCAGCGGTGTTTCTTGGACTGGTTCGGGTCCGGCAAGAACAATGGTTTTGACGTTGATTCTCGTCGGTGGATCCAGATCGTGAGCCGATCGTTCTGCAAGTCGGGCAGTCTTGGTTTTCCGGCTTGGGTTTGAAGCTTGAGGTCACCATGACCAGGCTCCATCGCGGTCGACCGCCGGAGGGTTGGACGGCGGCAGGGGTGGCTTGGCTACTGGGGCTAGGGTTTGGGCTTAGGCCTTTGGGCTTGGGCTCAAATTTGGGTTGCTGGGCTGTACCTAGGCCCACATTATGGGCTTAGGGTTTTTTAAAATGTCAGTCCTAATTCAGATCACGGTTCTTCGGAATTGGTAATTATCTTGAGTTTTGGACTGGAGGAAGCGGCTTATGGATGGGGTACTGACTTCTATTTGTTTGCTGGGAAGTGGCTCTCTGTTGGTACCGCAATTTCACGCCTGGCTAATGGGGATGCTAGTCAATGATTTTACCCTAGAAGACACGGAGTTGTTCTTTGTTTATGGGTCCGCTTCCAAAGCGGGCTCAAAATCGACTTGTAATGAGTTTACATTACTTAGATAGGAGCGTGGTAGTTACCCCGCCATTTTTCTGTCTTTAAGTGTATGTTAGACTCTGGATTTTTGGCTGGTCATCTAATGCAATGAACCTTTGTTTCAAAAAAAAAAATTTGATATAAACAAAGATTTGTTATAAACTAGAGAAAAATATAGAGATAGAAGAGAGAAACAGGGTATGGAGGAGGTAGAAGTGTCTATTTCATTCTCATTAGACCCCTTTATATAGGAGTAATGTTTACATCATAAGGACATAACTAATGAGTATTTACAGTGGACAGCCACATATATATAATATTTATAACAAGATTATCTTTGTTCTAATTGTTGTAATTACTCCACCTACAACCTATGTACTAGTTTATGGACAATTTAACATGTGTGACAACCAATTTGTTTTCAAAGTGGTAAATCTTTATGTTTTTATCATTAATGAAACGATTACTTCAATGACCATGCATTTTACCACAATCCACGTCAATTGATGTAAAAGCGGTCATTTTTGTTCTATTTGTAGTAATTACTCCACCTAAACTAATGTACTAGTTTATGGACAATTTAACAAGTGTGACAACAAATTTGTTGTCAGAGTGGTAAACCTTTATGTTTTTATCATTAATGAAATGATTACTACATTGACTACACGTACATTTTACCACAACCCCAACAATTAATGTAAAAATGACAACTTTTGTTCTATTTGTAGTAATTACTTCAAAAACTATATCATTAATTTACAAGATTATCAAACATTTTAGAATTCCGATAACATTTAGGGATCCCAAATTACTATACCAAAATTGTATCCCAAATGACATGGCAACTGCCATGTAATCACTTTTGACTAGACAATTTCCTATGTGTATTTATGAAAATTAAGTCTTCAAGGAAAAAATTATTAGAAATAGTATTGTGAATTAAATCTCTAATTGGCCAAACGAAGAAGATGAAGAACTAAATATGCCCTGCAATCAAGTAATCAAATTCCTCACAATCCCAATACTCAACCCTAGAATCACAAGCCTTCATCATCCATCTTTGATACATCGTACTCTTCAATTTGGATTGCCTCCAATAGGAAGAGATAACGTGAAAATCACATGTGGGATAATTAGATCTAAAAGGAGACTAATCTCACTGGGTATTCCAATGGTGAGACCTAGGTCTATGAATTCTTTGGAAAGAGAGATTGGGTGAGAGATTTTCTTCTTTAGATTTCTTTGATGGTTTTCACTCACTTCAAGGAAATTTTAGTCTCCTTCCAAAATCAAGTGGATTAATTACCTGGGAATGTACTGGTAATGATGGCTTAGGGTTTCAAAACAATGTTTTTTTATTTGTTAAGAAAAAAATAATAATACAAACTAAAAGTAATTATTGGAGACAAGTGGAAATTACAAAGTGATGATATGGCAGTTGCCATGTCATTTGGTATGTGGGTTTGGTAGAAAAATTTGGGATCTCTAGCATTTTTCGTGTTGTGAACATGGTAAAATTAATATAGACCAAAAGATTGTAAGTACTCTGGCACGTTTACTCACTTGGAATGGAAAATAATCATGAATCGGAGACAAGTGGAATGGGAGAAGAAAGGAATCTGTATTGATTCCGGAGGAATGATTCCTAAACCCATCTCCCCCCTTCGTAATCGAATTCCTGAGTATTCAGGAATCGATTCCTGATAAATAGGTGGGACCTACACCAATTCCGATTCCTTCATGTGTTAGTAAACACATGAATTCTTTTACCTGGAATCATTCCGATTCCTTTATGTGTTAGTAAACACAGGGGTGTTTTTACTCCGTAATCATTCCATTACATTCCATTCCATTCCAAGTAAGTAAACATGCCCTCAGTATTATAAGGATGTTCTCCATTTGATAAAAGTTGTCCAACTATGATATTTACACCTTTCATTACTCAATTACCATAACCACAATAAGTGTGGTCATAAGTCTAATTTAGTTCTACTAGGTATAATTTATTATTTTGACAATATTTGTTACATGTTTCTGAACAATATTACATATCAATTCAAGATAGAATGTGTTGTTAATATGGTAAATTTTATTTTTTAAAATGTCGCATGTCAATATTTAATAGGATAACATGTTAAAGACAACTTGTCTAAGAAACTTACCGGTTGGTGTTCTAAATTGCTTAGTGCTGCTGGGCGTGAGATTCTAATAAAGGTAATTGCTCAGGCATGCCTCTTTACACTATGAATTGTTATCTGCTTCCTCAAAGTTTAATTTAGGAACTTCATCAATTATGCGCCCAATTTTGGCGGGGCAGTTCTGATGAAAAGAGAGGTATGCATTGGCGTGCTTGGGATGAACTCTGTAAACCTAAAGCCTGTGGAGGTATGGGCTTTCGACATTTATTTTCTTTCAACCTAGCCATGCTAGCAAAGCAGGGATGGAGATTGATTCAAAATCCACTCTCGCTAACTTCTAAACTGTTGAAAGCAATTTATTTCCCTCATTGTAATTTTTGGGAAGCTGAGTTGGGATCGTCTCCCTCATTTTCTTGGCGTAGCATACTTCATGGTCGGGATATCTTGAGGGCTGGTATTCGACGGCATATTGGGGATGGCAGGTCCACTAGTATTTGGACTGATCCTTGGTTACTGAATGAGAATTTGCAGCCTTTCTATACTCCGAGGTTTCAGCTAGTTTCTGATCTCTTATCGTCTCCGGGTACGTGGAACTTTCCTCTTCTTACTGAGTTGTTTCCTCCACATATTGTTCAGAAAATTGTAGCTCTACCTCTTAGTGCTCGAGTTCATAATGATCGTTGGATTTGGAGTGGTGACAAGAAAGGTGTCTTCACCGTTAAATCAGCATATCATGTGGCAAGGAGCAGAGTCTTGGAAGAGCTACCAGGGCCATCAAATCCTAGTGCCATGCTTTGGAAGCAACTCTGGCAAGCTCCTGTCCCTGGCAAAGTTAAGATCTGTGTATGGAGAGCGGCCTCAAATACACTTCCCACGAGAAGTAGGCTCAGTGAACGCGGTATTGATTTAGATACCCAATGCCCTTTCTGTGATGAAGAGATTGAATCCCCCCTTCATGCCCTTCGTGATTGCAGCCATACATAGTCGTTTCTTCAATTAGCTCATATTCAATCTTCAAATTAAGCAACAAGTATCATTGATTGGTTAGTCTCTTCTTTTTCCCAATCTTCCACTACTTTTGCTACGTTTTTGATGATTATTTGGGCTATATGGAGGAATCGGAATGCACAAGTGTGGGATGGGGATGTTAAACTTGCCTCTGAAGTAGTACCCATTACTCTAGGTTGGTGGGAGGAATATAAGGTAGCTCAGGCTTCAACAAAGGTACCAAGACCGGTAAGGCACGAGCTGTGGAAGAAGCCTCCTGTGGGATTGGTGAAACTTAATGTTGACGCTGCATTTGATAGTGTTACATGTTGTATTGGGGTGGGTGGGATCTTTCAAGATTTTAGTGGCTCTTGTCTAGGAGGATTCAGGCACTCTATCTTGGTCTCAAACTCAGCTAGGCATGGGGAGCTCCTTGCTTTATTGTATGGGGTCGATCTGGCAGTTGCACATCATTTTGTTCCCCTGATGGTGGAAACAGATTGCCAAGATTTGGTCACTGCAAGCTTGAACTGGACTGAGCTGGGTTTCTTGGTGCATGATCTTGAGGAGTTGTTGAGGGCTGCTTCTTATGCCAGGTTCATTATGTTCACTGCAGTGCAAACAGGGTTGCTCACACCCTCGCTCAAGAGGCCAAACATGGTTCTTTTTCTTTGAATTTCTTCACTGTATCTCCTCCAAGTGTGGAGGACCTTATAATCTCTGAATGTAATGACATTTGACGTCAATGAAGTTAATTCATTCCCCTAAAAAAAAAAAAAAATTGGATAACATGTTAACAGTTCAATAAGTTTGCACTATATTAATTTATTAAAAAAAAAAAAATAAGGATATGACATACATCAAGGTTGTGCGCACATTAAACATACAAGCCTAGGTCTAAGCCTGCATCTGAAATCAGCCATAGAGGAGTTGGAGAGACTGAGACTTAATTAATAGTTCGTGGGTATTTTTATGGAGGACTTTGATCGAGGATGGCTTATAGCTATTCGCCTCCCCTGCTTACGTATTTTTCATGGACATTGCATTCTTTCGTGGCTGGAGAACCATCACAGGTATCCTTTGTGCCAATACCCATTTCCTCATGACTAAAACATATCGTTAAAAGTGGTAGAAGCCGTCTGCTAGCTGTTAATTGCTGCCACATGAGGCAACAGAAGATTGAACATGTAGTACAAATGTGTGAAGAAAGGCCAATCATCGATATTTATGTGGCTGGAGAATAATTCAGACGACACAGTGTTATTCTTGCCAAGGAAGCCACACTACAAGACTGCAAGAATATAGTGAAACCATGGAAGTCCAGTTCTTACAGTTGCAAGGTCAAATCAACAATGGAGTATGTTTCTTTTACGATGTTATTTGCAGCCTAAAGCATTACAGTTTATGTCATTTTAAACTTGTCTGCATTTCCAAGTAAGAAGAGAACTAAATTGTTTCACATATGGCTATGTTTGTTTGTTTCTGGTCTTGTTTTCATTGCCGATGATCACGTACACAATAGTTTTCACTTGACTATTGGGCGGTAAGGAGTCGCTACATATCCAAATTGCAATCCAAATGAACTTTAAGGCATCCATGGGAGCTGCAAAATCAAGTCCAGTATACATGTACATAGCTCGCAAATGAACTTTAAACCCTACGCATGTATATAGGATTATAGCTTGCAAAGATCAAGTTAGGACAGTGCATAGTTCACTTGTTAAGAGCCCCTTATACTTAAGAGGAGCAAAATGTAAATAGCCCCAAGGAACATATATAACCTTCTTTCAGCTAGCTGATTTATTTGTAGAAGTTCTCATCGAGACTTCCAAATTCCCTTCAAGAGATGCATTTAGATTCTTAATGTTTAGAGACCTCCAACATCCAGCCAAAGGCTTAGCTTTGTTTATTATTTTTGCCTGCTCTTCACTTAAACAGATGCTGCATTATGAGTTAAATCTAATTGAGTCCATTTTGTGCGCAATGTAATCAACATAAGTGCCCCAGCTTGACAGGAAAGACCACAGATTAAACCAATCCATAGACCCTGTACCAACAGAAATTAATCATATCAATATACAACAACAGATCAACATGTCAGTGTACGTAGCTGCTTCTTCCTCACTTTAAATGCAGTTAAGCAACTGTCATGTACTTGAATTGATATGCACGTGTTTGCATTTTGTGTGCTAACAATTGAATGGCTGCCTCACCTTGGCATATAGAGTCAACTTAAATCCAAGAAGACATGCAATCGTCACACCAATAAAATAGAATGTACCCAAGTTCACATACACTGCCAAATGCTGCCACCCACATCCTCTAGCCACACCTAAAATGATCAAAACTCACTTTCATAGGCATCCATGAAAAACCTGTTAAGTGGACAAAGTTCAAAGGCAAAGCAGCAGATAGAATTACCAACCTGATAAGACACCTTGCACTGAATCAAGCATTATTGAAATTGCAAGAAATGGTGTCATGGAAGCAAATTCCTTTATTATTGCGGTGCTGTCACTGAAGCAGCCAGCCCAGATATTGTGACCAATTGCTAGCGCCAGAACAACTAAGAAACCAAGAAGTACAGAGAGCTTCAGAGTCACAGCCATTGCATTCTTAGCTCGGTCCGGTTTGCCTGCTCCCAATTCATTTGACACCCTTGTGCTAAAATATAACTAAATCTTAATTTGCTTGAATATATGAAACAGAATGCAGATATCCAACAAATTTTAAATAACAAAATTGACCTGGGAATTATTGTTCTACCAACCTTGCTGCAGCACTGAGGCCATATGTAAGCATGTAAGCAATTGTTTCTGTATTCACACTGAATAATGAAAAACAACAAAAAGAAAGTAAAACAAAGCTTCTTCAGTCAGGTGGCAATAACAGATTTCATGCAGGAAAAAAAAAAAAAGCTAGTGTAGCTTACCACATTGCAATTAGTGAAGTGGTTTGTTCCGAGTTTGGCATTAATCCTGCCAAGAGCACCAGAATCTCAAAAGCCCAGTATTCCAAGCTGGAATATAAAAATGTGAAAAAGTTAAATAGTGAAAATTATGTTTCATCCTCTGCAGAACTGTAGAACCTCAGTTCATTCATGTGTCCATCAATCAGCTCATAGAGCTACGTCTGATCAGAATTGGGCTTCCGTAGTCCATCCAAGTTTCCAAGTCATAAATATAACCTTGATGCTAAGAAATTTTACCAAATGAACTTCATGTATTTAGCTCACTCAACTAAGCTCGAAGTCAGTCTCTCATTTTAGACTTGATGAGCATATAGCTGAATGAGGCCACATGCCTCTAAAAGGGCTTTTTAAACAATTAAAATGCAGAAAAACTCTTACCAAACCATTGCTGCAGAGGGGAGGGCAAGTTTCAAGTCAGTTAGGACATAATGGAATGATTCTAATGAAAATCCTTCCCATGTGTGCTCAAACTTCTTAGCACGAACAACATACGTGGCCAGCATGAGGACCGATATCCACAACGAAATCGAAGCTGCTAGTGGAGCTCCCTTGAACCCAAGAGGTGTCCAATGTACCAAACCGTATGCAATACCAATATGAAGAACCACTGGGATCACTGAGAGAAAAACCAATGGCATGACAACAGATTGTGTCTGAAGAAATCTCAATATGTTATTCAAGAATCCATATGCAAATAATCCCGGAATCAGATACTTAATATAAATCGCAGCAGATTTCGAAATTTGAGGATCTTGCTGGAGTAAGATAAGTATGGGCTCGGTGTAGAACCAGATTACAGATATGATGATAGAGAAGAGGAAAGATATGATGGAAGAGGCTTGCAGATAAATTCCCAACATTCTGTATGACTTTGCACCAAATCCTTGCCCACACAGGGTCTCAAGTGCTCCGCTCAACCCAACCTAAACAAAAGGAAGCAATGAGATGCTAGCAGAATATGCAATATCCATTTGATAATGTAATTTCATTTTCACTCTCAATTCATCTGTTCATATCTATCATATTCCTTTACCATACTGTTCACCATCAGCAGTATTGCGATAAGGAGTGACTATAAGTTCATGGAAAACACCTTCTTGTACTAATGCTATCCAAATCATTTTCCTCTTCCCATTATCATTATCATCACTATCATATTACTCTTCCATACAAGTACAGATATAAGTGATCAACATAAATAAACATTTAACTTAAACATAATCAAAGCAAAGAAAATACAAACATTATCTCGATATCATGCACAAACTACAATTGGGAAAATGGAAAGCCACCTCTGTCCTCTGAATGCTTAATTATTAGCAACAGAACATCAAAATCAACAAATAGCTACCACTGTTCTTCTCACAGAAGAATGAACTCAATGAAGTAACTCTCAGATACGAAAAGACAAAGAAAATGCTAGAGGATGAGAAGGGTGAAAACATATTTTGAAAAGCAATACCCCAAAAATGGTGCTAAAGCCTAGCTAATAACCAACACGCCTATGTTTCACCACCTCTGAGATATATTAGGGAATAGTACTCCAACACTGTTCCATTCATTTTCCTACTAACTAGAATTTGAAAGTGAACACATCAATGGAAAGCAACACAATATAGTGACAGACAGAGTTATCTTACCATGAAAGCGAAGCCAGTGACAACGGCCCAGGAATTGGCCAGTGTTGCCCCAGCAAGCTTAAGCTCACCAAGGTGACCAGCAAACATAACTGAAATCAAAGTGATCAAGTAATAGAAAACATTGGTCAGAATCATCGGCAACGAAAACAAGACCTGGTCCTTCGCCTCCTCCACATCCAAAACTTTGCTCCACCACCTGACTCCTTCAGCTCCATGAACTCCTGACTCCAATAGGGGCACTGCAGCATTAGTATCTGAACTTTCTGTGTTTTCTAACATCTCTCTTACTTCCTGGTCTTTCTTCTATTTCTTGTCTTTATTTGTTTGGTTTGTGGTTTGCAATATGTTCTCTTTCTACTTAAGAGGACATATATCTATATATAGAGACTTTGCAATCTAAGATATAAGAGAGAGAAAGCTCTGATTCCCTGGACTCCTTTCCAACTTGAGAGGTAGAGAATCTAATAAAGTTAGAATATACCCTTCATTTTGCCGGCCAGATTTATGGTCTTTGATGGTTTTTATATACTTTTTGTGTTTCGACTCTTCGGTGCTTCCTGTCAGTTTCCCTTTCCTTCTATATTTTTTTTGTTTTTGGGAATTCTCTCCTTCTATATTTGGAGTACTTGGAACAGAAACCTTACAAAATAGTCTGAGCTAGACTCTGAGCCACTGCATTGTTAGAGTAAAATGAAGCTGAAAATGAATCCGAACGGTCCCTGTTCACGTGCCACCGGTTGATATTTACAGAATACTCGGAGAAACAAAACTGATGTGACCAACTTTAGACCGAAGAAGTTGTATTAGGTAGGATTTTCATCAAGTACAGGGGAAATAAGTGTGCATGAATGTGGAATTATCTACAATAACGCATAAAATATACTGATCTATTTAAAGCATGGAAAAACAACTTAATGGGAGTATGAAGTAACTATTTTTACGATGAAAGAACCAAGACTCTGTCTTTCTCGTCTGCTTGTTTTGACCAGGGGCAGCTTGTATAGTTGTATTAGCTGAGAACTTGACTATGTGAGGAAATATATATTACATTTTAAGCTCAATCTTTAAACAAAAGCCACACTTCAAACAAAAACAGGGAGAAAATGACTTTAAGAGTCGGTCTTTTTGTCCTATTATTTTGATCAGGTCAGCTTGTACAAAATGGAGACATCGGGACCAGCAAGCACTCACTACGCTTAATTTTGATGAAAAGTGATTTGTTAAGACATTTTATCGAACATATTTAGAAAAACTAAAAACGCCAAGCCCTTCAAACAAAAACACAGAGATGAAGAGTTGCAGCTTGTTGAACACCCTGATGATTGATGATATGACGGGTAAGAATGAGAGAAGGCAGTGGGAGAGAAACTATCTTTAAGCCAATCATTATGGTCTGAAATATAGGGCTGAGATTTTCTCTGTTTCTTCACAGTTGGATATATCTCTTTATATCGGAGAAGACAAATCCAAATTGTGGATCAAAAACAGACAAACCCAGATCGAGACGTTTCAAACACCACTAGCCTTCAGACTACCATAAAATATTGTACAGAAGTAATGACATTTGACTCTGTGACACTGCATTTTATGTAAATGTGTCTCTTTCTCTGGTCCAATGGGTTTTATACTTTTTTATGTCATGCAAATTCAATCCAAGTAAAAATCATATCATGTATTTCACATGCATCTACTTTGTAAATTCTTCGGAAGTTATTGTCACAAAGTAGTACTCTTCCGCTGAAAAAGATTCTAGAGCGCTACCATTTCCAGTTGAATACTCCTTCTATTTTATATTTACAACTCTAATTTCTTTTGACAAAAAAAAAAAAAAACCAATACTATTTTTTAATTTCATGTGAAATCGATAGTAGGTCGTTAAAGAATATTGGGTTGGTCCATATAGTGAAAAATTGTGAAAATTAAAGTTAAAATTAGGTTAATGTTGAAGGATATTCTATTATGTGTGTCTTACCAAATTAGGATTATTTTTTTGGGTTAATACTCATACACCTCAAATCCATGAGAATACTTCTCATACACCCCAAAGTCTTTATTTCCTTCCTCTTTATGCAACTTTTTCTCTATTTTCTTTCTACCTACCCATCTCATCAAAACTTCTACCAGTAGTACCCTTCTTTGTTGTGTTTTTCAGTATGGTGTGCTGTCTATTTGTTTGGTATGCTGTCTATATCCTTGTTTACATAACAAAAGTTTTAGAAACGTGGTGGGCCCATCAGAGTTTTTGTTTGAATATATATGCAGAGTTAACAGTCATCCTCTGATTCAAAGGTAAACAGTACATATTACTATTTATAATTTCGATTGTTGACAGACTTAAGTTGATTGCTATCTGCAAAAATACTAGCAAAGAATTGCAAAAAAAGAGATAAAAACTGAGAAAATTGAAAGCCTATAGAGAAAGTCTTAATAGAGAATCTCCCAACTATTGGGATATCATTTATAGACTTCAAACCAGAATCTATAAAGTAGAACAAGATATTGATAATCTCTTATATATTCTGGAAGAGGAATAAAAACCTCTTGATTATTTGAGCATTGGTTAGATCCGCAAATCACTGGTATCAGAGCTTGCAAAGAGCTCAAAAGGGGAATCCCCATATGGGGACAATGTCAGAATTGCTATTAGAGAAACTAAATTCTCTATTGAATTCCTCTGATGAGAAATATCATAGGCTGTTACTAGAATTATCTAGATGTCAAACTCATCTAGAAAAGTTACCTACTATAATCCACCAATTGGAAAGATTGGAAAACAAAATGGATTATATCAAAGAACTTCCAAAAACGGAAGAAGAAAAGCTAACAGTCGTAAGTAGAAAAATCAATGAACAGCAAAAAACGCTGGATTCAATGAAAAATATACTGAAGGACAAGAAAGTGCCTACAGTAAAAACAAAGATAGCTAATGGATTCAAACCATTAGAAAAACCAGACACAAATCTTGTTCCAAACATGATTTTTCTGGAACCATCTACTAGTCATACTAGTATCCGGTATGAAAACCCGGAGAAAAGAGATATCAAGATGTTAAGCATCTTTGGAAAAAAGAAGAGGAGTACAGCTCCTAAATGCTGAAGAATTCGAATTCAACGAAATCGAACAGGAGGTAAAAAACTCCTCAATTCCAAAATTAGATTTTAAACAAATCTACAAAAGGGGAACGTTTGATCTAATGGATAGCCATTATTTTAAACTACTGGAAATCACAACCCCCGCTACAGCAGGTGGAGAGACTGATCTTCTAATGATCACTCCTTCAGAAGTGGCCAGAGCCCAAGCAAAAAATACCAATTTATGCATATTGGAGCAGTCCAAGTAGGCATAAATCTGCTTGCTCGTGAAGGCATAGATTGTTCGGTTCTCTATGTTCTACAAGACAATAGATTAACAGACTTCCGAGCTAGTCTGTTGGGAACTCTTGAAGCATCTTTATGTGATCAAGTGGCATATTTCAAATGCTTTCCAAATTTTACCACCAGCCTGAAAGATGCAACTCACTGTCTACGACTGAGAGTCAAGACAGATGGCATACCCATGAAAGAAGATATGCAAGAACTCGCAATAGTATACAGAATATACTATAAATTGATGAGTACTACAGTAGCCCCCAAGACCATAATAACAAATATTCCAGGTCTTACTACTGGATTCCTCACCAATCAGAAGAACCATTCACAACAGATTCATAAAGTTACTTGGAATAAAGTGACTTTTCCTCTTGAGTGGAAATTATCCTGTCCAAAAAAGTCACCGGAAAGAGCGAAAGCAAAAATTTATGAAAGTAGAAAGACTGGAGAAATCAGTCTCAACTTTGACAATCACAGAAAAAGTGATGTTTGTCCTGAGAACCTCAATGCAAACAGGAATCTTCTCAGAAGAAGCTACAACACTAAAGAAGCTAGTGTTAGTGGTACAAAACCCACTATTGAAGAACCTATATCTGAAGAAGAATTAGAAGCTGATCTAAACAGACCAGTTAATATGTTCAGAGCAGAAAAGCTCTATGAACTCTATGAAGAAGCAGAATCTTGCGAAAATCCTGAACGATTAGAAAAACTAATCGAAAAAATGAAAGAATTCAAAATCAGAAAGACGAGAAAAGTCTTTCCTTATCAAGATGTTGAAATGGAAGAAGGAGATAACTCCAGAACTTTCATTATCAGAGAAAAAGGGAAAATAAAACTCCTAATTCAGAAAGCCCCCACGGGTAGAAAAGGGGAAAGAAATTCCCAAAGATTTGTCCCAGAGGACAGTATGCCTAAAGTTCCAATCACGAACTATGGCATCTGGCTAAATCTAGACAAGGCTCTAGATAAAAGAAAAGCCATTGACCAATAGGTAGATAGCCTGATAATGGCTTCTGCACTGACCCTAGGAAAATTTAAAGCACCAGATTTGCAGGTGTACTATGAAACTACTCTTACTGGAGTAGCAAAAAAGTATTATCTGTCTTTCAAAGAAACTGCCAGAGGAAGAGACTAGCTGGAAGAAATCAAAAATTCAAAGCCTCCATATGATTTTGCAGTACCCCTGTATGATCAGTTCTGTGGAGATCTCTCAAATCTGAGTGAGAAGGCTAAAGAAACGGCCAAATCAAATATCTATGCTCTCAAAATCTGTGACATGAGATATTTTGAAGAATACTTGAATGAATTTCAAGAATATTACTGTACGATTGGTGAACTAGAGAATACTGATCTAGTCAACCTGTTGCACAGAAAACTCCCTGAACCATGGAGAACAGCTGTAAGAGAAAGCATAGCTGAAAAACCAATTGAAAGATTTTCAGTTGGGGGAATTGCCGACAGAATCAGGCAATTATTGAAAGAGCAATGCAAAGCCAATCTTAGAGCTAAGATGGCCAAGAAACAACTCAAAGGAGTTGAGAATTTCTGTTACGGAATACTGGATATGCCAATCAACTGGCATGAATCCAAATTCCACAGAAAGAAGAAAGAAAAATATTACTCTAAAAAATTCAGAAAGAGTAATCAGAGAAAAGATTGGAAATTCAAGAAAAGTTCCAATTACAAAAAACAACAGGATGAAGATCCTAAAAAGAAATTCTTCAAGAAAAAGAAGAATACCCATCAGCATAAACAACCAAGCAAGAAAGCTTGTAGGTGTTGGTTATGCAAAGCTGAAGGGCACTATGCCAATGAATGCCCGGAAAAGGGTAAAAGAACTACAAAAGCTCTCTTTGAAGAATATGAGCTAATAGTAGAAACAGCAAACATGAAAGGCTACGAAATAGCCTATTCTGATGAAGAAGACGACAGGTCAGTTTATTCTGCCTGGTCTGAAAAAGAAGATTCATCTAAATCTGAGTCAGATTCTGAAGTAGAGTACTTTGAATCACGACAGATGAATGTTCTGAAAGTCAAAAATTGGGCAGAAAGCAAGGCAGAAGCAATTGTATCTACTTATCAGGTGAACCCTAGTACATTCGTTTGTGACTACTGCCTATGTCACGAAAAGAATGGTCTCCCTATGTTTTGTGAAGAGTCAAAAAAGACCTATCACAAAGAATGCTTCATAGTTGAAGCAAGAAGAAAAACCAAGAATGGCCTTGTCAGCCAATTAGTTGAACAAGAATATGAAGAATATTTCTCTGAGCAAAAAGAGAAAGAAGTAGAAGCTCTATTCCAAGAAGTTATGGAACCCTCTTCCTCAAAAATAAAGGAAGAAACAATCGATGAAGATATAGAACTGGTTGAACGACCAGAAATTGTTCCAGAAGAATGTAAACCATTCATTCCGAAGGAACCAGCTCAAGAAAATGAGCTTCAACAATCGAAAGTAGTCTCTACTAGTAGATATAGCAACTACATAGAGATTGGGCTAAAATTCCCTGATTACAAAAAATATCATCTACATGCCTTTGTAGATAATGGATCGGGATTTACTGTTGCAAAGAGATTTGCAATTCCAGAAGAACTCTGGAGAGAAGAAAAGAAAAGAACTGCTACTGGTGTTACATTTGATGGAAGCCATCTCACCATGAGTAAGGTAGCAAAAAATGTTCATATCACCATTGGTGAAGGAATATTTATCATCCATAATGTTTGGCAATCTGAAGGCCAAGATCTGATTTCCTGTTGGGAAACGATTTTATTCTCCAACAGAGATTCATCCAGGATGAAGAAGCGATAGGATGCAGAAAAGGAGAACGGGTGTTCTGGGCAACCGACTCACACAAGCAAAAAGTGTAGTAGGTCCTGGTTTTACTACTCAATATCAGAAATCGCAACAGAATAGTGGTGATCTTACCCTTTACAAACCCAAATTTGAACCCATACTCCAAATCAAGCAACAAGAATAATTACTTATTGAACAATCTTCTGAAGAAGAAGGAGAAGAAACTAGTTTCATCCATGAGCATAACCTCAAGCACTTTCAGAATAAGCTTGAGTCTCAGAAAATTCCCACTCTTGATAAAATCAAGAAACTACTCGAACAAAATATCGATGTAGACCCCCAGAAGTTTTGGGAAAAAGACCAGTGGTCTGTGAATTGAGATTACATGATATGAATGCCATTTGTCATGTCAAACCTATTCCTCAATACAAAGAGGAAGATCAAAAAGAATTCAGAAAAGATATTGAAGATCTCCTGAAAAAGAGATTAATTCAACCTTCCACTAGCCCTCATCATGCTCCAGCATTCTACGTGAGAAATCATGCAGAAAACCTCAGAGGAAAAGCTAGAATGGTGATTGACTACAGAGACGTCAACAAGAAGACTGTCAAAGACGGTTATCAAATTGCTCAAGTAAGAGTACTGATCAACCAGCTCAGAGGAGCTAAAGTCTTTTCGAAATTCGATGCAAAGTCGGGTTTCTGGCAGGTCAAGATGCATCCTGAAAGTGTGCCTCTCACAGCATTTGGAACACCACAAGGTCATTACGAATGGTTGGTAATGCCTTTTGGTCTAAAGCAAGCTCCCTCAATCTTCCAGAGAAAGATGGACAACATCTTCAAGCATGTTGCGGAGTTCTGCGTCGTCTACATAGATGACATCCTTGTCTTCTCCAAAAACAGAGAAGAACACATGAAACACCTCCACGAGGTTGTAAAGCTGATAGTTCAGCATGGAATCATCCTAGGAGAAAAGAAAATCTTCTTTATCCTCGATGAAGTTGATTTCCTAGGGATAAATATCAAGAATGGGGTGATAAAACTTCAACCTCATATCCTTGAGAAGATCTGGAAATTCCCGGATAGAATTCCTGATGCTAAGAGTCTAGAGAGATTTCTTGGTGTCATAAACTATGGGAGAGATTTCATTCCCAAAATCTCAGGGTTAACAGCAATGTTATCTCCTAAGACAAGTTCCAAAAGAAAATGGAACTTCACAGAAGATGATGAAAAAATTGTGAAGCAGATAAAAAATCTCTGCAAAAACCTCCCCCCTCTTCAACAACCAGAAGAGAATGATGAAATTATCCTCCAAACAGATGCGAGTGATAATTACTGGTTCGGTGTTGTTCTGGCAAAAACTCCAGGAACTATCATTGAAAAAATCTGCAAATTTTGTAGCGGCAAGTTCAGCCCTGCAGAACTGAATTATCCCACAAGGGAAAAGGAAATTTTGGCTGTTAAGAAAACAATTTTAAATTCTCTAGCTTTTCTTGGAAAACCCTTTACTGTCCACACCGATTGTGCCAGAGTAAAGAATTTCAAAAATTTCAAGCTTGATAAAGCTGCTGATAGAGGAAGATTAGCAAATTGGCAATTATTTCTTAACCAATATGATTACAAGGTTGAATTAATTGCTGGAAATAAGAGCTATCTTCCAGACGCCTTAACCAGAGAAATGGCAATGTTCAGCCAAAGAGATGACGACGAAGGTCGTAATCCCAGAAGCAGAAGAACTGGGAAAGAACAAGAGCTTGAAGAGGATCCCAGAGAAACCAAAGAAAAAATCCTCAAAAGGTTTCTGCTAAGTCTAAAAGGACTCGCCTCAACTGATCAATCCCAGGGTAAAGGATTGGCTAGCCCGTCTCAAACGGCAGACGGTAAAGGCTCATCAAGAGCGTTGAAGGCTGTTGCTTTGCCAAAAAGCAAACCTACTCCAACCGGAGTAATAAATGTTTTTAATTATGAACTTCAAACGTTCGATACTCCTGTGTTCAGAACTGGCAGGAGACTAGCTTATCACCAGAAAGCAATCTTGGATAACCTCCTTTTTGCTTTTCAAGAAAGAAGCAGTGGTCTAATGTTTCCAGCTCTCTTTGCCCTAGCTGAAGAACTCTACGAAAATGGAAGACCACAGTTTGAAGAACCTCCTACACAGCAGAGTGCTGTAAGAAAAGAAAAAATTCACTTCATTGAAAACCCAGAAAGTGCTAGGGTCCCTATCATGGTACTTAATGAATCAGACTGGCATGAATTTCATAGTCTGATAGGAAGTCATAATTCTGAGGACCGAGTCCCTCCAACTCTCTTTATCATTGGAGGACCATATGTTGGAAGATATTTAGTCAATGTTTAGAGTGAACATCCTCAAGAACACAAGCTTTGCCTTGTTGAAAATGGTTTTGTCCATAATCTGTGGACTAAAACAAATGATGATCTTAAAGTTTTGTCTCCTATCATTGTCAACACAGTCAAGAACATCAGAAAAAATGACTGTATACTTCGTCTGAAGTTCAGATCCACTCTTCCAGAATGGATCCAGAAGGCAAACGGTGAGGTTGAGTATATTTCTCCATATCATTATGTGAGAGTTATTCAAAGGAAATATCTGCAGCCTGCCTGTGTTGGTTACAATGGCCAACCAAACTCAAGCATTCCATGGATGAAAGCCATGACTTTAGAATATATCAAGAAGATCATCTCTGAAAATATCAACAATACCTTCCTGGCAGCAGGAAAAAAACTATTATCACTGCTTACGATCATCCTGACGTAGTCAGTAGTGACCTGTTCCTATCTCTTACCAAAAAGGAGATAGATTCGACACTGGCATGCTTATAGTGGGTAGAAAGACTTGAAACAGACAACCACTATAAAATGTATATTGATACAGATGTCGAAGATAATGCAACAAATGCTCGTATGGCCCAGGCAGACAACAACTCCTTTGTCCTTGGCCACAATTCTGAAACAGATGAAAACATGTGAAGCTACAGGTGAAGAATCAGCACCAAACTTGCAACTGTAGACCTTTAGACTTTTCTAAAGCTACTTTTGCTTTTGCAAAAAGTCAAGAAAAAAACATTTCACCAACTACGTTTCTGCTTTTCCCAACCGACCTCCATCATCAGGAGCACTCAGAAAAGCTGAAGGGTCACGGAGTTGTCCTGTACATTTTTATGTTTTCAATTGTAATTTGAGTTCCGCTCCCTATATAAGGAGCTTTAGCTTCTTTTAGAAGGCATTCGAAGATTGATCGAATAATTTCCATATCAGTTCTAGATCAGAAAATAGAGCAGAAGAGTCTTCTCTCAAATAGTATAGCAGTGTGTTTCTCTTCCTGTCTAAGTGTAAAGTAGTGTGCTTTCATAACAAGTAAGTACCTGTTCTCATTCTTATGGATAGCTAAGCAAAGTCTTCTCTCAAATAGTTCTAGATCAGAAAATAGAGCAGAAGAGTCTTCTCTCAAATAGTATAGCAGTGTGTTTCCCTTCCTGTCTAAGTGTAAAGTAGTGTGCTTTCATAACAAGTAAGTACATGTTCTCATTCTTATGGATAGCTAAGCAGCTTTCTGCTATTTACCTGAGAATGAGGCTATATATATTTGAATAAATAAATTCAGATGGTTGCTCACCCACTTCTTCAACCAATACAGTCGGCATTACATTTCCATAACTATAGTTGTTGTTGTCATTACATTTCCATAATCATAGTTGCCATTCATGTTTCACTATCTAAATGCATGCATCCTATAGAAATCCAAAGTTCTAATAGTATTTTTCACCTGGAAAAAATCAGTCTTAGAACCAAAAATTAGACCAAGCAGCAGCGATTCCACCTGTTAAAGTAGCCGTTAGGCGAAAAACTTGGGCATGATGAAGGCTAGTCTTGTTTGTATATTTGTCGTCTAGGGCGAAGTTTTTTTTGGGTCAAACAATATTGCTAGAACCACGGGTCAACATAGGATATAGAAGGCATTTTTCTGAAAAAAACCATCCCTATTAGTCTTTTTCTATCAGCAATAGTGTAATACAAAAGTTTTGGGTAGTTGGGAAAAATACAGGAGCTTTTTGGGTATACGGGAAAAGACCCTATTTTTTTATTGTTGTAATAGGATAAAATTGTTCTAGATTCATAGTCTTAATTAGAATAGGATTCCTTATACTCAAAGATTACGTACTTGTACTCTCGTGAGCATCGAAAATTGACCGTTCAAACATCAATGTTTCGGTCTAATATGAATTTCTTGAAAAAAATGATTTCTTGGTAGCAAAGAGGCTCAGAAATCCTTAATTAGTTGTCGTGGAAGTATTATACTCCAAAACTAATTTATTGTATAAAGATATGAGAGAGAGCATAAGGCTTATCTCGCAGCTGAAGAAGATGATGGAAAAGGCAATGATGCCAATTTTATAATTAAAGACTTCAAATCTGGCGATGAAAATATGGATTCCATAGATTTTGTTTAGATAGTATTTTTCTAAGAATTTATGTAATGGCATTTGCCTTCAAGTATTATCAATAATGGCAATGGTGATAACTTTTTCACGACTAGGCCCATCCAATTAATATGATGTCTAGGAAAATAGTTGAGATAAGTGGTACTGAAGCGAGATTTGCTCCACCGACATCTCCTCTTACTTTCCTGGTTGTGCTCAATTGGAGTTACCGAAAGGATTGAGTAACAACCATTAGTCGAGTATTGATTATAATTATTTAGATTAGAAACTTTGATGTAATCGTTGGCTATTATTAATAAAGTGTCGATTTTTTTAATTCGAGTTTTATTTACTTAGGCCGTTTTTCAGAGATCTAGAATGTCTCGCTGATTGTGCTACTACACACACCATACCTTAACATAGGGAATTATTCCTTGGGATGATGCCTGCTCGATCTTCTGTGACTACGATGGAAGAATCATCACAATTGATTCTTGGTTGAGGACCAGCTCAATTTCTATTGCCAAAAGGCACATTGATTAATGTCACTGAAGCTCTCTAAGCTCCTAGGGCCGGAAGAACCTTTTTAAGCTTTAAAGATATTAGAGCCAAAGGTTTCTATGTGGAAACACATAGTGAGCTAGAATGGACATAAATTCCTTTGCATTACCTCCAATGACTACGGACGAAAACGAGTATTAGATAAGCTTATGTGTCACTCTAGTGGGTTATATGTAACCACTATTTGAGTAATTGAGTCCAACAACGTCATAAGAGATGACCTTTTGGAATTCCGACACATACAGGCTTTGGCTTGACTATTTAGGACATCCAAGTCGTGATATAATGATCCGTATATTAAAGAGTTCACATAAACATCCTTTCTTCAGAATGAAAAGAAGTACGAATCAAAGATCAACTCAAGGAGGAAAACGGACCTCAGTCGCACCACACGACGCTGCCGCCGTCCACCATCGGCTGGCTAACTCCGGTGCCGTCATCCTTCTACGGCATAGAGATGGCATTGACACCATATATGATGATTTGTTTCCTCTCTCCACTTCTCAAGTCAATTGTAATTTTGTGGCTCAACCAAAATCCTCATTGGTTGCTTCTAAGGCCCATCTTTCATTTTGCGAAGCCTACTTTTTAGCTAAATTAGGATCGAGATCATCCTACGCAAAGGACACATGTGTTCTCATTGAATGCAAGGCAAGGACTAAAAAATCGAAATTTTTGCCGAAATTTCGGCGATAATTTTTTTTTTGGGGTGCCGAAATTTCCTCAACATTCCAAGCGAGTTTCGACAGAGATATTTTCAAAATTTCCCGAAATTTCAGAAAATATCCCGATAATTTGGCAAATTTTCCGATGATGTCCCGATAATCTGGAAAATTATCTGACCTGTTGACCAGCCAAGTCACACACATGATTGACTTTTAATTGGACAATAATTCCATTTAAAAAGTCAAAGTTAGTCATCAAAGCTCGAACCTTGGTGGGCTCAATACAATTGAGTGACTCAACCAACTTTGGTGTGATTGCATTTGATGTATGTTTGCAACTTTGTTATATATATTTGTTATCTACAAACCTAACAAACTAACTTACAACTATTGTTTTCATCCACATTTTCATTTACCAACGATTCAAAAATTTTATAACGACCTCTCAGAAATTACTCTTATAAGTTGAGCCAAATTTACTCATTTGTTGGCTTGTTGAGACTTTCATGTTTCATGACTTCAAGTAAAAAAAATGACATGTTTAAAGTAAATTTTAAAGAATTGTAAGCAATTTAGCATTTACTATTTCACTTTAAATTATTATAACTCACTATATAATACTGTTTATTCAAGGTTTTCTTGTGAAATATAGTAGATAATTAATAAACAAACATCTCCAAAAGTTTCATTTAAAATTTCCATGTTTTTCTTCAAATTTCCGTCATTTTTCTCAATTATTTACCGATATCGATATTTCCATCGAAATTTTCATTTTCCGGACCATCGATATTTCCTCGATATTTGATATTTTAGTCATTGATTCAATGGGATATTATGTGGACCGATTCAACCAACTTGCGGATCGTTTAGATGTTTTATGGTGTTGGTTGAATTGCAGACATGCTGGTCACATGTCACGCTATCGTCCACTCATAATGCTACTTATAATAAACTCCTGGCCCAGATCATATAGTTACAGGCTCACTACCCGGATCATCTCATTCAGTCAATTTGACTTGATAATGTTAGAGAGTTTCCATCGAAGACTTTTGATGGATATTGCATATCATTGGGGATTAATGTTGGGAATCTTATCCCCATGTACACACCTAAATGGTCTCGTGGAAAAGCTACCATCAAACTACTACGATGGTAGCCCAGACATTGGTAATGTTCACCAATATTTCCTCTTGGGGTTATGCAATATTGCATGCAGCTATGCTAATTCATCTACAACCCACCATCATTCACCTTTCTTTGTGTTATAGCTAGTGACTGGGTGCGAGTCTGATATCTCGTACTTACGCATATTTGAGTGCGTGGTTTATGTGTCAATCGCTCCGCCACAATCACATCCAAATAGGTCATAAGCAACGAATGCATATATATTTGTGTTGGATGTAAAT
This sequence comes from Rosa lucieae, assembly GCA_024704745.1. NCBI lineage: Eukaryota > Viridiplantae > Streptophyta > Magnoliopsida > Rosales > Rosaceae > Rosa > Rosa lucieae. Next base: position 27,665,051 of record CM045496.1, on the reverse strand, counting down.
CTACAACTGTAAGTCCGTTATGTAGAACCCTTGACAGGCGATCTCTTTACCACTAGATTTGCAAATGGTCACTTTGATGAGATAGCCTTTTGTTAGGGGAGATTAGAACGTCAACGTTTAATAGGAAAGACAAGAATTATCGTGGTCTATACCAACTATGTCTCATCTTGATCCTCTAAAAGTGATGATATCACATATACCTGCTGTAAACATGCCTGCAAAGAGTGATGTCCCCTCAAGAGGACATGGCGCCACCCAAAAGAGCTGGGCACGTCGCTGCCACCATGGATGGTAGCATGGTCCACCACAAGGTGGCATAATGGCGTCACAAGCCGTGGGTTCGCTAGGGAGCGTAGGAGACCCATAAGTTCCATGGATTCTCACCCAAGGAAGAGAGTGAGTTTGGCACAAACTAATCTATTGATCATTAATACTCAAAATCCGTCTCAGGAGACTATTATGAATTGTGGTTATGTCCAAGAGACATCGTTAGGGGACGCCTCAATGTTAGAATCAATCCCTGAGAATATAGAGATTTCTACAAACTACACTAGTGTACATGAGGATGTGAGATTGTTGAGACCAATGACATCTGACCTTACTCTGTTAAAGAATGCCAACGTAGAAAAAATTGACCTAAATGGAAAGATACAATCCAGGTTGAATTGGATTCACTAACGCAGATGAAGGATTTTTGGTCAGAGATGTTGATACCTCCTAACATAAAACTTGTTGATATAAATAGGTCTTTGTTAGAAAGTGTGATGAGAGAAAAGAGATTATAGATTCACCTCATGGGGCAAGATTTCTCACAAACGCCCTGAAATCGACTAGAAGGAGATATATACTCCCGTAATAGATGTCATTGCACTCCACTACATTTTCAGTTCAGTAGTTTCTGAATAATTGAACATGCAGCTTACAAATGTAGTCATTACTTATCTTTATGGGGATACAGAAACGAAAATATACATGAAGGTTCCTGATGGACTTCATTCACCTAAATTAAGTGGCTCTAAACCACAAAGCGCATTTGCAATAAGGATGCAATGCTCACTAATAGGGAAAGGATATGATGAACTATGCACGTGTGTTTTCATGACAGGTTTTGGATTTGCAATTGTCACGGTTTATGTTAATGACCATAATTGGAACCCTTGATTAGCTAAGGGAAACCGCTGAACACCTAAAATTCGAGTTTGAGACGAATGACCTTGGGTGAACACAGTTTCGTCTCAGTTTAGAACTTGAATACCGTGTCAATGGATGCTTAGGTATTTTGATAAAGTCAAGAAGCACTCCCATGGTTGTCTGTAGTCTTGACTCTAAGAGAGATCCGTTTCGTCACAGGGATGATGATGTAGATGTGTTAGTGGTAGAAGTGTCATACCTAAGTACAATAGGCGCAAAGTTGTACTTACACAATGCAAGACTGGACACCTCAATTATTGTGAACTTGTTGGCTAGATGTAGCCCTGGCCAACTCAATGCCATTGGACTGGTGTAAAGTCAATCTTTCAATACTTAAAAGGTACGATAGATATGGGCTTGTTCTATTCGCTACAGAGACAAAATAAAGGACCAAAGATATAATCGGACTCCATTAGCCCAAAGGCCGCCATCCATATTGCTACCGCCGCCACCAAGGGTGGTCAGCGTCCTCCCTCCCTCCATCAAACGATGGTGATGTTTTGATGAGTTTTACTGATGTATGGTGTCTCTTTGACCCGCTTAAAGGTAGTTCCCAAAATGGTTGTGTCTTTACTATGGAAAGGACTACGATATCTTGGAGATCTACAAAGCAGACCCTTGTCGCTACTTCTTCGAATCATGCAGATATTATTGCTCTTCATGAAACAGTTCATTAATGCATATGGTTAAGGTCCGTGGTTGCACGTATTCGAAGAACTTGTGGTTTGAAGTCTACCACATATGAACTTACGTGCATTTATGAGGATAATGCAGATTGCATTGAGAAAATGAAACAACATTTCATTAAGGGCGACAACACAAGCATATACGCTAAATTCTTTTATAATCGACAACAACAAATACTTCTAAAGATTGAAGTTAGCCAAATCCAATCAGAGAATAATGTAGCGGACATATTTACTAAGTCGTTACTCAAATCCACTTTCGAGAAACATGTGAAGAGTATTGGAATGAGAAAATTATCCGAACTCCCACGATTTTAGTAATCAGGGGGAGATCTTGACATCAAGGGGAGGTATGATGTCTACATGTTTGATCTAGAAGACTGAAGGGCATGTTGTACTCATTTTCTCCTCCTCGAGGTTGTTTTTGTCCTACATGGTTTTTATTACTCGAGCAAAGTTTTTAACGAGACAACATTTGAAGCGCAATGGTCTCACGATGACATCACGTTTGGACGGCATAAGGGGAAATGTTGAAGGATATTCTATTATGTGTGTCTTACCAAACTAGGATTACTTTATATTATTGTAATAGAAGAAGATTGTTCTAGATTCCTATTTCTAATTAGAATATGATTCCTTACTCAAAGATTATGTATTTGTTCTATATATATATATATAGGGGCTCCTATTATCAATAAAAGATACAACTATTATCTCAATTCTCTCTACAATTCTCTTTTCCTAAAACAGTTAAATCATTAATTTGATCTTTCTCAGTAACACAAGAAGAAAACGCAACACACACACACACATCCAGCATCATTAATCCTCTTATCTATCGCAAAAGTAAAACGAAATGAAATAAAATGACTAAAAGTTAAAACTTGATCAGAGAGCTTTTTAAAAATAATATGAAGCAATTAAAAGATACTGAACAATATCGAAAGATTTAACTAAAGGCTATTTTCTATATGCTTTACATTGAACACAAAAAGGCTGAAAAGTAAAACATAAATTAGAGTATGTGAGTTGTGGTTTGTTAGTTATTTATAATAACTGGTAAACTTAGAGCTTAGAAGGTCAAATCTCACTAATATCTTAGATCACAAGTTCATATCTCACTAAGATCATGAGTTGGGTGGAGCAAGGTAATATTGTCATTTTTATTAAAATAATAATAATAATAATAAATAATTAAAAAAAGGAATTTCTATACGTACCTAACAAATTTATATTTTATATCATGCTTGATTGAGCCATAAGCATATCGATCTGTAATTCCATCTGATTGAACCAGCATGTGCCCAGCAAAATTAAGATATTTCCATCCGATTTAACTAGCATTATTGTGGCAAATTTTTGGATTAGAGAGTAGCATAATCCAATTTTACAAGAGGAATTCCAAGCATGTCCCACTTTATACTTTAGGGATATGAATTTACACGACAATTTTCCATACTGGGTAGATTTTTTTTTAGGGCAACGGAAGACTAATCCATTGATGGTAAATCATACGACCTCACTCGGTCAAGCATGAAGGGTACAGAACACCCCTCATATTACAACGCATGCTCATGAAGAGAACTAAATCTAAAAGAAATCCAGAGAACTAAAGTCCAAAAGACTACTGAAAAAATAATGCAGAATTTAAAAACCCCCTAATCCTACACTGCCCTAGAATGGAACCAATGTCCTGAACATCTTGACGCCTAAGACCCTTCTGGTGTACGTAGCAACATTCAACACACCTACAGCAGCATGCTAGGAACAAGTGCAGGATAAAGAGCAGGACGGACCACTCCCAAGAAGCCCAAACCCGACCGAGAGTGAGAAAATAGGGAAATTGGACTAATTAGTCCCAAATGGGCTAATCAGACCCAATTCGCTGGACTGCAACTCGGCAGCCCATGAAGGCAAAGAGCCAAAACCCGCTGCCCAAACCCTTGCCGACCGGATCTGGAACCTCCAAGAAGCCGTCCACCACCCCCTCGTCAGTCCAGTGACCTCCCTAGGTAGGGGGCCATAGCAACCATCGCACCGCCTACCAAAACTGCTCGCTGCAACTATCTGGCCCTGCAAACACGACCCAAAGCCCTAGTGGATGTCTCATCCTAGCCGAGCCGCCCGAAGAAGGTCCGCAAGGATCCGAGCCACCTCCAACGGAACGTCGCCGGTCGCAACTCGCCTTGACAAAACAGTCTGAATCGACGCCGTCTCATGCCGGCGTCGTCTTCAACCCAACAACACCGCTGTAGAGGTGACTGCTGTGCCACAGTACAACGATGGAACCAGAGCTGCAAACTAGCACCAGACAGCCCGATCCTATCACGAGTCCGACGCCTCCACCAACAAGCCTACTACGTTCACCAAAAGAGAATGACGCCCGAAGCGCCCTGTAGCGTGCAAAAAACCCTCCGGTCGCCGCCGCCCTGCTACACGAAACCCTAGGTTTCGGTATACTAAGCTCCGAGTTTTCGGGAGCCCAAACAAAGACAAGATACCGTCTAAAAATTTTTTTATTAGCCAATTCCATACTGGGTAGATTAAAACAAAACTAAGTTGTAATACTGATGAAGGAATACATATCAATTGCTTTGAACAATTTACCACTTCTCTATCTGAACAAGAACATATAGAATGTAACATCAACACGCACCTGTGAGGTTGCTTGGAAACCTTTCCAATGGCTGAAACAATGAATTAAAAAAAAAAAAAAAGATCAAGATTACTCGGAAGAAGAATAGTGAAGGACGCCAACGATTGCAGTTTGCCATGTACATTTATGGCAAGTTAATTAGGTTAGGTTTTTAATTGTGCTGGGTTTGGGTTTAGGGGTACTATGGGAAATATATCACCCAAAAAAAAAAAATTCTAGGTACATTTATCACCCAAAAAAATAAATTTATCCCACCGAAGAAGAAATACTCCTTCCTCTCTATCTCTCCATCAACTTGAGAATTATTTGATTTGATGTCCTTTGAAATCTTAATATTTGATTAGAAGTCCTCAATTCCAAAGGACATCAATCAGTACATGGCAATCAGTTATCAGATGAGCAACAAAGTCACCGAAGATTCGGAATTCTATAGGAACCTCTGTAATAAAAAGTATACCTCTTTAATTTGGCTATTCATGATCATTGGGGAAGTTAGGGCTCTGCAGCCAAGGAAATAACCAAGCTTAGAGCAAGTGCAGCGGTTGCACTTTGCCCCGGCAAAAGCAAGGAAAACCGAAGTGGTGACCGGCAGGGTTCTAAAAATCGGCGCCTAGCACCGCCTAGGCGCCGCCTAGGCGCTAGGCGAAGCAATACCGTTCCGATTCTCCCCTAGTCGAGCGAGCTGGGCGCTGGGAATAAAGTCGGCCGCCTAGGCGGCCTAGGCGGGGCTGGGCGTCTCTGGGAGGCTCTGGGCGGTCGGCGCCTAGGCGCTTTCTATCTTTTTTTTTTGCCAGCATAATCTCTTCATCTCCTCCCTGAACTCGTCCAGATCCACCGTCCCTCTCTGGTCGCAGTCAAACTTATCGAATATGGAATCGTAGAGCTGTGTCAGCTGATCCGGCCAGGTCGCCAATTCTATGTCGAAGTGGGTCTCGATCAATCTCATCGACTCGAATGCTTTCCGCAGCTCCGACCGGGACAGAACACCATCGTTGTTCAGATCCAGAGCAGCAAAACGCTCGTCCACGCTCTTCTTGAACTGCACCTCGTCGCTCACGAAGTCCTTCACCGTCGTTCCGTCAATTATCACCACTCCCATCTTTCCTCCGTCGATTTTTCTTTTCTTCTTTTCCTGCGTAAATGTCTGCCAATAAATGTCTGCCAACATCTATCCATCAGCAAACATCTATCCATTATCTCATTGAGAATGAAAGGGACTCGTGGTGTGGTGTGGACGCGTGGTGTGGTGTTAATTAAACATCCTCAGCTAACATCTATCCATCCATTTTATTTATATTTTAAGTACTTTTATTATTTTCAAACATTATATAATACTTTTTATATTTTATATATATATTTATATGTTATAAAAATAAAATTAAAATTAAAAAAAAAAAACCGCCTAGTCCCCGCCTAGACTCCCGCCTAGGCCCCTAGGCGCTAGTCCCCGGCCTTCCGCCCGACTAGCGCCTAGCGTTTTTTAGAACCTTGGTGACCGGTCACAAGCAAAGTTGGTCCTCCACCGGTGAAAGTTTGCCCAGCCATTTATTGGCTTTTCTTGACTGAGGGGAAGAAAAAAGGCAACACAGTGACATTTTTCATGATTGGGGAAGAGGGGCTGCCAGCTCGGCCCGAGGATTGACGTGAAGCGACATCACCAGCAGGCCCTCCACTGCAACGCGCTGAAGGCAGCGACTGGGTCACGAACGGAGGACGCGTGGCGCCGCAAATCCCGGGCGAGTGACTCCAGACTCTTGTCGTGTAGTGGATCTGTTTTAGGCCCAGCCTGTGCCACGTGCTGCAGAGCCGTTGGGTCATTTTGAATTGGCTGCCTAACGGTCATGAAATCTGATCCGTCCATTTCAATTAAGAAGAGGATCCAACGGTAACTAATTAATAACCACTATATATATATATGTAATGTTAATAAACGGTAAGAAAAAAAATTCAAAAAATTTCTCTATAAATACCTAGGATTTTCTTTACATCTCACAAAAAAAAATTAGAGTTCATAGTTACACCTTCCTCCTCTTCATATAGCTCTCATCATCCATATTTTTCATTATCCACTATGGCCGAACAAAGGGGAAACACACGTCCAGTGGCCGGACAAGAGGGAGATCAAAATGAAGATGAGGTTGCCCAAGACAAAAGCAAGCATTCTTAAGGAACATGTCAGCTTCTGTTGGGGAAGTAGTCCGACTTTGCCTGCAGCATCTGATTTCTGGACCCAGTACGGGTCGCTACCACAAAGATCACTGGAGATGCGGTTGAACACATTGTGACTCATCATGTACCTTGTCCGGAATATCTCTTTACTGAAAACTGGACGCTACACAAAGTAATCTTCCATCATGTTTTTTCCTCTTGATTCCCTAAACCGCTCCTCATTCGGTGCACCCCCCGGTTGAGAACCCCGTCGTTGTGATCCGGAGGAAGCTTCAGCTTCAGCGACTGCTGCTACCACAAGAGCATTAGTCGTACACAGCTCTTCAAGATTTTCATCTCGAGATTGTCGATACCTCTTCATTGAAAGAGGGAAGGAGAGGAAATGTGTTGGATCTGGAGAATATGAAAACGAATGAGATTTGTGAATATCAGCTTGTGAGGAATGGTGTGCTGCCTCTTGCTCAATTTATTTACAATTTTCACATAAAACGTGATCAGACTTCGAAGACACGTGTCCACTCCTGGTTCGACGTAATCTGATCTGAAATTTTAGATAAGATTACATCAACAATAACCGTTAGATTGAATAGTATGTAAATGATCTGGTCCGTTCAAAAATTGTCAGTTGTGCGTTCACTCAATTCAAAGAAATTTGTCCGTTGTGCCTTCACTCATTTCAAGATAAATTGTCGGTGGCTCATAATTTGTCGGTTGTGCTTTCACTCATTTCATGATAAAATGTCGGTGGCTCATAATTTGTCCACCTTAAAATATTTTTTTAAAAAGTAAATTGCATAATTATGACATTAATTATCCATAAATATTCATTATTAACACTGAAATTTTTTTAAAAAAACATATGAACAGTGAATTCAAACAGTTACCCGCCAGTGAACAGTGAATTTGTGAACAGTAAAATAAACCGTGTAAATGTGAACAGTATTGACCGGGTAAGAAAAACAACGGGTGTAAACCCATGTCCAGTGACAGTGAATAGTAACTTGACCGGTCGAATTCTTGACTTTTCTTGACTACGGGTGAACTTGCTCTTACATACAAGTTTCTCCTCTCCCCAACAGAATTGCAAGTCAGACTGGAGATGCAAAAGTCTGAACAATTGACATCAGGTTGATAGAACGAATGTGTAGTGGGTACTAAAATAAGGAGTAAACTAGGGAGTTTGGTGAAAAAAGGTAATGATGATGTCCAAATATTAAGAGGGTCTGAATAGAGTCACTATTATTGAATAATCACATATTTTCTTACAATAATGATGAATATGACTTGGAGGGTAAGAATAGATGAGGTTGTTGGTAGTGGGTCCTTCTTTTCACTATGTTTTTATGCTGATATCATTTCCATTTCCCTTGTATGGGTCCCTTCAAAACCCAACAGGTTCAATAATTTCACGCTTTTCAGTATGGGGTAATGGTCCTCCTTCCCCAACACTGGTGAGGAATCATTCAGTGAATAGATTTTGATGGCACTTCCATAACACAAGACTCTTCTCATCAATTCACAAAAGCTGTAATCTTTGATCTAAAAACTGAAGAGATGTTTGATTAAACACTTGCAAACTTTCCTTCCTAAGCTAAATTTCCTTCATCTCTTACTAATATCAACAAGAGAAATTTTCATTTGCCAAGAGTTATTCTTTGAATATTATTCGATCAGTTTCTCATTCTACTTAAGATGTCGGTCAATCTCAAACCCGGACACAAGGAACTGCACCATTGTAGAATCTGCATTCTTCTATCATCAAAGCATTTTTTTTCATGTAAATGAAACTAACCTACACACATAAATTTGCTTGCATCAAATTTAAGCAAGGTAGAATATGTTTGTGTACCTTATCATCTGTCAAAAAATTTCTACCGAGTTCAGATAATCCATTCAAACCAACAGATTCGTTAACATATGCCAGATCCAGGCAACAATGCAACATATATCATTGGAAGCACTACAATTAACAAATGCTGCATCTTGACGTTAGTAAGAAAAGTTATATTAGAGAGCACGGACATTGAGAATTATTGATCATATTTAGCATTAGAGATGGATACACAGCGCAGTTTATTACCAAATATATCAAGCTAGCATTAGGATTGACTTGGATGCAAATGCCAACAACAATTGTTGTAACTAATAGGATAAACACATAAGTAAGAAAGAAGGGTAAAGATTCAAAATACATGCTTTCATATGTTTTCAATCTGATACATGAAGACCGCATTGTCACTCTTTCTTCTCTTCCTTCTTCTCTTCCTTGGGAGCTTCAACCTTCTTCTCTTCCTTTGCTGCTTCCTTGGCTGTAGCCTTCACCTTTGCTCTGCCCTTCTTTGGCTTCATGAAGCAGAAGCAAGAGCAGCAAGGACACTGAAATAAGAACTTCATAGCTTCACCTTCTTTGCTCTCAAATTGTCCTGAGAATTTTTTTCTTATGTATAGCAAATGTTGAGCTTTACCTTCCTTCTCTATCTACTTTCTTATCTAACTACTAACGTTGTTTGCTTTTTCAATAAAATAATAATAATAAAAAATAAAATAAAAAACTCTAACAATACCCACTGGCTTCCACCTCAAATCCTCAATCACTATCAACAAGAAAGATGCCTGCCTAATAATGCCAGAGTTGGGAGTGGGAATAGAGTCTGTGGGGCTAGCCATGATCAATATAATGAAGCTATAAGGACTATAGGAACTGTTCTTGATTGCTTTTTCTCACTCTACAGATTCATGAGCTGGTAGGCAATAAAAGCAAAATATATATGTGTCTCATTATTAGATTGATCAAACTTAATTTTGGTGAGATATGATACTGAATTTTGTGAAATCATGATTTTAACTGGTATTGGGATATACACAGCTGAATCAAATAGATAATTCCAGTCTTGGAATGATCAAGACACCTTAAGCATGAATCTAAATTTTATTCCTCTAAAGAAGAACCAAGAAGAGTCCAGTGAAAGTATTCGATCACCGTTGAGTTACCTTTATCTACCCTGGGATGAAGTTTGGCAAATAAATAATGCAAACTCATCGTGATTTTACATTAGGGTCTGACTTTGGGTCCCTTTCGCCTCCTTTGTATTTTAGTAGAGGTGAGGGAGCCATGTGATTGTCAATCACTAGAGGAAAGAATGCATTTGATTGATCAATTTAGTTGTCATTATCACTACCATGTTTTGGTTTCCATAAGGTCGGTAGCTTGTCTTTTGTGATATCAAATAGAGCTAAAATCTTGTACCAAAAAAAATAGACCTAAAATCATTTTAGCACCCTGAACTTCATACCTAAAATCATTTATGCTCCTAAACTTCTAATATAATTGTTTGTGCCTTCATACTCTCCAATGTGATTGATTATAACTAATTCTTAACTAATCCATCAATTTCTTCATATAGTGTTGCTCACTCAAACTAGATTTTAGTCTTCAATCCTGCAAAAAACACACCATTTACATGTCCAAAGCTAAAAACTGACCCTCAATAAACTCTCATCCTCACCAATTTATGAAGAAATTCATAAATTAATTTACTAATAGCTTTAGTTGGAGTATAAGGACATATGTGATTAAATTAAAAGTTTGGGACACAAATAATTTTAAGTGTAAAATTCAGGATAGTAAAATGATTTTAACTCTATCAAATACCAAGGACGTAGAAGAATACCTCCAAGCCATACCAAGCATGGGGTTGTATCAGTTTACAGGCTTGTGCTCCTTTATGAAGGAAAAGGTTACACAAGCTACAATCAGTTTACAGGCTTCTGGAAACATTCTTCTATCAAGATCCCCCTCTCCTATTAATTATGTAAATACATCTTTATTGGGCACCCTTTCCATAAAATTTGGTGCATCATGTTTAGCAACTCATGATTAACATCCCACTGCAAGCTCAATGTGAACAAGACTGTAAACAACACAACAGTAAGCTGCTTGGCCACCAACATTTGTTGCACGATTATTCCAAGTGAACTGCGAGGATATAGACAAAAGCAGTTTGCTATTCCAAGTAAGCCCAGAATTCAAAGCTTCGAAGAAGGTTTTACTGCATCAGGCATTTGACGATAATCGTATACCCCAATACCTCGTTTTCTTCCGAGTCGACCTGCATCAACATACTGTACAAGAAGTGGGCAGGGAGCATATTTACTGTCGCCAAGGCCAGCATGGAGAACTTTCATGATTGATAAGCAGACATCCAATCCAATGAAATCTGCAAGCTCTAAAGGGCCCATTGGATGATTTGTTCCCAACTTCATTCCCACATCAATGTCTTCCTTTGTTGCCACACCGGTATAGAGTGTAAAAAATGCTTCATTTATCATCGGCATTAGGATCCTGTTTACAACAAAGCCGGCATAATCCTGAGAGCATATCACTGTCTTGCCAAACCTGAAAATTCAACACAGAAGAGTTAAAGTTTATCACACAACAGGGAAGATAAAGTTTTCATCTTTATGCAATTCAAAGAATCCAAGTGAATAACCTTTCTGCCAATGCTTTCGTAGCATTAAAAGTCTCATCGGATGTGTCTGCTCCTCGCACGATCTCAACAAGTTTCATTATAGGAGGAGGGTTCATAAAATGCATGCCAATCACCTGCAAATCACAATAGTAATTTGACATAATCAGATTTCTGACTTCACATTTGACAAAAATAGAAAAAAGAAATCTTTTATCCAGTTTAAGTTTCACAAGCTCTGCAAAATCTCAAAAGCATAATCTCAGGACCAAAAGTAGAAAGCATATTCGGAGCTTAACCTGCTTTGGCCTGCTAGTTGCTGATGCCAGACGAGTAATGGAGATGGAACTTGTATTAGATGCCAGTATGGCAGAACTTTTTGTGATCTTATCTAGTTCAATAAATAGCTTTTTCTTCACATCTTCAGACTCCACAATAGCTTCAATAATAACATCTGCTGAAGAAAGTTCTTGCAAGTTTGAGGTATACCGCAGACGGCCCAAAGCATCTTTACCGACAGCCTGTTAAACAGAAGTTCAATGATATGTTGATCAATCACTAGAAGAACATCACACTAGTGTATAGGGATGACAGATTTCATATAATAGGCAAATGTTTCCTTGTTCTTTTGGATCTGTTTCTAAGAAGTTATTTATACGTCGAACGAACAGTATAACAAGAGCTCACAATGCCACAATTGCAAAACTTTCCTAGCAATAAATGGTAAGCATTGATAGTGCAATAGATGGTTTTAAGTTTTAACTTTCAAAGAATCAATCGCATCAGTAAAGCCCTGAAATGCAATTCCTCATCACAATTTCGTTCAGCTTGTAATTGTTTACAAACTTAAAAGCATGAGATTTTGACACAGTGATAAAAAATGCGGTCAATTCTTAACTTTAAATGGTTCAAACAAGCGAACAACCAAAAACTCGGTAGAATATAACACCTATCGACTCCAGTAACCCTACTCCAGACATCCAGTCGGAACTCTACTCAAGCGACACAAATATAGCCAGAGCAGTAATGCAAAACCTAGATCTCAGTTTAGTAGAGCTCCAGTTTCTTTCTACTTTTTATCAAACGGCACCCTTTTGCCATGGATACACAAAATTCCTAACAAAGCAGTAGTCTCACGATTTCAACATCTTTTTTCTTCTTTATACTTGCAAGCGTCACCAAAGTGACCAGAACCAAAGACCAACTTAGCATAGCAAACTCCCACAATCACAGTAGACATCTAGCGTGTGAAGCACAAATACTCATCTTACACTAACCACCTAACGTTGATTCCAATCCATCACAATTTCGATAACAAACTGACGGTTTAGCTCATCAAATTTAACATCGACATGAGTACCAAAATTCTCTATCTTTCCAGTATACCCTTCATTAAAACTCTCTATCTTTCTAGTATACCCTTCCTTTCTATCTCATAGATTCTTTGGTCAAGGAATCAGAAAAAGATGGGATTTTTGACCTGAGTGAGTTGTCCTTTGGAAACGAGGCGCTGGATGGAGTGGGAGATGGACTTGTTGGCTCTGGTTAGAGCACTAGGGTCGGTGTCTAGGAGCCAAGCATCGCATCCGTGCGTGGCGGCGAGTTGGGCTATACCTGAACCCATTTGGCCGCCGCCCACCACCGCAATTGACTTCATCTCTGACATTTGCCCACGTCACTACAAATCTGACAAATGGTACTCTCTTCTGTTTTAGGGAAAGCAAATATGTTACGTTTTTCCTGTATGATGACGTGTGTGTTTGTGTTGGCTTCTGTTTTTAGGGAAAGCAAATATGTTACGTTTTTCCTTGTATGATGACGTGTGTGTTTGTGTTGGGTCGGGCGGATCATGTCTCCAGTTTAGGACTGAATTGGGCCGGGTCCAGTCTGCCAGACCCAGACTCTCTGCACAATTTGAGTTGTTAAATAGAATAGAATATAAATAATAAATGTCATTTTGAAACTTTAATTAGTCATAAAGTCAATTAATTTTTTTTGATAATTTCGTCTCTGACAATTTTGCCATTTTACCAAACAAAACCAACTACTCATATCCGATTGACCGATAAATCATTATCTATCTTTCAAAAATAAAAAAATAAAATAAATGATTCCCCCCCGACTCCCTCAAATGCTCTCTCTCTTCCTCTTCGTCCTCCGGCAACGGCGGCCAAGACGCCTACGGCTACAGACAGTACCATTAGATCCGGTGACGATGTCCGAGCTCGAACTGACCGGCGGCTAAGACATTTACAACTACAAACGGAACCATCAGATCTGGTGACGATGCCAAAGCTCGAACTGATCGGATAGCTCCTCTATCTCACCAATCTCGCCTACTGCTCGCCACTCGATCTTCAGACCTTCGCCATTCTCAGAATCAAGCTCAATCTAGCTCTAATCGGTGACTCGTTCGTACTGTCAGTCTGAGTCGATGCCTTTGTGACTCGCGCCGGAGCCGGAGCCGGAGCCTTAGCCCTACCTCTCTATCATCCTTCAGTGGCGGCGGCGAGGCACTTGAGGTGCTTCAATGAGGTGCGCTTGGTTATCCTGCTTGATTTGCGATCCAAAGCCAGGCAAAACAGTCCATTTGGTTTTCACCATCTTTTCCTCAGCTTCACTTCCGATTCCTTCGAAAACCTCTCTCCTACCATCGGTTCGCATTTCCTTTCTTTCTCTCCAATGTACCTTTTCCTCTCAAATCTCCTTCGTCTTTCTTGAAATTGTGTAATGTTTTTGTTTTCTGGCTTGGTTCTGTGTGCGTAGGTGTTGATTTTATGGTGAAGTATGTTCATCTCGGCGGCAAGAAGCTCAAGCTTGCTTGCAATTTGGGACACAGGTAAAATCATTATTTATTGTTCATGTTAACAGGTCTGGGATTTTGTAGATGTGGCGTTTTCATTGGGGTTTAGAGTTGGGAATGACTATTTCGATGAAGCAAGTGTCCCAATTTCATATGTTTCAGATCGAAATTTGATGTAAATTGAGAGGCTAGGTGTTAATTTTTTTCACTTTGCTTGATCTGGTGTAGGATAGGTCCCATAGCTGGAGTCGAAGAAAATTAAGAACTGCTGCATACATGTTGAACTTGTTTAGTCTAAGGGGGCTGCCATGGGGTTCTAGCATGGATGGTGAAAAAAAGGTTGGTTGAGTAGTTTTGGCAGTTCCTCAATTGTGTTTGTGATATTTCCATGTATCTGACTGCTACAGTAATGTAACTGGCAGGTTGAGCTATCTGCTATAGAACTAGAATCACTTCGAACAAAAGCTTGCTGATATAGAAGAGAGGGAAGCTCACTTGAAAGCTCAGTAAGAAACTTCATGCTTGACCATTTTAATGTGATGTACTTACTGAAAACTACATATTAGTGCTAATTCTGAGATTTTTTTAGGCAACTTCTGTTAGCTGTACCTTGGTTCATAAACTCTCAACACAATATTATAATGAAATCACTAAAGGGCTTATGTTTTATGCAGATTGGAATACGTTGATGAAATTTTGCAATCAGCTCGTATCTCTGGCTAAATGTACATTCGAACTGTAATGACTATCCCCAAGTCAAATTTTACTTTGAATGGATGATGTCAAATATGATTTGTTCCTATTATTGATCCATTTTTTGTTTTCTTTATAATAGAGGTGGACAGCACTACCAAGAGAACCTCCTCCACTTGATGATACTGATATTGATGACTGGCTTCCACGCGCTGTTGTCTTGCAAGGGACCTGCATGTTCTTCTACTTGTTATCTACAGGTACATAATCATTTAATCATACTTCTGTTCCTTGTCCGACCTTAATTTGTTTATGTAGTTTTGTTTTTTATGTTTTCATTTTTATTGATTTCAAGTGAGTAGCTAGCTCGCTATAAATGTTATAGAGGTTTTTCAACAAAGTGATAGTAGTTTTCTATCACTATGTTAGTATCTTATCCACGTGATGTCAGTATTTTTTTTTTCATTTTATTTGATTTCAAGTTAGTAGCTCTTTATAATTGTTATATTGGCTTTTCAACACATTGATAGTAGCTCTATGTCTATGTTAATATCTTTTCAAGTTAATAGCATTTTGGTTTTCATTTTGATTGATTTCAAGTCAATAACTCATAAGTGTTATAGTGGCTTTTTAACGTAGTTATAGTAGCTTTCTATCCATACGTTAGTATCTTTTTAATCTGATGTCAGTAGTTTTTTTTTTTTCAGTTTGATTAATTCAAGTCAGTAACTCTCTATAGCTATTATAGTGGGTTTTCAACACAGTGATACTAGTTTTTTTATCCTTATGCTAGTATCTTTTCAATCTAATGTTAGTAGCTTTTTTTTCTTCATTTGGATTGATTTCAAGTGATCATCTGTCAATAAGTTAACAAATTGGAAAAACATGATTCTGAATGAAATTTAATTTTCTTTTTGTTATGATTTCGTACCTCTTAAACATTTCTTGTTTGAGATTTGTGTTGCACTATCAACATGGATAATCAGCAAGTTTTGTGCGACTTGTATATTAGTAGCTTTTTATTATTGGTTCAGTGGCTTTGTACACGTGTCATAGTAGTTTTTCGTAACTATGTCAGTAGGTATTTATATTACTTGTTTCTGATTATCTGATTGATAAAGAGTGCCACGTTTGGGGCGCAATGGTACATTGCTGTTTTTAGTTTTCATTTCAAATACTAATATTTTGTTGATTTTTGGTCTTGCAGAATTCTTCCCCTTTGCATTTGTAATAGTAGATTTCAAAAATCATGTGAATTTGGATATTGAAGCCTCCATTGACAAAGAGATCATTCGGCGAACCAATAAATGTTGAAATGACGTCTCGTGCTGGAAGTGGTAAAATAATGCCTATGGGTTTAGAGTGTCACCATTGAAAAATGGCAGTAGCATTACAACATTAACAGTAGCTTTATACAACTATTGTAATAGATTTTCACAACTATGGTAGTAACTTTTTACAACTATGAAAGTAGCGTTTTACATAGTTATATCATTGTTGAACCATGCATGTATACATTTTGTATCATTGAATATGCTTTATTTTCTCAATTGCAATAGCATTTTTATTTTGGTTGTATCCTTTTCATTTCTGTAACTTTGTTAGTCGTTGAGAATAGCTTTCTCAGTCTCTAGGAGTAGCTTTTATTATGTTTAGTAGTAGTTTTGTTTTGCTTGGTTATTGATTTTGGCGTTGATGAGAGTAACTTTTGGTGATGATGAAAGTAGCTTTTGTTACTGGTGAGAGTATCTTTCTAGTGTTGGCCGGTGACAGTATCGTTTAAATGTCAGAGGTTGTTGGTGATAGTGAGAGTAGATTTTGTTGTTGGTGATAGTAACTTTTGTTGGTGGGGTTAGTACCTTATGGTTTTGGGGAGCGTAGCTTTTGGTTTTGACAGTAGCTGTTGTTGTTGGTGACATTAGCTTTTGTGACCTCGCCGGAAATCTCACTATAGTAGCTTTTGTTGCTAATGATAGTAGTTTTTGTGACCTCGCCGGAGGTTGACAGAAATCTCACCAGAGTAGCTTTTGTTGCTGGTGACAGTAGCTTTTGTAGTCGACCGGAGACATGCCGGAGTTGGCCGGAGGTCAACTGGAGAGAAGACGGAGAATGATTATTGACTTTTTACTCTAGGCATTTATGTAAATATGTTGGTATTTATATCCAAAATTTAACATCATTTCCAACCTAGTGGCCTTATGAGAACAAGAAATATTTGGTGGCCTTAAAGCTAAAGAAACATTCAAATATGCACTTATATGTAATTTTCTCTAAATAGAAAGGGGAGGAGCTTAGGGATGCAAGTATCTCGGGTTCGATAAAATTCAGGTTGTTGCGCCGGTCAGGTAATCCACTGGTGTCTTTAACAAAAAGAAAAGTTGGTTAAAGCATGAGCTATGAACCTATGATTTGTAATTTGTTACATTGAAGGAGAAACGAATCCCTAAGTCGACTATCTTCATTACTAAGTTTAAAGTCTAAATTTTAAACCCTAAATTTTTAAAATTCATCTCCGATGGAAAGTTGGATCTTTTACAGAAATACATATTGGGGGTTCAAAGTCCATCCATTAGTCTACAAATAAACATTGGTTTAGACTTAAATGGACTGTGAAATTTTCAAAGCAGGCTCACATGACAAAATTTTGAAAACTCAATTTAATTTAATTTTTTTTTAATTTGTTTGTAACTGCTATTTTAAAAATTACCAATTTTTTCCTTTAAATTCTCACTTCACCTCGTCAAAAAAATTTCACATCTTCTCCTATTTCTTTTCTTTCTCATTTCACCCACACCCATACTAAAGTTTCTATTTCTTCCAAAATGGCCCTCAATCCATAAAAAATAATAATAATAATAATAATAAATAAAAAATGAGAAATTGAACATCAAAGGAAGAGGAAGCTGCAACTATTACTCATGTCAAAAGTTGATAGGAGTACAAAGTGTGACTTTTTTAGTATGTATTTTCTCTCATTTGGCTAAGTTATTCTCTTAAAATTACTAACTAACATAGTTTCTGTTTTTAGGTACTTCAAGGACAGAAATGGAGAAAAAATGAGAAACAAAGTAGAAATGAGCCTAAATGAAGGATAAGTCATTTTAGAAACTTTCCTCTTTCATTTTAGGAAATATTTCCTATTTTGTTTTAGGGAACTTTCTTCCTTTGAACTTTCCTATTTCTAATTTTTCTGTTTTAAAGAGAGAATTTAGGAGTCCATCCCATTGAGAACTCTTGAGTGATGAAATCAAGGAAACTTGAAAGAGAAGATAACACACAGAAATAAGGAGGAAATCAAGGAGTTTTATTCACATAAATTCTCCTTATTTCGTGGAGATAAAAGGGGAGTGTTTGTATTCAATATTTATCCTAATTATCTTATTTCCTATTGGTTATAATCTCTAATTGATTTATGATTTTCCTTTATTGTAGGAGTTTGTTGTGTGCACAACTGTTGGAGGAATAAATTAATGCAATTCAAAGGAGGGAAAGGTGGAGTCTGCCGTATAAAATTTTAGGGAATTTAAGAGGATATATGGTGTACTCCTTATGGAATAAAATCAGAAAATACTAGAGAGGAATAAGGGATATATCTGGTCACTATTTAAGGGAAAGAGAAGGAGCATTGCATGATTAACTCTAGAGATATCCAAGAAATATACCGTCAGTCATTAAGGGGAAAAGAGAGTAAAAAATTAAAGACTTTGTCATGAGAAAATCAAGGAAACTTGGAGGAGAATTCACCTCTAGATGAATGGCCAAGATCATATCACAAGAGAGAAGGATTCCTCTATAAATAGCAGCAATTCTTGAGTCCAAAATGATCACTTCTTCACGCAAAATTCAGTTCATTAGCCTATCTCTCTTATCTCCAAAACTCTCTCTAAAAATTCAAAAAAAGCCTCTTGCCGTGAAGAGCTTTAGGACTTCTCCAAGGTTGTTCATGTTCTTGAAGCCTAGTTGTGTGTTCTCTTGACGTTCTCCAAGCTTCTTTGAAGATCAAAATGTGTAATACATGGCCCTTATTTCTGTTTTCATACTCTTTAGTATTGAATTGGGCCGGGTCAGGCAGATCATTTCACCAGTTTAGGACTGAATTGGGCCGGGTCCAGTCTGCCAGACTCTTTGCACAATTTGAGTTATGGTTAAATAGAAAGGGGAGGAGCTTAGGAATGCAAGTAGTTCAGGTTCGATAAAATTCAGGTCGTCGAGCCGGTCAGGTAATCCACTAGTGTCTTTAACAAAAAGAAAAGCTGGTTGAAGCATGAGCTGTGAACCTATGATTTGTTACATTGAAGGAGAAACGAACCCCTAAGACTATCTTCGTTACTCGGTTTAGAGTCTAAATTTTAAACCGTAAATTTTTAAAATTCATCTCCGATGTAAAGTTAGATCTTTTACAGAAATACATATTGGGGGTTCAAAGTCCATCCATTAGTCTACAAATAAACATTGTTTAGACTTAAATGGACTGTGAAATCTTCAAAGCTGGCTAACAAGACAAAATTTTGAAAACTCAATTTTAATTTTTTTTTAAATTTGTTTGTAACTGCTATTTTAAAAATTACCAATTTTTTCCTATAAATTCTCACTTCTCCTCGTCAAAAGAATTTCACACCTTCATTCTCCTACTTCTTTTCTTTCTCATTTCACCCACACCCATACTAAAGTTTCTATTTCTTCCAAAATGGCCCTCAATCCATTAAAAAAAAAAAAAAAAAGAGAAATTGAACACCAAAGGAAGAGGAAGCTGTAACTATTACTCATGTCAAAAGTCTGTGAAGATACCTTGGAGATGGTCTAATCTTAACCCAATATTATTCAATCCTCCCTCATCACTCTAGCTTAATTCCAATAATAAGTATATATAGGAGGACGCATGTGATATCTTAAACCCACAAACATTTTAGATTGTTGGTAAGTGCTTAATTGGTCGTATTTCATGCAACTGACTCAATGATAACTGTTAGAATTTGTGCCACCTTTAAGTACATATAAAGGGTACAAGTTATATTACAGTGATCAAGAGATAAAGAGTGTGTAGTCACTTTGTTGAGGCTAGAATTGAAAGTCTAAGTCAATATGTATGGATTAATGCTATAATATAATGTAATGAATTTTATTAAGATGCCTGCATGCTAGTTCAGAAGTCAAATGCATATGCCTAAACTTTATCACTTTGAATATGTGTATTTCCATGTCATGGTAGAATGTTTAGAGATTGGTAACCTTTGAATATTAATTGATGTAATAAAGTACATCATATTTTCATGTAGGGTGGTGAATTATAATAACTTGGTTGGTTTGTTTGATTTCTTCATCTCTTTTATATACTTAGGATAATACATTAGATACCTACTCAGATTATTGGATGCATTATTTAAAGTAGTTAAGTATTATACCCGAGAGAGATTACTTGATATCACAAAAAGAGCATGTCCCTTGTCATATCCAAGAGGTATGCAAAGAAAGAATTTGATTTTCTAATTTAGCATCATTCATATTGATATGTATTATTTCTCGCAAGGGAGGCAAATGGTGGGCAACATAAGCCTTAACTCCAGTCCACTTGATTTCTAAATTAGTTAACTTAGTTTTCATTTGAGCATTTAGTTTTTTTTTTTTATTCAAAAATATCTGTAAAAACTAAAATCAAATCTCTGCTCCAACTTGCATATACTCACCATAAACTCTGGTTCAAATGTGAGCCTTGGTTTGTGATTGTATATTTGCATATTTAAGCTCTCCTTAGGTGTTCACTAACTAGAGTTAGGATTCTCTAACACTAACTTTCAATCTCTATACTATTACTTGTGCCCTTGGTTCAAATGTGAGCCTTGGTTTGTGATTGTATATTTGCATATTTTAGCTCTCCTTAGGTGTTCACTAACTAGAGTTGGGAATCTCTAACCCTAACTTTCAATCCCTATACTATTACTTGTGCCCTTTATATTTGAGGGTGACTATTTGGCTATTAGGAAGATGATAGGTGGTCATGGTGATGGAGGTGAGATCTATTATAAATTCAGAGACGGAATCTGGATTTCGAAATTGGCTGGGCTAGACTTCTGTTAAGATATTCAAAAGATAAAGCCTTATTAATTAATCTTTTCTTTTGGTGCTAGTTTAAATTTTTATTTTTATTTTTTTTCCAAAACGGCAAAACAGTTAGCAAACTGAGAAGCTAAATAGACACACACAGATATAGTTTTTATGGGTTAGAGGTGTGGATGATAGATATATAAAGTTTTTCTGGCTTAGAGGTTTGATGTTTGAGATGTGAGAGAAAGCCGTAGCCCAGCCAATGAAACAACATCAAATTGTAGGGATATCAGCTTATATTTAAGGTGGTCTATAGGAAGGTGGGATGTGTTAGAATTTTAGGTATAATATTTCAAAATACTATATTATTTATTTAGTTTAATTGTAGCCAATTATTTGGTGTGCGCTTTATTTTTCAATAAAACCTTCATTGCATAAGTTGGTATATCCTTTATTGCTCACTACATCCGTTACAATTGTGAGACTTGTTAATTGCTTCTTTATCCATTGTTGACCAGTAAGTTTTTCCATATCTTTATGAATATTAATGATCATTATCATACCTTAATTACTAGTCTTCTTTGCTGAGTCATATATATACCATCGTTTCCTTCCTATTATGTTTTGTATGTGCATGATCATCATACATTCTCCTCAAGAGTTCTTTTCTCATATTCTAGTCAATTTTATGCCCTCAATATTCCTTCTTTCCTATGCCAAATAAAATTATCAAGCTATTCTAGGATCCAAGTATTGCGAGTGTACGCTTACGAGGATTAACGGTTGTTATACGTTAGAGAGTAGAGCGCCACTAACCTGCTACACAGAGACATTGTCTCCAAGGGGCGAAATCTACTCTTAAGGGCAGTGTTTATACGCCTCAACCTTAAACTCTTTTCGAATGATGTGTCCTTTGGAAGTCTACAAATGCAAGAGATAAGTCCTATAATTCTTATTATTTTAATCTATAAGACAATAAAATAATGATAATTATTTATTATTAAATTATTTTGTATTTGTGTGATTTTGTAGGAGAATCAAAATATGGTGATTGCAATAGCATCCATCAACCAATTTCCAACAATCTTAAGAGTAGAAAATGTTGGTGGATGTTTCCTTGTGGAATGCTTAAGACATGGAGATAAGTCTTTTATTCTTTGAATGAACATAATTCTATCTAGTTAAACAAATTACTTTTTAGCTCCGAGAATTGAAAAGAACTATTCAAATTTTCTTTTGAGAATGGAGGATCACTATATCTTAAATTATATTTATGAATTAGTTGTTCATTTTTGCAATAGGAACCATTTGATTTGGAATTATATATGATTAGTTGGCTTTCTATTGATTGCAAAAGTACTTATTGCACTTTAATCATGCATTAAGTTTCGGTTATATTTTATTTGCTTATGGCTTATGATCGTTTAAGTTTCTACCTATATTAAAAACGCAGAGCAAAACCTAGCCTCCCCTAACCTTCGACTATTCTCGTCCGGCGGCTCCCCTACGCCGACGCTGGCCTCTGGCCTTATCGGTGTGAGGTGAGTGCGACCGGACGGGTAGATTTTCTTTCTGGGCTGATTGGCTTCCTAGAAGTCGGATTCAATGGATGCATCTGAAGGATTGTTGATGATTGCGACAGTCACAGCGGATCTCTTTCTCACGGAGATGGCTTTGCAATTATGGAGAAGGGGTAGGCGGGCAGGTTCGGCGCTGGCACTAACCGGCATGACGAGCAGTGGTCGAGTCAACGACGGGGCGAGGGTGCTGGCGATCAGACAGATCATGGGCTGGAGAGATTGGCTTAGGGTTACTCAGATTGGTAGGGCGGTCGTACGTGTCCAGACAGACAGAACCTCCTCCTCGCTTATGTCGGGTGGTGGTACACCGGTGGAGGTGATGCGGTCGCGATGGAACGATGGTAGGGACGAAAGGGCAGAGCGGGTTTTTGCTAATGGGTTGGAGAAGGCTGTATGGGGTCTGGGCTTGGTCTTGGGCCTGGATTCAGGTATTGGGCTACTATTTGTTTGGTTGGTTGATAGGTGGAGATCGTGGTGGATGGGGCGCAGCTGGTGGTGGTGCGATGATGGATTGGGTTTGCCATGGTGGCCGGCTTGGCTGTTACTAGTGTTTTCGGGTCTGGTTTTATTTTATTGTTGGTAATAAGACACTACTAAAGGTGTGGCAGAGACGATCTTCTCTGTCATGGTCTCGGGGATCGTTCCTATTCTGGAGTTGGGTCAGCAGCGGTGGCGAAACTGTCTGGCTAGACAATCATCCTTGGCCTTCTAGTGGGTATTTCCTATCTGGGATCAGGTCGGAGGCGATGGCGTTTTGGAGCAGTGGAGGATGGATGGTGTTGGGTTTTCTTTAGTCCTAGGTCTGAAACTCCGGCAATCATTTTGGTTGAGTTTAGGTCACAATGAGTGTTGGCTTGGTCGATCAAAAGCTGGTCAGGAGGACTCTGGTTGGTGAGTTTAGTGTCGACAAAAGTGAGTTGTCTAGTTTTAGAGTTATTACTGGCTGAACGAGAGGTGAGATGTCAAGGATTCACTGCTCCTGCGCCTTTTGTCTTTGTCATACAATTGTAGTGCAAGTTTAGAGTCAGTATGTAGAGTTCCAGTGGGCAGTCTAGAGGCCATTTTTGAGTCAGAGATGTCACCTAAAAACTCGTTGTAAGCAGTTCATTATTAATGAAATTCTTATTTGATAAAAAAAAAAGTTTTTGCCTATAGATTTAAATTACTCAATTGCATTCATTTTTGATATTGGCGTTAGGTTATAACTTGAAAAACTAAATAGTTCTACATTTGAATGTTGATCCTATAATGTGCATTTTTTCGGTTAGTAATGCATGATATAATTATGATTTAAGTTGTGTGATTTTAGTTTTATTTACATTTGCTTCATTGTTCAATGACATTATGTTTGTAACGTAAAAACTAACCGTTTTACACATTTACTTTTCTATATCAATAGCTGTATATAATATCGTTTTACCATTTTCATACTATTTATTATGCATCATTGCTAGCAAGAGTTTTTAATTATCTTTGTCATATGATTTGAACCATAATTATTTTCTATGCATTAAAATATTTTTTACTGTTATAACTCGAAAAGTCATTCCTTGGTGTTGCCTTCGGAGTTCGTCCCTTCAAAGTATTTTTTCTTCAAGGAAGAAAAAATAAAGGAAAAAATTTTTGAAATGTTGCCTTCGGATTATTGTTTCTTCAGAAATAATAAAGTTGTTGCCTCTCAATCTTTCCATTGCCTCTTGATTAAGATGATGCCTCAGTTGCCTGAAAAATAAATGTGTTCTCATGAATAACGTACGCATTGAGAAATTATTTTGTCAATTTTACATTGACGGTTGCCTATGGTAATTTGATGCCTCTGTAACATCCCATATTTTCACTTACCCGTTTACTAGTCATTTGGACGGTAAACGACAACTACTTTCACTTTTTACCCTAATTCGTTTTTTTTAGTGGCCCTAAAAGTTGACTTTTTGATCGGGCCAAAATTTGAGAAAACTTCCTTCATGAAAGTTGTAGAGGACGTTAAACCGAGCGCGTGCATATGTGGTACGTTAAAATCGGAGTTCGTATGCAAAAGTTATAAGCAAAAGATTAAAGTACTATTCATGGTTACTGTTCACGGTAACTTTCTATATATAGTTGAGTTACTGTGGTAGATTTCCATAAGTTTTCTCTCTCTTCTTCCCCGATTTCCTTCCCCTTCTGCTCGTTTTCTTCCACCGGCGAATTCTTCCGTTTCCGACCACCCCACGACAGAACTCGGGCACCAGCAAGCTCGCCTCTTCCTCCTTGTCATTCCTAGGGTGGTGTTTTGCGGTGGCTCGGCCAGAGGAGCTCGGAATTTAGCCACGAAGTTTACTGTAGCCGAACGGAGGTTTCATCGATTTCCGGCGATTCCGACCGTTTCCGGCCACCAAACCACTGTCGAAGGCGCGGTTTTTGCCAAGAATCGTTTTGCCCCTAGCCTTGAGCCACGATTTGCAGTGTAGAAGGAGAATCAAGGATAACCCGATTCTAGGGTTCTTGGGTTTTCTGGGCTCGTGTTCAACGGCCAAATTGGAGCTCTTCGAGGTAAAATTGGAAAATGTTGTAAACATGAAAAATGTTGGGTCTGATGAGTAGGTGGCGCTGTCGAAATTTGGTGACCATTGGAGGTGGTGGCCACCGGCGCGTGGGCCCCACGCGCCGCCACTGTGGGTGGCGCGTGGAGGCGTGTAGGGCAGTGTTTTAATTCCGGTTTTTAGCCCATTAAATCCTATAAATTGTGTAGAGCTTGTATGTGAAGTTTGGTATTTTTTTGGAGAAACTTGGAATTAATTATGAATTTCTGAAGTTTAGGGTTTCGGTTATTGAATTACGAGAATCCGACCATCGGATATCTCTCGGTTCTGCCTTGGAACCTTTAAATTAACGAATTGGTATTAGTGGTATAATTTTGGCCGAATCCGAGGAGAATGGGAGATGTAATTATGAGGAATTGATTTTAGGAATAGTATTAAATTGTTGAATAATTATTCACGGAATATAATCGTGTACAGGATGACGTACCGATCTATTGCTCGATGACGGAACTCGAATGCGTGATCGTCGGAATAGTACTGTCAGTGGACTTTTGTTTTTAAGTAAATGATGCATGCAATTATTTTGAAATTATTGGTTTATTTAATTATCGTTTTATTTATCGAGCATGATATTTTTGTCTTGGATTATAAGTTGACATTGATTTTTCATGAGTTCGGATATGAACTTCTTATGCTCGGATTTGGGATTTATGATTTAAGTTCGGAAATATGATTTATTGTCGGAGATTATTTATACATCATTTTCAATTATAATTCGGAAATGGATTTTGAGCCTTCGATAAGTATCTCCGATATATGGCTTTTATTTGAAAGCATGATTTTCGACGAATTATTTCCGAGGTGATTTCCGGAATTATGCTATTTATATTATGTTTCTATTCGTCGATTTGAGATTTCTGAAAGATTTTCGAAATGGGATTTCGATGGAATTAATTCTTGTTTATTTATTCGATCTTTGGTTTTGACATTGGGAATGCCTTAGTAATGATTGCGATTGGAGAATTATGACTTTGTTTGATCTCGCCGTTCCGCTATTGATTTGAGATGCTCCTGACGTGTGGGACACGTCATTGGAAATTCTTTTACGAGAGATGGGGAAGCCTTATGTATTATGAATTTACTTGGTTTTCGGATTTTCTGTTGTCATACTTTGGGTGACTATTATCATTGCTAGCATTGATCTTCCGCCTTTGTGGCGAGGTGATGGGATCACCGAAGCCCTCTGCCTTTGTGGCGCTGGTTACTGTCTCTGTGACAGTAATTCTCAAGCCCAGTATCCTATCGCTACACATAGTGGCGTAAGGGTATATTACGGGAGTAATGGGAGTACTTTAGCCTGGGAGGCTATCACCCGAGTCTGGGAGGCTCATTCGTATGGCTATCATCTTCCCCTACTCATTGTATTATTGCTGGGCAAGCGGGGTCTAGTCCGATTTTTCACTGTAGCCAGCGGGGCTGGTCTTATTTCTTTTCTTGAGAAACGAGATTTTCGTTTTTCATTATAATTTTCAAATGTCGTGACTAGCGAGGCTAGTCAGTGTATCGTTTTGAAATTCTTGGTTTTAAAGCTAAATGTATTTTTCTAATTGTTGCATGCATCGGTTTTTAATGAAATAAACGTGGGAAAGTATGAAATCTTTTTCTTTTTAATTTGTTTATTTTTGTCCACTCACGCTAACGTTTTTACGTACTTTCCCCTGGGCCTTTCGGTTTTTCAAATGCCCAGTTTGCAGGCGAAATTAGATGAGGTCGGGCGTACATGGAGTCGAGGCATAGCCAACAGCATTGCTTCCGCGTACTCATTCTATTTATGTGTTCTTTATTACCTAATGGAATAGTATTGCTCTGATAACCTGTGAAATTAATCTTGAGATGTGGGTTGAGACTGTTATTTGTGAAATTGGAGTTGTGATTTGGGGAGCAGGTGGCTCCAGGAGGATAAGGATGGGTTATTTTATAAGTGTAAATTTTCTTTCTACAGGTTTTGGGTAGTTCATTTGAGGGGAAGTTCTGCCAAATTTTTGGAAGAATTTCTTCTAAGGTGAACCCAGCAGGGCCACTTCGGATTTCAGGATGAAATCCGGGGGCGGGTCCTGTCAGCCTCGGAAAATAAACGTCCCTATGGTTGATGCCTTTGGAAAATTGTTGCCTTAAAGTTTGGTTACAAGTAATAACAGTTGCCTCATTTACTTCTTGAATGATGAATCGGACCCTATCCTATGGATTAGATATAACGGTTGCCTCAACATTTAAATAATAATGAACATGGTTGCCTTGAGAATTTGGTCCCCGAGAAAATAGTTGCCTGATTCTATATTATTGGTGCTTCTGGATATAATGCAGAGACAACAAGTCTCTAAACATGGTTCCCTAGCCATATTTGCTCAGATGATTAGCTCCATATGCTGCCTTACGGTTTTGGGTTGCTTTTCGAATTTTCGTTGTCTTTCGGTCAATCTTGCCTCAAAACAAATAAATATATGCGCTCTTCATTCATTGGCTCCTCGATATTATCTCTTACGCTGATACATTGAAAGACTATCTCGTTGATTGCTGCCTTCAGTTTAAGCTTTGAAAAAATGGACATTCAATGTACCTCCATGATCAAATTTAATTTTGATCAAGAATTAAAAGATATTTGATGGCTACAAATGTGAGGGTGACTAAATTATCCGAAGTTACGAAACCGGACAAACAATGTTACCTATTAAATTCCCAAGTCCTTGACCTGCAAAGATTCATTGCCTAAATATATATGGCTTGATATCATCTTGCCTATATATATGAGCCTGAGGCTAATTCAGAAAAACTCAAAAATGTGGGGGTCAAAGAAAAACAAGAAAAAATAGGCTCTTATATTTAAATGAGATATATTGAATAACTAAAAATCCAATAGAGATTACTATTGTTGAGATTATTCAATAAGTTGTGTAGGTCAGAGTTGATTTTGGCCAATACTCTGACAAAACCACTAGGCTAAAGACCGAAGCTGGTGGTTAATACATCGAGGGGGATGAGATTATGTCTATAACAAAGGTCAAGAGTGATGGTAACCCAACCTATGTGAATGGAGATCCCAGGAAGTAGGTTCATATGGGTAATAACAAGTCACTTGTTGATCAGTAACACACTATCAAATTAAACTTTGAGTCCATCCCTATGATGCATAAATAGTGCTTTAACTGGAACGTATAAGGATGCACTTTGTTCTTAATAAGTACCATAGCCCTTAAACATGGGTGGTGTGTTTGAATCCAGTACACACTTGATGGACTTACCTATATGAGTGTGGAAGTGGGGCCGCGTCCTATGAAACTTGGGCAAGTCTTCTAGAGCACTCATGAATATCCAGGTAGGGGTGCATGGCCTATTCATACCCACCTACGGAAAATGCTTGATTTCGAGAGTTCAGTGTGGATGGTAGCTCTCTGATTCATATTAAGAAATTTTGGTTCATAGAAAATTTTATTTTCACCAAATTGATGTGAGTCATGGCTAACTTATCCTATGGTTGGTTCATAGTCGAAAAGACACCAGTTCTGACGCATTGTATTCTCACTTTCCTTTGGCACTCTTTCAATTCTCTCATTTTGTTAGACTTTCCGTATTTTGAAATATGTGGGGGATTGTTGGAATTTTAGATATAATATTTCAAAATACAATATTATTTATTGAGTTTAATCGTAACCAATTATTTGGTGCTTTGTTTTTCAATAAAATCTTCATTGCATAAGTTGGTATATCCTTTATTGCTCACTACATCCGTTACAATTGTAAGGCATGTTAATTGCTTCTTTATCCATTGTTGACCAGTAAGTTTTTCCATATCAGTTACAAAAGCCAACATTATAAATATTGATGATCATTATCATACCTTAATTACTAGTCTTCTATGCTGAGTCATATATATACCATCGTTTCCTTTCTATTATGTTTTGTATGTGTATGATCATCATACATTCTCCTCAAGAGTTCTTTTCTCATATTCTAGTCAATTTTATGCCCTCAATATTCCTTCTTTCCTATGCCAAAGAAAATTATCAAGCTATTCTAGGATCCAAGTATTGCGAGTGTACGCTTACGAGGATTAATGGTTGTTGTACCCTAGAGGGTAAGGCTTCACTAACCTGCTACACCAAAACATTGTCTCCGAGGAGCGAAATCTACTCTTAAGGGCAATGTTTACACGCCTCAACCTTAAACTCTTTTCGAATGAAGTGTCCTTTGAAAGTCTACAAATGCAAGAGATAAATCCTATAATTCTTACTATTTTAATCTATATGACAATAAAATAATGATCATTATTTATTATTAAATTATATTGTATTTGTGTGATTTTGTAGGAGAATCAAAATATAGTGACGGAAGTAGCATCCATCAACCAAATTTCCAACAGGATGGAGTTTGTAGGATAACTAAATCTATTAAATGATCAAATATGAAAATTTCTAACTGGGCTATAGCATAGACAACGCTTAACTAAGGTCCATCTTTGTATGAGTATGAATCTTCGGGAGGTAGAATGGGTAAAGAGATGCAGTGAATGAGATGAGGATGAGTGTATGTGGATGTGGATGTAATGAATAAAGAACATGGTGATGGTGGTGTATTGGTGTTGGGTAAAGCAAAAGGTGAGAGAGAAAAGTCATGCTGTACCACCCTAAGGAGACATTAAGATGACTAGATTTAGGTAATAAAGAAAGCATGGTGGCAACTAGCATGAAATTAAAGGGTGAAAGCGAAAGGAATGTTATGTAACCATAAGAGGAAGAGAATATGGTGGTTCAGCCTAGGGTGTTGCTGCCATGAGTGGCAGCTGAGCGATGATGCCGCCGCCGCTTGTGGTGGTTTGCCAGTAAAGTCAATGAAGCTTCGATTTGCTCTTTTGTATAAACTTATGTGCCATCTTTCATTTTTTCTTGAATTCTTTCATTCCCAACCACAAATTTTACAATTTCCTTCTCTTACAAGATTTTCTAGTTAATTAGAAAATTACAGCTAAAACATATGATTAAATACAAGTTAATTTTATTGTCTCAAGTCATGAAAAAAAAAACTATATATATATATATATATAGTTTTAAAAAAAAGGTCTGGGCAGCTGTCTAAGTGTTGGGTGTGGAGTGACCGCCCTAATTTTGGGCTAGACGACAAGGGAAATCGGGTTGGGTTTCGGCAGGCGCTGGGAGCTAGGCGGGCTACCCAAGTGCATATGTTCTCCTCTCCCTTGCCGTCTCTCTCTACTCTATGGCACGACAACTCGACTCTCTCTCTAGTCTCTCCTTTCACCAACACCGGCAGCACAATAGATCATTCACCTTGTGAGGGCAAGTTTGTGTTTTGGATTTCCAATAGCAATAGCCTTCTCAATAGAGCGAAGACCAAGCCCAAAATCGATCGAAGGCGTGACCCAGGAACGATTTTGTTGTGACTAGCTGGATGGTAACAACAACGATTGGAATTGATTTAAGAAAATGGAGCTTATAAATGGATATGGTTTGGGAGCTAGATGCTTGTGAGTTTAGTGAGAAGGAAATTTCAGCAGTGGCTTGGATTTGGGTTGTGGGATAAGGCTATATGGGTATTGATGGCAAGGTTTTTAGAGATGAAGTTTGATCTCTTGCTTGAAATTACTGGGTCGTTATGGCTTGGTTTCCAACAGTAGCAAACCAGCCTTTTATAGTGAAGATAGGAGGAGAAGGTTGGTGACAAGGACTGAGGGTTTTTAGAGATCACTCTCAAATATTTAGGGAAGATGATTCTTAAATTTTCAAATTTGGTTTTATCTATGAAAGTAAATTGGTGAAAGGGGCTATGGAAATTTCTTCAGGCTATGAGACTGAAGGAAGGTGGCACAAGTTTAGGACGGTGATCATCCCCAAGATTTGTGCTGCTGTGATCTTTTGAAGATTTTAGTTCCTCAATTTTTGTTATTGAAACTTGTGATGATAGACTGTTAAGGTTATTGAATGTTGAGCTGAGATTGGGTTAATTATGAGGGTTTCATGGACTCTGGGCTCTTGCCAAAAATGGTGGAACTCCAATCCCAGCAATAGTTTTGATAGAGTGGTGCTTCTCGTTCGGGAGAGAAGATGACTCTATTAAGCTTTGGATGAGAAGCTAATTCTGATGGACTTTGGATGAGATAATGGCTTAGTAAACTTTGGGTTTTGTTAGACTTGCTCTTTATTCCTCTAACTAGCCCATATTAAGACTTTTGTCCATCAAGTATGAATTTTGGTTCTCAAGTCCAAAATTATTGACGGACTTCATC
Source organism: Rosa lucieae (assembly GCA_024704745.1). Lineage (NCBI taxonomy): Eukaryota > Viridiplantae > Streptophyta > Magnoliopsida > Rosales > Rosaceae > Rosa > Rosa lucieae. The sequence goes on along the minus strand of CM045496.1, from coordinate 27,633,948 downwards.
TTAACGTAGGCCACACAAGATCCATTACCTTCCACACCACATCCTTTTGTATAAGTCCCAAGTGTATAGACGTGGATTGGGTCCACGTGTATTGCATGGTGATTTGGCATGACGAATTCTTGAAGATGCTTGTTAATTGCTTGAGCATTTGGGCTTGCACTATTTCTAGTTAACTAGAGCTCTTCTTTGGACTACAATGGGCTTGCTTAAAGGCCGAACGAGATTGCGGGTTTAGTGACTCGTCTTTTCATTTGTCGCTCATAAAATTGACTTGTGAAATTTTGGGTGTGAGGTGTTGCGAGTCCGAAACTATGTGGTAAATAGAGAAGTCTGGTTCCTTCCAAATTGATCTGGGCCAATATAATATATATATATATATTCTCAAATCCAATGGTTGAGATCAATTAGTGGTAAATGTTGTGGTCTAGATTGAGTGGTGCGAACCTAATGGTCGAGATTACTCCATTCGTAATTTCTTTTATTCCCACATTCGTAATCGCCTGGTCCCTGCATGGTCCCTACACGCTAGTCCCCAAGTCACCGTCCAACCAGCACCCATCGTTTTTTAGGACCTTGTATATATGTAAAGTAGCTAGGATTCAACAACTGATTTTTTGGCTTCTGAAATAAGAATAAACACTGCAAAGTTGGTAATAATCTAACAACTAAATGAGAAAAGAAAAAGAAGATTGTGGGTAGGTAAGAATTGAAAACAAAATCCACCAACATCGTTCTGAAACCCTCGAACCATATCTATAAATTGCATCGAAATTAAAATGTGTTTAGTAGTTTATCTGTATAATGCAAAGAGATGAAAATGAAAATGGTGCGAATGAGTCTAGCATTTCGATGAATCAATAATTTATCAGAAGTATGGATATTAACATTATTTTTATAAGACGTGTTATCAAGGTTCTTTAACTATTTAATTAACTTCATATTGCTCATCAATATGTTTTTTTTTTTATAACATTAAAGTTCTTTAACTTCATATTGCTTTAGGTGAAAAAGGTATCGTTGCAGTCAAAGCCATGAGAGAGAGCAAAGATCTCCGAAAGATAGCAATGAAAAAGATTGAGAACGAAACTAACCAGGAGGTTAGTTTCTTCAAAAGGAGTTTTGAGCTCTTCAAAAAGGCGACTGAGCTCTGCACCCTATGTGGAGCAGAGATTGCCATCATCTCTTCATCTCGTGTCTTTCGGCTAAGCAAGAATGAGTCCTCTCCCCAATTAGTTCACTCATATCATGGAGCTACGAGATGACAAAACAAAATAGCGAAAAGAGTTGAGCCAAAAAAGGAGATAAAATTGGTGGGAAAAGCCAATAGTGTATAAATGTAGCTCAAGCTAATTGTTGGAAGAGTTAGAGATTAAAGTGACAAAAATGTTCGTAGATTTATGAATATGAAGCAAAACCCAAACCCAAACCCAATAGAGTAACTGTTCTTTGTTGAAAATTTTTCTAACGACGTGATGATTTATAAAGTTGGGTTCACTTTGTTCTCTTTTTTTTTTTTTGTCCTTTTTGTCAAATAAAGTTGGGTTCAATTTGTCATGTATTGTGATAGAGTTGTAATGTTTATAAAAACATATCTCCTTGCTTAAACCTCTCTACCACATCAGGAACATGACGCGTACACTAAAACTTAGTTTTTTTTTTGGAAAAAAATGCAAACAGTACCTGACCTTTGGCCCATTAGTAACTTTAGTACCTGAAAAAATATATATATCACTTTGGTACTTGAAGTTCGGACCACGACCCAACATTAGTACCTAGAACACTGTTGGCCGTTACGGCGTTAGCCACCTGGCAACTTTGAAGGGTATTATGGTCCCTTCACTCTTGATCTTTTTCTTCCAGTCTTCCTCACTCTCTCTTGGTCTTCTTCTTCCTCCCAAGTCTCCCTGTTTCTCCCTTGAAGGTTTTGTCCAAATCAAAGAGACCTTGAGTAAATTCTCAAAGGGTGTAACAGAGACTAAGCAAGCAGATCGAGAAGTGAACATAGGAGGTATGATTGGGCTTCAATGGTAATAGCCTCGTCTTGGCTGCAAAGGAATAGGAGTTTTTTCATGTTGAGTCAGAGAATTGAAATGGGTATGGAAGTAAGTACAAGGAGAAGAACTATTCTTTGCTGGGTCCATCTTTCTTTCTTTCTTTGGTGGGTATTAAAGTCTCAATCTTTCTTTCTTCTTCTTCGTCCCCTTTCGGCTTTAGACGTCGAGTCCAGCTCTTTGAGTCCGAAATCAAACAGCTCTGTGTTGCTTCTCGGGAAATCCTCTCCAGCAGCCCAATTTGCTCGAGCTTGAAGCCCCAATCAAAATTTGCGGTACATCGGAGTTATTATAGAGATAGAGAGAGAGAGAGAGAGAACAGTGGGGTGTGTGATGGAGTGGTAAAGAGAGAGAGAATAGTGAAATGGGGTTGATGAGGAAAGAGCAAGGGAGCAGAGGAGGTGAGCCATGAGTTAGGTGTTGGCGGTGAGGCCGGAGACGATGATTTGAGCATGGGCTTGCTTGGTTTGCTTCACCGAAACAAGTTTTGAATGTTTCTATCTTGCCCTCCTTTGATAATTCTTGTCATCACCATTACTTGAACCTGGTAAGTGTACATACAATTGATAAGGTTCTTTGCAAATGCATCTTATGTTCCTGCAAATGCAACTAGGAATTGCTGGTGGTGACTCTGTGTGTGTTTTTTGATTGGGTTGTCATGGAATTGTTGGTGGAGCTCTTTGTGGTTTATATCATAGTTAAATGGGGTCTAGTCTCATATATGTAACAAACTCCAACCCGCCCCTCATAGAAGGGAAGTGGCTGGAATGAGGAAGCCGACGAAGAAGCGTGAAGAAGGGTGAGATGGGTGCCCATAGCAAATTTCTGGGTGCCCGGATTAATTTTGAACCAAAAAGTGGAGGAAAAAAAAACACAAATAACATTAGTAACTCAAATTACCTATTTACCCTTTATTATTTATCAATTGACAAACGCCGTAACGGCCAACAGTGTTCTAGGTACTAATGTTGGGTCGTGATCCGAGCTTCAGGTACCAAAGTGATATATATTTTTTTTCAGGTACTAAAGTTACTAATGGGCCAAAGGTCAGGTACTGTTTGCATTTTTTTCCTTTTTTTTTTCTTTGCAGCTTTTTAGAAGAATTCTTTTTATTTCCTTTGGTTGCTTTGATTTTTTTTATTTTTATTAAATAAACAATTCAAATACTACAACTAATCAACCTCTCACTTACAAAGATGAGACTATACCACTAGATCAAATGGTACTGGGCGAATTTTATTTGGCTTTTGGCCATTTCTTGATTACTTTTTTCTTTCATTTCTTTAATAAATTCCATGCTATTTTGAGGCTTGAGAGAAAAAAAAAATCTCTATTATACATGTAATACAATATACAAAACCATATAATTTACTAATGTACAGTCTGTATAGCATCTATGTTAGAATTATAGGTGTTTGAGCCCAAAAGTACTTTTGGCAAGATCCCTTTAGGGGATTTAGCATAGCAAGCCGATACCTACGGCCCAAAAATAAGCTTACTTGGGTTTGGGTTACAGCTTCACCCATTCCAAGGAAAACGAACCCTTATTGGAATCAAGTAGCAGAGATTGAATAGGAAACTTCAATCAATAGTCCTTCTATGGCAAGGAACAGTCAAAACCCTAAGGTATAAATACCAGGTTTCAAGGACAAAACAACAACAACTCTTCAATCAATCAATCTCAACAACTATCAAAGTTTCTCCGGAGCAAACCTACATGCAACCTAGTTCCAAACCAGCGAAGCAAGGGTAACGCCCTCGCAACCCAACGAAGCTAAAGATACGCTTTAGCAAACCCGTGCTTTCTCCAAACTTCCCAGTGATTGCTCTGCTTAATCTACAACGTTAAGTATCGATTCAGTGAACGCAAGAGATCACAACACAAGTCCTTATCCGTAAGGCAAGAAGTCATTTTCCGGAAGGCAGAGAAAAGAACTTGGTGACTAGGTTGGTGCTCTCCTCGTCCACAGCGTTTGAGAAGAAGTCAGGTCAAGGGACTCCCCGAAAACTGCACCCCATGGTGCTAGCACGCCTGCGTACACGTTCAAAAGAGACTGTTTGCAACCAGACTGGTTTTGGAGCCAAACAATAGGTAGCCTTTTCAATGAATATATGGTGTTTCTAATGTTTTTGATGATACCTCATCAATTGAAACTGGGAGGAGATCACATGTTTCCAAATATTACATTATGTCTATGCTATTGAAAATACAATATAATAAAAATGCTCTCCCTAAACCCTCACCGTCTCGGCTTTGGGCTCTATAATCAGCATCCGGCGTCGGTCTTAAGCGAAGTGGTCTTCTTCGCCTCTCGCTGCATCTCTGCAGCTATCCATGGTTGGCCTTGGTCATCAGGCATCCAACCCATTTAAGCTCCGATCCTCACAGTTTGGACGTTGAATCTTATTTACCAGAAAGGAATCAGTGTTTGAGTGAGTTTCCAATGGCTGGGGGTTTTGCTAGAACGGGATGGAGGAGAGTCGTCCACATCAGGCCAGACTCAAGGATGAGGGACTCTGGCCTGAGCGACCCATAGCAGTGGGAGAGCAGATGACTGCCTCTAGGCGAGGCGGCGTCGGTCTTCTGAGATCTAGATAGAGGTTACTGGAGTTAGAGGGGGCAGTGCAACGTTCTAAAAAATGCTAGGCGCTAGTCGGACAGTGACCCGGGGACTAGGAGGTTTTTATTTTTTTTTGTATTTTTTAATTATTTTATGACATAAACTTAATAAATAATAATTTTTAATCACCTAGTATGCATGAATTATTTCAAGCCTTGTCAGATTAATTGATGATGAAACTTTTAAAAAGTGGGCAATTAAGGATGAATCTCTAGTTGTCAACCACCACACCGCTTCTTTCTTAAAAGAAAAATGAAAAAAGAAAAAACAAACCACCCCCACCCCACATGTCTCATCTTCTTCATCTCTATACTTTCTCATCTCCTACATCTCTCTTTTTCTCTCATGGTCTGCATTCTACATCTTTCTTCTTTCTTTACTCTCTTCTGTCTCTTGTTCATTGAAATCAAAGTATCGAACTTAGAAATCTGCTTGAGCCTTGAGGACGTCTGCTTTGCTGCTTGAAGAATTGAAGACTGAAACTTGAAAACCCAGAATGTATTTAAAGCACTGTGCCGGAGAGAGAGAGAATGGAGGGAGAGAGGATGTGCAGCGAGGTTGGTGTATAGGTTTTTGATTGGGTTTGGTTTTGTGTTTTGTGGAAGAGTTTAAAAAAAAAAAAAAAAAACACCGAAACTCCTAATCGCCGATTGCCCAGTGCCTAGAAAGACCCGCCCAACACCGCCTAGGCGACCGACTTTCTTCCCAACGCCTAGCTTGATCAACTAGGCCAGAATCGGAATGGGGTGGAGCCACCTAGCCCGTTTTTTAGAACCTTGGGGCGGTGGCTTCACACAAGGAAGCCCTTGTTTCTACCATCTTTCAACAAGCAATCTATAGAGGCCGAGTCGGAATGGTTTTGTGGCCGTAGACCCGACCTATCTAGCCTGTCAACAAACTGTGATTCCAACTTCGCGTAGGCAAAGATGAGGAGGTCCTTCGTCAGTCTACGGCAATGGGAGTGCCCAAATCATTTTTGGAGCCCAAATGGTTTTGGTGGCCCAAGGTAGTTTAGGTGTTGCAATCATATGGGATTAGGGTGCGCAAAACTAATAGAATACTGATTGGATTTGGGACTTTTTATGGACCACACTGATGGACTCTGTTTTTTTTTTTTTTTTTCAAGGTTTTGTATTTGGGATCTGGGAGGATCGACTCAGTTAATCACACTTATGTTCTATATTCATGTAGTAGGTCTATGTACTATGTATACTTTTCATAGTGTGATGGGCTTGCTAGGAATAAGTGAGCGCGAATGTTCAATGAGTGGACATATTCTTATGTACCACTGTGGTACAACCACAACTTCTTGTTTGTCTAATATGTCTCTACGTGATGGCGTTGGAAGAGTATGTAATGGTCATTCTGACTTTAGATAAATGAAAATCGTTTTGATTTTGATAAAAAAAAAATGTCTCCAAATATTACTTATCTCAATTCCATCCCCTGAATCATAGTTTGACACGTAGCAACTTACTAACAACCCACTAACTCCTGACTCATATAAAAAAGTGAGATTTTATTCATACCTCCACAATTGATATGCAGACATCTTCAGATTTTTGTTAAATTTTATTTCTCACTTTACCCTCTGAAAATCTTGACACAAAAAAAAAAAAAATCATTTTATTTCTCCTCTCTCTTTCTTGCTCATGAGGACATAACAAATTCTCTCCTCATGGATACTATATAACCCAACACCATCTTTAAACTAATAATTTGGTTCTAGCAAAGTTTGAAATTTCCCTATTTATAAATTAAAACCCTTTTACTCTAGGGTCTTCTTAGATCTGGATAGAGGTTACTGGAGTTGGAAGGGGCGGTGGCTTCACACAAGGAAGCCCTTGTTTCTGCCATCTTTCAACAAGCAATCTATAGAGGCAGAGTCAAAATGGTTTCTTGGCTGTAGACCCGACCTATCTAGCCAGTCAACAAACTGCGATTCCGACTTCTTGTAGGCGGAGATGCAGAGGTCCTCCGTCAGTCCGCGATCAGCAGGGGTGCGGCAATGAGAGTGCCCAAATCATTTTGGTGGCCCAAGGCAATTTAGGTGCTGCAATCATATGGGCTTGTGGTGCCCAAAACTAATAGAATTCTTATTGGATTTGGGACTTTTTATGGACCACACTAAGGGACTTTATTTTTTTTTTCTTCAGAGTTTCGTATTTGGGATCCGGGAGGATCGACTCAGTTAATCACACTTATGTTCTATATTTATGTAGTAGGTCTATGTATTATGTATACTTTTCATTGTGTGATAGGCTTGCTAGGAATAAGTGAGCGCGAATGTTCAATGAGTGGACATATTCCTATGTACCACCGTGATACCACCACAACTTCTTGTTTGTCTAATATGTCTCTACGTGATGGCATCGGAAGAGTATGTAATGGCCATTCTAGTTTGAGATAAATGAAAATCGTTTTGATTTTGATTAAAAAAAAAATGTCTCCAAATATTACTTATCTCAATTCCATCCCCTGAATCATAATTTGACATGTCTCCAAAACTTACTAACAACCCACTAACTCCTAACTCATATTAAAAAGTGCAATTCTAATCATACCTCCACAATTGATATGCAGATATCCTCAGATTTTTGTTAAATTTTATTTCTCACTTTACCCTGTAAAAATCTTAACACAAAAAAAAAAAAAAAAAAAAAAAAATAACTGAGTTGTCATCTCCTCGTCTATCTTATTTTCTATCATTGTTTTCGCTATCATTTTATTTCTCCTCTCTCCTTCTTGCTCATGAGGACATAACAAATTCTCTCCTCATTCTCTCTTCTAAAGATGCAACTCCTTATGAATAGTAACCATCCTTATGAATAGTGTAGTGACTACTTAATGTGTTTGAAAGAATTGCACAATCCACTTGTACGATTTATGTGGCGCCGTGTTTTCGTCTTCCGCGTGTCTTCTTCTCTTTTCTCCACTGAACGACCACTGGGGGGAGAGACATCACATCAGAAAGTGCTGCAGACACCACTCAAATCATCACCTTCTGTAAGCAAAAAAGAAGAAGTTCAAGATAGAGAGAAGAGTGATAGTAGAATAAGCAAATCAAATAGGCAATTAGTGCAACGTAGTTTGCTAAGGACACCATCATTGCCACCATGTTTAGGGATGCCAACCTCAGCTCTGTTTGCCCAAAAGACTGAAATTCATCACTAAGAGAAAGAAACAAGAAAGAAGAACAAGAATAAAGGACCTTCAAATTCTTCTCAGTTTGATAAGGTTGGTAGTTGAATTTGATTTGTTTCCCATAATTGGAAGAGCTGGAGTCATCTGATTGGTTATATATGAAATTGACAGGGGAAGAAGGTAGACAGCTCAGAGGAAAGGAAGAGGGGGACGGGAGGCAATCAAAATCGGTAATTTTTTTTCCTTTTGAGTTTCCAGTGTTTGCATGGTTTTTTTTTGGGATCATTGATTGTATGATCTTAATGTATGAGCATTGGGAGAGATGATACCAAGGCTTTTTCTACACTTGATGGATATTGACTACTTTGAATGTTGATGGGTATTAATTAGGTGTTATGGGTTTCTGTTTTGTTATAACACACACTTGATGGATATTCTAATTTGAATGTTGGCTTCTGTTTTCGGATGGATAGTATATTTTTATTAACTTCATTTAGGTACTATTTGGCATGCGATCAAGATCAAGTATGTTTTGCTCTGTCAATCTATAGCATTCAATATGATTCAGTAAGAGTTGGTAGCTTTCCTAATATATTTCATGTTTTTGTTTTTGGTTTTGGGTGGCTTTCATGTGCATAACATATTGAAAAATAACAAATTAACTGTTGTGAAATTTTAATTAAAACTCGCAAGCACACGAATTGTTGTTAGTATAGTGTGCAAGTACGAGGTCGTTCCAACTGAAGATTGATAATCAATTTAAATCCTAACCTAATTAATCCAAACTATGAACACAAAAACACAATGAATAATGAAGAGAAAGAATATATTGTTTTTAGATTTTTGAATAAAGAAATAATGTGAAACAAACAAACAAACAAACAAACAAAATAAAGTTTATAAGTTCAAAAGCAAAGATGATAAAACCTAGGGTTTCAGAATCAATCACTAACAATCCTATTTATGTTTCAATGAAATTAACAGATTCTTTTCTTTCTCTAGATGATAATTCTCGTATCTAAGTCCTTCTCAGGTACTCTAGATCATAGTTTTCCTTAAGTGTATGATGCTCTCCCTCTCGGGTAAAGATCTTATATCCTAACTATGCAGTTTATCATTCTCAGGTATAAATTTAACATGCAAGACTCATTACACTCTAGAAAACAAGGGAATCAAGCAAACTATTAGTCTTTCTCAAGTAATAATGTAATTTACTACACTTAATCACAAAAAGCTAATCAAATTATATTGCATCTCTGCTTCAAATTTGTCTTCTAATTACTATATGCAAAGCCCTAAGGTGATCAATCAAAGAACTTAAACATAAAGCATCAATTTAAATAGTGATTAAACATTCATCATAAAGAAACTATAAATCCATCAATATAACATCAAAGTACATAAACAATCTGTAAGACATAATTTGAATATCAATACAATTCATATTAAGAGTGACAACTTATTGTTAATTACAAAACAAGTAATTAGAGAACAAATATGAATCCTAATCCTTGTTTAATTGTATTTGTGTTGTGAGTCACACAAATATGATAGGAGATCTAAATGGCTTGGAAACCAAGCAATTAGTATCAGATAAACTTATAGTGATACAGTTTTGATAGAATTAAGAAGCTTTTTATGGGAAGGACTTTATCGGATTGATCAATATAAATACAAGGTCCCTGAGACCTCTCCAAGTACGAGCATTCAGAATATCTTCCCCCATAGATAAGTTTGCTAACTTGAGAGGATCTCAGAAGATTTTGTTTGGCAGCAATAGCTTTCTCCTCACAAGCTGGTGTGTGCCACAATCTGGCATATGTTATATGTTGATGTTATATGTGTGTGTTGTTTTGAATGGTTAAAAATATGTCTTGCTGTGTTTTTTAATTGTGCAATGTAATATGATCTTTAGTATTTTAGTTAACACAATCATGATAGGGCATCATCCTAACCCTAGAAAAAGTTTAACAAAAGATAACTAAGTAAAACATAGGAAAAACATAAAAAAAAATGGAAAGAAAAAGAAGAGTCGTCTCCGCTCCTTAGGCATCTTCAATGTGCTCTCGAGACTCCTTTCTCATGTAAATTCGTGCTCGAGACTCCTTTCTCATGTAAATTCATGCTCCCTTATATAGGGAAGATTTCTGCTCATCTTTGGCTTCATGTTTCCTTGTAAAACTTGGGTTTCGATTCCTTTCTTCATTTGGAATGGGGAAACCTTGAAATATCTCTTGTAGAAGTAGGAATAATCTCATCATTGAATCCTCATCTGAATTAATTTCCTTGAAACATTAGGATTGATGATCTTGTGCCACGGAACTTGAGTTCTCCATGAATGGTTGTAAAGTCCCGAGCAGATTGTCTGTTCTGACCTATCTTCACTCAAATAATCATAACTGACTCAAAAAGTATCGAAATCAAGATCCGTAAAATTCTACAGAAAGTAGACATCCGTATCTTTCCATGCATAGAAGGCTCATTGTCTGATTCGATCCGAGAATTTCCCAGTAATTCGGCGAAGTTGGGTATTCTGCACAGGCAGATTTTGGGACTTGAGATTGCATATCTTCTTTCAATCCCACTTAGCTCATTCTAGCTTCTTTTCTTCTTTCTATGAAACAAACCTACAAAAACAAGAAAAGATGTAAATGAATCATAAATAAGGAGAACTAAACATAAAAACCAAGATTAAAAGACATAGAAATATAGGATAATATGAGCACATCATTAACCATGTAACTTTGTTTACATCCCAAATATATCTACTGCAGGGCTCTAATCTCCAGATTTGCAATACATAACAGTCGGTGGTACTAAGCATGTCCACACTGTTTTCTCCAACTGAAACAAAAGAAGAACAATGATATGCTAATCTGTATGGAAGACAATATGCAAGTGCCTCTTCCATGGTAACAACTTCATCTTTTCCATTCATAATGTGGGGGCTTCAGACCATTGGTGCAGTGCTCAATTTTCTTGGATGTGGATTGCTTTGGCTTATAGTCTCACAAAAGATTGCTGCTTTGCCTTTGTGGGTAGTGAGTAGTTCAATTAAGTTTGAATCTTGATCATGAAGTCTGATTTTGGGTCGCTTCTGTGTATCGCTTCCCTTTTTGTGGGTACCAATAGTTAGCCTTTTTTGTTTCATTATGATATGTTTTGTCTGATAACCTTGATTACTGAGTTTAATTCATTAATGCATTTTATACTAATGTAGCTAACTATTAAATATTTTGATTCAGATAAGTTTACAAATTTATTGGATATTTCTTCTTACCTCCTCAGTTAACCCGAAGGTTGATTAGCATTTGGTAGGCTTGGAGGAGCAGTGCATCTCCCTTGCATGTCCACTACCCTTTGAATTGTATTGCTCTCTGCTTTATCTAGCGGTTGCAACATTCTTGAATTGGAACTGTTCGGTATGGTGACATGCTAATGAGGATGTGCTGTTGTGTAATTATGATTGAGCTTCATATCAGAATCTAATATCTATATTATCAATGCTTCGTTGCTTTTATTGTATTCTTATAAAGTGTTTGATTTTGTGGTTGTGATAAATCACAGGGAGGAGTTCAGCAAGACCTTCAAACTGGAGTTTCCTGATGCAGACACATGTTAAGAGATCAAAACTTCCTTAAGATGGAGCTGACTTTGTGATGCAAGATGTCCCATTATATATTGACAAATCTTCTACAATATCATGATGCTAAGGTACTTCTATTTTTCTGAGTTTCAAAGTTAATAGCCATCACAAGTAGTATTTGTTTTATTGAGAATTGCGCTTTGTTATCGATGTAGGTTTTGGAGCATGCTTCTGTATGTCGGACCCAAATTGCTGAATCATTTGTATCATCGCCTGAAAATCTTGACGAACTATGTAACTTTTAATTATATTTTTTTCTCAGCAATCTATTCATATCCGTAACTTCTGAATTTCTCATTTTCTGCCTGTGCAGGTACTTGACTGATGAAGCTGCTACACTTTTGCTTTACTCTTTATTGCAATGAAATGCTGACTTTCTGGAGTATGTCTTGGTACGAACTTATTTGGATACACTGGTATGTAACAGCAGCTGATCACTGTCATTGGAAAAAAAAAAAAAAAAAAAAAGGACCAGTAATTTGTGGCAAAAGTTATGTCAAGATACATACTGTTTTTCATGCATTTAATGTCTTTGGAAATGGGTCATAGCCTTGAGTTGGTGATTTAACAATATCTTGGTACATTCTTTTGGTACTAAAATGAAATCAGCATTTGATACTGACTTGTATTTATATGATGAAATGGACAGTTGATGCCCATCCTGGAAGCATTATATGATGCTCCACAAATGACATCTAATCAAATCTACATGTTCCTGATCATACTCCTCATGCTTAGTCAAGATTCATCTTTTAATGCAAGCATTCACAAATTGGTAAGGATTGCCTCCTGTAACCAACAAACTATTTAATTATATAATCGAAAACAGACTATGCTCTAAATTAAATCTGGCATGAATCTAATTTGCTTATTGTGGAAGTTAATGACAAGTAACTCTTTTCTGTGGCTCAGATTCTTGAAGCATCAAATGATGAAGAGGTTGCCTTTCTCTCGGAGATGTTTAGTTGAAAGCAAGCACTAATGAATTGAGTTGGCGTTAGCATGAATAGGACTTCATTTCAAAAATTTCTTTTTTCTCCTCCGTAGTTTTATATTCACATTTATTGGAGGGAAAAACCATGACCAATTTCTGATAGGCTAATATTTTTGTGTATATACACCTAGAGCCACTAGAACAACTATTTTTTTGGAAAATGCTCCAGCAACCACTATAACTAAGTACCTTAAACTAAGATAGCCTATTTGTTGGCAGTTGCTATCGATATTGGAAACTTTGATAAGATCTCAAAGCTGGGACATGACCTAATTCATCTTTTGTTTTAGATGATCTGCATTAATGATATTGTACTATTTTGTCGTTTATATTCTACCCTTTTTAGTTCTATACTAACAATTGAAGGTGATGAATGAGGGAGTAGGAAAATGCACTATGGAGTAAACGGAAGTCTTCAGTTCAGAGAGAGAGTTTGCTTAAATTTAAGTACATTTCATGGTTGCAATTCACATCCCACAACAAAGCGTAGGCACCGTTGCTTATGGATACTATAACCCAACACGGCAACACCATCTTTAAACTAATAATTTGGTTCTAGAAAGTTTGAAATTTCCCTATTTCTAAATTAAAACCCTTTTACTCCTGGGTCATATTATTCTTATAATTCTTTGGAAACTTAAAGAAGATTACACCCATGATTCCATGAAGTTTGTGAAAAATATATAGGGTTTTTGATATATACAAGACTACTGGAAAATCTAATCATCCAATTCTAAAATTGTAGTCATCAACATCACCAAGGTTGAGGCTCATTCAGTATAATTTTTTCTTCAAATTCAACTGAATCCATCAAACTTTTTCAAAATCCAAACAAAATAAGAGAAGGGCCACTAGTGAACCAACATAGAGAGAGGAAGAGAAAAGAAGAGAATCAGAGAGAGACGAAAGAGAAAGAAAAGTCAAGGACGCTTTGAAATTTTCTTACTTTCAAGCATCTACAGGGGCAAAATGGGAAATCAATTTTTACAAAAATTGTGGAGGTTCACATATCAATTGCCGAGGTCTAAATACTACATCTCCATTGAGGTTGAACTGAGCCCAAAAGAAAATATTTCAAATCTAATTCAGTCCCATAGAAACCAAACAAAAGCTTTGGGAAATCTGATAAAAGCTTCGAGGATAGTAGGCAAAGGATGAAACCAGATTTGAAATTCTCAAGAATTTGAATGATCCGTAAAATGTGAAATCAACTTGGAGTGGAGAACTTGAAGCTTCAATCCCTGGTCACAACGAAGGCAGAAGATTGAATTGGTTTTAGATTGAGATTAGAATGAGAAATGGGTTTGTATCCTTGCAGGTTTAATAATCTAGCTTTTAGTTTGGGTAAAATTTAATTTAATTTTTACATGTTCAAAGCTTCAGAATGAGATTTCAGATTTGATTTGGGTTTCAAATTAGTACGTGCTCAGAATGAGATTTATGTGGCTCAATGGTTTTAATGTAAGGAGAGAAGTGTGAAAATTTGTTTCGTTTGATGGAATAAATTCATATCAAATGTTTAAGGAAAATGATGTGCACAAGGATGCATGTAGGGGTGGGCGCGGGTCGGGTCGGACCGGTTTTAGGCCAAAACCGCATCCGACCTGTATTCTTCGGTGGGCTGAATATTAGGACCGACAACTGAATGTTAATGGATTGGGCCGAAAATTCGGGTGACCCGAACTTTCAAGTCGGCCCGGTTCGGTTTCGGTTGATCGGCGTCGTCACTCATGGTCGTTGGAAAGTTGGGATCATCGTTGCAGATGGAAGGTTGAAGAGTCGGGCTTGGCGTTGTGCAGATCAAAGGCGTTGGTAGGTTGAGGATAGATCTCGGCGTTGTGCAGATCAAAGGTGTTGGTAGGTGGCGCGGCGTGGTAATTGTTGGTAGGCAGCTGTGAGAGAGAGAGAGAGAGAGAGAGAGAGGAGAGAGAGAGAGAGAGAGAAGAGAGAGGAGAGAGAGGAGAGAGAGAGAGAGAGAGAGAGAGAGGAGTGAGGAGAGAGAGAGAGAGAACGGCTGCTAGCCTCCATCGAATTAGGTTTCTTTTGGTTTTTTATCTTTATGATCAGGTCTCAGTTCACATGAAACCCAATCAGCCAATCAGTTGAAACGTATTAAAAACAATATAAATTAATATTTTTATAAATTCAGCCGGTTCGGTTTGTTCCGGTCTGTTCAGAGTAAGAACCCGGTTCTATTCGGTCCGGTCTGGTTTGATGCATTTTCCTTAACTATTTCTTCCGGTTCGGTAACGGGAACCCATTTTCCGGGCCGGTTCGGCCGGTTTTCTGCTCACTGTTCTGTTTCTGCCCACCCCTAGATGCATTTACTTGAGGGGGGTCTCGTTTGCGGTATAGCAGAAATGCCAGTCATATGTTTCTTTTAGATTATGGTGAGAAGATAAATTCTACAAGGGAATGGGTAAAGTCGACTTGCCTCTTCAGAGTCAACTAGTGATTGTTATCTCGCTGCAGTTATACGTTGTATTGGCTAATTGAATCAAGGGGAGTTAGAACCACGTGCAATTGATTCGAATTATGTGTAATTAGTACAAGGCCAATAAATTGCTTGTAGGCATAACAAACAATGTCTCGGAACGAGATATCCTTTAGAGATTGAAGTAACTTAATGCTTGTGAGCAAGGTTTTAAATATCAGTATCTTTATATCTATCAGTACTGTGAAAAAGAGAGATATCAGACATATTGGGGATTATGTCATTTTTGAAAAAATTCAATTTATTAGAAATTTAGAATTACGTATAAATACATATGAATGTCAACTTCATCTACATCCAAAAAGAGACTCTAGGCGGTTGAAAAGCCGCTCACTGGTCTACGAAAATGCAATAATCAGACCAAAACATATGACTCATATAGTGCGAATTGTAGTGAGAACATGATAGTTATAGATCTCTTTAGAGCTACCGACTGTTTCCCCTATAAGGGGATAATAAGGATGAACCCAGCTGGATGACTGATCATATAGTTCTCCATATTGATTATATCCATAAGCATCAATATCCATAAGCAATCATAACAAATTGATTGTTGCCTTCATGAGATTCATTTAAGATCCCACTGCGCTCTGTGCCTAAATTGATAGAGTCAAAACTTAAGGCAATTGAAGAAACATCAGATGGGGTACTTTGATCATCAGTTGCACCTCTAGTCCTCCTGCCATATCGGGTCTTCTCTTGAGCACCATGACCAGCTGTTCTCACTCCGTGGTCTTCATCTTGGGTGGTATGATCAAAATTACCTTCACATGTAAATTGGTTTAATCCTCCATCCATAGAAAATTGTCCATATTCATATCTTTCACCTCCACCACCTGTTCCGCTTCCACCCTCTCCACCATCATCAGAACTATCTGCAGTTGCTGTACCATCCCACGCATCATCACTATCTGAATTATCTTCTGGATTTTTAACAACTTCTTCATATATGACTCTCTCTACGTTGATTCCAGCATTAGTTGCAGTTTCTACAACTTGTGGAAGAGGTCTTGACTTCCTTCTGTAATGTCATTTGACCTCATTTGAATAATTGAACCTTTATCTTCTTTCTATTATTCAACTACAGAGTTACAAACTACATACAAAGTTACAGACATAGTCACAGACTACACAGTACCAAATCTCTCCTCACATAGATTTGCATTTAGAGAATTACTTCTCACCCAAAATCGCCTTGAGGATATTTCTCCTTACCTAGATTTACCTTGAGGGGATTTTTTTTCCTCACTTAGATTCGCCTTGAGGGGATCTTCTACTCACCTAGATTCACCTTGAGGGAATTTCTCCTCACTCAGATTTGCTTTGAGGAGATCTCTCTTCACACAGATTTTCATTTAGAGAATTACTGGGTTTTTTTTTTTATATCAAATTTAACAGATATTTCTTCACTTTATCGGGGATATATTGCAAATATCTAATATATCGAGGATATTTGACGATGTCGGAGAAATTTCTCAGAAACGGTAGAAGATAAGATATTTACCCCCCAAGATATATTGGTCTGTTGAAAAAATGAGATATCAGAAATATCGCAGATATTTAAAACCTTGCTTGTGAGGATAATAAGCAGTGTCTCGGATTGAAATGGGCTTCAGGGATTATAGTGATAGAGTGCTTGTGGGTATAACAAGTGGTGTCTCTAATTAAGATGGACTTCAGGGATTAAAGTGATGGTGGCGGCGGCGCTTGTGGGCATATCAAGTGCTTTCTTCAATCGAGATGAATTCAGGGATCGAAGTAGTGATGCAGAGTTCTCCACTAAAGTCAGGAGGGAGACTTTAACTTTGGTGTCTATCCATCCTCGTTAGATATATTTTGCATGGCATGAACAAGGATTGAAATATTTGCGATATTTCTGATATCTCCCTTTCTGGAGGGACTGATATATCATAGGGAAAAATATCTTATCTTCCACTGTTTCTGCTAAATTTGTCCGATATTGGAGTGTTAATAAACGATAAGAAATTTGTGCTAGCCTCAAGCCAGAATGACCATTACATACCCTTCCACTGCCATCTACAGACAAAACAAGAAGATGTGGTAGTACCCATGGTGGTACATAAAGATAGGTCCACTCATTGAACATCCAGTGCTCCGCTATTACATAATAGCTTGAACCCTCCTTTAGTACTACTCCAGAAAATTCGCTAGTACCACATATGTTAAAATAAACATATTCTGCTAGATCTAAACCTCCGGGATCCCATATACGAAACCCTAGAGAATTAGAGTTCATAAGTTTGAACCATGAAAGAGCCCAAGTCCCACTTTGAGCCCATAGTTGAGCCTACATCCAGCACTTAGCCAATTAGGCCTCCATCTTGCTTTGGGCTCCCACTCAGAGTTTGGGTTGGGCCACCAAATCAGTCTTAGACACCCAAATGATTTAGGCACCCCGGCACCAGTGAGGCACGTCTTTGCTGCTACCAACGCGATCGTATCCGTCACCCAAACCACCATCGTCGTCTGCACAACGTCAACAGCCATGGAAACCGCTGCCTACGCGCCTGCACATTTGAGCGCCAAGGCGCTCTTCTTCCTTCTCGGGGCACCGGACCAACAAAGCATCACCTCCACCTAATCGTGGAGCCTAAACCCCAGCGCCGCCTCATCCACCGTCCTTAACGTGTCCGCAGCCATTTTCTGGGCACAAAGGCCCTGCCGTAACATGATCGGAACCTCTGCATCACTCCGATCTGCGCCTGCAACTCCAGTTTCATAACAGCACGAAGCCATACTTTGTGCATCACCAAACGAAACGGATCTTTAAGACGCTTCCTGCCCGACCAGACCCCAATCGACTCCCCTTCTGGTATCCAAATCCTGAGGCTGCCCACGACAACCCCGCTCTCTGTGTCGAATTCAGTTCGGTGAGTCTCCGTGGAGAGAAAAACCGAACCCGGATTCGTCGAAATTCGACGTTGGATTGCCGTCAGATGGCAGCGAGAGGCAGAGATAAGGTGTCTGCTTGGTTGTGGCGTCGTACACCATTGATAGATTCCCAACCCACGGCGGCTATGGTTTGCCCAAGAGAGAGAGAGGCGGAAAGCCATGTTATAGTTAAATTTATTGTAAAAGCAATAGAGGTTTTACACAAATTTGCTGTAATTTTAAAAAATAAAATAAGAATTAAATGCTTTATATATCAAAATATTAATTAAATATTTTCTTATAGATTAAATATTCTCCTCGTCTTCATAATACAATAGACGTCGCTTCAAGATCATACGTGAACGTCAATGACAGATATAATAATTGTAGTCAACATGAAGAATTAGCAAGCAACCAAATTGGTTGGACGTATAAAAAAAATAAAAAAATAACAAACTAAATTGGTTGAAACATATTGAAATAAGTTATAAAACCATCACATATACCTTACATACATGAATACATCATGATCAATCACTTTGTTTGTAAAACAACCACCATATGGCTCATTCTTTAGCGATTTCAATATTGGCCATAACTATATCGATTACGAAGATATTAACATATATTGAATATTTTAAAAGGGTGGTGATATTCACATACCCATTTTCTCTATTCACACACCCCTCTATTGTTCTATTACTTTAATCTTTTTTTTTTTTTTTACAAATTACTCTAATTACCATCCCTTGTAATTATGTTTCTTTTTCTTTTTTCTATTTGGCAAGTCAATCATGAATCAAACATCATTAGACAATAATTTTTTTTTTTTACCTATATAAATGAAGGAAAAATTAAGTGGAATGACATGTATTATTAGACAAAGAATATGCTTTCCAGGTAATAACGTTCATCCAACTGAACCTAAATTGCAAAGTCTGTCTTCATACAAGTAGGAGGGGTAAGACGCATGCTTTTTACTTTTTTGTTGTCTTGGGTTCCAATATTGCACCTAGCTTATTAGAGTTTCTCATCTCTTATAGATTGGCAATAAGCCATTTTCAAACTTAGTCTGCAAATTTGGGAAATTTCTAGCCATTTTCAAATGCAATTTGTAAATTTAGTTTTGACTTGAGTTGATTGATAATTTTGTTTCATTTTAACTTTAGTAGTTTACAAAATTATCATTCAACTCAAATCAAAACCAAATTTGCAAACTTTGTTTGAAAATAGTTTATAGCCAATCTATAAGAGCCGAGAAACTCTAGGTGCAATATTGGAACCCGAGACAACAAAGGAGTAAAGCATGCGTCTTACCCCTCCTACTTGTATGAAGACAAACTTTGCAATTTAGATTCAGTTGGATGAATATGTGAAGCATACTCCTTGTTTAATAATACATGTCATTCAACTTAATTAACGTATTATTTTTCCTTCATTTATAAAGGTAAAAAAAATTGATTTATTGTGATGTTTGATTCATGATTGACTTGCTAAATAAAAAAAGAAAAAGAAACATAATTATAAGGGAGGGTAGTTAGGGTAATTGTAAACAAAAATTGAATGAAAATAATTAAAAAATAGAGGGGGTGTATGAATAGAGAAAATGAGTGTGCGAATAGCACCACCCTTTTAAAATCTTAGAAGCATCAAGTTTTTCAACTTGAAAAACAACAAAGGTTAGCAAGTTAAGTTATTCAATCTTCTAGCGATATATCAACCTCATTTATGTGAGAAAGAAGGGTAATTAGTAATGACTATATTGATATGTGCCATAATTAATTCTACAATAAAACAAAAAAGAATGTATTAAATAAAAATTTATGATATATAGTCGTCCATTTTTTTCCTTAAGTTTTTTCCATTTATTTATTTAATGAGTAGGGGCATAGATGAAAATTTGATTAAAAAATGAGACAAAAAAAAAATCTGGGATGTGCATTTAGTAATTGAGGGGTGTATTTAAAATTGGAAGCTTCCATTCATACCTCCAAAGTTGGCATTTGGACCTCCCAACTTAATAGACATCCAACTTACTTTTATAGATAACAAGTATAGATATACCTCCCTAATTTTCCCACAATGCCCATCGTCCAATAAAATCAATAAAAACTTCTTCTTTTACGTTCTATTCATACCTCCAAAATCAGTAGTTGAACCTCATTCAATTTTTGAAGATTTCAGAATCCTATTTTACACTTCATACAATTAAGCTGCACAAATATAAATAAATAAAATATATATATATATATATATATATATCTCCAGTTGGTAATCAGTACAATATTTTTCATTAAATTAAGGGGAAAAATCATGAATAGTACCCGAAGTAAGGCCCACTACGAATTTCAGTACATAAATTTTCAAAACATAAACTTTGGTACATCAAATATGAAGCCCGACCCAATATACATACACGACGTCAATGACTCCGTCAGACGTCGTGCCATTACACATATAATGAAGGGCAGAATAGGTTTTTCATTTGTCAATAGTTTCCTCTCTCTCTCTCTCTCGAAATGGCTCTGCAACTCTGGGATCTCTTTTCCTTCTTCTTTTCGTTGTCATCGATAACCACGCCTCTACACCGCCTTTCACCACCTCCGATTACAGCCCCTCACCTCAACATCCACAACCGCTTCAGCCACCTCGAGGGCCGATCTTCACTGTGCCCAGGCTCTCACGGAGTCCGGCCTGGCCTCAATTCAAGCCCTCCTTCGTGTCGCCAAGGTCACCGGTTGAGCACCCAACAAGCTCTCCAAGATGTAAGACCCTAATTCTGTTTGTTTTCGATTTTGGTTTATTTGTTTTTGTGAATCAGGTGGGCTTGATGTGTTTTACATTAAGGTTGTGAGGCTTGGGATTGCACAGGTGTTGACAGTGATGTAGCAGAAGCAGAAGGCGGAGGTAAAAAGAAAAAATAGAATGGGTTTTGTTTTGGGATGGGTTTCGGGTAATCGTAGAGATAGAAAAGAAAAGCTGTGGAGATTGGAGCGGAGAAGAAGAGAGTGACTCCAATCAGTGCGTCGGAGGTATGGGCTGAAATCTGGGTGAAGAACCAAACCCAGAAGCTTAGGGATTCATGAATCCAATGAATTGGGAATTTTGGGTTCGTGTAATTGTACCTAAGGTGCTATAGTTCTCGTTGTTTCTGTTGTTAATCGACCTTCATTAGAATCATGGAAATCGAAGACTTGAATTATAGAGGAAAGTCTATAAGGGATGAGGGCAATGGGTCTTCTTCTTCTTCTTGTTGTTTGACGAGATGGTGATGAGAGGGTGTATATTTTTTTGGACCACAATGAGACAGAGATATGAAGCAACCCAGATAAGAAAACTAGAGGCTTCTAATTCAAAGGTATAGTGGTGAGTCGCTCAGCTCAGATTAATCCTAGTCTTCTTCTTCTTTTTTTTTTTTTTTTTTTCTTTTTCTCCTTGCGATATATTTAATTTAAGGTTTGAGGAGTGGTATAATTTGTTGGATTACTTATTGATTGGAAATTTGGTGCCTTTGTTAAGTTTTGTAGGAACAGAAAGTGCTGGAAATCATTCATCAGTTTGTTTCAATCTTCAAAGAAAGCAAGGGACCAAAATCGTCGTTTTTGAGAGTTCAATGAGAGGAGGAGAGAGATGTAGAAGAAGAAGAGAGAGAGAAAAACTAGAAAAATAATTAAACAAAAAAGGAGTGAGGGTAAGAGAGCTGGGTGCCCAGAATAAAAGAAGAGAGACAGCTGGGTGCTCTAAGTAAAAAATTTGAAGAGACCATTTTACCCCTTGAAATACGACAGCTGGCACGAAACTAACGGCGTCATTGACGTTGTGTAGTTTATTGGGTCGGTTTTGAAATCTCATGTACCAAAGTTTATGTTTTGGAAATTTATGTACTGAAATTCGTAGTGGGCCTTACTTCGGGTACTATTCATGAATTTTTCCCTTAAATTAATTAAATATAGAAGCACATTGGTATACTGTTATCTGAGATGTTTAGATATTACTCCAAATTCTCAAAATTTTTAATTAAATTGAGTTTTTAGATACAAAGTTTTCATCACTTAATTATGATTTACGTACAGATGCCCGTACTGAAAGTGGTCATGGTGTTCCAAAGCCGGTCCAACATAATTTTGCTTTTCTGCTTAGCTTGGAGAGAGACACATATTTACTAATTGTTTAGAGTTAGAAAAAAGCGCAAGTAGCAATATAATAGGCAATGTACAACTTAGAATTTTGCGAATTGCCTCATCGAAACATAGTTTGTAAAGGTAAGAAGAGACATTTTTTTTTTCTGTGAGCTGTGACCTTGGTTATCTAGGATAACCAATATCGTGGATGTCACAGTTTCAGACCTCATTAACATCATGGGAGGGGAGGAGTGGGGTGGGGTAAAAAAAAAATTATAAAAAAAAAAAAAAAAAAAAAATCCCTCTTTTGTGTCCTTATTGGTAATTATAAAAAACATGAGTTGACAAAGTCAACTATAATTTGGAAAAAGAGAAATGTACACATACTAATTTTAGAGGTATCAATAGAAGCAGTAATCTAGCTAAAAATCATTAACTAGGACAAATTTTTGGGAAAGATATTAATATTAAGAACTTATCAAAACAATATTGTTCATTTCTAATTTGATGTTTTTTGTCGCAAAAGGATCAAAAGAGGAAAATGGAAATATTTAAAGCTAGTGTACTACGTTTTTCGAAACTATTACTTTGAGCATTGTCAACGATTTAAAAGCAAAACTCATCAAGTTATCAACAAGTGATCAATGGTGTTCTCTATCGTGGGATCTGTCATCAATTTTAGGATGAATGGATCCTTGATTCGTGAATGCTTTACCTGGTGGGTTTCAGACTTAATCATGAGAGTTGCCAAAAGTTGTAACACAAAGGAAGAAAGAATGGTGACCTGCCATAATGAGGTTTTCTAACCTTATATTCACTCTGCTACAACTTTTACTAAGCCGTTGACATTTACTGTGTCAAATCTTTTGGTCTAATAATGATTTATTATATTGTGTTTTGGAGTTTTTTTTTGTTATATATCAGTGTCCTTAATATCATTGTTGTATCTCCCTATCTGGCTATCTCTTTCTTAGTCAAAATAATTTGCCTTTTATTAAAATAGAGCGTTATTTGAGATTTATTGTGGTATGATCAGTTGTTCGATATAATCTTATTTGGACTCCATGACAACACAAAACCTAATCTAGACGCGGACATCAGAAACTCTTCTTTGTACACTTCCATTTTATCAAAAGTATCGAAATGCGTAAAGATGCAACAATAGCAATCCATCTTGGGAAGCCTCGCAAGATTTCTGGTATGATAGCAGAGAAGAGACAAGTCAGTGAGATATGTGATTTTTGGTTCCAGAGCTTCATGGTTGCAAATCATAATCAGATTTGAGCAAAGGAAAGGAGAAAGAAATGAATAAGGGCACCGTCATCGAAGAGGTCGACAGAGTCAGGTGAAGGACGAACATAGCGGTCATATTAACGGACAGAGCTATCAACTCAACGGACAATGTCGTCAAGGACTGAGATGTGCCAACGACTCGTAATCAATAGTGGCGCTTAGAGGGAGAGAAAATTCTAGAGAGAGAGAAATGAGCCTTCCTCTCTAGAAAAGTGGTGTGGCTGACTTGCTAAGACTGATTGTTAGCAAGTTTAGGACATGATTGTGAATATGGATATATGTTAGGTTTTTTAGCGCTCCTCCTTTTAATATTCTATTTTTATAAGTTGATTTATCAGATTTGTCTAACTTAAGATTAATTGTGTTTTAGAGTCTTTTTAATTTTTCATTCAGACTTTGTATGTAATAATAATAAAATAAAAAAAATAAAAAAAATAAAAAAACCTTTTCCCCATGAGATAAAGAAGAGATTAAAATGGGGTTGGGTGAATTCACGTGTGGGAAGGTTGAGTAGTTGACCCGAAAGTCCGGTGGCGCAAAGACAATTCACCAATCTTGGATCACGCTCCTAACCCCCGTGACGTCCGCCTACCGCCGCTCCAATCCACCACCACGACCACCACTCTCCCTCCTCCACCGTTTCCATCCACCCCTCGCAGACACCGCGCGTGCAAGCCACTCTGGCACCGTCCTTTCCGCCTAAAATGACCTAATTGCTTCCAATTGTCTGCAACGCGCGCCATGCAAGCCTGGGACAAACAAATCTCCACCTCACAATGACGCAAAGAGACAAAAATGTAGAGGGCATTGTCATTGACAATCAGTGAGACTTTTGCTCAGTGTGGAAAAATCCAAGAGAGAAAAATTTCGGCCCAGAAAGTCAGCTCTTTGTGCCCCCAATTCAAAATCAAACCAACTAAATCAGACAACACTGTAATTAGGCCAATTAAAATAAAGATTCTCAAGAAAGAAGCTTCCTTTTCCTCTACTGCACTAACCCAAGTAGAACTAGTGTGTGTTTTTGTCCTACAACTGGTACTGTTTGTTTGATTTGAAATATCTGCCCCCAGCTTTTCTTTTCTTCCTTTTTTATATTCGCACTCATCTTTTTCTTTGCTTTGAAAATGAGGGGAGAGAGTGAGAGAAGCGTCTGGATTTTGAAAATGGGGGAGACCCATTTGTGGAAAAAGTGCCCTCCCACTGTTTGGAGTTAGGTCATGTATAAAGGGACTTGCTTTTCTGCCGATTGATGGCAATGCCTGTGAAACCTTGAACCTTTTTCAAATTTTCTGTGGGGTGGTTTTTGGGTTCAGAAAAGCTTTCTTCTTTCTTATGATTTGTGTTGATGGTTGGTGTTCTGTGATGTGGGTGTTTTGGTCAAGGTTTTTTTGAGTTGAGGTGGGGACTGGTGTTGATTACTGCTCCACTTTTTAAAGAGGTCAGTGGCGCAGTGCTAGTTGCTTCACGTACAAGTTGTTGTTAGTTTGTTAGCTCTTTCTGTGGTTTTTGAGGTGCTTTGGGATGTGGCCTCGGGGTATTTAAATTTAAATTTCTGCTTTTGGGTAACAATTTGAGATTGAATTGAGTTTCTCTGATTCCATGTATGTGGTCTGGGGATCTGATTCCAACTGGGTTTCAAATTTCAATACTTGCTTGATTTCAAGTAGCAAGTTGCTGGTTTTAAAGTGAAGCTCTTCTGGGATTCCAGTGTAGAAGTTTCTTCATTTGGATTTTTTTTTTCTTCCCTGAAAGCAGTGCCTAGTTGTGTCTGATTCAGCTGAGTGTTATGGGAGTGTTGGTCTTAGCTTGAGTTGGATATCTGCTTTGGTTTCAGTGATGGTGGTGCTGGGGATCATTCCAAGGACATTCATCAAATGGGTTTTCTTGGCTTGCTTTCTTGGTTCTTCTTTGGGTCTTGATGCCCCAATCCAATCCTGTGATCCAAGTGATCTTCTTGCACTCAAGGGGTTTGCAGGAAACCTTACAAGTGGGTCTATTATCACAGCATGGTCCAAGAACTCAAATTGCTGCCAATGGGATGGTGTGGTTTGTGAGAGTGTGAATAATGGTACAGCTGCAAGCAGAGTCACCAAGTTGTTTCTTCCCAACATGAGTCTCAATGGAACAATTTCGCGCTCTTTGGGTGGATTGGATCAGCTGCAATTGCTTAATCTTTCTCTGAATCATCTTGGAGGTGGATTGCCAGCAGAGTTCTCAAACTTGAAGCGGCTGCAAGTTCTTGATTTGAGCTACAACAGGCTTTCAGGACCAGTTTCAGGTGTGCTTGCTAGTTTGAAGTCCATTAAAGTACTGAACATTTCAAGCAATTCAATCAGTGGTGAATTATCTGAGCTCGGGGGTTTCTCAAATCTTGTGGTGTTCAACATAAGCAATAATTCATTCACCGGTCAGTTCAATCCTCAAATTTGTAGCTCTTCCAATGCAATTCATATTCTTGATATGTCTTTGAACCATTTCACCGGCAGTCTTGAAGGCTTAGGCAATTGTAGCACATCTCTCCAGCAATTGCACCTGGACTTCAATTCATTTGCAGGCCAGCTACCTGAATCTTTGTATTCCTTTTTAGCCTTGGAGCAGCTTTCAGTCTCTGGGAACTCTCTTTCTGGCCAGATAAGCAACAAACTGAGTAAGTTCTCTAGACTCAAGACATTACTCATTTGTGGAAACCAATTTGTTGGTGAACTTCCAAATGTTTTTGGGAACCTTAGTCGACTAGAACAGTTAGTTGCACATTCAAATTTTTTATCTGGGCCATTGCCTTCAACTTTGGCACTCTGCTCAAATCTTCGAGTGCTTGATCTTCGAAACAATTCTCTATCAGGTTCTATTGATCTTAATTTCACTGGCCTTTCCAAACTCTGCACCCTTGACCTTGCTACTAATCGTTTTTCGGGCTTCCTTCCAAATTCACTGTCATATTGTCGTGAGTTGAAAACCGTAAGCCTTGCCAAGAATGAGTTAAGGGGTTCAGTCCCTGAAGACTTTGCCAAACTCACGTCCCTATCCTTTCTTTCATTGTCAAATAACAGTTTTGTAAACTTGTCTGGGGCACTATCTGTGCTACAGAAGTGCAAAAACCTCACCATTCTCATTCTTACCAAAAATTTCCTTGGTGAGGAGATTCCCAAAAATGCAAGTGGCTTTGAAAGGTTAATGGTTTTAGCACTTGGAAATTCTGCTCTTAAAGGCCAAATTCCAGCTTGGTTATTGAGTTGCAAGAAGTTGGAAGTCCTTGATTTGTCTTGGAATCACTTGGATGGCAATATCCCTCCATGGATTGGTCAGATGGAGAACTTGTTTTATGTGGACTTTTCAAATAATTCTCTCTCTGGAGAAATCCCAAAAGGTCTAACAGAGCTGAAAAGCCTCATTTCTACAAATAGCAGTCGATCATATCTTACTGCCTCTGCTGGTATCCCGCTATTTGTGAAGCGAAATAAGAGTGCTAATGGACTGCAATACAACCAGGCCTCGAGTTTTCCACCTTCAATATACTTGAGCAATAATAGAATTAATGGAACAATCTGGCCTGAAGTCGGACGACTAAAACAGCTCCATGTTTTGGATTGGAGCAGGAACAACATTACTGGGATCATTCCTAGCTCAATCTCAGAGATGGAGAACTTGGAAACGTTGGATTTATCATGGAATAATCTGTATGGTTCCATCCCTTCATCACTTAGCAAGCTCACATTCTTGTCAAAGTTTAGTGTGGCAAATAATCACTTGCATGGAGTCATTCCCAATGAAGGACAGTTCTTGAGCTTTCCCAACTCAAGCTTTGAAGGCAACCCAGGACTTTGTGGGGAAATATTTTCTCCATGTAATGCCAAGAATGCAGGTCACAAGCCTGTAATGCCATCAAGTTCAAGCAGTAGATTTGGTCGGAACAGTATCCTTTTAGTAACACTCAGCATAGGAGTTGGGATTGCACTGCTTCTTGCAATTGGTCTACTTAGAATGTCAAGGAGGGAAGCTGAAAATCAAATTGATGATTTTGATGAGGAACACAGCAGGCCTCACAGGTTATCAGAAGCACTTGCATCTTCAAAATTGGTGCTTTTTCAGAATGCAAGTTGTAGGGATTTCACAGTTGCAGAGTTGTTAAAATCTACAAACAATTTTAACCAGGCCAACATAATTGGTTGTGGTGGTTATGGGCTGGTTTACAAAGCCAACCTACCTAATGGCACAAAAGCTGCAATCAAGAGACTTTCTGGGGAATGTGGACAGATGGAGCGTGAATTTCAAGCTGAAGTGGAAGCCCTCTCAAGAGCTCAGCACAAGAACCTTGTCTCTCTTCAGGGCTACTGCAAGCATGGTAATGACAGGTTGTTAATTTATTCTTACATGGAGAATGGAAGCTTGGATTATTGGCTGCATGAAAGTGTTGATGGGATTTCACCTCTCAAATGGGATGTAAGACTCAAGATAGCTCAAGGTGCTGCTCACGGATTGGCTTACTTGCATAAGGGCTGTCAGCCTAATATTGTCCATCGAGATATAAAAACGAGCAACATTCTTCTAGATGAGAAATTTGAAGCTCATCTGGCTGATTTTGGTCTCTCAAGGCTACTTCGTCCTTATGACACCCATGTCACAACAGATTTAGTTGGAACTTTGGGCTATATTCCTCCGGAGTATGGTCAGACGTTAACTGCAACCTGCAGGGGTGATGTTTACAGTTTTGGTGTTGTTCTTCTTGAACTTCTTACGGGCAGAAGACCTGTTGAAGTGTGCAAAGGGAAAAATTGCAGAGATTTGGTATCATGGATGTTTCAGATGAGACGTGAGAAGAGAGAGGAGGAAATTATAGATTCATCAATCTGGAATAAGGATCATGAGAAGCAGCTTCTGGAGGTACTTGATGTTGCCTGTAAATGCCTAGATCCCAATCCCAGGCAGAGACCCTTTATCGAAGAAGTTGTATCATGGCTTAATGGTATTGGATTCCAGAGTGAGAAACAATGAAGATCCTTGCTGCATTTCACCTTATGGAACCAACCTGAGGTTTGATTAGGATCGCAAAATGAAAAGGTATACCTCTAAGCAACACTGATGCAAAGTTTATGGTGTGCAGTCTCAAATCAACTCTGGTTTCTTGTAGAAACACCCCTTCGTACTATATACTCACAGATTTAATATGTATACAACGGCTATGTTGGCCCTTTCTATCTAAATTCAGCATTACAAAATTTCCAGAATTTGCCCCTTTTCTGTTTTCTGCATTACGTGCTTTGCTTTGTTCTCTGATGAAATTGCCATTGTCGAAGGCATCTAGCAGTCGAAATGTGTTGGCTTTTGTTTCATTTGCATAGAAATTGTTTTTGTTTCATTGTGCGTACCTGACTTGGATACATTGAGTACAATCACATTTTGGAATGTTTTCATAGCTTTGCATTTGAAGATCCCTTCGGGTAAGTATACTGGTAAGAAAATCTTTGTTTTTTTCTTTCCCTTTTTCTTAGAAAATCTTTTCCCTTTTTTTTTTTTTTTTTTTTATCTCAAGTCATTGACAGCTTCAATAGATGTTCTCAGGTATTCATCAGTATGGAGTATAGATGCCTATATGATAAGGCATATTAACTCTTAACATACAGTGATTTATAATATTAGATTCTGTGATCCTCGGTTAATTTCTGACTGTCACTGCATTGCTTTCTGAAATTTGCTCCACTGTACTTTTCAGTAGTTAAACAGAACACAAATATCTCCATCAGCTGAAAGCTGGTTTGTCCAGAATAATTCAAGACTTGGCGTGTAAGCTTATTATACTTTTCCCTTTCAACTAAGCTTCATCTTTGTACCTTTAGAAGGAGAAGCTCACTTTTTGTGAAGCTTGTTTTACTGACCTGAATAGAATCTATGACCAATCTATTTGGGCCTCAATTAAGGCCTGCTTTTGTGTGAGCCCAAATTTATATATAAACAAAATGGAATATATGATGGAATTCTGAAAGATAGAACCAAAAAAGAGAAAAATTTCTCAAACAGAATATAAACAAAATATCAGATTGGGAGGGTCACTCTGTGCTTCCAGAACGTGTCCAAACCTTTCCACGTTTCACTCTCTTTGCTGTGCCACCTTAATTTCCATAATATGGGACATATATAATCATCCGCAAGAATAGTTGATGATGAGGAAGAAAACATTAGGGTCACAAACAAAAACACCAAGCCAAAATAGCAGCCTAGCAACAATGTTCATAGCAAGAAGAGCTATTGCCTCTATAGCTTCCGGTACTCAACCCTCCACCACAGTCTCTAAGGCTTACCTCTCCACTGCTTTTGAACGTGCAGAGGTAAATTTCATGTGGTAAAACTTGACCTACGTTTTCAGATTTGGTTTTTACTTATTTCAATTAGTATTTACAGTAACGTTCCTTCTCTTGTAAGATATCCGTAATTTTATCTTGTCAACCTGAATGATCCGCAACGATATAACAGTTTGACAATCTAACATATCGTACAAACATTTCTTACATAATGATTTTAAAGTTTTCAGGGAGCTAATGAAGTGGCCGAGGCAAGAAAAACGGGAGTGATGTTAGTATGGAAACAGGTATAGCCGTATAGCCCATACTGATCCGGTGAAGGAAGGCTTGTTTGAAGCCAAGCATCAAGACATGGCCATGACCACTGACGCCACAAGGGAAGGACAGCTGAAAGCGGCGGAGATGGAAGAGACGGTGGGAGACACTGCGAAGCGCACTATGGTGGAGGGAGCGAAACAGGTCAAAGAGGCCGCATTGGGAGAAGATGAAGAAGAAGGGCCGAGCAAGAAGAGCTTGAGTGATGATGATACTGATAGTATTGAGGATCTGAGGAGGAGGGCAGGAGGGTATGATAAGAGGAATGGTTGAAGAGGGTTTATGTACTACGTTTGTAGCAAATATGAATAGAGTGGTAATATTAGCATAGCTATAGCAAGTTTGTAATGAATGTCCATATCAGCTGGGTTGTAAGGACCTGATAACAAGCTTTGGTTACAAAATGGTTAATTAAGTTGATGTGTTAATCCTTTAAAGGTAAACTAATATATTCCAGGGGAATATTAGAAAGATCGAAGATACGGTCAAAGAGATTGAAATTCCACTAAAAATTACTGTTGTTTGTTGGTTTTATTTCTCAAAATGGTTAATTAGGTTGGTAAGTGGGTCTAGATTATAAAGGTTTAACACACGTCTTCATGCGCATGAGGTCTGGACTGGTGTAAAACCATCTTAAATATTTGATTCCACCACCTTTTAATACAAACATTGGATCATATCTAAATGGGAGAACTTTAATCATTCTTTACTTGTTGGAGATAAATTTGGCTTTCTATATATAGTCAAATTAATACTACAAAAAATGCATCACACAATGGTGGTTAACTGTTGTCCCAAGAGAAAAGGTTTGTCGTCTATCTCGGTGTTGTGTGATCACAACACTCAAACAACGGTGAATCACTGTTGTGTGTCGATCATAGGGTTGACAGCAAAGTTAGAACTGTTGTACCAAAGAGGAAAAGGATTTCCTTATTTCTCACGGAGTCCAATTAATTACACTGTATAAAACGAGGTGGGAATATAGCTTGGGCTTGAAGCAATTTTTTTAATTAAATATTAAGCAGAAGCAAAGATCTTCTGGTGATTTTGATTCCTCTATCTTACAGACATGTTTTTGATAGAGAGTATAGTCAATTTGTGGATAAAGGCATTACCGGAGAGAAACATTGTCTGTGGTGATCCAAACACAAAGGTAACAACAATATTGGACCTACCGGAAGATGTCGACATCCTATTGAGACTGCCGGTAAAATCACTCTGCGCCATCCAATGTGTATCTAAGACCTCTTTTAACATAGCTCGTAGCCCCGGCTTCACTACACTGCAAAACTTGTGCTTGCTTAACTCTGCTACCAACTCGGATATCTCTGAATTCCCCAAGTTTATGCTTCTTACGGAATCGCTCAATAAAAATTATAAGAGCATAGTGGCATTGCAGTCATTAGAATACAGTAGCGGCAAGCACACATTGACGAAAACCAGACAGTCTGCTTTTGTATCAAAGATTTGCTTCCGGAACCATTCTTACAACCAAGTAGACTTTGTTTACTGCAACTTGCTTTGCTTAAAAAGAATTTATGGAGTTCCATGCCTCTTAGTCAATCCACTTAATTAGGGGAGAATTTTTAAAGCTACCAGTTAGTAACATCGAAGTTCCAATCACCTATAGTAATTGGTATGGAATGGGTTTTGACAATATCACTAGCACATACAAGATTGTTCATCTTTTGGTAAGTGAAAATGGAGACTCTTATAGCCCAAGTTCTCGTATTAGGTACAAGCTCGTGGAGAAACATATACTTGGTTCCTCCAAGGACTAAAATATCGATAGTCCAAAAAATGGAAATATCGATGAAATTTCGATCTAAGAAAATTTTCGAAAAAAAATGATGGAAATTTAGAAAATGACATGGAACTCGTTAATGAATTTTCATGAAATGTTTACATGATCAGTTACCTATAATATTTCAAAAAAAGAGTTTGACGAACTTTTGACGAACTTAATTGTATAATGATTGTAGTAATTTGGAGTACAATAAAATACACCATGACAAAGATATGAAATTCTACATGAGAAATCTCAAAAATGATTTAAATAGGAGATTAGGAGAGTTAGTTATTAATTATAATCATATTTTACAATAAATAGATATGTTAAAAAAAACATCTATCTTTAAATAAATAGAAAAAGAAGTAGAAAATGGTCCATAGAAATACAGAGAATTATTATTTTATTATTATTATTATTATTATTTAATAGAGCCAAATGTTTACTAGCTAGCAAATTAGATAATTAGAAGATTTATAAGCATGGAGAGAAAATACTCAAAGCTCTTCCTATA
The DNA here is from genome assembly GCA_024704745.1 of Rosa lucieae. Lineage (NCBI taxonomy): Eukaryota > Viridiplantae > Streptophyta > Magnoliopsida > Rosales > Rosaceae > Rosa > Rosa lucieae. The sequence continues at coordinate 27,601,778 of CM045496.1, read as the reverse complement.
AATTTTTATAGTTTTTCTCTTTAGATGTTACTCAGTTTAGTAGAATTGGATAAGGACAAGGGCTAGTTTTCACGAGCCACATATCGTGAGAGGTGGAGATATCTCGGAATTTCATGAAAATTTCGAATATTTTCATAAATATCGCGAAAGTTTCAAATATTTCGGGAAATATCGTGAAATTTCGAATATTTCTCACGATATTCTCTTGGTAAGTCAAAGATATATTGAGACCCTAAAAAAAGGGAAATATCGCGGAAATTTCGAGCTATATCTATTTTTCAGTCCTTGGTTCCTGATGAAGGAAGTATTTTTTGGGCAGACGCAAGAATATAATAAATATATGTGTGTTTAAGGAAAACTGAAATTTGGAAAGAATTGAGTCATGTTTTCATTGATAATAGGGGTCTCTTTATATAACGGATTACAAGACGCAGAATCAGAGTTGTACAAGGAAAGTTATCGTACAATTAATCAGATATCTATGAATATCTCCGAGAATATCTCTAATTCCTAACCCTACTACAACTAGGTTAAGTAACCTCGAGTTGGGCTAGACACATATTCTGAATTTACTTGAACACTCCCCCTTGTGTCACCCAAACGTGGTGCTCATCTCGTTGCCTCATTAAAAACCTTGTTGAGTAACAAAAACCTTGTGGGACAAAAAATAACCTCAGTCGAAGGGGGAAAAAAGCACAACACACCCTTCACGTTTCAAGACCCTACATGTAGACATCTCCCCCTGATGTCTGCATCCCCTCTGATGACTACAGTCATGGGAGTTCGGATAACTTCTGCAAACAATGCTACCAACATGTTTCTCAAAAGTAAAATTTAGGCAATGACTTAGTGAGCAAGCCTGCCACACTATCCTCAAAGCGAACCTAGATCACTATGATTTTGAGGAGAGTCTGTTGTTGCTGATTATCCTTGGTGTTGTCGCTTTTGATGTAGCCTTGTTTTATTTGTTCAAAACAAGCAACATTATCCTAAATGCTCATAGACTCATCTGTGGTAGACTTCAAACCACAATTGTTTGAACATGCTAATTATGGATCCAACCCATATACATTCACGAATCACTTCGTGAAGAGCAATGATCTCTACATGGTTTGAAGATATAGAGACTAGGATCTGTTATGTAAACCTCCAAGATATTATGGTCTTTACCCATGGTGAACATTTAACTAGTTTAGGAATGACCTTTGTGTGGGTCAGAGAGATACCCAACATCAACAAAATCTTCCAAAACACTTATGTCGTTTTGGGATGGGGATAGAGGATGCAGACCAGTGTTGGCGACGTTCATAGTGTGTGATGGGTCCGAATCCATCATCTCTATGTAGGGATAGAATAAGCCCATATCAATCGTACATCTCAAGTACCGAAAGATATCTTTTACACCAATCTAATGGCATCGCGTTGGCGCAGAGCTATACCTTAGCTAACAAGTGCACTGCAAATGAGATATTCGGTCTTGTGCATTGAGCTAAGTACAATAATATTGTACTTAAGTAAGATACTTCTGCCTCTAGCACATCTTCTTCTTCATCCTTTGGACGAAGAGGATTTTTTCAAGATCAACACTACGGACGATCATGGGGGTGCTTGAAGGTTTGACCTTGTCAAAATGCCTAAGCATCTATCAACACGATACTCAAGTTTCAAACTGAGACATAATTGTGTTCTCCCAAAATTCTTCATCTCAAACTCGGATTTCAAGTGTTCAACGGTTTCCCTGAACTCTTTAAGGGCTTCCAATGAAGATCATGTCCAACATGAACTGCGATAGAATCTGAAACTTGTTATGGAAACGCGCGGGCATATCCATTCCCAATCAAGTAGTCACTTTAGTGAGCATTTCAACCTTATTGTAAACGCGCTCCGTGATCTAGAGCCACTTGACTTTGGTAAATGAAGTTCACCATGAACCTTCATGTATATTCTGTATCTAGATCCCTATAGAGATACGTAGTGACCACATTCGTAAGCTGCATGTTCAGTTATTCAGAAACTACCAAACTGACAAGGAAGTTGTGGTGACCCGAGAGAGGGGTCCCACATCGCCGCGACCCCGAGCCAATGAGAAACCGACATGTCACGAATGACATCCTGATAACTCATCAACCCGAAATCGTAAGGCCTTTTGGGTTCAAACTGTTGGTTTACAAAATACTTTCTTGGACAAATCATTCTAGCAACAGAACATCATATTTTCAATAGCAGAATTTAAAGTGGGCTAAAGGATTTGGGCTTACAATAGGAGCCCAATTTGGGAAATAACAAATCACTAAGTAAATATAAGTATGAGAGACGTGCCCCAGGGCTGCGGGTCTCTCGATATTTTGTAAATAAGCGAATAGGAATTAACTAAAAAGCAAATAAATAAGTAACTTCAAAGCCGATTAAGGACCAAAACCTTCTTTTGATAAAGCTAAAGAGAAATGCGCCAAGCCGAGCCATGTGCCTCCCCTGTACGCTTCCCGACCACATGCTCGAAACCTGCACACTATTGTAGGGGTGAGCTTTCGTCCTCGCATGCCCAGTAGAGGCCGACCCAACCTTGCTAGATTTGAAAAATAATATACTTGAAAATATTTACTACATATTATTGTGCACATTTATCGAAAAATACTTCAAGAAAAGAGGCAACCACAAACATTTTTTTTCTTTTATAAAACATATGCAGTATGCTTCACACAACTTGAAGCTCCGAGATACTTACCTGCTAGCTAAACTCAAACAAATCGGTGACCGACTCGGTTCGTCATCCTTCGAGAATCGGCCAACTACTCTGTAGTCCTTGTGACTACAAGTAACGAAAGTGTCCATTTCCTGGCCCTGAGTCTCCTATGACTGATTCACTGTCGGTACTCACCCTTCCTCGACAAACATAGGAGCACATCCCCCTCAGAAAATTCACGGTTATCGACACCGTGGGATCCCTAGGAATTTACGAGTCTAGGTCCCATTCACTTTCAGGTCACAAGTACAAACATACAATGGGTACAATATCTCAACATACAAATCTAGCCTCGGTTTTCACAAACAGCAATCATTAGTTATGCAAACATAGATATCACGAGGCATCGACTAATGATAAACCAAAAACGTACTTGCAGGCAACATATTATTTTACTAGAGCATTCCATGTATAGAAAAGTCTCTAACAAGGAAGGGACAGCACACCCTACCTGGATATGGAGTGCTCAGCCCAAACTTAGCTTCGTTTCCGACTTCCAATACTTCGTCCAATTCCATGTGCACACGCTCGAGTCCTTTAACAAAAACTATTTCCGATAAGAAATAAACTCATAATTTCAAATTGTTCAATTCCTTCATAAATTACCAATTTATCTCTAACCAATAATTATTGGTAACCATTCCCGAACAGTTCACTTAATGTAATAAGCACATTCGGGATATGGTGATCATACTTCTTTCCTTAGTGTAATTCGGGTCAACCGAGTTGATATTTTTACTTAATCTTTAAACCTTAAACAAAAAGATAAATATCAATTACCATTCCCGAATGATCACAATTCTTAGAGTTATTCCGAGATATGATAGCTTTAAAGTACTTCGCTAGTGACTTAATTTCTTAACCATACAAGTTTGGCTTAATCACACCATCAATTCCACGTGACGTGGTTATTCATCAAATTCCTTACTACCAACTCCTTTAAAGAGTTTACCTTCCAATACAACATTCCAATATTGATAACAGATTCACCATTTTAACAAACAAAACCTATTCTGTCCATACAAATTTCCAGTTCACTCTTATCCATAGTATAGGCAAGTTCTCACCAAACTTGACAACTTAATCAAGCATTAATCAATCAAGTGACCTTCCAAAAATGTATTTCATTTAGTAACAATCCACTAGGAAAATACAATCCAAAATGTATTTCTAAAATACAACCACCACACCAAAACCGGTGGTTTGGCAGAGACCAACACCTTACCATTTCTCCATTTCCAACTTGGAAACCAATTTCGTCTTGACTGTATTCCACAACCATCAGCCATTTTGAATCCCTAGCAAACAGAACAGTATTAATTATTAATTCCCGCAACCAATTCCAAATCCAAAACATAGTTCAAGGTTCTTACCCTTTTCTCGATATCAACCGGACTGACCCAACAGTTTCTCTCCTCTCCAAAACTTCCCAGAATGCAAAAATCCATCCAATCCTCAATTTCAAATTAATGGCAGTGGGTTAGGGTTTCTAATCCAAATCGAAATTGGATGTGTCAATTGATGGAGGGTACGATAATTACCTAATCGGAAGGCCTGAAGATCCGGTGATTATGAGCGGCGGAGCTACGGTGGTCGATGCTCTAGCAGCGGCGCATGTAGTGTGTGCAGCGGCTCTGGTCGGAATCGGAGGTCCAGAATTTGGGGGGTTTGGGAGGTCGTGAAGCCAGGATTGTATTCATGTGGGTGTTGTAGCTCGATTTAGGCCAGGAATTATAGAATGAAGAACCGCAGATCCTCGTCTCCAGCAATGGCGCTTACAGTGGTCTTCCGGCTTCAAACGTTGCAAAGGCTTCGGGGTTTGGGTTAGTGGCTTGTTCCGAATCAATTAGTAATGGTGATGAGCGGAGAAAGTGATCGAAAGCAGCCTTTCCGGTTAGGCATGGCGGCGGAGACCATGGTGGTTGCATGCAATGGTTGGAGGCGGTGCATGCCGATGATTCTTGCTGGGTTTAGATCGGAATTTGGTGCTGGTTCGATTGCTGGTAACGGTTTTACTAGGTGGTGGTTGAAAATGGCTGGTGTTTTCTGGCGCTGGCAGTGGGAGGACGAGAGAGAGGTTAGGGAGAGAGAGAGAGAAGGGAGGACGCGGTTGCAAGGGAGGAAGGAGAGAGTTTAGGTTTTTGTGGGTTCTTAAGTTCCTATTTATACTTGTGTCAATGAAATACCCATTTTACCCTTCCGACAAATTACGAATCTCTTCTAGCTAATTGTTTTCAGTTTTGGGCTGGTAACTTCTTCTTTTCTTCGTTTTTCGTCGGAAACTTCCTAAATTATTTCTCAACTTCATCCTAGGTCCAAAACTAGATTTCGTCAAAATTAAGATCCAAAACTTTGTTACAACTCAATTTATCGTCTCCGAAACTTCAACAAATGGTCGCCTCACTAAACTTCTGTAACCTTCTAGGCTCAAATGACAGAATCTCAGCCCAAACTTAAATCATAAGGCCCAATAGGTGGTCTCGACACTAAAACAATCTCCAAAGTCATTTCCTCCACTTAAATCACCTTGCGGAAAAATCTTATTGGCAAGAAATTACTTTTGGAAATTAACTAAAATTTTCAGGGGCTCACTGTAGTGGAGTGCAATGACATCCATTACGAGAGAATATGTTTCATCGTAGTCAATTTCAGGGCATTTTGTGAGAAGCCTTGCACCATAAGGCGAGATTACTATCTCTTTTTCTCAACACGCTGTCTAACGAAGACCCATTAGTTAATAGGTTTTATGTTAGGAGGTGTTGGCATCACTAGCTTAAAAACCTTCCTCTTCGTTAGAGAATCTATCTTAACCTGGATCATATCTTTCCATTTATGCCAAATTTCTCTACGTTGGCATTCATTCATCAACGGAGCGTGGTTCGATATCGGACTCAACAGACTCATGCGTAACTACATCATCAATTATGATGGAGTTTCTATCCCACGTCTTATGTACACTAGTGTAATTTTCAAAGAGCTCTATATTCTCATGAATAGGTTCTAACGTTGAGGCGTCCCCCAACGATAACCATAACCAGGAAGATTCTCATGAGACGGATTTTGAGTCTTCATGATCAAAGGATAGGAATGTGCCAAAGTATCATTCGAATCCACGGGCCTCCTATGCATCCTAGCTAGGGCCAAGGCCTATAACGCCAGAGTGCCACTTTCTTTGGTGTTGGCGCCATGCCTACCTCCATGTAGGGTGGCGTTACAACCTCTTGTAGGGACATCCTTTCTTGCAGGCATGTTTGCAGCAGATATGTATGATCTTGTCACTTTATTGGGAATCGAGATAAGACATAGTGGGGACAGGCCACGATAATTCCTATCAGTCCTGCTGAACATATGTGTTCTTATCTCCCCCTAACGACTAAAAGACTATCTCATCAAAGTGACATCAACAAATCTAGTGGTAAGGAGATCGCCAAGCAAGGGCATTAAGTGGCGGACGATTGTTGGAGTCTCAAATCCAACTGAGTTGCCCATTCCTCTATAAGGACCTATCATAATGAGATGTGGCGGCGCAATTATCACATAAATGGCACACTCAAATATAAGTAAGTACCATACTTGTACCCAGTCACTAGCTGTAACGCAGAGATACATTGAGTGGCGGTAGGTCGTAGACGAATTAGCATAGCTGCATGCAATATTGCATCACCGCAAGCGGATATAAGGAGATTGGTGCGCATTACCAATATCCGGACTACCATCGTAGTCTTTTCCGCGAGACCATTTGAGTGTGTTCATAGGAATATGATGTCCAACATCAGTCCCAATGTAATAACCATTGAAAGTCTTCGATGCAAACTCTCTAGCATTGTCAAGTCCAATTAACATAAAAGGATGATTCAGAGAGTGAGCCCGTTGTCATATGATATGTGCTAGGAGTGTAGTATACGCAACATTTACAGGTGGACAATGGCACAACACGTGGCCAGCGTGTTTACTTGTCAACCAACATCATGAGATATTTAAACGTCCGCAGTTGGTTGAATCAATCCATAGAATCCCCACGGACTCTATGTAAGAACAGAATGAGTAATATCATATCCTTTGCATAAAACAGTCTCAGTCCTAATTTCCCTAAGGAATGGGCTTTGAAAACGAGCGTGAGGCCGTAGAAGCAACCAATTTTGGTTGGGCCTGAGCATCTGTTACGCTATTTGAAGCAAATTTGGTGATTATAGCATCACCTGAGGCACCACCACCATGATGGATGCCATCCATGGAGTTATGGATAAAGACTGTGACAGCCCTAGGCTGGTGGTGGACGGCTGAGGTGCCGTAGGCAGTCGAGGAATCAATCTTTGATTCGTGCTTCATTTCGCTCAAAAAGTGGATGTTCGTGTGAAGTCTTTAGTAGACGGATCATCATATCATTACCAGGATGACCTATCATGTCATGACAAAGTCAATATGTGTCTAAATCCAAGAGATCATATGTCATAACTTTATTGGATTTAATAGCTCGAATAGTGACATAGAGTCCACTAGAGAGACATATAAAATTATCTAAAATGCGCTTTTATTTGCAATCATTAGAGGTATTGAAAAGGAACTCATTTCCGTTCTCTACATGCATTTTCCTATAGAAGCCGTTGGCTATTCATAGGTGTGATTCGCTCTAGGAGCGTAGAGAGTTTCTGTGACAGTAATCAAGGTGCCATTTGGCAAGGGGAACTTGGGCTATTCCATGTCCTTGAATTAATACTGATGGAAGTAATATGCTCATAATCAAAATAGAGTCATAATGAAAAGAACTCAAAATTTTATTCATAAGCCAACGGAGTACCTCATTGTTTCTTAACCATTAGGAGAATCTAATCCAGATGTTAGCTAATGCAAAACAAAGGTAGTCGTTTAACTTCTTTCGGTAACTCCAAAATAAATATGACCAGGTGAGTAGAGAGATGTCGGTGGAGCAAAGCTCGCTTAACTACCACTTATCTCAAAACCTTCCTAGACATCATACTCATTTTGAATGAGCCTATGTGAAGAAAAACTAAACCAATGGCATTTACTACAAAGTATATGGCAATTGCCTATTACATCTCTTGAAAAAATAAAGATTTAAACAGAATTGGCGATCTATTGATCCCAGCCAGATTTGTAGTCTTCAACCCTTCACTCTAGATCATCTTCTTGATCTTCTTGTTCCACATAGTGAGCTTCTCTTGCTTCACAATATACTTTGTAGGCGGTGACAATTTCTTCACGAGCTCTACAAATGTGTGCCCAATGACCAAATACTCCACGTCGAGAACATACATCTCTTTGCTTAGACTCCATTGATTGAGGTGCTTTGAAAGTGTCAATTAGATGGTTCTTAGTGTTGGTGGAGCCACCAACATAGCCAAAAGCGTTGCCTCCCTCTCTCTTTCCACGTTAACCTCTTCGGTTCCGTGTTAGCCTATTTTGGCGGTTACCTTCCCAAGTAAAGTGATTATATGGACCAGAACGTCCAGAAGTATCCCTAAGATTTGAGTTTTTCTCTTGGCGCCCTCTCATAGGGGCGCGACTATAATTGGATTCCAGAATATGTTCTGTTTCCACAAATCTCGAATTATAGTTCTTCACAAGGATATTGTCATGCTTTTCAGCGACATTCATAGCTCCAATGTGCTCATGAAACCTTGTGATCCATCCTGTAGTAACATCGATTCAATAGTTCTTTGCAACCATCAAAGCAGAGACAGAGAAGGTAGAGAGAGTCATCTCAATCAACATCATATCTGTGATATCTTTTCCACAAAATTCCATCAAGGATTTAATACAAAGTGCTTCCGAGTTGTAGTCAAGAATTGTCTTGAAATCACAGAAGTGGAGGCTATGCCATCTCACTTCTAGGTTAGGAAGCAGGGAGTCACGGACGTTGCCAAATCTTTCATCGAGTGAGACACATAACCTTCTGGGGTCTTCTTCATTCATATACTCATACTGGAGCGAATCATCCATATGACGAGTCATTAGAATGATGGCTTTCGCCTTATTTGCCTCCAAGGCTGCTCTATTTTCTTCCAAAACTTGAGCTTGCTCGACAGTTATCACGTCCTGGCTAGGCTCGAGAATCGTATCCAGAATTCCATCGGCCTTGAGATGTTGGCGGACATCATGAACCCATTTGTGATATCCAGAGCCAGTTGTTCCCAATGGAGCGAAGTCTAGTCTGTTCAGGTTACTCATCTTGAAAGAGAATAAGAAATTAGGATTAGTTTCGGAAAGTAAAAGGCTACCACGAAAACATATAAAACTTCTTAGTGTTGTCGCTTCCAAGAAATTTAGGATTTCTGAGCGTAGTCGCTTCCAAGAAATCTGAATCCAAGAGGAATTGGATTAGATCAAAACAATGATGTGTTTGTGGTCAATCATAACATCTCAACAAACTCTAAGTTTGGAGGACTCTACAAGCTCTAAGCTTGGAGTGAGCACGAAACCCCACAGTTCGGCTTTTGGTCTCCCCTATAAAAAAGAAATTGAGGTTGCAAGTCCCTAGAAAAAGAAGAGAAATTGAAAAAAAAAACTCTAAAAAAAACGAGAACTTTTAAAAACATACTACGAGTAGAGCTTGAGAAAAATTGGGCTGTTTCCTCCTTGAGAAAAATTGGGCTGCTTCCTCCTTTGACCAAAGTGTGGGCCGCGGGGCCTTTTTTTTTTTTTTTTTTTTTTCTTCTTGCAGTGGGCCGCTTCCTTCTATATTCTTTTCTTCTTCTTTTTTCTTTTTTCTTTTTGTCTTCTGCTGACGTGGGCTGCAGGCCTACTTTTTCTTTCTTTTCTTCTTCTTCTGCTAGCTCACGTTAGGGGTCATCATGGGCTAGGCTAGGGCCGGGTGGGGGTTTAGGGTCGGGCCATGCCGGGTCTAGTCAAAGTCAACAAAATTTAGGGCCGGGTGGGGTTAGGCCGGGGCTTAAATATGCTAACTCTTACCTGCCCGAAAGACCCGAGCCACTAGGGCCGGCCTTCTAATTAGGGCCAAATAGGGCCGAAATGGGCCTTAATTTGTTGAACAAAAAAATATATATTACTTTTTTTTTTTACCTCAAAATGTGGCTCAATGGTTATATAGGTAATACAAGACTCATTATTTTTTATTAATCATACTTAATATAAATATATATATTGGAATTAACTTATAAGTTATAACATTTATAAATATTAGTTAAGAAGGTTATATTCAATTAACTATCTCTCTAAATCTCCCAAAATTAATTGTTGTTTAACAAAGGAAACATAGATTAAAGAAAATAAAGCTTAGGAAATCAATTACAAAAAATAGATAAGTTATATGTTATAGACTAAAAATAAACATATTTAAAAAATAGAAAAAATAGAAAATTATTAGGGCTTAATTGGGCGAGCTTAAATGGTCGGGCCGGGTTTCATTTGCATGACCCTTACCCTACCCTATTTGAGAAAGGGTAGGGCCGACCCGCCCTAATGCAAGGGCTGGGTAGGGCTTTGGCCCTATGGGCCGGCCGGGCCTAAGGCGGGCTTAGGGCTGAAGGGCTAATTGATGAGGCCTAGCTCACGTGGACTTCTTTTCTTTCCTTTTTTTTTTTTCTCTTTCTTTTCTTCTTCTGGGGCCTGCATTTTTTTTTTCCCCTTCTTGTCCTCTTTTTAGGCCGGATGGTATTGGGCTTCAATATATAGATTGGATTGGGCTGGTGCAGGTGCAGCAATAAATTTTCTGGGATTCTGACAGGTTCAAGATTTACATAGTTTCTACATGCCGGTCCGGTCACTTTATGACCAGTTTTGGTGGTTATTTTTCCGGTTCCCTAATTCTAGGGTCAAGTTGTCGGTGGTGACAAAACTTGATGGTAGAAGGCGGACTGAAAAGGTGTGAACCGGGCAGGAGACCTTTGATTTCTTCTGGAGGTTGGTTCAGTATTTTCCAGGCCAGTTCTGGGGATGACACCGCCGGTTCTGGACTCCTGAGATTGAGGGCTTCAATATATGCGGCAGTGGTTGCTATGGTTTGAAGGCTACGATTTTAGGGTTTTAGGGTTAGGGCTTTGTGCTTATAACGTGTTTAAGGAAAACCAATTTTGGGAGAGAATTAAGTCGTACTTTCATTGATAATAAGGGTCTATTTATATAGAAGATTACAAGACATAGAATCAGAGTTGTATAAGGAAAAATAATCATACAATTAATCGGATATCTATAAATATCTCCGAGAATATCTCTAATTCAAAACCCTATTACAACTAGGTCAAGTAACCTAGAGTTTGGGCCAGACACATATTCTGGATTTACTTGAACAAAAATAAATATTAAAATTAAACATTACTAGCCAAGCCCAAGAATAAAAACTCAAGCCCACCCAAAAGGAAAAAACCGAAGTGGAATATGTAGCAGTCTCTCATGATTTGCAATGACATCACTATTGTGATCAATGTTCTAAGTATCGCTAGGGCGGCGTGGAGAGACCTGGCGCCTAAGAGCTTAGTGCATGTGGAGGTCCCAAGTGTAGTTGATGCTGAGGTTCTGGCTATTATATATGGAGGCGGGTTCGTTACTGGACATGCACATATATGATTGGAGACTGTTTCTCTATTAGTGCTCTCTTATTTCCGCACTCCAAACCTAAATCCCTGGCGATTTCGTAGTCGTTGGCTAAAGTCTCTCTCTCTATGTTATGAATAATGTCCTAAATTTATTAGCTTTAATCCAAGTAAAAACGTACTATCAAACAAAATTTCACCAAAGTAGAGAAACATACATTCTTCTCTTAATATTACTATAGATTTAACCAGCCCTTATATTGTTATCATACTAATTTAATTATTTTTTTTTTAGAATAATCATACTCATTTCAATCCTTCAACATTCCATCATGCATGAGTGTTGCAATAAAAATTGTGCCTCGCAGGCCAAAGCCTCGTGTTACACTTCGCCTTCGACAATTTTGATTGAAATAAGATGTATGTGTACATAGTTTGTTGTTGGATTTACAAGTGAAAATACTGATAAATATTTCTTTTGGAATCCAATGCTCAGTCTATTTCTTGGCCATTTATGGATCTAAAAAAGTATGAGGATGGAGGAAAGATGATGGAAAAGAGAATGCGATAGAAAAGCAGTTTGAAGAAAGAGCCAATTAACGCTTCGAATTAGTGTGTGGGAAAGGGACTAAATATCATCACCAAATTCATCATCGTGTATCGAGAATCATATGCATACATGGAGTGCAGGATGTGCTTTTACATGTAATTGGCCAAAACCTTGGGACCAACTAATTCCAGGTTGAGAATGACCTATAGACTTCCATTTCATCGTGCAGTTGTCTCATTTCTTTTACAGGTACGTAGAAGAAGGAGAAGCCACCTTTCCAGCCATAAAATGTTCTCTGTTTTATTCATTTTCTTACACTAGTTTTGACCCAGTTAATTGCTTTACCGGATAGGATAGTCTCATGATTAACTAATTAAGCTAACCAATGAGTACTTTGTCTCAACAAAAAAAGCTAGATAGTAGCTTGTCAAAAACTAATTAAAATGTACAATGTGAAAATCTTGTCATAGAAGTCCAGGCTTTAGGGTTAGGGGATCCATCTATTTGGGGCACGAGGCATGAGGTTAGAACTTCAGGTTATGACAATTAGGTTTGACAGCAGGTTGGGCAAATTAAGAAGTACTTCAGTTTAAGGGTTTGAATCCAAGGGCCAGATAGGTTTTGGATCTGTAAACAGCTCTCCTACCTATCCAATTAATCTAGTCAAATCCAATGCCATAGAATTTGACTGATCGATGTATAGAAGTTTAGTCCAATGACTCCAATCCTCTGAAATCCAAACAAGGGTGTTTAAAATGGATTCTCTTTTGGTTTTCTACATCACTGAAGAATGATGATATATCCTGAAAGGCTTTCTGATGACTACAGGGTCGTCCCTCCTTAGAAGTACTCCATGACAAAGAAAACTAGATAGGAATCCAAAAATTAAGGTCGGGACCAAAACCCAACTCAAGAGTACTGAGAGTGATAGGGCACAATGTTGTGGCGAAAATAACTTGGTGCGACACTCAACAGTAGGAAGAATCTTACAAGCTATAACATACAAAGGGGACGCGGAAGCCAGTGAGGTGATCGATCGATGTTCGAGCAATGATGCTGCGAGGACCACAGTGGTGGTCTTTATGCCTGAATCCTGAAAAGGAAAAGGGAAATTAGGGTATAATTGTTAAGTCTGCATATATTAAGAGAAGCGCGCCGATTGATGCACTCCCCAAATTAAGCTCTAGCTCTTGGTTTTCACATATACTCTATCACGTGTGGCGAGATTGGAGTTAAGCACGTCCATAACTTAAATTAGTGAAGGCACAGGGGCCAAACATGTGGTTAATTGAATTGTGAAAATATGATGAAATCGAAATTATATCTAGTTCCAAACCAACTACCTTGTAAACATGCATTTATGCAAAGAAATACGATTTGAAATAGCTTATACATCCTCACCATGAGTTTACGCTATGTAGATCTCATTTTTCTGAAAGATATAATCACTAACGTTAAAAATGGCATTCAAAATATGTATAATTTTAGTTACATCGAGCAGACACAGAACTTTGATCGATGTAGACATGCAAAGAAACCCACTTACTGCAAATCTAGCTTATTGCATACTAGCTGGGAAGAAGAATTAGTTGCTATCTCTTTCTTATTCTTTCACTTCCTTCTAAGATAAAATTGACTTGAAGATCAAACTAGACAAAAGTTTAGGTCCACAAGGCTAGGTACAGAAAACCCATGACATGCATCAACCATTGGGTATCTGAGTACTATGACCATGTGAATTCAGGGTCCTATCGCATTGATTTTTCTCTCTATGAGGTGTGCCTATTTAGGTACCCTTTTCTGATAGCATATCCATTAATATAATAAGGTCCCGTACGTGAGTCAGCTTGTACCATTCACATATATATGCCATGACCTTTTTTTTTTAGATAGATATATGCCATGACCTATTGCAACTCTCTCTCTCTCTCTCTCTCTCTCTCGCTTTATATATATATATATATATATATATATATATATATATATTATTCACATAAACCTTTGACATCTTTTTTTTGATAAATTGAGTGATAACAGAGGAGCAAACTCCTTCCTTAACACTCTAATTCAAAAAAAAAAGTGAATAATAATGAAGCAGGATCTAACCAAACTATCCGGAAAAAACAAACAAAAACGAAAAAATTAACGAAATCTAAACTGCAGAAGACCCAATATATCACTCTCATAATACAACAAGATAAAAGGAGGAGGCACATTCCATCATACTTGCTCCAACAAAAATTCTCTAATATGTGTGAAGATTTGAAGTTCATTTGTGAGATCATGTATAAGCAATTTAACCAAAACGTACTTGAAGTTGCCAAGACATAAGTGAAGGAGAGCGAATATAATCAAATACAGCAGATGAATCTACCTCTAGGTAAATATGTTTCCATTCGTGGACTCAAGCAAACTCTATAACCATGATGACTGCCATGACTTCCGCCGCAATAAAACTAGAGGTAACAAGATTACAAACAAAAGCACCAATAAATTGACATTGGTAATCACAATAGACACCACTGAATTCTGCAAAACCCTCTTCAAATTTTCAAGCACCATCAGAATGAATTTGATCCATCCAATAATGGAGGGATGTCAATTAACCTCACCACTCTAGAAGTACGTTACAATCTACAACAAGCACCAAACCTAATTTTCAAGGTACACAGATCTTGAATTATACTATGCATATGACTTGTTGCTAGTCGACTAGCTGCTTGGATATGCCTTGAAATTTGGCAACAAACCCCAACAACTGCAAAGACACCGCTCTCAAACCTGATTTGATTTCTAGCATGCCATCTATACCATAAAACAGTAGTGAAACATATTAACCAAAGTTCTTTAAGTTAAAGCATCCCCCACGAACACATAGAGAAAAAATCAGTAGAGGGTAAAATCTTAGGCAAAGGTCCTGTTAGCATAGGTCTCACTCGTGATCAATGATGCTCTAATTCTACTATAATATCACAGTACTTATTTATAGGACATATACATGACTTGAGTTCTTGACTTTAACCCAGAGGAGCGTGGAGTATTTCCAACCCTAGAGCGTTCAGCAAGAAATGCGCGCGCGCTCACACACACACACACATATATATATGAGGATTTAAAGAAAACCTCCTTAAATTTGAAATGTGAGGATGTTTTTATTTTTAGCATGTAATTTAATAATCTAAACTATTTATTCTCTAGTTACATATACACATATGAGTCCTACAAAAAGTTGGCTAAATCGGAAAACGTTTAACTATTTGATGAGCACAATTAATATTTTTAATTTTATTAAACGAACTACATTTATTTACACAAGTTTGAATGACCAAATGATTATGGATTTGGTTGATTTTTTGTAGACACAATTTTGTCTAGGAATCTAAAAGATCAATGGTTGAAATCATTGAATTAAATCATATATTAGTGTAAAATAATAAAAACTCTCAAATTCTTATAGTAAAAATTTGATCTTTTACTAATAAAAATTCTTAAAATCTTTAAAGTAAGAAGGTTCTCTTTAGAATGGACCTCTGATCTACATTTTTCGATTTGGAGTTGGTTGCTCTAGATCGAGCAAGGGGGAACACTTAGAAGAATATGAATCGATCTCTCTATATTGGTTGCTCTTGTTCTAAGTACTAATACTCAAATCAAGGATCTATTTTAAGATGATTTAACTGTGGCCTTGCACCTATTATGCGTGCATAGAATACAGTAGATTCTACATACAATAAAGGCATTGGGGGGGGAGTTGTTAAAGTAGATGACGAGCAGAGAAAGCATTCACCATAGATTTAAGACCTAAACCTTCGTCTATGGCCAGTTTGATTGAATAAAGCAACAGAAGTAGGTTGTACTGCATGTTAATTTACAGTATTTACTCCGATCCAGTAGGCAAATTTAATTGAAGCATGCATATCATATCTGCTCTGGTCCTTTATTAATTGTTCACTTGGAACCCGTCATGTCTCTTTCAATTAATGCACATTAAGCTATCTGAAGATTCTGAACCACTACGTACTACTCTAGAGGCTTGTAATATATATATACACACACACACGCGTACACTATTTAAGTCGTCTGATCAATTAAACTCATCTAATCACAGAGAAATTAAGCACAAAATATCTCTATTCTACAAATTAAACACAAATTAAACACTATTTAAGTCGTTTGAAAGACAACTTTGTGGAAAAGTAATCAAACTCGTGTTTTGACATAGAAAATGTAGTTGTGTTTGCTAGACAATTGCTTCTCACGTAGTCTCATTCTACACGTGGATAATCCGATTCATTTGTTAGGAATAAATATAGTGAGAACCGTCGTAATATCTTTTATCAAATCAAAATTCTTTCTCACTCTCAAAAGCTGGGTATGATTGAAATCGCCTTGCTCTACTTCTAACAGAAGCCAGCTCCATGTGTCCTATGTTAGAGACTCACATTCTTCGGCCTCCTTTTCTCATAGATGTTGTTATTGCTTAACCACCTCTTTTTTTTTGGCGAATTATTGCTTAACCACCTTGAACGCTCTTATATGTGATGTTTTATTTAAATTAAGGACCTGAGTTTTGTTTATATGCAAAACACTAATAGTCAACAATAGATAATGGCTTTTCAGATGTTTGATCCGCGATTCCCAAAAGGATCATTTTAGATAGTTTTGGAGGATCCCCCTGGACAGGTTAATTGACATGATAAGAGATGAGTGAAACATATATAACTAATTAATGTCGAACCAAAGAACCCTCCTCCATAAAAGAAGAGCTTTGTACCATGTTTGAGACAAATTGCAAACCAAAGTTGTCATCTTTTAGTTTGAAGTCTTTGTTATGTGTATTCACCGTTTCATTCCAGTTTTTACCACCTTAAGATATTGACACGCGCGCTGTCACATAAAATGGAGTTGGTGTAGTTGTGGTCCTCTTCCACCTTTTTCACCCTATTAATTCAATACACCTTCTTCATGGCCTTCATAACTCCAAGTCTTCCCCAACACACTGTGTGTGAGCTAGAGCTAGCTTAGCTTCCTCAATGGACAGGCAAACTTGGAAAGAAAAGATGCTCAACAAGAATGCTGATGAAGTTGAAGATGACTCGGACGAAGATGAGACTTGTGGCCACGGTAGCGGGTTGATCAGCATAAGATTTGAAGAAAATGAGAAGCACAAGGTCAAGGCAGCTGGGAGTACTGGAAAAAAATCAGGATCCAGTAGCGGAGGTGGAGGTGGAGCGTCTTCAGCACCGAGTTGTCAAGCAGATAGGTGTGGTGCTGATTTGGGTGATGCAAAGATCTACCATCGCCGCCATAAGGTTTGTGAGTTTCACTCCAAGGCAGCGATTGTGGTCGTCTCCGGGGCTCGACAGAGGTTTTGTCAGCAATGCAGCAGGTCTTTGATCTATCATCTTTCTTTCTTGTTTCTCCTTCTGTATGATTTACCACTAACTCTGTTGATGAAAATAATTTTGCTACGGTTCTGGCATCATGTTATCCGTGGAGAACTTGGAAGTTCAGTTAGTATATTAAATTTATTTCCTGTCTAAATCATGTCACAAAAAGCATTAGGTTTACAGCTATTTAACTGCTTTTCTAAGCAGATTATATTCTCTTGGAAGTGGCATTTTCCCAGGAAACAAAACAAAAGCTCAGATAGTACTATAGTGTGCATATGCTTGAATTATCTCATTAAATCAAGGTTTACAAGTATTGTAAATGTTCGCCAGAGGTAAAATAACATAGTCAGCCCTCATGCTAGTTTGCTAAATCATGTATAGCAAATATTTATTTTGAAATGGGGCAATCAAACTAGGAGGCTCGGCCTTGCGCTTATATCATTTAATAAAACAGGGAGGATATACACAATCCTCAGCAGCAAAGCATGTATAACTGGTTCTATATGAAATATCATGGAATTCACATCCCCTATGTTACTTGGATTTTGCGGAATCTAAGTATCATTTCTTCAAAGAATAAAAATTGTATCGCGGTCATCATTTAGTCATCTTGTTTTAGAACTTAATTTTCAATGTTGTTGTGCACTACACAGGTTCCATGAGCTAGCTGAGTTTGATGAAGCAAAGAGAAGCTGTCGCCGACGTTTGGCAGGTCACAATGAGAGGCGCCGCAAGAGCTCAGGTGAACCTTATGGAGAGGGCTCAAGCCGCCGGGGTATCAGTCATCAATACCGATCAGAAAGTACTCAGGCTACTACTAAATATCATATGACATCCCCAGCCCCAGGAAACACTGCTAATTCCAAGCATTTCCAGATCAGCTAATTAGAGTCCACGCTAATTGTCTCTCTGCTCTCAGCTAGCTGCTAGCTCCCTCTCTTCTGTCATCCATGGCTTCTTTTATGCGATCTACCATGACTGTTCCTATGCTTAACAATGAGAATAGTGTTATTACATTATTCGATGGAATTAAGTACGTACGTACTATGCCTACCTAGAGCTACAACCTTAGATTGGTGCTTTGTTTCAGAGCCAAACAGCATAGACCATCACATGTGGACTATGTAAGCTTTCACAGCTGAATACAATTTATGGTTGTTATGTATGAGGCTCAGACAAACCTGTTTTAATAAGGTAATTATCATGTTGTTAATAGAGTAATTATCATGAGATCAGAGACCTCCTTAATGATTTCAATAAGACACTCACATGTTTTAAAGGGTCTACAATAAGGACCTTAGAATAAAAACATAATGAGAACTTTGAGAACAATAGTTCGATGAGCATATTTATTGTACTTTATTTGAAAAATCCTATAGTCATTATTGTAGGTACTTATAAGAAAGACTCCCAAATAGTTCTAGGCTCAAACGCTTATCAGTATGTGAATATGGACTTACCACATTTTAAATATATGCTTCAACCTTGAAAACCTTGGCAATTAGTAATCAGGCATCATCATATTCTAAACGTTTCCGTGCTCAGAGACTTCATCGTTGGTATTTCAAAGTTCAAACACTTGCCATGTTTTCACTTAATAGTTCGAGGCCATGAAGTCTTGCTAACCACCGTTTTAATAAGGATTTGAAGTTCTCAAGCTTACTAGTTAGTATCCGTGTAAAGGTATTTATCAAATTTTAAATGCCTGCAGACTCGGAAACTCACCAAATAGCTCTTCTTTTCAACACAAGAATGTTCTAATCAGCTCGATTTGCATCCAACAGTAAGTATAGAAGTGATTAGATCGTTTAGTCCAGCAATAAATAAACATGTATGAACAGCACATGCAAATTAATGTTCTTGTAACATATCAAGTACGTTGCCCTTGAACACTGATTGCACAGATGTGATCGATTTCAATTTTGGACTTGGTCTTCTCCATAATTGAAGTACGTCTGTGATATTGATTAAAAGATGACCTGGCTAAGCAGACTTTTATGGATATCGCAACCACTAGCAGCTCGACTTCTACAATTATGTGCTTCATGCGGGTCATAGCAAGGTCCACTATGACATGTCTTTGATTTCAGATATTTCAATACCAACAGACCACACGACAACCTAGCTTTCTATTTTACTCTTGCCAGTGTCAGCTCCATTAGCTGTTTTTGTGTCTCAAAGTTAAGCTTTCCAATTGATGACTTATCTACTTTTTCTTTGTCACCATGCATGTCACTTCTGTGAGGATATATTTGAAATTTTTTATTTTGGACATTACCACCGCTAGGATACCCTAGTGATGAAGATGTATTTCCTACTTTATTCTCTATTCCAAAGTAGCCATTAGAGTTTTAGTAAGGGTCTTTGATTCAAAGTACTAAAATAAGTAACAATGATCTCACTGTTGAAGAATGTTGACATTAAGTGTGTCTTGTCAAATTAGGATTAGTATCTATAGTTGTAATAAGAGAGATTTCCTACTCCGAGTTAGAATAGAAATTCTTGTACTCTAAGATTATGTACTTTGTAATCCCTATATATAGAGCTCTTATTATCAATGAATACACACAGCTATATTCTCCCAATTCTCTCTACATTCTAATTTCCTTAAACACGTTATCAGTACGAGCCCTAACCCTGAATCAGAAGCCAAAAATCATTCTTTCTTCTTCTCTAAGTAGTGAAACCCTAGAACCCTACCATAGGATTACCTAGTGCGCCTCCCTGCGCCGCCGCCCGTGCCTACCTGCACACCAACGCAAAACTGGATCAGCCTTGCTAAGCAAGATCAGGTAACAAGAAAACACCAAGTAAGTTTTTATAAAAGTTCCTGCTTCTTTTAATTTTTGTTTTCTTGTACTCAGGGACTTTCAAAATCCTTTCTCCTACATCCCACCTTCCTTGTAATGTGGGTTTGATTCACAAAAGCGGAACTGTGAGGAGTTCACGCTAAATTACAAACTAAGAGCGTTCGTAAACCACGAACTAAGAGTATTCGTGAGCATCAAAATATTACGGACAAAGAGCATCGAAATATTACGGACTAAGAGCGTTCGTAAGCTACGGACTGAGAGCGTTCGTGAGCATCAAAATTTGACCATACAAAAATCATTGTTTTCAATCCAAATCCAAATTTTGGAAGCTATCAATAAGGACAATGGTTATAACTCTTTTTCACTAGGCTCATCAATTAATTGTGATGTCTACGAAATATTTGAACTGAGAGAACAGTTTTATAAGTAAGTATAGCTCCACCAAAATCTCGCCTTACCTTACCTGATCACAATCAAATTGGAGTTACCAAAAGAATTGAGTAGCTACTACTTGTCTAAGCTTGATTATCATTTTTGGATTAAATTTTGATTTAGAAACTTTGACGTAATCATTGGCTTTCATTGAAATAAAGTGTCGATTTTGATTTGAACTTTATTCATTCAAGTATGTTTCCCGGAGAGCTAGAATGTCTTGTGGATAGTGCTACTATGCACACCATACTTTGAAATAGGCAGTTATTTCTTGAGATGGCACCTACTCGATCTTCAGTGACTACGATGGCAAGGTCATCTAAATTGATTCATGGTCGAGGACCAGCTCAATTCTTGTTGCCAAATGGCATAATCATTCATGTCATTGAAGCTCTCTACGCTCCTAGAGCCAGAAGAACCCTTTTGAGCTTTAAAGATATAAGAGCCAATGGTTTTAATGTGGAAACACATTGTAAGAATGAACAAGAGTTCCTTTGCATCACCTCTAATGATTACAGACATAAACGAGTATTAGAGAAACTTATGTGTAGTTCTAGTGGGTTGTATGCAATCACTATTTGAATAATTGAATCCAACTATGTCATGAGAGATGACTTATGGGATTCTGACACATGTAGGTTTTGGCATGACCATTTGGGACACCCAGGTCGTGACATGATGATCCGTATATTAAAGACTTCACACGGACATCTTTCTTCAGATAGAAGGAAAATACGAATCAAAAGTCGGTTCAAAGAGAGCATTGCATAGCAGTCGCGCCGCCGCCGTGCATCACCGGCTGGCTAACGTTGGCACCGTGATCCCCCTGTGGCAAAATCATGGCTTTGACACCGTGTATGGAGATTTGGCTCCCCCTCTACTTCTCAAGTCAATTGTGACTTCATGGCTCAACCAGAATCCTCATTGGTTGCTTCAAAAGCCCATCTTTTGTTCTGCAAAGCCTGCTCTTTAGCAAAATTAGGATCGAGACCATCTTATGCAAAGGACACTAAAGAAAATATTTCATTCTTACATAGAATCCAAGGGGATTATGTGGATCGATTCAACCAACTTCCGGACTGCTTAGATGTTTTATGGTTTTGGTTGTTGTGCGGACACGCTGGTCATATGTCGCGCTATCATCCATTCGTAATGTTGCTTATGATAAACTCCTAGCTTAGATCATATGGCTATGGGTTCACTACCCGGATCATCTCATTCAGTTAATTCGACTTGATAATGCTAGAGAGTTTACATAGAAATTTTTTGATAACTATTGCATATCATTGGGGATTGATATTAGGTATCATATTTCCATATACACACCCTAATGGTCTCACAGAAAAGCCACCATTAAACAACTAGATGGTAGCCCAGACATTGGTAATGCGCATTAATATTTCCGCTTGGGGTTATGCAATATTGCATGCAGTTATGCTAATTTGTCTACGACTCATAGGCACTCAACTTTTATTTGCGTTACAGCCAGTAACTGGGTGCGAGTCAAGTACGAGATATTAATGTATATTTGAGTGTGCGGTTTATGTGTCAATTGCGCCGCCACAACACATCATAATGGGTCATTGCAACGAATGCATATATTTATTTGTGTTGGATATAAATCTCTAACTATAAGTCTGCTATGTAGAACCCTTAACAGGCGATCTCTTTTCAGCAAAATTTGCTGATTGTCACTTTGATGAGACAGTCTTTCCATCATTAGGGGGAGATTAGAACGTCAATGTTCAATAAGAATGACAGGAATTGTCGTGGTCTTTCCCCACTATGTCTCATCTCGATCCCCTAAAAGTGAAGAGATCACATATACATGCTGCAAACATGCCTGCAAGGATTGATGTCCCCACAAGAGGACATGGCGCCAGCCAAAAGACATGGGCACGGCACCACCACCATGGATGGTGGTATGGTGACGCCACAAGGTGGCATAATGGCGTTATAGGCCATAAGTTCCACTAGAGAGTGTAGGAGACCCATAGGTTCGATGAATTCTCGCCCTAGGAAGAGAACAAGTTTGGCACAACTTAATTCATTGATCATTGATACTCAAAATCCGTCTCATGAGAATATTTTGGATTGTGGTTATATCCAAGAGACATCGTTGGAGGACTAATTCTTGAGAATATAGAGATCTCTACAAAGTACACTAGTGGACATGAGGACGTGAGATTATTGAGACCAGTGACATCGAAGCTTGCTCCATTGAATAATGTCAACGTAGAGAAAATTGGCCTAAATGGAAAGATGTGATCCAAGTTTAATTGGATTCACTAACGAAGATGAAGGATTTCGAGCTTGAGATTCCAACACCTCCTAACATAAAACCTATTGACATTAATAGGTCTTCGTTAGATAGCGTGATGAGAAAAAGATATGGTAATCTCACCTTATGGCGTAAGGATTCTCACAAAACACCCTGTAATCAACTACGAGAAGACATATTCTCTCGTAATGGCTGTCATTGCACTCCACTACCTTGTCAATTTAGCAGTTTCCGAATAACTGAACATGCAGTTTACAAATGTGGTCACTACGTATCTTTATGGGGATCTAGATATGGAATATAATGAAGGTTCTTGTGAACTTCATTTACCCAAGTCAAGTGGCTCTAGACCACGGAGCGCGTTTGCAATGAGGTTGAACTCGCTAAAGTGACTACTTGATTGGGGAGGGATATGATGAACTATGCCCGCGCATTTCCATGACAAGTTCCGAATTTGCAATTGTTGCGATTTATGTTGATAAACATAATTGGAACCCTTAAGAGTTAAGGGAAACCGCTGAACACTGAAAATCCAAGTTTGAGATGAAGGACCTTGGGAGAAAACGGTTTCGTTTAGCTTTAGAACTTGTATACCGTGTCAATGAATGCTTTGGCATTTTGATAAAGTCAAGATGCACTCCCATGGCCATCCGTTGTCTTGACCCTAAGAGGGATACGTTTTGTCCGACGGATGATGATGAAGACGTGTTAATTGGCAGAAGTGCCTTACCTAAGTGCAATAGGCGCATTATTGTACTTAACATAATACAAGACCGGACACCTCATTTGTTATGAACTTATTGGCTAGATGTAGCCCTGTGCTAATGTGATGCCATTGAATTGTTGTAAAGACAATTTTTCGATACTTAAAGGGTACGATAGATATAGGCTTGTTTTATCCCTACAGAGAGAAGAGGAATGACAGAATTATGGGATTGGACCCCATACGACAAAGCGCCGCTATCTACACCGCCATGGTAGGCCATGTTGCCATCGCCGGCACTGCTGCAGCCACCAAGGGTGGCCGGCCTCACCCACCTCCCTTACATCAAAACGATGGTGATGTTTTGAAGGGTTTTGTTGATGCAGGATATCTCTCTGACCCTTGCAAGGTCGCTCCCAAACGGGTTTTGTCTTTACCATGGGAAGCACCGCCATATCTTGAAGGTCTACAAAACAAACTCTTGTTGCTACTTCCTCGAATGCGAAGATTATTTCTCTACATGAAGTTATGCGTGAATGCATATAACTAAAATCTATGATTAGACATATTCGATGAACTTGTGGTTTGAAGTCTACCACAGATGAACCTACATGCATTTATGAGGATAATGCAGTTTGTATTGAACAAATGAAGATAGGTTTCATCAAGGACGACAATACCAAGCATATATCACCTAAGTTCTTTTACAATCAGCAACAACAATCACTTCTAAAGATTGAAGTGAATCAAATCCAATCAGAGAATAGTGTAGCGGACTTATTCACTAAATCGTTACCTAAATCCACTTTCGAGAAACATGTGAAGTCTATCGGATTGAGAAAGTTATCTGAACCCCCATGATTGTAGTAATCAGGGGGACGTATGATGTCTACATGTTCGATCTCGAATAGTGAATGACGTGTTGTACTCTTTCTCTCCTCTTCGAGGTTGTTTTTGTCCCACAGAGTTTTTATTTCGAGCAAGATTTTTAACGAGACAACGATCAAAACATCACCACCAAGTTTGAGTGGCACAAGGGGGAGTGTTGAAGAATGTTGACATTTAATGTGCCTTGTCAAACTAGGATTAGTTCTATAGTTGTAATATGAGAGATTTCCTACTCCGAGTTAGAATAGGAATCCTTGTACTCCAAGATTATGTGCTTTGTAATCCATATATATATGGCTCCTATTATCAATGAATACACACAACTATTCTCTCAATTATCTTTACATTCCAATTTCCTTAAACACTCACTTACCCCAGCAACATATTTTTGTTCCCACACACAATTTAACATCAAATGACCATTTTGCCATTAACTTAATTAAGAAACTACAACATGCTACTCATATGCAGATTGATCTCCTCTCTCTCTCTCTGATCATCGACCTTCGATCTCCACCTCCGGCGCAGTGATGGCGTCCACGCCTGAAGACGACGACGACGCCTTCCCTCAACCTTGCCTCCCACTTCCCTCTTGCCACCTTCAAAGTCGTCAACGCCGACAAAACGCATGTCTCCAGCAGATTCTCTCTCCTCTCTCTGGAATGCCCCCAGCCCCCCTCCGACGAACTCGATCAGGGTCTCTCCAACAGACCTTCTCCACTTCTCATTACGGCGATTCTGATAGTGGTAGGCCAAGTACAAACTCGGAATTGTGCAGCTCCTGTACATAGCGGAAGTCGGTCGCCGGTCTGCAACCGGAAAGAAGGGAGGAGAAGTTGTGGGTGCCTAAATATTTTTTTTTTTTTGGGTAAAATGAGGGCGGATTTTTTTTTTTTGGTAAAATGAGGGCAGAATGCCCAAAAGGAAAGAAAAAAGAAGGGAAAAAAAAAATTTATCGGGGGCAATAAACGTTTTGAATTAATATAATCTCCTCTTTTTTTTTCTTTAGTCAAAGTTTTATTTATCTAATTTTATAAATATTAGTTCTTATTTCAGCAACCAAAAGTTCAATTAAGCCCTCTATTGGGAGGTAATAAAAGTCTATTTGAGGGCAATAACCTTTCCAACGACTTCTTTTGAGGACCTCTGACGAGGTTTTCAGAAAAATCCGGTGGATAGCGGTCAGTGACCAAAATCCAGCGAAGTCTCCTATGGTCTCTCTCTCTCTCTAATAAAGGGGTGAGGATAAAATAATCTCAAAAAACAAAAAAAAATATAGAATATTAAGGAAAACCACCTTAAGTGTTTTAGGTAAGGAGGAATTAAAAAAATTTATTAGAGTAAGTAAGAAAAAAATACCTAGAATTGGAGTAAATGGACAAAACCCTTTTAGTAAGGAAGATTAAGATTAGAGCGACACAAACTCCGGTCAAATTCTGCAAACAAGGGGATTCTTCCACGAACTACAGAGAATTGATTAACCAAATTATGAAAGCAGAAGAATTGACTATTAAGTGATTAAGTTTGGGCAAACTATTGCAGAATAAAAACCTCTTGATGGATGAAACAGTGTACAACATGCAAAGGGAACACCACACCGATGTAGCACACTTCAATGCCATAGGTGTTTTATAAAGACAACATATCTGAGACATTGTTAAACCAAGTTCAATCAGACAAGAAACATGCCAGAGAGAAATTATACATTCACCGAAATCTTACAACTACACAGGAAATGTCGTCCGAGCTCTTCCTATTGACTGCCTCTTCAGTAAGATGCTTTGCTGCTGCCCGAGCATCCTTAATATTTTTTATGGCATCCACAACTTCTTGGTTTGTCATCACCTGGCATTAGACTATGGTTAACAAATTTGAAGTTCATTGAAAGCACAAACATGACATAAAGAAAAATGCATAAATGCAAGCAGTTTCAATATGCTCCTTTGCAGTGTGTGTTTGTAATGATTGACTTCAGTTCAAATTAACCAACCTTCCACAGTCCATCACTTGCTAAGACAGCAAACTCTGTTTCATCATCTATCGTCTCCGACATCACAAAAGGTTCAGAACTTAAATGTTTCTTCAAGCTCTTGTCACCGAAAGCCCGTGCTACAGCCAACTGCCCATCAACACGTGGTACATCCCCTGAATCCATCAGAACATAATGTCACAATCCCATTACTACAATAGTTGGAACAAAGCATTGCTATGATAACCCTGAGGACTAGAGAATATGTCAATTATTGGTAATCAGTCTCAGGCATGGAAGCCATTCTGAAGCAAATTAGGTCTCTAAGGCCAAAAGAATTCATACTTCCTCACTAAACCCAAACTAGTCTGTCTAATAAGTGATCACATCCAAGTAGAGGGTCACTTGTCCCTGATAAAAATAAGTGGATATCAACAAATTTCTTCTCATATGAAAAGCCAAGCAAGCTCAGTCCAAACAACAGAGAACTTTTTCATGTGTTTTCAAACCAATGAACCTGTATTACCTGGAAAGTTTGATACAAAACCACCTCTGTTCTCGATTTGCTCTCTCTCTGTGCTCGGTTCATGATCAACAGATAGCTGCTTAGCCACACCATTCTTGCAGATAATAGCACGAGAATCCCCAACATTGGCTACCACAAGCTTGCGACAGTCAATTAATATGGCAGTAACAGCAGTTGAGCCCCCTTTGCCCAAATCAACTGCTTTCTCCAGAATGTTAGTATCAGTTATTCGATATGCTTTCCTGACTGCATCCTCAGTTTCTTTCCAGAATTCGGGCTAGAGGAAAAGGAAAAAGAAATGCAAAAGATGTAAAAATACTAAAAGTTTAATGTCTACTCAATTATTACAAGAGCTTATCTTGAACCACAGCATGAGGGAACCTGAAAGTTAAGAAAGGTATTGTTGCCTGCTGCATATATTACCTCTTTTAAGATATTATTGAAGAGATTAGACTGCAAGTATTCAGGAATTTCATGACTCAAATGCCCATCAAAGATTGCAAATAGTCCTAGCTCATGGTCTTCAATTTGCTTAAACTGTGCAACAACATAGTCTTCCATAGCATGATGGGATTTTCCCTTTACCAAGTGGTAACCATGTGATATATTATGTGACATCTTGCTCTTACCTTTGCCAGAGTCAGGGTCCGATGGACCTAAAACTTTTTCCTGCAATAAACAAACTCAAAATGAGTTTCTCAATCTGAAACAAATCAAAAAATGAACAAACAACGGGCGATAGTGCTCAAAAAACAACATCAACGGTACAAAATGAGCAAGAGAAAGCAAAAACTTCATATTAAGGGAATCTAGTTTTCAAATTGCAAGGCATCAAATAACCCACTTGCACAAAAGCATATGACAAACATTTATAATAGCTATCCAAAAGCAGAACTAGAATATTAGTAGTTTTAACCAATTCAATGGGAAATATCACATTCCTGACAAAGCAACCAAATAATTGAACTCAATTTTAATCGGAAGTTCAGAACTCAAACCCTGCCACCCTCTCTCCCAGCAATTAATCAAAGCTAGAAACTCTAAATGCATCATATTCTTTTTAAATATGCTAGTCTTGGCTCTGGTACTCTTTTTATTATTCTTCATATATTTGATCAAAACACTAAACTTCCAGGCAACAACTAGATCTTCCACTAAACATTACTTACGAAATTGACTTGTCTAGTACATAGAAAGGGTATTACTCCTGCAACCTCATCAACTGAAAGTAGCAAAAGCAAAAGCAAAAGTGGGGTTTTGACTTTTGACACATCAACAAAACCTCCTGCAACATCCATAAACCCAAACTATCAACAATCCAGAGTGGACTTCCAGATCTAAAATTAGAACTACGAAAAGGACAGAGACACACACAGCAAAGAAGTTGCAGCACCCAATTCCGACAAATGGGCTATTCTCAATCACCACATACAAGGATCTACAAGTAGAAGACTTTAGCCAACATGGGTGTTGCTGTAACCAAACAGAGAACCACCCATATGAAGATTGTTCAAACCCATGAAGGGAAATACGTCACAGATGAAAAAGAGTCCAACTTTGTAACCATACCTTCATCTTGTGGAGGATTTCCTTGCCTGTCATGGCTGTCCTGATGTGAAGCTTAATATTGTAATAACAATAATAACAACAGCAACAAAACAAAAACTGGGGAGGGGAATTGGAATTGGAGCAGGGTGGCCAAGAAATGGAGAGGGGGGTGGTTTGTATGGAGGCAAGTGTTCAGAGACAGGGATGAGGATGATGGTGGTGTTGACACGCTCTCGCTCTTCTCCGTCTCCGTCTTCGTCTTCGTCTTTTTATTTATTTTTATTTTTTTCTCTTCCTATTGGGATTTTTGCGCGTTCTCTGCATTAATCAAAGACGCGTTCGCGCCGCGACTTTGTCTACTTTTCCTCGTTTCTTTATTTTGTTTTTAATTACAAAAAAAATGTGTTTCTTTATTTGGATCAATTACCTCGTTGAATTGAATTATTGCGTTATGGTGTGCTGGCCCAACGCTCTATTGCGCGTAATAGGGTCGACTGCATGTGTGACACGCACGGAAAGATAGGGGGACAGATTTAAAAGGTCTAGATTTCATTTTATTTTGGTCTACTACAACTTTATTGGCTGAAGCGGGGCCAGACATGAACCATGATATCCATAAAAATTATTCTGTGCACCGACGGTGTAAATGAACTATGATATCTATGTTGTCGGTACAAGTGTAAGTCGGTGTTTTAATATGATACAATAAAACTTTGGTTCTATGTTGTTGGTACAAATGTAAGTCGGTGTTTTAATATGATACAATAAAACTTTTTTAGAGAAGAAGAAAAGTTACGATGGAGGAGAAATAA
Source organism: Rosa lucieae (assembly GCA_024704745.1). Lineage (NCBI taxonomy): Eukaryota > Viridiplantae > Streptophyta > Magnoliopsida > Rosales > Rosaceae > Rosa > Rosa lucieae. Next base: position 27,572,610 of record CM045496.1, on the reverse strand, counting down.
GCCAAAACATCTATAACATCATAAATAACAATAAAGAAAAACAAAATAACGAAATTTAAAAGTTTGGAAGTCCCGAGCTGTCTTCATTACAATTTGAAGCAATGAAACTAGGAGTTATATCTTACCGCACAAAGCCAGTAGAAGAATTACCATAATTGGCTTATGCATCTGCAATATGATTCCCTTTGTGAGATATGTGAGATGAATGGAAATGCATTTGAGAAATACAAAACAAACTATTATTCCATTGAACACGAAGTTGCCAATACACCAAAGAAGGAGACCGGAGAAAGTCAAGAATAAGAGAAAAATCAACTTCTAGCCACACATGTTTCCAATCTATCACCCGAGCTAGTTCAATTGCTTTGATTAACCGTCATTACCTCTACTGCAACCGAGCTTGAGGTGTCAAAAGTAGAAGCAAAAACACCAAGAACATGACCTCTATAATCCACAAAACCGCACCATACCCACTACGTGTCGATTGATGCTTCCAAGCTCTATCATAGTTGATCTTGATCCGCCCCAAAAAAGAACGATCCCAATTAACCTCTATTATTGAAAAGTTTTTTTTTCCTTTAAATCCCTTATATTAATTTGAAGTACAGGACATTATTTATCAGTTTTTTTTTTAAAACAGATTTATTACAGATTAAGTCATTTTAATATTTTTGTCCGCCTAAAGCCAGTCTCAATACAAACGCGTGCGTGCTTGTTTTATCTTCTTCCTTTCACTATGATTTTACCCTTGGAGCTTCTAAACAGAGAAAAGCAATTGATTTTGAGTCTCAATCATATCATATATGTATCACAACCAAAATTTGAAGCATAAAGAAAGGATAAGGTCACTCTCAGCATCCTTCTCTTTTAGTTTTGTCATCTCTATGCTTGCTTGCTAATTTTCTTCCATCTGTGAGTTTGAAGATTGTTGTTCATTGAAGATTGTAATTCACGAGTAGGTCAACCCCTTTCATTTTTCAATTCTCTGATATCTGAGTTTGCCGTGTTAGCAGAATTAATCTCAATTTTTTTTTTTTATTCTTTTTAGGTGGTTTGCTTAATTACTTAATTACTTATTAGGTGGTTTGCTTAATTAGTATGTTGCGAGTGTTTTTTTTTTTCCAAGTTTCATATATAATAGATGAATACTCGTAATTTAAAAAATCTCGGTGCTACTTAGAATATAATTTTTTTTTATTAATAATAAATTAACAACAAATGGGATACAGCAAACAACAAACTTTTTCCATAATTTGTAGAAATTTACAAATACTAAACAGAATAGTTCTCCTTAAAAAAGAAAAAAAAAATCAAATTGAAACGATATATGGCTGAAATCTGAATTGTAAAAAAAAAAAAAACAAAAGAGGAATATGGCATAATTGTAATTTCAGTCAAAGCTGGGAGCAAAACCGCCATTTCACTGTTACATGAACAGTGCATCCATCTTTGTCTGCAATTTTTCCTTTTTCTCCCTCCAGATTGCATGACATCAAGAGCCTAGTTCGATCAGTGACCTAGTTTAACTTCAAATCCAAGTTCATCTACAGCTTTCAGAGTTACGGTTATATTCAATTCTTCATACACTGATATCACACTTAGCTTTTCTAGCAATAGATTTAGATATGTTCATCTTGAAGAACATTCAAGTACTCTACTATCTTTCTCTGCAAGTGAATCATAAGAATTGTTGAAGATTTGTGAAAAATTTGTGAATCTTTATTTTTTGAAACTACAGACACACACATATAAGCAAGTAGACAAACACTGTTCGAACCACAGTGTACCTCCCTAATATACTACTTGATGAAACAAACTAGCCAACATGGTTACTCAGACTTGAATCATTTCTTTGAGGTCAAAATCTATATGGATTTGTGGATTGCACCCACTCCTTGTCCTCCACAACATGCACTGCATCTAATGGTGGTACCAGTATTTTTTCTGTGGATTAAATCAATTGGAAAAATCACGATCAAAGTATAGATGGCCAAACCTTGAGTCCTATTGCTATGACATGTGCTGAAATTTTCTCAAAGAGAAGTAGACGATTCTCAAACTTAAATTTGCTGCCTCATATAGACAAAACATTCTTCATTAGAAGTCCAATTTACAAACTTGAGGAAAGGGAATGATGATATTGAGACTTATCTGGATATGCTCAAGGCTGCAAGGGATGTTCGATCTTCAACTATTGTGCATTCATTGATGAGGAAGATACTGTAGTTACCGTTCTTAGGGGTCTCCATTAAGAATTTACAGCACTCAAAACTATACTAAGGGCTCTGTTCGTCAGTTGGTCATTAGGGAAACTTACGACCGTTCTCAAGGCTGTAGAGATTCACATTGAGAATGAAACTCAAGCTAGTAGCTCTCTACCCAGGGTCAGTCCTGAGACTCTAACAGCCTGAGGCGAAGAAATAAAATGAGGCCCCTTATATATATATATATATATATATATATATATATATATATATATATTGCGTCAAAAGGCCGTATAAAATCTTGTTTAGAATTAATATATGAATGTTGATTCGTATATAAATTTCTGAAATACAAAAGTAGTTAAAAATAATTAATATATAGGCTAGGATTTTTGGTCAACATTTTTATATGGAGAAGGAAATGAATTAGTTATTTATATGAAAAAGGAAAAGAAAATGAATTAATTGTTTGTTTTCATATGAAAAAGGAAAAGGAAAAAAAAAGAATCAATTTTCATCAGGAAAAGATTTTTATATGAAGAAGGAAATGAATTAGTGTAACGCCCCAAACCGCACCTCACCAGCTTGGGCAAGTCACAGTGCCGCGGGGCTCTAAAATATAAACCGAAAGCTCGATTTACATTCTAGAGGACCGCTAAGCATTTGGTTATAAAACTTTTTGCAAAATACAGCGGAAGCTACCGATATTTTTGAGGTGAAAAACTTGATTTGCTGAAATCTCACTACAAGAGAAAATGTCATCAGCGACAACCCAAAGTTGTCGTAAAAAGTCTAAATTTCTCGCTAAATTGAAAATGTGACGACTTTGGGTTGTCGCAATCAGTTGTCGCCTAATGTGTTTTACTGATTGTCAAAAGCGACGAAATTACACGGTTGTCACTTTTTCAATATGCAACGCAATTGGTTCATTGCATATTACAAACTATGAGACACACAAGTGTGTTACAAAAAACTATATGCGAGACTTTATATTTGTTACTATTTTTAATGTACGAGGATTCATTTACGTTGCATATTCCATCTGCGGGGCTTGTATGTTTGTTGCATTTGAAATATGCGACGCAATTCGGTCCTCGCATATATGAATATGTGACACATACACATTTGTTGTAGATACTTACATGTGAGACGTTTTGTTTGTCTCGTATAATTTCATTGAGGAATCAATTGCGTTGCATATTGAAAATGCGACAACTGTGTAATTTCGTCACTTTTGAGAATCAGTAAAACACATTAAGCGACAACTAATTGTGACAATTCAAAATCGTCACATTTTCAATTAAGCGAGAAATTTAGACTTTTTACGACAACTTTAGGTTGTCGCCCATATGTTTATAAAGATATGCAATATTAGCATAGTTGTCGAAAATATAAAATGCAAGATTAAATATTTGTTGAAAAAAATAATAGGCGAGGTCACATATAATAGATCTATTTCACTCATCTAGTACTTGGATAGGGATCACACGAGGTATGAATTTCAATGAAAGAGAATTCAACTAAATTTGACACGATGCTAAATAACCACAAGTTCCGAAACACGGAGTTCGAGAAATAGAATCTAAAACAGCATCCAAATAATGATTTATCGAACTTATTCCGCACACCCAGCTCCGTCCGCTACTGTCCCGTCACCAGTGCACAGTACCTGCATCCATACTGTTGTAGGGGGTGAGCTTTCATCCTCGCTGCTCAACAGGAACTCTACCTCAACTAGACTCAAAACCAGTAAACAAATATTTGGGCTGCCCAGTATGAAAACATATTCAAATATTTAAAAGAACGACAAACTTTAATGTTTTTCAACTTGAAAACTGAGGCATGACGCTTAAATAAATACGGCGCCAAAACCAAGTATTACCTGATGGCCGGTCCCATAGACCCACTACACGACCTTACCTCAAATTATTTTATCACCAGGTAAGCGTACCGAGAGCGTCCACTACCTAGCTACACACACGTACCGGGCCCGTTATTACTATCGAAATACCCGGACGACCAGCGTAACTAACCCTCCGGAGGTTAAGGGGATTGAACCCAAGGAAGTCAGAGCCACCCTTCGCTCTCAAGCCATCACACATTTTCTCACGGATTGGTTAGTATGCATTGCATTTTACATAACCAACCCATACCACTTATCATGCATCACATTAATAAAATATAAAAGAAAATCACCAACCGAGGAGAGTCCTGAATCCCTACCTGGATTCCGATGTGTTCTCTCACGTACTCCGAGAGTTGCGAACCTCCTGTTCCTCGGGTAACTGGAAAATTCCCCGAAAATTTCCACGAACTCGTCGTGTCGTGTACTTTATTATCCAACTCCTATATTGAGGATTTCACTTTATGAAAATCTCTGAAAATATTCTCGAGCACTTTGATAATTACCGAGATCGTTGAATAATTTCACGTACGATCTCCATTAAGCTCGATACATTTTTCCGGGGCTCACAATTAGTTATTGATATGAAAAAGGAAAAGACAATTATTATTTGTCTATCTTTATATGGAAAAGGAAAAGAAAATAAAAAAATTATTTTTATATGAAGAAGGAAATGAATTAGTTATTGATATGAAAAAGGAAAAGACAATTATTATTTGTCTATCTTTATATGGAAAAGGAAAAGAAAATAAAAAATAAAATAAAAAGATAATACAGCTGTGAGGTTCGAACCTTGGTTTGTTTGAAAAGAGACAAACAGCTTACCGCTGGAGCAACACGTCTGTTTGTGATTGCCATAGAAAGGAAAATATATATAGTATATATAACATATATACACAATTAAATTCTTGGAGGCCCCCGGAAACTGGTGGCCTGAGACGGCTGCCTCAGTGGCAGCCCTCAGGGCCGACTCTGTCTCTACCTCTCATTGCAATGATCGGTAAAACTTCGATTCTTGCAACAGGAACATCAATATCTCCTCAAGCAGCACTAAATCATGTTCAAAGTCAAGCATAATCACCACAAGTGCAATAAATTGTGTCATAAACACAAGTAGTTTCTTCTTCATCAAATGTTCCTCATGGTTTCTCATCAACTGCAAAGTTGCACCAAGTGCTGCTCCTAGTCTCTCAAATGCACCAAGTGTACTTTCTGGTTTTTCATCAGCTCAAGCTCTTACTTCTACTCCAAGTATTAATTTTGACTACAACTTAACTCCACAAGGCAGTCCAACTACTCTAATCTCATTTCTAACTCCATATGTCCTTATATCAGCCATCTCATAAGGTTTTGCACCAATGAATCCATATTCCATGTCAGACTCAAGTGGATGGATGATTACATGCATTTCCATACACATAATTGCATGATTGCATCTAACAAGCATACAGACGTATCTCGGTCTCCAAGGCACAACCCATTAGGATTTAGTGCCTCCAAATTAAGACTTCAATCAGTTTCTCAAATATAAGTTATACTCCGCCAAACCATAAGGTACGATATTCATACCAACTTTCGCCACTAATTTAGTTGACAAACATAACTGAGTTGACCGTCAAAGTTCATTTGGCTTGTACCACATTGATAGCTTTATGATCAAAAGGGTTTTGATTACCTTGTAAGTAATCTCTCTCTATGGATAAGGCTTTATGTCTCCCCATCATTGTACTTTCTTTAATATTTAATAAAGTCAAAGAAGGGGACATGCGGTGGGTTCCCATAGTGTGGCAAATCCTTTGAGTCGAAATTTGAGGGTGAGATTTGTGCCCTTACCTATCTATCTCTAAGGATCTAATATCGTACAATCTTGTATTTGCTTAATAATAAAAAAATAAAAAAACTCCCATATTTAATTTTTACTTTTACACAGAATGTCCCTTTTACTACAATGGGGTTATCTTTTACCACCCTTATCACCCTACTAGTAATTAGAAACTTTTTCTCTGAAAGGATTAGGGCTAGGCATAAATGACCGAAAACTCAGAAAATTGAACAGAACCAACCCGGATTGGTCGGTTCGGGCCGGGTTTTAGATTGAAATGTAGAGTTTTCGATCTAGTTCAGTACCAGTACTATACTTGTCGGTTCGTCCCGGTCCTTGAGTTGAGAATTGTACTATACTTGCCGGTTCGGTCCCAATACTATACTTGTCAATTCGGGTCGGTCTCGGACCCAAGCTTGTATATGTGGCTTCCACTTATAGGTTATATTCTGAAGTCTATACTAATAGCATAGACATGATTGCAGCAGATTGGTAAGCCCTAATCAGTTATACAACACCCAAATGGCCAAATGACAAAATCGATTGACCTCTTCTGAGTCTTCTCTACCTCTTACCTCTCATATTCCAACCTCTCCAGCCTCCGCCTAGAGTCGTCGAGCCATCGAACGAAACACCCCAATCTTCTACTCTTCCGGTCACCAGTCTTCGATTTATAGGTACTCTTCTGAGTCTTCTCGACTTGTATAGCAATGAGCAGCTGCTATTCGATTTGGGAATTTGGGATTTAGTTTTCCTGAGTCCCGACTTTGTAGTTGGATAAGTTGGATTCAGTTTTCAATTTTGCGGTTGGATAATTGGATTTTGTTTTCAATTTTTTACTTGGATCTTTGTAGTTTGTAAATTTGGACTTGGATTTTGTAATTTGTAGATTGTAAATTGTAATCTCACTGTTTTCACATTCTCACCTTTGTTTCATTGTTTGTATTTCGATTTTGTTGAAACTTGAAAGCCTTTGTTGAAACTTGATGGTATTTTGTTTCTATTGTCCATTCTGCAGTCTCTACTCTCTGCTTGGAATTGCTCAAAGCATTGCTGCAATTCCCAGTTGGTTGCATTGATTGATTTGTAATTTGTTTACCTACTTGGAATTGCTTTATTGTTGTCCTGACTTTGTGCTGCAATTTCAAAATTCAGACTTGATGGGACCCTCATTGGATTCAAGTCACTCATTGAGTTGCCATTCGACTCATTCTGATAGTGAGAAAGATGAAGCAGTTGGGAATGATGGAGTAGCTATCTGTTAGCAAGCTAAAAACAAGGAACCAGAAGTTGCAGCTGCAGTAGAAGGTGTAGAGGAAGCTCCAACTCAGGCATCCTGCGGTGAGTCGAAAAAGAGAAGAAGAGAAAATAGAACGAAGAAGCCTGCCCCGAGGTCCTTTGTGTGGAATCATTACGAGAAGTATGACAGAACACTCAACATTGAAAAACATGGGAAGAAAGAGGAATGTGGATTTGAGAAACGAGCAAAATGTCGGTATTGCGCCGCTGACCTTGCTGCTGATTCTTCATTTAATGGTACAAGTACTTTGCGAAGACATATAGAAAAGGTGTGTAAAAAGTATCCTGGGAGGGAGAATTTGGAAGACAGTTAGCAAGTATTCATTGGTGATGGTGGAGCTGAACCTAGCTTGAAAGTTAATAAAGGGTGGTCACAAGAATCTTGTGTCAAAGCTACTTATCAAATGATAGTTATTGATGAACTGCCATTTAGCCACATTGAGAATGAAGGGTTTAGGTTGTTCTGCAAGGTAGCAGTTCCTCGATTTGAGGTGCCTTCTAGAAGAAAAATAGTGATGTGTTTCTTGGAAATGTGCGAGGAGAAGAAAGAGGAGCTTCGGATGGTTTTAAAGAACCACATAATGTGCTTAATGACATATACGTGGACATCTGTACAAAACATCAATTATTTGGTGTTAACAACGCACTTCATAGATAGTGGTTGGAATTTCCACAAGAAAATCTTGAACTTTTGTGTAATTCTCAATCAGAAAGGCACAACAATTGGAAAGCTGTTAGAAATATGTTTGCTGCAGTGGAGGATAGACAAGGTATTGACTGTGTCTGTTGATAATGCTAGTGCAAATAAGGTGGCAATAGAGTGTCTACAAAGGAAAATGGCTGCATGGACGAACCCCCTAATGTTAGGCGGCAAGTTCATGCATGTGAGGTGTTTGTCTCACATCTTGAACATTATTGTTAAGGTTGGTTTGAGAATTATGGATAGAAGTTATGCTACAATCCTAAATGATGTGAAGTATATTAGAACTAGTTCCAACAGATTGGACTGCTTCAAGGTGTGCGTTGATAAGGAGACCGTGGAAGGCCGCATAGATTCTCAAAAGATTCCAGCTTTGGATGTTCCAACGCGATGGAATTCCATGTTTTTAATGCTCGATATAGCTTTGGAGGTGAGGCCAGCTTTTGATCGGATGGCTGATCAGGAAGAAAATAAGTACAAAGACTATTAAGATGAAGATGAAGAGGTTGAGGAGGAAGAAGATACTGAAATAGAAGTTCAAAAAAAAATTAGTTCAACCAAGAAAAAGAGTTGGGCCACCAATAAAAGCATATTGGGATAAAGCTAAAAAAAATTGAAGTTCTTGAGGGTTTTTTACGATGTGACAATGAGAATTAGTGCAACCAAATATCCCACTGCTCACAAAGCTTTTCATGACATTGTAGCAATAGAAGCTGAGATTGATGCACTCTTTGTGCATTCGGAGATGAGTGATGGAACTCATGGAAGTGAAACTGAACTTCTAATGATAAAGATGGCAGTGAAGATGAGAGCGAAGTTTAGGAAGTATTTTGGAACGGTTGATGATATGAATCAGTTGCTATTAGTAGCCCTTGTTTTGGATCCTCGATTCAAGTTGAAAAACATTAGTCACATATGTTTAACACACCTCCAGTTTGATGCTGCCAAAGCAAAGGCCAAGGCCAATGAAGTCAAGGAGCTGTTAGTTTCCTTAACTGATCTCTATAGATCATCAAGCAATGCATCTTCAAAGAGTAGAAGTTCTAAGAGCAGCACTGGAACAAGATGCGTTGTTTCTAGCAACACAAAAGCAACAGCCACATCTTCCAAGTCCAAGTCCAAGGAGAAGACTAAGAAAATGTTCGGGAAAATGGCTGAGATATTAGAAGGTTGGAAAAGAGCCCTAGCTGAATCGGACGAAGTTGTTGTTGAGAGTGAAGTTGACCGGTATCTACTTGATCCAATGGAGAATCCCAAAGATGAAGATTGGCAGCTGCTTGATTGGTGGAAGATAAACGGCTGCAAGTATCCAAACCTTGGTCTTGTTGTAAGAGATGTACTTGCAATCCAAGTTAGTACAGTAGCATCTGAGTCCTCATTCAGTACCAGTGGGAGAGTTATTGACCCTTTTAGGAGTTCTTTAACTCCTCAAAGTGTGGAAGCATTGATTTGTTTGCAAAATTGGATCAAGAAACGAGATCAATCTGAGATTGGATATTATCCAAGTCTAGAAGAGCTTGAGTTTTATGAAAAAATGGAAAGAGGTACATACCGTACATTTGCTGCTGTTTTAAAGTTCAGTTACTTTTTTTGGTGTTTTGTCGTTACATTTCATTGTTGATTGTTTCATTTGTAAGTGGTATTTCACTTGTTGTTTGACTTGTTCCATTGTTGATTGTTGTTTCACTTGTTGCAGATGTAGCAAAGGGAAAACAAGTAGCTATCGAAACTGAAGATGATGCAACTGCCGTAGCTGGAACCTTAAACTCTGCAAAAGTGTCAAAAAAAAAACTGCTGCTGGAACCGTTAAATCTGCAAAACAAGTGCTGCTGCAATCAACAAAAGCTAAAAGTATTATCAAAATTAGTGCCTTACAGCCTTTTTTTTGTTTTTATTCCTAGTAAGTTCGTTGGATTGAAGTATAAGTTGTATTGCTGTAGGGAAAAAGAAATGAAAGGAGAAGAAGAGCAGCAGCACAGCTACACATGTGGAATTGTTGATTTGTTTTTAATTTGTTATTTTGTTGAGACAATGAGAGTTGCTGAGTTGGAGAATTGGGATAAAGCTTATTGAGTGAATTTGGACATTTGGTGGCTTGTTGGCTTATTGTAGTTTGCAGTTTTGTGGAATGGTTTCAAACTTTCAATTTTCAAACTTGCTGGCTTGCTGCACAGCTCTTGTTGACTTTCAGAGTTTTAGTTATTGTCTTATTGAGCATTTGAGTCTTTGACTTATTGAGTCCATTGTCTTATTGACAATTCGAGTTAATGACTTTTAGTTTTATGTGGTTGCAACTTGTAATTGTGTTATTTTTATCGTTGATGGTTTCATATTGTTTTTCACTAGTTTGAATACCTTGCTGAGTTGCTGGCTTGCTACTTGCTGACTTGCTACACATGTGGATTGTGAATGAGAAATGCATAATGGTTTTATAGTTTTATTTGCAGGCTGCAGCAGCATTGTAGAAATGCAGAATGGAAATGCTAAACACCTAAATGGTTTTATAAATTTAGTCTTTATTTGCAGCCTTGCTAGTTGCTGCTAGTCTTGGCATCTTACAGGTTGCAGTTCTCAAATTCTCATTGCAGATTTGCTGTCTTTTTATGTGTATAGCCTTGCAGTCCTTGCTGTTTAGTCTTGCAGTTCTGATTGCCTAAATAGTAGTGGCCAGCAGCCAAGCATGAGTGCAGGACAGCATGTTAAAGTGTCCAAAATGCATCACTGCTGCTAACTCTGCCGGGAACCGAAAGCCTGGAGAAACCGGCCTGGCTCTTCCCGGTCCGAGTTTTGGCCGGTCCAGGTATTCTGCCTGTCCAACCGAGGCCCGAACTTGCTTTGTTGGTCCCGGTACCGGTCCCTGTAAATCCAGTGTCAGTCTGGGACTGTGCCCAGCCCTAGAAAGGATGTACAAATGCATTTGGACCGATGGTTGGACCGATGATTTAATAATAACTAATTTTCCAACTTAAATATTAAATGAGAAACCGTTTAAATGAGAAGAATAGAAAAGGAAGATTTTGGGTAAGGGAGAAAACCAAAATTCTAATCTACCTACCAACGTTTTGGCCTTCTGGAATCCTCAAACCCTTACTATAAATTGCGTCAAAATTGTGAGGTAGGAGGCAAAAAATAAGCTCTTAGAATATGTTTAGGAGTTTATACTTGGTTGATGGTTGAGATCTATATGCAGAAAGTAAAGAGATGGATTAGGCTACATGAGGCAAAACGTTGGTAGGTAGATTAGAATTTTGATTTTCTAATCTACCTTTTCTTTTCCTTTTTATACTTTGTTCTAAGATATAATGAAATAAAATAAACAGTTTAAATTTATTTAATCAACCTGTTTGCTTTTTAATAACAATAAGAAGATTCATGTAGCTTTAGGTGAAAAGTAGTAGGAAATTGAATAAGAAAATGTCTGCAAGCACTACTAAAAAGAATTGCTTTTGCGACGCCTATTTTGCAACGGCAAATTGGGCTTTTGTGACAGAAACAACTTTTCGCGACGGAAAATTGAGCCTTTTGCGACGGAAATGTAGGCGTTCCAATAGGTGGCGTCACAAAATCCATTTGCGACGGTAAAATGCCGTCGCAAAAGTATTTGCGTCTGAAAACTATTGCCGTCGCAATAGCTAAACTATTTGCGACGGATACTTTGCCGTCGCAAAAAGATATTTCATTTTTAAAAAAAATTGGGGTGAATTTGTTGCGACGGATATTTTGCCGTCGCAAAAGAATATTTAATTTATAAAAAAAATGGTGTGAATTGCACACCAAAGCTAGTACCATCTGCAGCAAGTCATCCATTTCTTGCCTATCCAATTGCTTTTCATACACCAACTCTTTAATTATAGCCAAAGATCAGTAAAATGTCGCTTGCCTCAAAAAAAGAAGAAGCTACCAGTACACAAACATAACACAGTGACATTCTTCAATCATTTCTCTTCCCAAATAAGCCCATAGTTCCACCAAATGTTCAAAAACACAGCAAACAGATTCCAGCAGGACCCATCACGGCTTTTGAACATAGTCCCAAGTCTTTTGCAACATATGATGGTAGGGGGACATAAATACAGAATAGCATTTCCAGTACTGCCTTCCCACAATTCAGATGGGTATCCGTCTATATAATCATACATAGGGCACACAAAAATAATCAGAGGTAACATTATTTATCACCAATAGCATTGGAAAGAGTAATTTGCAATATATAAACAACACAAAGAAGTATATGATCATTATATGGTGAAAATAAATACATATTGGTCGGTAAGTCTCAAATATCACATCTATCATCAGAAAAGGTTTCACCAACGTATTTGATCATTATATGGTGAAAATAAATGAAGATTACGGCCAATCGCTTACCAGTAGAAGAAAGGCTGGCTGCTCTCACTTTCAAATCATAAATCGTAGTTCATGTGTAAATTGTGTCCATACTGATGGTGTGGATCAATCTGTAGAGCACATCAAGAAGTAAATGGCTTAATATTAGATCATGCATATTTTATATTGCAAGGAATATAGGTTTTCAAAAGAAATATATGGACTTATTAAAGGTCATAGATAAAGTGTGAACTTACAGCTTCAAGCCAATGTTGAAGAATTAACTGTGTGCTTTCTCATCCTCAAACAAACCTATGACAAAGTGTTATTATTAGAATGAATGTCTAATAAACTATGGAAATATGAGAAAGAAGTATGTATAAGAAAAAGAACAAACCTTTGCAGCCTAGTCCTAACCCTTGCCCACTGGAAAACTGCGGATTCCAGGTACTCAACATCAGAGAATGAGATAAACTATACTTGAGAGCTGCAGAATCGAAAGATTTCCACCTGAACCATTTGAAAATAGCCAAATGAATCATACAATTTCCATAAAAAGGGAAGGGCAAAAAAAAAAAGAACAACAACAACAATAGAAGGGAACTAAATTCAAGTACAATTTCAATGGTGAGAGATAATAATGAAGTGCTTAGATAATTACCATAGCTCTTCAGTCTGAGGTGGAGAATCTAATCTGTATTTCCACCTAAACCACTTGAAAATAGCCAGATTAGTCAAACAATTTTGTATCAAAACACTGCAACTCCAAGTAGTGAGATAGGACAATGAGTGTCTTGATATGCTTCTCCATTTGCTGATAAGGGAAGACAAAAACAAAGGAAGGGATTAGTTGATCAAAACTCTCAAACTTTTGGTGAACTCAATCAACCAAATATAACAACAAACAATCAGTGCACTACTCCATTGTTCATAGAAACAATTAAATTGTAAATCAGTAGGGAATAAAAGAATAATACCACTCTTTTTGACATTAGGAAGAGACAAGGGCTGAAATTTGGAGCGATTGCTATCAGTGCCTACAAATTAACATAAACAAAACCATTTCTTAGCTATTGTTTTCATTCTTCTGCATCTCTCCCTCCCTGCTTTCTCCCTTATATTTCCCTCCCTCTATGCTTGAGTAGAAAATTGAACTCCAAAAACAAAGATAACATAATGAATATGTATGTACTAACCACAACAATTTTGATGTCCTTCAATTCCACTTTTTGGTTTGATCTGTGGCTAGCAGCTACAATGCCTGGCACCCATTCCAAGCCTTCACCATGTGTGGGCTTATTCCGAAAAGGAAGCATTGATCAGAATGTTCTGATCAGAATGCATAGAAAACACTGGTTTGTAGTCACTTTCGAAGAAAGGCAAAACATTTTCTAAGCCTTTCGAATTGAAGTTAAGTTACAGGGCATGCTTTGCATCTCTAATCTAACTTACTGAAGATCGAGGACAAAAAACAAGTGTAAAGGTTCTCGAATCAATTGTTTGTAACAATAAGCTGCAAGTTTTGAGAAAATTTCAGAAAACTGGTAACAAGCAAGAAAATTTCACCAACAATTAGTCTTTCAGTCATTTCAAGCAAAACTTCCCAGATTTGAAGTAGACATTGAAGCTACTATTTTGGAAAGTTTCATGCTAATCGAAGTTCAAATGGAGGGTCAAACAAGAATCTAAAATGGACAAAAACGCTGATTCTGCAGAAATCCTGAAACAGTGCAGTAACTTCAAAATAGCACAAGTATCTCATTTTAACTCCGTTTTTTCTTGAAACCAAGCTCAAAATGATCATTTAAGAGTCTATTTTAAGCTTGTAAAAACTGAGAGTAAAACAAGAAGTATAGGTTTTTCAAAAATCATGGAATAGCTCACTGGTTCAGCTTGGGTGTTGTCTTTGAGGCATAACATCAAACATTTGGAGTGCAGTAATTGAACTTTGGTCTTTTCCAGTCCTATCCATCCTCATGGGTTTACCAAAACGTAATAATCAAAAGTGCATTCCATTACAACCTTGAATAGCTTTAAGAACTGGAATTTAACAGAAAGTAGAAGTTCTTACCGAAAGGAAAGAAAATTTCTGGTATTGAAGCAAAATAGAGAGAAGCTCAGTGGTTTGAAATCTCAAAGTCCTCCATTTGCTAATCAATAATATAACTTTACATGATATCACTTGTAATCACAAAAATGAAAAATGTAAAGCTGCATACCTTGACTTTAACATCTAGAGCTTGCAATCACAAAATACAAAAATACTTCTCCACTCATTGTTCCATTACATTTCAACCTTCTATGGGAATAGAGAAGGAAAAAAAAAAAAAAAAAACAAACAAAAAAGCCTATCCGTAGTCTAGAGACAACCATATTGAGACTGAAATCAGTATAAGATGCTCAAAAAGAAGAAATAAAGCGGGATCAGATGATGTTGTTGTCGAATGAAGACACGTACACAAATTGCAAAAAGAAGGAAAAATCAGTTGAAAAGGCCAAAACAAAAATCGGAAAAAGTAGCAAACTCAACAAGGGGAGTTGGACTGTAACTGATAACAAATCCCCATCTACAGACCAAACCAATTCTAAAGCAAAAGACTCGATTTTTTCAGTAGTAAATTCCTAATTTTGCTAACTCAGAAAAAGTAGCAAACTCAAGTAACTCGGAAATCCAAATTTGACAACAAAACCCAGACTTTCAGGTTTCAGCCAACAAAATACTAATTTTGACACTCATCAAATCCAATAAATTCACAACTGCTTTTAGCCCAAACTGTTCATTTCTGCACATCTTACTCACTTCAATTGAATCAAATTCAGCGAAACTCAATTTGATCAAAAACAGCAAAAAGCCCCAAAAATCCAAACCAACCTGAAAGCCCCAAATTGACTGGGGTGGTGCACAATTGGCTGCTCATCAGAGGAAGACACCGAGGAAGTCCCACTGGAAACCGATCCGGACGCAGATCCCAACCCAATCCCCTGATCATTTCCCACTCCCTGCGCCAACGACACCGACAGCCGCGGAAGCAGATGTCCCTTGGAGCCGTCGCCATCGGAATCGAAACCTGAGAACCCGACGACGACCCGTTTATAACCGCCCCCAAATCCTTACTGACTCTCAGCGAGCCACGCAGTGTCGGCTCATCGAAGCTCCTGTCTCTCTTGGTCTTGAGAGAGAGGAGGCCGAGGATCTCTAGGTGGATAAAGTGTGAGAGAGAAGAGCATGAAAGAAAATCAGTTTTGGTCTAGATCTAAAGGATTGAATAGTCTTACTATTTTTTTTTTTTAATTATACAAGCGATGGTGTGACTATACCGTCGCAATAGATGTATAATTATGCGACGGCAAGGTTACGTCAGTCATAAAAATTCTCTGAGATGCGACGGTAAAATAGCCGTAACACATGCCGTCGCAAAAGTTGACTTTTCGCGACGGAAAACCTTTCCATCGCAAATTTCCAAAGCAATTGCAATTGTTTTTAGTAGTGAAGTGACCTTCTCGAAAAGGAGGTATGAGCTCTTCAAGAAGGCAAGTGAACTGTGCGCCCTTTGTGGAGCAAAGATTGTCGTCATCTCTCTTCCATGTCTTTTTGCTAAACAAGTATGAGTTATCTCACCACTTAATTTACTCGATCATTTCATACTGAGGGGTGAAACACATTCACAATCCACTTAATTTAACAAGAGCCAAAACGTTGGTAGGACCTACCAACGTTTTGGCTCTTGTTAAATTAAGTGCATTTTTATAGTAAGGGCCCTTGTTAGCCATACATGAGGGGTGGTCTGAGGTTGAATTGGAAACAGATTGTGCTGTGCTAGTTAGTGCGTTGGCCAATCCTAATGAGGACTACTCCGAGGTAGGTCGAATTGTGGATGATTGCAAAGAGTATATGAGTGCTTTTGATTTTGTTCAAATTCGCCATCTATATCATGAAGCAAATAGTGTGGCTCATCGTTTAGCACACTTTGCTAGTTTATCTTATTTTGACGATGTTTGGATTAGGGAGACTCCCTCTATTATTGAGAATGTTCTTCTTCAAGATGTACGCAATTATACTCGAGGTATAGGCACCATGTTCCCCTCGTGGTATAGTAATTCCATCAATAATAACATCTGATGGGGTTTCTACCCCGCCTAAAAAAAAAAAAGTAAAGAGATGGAAATGGAGATGATGCGAACAAATGTAGTATTTGTTAATGTTACGAATCAATGATTTACTAGAGGTATGGATATTTGTTACATTTAATTTCATAATTTCTTTTAGGGCAAAATATTGTTTAGTCCATGAAGTATGCATTCGTCCTCGTTTCAGTCCCTGCCTTTCTAATTTAATCTCAAAAGTCCCTAAACTCAAAATTTATAGTCCATTCCCTCGAATTCATCCGGTTGCTCGCTGAAGTGTCAGTTATCTGCATGTAAAGTGATGAGAATGCCCCTGCTCTTCGTTCTTTCTCTTTACACCGAGCTCTCCACCACTACTACCGAGCTCACCATCCAAAAACACTCCACCACCACTACCAAGCTCTTCTTCAACTTCAATTTCAGCAACGACCGCGACGATGTCATCTTCTACCATGAAAACAGGCACGCTCACTCTCACAACCTCATGCCGGAGCTTCTTCTTCTCTAATTCCTCCTGATTTCCACCAACATCATCGCCGGCGTCGCTCTCGACAACGCCGTCTTAAGCGTCAAGTACAAATACGCTAGCCGCGACCCCACTCTCAGCGCCGTAAAAGCTCACGACACCAAACACACTCTTCGATTTCTCGCCAGCATGGATCTCCCTCTCGGTGGCTCCGGCCTCCCTGACGCCATCGGGGGCATCAAAATTCAACTTCTCGTCATGCTCTACAAGTCTGTGTAATTAGATTTTGAATTTGATCATGTTTTGATGATTTTCGTTTCTGGGTTGCTTCGGCCTTTTCGGGACATTTTTCGGCATCTACGGTGGCTGTTAGGCTTGCTTGATATATGAAAGATGATCTGCTCTCCGTACTCTACAAGCTGGTGTAAGTGATTTTGGAGTTCGATCAAGTTTTGGAAAAGTTGCGATTTTGGGCTGGTTTCGGTTTTGCCGTGTTCTTCGTGACCGTGAGTTGGAGTTAAATTCTGGATATTTATGGAAATTGGCCGAGTTGAGGAATTTGGGTTTGCCGTGTTCTTCGTCGAACGTGAACTTGCAAATTGGGTTCTTATCTTGATCTCATTTGATCACGAGGTAAGCTAGATTCTATTTGAAAGTTCTAGGATTTGCCTTGTATAGTTAGCTTCTGGGATTTGACTTGTATAGTTAGCTTCTAGGATTTTCCTTGTATAGTTAGCTTTTGGGACTCTCTCCCATCCTCTCTCTCCTCTATGAACCAATACCCTGAAAGTTGCAGGTTGAAGAAATTCACAGTAATGGGAGGTGGTGGTGATAACTTGGAGAAGAGAGGAGTCGTTGGTGGTGATTTGGGTTCGCCGGAAGCGCTAGAAGAGAGAGAAGTCAAGACATCCAGAAAGGTTGGGTGTCCAAAGCAGTTTTGGGTATTACTTCGTCGGCGCGTGAGTCATTTTTCGGTGGCTCCAGACGATGTGGGAGCTGGGTTTGAGTCGCCAGAGACTGGTGGACACTGTGGTGGTGGAGGTGAGGCACGGTGGTGCCGAGATATTCACTAGTGGAGGAGAGAGAGAAATCTAGATCTACTTTCTCTCTCCTCGAGTTCTCTCAGGCGACTACCATTTCGGAGGAAATTTTGGAAGAAACTGAAGCAGGGGCATTTTCGTCACTTTACAAATCAATGTCTTACGTGGCGCTGAGCTGGCAAGTACAAAACTGACACGTTAGTGAGCAACCGGATGAAATCGAGGGAATGGACCAGTTGGACTATAAATTTTGAGTTCAGGAACTTTTGAGATTAAATTAGAAAGGCAGGGACTGAAACGAGGACGAAGGCATACTTCAGGGACTAAACAATATTTTGTCCTTTGTTTTATCATAATTTCATTAATCAACTATACCTTTTCTTTTCCTTTTTATACTTTGTTTTCAGATATAATGAAAAAAAAATAGTTTAAATTTATTTAATCAACCTGTTTGCTTTTTAATAACAATAAGAAGATTCATGTTGCTTTAGGTGAAAAATAGTA
Organism: Rosa lucieae; assembly: GCA_024704745.1. NCBI lineage: Eukaryota > Viridiplantae > Streptophyta > Magnoliopsida > Rosales > Rosaceae > Rosa > Rosa lucieae. The sequence goes on along the minus strand of CM045496.1, from coordinate 27,554,221 downwards.
GGAAATTGAACAAGAAAATGTCTGCAAGTGACCTTCTCGAAAAGGACGTATGAGCTCTCCAAGAAGGCAAGTGAACTGTGCACCCTTTGTGGAGCAAAGATTGTCGTCATCTCTCTTCCATGTCTTTTTGCTAAACAAGTATGAGTGATCTCACCACTTAATTTACTCGATCATTTCATGGAGCTACGGGATTAAAAATAAATAAAAATTAAAAAAAAGTGAATGTAATATAATATGTGAAAATGTGTGAACTATGTTACTATTATACAATTTTGTATGACATCTACTTTGGAACTATAGGTAGTACTTCAATATATTTATTGTGTGTCTTGCTCAACCTTATCAAGTGAAATTATGTGTCCCATGTATTAAGAAACACATTATTCATATTTTTACCCGTGTTTTAGCATTTAGATTTCGATAAACTCGATCAATAGTCATGATCAAGGTGTATATGATGTGGCAAATAACATGGAAAAAAAATATATTTTCTACCAAAACAGAAATAAAACTTTAATTAGATTATTTGAGAAAATTTCATTAATGTTGATGTCATAATTTGGTTCGACAAATACTTTTGACTTTTCAACCTATAGCACGTGGTACGCATTGAAATGTCAAAGAGTCCACGTAGCACTCTGACCTTTCGACGCACTTAAACCTTTCATCGAGAAAGAAAAGATAACCCTAAGTTGGAAATAATCATGACTAGTGAGATGCCTCACTTTGGTACTCCAAGTCTTCAACCTTGGATCTCTACCTCTTAAGTCTTGGACGGTCACCATGTGATTGACTCACCATCTTGGATGGTAAGGCAAAAGCATATCACGACCTCACTACTAGAATAGCACAGTCCAAAGGAACCAAGTGTCTCAATCCCCAAGACCAAGAGTTCGACCCCCAAGCTTAGAAGCCTCGACCTTTAAGGATCATGACCACGAGCTCCAAGGCTAAAGCCTCGACCTCCAAGCTCACGCACATATAATCGTCATGATGAGACATGGAGCACCAATCAAAGCAAAATCTCACCAACCATGCCACGTGTCAAGTTCTGACATAAGGCATGGCCTAAGAGTAATTCCAGGAAAAGGGAAGCTTGGATAGGCGACACCTGTCCCTGACCCTTCACCAACCATATCGGACCACATGGTAGTGACATCTGTCACGTACCAACTCTGTCAGCCCATCCCGGAGTGTCAGTAGGCAGAGAGTGGGAGGCTGACACCCCAATTTTAAGGGATTGAGCCATACCTTTCCCTTTCCACGTCAACTCTCTTCTCTTATAAATACCCAGCCTTCACAAGGCTGAAGGGGGACTTCAACTTTCTCTTCTCTCCAAAAGCTATGCCAAAATGCATAGTCCTTTCCATAGGGCTCCGCCAACTCGAGGTGGAGGAAGCCCAACATCAGGTGAAGGAAGTTCGAGACGAGACTATCGGCTTCACCCAACAAGGAGCTTGGAAGCCTAACATCAGGTGGAGGAAGCCCAACATCAGGTGAAGGAAGTCCGAGACGAGACTATCAGCTTCACCCAACAAGGAGCTCAACATCAGGTGGAGGAAGCCCGACGTGAGGCCATCAGTTCCACCCAAGAAAGGAGCTTGGAAGCCCAATATCAGGTGGAGGAAGCCCAACATCAGGTGAAGGAAGTCCGAGACGAGACTATCAACTTCACCCAACAAGGAGCTCAACATCAGGTGGAGGAAGCCCGTCGTGAGGCCATCAGTTCCACCCAAGAAAGGAGCTTGGAAGCCCAACATCAGGTGAAGAAAGTCCGAGATGAGACTATCAGCTTCACCCAACAAGGAGCTTGGAAGCCCAACATCAGGTGGAGGAAGCCCGACATGAGGCCATCAGTTCCACCCAAGAAAGGAGCTTGGAAGCCCAACATCAGGTCAAGGAAGTCCGAGACGAGACTATCAACTTCACCAAACAAGGTAGCTTGGAGGCCCATCATCAGGTGAAGGAAGCCCGAGGCCATACCTTCAATCACAAGAGGTGAACGACCAAGGCTAGGCACTGGACGACCAGGGCATACCTTCAGTCACAAGTGGACGACCAGGGCTACTCACGTAGTCAAACTAATCGAAGGAAAAGATAGGCCCACTTGAAGAAAACAACCCCACCACTTTACACTTGGATTTCAACGGAACCTCCGTTGACTCGTTGATGCCGAAATTGGCACCAACAATTAAATCTCCATAATCTTTACACCTTAAATTAGTTGTGCCCTTGCACTTCTAATTTTATCACATGTACCCTTATGCTCTCCAATTTAATCAATCTCGTCCAATTATTAATTTTTTCGTTAATTATTTTGTAAATTGAGAACGTAGCTATAATGGGCTCCATTGTAGGATGATGATTCATTAACGTGAGATGCAAAATTATATTATAAGTGATGAGGATTTGAAAATATATTACACAATAGTTGGTATAAAAGCTAAGGGTTTGACAAGAAAGGAACAAGCAAACATAATTTATAATTTTCAATAGCATTATGACAAAAAACACACGAAGGATCCATGGAGGGATTGAATCTATTGATTCTCTCCCTAATTTTCAAACACTTTCTAATTAAAAGCCAAGAAAAAATATTTACTTTTTGGGGAGAATATTAAGTTTCTAGACCTTCTTCATAATATCAGCATAATTGAAACTTGAAAGATTGCCAGTTTTCGCTTTGAAGCCAATTAGCTTATTTAATAGAAAATTGTTCACTAAGAGCCAGACCTCAAATGAATTCATCATCTGTATATCATATAAAGGGGAGTGGGAATATCTTTATTCTTGTAAAAATAAATAAATAAAAAACCAACAACAACAACGTTGCCTATATGGCATAGTACCATTTGGTCTAGTGGCATAGGTCCCCCTTCGTCAGTGGAAGGTTATGAGTTCGACTCACAGCAGATTAGTTGCTTATGAATTGTTGATGCGATAAAAATGAAAAATAAAACAACAACAACAACTTCGGCTATATGTGGACCAGCCTCTTAACATATCTGAAGCACATGTCAATTGACCTTTTTTATTATTTGAAAAAGAAAAAGAAATACTTTTTAAAAGCCTACCTCACTATTACATATGTTAATGAGAATCAAACTCATGACCTTTACAATATTGAAATAATAACTTATCAACTCATTAGTGAGAAAAAGTTGTCCTTGTTTTGTGGAGATAATGTATTTATTATTTCTATTATCATTTAATCTACTATTATTGAATTACTATTGTGTCGTCATATATGTAAGTAGTTTTTTAAATTGATGTTTGATTAAGAAGGGGTATTTTTAAATTGTCTACATCTCATAGAATTGAGAAATAGAACAAAAGGCTACGACGTATAGCTAGCCATTCTCTCAAAAACTCTCTATCCAAAAACACAATATCTAACATGATATTAGAGCTTCAGTTCTGATCCAAATCTAGGCGTCGAGATTGCAACGGGGAGATTTCAACTGTGAAATCCCATATTCGATTACAGCAAATTTATGGCTGGGTCAAGTAGCAGTGGTGAAATTCGCGCTCCAATCTTCACGAGTGTTAACTATGATTTCTGGAGAATTAAAATGAGAATCATTTTCAAATCTCATTATTTATGGAGTTTTGTTGAAGAAGGGTTCAAAATTCCAGAAAATACATCGTAGTTATCAGCAGCCCAGAAGCAAATTTTGAAGACAACATCATAAAAGATGCAAAAGCTCTCACCTTGATTCAAAATGCAGTATCAGATGAGATATTCCCAAGAATCTCCAACGAAGAGACAGCAAAGACAGCTTGGGAGGTGCTGTAGGAAGAATTCAGAGGAGATCCCAAGGTAAGATCTGTAAAGTTACAATTTTTAAGGCGTGATTTTGAATATACAAGAATGAAAGAAGATGAATTGCTTAAAGATTACTTTCTAGATTGTCTGATGTTGTAAATCAAATGAAAAGCTATGGAGAAGATTTACCAAATATAAGAGTTGTGCAGAAATACTCATAAACTTAACCCTAAAATATGATCCTATAGTTTTAGTTCTTATAGAAACCAAAGACATGGAAACGGTAGGAATTCAAGAGGTTATGGGGTCAATCAAAGCTTTTGATGAGCAATTAGACAAACATGCTAAGAATGCAACAGAGAGTGCATTTCAAACTCTTAGCATTGGTTTAAGAGATAGCCAATCTAATCATTCCAAGCCCAAGAAGTCTTGGAAAGGGAAGAACAAGAAATGGGAAGGAAAAAATAATGCTGAAGTGAAGCAGAATTATGCAAACAACAGTACTTCTTCTTAAGCACAATGCAAAATTTGTAAAAAGTACCACCATGGAGTCTGTTGGTTCAAAGGGAATCCGAAGTGCTCAAATTGAAACCAGTTTAGCCACATACAGAAGGATTGCAACTACAAAAGAAACCAACAAACCAACTATACTGAGCAAGTAGAAGCTAAGCAAGCAGATGCAGATAGAAACCTATTCTTTGCATGTCAAGCTGCAACGATGCAAACGGATGATAATGTCTGGTATATAGAAGTGGGTGCAGTAATCACATGACAACAAATAAGTCTCTCCTCATTGATCTTGATACCTCCATAACAGCCGAGTGAAAATGGGAAATGGAGCCTTGGTTCAAGCAATTGGCAGAGGTACACTTGCAATTGAAACCAAGAAGGGAAAAAGGTATATAAGAGAAGTAATGTTAGTTCCAGGATTGGACCAAAACTTGCTGAGTGTAGGACAAATGATGGAACATGGGTATTTCTTGTTGTTAGGTGATGATGAAGTCGACATCTATGATGATAGAAAGCTCAAGAATCTTGTTGCAAGGGTGAAAAAGACAAGGAATAGAAGTTTTCCACTTACCCTCAAGTATTTCGATCACATTGCTATGAAGGCGGATGTTGTAGATTCTACTTGGCTATGGCATAGAAGATTTGGACACTTGAATTTCCAAAGCCTAAAGCAATTGCATCAATAGAATATGGTTTACGGGTTACCATCAATCCATGAAGCAAATGAGATATGTGAAGGTTGTGCAATTGGTAAGCAACATATATAGAGAAGCATTTCGAAACGAGAAAGCGTGGAGAGCATCCAAACCCTTGGAACTCATCCACTCAGACGTATACGGACCAATGAAGACTACAACTCATGCTGGAAACAGGTATTTCCTGACTTTCAATGTCGATTGCACTAGAATGGTGTGGTTTTACTTTCTTAGACAGAAATCAGAAGTATTCACAGTGTTTAAGAAGTCCAAGATGATGGTCGAAAAGCAAAATGGGTTTCAAATCAAGAAATTGAGAAGTGATGGAGGTGGAAAGTATACCTCACATGAGTTTGGTAAGTTTTGTGAAGACATGGGACTTGAAAGGCAACTCACAGCTGCATATACTCCTCAACAAAATGGAGTTGCTGAGAGGAAAAACAGGACAATTGTTGAAATGGCAAAGTGCATGTTGCATGAAAAGAAAATGCCTTACGATTTCTGGGGAGAAGCTGCATTTATAGCAGTTTACCTGCTAAATAGGTGTCCTACAAAAGCATTGGAGAAAATAACTCCATTTGAAGCTTTTAGTGGAACAAAACCCTCGATCAATCATTTCAAGGTGTTTGGTTCAATTTGCTTCGCTCATGCACCTAACCAACTCAAACACAAGTTTGAAGAATCAAGTAACAAGTGTATCTTTGTGGGATACAGTAGTTGTACAAAAGGCTACAGATTGTTCAACTTGAAGACAAAGAAGATAGTGGTTTCAAGCCTGGAAGTGAAGAAGTCAATTAGAAAGAAGATGATGCAAATGCAGAACCAGTCACTCCAATTACACTTCCTCAACCTACAAATGCAAGCCCTCCGTCGGCACAATCACAGACCTCTGGTCCAACTTCAGCATATCTGAGAATGAGAAGTCTAAATGATGTTTATGCCACTTGTAATTACTGTGTGGTAAAACCCGAATGTTTTGAAGAAGCTGTAAAGGATGGAGCATGGAAAAAAGTAATGGGAGATGAAATTGCAGTAATTGAGAAGAATTCCACTTGGGAATTGGTTGATAGACCTAGTGACAAAGATGTCATAGGTGTCAAGTGGATTTACAAGACAAAGTTGAATTTAGATAGTTCAGTTCAGAAAAACAAAGTAAGGCTAGTTGCAAAAGGCTATTCGTAACAACCTGGAGCAGATTTCAATGAAATTTTTGCACATGTGGCTAGATTAGACACAATCTGCACACTAATTGCGTTAACTGCACAGAAAGGTTGGCGATTGCACCAGTTGGATGTCAAATCAGCATTTCTAAATGGATTGTTGAAAGAAGACATTTATGTGGATCAACCACAAGGCTTTGTAGTCAAGAATGCATAAGCAAAAGTGTACAAGCTCAAGAAGGCTCTCTATGGGTTGAAGCAAGAGCCAAGAGCATGGTATGGATAAATTGACTCCTACTTCATCAAAATTGGCTTTCAAAGAAGTCCAAGTGAAGCAACCCTGTACACAAAAGCTTAAGGTAATTCTGATATCCTTATCATGTCAATTTATGTTGGTGATTTGGTGTTTACGGGAAGCAATGGGAGAATGATCTTGGAATTCAAGAAGGATATGAAGAAGAAGTATGAGATGACTGATTTAGGTCTCTTACATCATTTTTTGGGCATTGGTGTTATTCAAAGCAATGATAGCATCTCCATTCACCAAAAGAAGTACGCCCAAACACTCCTTGAAAAATTTGGGATGAAAGGGTGCATTGCAGTAGCAACAACTTTGATTGTGAATGAAAAACTAACAAAGGAAGATGGAAGCAAACCTGCGGATTCAAGCATTTACAAAAGCTTAGTGGGAAACCTACTATACTTGACAGCAACAAGAGACTAGACATCATATATGTCGCAAGTCTGTTATCAAAATTCATGCATAATCCGACTCAAATTCACATGGGAACTACAAAAAAGGGTTCTCAGATACATTGAAGGAACAATTAATTTTGGCCTCAAGTATGAGAAAGAGAAAGATCAAGAGCCAAATCTAATTTGTTTCTGTGATAGTGATTGGAGTGGAAGTGAAGAAGACATGAAAAGCACATCTAGATTTGGTTCGCGTGTATTTTCATGGGCTTCAGTGAAACAACAAAGTGTAGCTTTGTCAACTGCGGAAGCTGAGTATCTGAGTGCAGCAGAAGCAACATCTCAAGTAATTTGGCTGAGATATGTTCTTGAAAACTTTGGTGAAGAACAGCTAGAAGTTACTCCTTTATTGTGCCATAATACATCTGCAATTGCAATGTCAAAAAATCCAGTCTTCCACAACAAGACCAAGCACATAAAAAGGAACTATCATTTCATCCAAGATGCAGTTCAAAACAATGTAATTGTAGTGCGATATTGCATAACACAAGAACAAGTTGCAGACATCTTCACAAAGGCATTGCCGAAGGACAGGTTCACTTATGTCCGAGATCTTCTAGGAGTAAAACAGTTAGCAATTTAAAGTGGAGTGTTAAAATATTAAATTACTTTCTGTTTTGTTTAACTATAATTTATATATGTGCTGCCACATGTATGGCTGCGATTGCACATAAGGTGTTGCATTAGGGTTATATCCTTAAGCCATCTCATAAACATTATGAGATGTAGATCTCATAATTGAGAAATAAAACAAAAGTTGTCATTCTCTCAAAAACTTTCTCTATCCAAAAACACAATATCTAACACGATGATGATGAACCTCACAGATATTATGGAGGGTATGAGAAGGCTGAGGTCTTCGTGGATCTTGAGAACAAACACTTGAATATCACCTGCACTCGCAGACCCTTTAGCTTTTTCGAATTCGATGATACTTTGGTGGTGGTAGTAGACAAGGTCGATGCCTATTATGTGCAACAGAATGTGGAAGACAGCCCCAAGTTTGAGGTCCTTGTGTCTGTGAATCATGAGAAGAGACATTTGCAAATCCGAACCCCGAGTAGGGACACAGTGCTTCAGCTGCCCAATCTGTGCAAGATGGATCAGGTTAAGGCAATTGTGGAGAAGAGGGTACTCAAAATGGTTGTGCTTAAGTTCAAAAGATCGGAACAAGATGTGATCGTTGATCTAGACAGTGATCCTTTCGCGTTTTGCAACCCAATTGTTGATCGAGCTCTAGGCTGTTAGTTTTCATTTTTCTGTGAATTGAGCAATACAAATTCTAGAGCAGGATGGTTTCAGAAATGTGTTCGTTAGTTTTATACTTATTGAGTAGAAAAGCATAATGAGAAAAAAATTGACCTATATATTGCATCCAGATATTAGTTCTGCGTGTATATTTGTGGTGTGGGACGCGTTTCCTCTTGCTTCAAATGACCTTCTTTTTCTACAGCTCAGAGTTCAAATAGTTATGGAAAGAGTACTCATACCATCGATCCCAGACCAAAGTCAATAAACAGTGTACTGTCCGATGTCTGCCATAGCTTTTCTTTCAGTGATGAACTGTTTAAATCATGTGTTTTTCCATGGCTCTTCTTTAAGGAGACAAATCTCAAGTAGTCACCGCATAAACCGAAAACATAACCCTAAACTGTGGGGCTGAAGAAGCAGATATAATTGAGCTTAACCAACAGGAAGATTGAAATTGTTCTAAACTTCTGAATTCTGATACAACAGAGGCCATGCATGAAGATGGAAAAATTTAAAATGAAATGGGTCGCTAAATGCCGAGTAAAGTGAACAGTAATCCCCATAATAATTGAGCAGCTGCCCCTCCCCGATTCTTAGCAGAAGTGCTTCTATAGTTTTAATATTGTATAGTTGTATCACTAATTCACTATCAGCATGTAATATAATCCCCCAACCACCCCCATCAGAGTACAGAAGCTAAGATCAATAGAATCATCCTCGTTTCCAGTGTTGGCCTGCTTCTGATGGTTATCTTTATCTCCAGGTAGAACTTCTAAGTGTATGCCAGGGGAAAAAGTATAGTCCTTCTCCTTTAGCAGGAACTCAGCGCCAACTTTCTCCTTTCTCTCATTCTCCAATTTGCTATTGAGCTTCACAACATCCCACAACATCCTCTTTGGCAACCTTTAGTTTACACTGCAACTCCTCAATCTTGTTTCTTTATGCCTCCAGTTTAAGCTCACACCCCCTACACTTGGTAAGCTTTTGTTCAGTCATTTGGCAACAAGGAAGACAAGCTGGAGGCATTAGGCTGGGGCAACCACCCAGCACTCTTCTGGGTTCCATATCAAACACTCACCAAAGGTAACAAAGGAACCACCTGACCGATTACTGAGGATTGTTAGCTTGAAGAAGAAGGAAATGCAGAGAAAATAGAGAGGCTGTGCTACTGTATTGATCGAAATTGAGTAAAAGGGTTACAACAGCAGGCTTACATAGTTTTGGACATGTGTACAATAGCTGTAGATTTAGTAAAAGTGAGGTAAATTTTTACTACTCTCTGTTAACAAGGATCACAACTCAGAACACTGATGCTGTCTAAACATTGGCTTTTGATCACAGGACCCATGTTCTCCTCTTGCTGGGAAGCCTGTGGATGTCTTGGTTGTTGAACAACCTTCTCACCAACCATCTGCAACAGATTTTCGATCATTTGATTCGAGACCACACAGGATTTGCTCAACAGCCTCTATATTTTGCCTTGGCGTTTTCTAGAAGGTTTGGATCACTAAGGGAGACGGGGGAAGCTGTTACATTTAATTACACCATGATTAGATAGCTGAAAACATGAGGGGAGAAAAACAGAGGTGAATAAACATAGCAAGTCAAATTGATGATAAAAATTCAAAGAAAATAATTTTGTACAGTTTGGTAGGAGGGAATGTGTACGATACTTGATAACACTAGGGGAGATGAGCAATGATTGACACTAAAATATGGGCTTCCGATTTCTTCAGAATTTCGAGAAATACAAATATGCACATTTTGCAGATTGGAGGGCCGAGGCTGTCTATGGTGATTGGTGTCGTTGTAATGTGTTTCCACTACAAAATTATTAGTCTTAAGCTGTGATTTTAGTGGACTTTAACAGAAAAGAAAGCACCTGTTTAAAGAGTGAAAATCAACTCCAACTGTAAAAAAACCACAACAACTACATAAACTACTTATTAAGGGGGAAAACATACCACATGCCCACCGGTTGACATTGTCCTCTGCATTACGTTTTGATAGGACATTTGTGTACCAGTTCGTCCACTAACTGTTTTCCTGTCAAATAGAATTACTACTCTGAGAATGACTTGGACGGTGAAAAATGAAAGTCATTCTCAGAGTTGCTTTCCCACAAGATCACACACACAAAAAAGATGTCGTACAAGAGGAGCATTATTGCTGTCCAAACATGATACTCTTACGTTCTCTATGTGGTGATGCAGAGATTTGTTATATGGGTACCTGGAGTTGGAATAAAATGGGGAATATCACTGTTCACTGTTCATAAAACATGAAGTTTTTTAACTTATTACTTAAACAACAAGTCCCGAGTTCTTAGTACTGCTCCAAGACAAATCAATTTTTTCGATCAGCAGCTTCACTTCCAATTGCTAGTAACACTGAAATGAACTCTACAATCTGAGTTCAGTGTGAGCAGCCTAATGTGCAAATGTTGCACTAGTATATCAATTGAAATTCCATATAAGTATATAACAAATGAAGTTCCATTACCAGAAAATATATGAAGGGAATCTCTTTAGAAAGCAGTGGAGAATTGACGGACAATAAAGCAGAAATAAATCATTTCTTAAATTAAGGAATGGAATTGAGAAGCCATACAAGCGGACACCTTTAAACCATGCTTTCCAAGAGGCGGCAGTAACTTGCCGTAGTTAACATCAAGTTGTCCGCAGATGGGAACATCCAAAAGATTCAGCAAATCACCTAGAGGATAGAAGGGCGGATTAGTATTTAATTTCTCGTGATATAAGATGAACTACTCCTACTTTAAACACCAAAATCATTTGCTCCTTCAAAGTCCTATCATCATGAAAGAGGAAATAATAACATTACCCTTCAGGCGTAGGACGTGCGTGCATAGCAGCCTAAGGATGTACCAACTTAAAAACAAAATAAAAAAAACGTACAAAACAAAATAACTTTACCTAGGCTCTCCAGTATGGCCACAACAATCTCAGGATTAGCAATAATTGTGGATCCATCAGTAATTTTACGTCCATAGCACGATATGTTCCAGCAGGTAGCCTCCTAGAGTCTAACAAAATGATGCTTACCGTTAATGAGTTAAAGAGAACAGATTTTGGTCGTGAGTCCTCCAGCATGGTGAAGCAATCTTCTTATAAAACTGTGGAAAATAGACAAGTGAATTTTAATGCAGAAACTAAAGCAAAATGCATGTATGTAGTAAATGTAAGATGAGATAGAATCAAATAATTGCTACCTTGGGCCAGAGATTTTACCAGATAGTTCAGGTGGAGATAAAAATTTTATAGCACAAAGTGTATCTGCTGCATTTTTATGCACTATAGGAGAATCCTATAGAAATCATGCTCATAAGAGTTGTCTCATTTACGCAAACAGATCACACTTCTTAATATACATAAAATATATCGCACAAACTAATAGATTTCCTGTTCAAGGACAATATTCAGTCAACAAAGGCATTCGGAACATCATGGTTCAATTCTAAGCCTTTTCTCCAAAAGCAGTTCACATATACACATGTTCAGGTGGGGAGCCCCCAAGAAGGGCTTGCATGAACACCTTATATGCAAAATTAATAATTACTTACCGAAGAGCTGAATTTGTCTGCAATCATCTCTAGCACATCTGCATCCTTTTATCAACTTTGCTTCCTAAGGTGTTCTCTCTATCTTCAAAAAAATAAAAAATTAAAAATTAAAAATTAAAAATAAACAAAGTTTGTATAAATGTGTATGAAATAATTAAGCTGGGTTTTCTAGGACCACCCTGCCTTAGTCCTTACTAAGGTAAACCAATTAATCAAAAGCATGCCAATATTCAAGCCAAGCTGAGATCCCTCTTGTAGTAAGTGGTAAACTGGTGATGATTAAAAGCCCAAGATGCTAGTTACTGGTGTATAAACTTTGAAATAATATTGCAGTAGTTCCAACCTGTAGCACCAGTAGATGACCAACAACCAAACTCCATTACATAGATGTTATTCCAGTCAGGTCAACTAGCTTCTTGACACTTTTCTTCATGACCCTGGATGCCCACATAAGTACATCAGCTAAGCAAAAGTTTACTGAGCATATAAACTTGACACCGGAAAGCTCAACGTTTAACATTGTTGAACATAGCATCAATGTAATATATGTATATATCACTATTCAAAAAACACAAAGCCTGAAAGATGATTCGTCACTTGATTTATGGCTTTGATCCTCTTGAAATGGTTTATGGGAAGCCTTTTATCTTGAATGCAGTTTTCCATTAGCATCGTGAATATTACTAATCCTGCAAGTGAACTACCCACAGTAGCAACTGTGTTTTCCTATCCAATTACAAGCAAATTGAAAATTCATTAATTCACAATCCTAACTTCACCTGGAGGTGAGAAAGCAGAAAGAGAAACATACAATATATTCATCAAAAATTCAAAATCCCAATGGAAGAGTAACACTTACATGTAATGCAGCCCGTCAGTTCTGTAAGTGCCTGCAGCATCCCAAATTCACAATGGTATTATGAAATATTAGAGAAGTAGCTAGCAGAAAGAATTAAAGTATCCACTTTTGATCTGTTTTATTTTTTGAGACTGGGAGGGATCTCAGTCAGGCGCGGATCTAGGTAGGGGTGGCGGGGGACTCAAGTCCTCCCCAAACTTTTGGGTTGAAAAAAAAAAAAACCTATATATATGATGTATATTTTTTGTTTATATGTATGTTTGTTTATAGAAGCTCATCCGAACTCCCGAATTATCGAAGCCAAACTCCTCTCTAGCTCTCTCATTCTCTCCGTCCATCACAAATTCTCATTCTTCGTCTTCTTCTTCTTCCCAAAAAAGCATAAATTCTGGACTAAATTCAATCTTTGAACACTTAACTCTCAGGTTCTCATGTCCCCACTCTTGCATTTCCACACCTGTGCATAATTGTACTAAAAAAAAAAAAATTTGGCCTTCGCCCAAACAAACACATGAATAAGTAGCCCTCCCCATTTTCAAATCCTAGATCCACCACTGATCTGAGTAGAACATAATTTGGATCACACTATGCATCTTCAAGGTGGTACACTTGGGGCCTATGAGACGTTGCCGCTGTTCAACAAATTGATTCTACACACATGACCAGAGATTAAAACAAGCTGAGAAGCAGCGAACTTTGGCATATCTGAAGCATTAAAACAGGCCTAGGGTCTGACTCTTCATGGAGGAGGTAGTACAACACCAAAAGTCTCATACTTCTCGTATTATGCTCTCACATCTTTTTCACTAAACCTTCACCAACTCTCCACGTTTCTAACATCAAACAAAAGCTCAGTCTCCATGATAAAGTTCTGAAAATAACAGCTCATCGCTGCATCACAACTACATAGAATGCTTTAAAAAATAACAACAACAATCATAATAAATAAAATAAAAACAAGAAGGATATAATAAATTCACTTTGTTCTAGGAAAATGTTACAGACCCCTGCTACAAAATAAATCAATGGGAAATCCAGCAATAACCATCATCTCGATCTCAAATTTTAAGCAAAGCCCATCTTCTTGAGCTCCAATCTTGGATGATTTCACATTTAATTTTGTCATTCAGTATTTTTATTGCTTGCAATCAAAATTCGTGCATTTAGAAATATATTAAAAAATAGCTCAAGAAAAAAGAAATACTTTAAGACTACTCGAGCAAATGAAAAATCCACATATATAATTACATCTTAGCAGATAAAACTGCACCTGAGTTTGTGATTAGTATGTAAAGACTCTGACAGACAACTACATGAATATGTGATTACTTTTCATCGTGCAAACAATTTATTGGCATGCAGTCGTAATGAGAAAAGTAGTGCATTGAAAAAACAAAACTGAATGCTTTACTACATTAACAAGTACTTATTCAACTCTTTGCTCATAGGTTACTGATCGATAAGAAACAATAACAATTAACAAAGAACTATTGTGCCTGGGGAGCTGGAACACTTGTTGACAAAAGCTTAAGAAGATCCCTAGCCTAGACAAAAATATATGCATTTCTAGTCCTTCTGGCTGTTGAGACTGTCATGCGACCGTCAACCTGACCACAATTATGAATACAACAATTTGTTGAAATACTGATGAATCTAAAGTAGACTTGAAAAAAAAAAATCAATATACAGACTCAACATACGACCATTCAGAAACAATATGTTTTATGACATACCAGATTCAGTGCACATGAAATGACATACTCTTCTAAAGCAGATTTCACCACTGGCCAACTTTGTTGCAAATCTGTTTCTGCACAGACAAAACAGTCCAGAGCATTGGTGAGAAAGAGTACTCTTTCTTTCGATGAATTACGACACTACTAATAATCTAAACATCTCATGAATGGATTCTGCAAGTACATTCAGTAATTCAAGGCTGTTCATGACTAAAATTTCAATAAGAGAAAGTAAATGAACTTTTCTTTTCCTACAAATTCTGAGCAGCATAGCATAACAAACAAAGAACAATAAGAACAAGAAAGAGGAAGGTACCTCTGTATTTAGGAAAGATTGTACAAACTGAGCTCACTTAAAACCCTCATCTTTCTATATTCAACCAAGAGCCAGACTTGTGGTACTCCATTGGGTCCTCGTTCGACATGTTCTGCTGCTCAACATCGCCGTTCCAGTTAATCGGGGCCATTGTTTCTGTTCTGGTTACTGAAGCCCTAGACACAGAGAAAGAGAGACCACTCGAACTGCGTCGTTCGTGGTGTAGGGTTTTAGGGGAAGGGCGGCGAAGATTTCTGGTTGATCAGATTCCTTACGCGCAAGGCTAATCAATATTATTGAGCAATAAAAGTTCAAACCTGTCGTACGACCTTGGCTTCATTGACACCCGGAATGCGCAAGTTTTGGCTAACGTTCATGTTGAAATTATGGCCAACGATGATGTAGTGATTCTGGTTGACACAATTGATTTGAAATTTTGAACATGAAACTAAGGCGAAGGCTAAACGGAGATTAGTGTGGTAGGACATGTAAATGCCTAGCGAGTGTACAGCCCCCTATTTGACAATTTCCCCTTGAAACTGTTACTGCAGCGGACGGGAGAAGAGGGAGAAATGAAGGTTTGGGCCGTGGACCTAGCTTACCATCTTCTCAAAGGCCCTAGTAATCTCACAGTCTCACCTATACTAGTTCTTCCATGGCGTTTCGTTCACCCCACCTGCGAGTCCTGAATTCTCGTCTTAACATTTTCTTAATCTGAACTGTTTTATGTTTTACGACAAATTTTGGCAGTATTATCTCTGAAAAATAAGAATATATATCTTACCAACGTTGTTGAGCTGCATATCTTAGTATTTTTCGTAGGCAACACGAAGCAACCGATCAAAGTGTCCGATCGGTTGAGGGGTAAGTCTCAATGACTGTGAAGGTGTCACTTTCTAGTCTTCGAGATATTTTGTCATAAGAATGGTACATGGTTAAAAGAGGTTAACGATATGAACCAAGGACCCTCTAACGATCAAGTTAATTTTTGCAAAAATTTTAACTAAGAATCATATTTTATTTGGGAGAATGTGTCCTATGTTTGTCAAAAATTAAAAGAGGCCAATGATACCCCCTTTACGATGTGGGAAGTCCAAGATTCAAACATAAATAGCTAGGGTCTCTATTCTCTAATCGGCATTGATGTGTGGGGTGTCTCAAAAAGAATTCGAGAGAACATTCTTAATAGTGTGTCACCAGTGAAATTTATATATGTCTAGATGTACACAACCATGCTGTCATGCTGATAGGATCGCCGTTACTCTTGAGGAGGTACTGACTAGGTGGTTTTCTTTACATCAAGAATGGTGAGGTCCTAGGAGATGGCCCGTAGCACAACACCACCAACAACAACATCGCCTGTGCGCCTGTGCCAGAGCAACATGTAACGGTGTTGTTGGTATGCTCGGAGATTTATATACTAAGGTGGTCTTCGCATTTGTAAACTATTGGTGTCGCCTCTTATCAATTATGAATATGACTTTCATTGATGAAAATGAGACATACATAGAATGTTTTGATATCAATAATGACCGTAAAACACATCCGACAAGGAGTTTTGAGATCAGAACACGGTGAAATCAATCGGTGACCGGACACCTAACCTAAGGATAAGATTCAAGATACATCATAGGTAGTCATCAAGCAAGAGTATGGACCTACCATTTGCATAATTGGAGTATCATCCAAGGAAGTGTACCAAACATTGCTTTGTATATGTGCGTTTGGTGGTGGGGAAGAAGAAGACTAAATCTGACTGACCGGGTGGTCCCTAGAACATGATGAGCTTGAAACGGACCCAGGGGTTCTCTACAGAAAACCCAAATAGGAGACCAAAGAATTTTCTAAGAGCTACCTTGTCTCCAAGCTCGGGGACTAACCCTAGTGTTTGATCGAATTGTTATAAGCTTCCACTCTTTGCTTAAACAACACAAAGGAAGCTACATATGCTCATTCCATCATTGCTTGGTTTCGTTAAAGCCCAGACAACCCAATATGCTTGCTATTATGTGTCTTCTTCCTCCCTCCCCGATCACAACTCGTCAACTCCTTTCTGCTTTAAATATGGTAGAAGTATATTTGGGGAGCTGTGTTTTTGAAGATGGACAAAAGCTAGTGGACAAAGATTAAAGGAGAATCACCTATTGAATGAGGAATATAAATAAACAAGGAGTACTTTCTTGTATATTTCCCTAGGATTTTCCATCTTGTGCCAAAGATATTACAGGATCACTAACATATTATGATCCACTAACTTCTTGATTAAATCTATTACCCGCGCCACTAATGGTCCCACCCGCGCTTAATAAGATGGATCACTCATTTCTTCGCCGTTTCCGTTCATCATTACACCTTTTCACTCAGTAACTAGCCGAAGCAAGGGTGCCGGTTTCCATGGGGTGCGAAAGGCGTTAAACAAGCGCAACAGTTTGTTATAATGTGTGAACAAGACTCAAGTGAAACTATCGCAAAATTACTATGACAAAGTGTTCCACTGATGACATTAAAAAACGTTTGTTTAGAGCAATTGGACAAGAAAACTTACATCTACTATGCTCATGAACTTTGTTAGGCATTATGAGCAATAAGGTATCATAAGTGGGGTTGGCCTTGGCTTTTGATGAGCTAGAATACGAGTTTCTTTTTTGACTGAAAGTGTTAAATCTCCCCAACATCGTTTATGATTTGACACACTTCTTTGAGACTCAAGTATCCCTCACTATGAGACTGAGTGTTGCCAAAACCCCACCAAAGTATTCAATTCTAAGATTTGAGTTGGCAACAAGCAGTTCATGATTTACACCACCAAAGCCTACCTATCCAATCCAACAGAGAGTCCAGATCACTCCACGTGTCTCACACACCTCAAAAGAACTCCCTAATTCCCTCACTTCCTCCCAGCCCTCCACTGACTAAAACCTCCTTATAAATACACCACCTCCCCCATGCCACCACACCAAAACCATCCATGGAAAACGGCCAGAAAAAGAGCTCCTCCGGCGACACATTCTCCTTCCCAAGCACACCGGTCCGCGACCAAGACTCCGAAGACTTCGAATTCGGCTGCTACACACCCGACTCTGCCTCCAGTGACCCCTGCAAGGACTCCCCAGCAGACCATTTGTTCTTCAATGGCAAACTCCTACCTCATGCCTTCCCTTTTCAACCAAACAATAATGGCATGCTACTTGTCGTTGATCACTCTCGTCGCACAAGCCGAACGAACAGCATTAGCAGCAAGGACTCGCTTTCGCTCATGTCCTCAAGAAGCAATAGCACTAACAGTAGAAGCAGCACTAGCAGTTGCAGCAGCAGCGCAAGGACAAGTTCAAGTGACAATTCTGAGAGGAAGTTGATGCATCATCATCACTACAGCAGAACGACACCGTTTAGATCATCGGACAGATACAAAACCGGAGGTGGTGCACAACTTTATGGATCTTCTCAGAGATGGCAATTCATAACACCTGTGCCGACTTTAAGCCGAGACACTTCAGTTAAGAAGAAAGTGGAGATTGCTGCAGCTGGGAAAGGAAAACCCAACAAAGCAAAGAAGAAAAGGAAGGTGAAGACGGTTGTGGTCCGGCGCCGGAGGCTCTGCCGGAGGTTTTTCCGGTGGCTGGTTTCGGCCTGCATAAAGTGTCACGCAATGGAGCCATCCAAGAAAAGTGATGTTGTTGATCATGTAAAAGATGGGAATCATGTGAAGCTACAATGACTTTTTGTGTATCACATTCTTGTATTTAGTTTATTTTGGATGCATGATGAGGTCAAGTTAATTAGCATTTTGGAGTTTGGTTTTGTGGGTTTTGAAAGTAGAACTGGGGTTGCGCGCTTTGAGCTTTGGCTTTTCTCTTTAAACTTTGAAGAAAGCAAAAGTTATTCTGGGGACGTTAACAAGGAAAAAGTTTTTGGCTTGATTTTATCTACGGTGTTTGATAATTACTAAAATCCCAAATATTTGAAAACCCAGAACAAGTAGCTAAGCTTAATATCAAAGAGAGAACCAGAAAGGAGATCCTGAGTGAGAGTGAGAGTGTGGAGAGACTGAGGACCACACCCACTTGGATACTAATGGTTCCTACAAACTCACATAGAAAAGAGGGCTGTGAGTTTGAGTGAATCACATTCATCTATGCTGGTTTTGGTGGTTGCAAACTTGGACTCTCTAGCTAGTCCGAGTTTTCTGTAAAACATATTGCACATGCTGTGTTTCGGTTTGATAATGAAGGCAGGGTGTTTCTCACTATAACTATAAGTTGTGTTTGTAAGGTTTTCGGAAACTACGATTTCATTTTCGACATCCATTGTTTATTGGATGTAAAGCTTGATCGGTTGATGAACCACCTCAAATTTTTGTAGTTAATTTTGATGATTAGTGACATTGAGAACAAAACAAAAAATTGGGGAAATTTCTTCTTAGATGAACTACAAGCACAACTGAGATCAATAACCAAGTCTCATTAACAAGGAAAAGAGAAACACAAAGATATGAAAGAGCTAAGAGCATGAAACTAAGCAAAGGAGCTCAAAAGCATTTGCCTAGATACTACTTCAGACCCGCTGTCCCTCCTAATAATACAATCCTCCCCGTTTTCACTCTAAGAAGGTCTCCATGACATCAGAGTACATACCGGCTTCAGAATTCCGATTGTACACATTCTGGTGCTGGTGGTGATGATCAACTGAAGTTGAAGATGATGAGGTCATTCTTGCAGGCAAAGTGAAGCTCCTCTTGTACTTATTTTCCATGTTCATCTTCCTTGCATTACTACTATCCGGATGGCAATCCAAGCTCAAGAACTCGTGATTGGGATTGTTGGAAGCATCTGAATTCGGATCTTCCTCTGCTGTTTTGTTTCCTAAGTTCTCCGGGTTGAACAAAAGCTTTGCATCCTCACTTCGTCCAGTGAGGGCACTGAAGAAAGACAGCCCATTTGGCCACTTGATGTCATTTTCATGCTGTTCTCCTCCTCCCATCATGTGGTGATCTCCCATTTGGGTTTCGGCCGAATGAGGCAGCAAAAACATATGGGTGCTTTCGTCTTTGTTGGGTTGGTGAGGATACCCTAGTCTGGCTGCAGCGGAGTTTTGAAAATTGGGTGAAGGCAGCTGCATAGATGTTGCAGGTGGGAGTGGCCTTTGAGCCCAATTGAACAAAGGAGGAGGAGGTCGAATTGGAATGGGGGATTGCTTCGAAGGAAGTACTGGAACAGAGGAATTTGAATTGTTTCTGTTTGAAGCAAAAAGCTGAGATAGGTAGAAACCAGATTGGTAGCCTAGAGATTCAAAGGTGTGCCTCATTCTTAGCACAAAATGAAGGTCTTCAGGTATCTGATACATAGTAATATTAGTCATGTTCTTATTCTAGTTTGGTGAATATTTTGCATACTTTTTTTTTCTTTTTGCTAGGAACAAACATAGAAGCAATTATTGAAGCGAAAAGAGATTATTTTCTCACAATTTTGCAGGAACCCAATTGCAGAAGTCCATGGCCAGCTTGAATTACAGCAATTGTCTGGTGAAATAACAAAAAATGAACTGTTAAAAAAATAAAAAATAAAACAAAGAACACCCAGGAAAAAAATTGCTGAAAATGGGAGCAAGGCAATAATAGTAACATTAACTATTTTCTATTTCTGACCTGTATTCCTGACTCGAACTGATCAGTCCATTCAGGAGGAAGCTGCAATAAATAGCATAAAAATATGAAGGTTACTGTCAGTGTCTAATAAATACCATCTAATTACAGACCTCTTCGAACTCCCCTGTGTCTTTAACCAATAATTGAAGTATAAAATTGACAAGAAATTAAAAACATGTGGGTTTTGATTACATACAGCATCGAATGAACTTTGCCAGTAGTTGGAGATGTTTGGTTCGCACTCTGTTGGTTCTTTGAAGACCCATTTGTGGCACTTATCAGATGCAACCTTCCCCATCAACCTGTTTAAATTCACCAATTCAAAAAATTTAAATTTCTCATAATAATAATAATACTTTCAAGTCCTACAAGATGTTCATATTCTAAAAATCACATACATACCCACCCTTCTCCATAATTATATAGTTGAATGGACATTTTGCTGAAGGATTTTCTGACAGGATCTTCTCCATCAATGTCTGGAAGACAATCTGCAACTCTTCCTCGGCAAAACCCATCTTCCCACATCAACATCCTTCACCAAATTCAATATTTACAAAATCAAAAAACCAAAAAAAAAAAAACATAAGTTTTATTACTTCAAACAACAATCAAAATATACCAAATACCCATTTTTGAGTGTCATTTTCCAAGTCAAATAACACTAAAATTCAACTCATACTTATGAAGTTCATACTCATCTCCTCTGTTTCAACCCATCTCCCCACATCAACATCCTTCACCAAATTCAATATTTACAAAATCAAATCACAAGAAAAAAAAAAAAGAAAAAAAAAGTTTTATTACTTCAAACAACAATCAAAATATACCAAATACCCATTTTTGAGTGTCATTTTCCAAGTCAAATAACACTAAAATTAAACTCATACTTATGAAGTTCATACTCATCTCCTCTGTTTCAACCCATCATCCCACATCAACATCCTTCACCAAATTAGATACTTAAAAGGAACAAAAAAAAAACATAACTTTTTCATCAGCTAAAGCAAAAATCACAAATTTACCAAATATCATCTCTCAGTATCATTTACAAAGTCAAACAACACTGAAATTAGACTCATTTTCATGTTAAACCAACTCATACTCAGCTCCTCTGTTTCTAATTAAGTTGTGCTCAAAAGCTCAAATACAAGCAAACCATATACTTACAAGCTACCATTATCATCCCCAACCTTGCAGCCATTACCACCCCTGACTCTCCTGCACCAAGAATCAAACCAATCAACACAGACCCAAAAAAGAAAACTAGAAAAACAGCAACAAAATCAAAGTCTCCAAAGCTCAAGACAAAGATCAAAGGGCAGAGAGAGGGAGAAGGATAAAAGAAACATACGGGCGTGGACGGATGGTCCAGAAGACAGAGTAAGTCCAGTCTGAGTTAAGACAGACGGTTCTGAGGGCCTCGTGAAGGGCCATCATCCCAATTGCTTCTTTGCTCCTATCTGTTGTTGATCCTCCTGAGCCCACCATCTCTCTCTCTCTCTCTCTCTCTTTCTATAACTTTTTGCTCTTTTGCCAATTTAGAAAACCCACCGTTTCCTTTTTATTTTTTCTCCCTTCTAATCTGGAACACACTGAGATACTATAGCCTACTACAGTAGTACTACTAGTCTCTCCTCCTCTTCTGAGCTCAAAGTTTCAATCTTTATTTTTATCTGCACATTGCTTAACCACCACAAAGCTCACCCTTTACTTTCTTCATCCCCTCTCTCCCTCTCTCTCTCTCTGATTTTTGTTTTATTTTATCTCTTCTCCCCTGTTTTGTTTGTCCCAAGTAGAAGTCTGAATTGGTATTCTTGAGGTAAAAAGCAGAGGGGGGAGTAGAAAGTGGGGGGCTCTGGGGGGGGGGGGGGCGCTTTTTGGTGGTGTTGCTGCCATTGTGTTTATTAAGAGAGCATTGAGGAAAGAGAGTGGGGTCAGCTTTTATCCTAGTCCCCTCTGTCTCTCTTGCAAAGAAGCACAGTAAAATGAGAGAATTCTACTGTGGTAGGGGGAAAAGTAAAAAAAGCAGAGGTTTTGTGAATTATTATGACCATTACTTGCCTAATTACCATTTTACCCTTTTCCTAGGTCTGTCAATTTTTCTTTTTTTCTTTTGGGCATTTTGCACATTTTGCCCTTTTTTTCTAAACGGCAATGTTATTTCGTATGTTTTAGAAGAAACATGCTCTTGACTTCTTAGTTTTGACCTCACATTGCATTGTCTTTCTGGTGCCTTCTTCTAACGAACCTATTTTAATAATGGTTGGTCATGATTTTTATGAACAGTTAATAACTATAAAAACACAAGTGCAAGTCTACATAACTCGACAATCGACATTCATAAGATTAGACACATTTTGAAACTTGTAGATCAAGAAGAGTAACCTGAAACCCAATGAAAAACCATCACATTTTACTTGAGTTTTATCATGATTTTTTAAATTTCTAATTGAATAGGCAATTATACTATTGAGTTCCCTAAACAACCTTTTTCCTTTGGAGGGAAATGGGTTAAATTCTCTGCATGTAATCTATCTTAGGCTCTTAGCCTTTAGTTCCAATAATATATCAAACTTTTACATCATGCTACTATTACCAACTCCATTTGAGCATCATATCCACCTTTTTTACGTGATGCTACTATTAGCCAATAACTACATTGGAGCATCATAACAAACTTTTCTAGTGTTTGTGACAAATTATAGGCCTATCATTGCACCATTAACTATGTTATAAAATTTACTGCACAATGAACAGAAAAAAGGAAGCAAGAAAAAGATTGAAAATTAGCCCTTACAAAGAAAATAATTTCAAAAAGTAAATTTTTGGGTGGTAAAGAGAAGATGAATGATTTTGCTATAATGCATTTTCACTTTCAGCCGCTGATTAAGCAGCAAATATCGGTGAGTTTGAATAGTGAATAGTGGAATTGATCTTTTTGGTTGGAAAAGTTCTAATCTCATCAACAATGGGATGATTGGGATCCTATATGCGCTCTGAAGCTGGACTTTACCAGTTAGCTTGCATTTTGCAACTGTACATATAATTTTGTCACATCCTAGATGCTAAACAATTTTTAGACTAGCTTTCAATTAATTTTTAGTAATATAGTGTTTTAAATGCTCATTTTGAGTAGGCTAATCATTATCAAATGTTTTATTTTGTGAGCAATTCCTAGCCAAATATGGATGCAAGGAGAGAATAGGTATCCTAATGATAGCTAGTGTTTTAAATTCTAGATATTTTTTCAAACATCAATTCCACTTTTATATGTACTAATTTTAATGTATAAAATCAACTATTACAACTTAGAATATATCATTTTTTAATTAAATTTTAGTCAAAATAGCTAAAAATTCATTTTAACTAGCCAATTTTAAAATTTGTTTGCATCAGTTCTCTTTATTTTAGCTAACTATAAATTTAAGTTATCTTTTGAATAAATAAAAAATAATTTAACTATATTTATAAATTACATATAACAACTTAAAAAATATTTTAAATTAATAAAAATAATAGAAAGCCTCATCTCACTCTCCATATTTAGGAGTGAGATAGATAAAAATTAAAAGGAGTCCATGCAGCTGTTAAAGTTGATAAAACAACTAATATACTCTTTAAACTAGCTAAAGAGTCAAGCTAGAGAGTATGCTAAAATGCTCTAACATTCTCATTTGGTAGTAGGAGGTTCTGACTCTCTGAGTCTTGGATTAAGAGACTAATTGTTATTTATTCTCAATTGTTTGATGCAACTAAAAAAACAAGAAGCACAAACTGTACTATAATTCAAATTTTAAGTTCGAAAATGTCCTAAGTTTAACTCACAAACTAGTTGTCGTATATTGTCAATTGTTCAATGTAATTCAAAAGAAATTGTTATGATCGAGACTAGAATTCAAATCTAAAGTGCATGAGAAATAAGATAAGATAGCAATAGTGTTCTTAATGCTCATATTGTTTAAATCTTGATTAAGCTCAATTCTAATTTTGTGCTTTAGAATTCTAACGATGCTTAAAATTAACAGTTACAAACTAGACACCAAGTCAAATATGAATTGTGAGGGCTGAGAAGATAGCATAGCACTAGTGTTTTAAATACTCATATCAACTGAACTCCGGTTCCACTATTATATTTTTGAGATTTTTTCAAACTAGCTGTTTAAGATTGACTGTTTACAAACCGTATATTAGAAAATACAAATTTATTTTTTTTATACGAAAAAGACTATAAACTAGATTTGGAATCACAACTGTTACAAACTATACACAAACTAAAGTTAAATAAAACAAAGAGACATATAAGATAGTGTCACTCGCTAATTTAATCAACACAAAACTGTGAGATTTCGATTACATACTCCCTTGCTTTGCACATCAGCGGGAACCTAAATTTTTTTTTTTTTTTTTTTGACACTGAACCTAAACTCTTCGATCGATGATAATACGTCAACAATGTCTATTGCCTCCAGAAGAATATCTATTTGCTGCCAAAGTTACCAATCACCCCTTAATAATTTTCGAATATCAATGATGAAAGATAACTAAAACAATTTGGGATGGCACAGAATCTTTACCAGTCAAAGTTGCTAAGGTGGAATACTGATGGTATAGATTTGGATTAATATTTTAAGACAGTTTTATACTCCTGTTATGTCAGTTTGCAAGGACAACCATTAGAGTAATCACATTTATATTATAAGACGAAAGTATAAAAAAAAAAAGTTTATATCATTTGAGCACTCCCCTCTTGTTACTTGCTTACCTAGCTTCATAACCAAGTTAATTAGAACTTCATATTTGCCCTCCAATAAACTCCAACAATCTGCCCTAATTTTGACCATGAAGCAGCTCTGAAGTTTGTCATTCGAAATGATTTTGGATTTCCGTTGATGGACAAGTAGAGAGACTTGGCGTTGCCATGTTTTGGACCTTTAGGTCCACTCTTAAAATGTTGGTCTTAAGCAAGCTTTACCAGTTCAATTATTCGAAAATTCAAACTTTGAAATATAGTGTTAGTTATTGACTTTATTATAAAAATTGATATCTTTTGCGATAGCGTATTCTTATTTTAAATGTAATTTTATTTATTTATTATCTCAATAAATTAACTTCAAATATGTTTCTTGTGAAGTTAACTTGGTAGCAAATTCAGTTACAAGTTTAATTGTACTTAAAATTTGAGCCAGTGTTTTTTTGTTTTTTTTTTTGTATAAGAGAAAAATAAAATAAAATGAAAGAGGGTAAAGTTGTCAATTTCTAAAATTGTGCTCGTGAGAAATATTAAGAGGGTGCTCTCTAGTTGGGGACTTGGGGTTTGCAAATGTAAGAATAAAATAGCAATAAACCAAAGGTGCGGGAAAAAAGAATAAAGGGGTCACGTGAGCACGTGCAATAGCAGTGAGTCGGTGCATCGTTTCTCATAAAGAAAAGCAAAACGCACGAATAGCGGGGTGCGCACGAAGTCTGATTAAAAACAAATAGAGGGATGATTTTTTCTTTTTTCTTTTTTCTTTTCCAGTAGAAAATCAGTACTACTTGAAATGTTACTTAAATAAAATGACCAGAATGTCCATCCTCAACAATAGCACCAAAAAAATTATATAGACTAATGTCTTTGTTTCAGTGTCATTGTCCCAAGGTTCGAGTCTCCTTTATACTTTTATTATATAGCCTGTCAGGTTTCATTTATTAGTTTCATACTTGTTCATGGGTTTCTTTTATCAGTTGGCCTTAGGGTTCTTCTTGTTTCAAAATCACTGTCTCTGTGTTGATTTGCTTAAGGTCAGATTGTCTGTAAGTATAAGGCATGGTTAGTTATATTGTTGTTAATTTTCGTTTCATTTAGATCGATGAATGTCATGTTCTATGATGAGATTATAATTTACATGCATTGTAAGCATCATAATTGCGTTATGGGATCAGGATAATATTTATCTATTTGCATGTTCTACTTTAAGAATTTTATAGCCTTTGGCTTAACAAATTTCAAAATCAAGGCATTGTTAGTTCTTCAAATCACTTTGTTAGTAATTATCTTTGGAGTGTTGTAATTATTTTTTCTTATTTCCGGGTATGATCTTCATTGCAATAAAACATGCCGTTGGTGCAGTACAATTTTTGGTGAGTGATGTTCTAGGGTTCCATTTTAAGATATGAGTTTCAGTGTAGTACAATTTTGGTTTGTTCCGCTCTATGATTCTATTTATCAATCATATTTAGTTTATAAAATGTTTTGTTCAAAAATGAAGAGGAATAATTTATGAAATATAAGGGAATGTCTGTTTCACAGAACTGTGATGCCCCTTCTTAATTTCTATAATTGTACTGGACTCCTATAACCTGAGTTATGTTATACTAAAACCTGACTCATGTTGGGTGTTGCCTAGGTCTAAAGGTTGCAATCGAAATCCATCATCCTTGCACCACCTTCTTGTGGCGCCACTGGAGCTATAACAATCAAAAAGTGCAATTACACCTGAATCCATCTATAAACTTTCTGCAATCACACCTTTTAATTGAGATTTCAATTCCAAACCTACTGCTCATCTTTATCTAACCACCAACAAAGTTGATTCCATTCACATTTGATAGAAATAAGCTACACAAAACGAGGCTAGAATACAAGATGAGACTAAAATTCAAGCTAAATTGAAGTAACTGGTATTTGAAGAAATTGATTGGAGCCAAGTAATTAAGCCCTCGATGAAAGGATTGAAAGCAATTTGGGGATTTATCTTCCCCAGCGCAATCTTCACGAAATTCTCAACCTTGAACGAAAATAGCACATATATATATATGCGTTTCTTATTCCTTCGTATGCCCCTTTCGTGACCTCTCCTTTCCTGATCAGATCAATGGTGTAAGCCAACCCATTGAACCCAATTTTCTTGGGTGCGATTTTGATCTGATAAACGAGACCGATCTTCTTAACTATGACTTTACTGGCGTTCTGCTGTTTCATCTGCTCCAGCACCTTCGACTTCAACTCATTGTTGCTTCCCATTCTTCCTTGAGCTCTGTTCTTCCATAGAGGGAGTGGAGTTGAATTGCAGGTTTAGGTGAGAATGTGGAGAGAATGACAAACTGAAGGGAAGAGTTGAGCAAGTGAGAGAGACTTCCACAATCCCATGGTTTTTTGTGTCATTGTGGTAGAAGGTTTTTGGAAATTTTGGGATTGTATAGTCTCATTTAAAAGAATCCATGTTGTTGCCAAACATGGGATGACTTGTGTTACACTAGATATATAAGGATGTCCAATCCCATGTAACAAACACCCCTAGGTTTGTAATTTACTAGTAAGTAGTACTAACAAAGCATTTAGAGATAAAAGTCATAAAACTCTTCAAGAGGTCCGATGCGCGAGAATTAATATTAATTCCTAATGTTGGATAAGAGTTTTATCCAAATTGGATTTGAGTCTCTGACCCGACTTTAATATCAACATTGCAAATTTACCAATATGATTTATTCATATTTTCGTACAATTTGATATTTTTCATATTCTCAATATTCAGTTCTTGTATGAGGGGAACCCCTCTCTCTCTCTCTCTGTTTTTTTTTTTTTTTTTTTTTTCGAGAAATGATTGTGTGCTAAGTTGCTGACCCTCACACTTTTATTATAAGAAGAGAATAGTGGAACAACGAGGGAACGCCAAAACTCGCGACCGTTCAATATCAAGATGAATAGCCTAGCCTTCACGTCATCTCTTACCAAACATACTGATAGGCCACCCGCCCTCTTGAATAATTAATGAAACTATATAACGAATAACTTTACGAGCTAATACGCACAGACAAAATCTTGCATAAGATATCACTCTTATTAGTCAAAGACTTTCTGCACACATCGTCATTCGTCAAGCTTCGGTTAACTTGTAAAGAAGATGGTCGGATCTTGGTTTTAAGTTTTAAATTTGCTTTTAAGTTTCCAGCCACGGAAAAATAAAAGATAAAAAACCAAAAAGCTTTTGGTTCGAGGAGAAGCAAGAAGGACGCTCAATCACTTAGCTAAGTAGCCAACTAAGTTGACCTAGTAGTTCAATGAAATTTTTCATATTCTATAACATAACCTATACTTACAAGTCATATCCTTAATATTATTTTTTTCCCGTCGTACAAGCTAGCCCTAGTCATCTCCAAGACTCCAACCTTGCCGCGAGCGACTGATTCCAGATTCCCCACCTCTAGACTCTTCAGCAAATAAACAAACAAACTAAACGAAGACCCACGAGAAGAAAAAAACAGCTGGAATAAGAGAATCCTAAGCGCCAAGGACAGACCAAGATTGAGTAAAGCACCGAGAAAGATTGGAAATACACGCATGTATACGAATGGTACGTCCAGATTCCAGAAGACAGAGTACACACGTTCAAGTCCAGTCTGATCTGATGGACTGGTTGAGAGTACAGATCGATGCTTTAAAATCTGAGGAGCCTGCCGGACTCGACCTCCGCAAGGACCACCGTCTATAGCGACGTACGACGTCTCTTTAACCACTTGGATCATTTCATTCAGAGTTTCAAACTAACTGGTACTCTTCTGCAGGCACGGAACTAGAGGGGGGCTGAGTTGAGCTGCAGCCCACCTCATTTTTATGGAAAAAGTATTTTTAGTACATGTTTTATATAGGGTGTAGCCTATATAAAGTTAGAAATCTCCTCCCATCCTCTTAGTTTAATTAGTGTCTGGCTCCACTTTCCAGTTCTAATTTTCATCTAATTTAATCATTAATTAAGAAAATGGCTGGCTCTAAATTAAAGAACTTTGATTTAAATTTTAATAGCAGTTTTCACGTAAAATTAACTTCAATTTGCGGGAAATTCTAGTGTAGTGGTTGGTATCTCATAGCCACATTTACAAAAGTGAGAACAAATTTTATTGTCAAAGTTGTAATTTGAGTCATACTTTATGTAATCTTAGTTCTAATAATGGTAATTACACATCTTACGACATTTTACAAGTTTTTTAACAAATTCGTTGTCAATGTTGTAATCTTAGTTCTAATAATGGTAATTACACCTCTTACGACATTTTTACAAGCTTTTGAACAAATTAGTTGTCAATGTTGTAATTTTTGTTTAATTATATGTAAATAGTGTAAATAAATATGGTAACTTTTGTTCTCAATGTTGTAATTTTGGTTCAAATACTTGTAAATTTTTGTTCAAATAGTTGTAAATGAGGGTATCTCATACCCACCAATACACTAGCTTGTCTCTCAATTTGCAGTCCACATGGTTTTTCAATTCTAGTTCCATCTCTGCTCTTCTTAACCATTCTAGTTCCATCTTTGCTCTTCTGAACCAAGTGGCGGTGGCTAGCTAGCTAGAGTAGAATTTTCTATCTTTTATGGCATCTCCACGTACATTGTTTCACTAATCACTGCAGTACATGGACAAGAGTCACAAGACACAACCTATAGCTCGGATATAGTGAAATTTCACCTCTACTCAAATGATCAACATATCGTTTTTCTGAAAATTCTTTTATGCACTGGCAGTGCAAGTGACCAAGCACTCTTTAAATGATTTCAGCTCTTGATATTTATAGTCAAATTTTTCTTTTTTAATAACCAAAAAGTACAATTGACATTATCCAGTCGTTCATTTATGTTGATGTACGTACAAGTCGGTGCTCAGAATCTTTGTCCTCATTTTTCCTAGAAAGATTCGGTACATACATATGTGTTTCTCACTTTCTCGTATGAGTTGTTCTTCCAAGAAACTTTTTTATCTCAGTGACAACTCACGGGTTGCCGAAATGTAACTGCAATGTTGGCATTGAGGTGAATAACTTCTTGTTCAAGAAAAGTGGGTTCTCGTTGGTGGAGAGGAAAATTTCACATCAGAAAAGTGACGAAAGATAATATAACTTATAAGTAGTTTACTCACACTCAATTGTACTGAGGTACTTTGTGTTAAAATCCAACACCTAATTAATGAGCAGTTAAGTTGGGACAATATTAGTACAATGATGGGCCACGTCCTATGCTTATCGTTGTTTAACATGGCATCAGATTGAGTCTCTCTTCAATCACGTCGTCATGGATCCGGATTAGGGTTCCTTAGATTGCCATAGAAAAATTCTGATTGGATTATTACTTGATTGGTCAAATCTCCAAAGTTGGGATTGTGTCCTAGTTCCAATGTGGGAGCTGGATTGATAATTGATTCACCAAGTCTCAAATGTGAGACTTGTGCCCCCATTTTTGATGTAGGAATTGAACTATTAATTGATTGCACATGCAGACTTAGAGCTCAGTTGCACGTGAGAGACGTGTTGGAGAGGAAATATCCTACATTAGAAAATTGAAAAAAGATAATATAACTTATAAGTGGGTGATTCACACCTAATTGTACCGAGACATTTTGTGTTAAAACCTAACACCTAATAAGTGGTTAAGTTGAGACAATATAGGTACAATGGTGGACTATGAGCCATGCTTGTCGTGGTTTAACATAGGAGAGGCTAAAGTTAGTGTTATCTAGAGACGCCAAAAAGCTATAATCTTGATAACGCAAGCTAAGAAGATTGAAAAAGCAAAACAGTGTTATATTGTACCACTATTCTTAACTATTCTTAGTACCTCTTCACACGAAACACGGTCCAACTATTTAGTAATTCTTCCGTAACACAGTTTCACCTGATCCTATAAAACAAACAGCCCCTTATAGTTTTATTCTCTGTTTAGGCTAGGATTGTGGATTGTGAATCTTGCTCCCAAGTCATCCCTCTATTTATGACTTACTATTTTACCATGCTGATTAAACTTTTGAACCAATGTGACACACATGGGCAGAGCTAGTCTAACCCAGGGTATGGAACGTCATTCCCTCCACATTTCCCACTACAATTACTAACCAACCTTTTCATGGTAAATTCACCCAAAAAAAAAAACTTTTCATGGTAAAGGCGTACTGCATGTGCACATGTTTTTGTTCTTTTGGTGGGGTAAATTTGATCTCTAGATAAACTATTTATGGGTCTGATACTTTGATCTATACACATAAAGTTCAATGAACTAGTTAATGCATGCATCATTCCAATTTCTTCTTTCTAATTATTTTAAACTTTAGATTTGGGACTTTAGGTTTGTATGCATCATCACAAATGGAACAAACTAAAATAAAAACTCTCCGAGATTCCAATAAATTAACCATCAAAATTAGACTACAACCCTACTCTTGATGGAGTTTTGCAACTCTAGTTTTTTTCGAAGAAGCAAAAGAAATTAAAAACAGAAGCCCCTGATACAACCCACTTGCAAACTATTAGACTATAAAGCAGCTGAGGCCGACAAAGGAAGAGAATGGTTCCAACTCCGAGCCTAAGAATGGTGACCAGATTTGACAATAGTATCTACTAGAAAATTGGCTTCACGGTGGATATGCTTGAAGGAGGAAACTCAAATGCGTTGAGTTAGGACTTTGATGTCATTAACCAATGTTGAATTTGCCAAGGAGTTTGATTGATACAAGAGATGTTGTCTGATGTAGGACGAGATTTTAGCCAATTTCAACAAAAAATCTCGAAAAGAAAGAAGCGTATTCAAATTAAAAATAATAATTTGAATATTGGAAATTAGTATTCAAATAGACTTCTTAATGATGAAATTAATCATAACTACTCTTTTGGATATATCGGGATTCTCGAGCAAAATCTTGATTGGGATTCCAAGCGTAATATTCTTTAATATCTAGGATTCTATTTCCAATTTTTATTTAATCAGGTTTAATTAAGTTTCCTAGTTTTAGTCTACAATAAATTGTACTTTATGTTTTCTAGTTGTATTAGGTTTATGCTATGTGCTTTATATAAGGCACCTCTTAGATTGTAATTTTCATTCAAGTTATCAATAAAAAAATCAAATATTAGAGAAGTTTCTCTATGTTTCTTACGGTTGTGCCCGTAATTGCTAGTGGATTCTAGCTCATCTCATATAGCTTTCGACGTTTGACAGAGCCTCTTACTATTGTGTACACACTTTCCGCATCATTTGATTTTTTGTTGAAATTAGCTAAAATCTCATCCTACATCAGTCTCTTCCACTTGAAAAGAACTCGACCTCCAGTTCCCCTTATATGTAGCTCGATCATTAGTAGGAATAAAACATGATAAGCCATCAACTTCAATATTCTCAAAATTAAAAGGCATCACCATGAATCCAATACCGTAGACAAGTTTAGAATGAGCATCTTGAAACTTGAACTCCTCCACTTGAAAAGGAATGGGCATTGACTTCACCTTGGGTTGATCTTGAACATAATTAGACATGCATGACAAGGATATCAATGTCATGAATGAATCAGCTTCTTTGTCCTTAATGAGTTTCTCTTCGATCTTCAAAGTGGCTTCTTCATGTTCCTTTTTACACATCTCAAGATGATCATTCTTGATGTTCTTCCTTCCAGACTTGATTTTAATTTTGTACGACTCCCACCTAAATAAATATGTGTTGTCTTTGCAATAACCACCTTTGACGCTTTCATGCCATGGTTTTCCAAAAAGCACATCAGTCTCATTCATGTCAATCACATGACAAGTAATCTCTTCTTTATATAATTTTCCCATAGAGACAGGAACTTTACAAACCTCTGTTACTTGTGCATATTCATCCTATCCAAATGGAATCCAGTATGGATCCCTTAGCTTCACTGTAGGCAATTGAAAACAATCCACAACTTTGTTTGGTACAAAGTTCTCTCATAGACCACTATCAATTATTACAGAGCATACCTTGTCTTTGATGACACATATAGTTCAGAAGTCGTCGTAATCCGGTATTGTGAATATCCAACGTTCCTTGTTTCCTCTCTCTCTCTCTCTCTGGATTAATGAGGTTGTCCTAGGGCAAATCCCTTGGCATGTTCCTCTTCAACGAAACTTTCTTTGATAGATACTCTACGACCAGCGAAGTTGAGGTTGGTGGTAGTGAACTTCTCCCTTAGATCGTCGTCTGCTAAGGAGCGGACGAAACCCGCTCTGATACCAAATGATGCAGGAAGCGTGTACACGACAGTAAGAGGCTCCATCAAGCGTCGAAAGCCATATGAAATGAGGTAGAATCCACTAGCAATTATGGGCACAACAGTAAGAAACAGAGAGAAACTTCTCTAATATTTGATTTTTTTTTTATTGATAACTTGAATGAAAATTACAATCTAAGAGGTGTCTTATATAGGGCACATAACATAAACCTAATACAACTGGAAAACATAAAGAACAATTTATTATAGACTAAAACTAGGAAACCTAATTAAACATGATTAAATAAAAATCAGAAATAGAATCCTAGATACTAAAGAATATTACGCTTGGAATTCCAATCAAGATTTTGCTCAAGAATTTTGATATATCAAAAAAAGTAATTTATGATTAATTCCATCATTAAGAAGCCTATTTGAATACCAATTTCTAATATTCAAATTATTTTTCTTAATGTGAAGACGCTTCTTTATTTTCGATATTTTTCGCTGAAATTGGCTAAAATCTTGTCCTACATCAGTCCAATAGAATTTTTGAGTCACCTGCAACTTCCAGGTTTGAGAAACCATGAAGCCACGCAACATGTAGTCTTGCTCTCTAGGCTAGTGCTTCAATAATCAGAATATCAGTATTCCTAAATTGATTGCAGACATCTGAATCCCTGAAAACAAATCCTGCAGCGGCACTGGCTTTAAAAATTACTGAGCCATCAAAGTTTAATTTTAAAGAACCCTGACGAGGAGGATGCTAGATGATTGAGGTCTGATGTTTGGTCTTTATCAGGGGTAAAGGGTTCACTTCAGAATAGTTTTTCAAGAAACAAGCTACAGCATGAACAACTCTAAGGTGATTAAAAGATCTATTTCGGAAAATAAGATCATTACATGCTTTCCAGATAAAATAAGTTGTAGTTAAGGTAGTTTGAAAAGCAAAAGTAGTACATGACGAAAGGCAAAGAACCTATCATATCTAACCAATCAATAAAGGATCTATGCCAGGACTGAACTTGGAAGGAGGGAAAGGTTGACTTCTAGATTTGCATAGAAATATCACTATGAAGAAACAAGTGATCTTGAGTTTTAGCATGAGTACAACAAAGAGGACAACTTCTATCAATGAGCTCATTAGTGAAAATATTATCTCTAGTGAGAAAGCGTCGTCAAATTAACTGCCAAGAAAAAACTTTAATCTTGGGAGGCAATTAAATTCTGCTTCCACTTTTTTTTTTGCTAGAGCTTAGACTTAGAATGAGCCAAAACATCCTGATATAAAAGAGAGGAAGCTGATTTCATGGAGAACTTACCATTACTGGAAGGACCCCAAACCATTTCATCTTTATTAGGAAAATATGGAAGAGGAATAGATAAAATATGATTAACAACCTGTGGAGGTAGAACATCATTCAATTTAGTTTCATTCCACTGAGAATTATGGATATAATCTGCAACAACTTCAGAGGTGTTGATATTAGAATGTTGGGACTGAGGAATAAAATTCAGGAGGAGGAAAGGTTGCGCCCAGTTAAAAAGTCAGAAATTAATAGTTTTACCATCACCAATAGACCATCATAAACCGGCAGTCAACACTTATTTCCTTGAATCTAAAATACCTTTCCAAGCATAAGAGGTAGAAGATTTTTTCTTAACAGTCTAGAAGGAAAAATTTCTAAGATACTTTGCTTTAACTAAACAAACCTACCAATTATTTGGTTCAGTAAGAATTTTCCAACCAGGTTTGGCTAGGACAGCTTGGTTAAAAATAGAGAAGGCTCTAATGCCTAAACCTCCTTTGTCTTTAGAAGTACAAACAAAGTTCCAAGCAATAGGAGTCTGAGAAGAATTACCACAGAAAGATTTCCTGCACTCGGAGTCCAAAGCTTCTAGTTCAAATTGACTTTTCTCCAAAGGTCTACTATATTATCGTTCCGCCTTGTCCTACGAAGTATAAGACTTTTTTTTTTTTTTCCAAATATGTAGAGAAGAAATGAAAGGAAAAGAAGGAAAAAAAATTAGTGTTGGCTAAAGAAGGTAATACGATGCCAAACAAACTAACGTTTTTGGTTGTTAAGATAGAACCTGTGTGGTGCAACAATCTTATTTTTTTTAATTAAATTTTTAATTTGTTCATTTCAATGAAGTCACGCTAAATACATTCCTAAACTCACGGGTCGGTAGCAAACGACACAGGAGGAATTGCGGGAATTGCGTCCTCTGCCTATCCTTCTCCTTAATGCCACGTTCACTTTTCCACGCGCCATATCGGACGGATAATACAATTTGGACAGCGGTGGATCCTACCTAGTTTCTGTACTGAGGTCATACGTCGCGTGGAGTTTAGTAACCTACCGGAAAGAAAACAAAATTGAGACATCAATCTAAATCATTGGGCTCCGCCCACCTCCCTATTGAGCGGCCCAGCCCTCTCTCGAAACCCATGACCGTATCTTTCGGGGACCCGCTGCTAAATTCTTCCTTGAACGTGCCCTAACCCTAAGCCCTAGGTGACCCAACATATAGACATCTAATCATTTCCCTTGTTTTCCTATCTCAAAACGACTCGAGGAGAACCGATACACTGCATAAGGAACCTAAAGTCGTGGATTTGATAAGTACCTTCTTAACAAACTCTTGATTCCAACGAGGGGAAGACTTTTAGATGATTTGGTGGTTTACAACAATTGGGACCCTTACAACTTTCTTTGCTTTGTGTTTCTCAATCTTTAACTGTAAAAGAGAATTTCTTAATTAAATATAACGATTTGACTATCTCTCTCATTAAGTACATGTTATCTCGGTCAGCATCTTTTGAGATTGTTTGGAGATATGTATAGTTCCCCAGCTGTGTGTGTGTGTCTATATATATATATATATATATAGGGATGATGACTGAAACGATCTTTCAATCATCGACTACCACACGTACAAAATTTAAAAAAAAGTATAAGTAAAAAGTCAGTGTTTCCAATCGATGCATATGTATTAGTCTAGCTAAGCTGTATATAGCAAAGCATGAAATTAAGGCAGCAATTTTGAAAATATAATGCCTAAGAATGACAATTTCATGGTTCATCAGCTGATTGTGCAACTTCATTTGAAATGAGAATTTCCATGAGGACACACAAACATATGTTATATATATATATGGTATGATGGACTAAAAAGTCTTTGAGTTGGTCAGCGTTTGATTGAGATGAACACTTACACCCACAGTTTTCTAGTTGGGATTTTTCCAATCGTGTGTGTCCCATGCAGCTCGACCTAGCTAGCTTGACTGTTATGAGCTAATCAAGTTAAGACCACTATATTTATAGCCTTATAGGGCTTACTATGTTAGGTTCTTGTCTTTTATTCTCAGCTGATGGATAGAGAATTAATGCAGGAGCGTCTGTTCAATCTTTTTGTTTTCTTGTTTTGAATATGTTGGACCAGATAAAATAGGGTTCGATCCTATCCCTGTGAATCTTCAGTTTCCCAGGTTTGATATTCAGCTTTAATTGTATTCACCATGTATTCTATCTGATGCGCATGCATGTGTCTTAGTGTATACGATTGATGTTAGAGATCTCTTAATGTTATAATTTAGAGAATCAAAAAAAAAAAATTGTACTTCCATGGAACGTACCAAAAGAATTGAATCTCACAAGCACACGATGATCTCCCTACGAATTACTTAAAAGAAATAATAAGAAAACATAGCTATTGCTCACTCGAGGTTAAGGGGACACGTACTGGTGTCACATGCACACCCTTCTAGAACCATCGATCGTATAATTTAGCCCTCAGAGAATACTTGTATAGATAAGTACTGTAAAGTGAGAATCCTCGATCGTAAATTAATGAGAGTCATATTGTAGGTATATTGTTAAAACTCGGGGAGAATTGCTATGTTTTTATGGACTATGGAGCTTGATTAAGCACCAATGAAGCTCTGTCTTAGAGCTATGCTGAATTTAAGATTGGCTCCAGATGAAGTTAATCAGCAACAAAATATATTGATGATAATAAATATAACAATTACATGTCCAGAAAAATCTAGCTGAGTTTGGAGAAAAGTCTGGGAGTCTAGGCTAGTGAATATATAGGGGTGGCAACTAGCAGGAGAGGGTGGAGATAATATAATGCCTTGATTTCTATACGTACTGCATTTTTCTGTTGCAAATCAGGCACTAATAGACAAGAATCAGGTGACTTAGAGATGAGAATCATGAGATAGTAAAATCAAAAGACATCGGAATTATGTGCTTTGACTCTGTGGATATATAAGATTAATTGTTACTTGTACTTGTAAGATATTAATTTAGGTCGTCTTACATCATGCGCGTTATAAATTGTAATTATACATTATGATCATGCATTGGGGTTTAAATCTGCGCTCTTGGCTCTGTGCCTAATTTGGAGTGACGGCGACAAAATTAAATGTTTGAGTACGGGGGTTATAATGTGCTCAGTACTCGATCGAGTAACTTATTTTGATCGTAGATTTCTGAGTTGTAGATGTATGAAGTGTAGTGGACTAGTGGTAGAGTTTTTATCACTAACGACGGTGTCTAAACTTTTTTGCACGAGACAGAATGATACTCAACTTTTAAAATTGATTAAAATGATATATAAACTTTTAAAAATATATCAACTTGATACCTTGGCTTATTTTCCATCACTTCTCTGTTAAAATTGATCATGTGCGGTGCATATGAGGTGTTTTTTGGGGTTATAATAATATTTTCATACAAAAACTAATTTTTAATTATTTTTTATTTTATTGATTCTCTTCCTTTTTTAGAAGGTGGGAAACATCCCGACCTTATGTGTTTCAAGATGGTGGAATTGAAATTAAATGAAAGATTTTAATTCTATAGAAGAAGAAGATTGGGTTATACATGGTTGATGACTCATTTGACCACAAATCACTTCAATTTATGGGTTTGATGTTGCATCTATGCATCTTTGTATTCAGATTTGGATTCCAATTCTACAAAACTTTCGAATTCAAATTACAATTTTGTGGTACTATCGGCGGCGGTGAGACCATTGTATTTTCACGTAGTTCTATTGCTTAATAACCATTGATCCAACTACTTTCACATAAGCAAGAAAAAGAGTGAAAGGTTGTATATACCCTTAGTTTGAACCGAGATGTGACGGAAAATGGACGGAGGTATGAAATTGATCAATTTCTAAAAGTTTAGGTACATTTTGGATCATTTTTAAAAGTTGGGTATGAAATTGATCAATTTTTATATGTCTAGGTACATCTTTGATCACTTTTGAAAATTGAGTATCATTCTGTTCGGTGCAAGAAAGTTTTGATCTTAGTGGTTATAAAAACCCGTAGTCATCCCTTTGTTTGTAATTATCTCATGCTGATCGATTGAACCATTGAACCAATGTGAGACACATGGGCGGAGCTAGAATATTCATCCCCTCAACATTTCTCACCACGATTACTAATCAACCTTTTATTGTTGGAAATGCTTTGATCAATATGTATTCCAAGTATGGTAACATTCCAGCAGCATATGAAGCTTTTTGTTAGATACAACTTATCGAGACTCTCTTAACTGGAATGCCATATATCTGGATTTTCCCATCACGGGCTTGGTAAGGAGCCCCTAAATTTGATTCAAGAAATGGTAACAACAGGAGTTGTTGGAAAATTTAATATTAAGTTATTTATTTTCCATAATTTATGAATGAATAATTAGTGAAAATGTGTGAAGTTGAATATTTGTAAATGACTACGTTATGAGAAATCATGGCTGATCACAAAAGATAACTTTTGGTGAAAAGTCATCTCTCTTTCAAAAGTCATTTTACATCTATAAAACACTTGCTACACCATGTTCTGAAAACATTTCTTGAATTGTTTTTCCTCCTCTTCTTTTACATATGAGTTTTCCTAGTGTCATGAAAATCAATTGAGTCTTTTCAAGAGAGAGTTCATACACAATCTAATTAAGTTCGCCGTTCTTGAGGTTTGGAGTGCTACTATCACAAGAAGAATGTCGTTGTATCCTGGGAGACGTTTGCCATTAAAACCTTTTAAGCACCGATGAGGAGGCAATTTCGTCTTAAGGACATAGAACCAAGTTCTAGACTCGACCATATTGTTTAAGGTTTTTCTAACTTTTATTGGTTTACTTTGATTTGAATTATGCTTTCTGCCTTTTACTTTATGTGAATAAATGAGTTCTTGATTTTATTATAAATATAGCAATTAGACCATATATTTTACCAACAATCTTAAGACGAAAGTTTTGCGTTTGGTCATTTGCTATATCTATGTTCGATATCTGTATGTGTCTGGTGCAGTAATATAGCAGATGCATTTCAAAAGGTAATACCACCTATACACCTGGACGTTTATTGCTGTGATTTCTTAAACTATTTATGCATGTTGGCCAATTATGTTGATGTCTGTTGAATATCTGCATGGTTTTGAGAATTGAGATCCTTATATAAATCATGTTTTGTTCCTTTGTTGATTGGTCTAAAAGTGCGAATCGAATAAGACAGTAACTATGATTAATGTCCATTTTTTGAAGAGTTATTATACTGTTTTCTTACGAGTGGGCAGTTATCTTGATAACCGTCTGTCTTGCATAACCGGTAGCAAATATATATATAACTCCTGCATTCTAACATTTTCTTTATAGTCATGATTTGGTGCAATATATGTCTTAGTTGCATTACATGTGCTATTTGATTGTCTGATGAGAAAGCAAAAGTGATTGATTATACATAATTGCACGTAAAAAACTTAATGAACTGCAGTTGCATGTCATAAAGGTATACAAACATACTCATCGAAATTCTAGTATTTACACTCTTGCTTGTAACATTAATTCTCTGCAAACTTGAATCATGCGACCAGTGCATTTGCAAATGAAAAATTCATTGGTCTGCAAATGAAAGTTCATAAGACTTGTCTTCATTAATCAATTTGTCTACAAGATATATATTTGGAAAGGCATGTTTAATTGTGTATGCATTTTTGAAAAGTTGCATCAGTTAGCCTTTCCTTCACTAGATATATCTTGGTCCTTTAATAATTAATGCATGTTTGAAACTATGAATCAGTTAGTCAAGTTTCATATATATAATCATGCTTTAATAAGGCTCAACATTATTATCTTGATATGCATTGAATCTCCTTTTATGTAGAGAGAGATTAAAGAGATGAGAAGATCCCCTGAGTATGGGCCGGGTCACGAGGGTGATCGCACAATATTTTCTCACATGTTATGATCGAAGACATTTCAAGCTTTGGAAAAGTTAATAACTTTCCTACAAATTACCTAGAAATGTGGGCGCGTGTGGCTAAATGAATCTTAGACAACACAAGTAGCAAGTCTCGACTAATTGGTGAATCGAAGACTTGACTTGGTAACAACTACTCTCGAATGGAATTAGTTTTCATATATTGAATTTGATTTGGAATGAAGTTATAATCAAACAAGTGGGCCCGATTATTTGAATCGAAGTTTGACTAGAGAGTAAGTTGATCATCGAAAGGAATGGGATATATATAAGCCTAAAACATAAAGTCGCCATCATGGATACCCAACCTAGTTGATTGGAGATCCCAAGATCTAGGTTCAAAGGGACAACTAAATGGTGGATGACTTTGAAGTAAGCATTGTGGAGATAAATCTCTTTCCCATGTCCTATGATGATGAAACAATGCATAATGAGTTAGGGTAAGCTTTGCTTTTAATGGTTCTTATAGCTTGAATTTTCAAGTGGGGTATAGAAGGATACTCTTCATAGGAAGCCACCTATATGAGTGTGAAATAAGGCCGTTTCTATGAGAATTTTGAAGGCTAAATTCTCTAAAGCACTCATGAATATCGGGTGTTGTCCATGGCTGGAAGGACACAACCGTAGAACTAGATGTGTATGAAAAGGTATTGTGTGAATACTATTGTCTTGGTTTACATAAATGGCTGAATAGTTCAAGACATCACGTTCACTAATTAGCTAGTAAATCCGATGATATTTTACTAAGGAAAGTTCAAAACCAAAAGCTACTTATCCCGATGTGATATCATTTCAACCGAACTCTCTCATATGTCCGCGCGTGTCGTCTTTTGAAATTTTCCTTTCTAACTAATTATTTCATCCATGTGGGGGATTGTTGGAAAATTTAATATTAAGTTATTTATTTTCCATAATTTGTGAATTAATAATTAGTGAAAATGTGTGAAGTTGAATATTTGTAAATGACTACGTTATGAGAAATCATGCTGATCACAAAAGATAACTTTTGGTGAAAAGTCATCTCTCCTTCAAAAGTCATTTGACATCTATAAAACACTTGCTACACCATGTTCTGAAAACATTTCTTAAATTGTTTTTCCTCCTCTTCTTTTACATATGAGTTTTCCTAGTGTCATGAAAATCAATTGAGTCTTTTCAAGAGAGAGTTCATACACAATCTAAGTTCGCCGTTCTTGAGGTTTGGAGTGCTACTACCACAAGAAGAAGGTCGTTGTATCCTGGGAGACGTTTGCCATTAAAACCCTTTAAGCACCGATGAAGAGACAATTTCGTCTTAAGGACATAGAACCAAGTTCTAGACTCGACCATATTGTTTAAGGTTTTTCTAACTTTTATTGGTTTACTTTGATTTGAATTATGCTTTCTGCCTTTTACTTTATGTGAATAAATGAGTTCTTGATTTTATTATAAATATAGCAATTAGACCATATATTTTACCAACATGTGCTAACCACATTCTCTTGTTGCAGTTCTGTCTGCTTGTGCACATATGAGATTGGTGCAGGAAGTGTCTACTATTTGAACCATATTGTGAAACAGTTTGAGATTGAACCTAGACTAGAGGACCATACCTGAATTGCAGCACGCTTCAGTAGGTCTGGACAACTTGATCAGGCTGAGATATATGAAGAGATGTACCAGTCAAGTAGGACATTGTTGCCCGGAGAGCTTTGCTTGTCATGTGCATCAAAATGGTGGTAAAAGGTAAGCGAGTAGTAGACATTGTTCTGCAAATGGACCTTAATGTCATATTTTGTTGATACTTCCTTTTATTTTTTATTAAATGTTATATCTCTTTGGAATATAGATTGAAGACTAAATTTTTCTTCCATTTACAAACTATAGATCATCATTGGAAGTCACAAGACATAGTATTCCAATTAGATATATGGATGAAAGGTTCTTCAACTCTACAGCTGTATATAAATGGTTTCTGTTGCAGACTCTAGTCCAGCCCTCTTAAGGTAGTATGAAAGTTGGTACATAGAATCTGTGATAAAGATTTTCAAATCCGTATATTCTTCTTTTTTTCACACAAAGTTTTCATTCCTAACAATGATTATTACCAAGATCTTCAGTTGGTTTTGATAGAGGGGAAATACTACTTCTTCCTCAATGTGGTTATCTCTTTCCAATGTAGGCAGGTTGGGAAATGGTACCTTTATCTTTTTTGGAATGACAACTGGATTGGTATAGGTAACTTTTCTTTGCTTGTAACAAAGCCTATTCCCTCCTCTTGGCAAAACTTAATTGTCTGATTGTTAACTGTGATGGCTGGGATTTGCATCTTGTCATGATATACATCCTGTCAAGGTAAATAAAAAATTTTGGGCACACAGGCCGGTGGAGGTGCTAGTGTGAATGATAAATTTGTCTCCCAATGGAAAATTTTATGTCAAGTCTACCTACGAAATAAATTTGAACTCAGAAAGTTACCCAAATTGGACCAGGTGCTAGCTATACTACAGAGTTTTCTCTGGCTTGTTGCCCATAATAGGTTTTTACTAGTGTCTGGATTGCTAAGAGGATTAACTGATAATGCCAACTTGCCAAGTGTTCTAGAGACCCTGCAACTACTGAGCCTTTAGATTACCTATTCAAATGTTGTAGGAGTTCCATGACTGATTGGATTGATATGCAATCTCCTAATGACTTCTGTTGTTATTTTCTCTAGATTTTCAAGATTGGTTATACTGCAATTTAAAATTTATTGGATCACTAAATCCCTTGGTTGTGTATTTTTTTTTTTTTGCTTCTTGTCTATGGTTCATCTGAAAATGATGTTGCAGTGTTAGTCTTTGAATTTTGGTTCAGTATCCTTCTTAGGTGAAGTAAGCGGATAATTCAATTTTATAGGGACTACTTTCAAGTAATAAAAGTGCTAAAGCTCAGTCTGCGAAACACACAGTTCACTTGAGTTGGGTGTTTCTTGCTAATGAATGGTTAGTGGCGGAGCCAAGAATTTAAGTTTACTAGGGCAATATATATATATATATATATATATATATATATAAACATACGAAAGTTTTAAATATAATTTCTATCTATGACAATGGTAATTATCCTCAATGAGATTTCATATTTTGAAATCGTTGCATGATAGTCTTATCATCTATACTAGTAAAAAAGTCTTTCTCAATATATGAAATCAAGCAATCATTCCTAAACTCGTCACCCATTAGACTACTTAAACGAGTCTTCACAATGTTCATAGCAGAAAATACTCTTCACAAATCCTTTGAAGCTTGGTGGATCTGTGGTGGGTTCCAATCGGATCTTGTCGCAAATCCTTTGAAGCTTGGTGGCGGGTTGGAATCGGATCTTGCAGCAGGAGGGTGTCACGGTGGTGGTCTGGCTCTTATTGGAATTGGACTGCTGAGGGAAGGGGCGGTGTAGGTTGGTGATGTACTCTGCTGGTGCACTGTCGGAGAAGTCTTTTCGATGGCTGTCGGGGTTCGAAGGTGGCGGCGGTGTGACGGTCATGTCGGTAGGATGGTGGTGGTTGAGTTATCTGTGCGAAAGCTATCTTGGGCTAGGCTCAAGGTTTGGATTCTATTGGCCTCAGTTTGTTTGTGGGCCCGGTTTGGGCGTGGTGGTCCTTGGGCCTGGGGTTTCTCTCTAGGTCCAAGAGGGTTTGTTTTTTGCTTTAAAGTATTTAGTTGTTTTTTTGTTGTTATCTTACTAGTTGTGTTAATAAGTCACTACCATTCTTTGGTAGATCATAATGGATTTGGTCCCGGCTTATGCACCTTGTGTCCCTTGTCTGCTCTAGGTTGGTGGC
The DNA here is from genome assembly GCA_024704745.1 of Rosa lucieae. Lineage (NCBI taxonomy): Eukaryota > Viridiplantae > Streptophyta > Magnoliopsida > Rosales > Rosaceae > Rosa > Rosa lucieae. The sequence continues at coordinate 27,509,903 of CM045496.1, read as the reverse complement.
AGTTCCTTGCCTTGGTAAATTGTCGCAATCTCCTAGTAGCAGTAACGTGTTTGCTCTAGGTAGACGGCGAGTTCCTTGCTTGGTCAAATGGTCGCTGCCTCCTAGTAGCAGGGTGAAATTAAGTGTCACTAGATGTATTTTCCAGTGGCAACATGATGGGAAAGCTGTGTGTATGGAAATTATTCTATCCTGTAATCGAGTTGCAGATCGAGTTATCTTTCCGTTGTATCACCACTGTGTCAAAGCAAATAAAGTCGCCGATAGAGCTTGGCGCTCTTTGCTAGTTGGTGCCTTGTTGAATACAATTATTTAGTAGAGACTCATGATAGTATTTCAGGATGTTCTCTATATGCTTATTGTAATCAGGGGTTTAGGCTCAATGTCCCCCCTTGTATTTGACAGTTTCATTAATCAAGGATTGAGGGCAGCCATACCAACCCTTTATTTAAAAAATAAAAAAAATACTATTCACAAAAAAAATTAATTGAGAATCAATACTTGAGGATATATTTTTTTATAACCAAACCCAAATCCGGGTGCTGATAGATATATTCATCTAAAGCCAGAATAAGCCGTTACATACCCTTCCGCTGCCATGTACAGACATACAAAAAGATAGTGGTAGTACCCACAGTGATATATAGAAATAGACCCACTCATTAGACATGTCATGGACGTAGACATAGAGGAGATCCTCCTTTAGTACTACTCCAGAGGCGCTAGAGATACATAGAGTGCACATATCGTGTGTTAGCTTCCTAAAAGGAAATTTATTGTAAAAGACTAAGCTAATACATAATTAATGCACTAGGGCCAAAACCCTAGCCCACAATTCAAAGCTGTTGAGTCACAAATTACTTATGCAATTGTGCCCCATAATTATGAAAAATTGATTTGTCTTCCATGCTATTTTACCCTTTTTAATCAATTTCCTTTTATTTGTAGGAAACCTTGCATTGAGAATGAAATGACTATTTGAGGCTTGAAATGCTGAGATTTGAAGCTAGGGGAACAAGACACCGAGATTGGAACAAAATTGCAAATCGACTTTTTCGGCGATTTTTCCGGCGAACTTTTCACGCGAGCCGCCACTCACATGGAGGGTCTTTTCTCCAGCAAAGGAGGACCATGGTGGTGAGAATCTTCCATCACTTGAAATTCAAATATCTCCCTACACCTTGTCCTTTTATCACCGTAAGAACATCTCTTGCACACTTGGGGACCAAAGATGACACACCTAGCTGATCAAAAAGAGGCCAAAGACCAATTATTCAGCAATTCTTGACTCCATTCAATCATCTTCATCCTATCCAAGATCCATTTCCTCTCTAGAGAAGACACCACCATTTCCACCACTAAAACCACCATCTCCACCTCTAAAACCTCAATTTCCACCACTACAACCTCCATTTCCTCCACCACTCAACACCACAACTCACCTTAGAGATTCCAAACTTCATCATTCTTACCAATATCAGAGCTTGGAGCAAGGAGAAGGAGGTGACTACCACCACATCATGTTCTTGGAGACCCATCTCCACCACCTCTTCCGGCATCATCAATAGTCACCCTTTACTCCCTATATCTTTATGTATTTGATGTTTAATGGAATGTTGAAACTTGTGTATCTAGCTATGTGTGAGTAGTGAACTAGTTGGGGCTAGGGTTGAAAGCCCTAGCCAAACTTGCTTGGATTGATACTTTTTTTTATAAATTGATGCAAATTCATGTTGTCATTCTCACATGCTAAGTCAATAGTTGAATGCATTACTTAGACCTAATCAATTTGAGTTATGTGTTTGCCATGTCATGAAGTTTTTCCTAGAGATTGATTACCCTTAGGTAAAGAGGGAGCATGAAATCACACCATGTGTGCATGTGAGGGTAGTGAGCTAAAATCACCTAGAGATAGGATTGGTTTGCTTGCTTGGTTACCTAAACTCTAAGCTTTATGCATCTAGGGGCAAATGATTGAGACCTATCCGGTAATTGAATTTGTCTCTAGGTAGTTAGCTCTATACTTATTCCGTTAGAGTTAATAAAATGAAAGGGATTTAAGTCTTAGTAGTCCTATCCGGATGCTAAGAGGGTAGTTGGACAATTAGCTTTGCATCATTCATATTCAATTGCTTTAATTCTTGCAAGGGAGGCAAAAGGTGAAACCCGATGCCCTAACTCCCATCCATTTGATAACAACTTGTTTAGTTTAGCTTAGTTTATATTACTTGCTTTCATTGTTTCAATTTGAATAGAAACCAATCTCAAAATCAAAATCAAATCTCTACACACTATCTTGCACATACTCACCATGAACTTTGGTTCACTTGTGAGCCTTTGTTTGTGATTGAATATTTGCATATTCTTCTAGTTTTTCCTTAGGTTTTCCCTAGCTAGGAAAGGATTTACCAATCCTCGTGGGTTCGACATTGTCAGGACCCACCCCGGAATTACCCTCCTAACTCCAAGATGGACCTGCGGGGCCCACTTTTTCGGGAAAATTCGACAGAACTTCCCCTAAAAGTGGACAACCCTAAACCTGCTGAAAACACTTCTAAGTATAATAATTTCAATGCTTGAAGCCACCCTGCTTCATAGCAACAATCAGCAAATTTCCAAGTATAAACACCGTATTACACAAACATAACCACTTATATAAATTACAACCCAGCAAATCAAAACTTTCAACTTCCTCCAATATTATACAACTCTCATACACTCATAATTATACAAATGTATAAATCCAACCTTTTAAGGTACTCAGAGCAATCTATAGAACACACTTGAAATATGATACATAGGGTAGGTTAATAAATAACCTACTGAGGATAGATGGCAAAGTTGGTGCTAGCCTCAACTCCTAAGCCGGTTAGCAACACTGCTATCTGGGCAATTGAAACCAAAGGGCCCAGGGGAAAGTACATAAAAACGTTAGCGTGAGTGGACAAAATAAATAAGCATAACGGAAGAAGAGTTTATACTTTCCCGCATTTATTTACTTAAAAACCGATGCATGCAACAATTAGAAAACATATTTAGCTTTAAATCTAAGAATCTCAAAACGGTAAACCGACTAGCCTCGCTAGTCACAAGATTCGAAAAACAAATATATTGTAAAATCGAAATATCGTTCCTCGAGAAGACAAGACCAGCTGTTAGCATTAAAGCCACCCTCAAGTGCAAGAGGTACAAGTTATAGAATAGGGGATTAAGTAAGGATGTCGAACCCACGAAGATTGGTAAATCCTTTCCTAGCTAGGGAAAACCTAAGGAAAAACTAGAAGAATATGCAAATGTACAATCACAAACAAAGGCTCACAAGTGAACCAAAGTTCATGGTGAGTATGTGCAAGATGGTGTGTAGAGATTTGATTTTGATTTTGAGATTTGTTTCTATTCAAATTGAAACAATGAAAGCAAGTAATATAAACTAACCTAAACAAAACAAGTTGTTATCAAATGGATGGGAGTTAGGGCATCGGGTTTCACCTTTTGCCTCCCTTGCAAGCATTAAAGCAATTGAATATGAATGATGCAAAGCTAATTGTCCAACTACCCTCTTAGCATCCGGATAGGACTACTAAGGCTTAAACCCCTTTCATTTTATTAACTCTAACCGGATAAGTCTAGAGCTAACTACCTAGAGACAAATTCAATTACCGGATAGGTCTCAATCATTTGCCCCTAAATGCATAAAGCTTAGAGTTTAGGTAACCAAGCAAGCAAACCAATCCTATCTCTAGGTGATTTTAGCTCACTACCCTCACATGCACACATGGTGTGCTTTCATGCTCCCTTTTTGCCTAGAGGTAATCAATCTCTAGGAAAAACTTCATGTCATGGCAAACACATAACTCAAATTGATTAGGTCTAAGTAATGCATTCAACTATTGACTTAGCATGTGAGAATGACAACATGAATTTGCATCAATTTATAAACAAAAGCATCAATCCAAGCAAGTTTGGCTAGGGCTTTCAACCCTAGCCCCAACTAGTTCACTACTCACACATAGCTAGATACACAAGCTTCAACATTCTATTAAACATCAAATACATAAAGAGATAGAGAGTAAAGGGTGACTATTGATGATGCCGGAAGAGGTGGTGGAGATGGGTCTCCAAGAACATGATGTGGTGGTAGTCACCTCCTTCTCCTTGCTCCAAGCTCTTGATATTGGTAAGAATAGTGAAATTTGGGATCTCTAAGATGAGTTGTGGTGTTGAATGGTGGAGGAAATGAAGGTTGTAGTGGTGGAAATGGAGGTTTTAGAGGTGGAGATGGTGGTTTTAGTGGTGGAAATGGTGGTTTTAGTGGTGGAAATGGTGGTGTCTTCTCTAGAGAGAAAAATGGATCTTGGATAGGATGAAGATGATTGAATGGAGTCAAGAATCTAAATAATTGGTGTTTGGCCTCTTTTTGATTAGCTAGGTGTGTCATCTTTGGTCCCCAAGTGTGCAAGAGATGCTCTTACACCATTGTCCCCCAAATGGTCCCAAATTGGCAAGGTGATAAAAGGACAAGGTGTAGGGAGATATTTGAATTTCAAGTGATGGGAGATTCTCACCACCATGGTCCTCCTTTGCTGGAGAAAAGACCCTCCATGAGTGGCGGCTCGCCGGAAAAGTTTGCCGGAAAAGTCGCCGAAAAATCGCCGGAAAAGTCGATTTGCAATTTTCTTCCAATCTCCGTGTCTTCTTCCCCTAGCTTCAAATCTCCACATTTCAAGCCTCAAATAGTCATTTTATTCTCAATGCAAGGTTTCCTACAAATAAAAGGAAATGGATTAAAAAAGGTAAAATAGCATGGAAGACAAATCAATTTTCATAATTATGGGGCACAATTGCGTAAGTAATTTGTGACTCAACAAATACCCCCAAACTTGAATATTGCTTGTCCTCAAGCAAAAGCATTAACCCAAATCCGAAACATAACAAAACTAACACAACCTAATCCTTCCAACATTATCCTCAAAGAACACAATTTGCTCAAGGCTAGAAAATCAAGTCATGTCTCAAAAGTTTATGAAGCTATGGGACAAATGCTAGATTAGAATGTATGTCATGCCATGATTGTCACTTTGATGCACCAAAACCAAGCTTGCACAACAAAACCGTGCTAACCATAAACTCACTAGATTTTCACTCTAATTTTCACACAAGTGTTTAAAGGTTAGCTACACTATCACTCAAACAATCTCATGCAAATGCCGCCATATGCTTGCTTTTCAATCTCATCTCCACGGGTCATGCACAAACCATCTTGGATCAAAAAGGACTTTTATTAGGTTGTAATGAGGCTTAGGGCGAGGGGTTAGAGAAATGAAGTGGATAGGAAATCACAAATTCCAAGCAACTTAGCAAGCAACTCCCTTATTGAGATTTTACGAACTTAAGACCATAAGATGCTTCATATGATTCACTCTCTTAACCATTCCCCCAAACTTTAAACTAAAAACTATTTATTGAACTAGAGAAACTTTCTTTTTGGATTTTCTTTCTTTCTTTCTTTCCTTTTTTTTGTTTTTTGTTTTTTTGTTTTTTTTTTTCTTGACTTTCTTGAAATGTAAAGACAAATTACAAATGTACAACAAACATAATACTCCCCTACACTTATTTCTTTTCAAGTACCCCCAAAATTTGTTTCTTGAAGCATCTTGACATATACAATCTCACATTGCTCGCTAAGAAAACTTAGAAAGGGTAAGGCTAGTGTTTAAGCTAGAAGGTAAGACATTTGTGGTGCAAAGAAATGAAAGGCTAACAAAAGGCACAAATTGGCAATCTAAGGATAATCATCTTTTTAGGACAAGAGCTTATTTGGCCATGGTGGAATTCCTATTGTCTCAATCATTTCCGCGATGTATTCATGCTTGACAAAAGTTTTGAGAGATATAAAGCAAGTTCTAGAGATACAATTCACAAAAGATGGAACACACATGAAGAATAAAGTGCTAAGAGCTATTGGATGCACTTTTATTAGGCTCAAAACTCACATTTGTGGTGCAAATAGTTCTCACAAATCTCATCATGCCAACCATATCTCAATGCATCAACTTGACAATCAAAGGTACCAATGAAGTTAAACATAAGTCCCATAACCTTTATTTGAAAAATTGAGTTCACAAGACATAGACATGCTTTCTAGCCCTTTACAAATCAAGTTCAAGTTTCATCATAGGAGTTGGAAGGAACTAAACACAAACAAAAGACACAAAAACTAGAAACAACTAAAAGCTAAAAACAATTTTTTTTTTTTTTTAACAATTTGAATTTATTGAATTTAAACTAGACCTTCCCCCCACACTTGAACGTAACATTGTCCTCAATGTTAAAAAGTGTTTTCTTGAAAGCTTTGCAATGAAAGAGTCAAGAATGGTAAGAAAGAGCATGCAAACTATCACAAAAACAAAGAAGTGACCGGAATTTAAACACAATGAAGTACATAAAGCAAGAAAAAGGTTTAGGAATGCTCCCCCTTGTAGACCATGAAGTTCATTCAATTCACCAACAATCACCAACATGCAAGGCTTTAAGCCCTTGCCTTCCAAGCTAAACTTTAATGGTGTCATTTCTTCAAGAATGGTTCCAAGGGTTTTCCTCCTCCTTCACTTGCATTATGAGCTTGGCTACCTCCAAGTAGGGCTTTGCTTTAAGGACTTCTAGCCGGTCCGTTGATTCTTCATTCATTCAAGGGGGCTTCTTGAGACAACCATCTCCCTTGTTTACCTTCTTTGAACTTCCAAGGCAAGCTCCCATGTCAACAAGTGCTCCCTTGAGCAATCCTCCAATTTGTTTCTTCTTCTTGATGGGGGTGAGGAGTGACTCAAAGCCTTGTGAACATGGTAAGACCGGAAGAGGTGCCCAAACTTCTTTCTTATTTTTCTCATCTCCCCTTACTCTTGCCTCTCCATAGTAACCCAAAAAGTAGCATTCATTCATGTCATCCATAATTTGAAGGGGAGGAAAGATTTGGAACTTGATTTTGTCTCCAAGTACCTTCATGCTCATGGTGCCTTTCTTCACATTAATCTTGACACCGGCAGTGGCCATGAAAGCTCTTCCAAAGATGATAGGAAGCTCATTGTCAACCATGGGGGCTTCCTCCATGTCTAGGACTATAAAATCCACCGGTATCACAAACCTTGCAACATTGACAAGCACATTCTCCAAGATTCCTCTAGGATACCTCACGCTTCTATCCGCCAATTGGAGAGTGATTGAAGTTGGTTTCAAAGCTCCTTCAAGACCAAGCTTCTTTAAAGCCGAATAGGCATTAAATTGATACTTGCCCCAAGATCCATCAAGCAATTGTCAAAAGTAGTTTCTCCAATCTTGCTTGGAATAGTGAAGCTTCCCGGATCTTTGAGCTTTGGTGGAAGCTTTCTTTGAATGATAGCACTCACTTCTTCACAAAGAGCCACTTGCTCATGTTCTTTGAACTTTTTCTTCTTCATGCACATATCCTTCAAGAACTTAGCATAAGATGGGATTGTCTTCACGGCTTCAAGGAGTGGAATGTTTATATGAACCTTCTTGAACAAATCAATCATCTCCCTCAATTGGCTCTCTTTCTTGAGTTTTTTCTCTTGTTGCCATATAGCTTGAGGGTAAGGGAGAGACACTTCTTCATCTTGCACAATCTTCAAAGGAGGATTGAAGGTCATACCTCTTTTGAATGGCCTTTCAATTAGAGTAGAAGGAGAGTCTTCATTATCATGAGTTCCAACCTTGGCATTGAAATTGTCCTTCAAGGCTTCTTCTTGCTTCTCATCGGCATAAGCATTCTTCTTATCATTCAAAGCTTCTTCTTCACCATCATTGAAGCCTAAGATGACTTCTCCATGTGACAACTCTCTTGCTTTCCCCTTTGATCTTCTTTCAAAACCGGGTGGCTCCCTTGGAGTTACATCTTCCTTATTGGTAGGCATGTACACATTGTTCTCCACTTGCCTTCCACTTCTTAAGGTGGTAATAGCTTTGGCTTCATGCCTTGGGTTATTCTCCACTTGGCTTGGAAACACACCTTGCTTCCTTTGACTCAACTCATTAGCTAGTTGCCCCATTTGTACCTCAAGCTTGCTCACACTTTGTTGAATGACATTGATCTTCTCATCTTGCTTTGCTTGATTATTCACAAAGGCCGTCATCATTTCTTCAAGGGTAGGTGTCTTTCTTGCTTCTTGAATTGGCACTTGGGGTTGTTGTAGAGGTAGAGGTTGTTGAGGTGGTGCTTGATAAGGTGGTCTAGGAGCATGATAAGCATTGTTTGCTCCTTGATTGTTGAAGTGTGAGCTACTTGCACCTTGATAGCCACCTCCTTGCCTTTGGTAACCTTGACCTTGTTCAAGGTTTTGATTCCCACCCCAACCAAAATTAGGGTGATTCCTCCACCCGGGATTATAAGTGTTGCTATAAGGATCATTCTTTGGCCTTGTTTGGTTGCTGAGAAGATTGCATTGCTCTATCAATTCCGGGTACATGTCGCTTTGTGAACACTCCGTTGTGCTATGGTACACACTTTCGCAAATCAAGCAAGCTTGCTCCATGGATTTGACTCCCAAACTAGGCTCCCGAATTTGGCTTGGTGATGCCATTTGATTGAGGGGCCTTCCTTGTGCTTGTAGAATCATGTCAAGTTTCTTTTGCATTTCTCCTTCTATCCTCTTCAACTCTTGTTGCATTTGAACACTTGGAATATCAATATTATACATGCCTCTCCTTTGCTCTTGCTCCCTCATAGGTACTTGTGCACTCTTCATCATCATTGGCTTTCTATCCGAGGCACTATCATAGAGTTGAGAAGATTCACTCATTTCATCTAGAATCTTCATCGCTTCATCTTCGGTCTTGTTCATGAAACATCCCCCACAAGCATTATCAACTCTCCTCCTTGTGTCTTGTGAAAGCCCGGTGTAGAAGGCACTTAGAACCGCTACCTTAGAGAGGCCATGATTGGGAACACCACTTCTATATCCTTGAATCTCTCCCATGTCTCATAGAATGACTCATTTGGTAGCTCTCGGAAGTTCATCAACTCATTCCTCAATGAATTAGACTTGTGAGGAGGGAAATAGAACTTGAGGAATACCCTTTGCATCTCTTCCCAAGTGTGGATACTACTTGGGGGAAGCTTGTACAACCATTTCTTAGCTTTGTCCTTCAATGAAAAGGGGAAGAGCCGAAGACGCAAGTTGCCTTCATCAATACCCAAAAGTTGAACGGTTGAGCATGCTTCATTGAACTCTTGGAGGTGCAAGTATGGCTCATTACTTGGCAAGCCAAAGAAGAGGGGTAAGTTTGCAATAGTCCCCGGCTTTATGTCAAAAGCAACGGCACATGGTGGAAGCACGATGCAACTTGGATGATTGGAGATTGTTGGTAAAGCGTACTCCTTCATGGGGCGTGGTTCATCCATTGTGGGTATCCGGGCTATTTTAGCTTGCAACTCTTCTGCCAATTTCTTTATGAGATCAAGAGTTTCTTGCGGTATCCGAGTTTCTTCACCACTATCTTCAAAACTTGATCAATAGATATGTTGTCTCCACTTGGTGTGCTTGGAGATGATGGAGTGGAATATGTTGAATTGATCCTTGGACTACTTATAGGTGATTCGTGAGACATAAACACCTATAAAATTTCAAAACAAAGGTAAGAAAATAAGTCAAATACAAAAAGAAACCAAAAACAAGAAATTGAAAAATTCTGAAAACAGGGGAAACGACCGGTCGGCGACACTTGCCGACTGGTCGGTGAGCTTCTGACCCCTAAAATGACACTTGCCGACTGGTCGGAAATTTCCAACGACTGGTCGGCGAGACAAAAATCACACGAAATTAACACAAACGACCGGTCGGCGAAGACCAACGACTGGTCGGCAAACAAAGATAAAATAAAAACAAGAAAAATTTCTAGCTAATCCCTAAGGCTACCCAAGCTAGGGATTGGTTTTTCACACCAATCCCCGGCAACGGCGCCAAAAACTTGTTAGCATTAAAGCCACCCTCAAGTGCAAGAGGTACAAGTTATAGAATAGGGGATTAAGTAAGGATGTCGAACCCACGAAGATTGGTAAATCCTTTCCTAGCTAGGGAAAACCTAAGGAAAAACTAGAAGAATATGCAAATGTACAATCACAAACAAAGGCTCACAAGTGAACCAAAGTTCATGGTGAGTATGTGCAAGATGGTGTGTAGAGATTTGATTTTGATTTTGAGATTTGTTTCTATTCAAATTGAAACAATGAAAGCGAGTAATATAAACTAACCTAAACAAAACAAGTTGTTATCAAATGGATGGGAGTTAGGGCATCAGGTTTCACCTTTTGCCTCCCTTGCAAGCATTATGAAAATACTAGGATGAAACAAAAACGCCTAGAGGGGGGGTGAATAGGCCGTTCTCACAGAAATCACACTTTCTTTTAATTCAAAAATAACCTACCATACTAAGGATTGTAACACAGATATGTATCCCAACTCAGCAATAAGATAACAAGTCAAGCAAAGATAATCACAAACACATAGCAACCATGAGACCAGAATTGTTTGCGCAGTAAACCTCAAAATTGAGGAAACATCTGCGGGGCCTTTAAGGTTAAAGACCCTAATGAAAACAGATCACTAGATGAAAGAATACAAGTTCTTTACAAACAACCCAAAGCTCTGACCTTGGCTTATTTACTAGACACACTAGTAGATCGTCTGATCATATCCTTGCAAATCTTCTCCACCTTTGGACTGTCTTCACTTGTTGATAGGTGCTGACCTCGACCTTCAACCTTGCATGCACATCAACGACTCCAACTGACCTCGAGAGTACTTTGATGTGTAGGGTGTAAAGAATGATGAATGATGAACGTGTTTTGACTGGATGATCTACTTAAACATGGAACAAGTAGTTCATAGATTCAAATAAAAAACACACGGTTTCTCACAAACAAATGAAAAGCATTTGACTCTGTAGCTTCACAAACTCTTTTACGCTCAGAACCGTCCCATCTGAATACTTTTTCTTCTGGTATATATATCCCAGATTCACCCTAAAATCTTGGACCATAAAGACTCCAAAACCTAATTGACTCCTAATAAGGAAGGGACAACTCATAAAAAGATATTCAACGAGTAACTATGATTCTATCCCTAATAAAAACGATAAGACTTTACAGACCAAATCATATAGAGAAATATCCTTTTAGGACACAACTAATTAATGCGTACAAAACGTGAAAAGAAGGAAACAATACCCGACGACTTGACCTAATAGGGATTGCAGAACAGATTGCAATCCCAGTATGCATGAAGTTGACCTTTATGAAATGCAAATGCAAAATGCTCTCACCTGAAGTACTCCCAAGATTCAGCTGAAGCATTGCATGACCATATATCACTTCCAGCAGATTACACTTGATAACTCTAGCAGACCTATGATTCTAGCTTTTGTATTAGGAATGCCAATATACATCAAACCTATACTAACACATTAAAGCAATTGAATATGAATGATGCAAAGCTAATTGTCCAACTACCCTCTTAGCATCCGGATAGGACTACTAAGGCTTAAACCCCTTTCATTTTATTAACTCTAACCGGATAAGTCTAGAGCTAACTACCTAGAGACAAAGTCAATTACCGGATAGGTCTCAATCATTTGCCCCTAAATGCATAAAGCTTAGAGTTTAGGTAACCAAGCAAGCAAACCAATCCTATCTCTAGGTGATTTTAGCTCACTACCCACACATGCACACATGATGTGCTTTCATGCTCCCTTTTTGCCTAGAGGTAATCAATTTCTAGGAAAAACTTCATGTCATGGCAAACACATAACTCAAATTGATTAGGTCTAAGTAATGCATTCAACTATTGACTTAGCATGTGAGAATGACAACATGAATTTGCATCAATTTATAAACAAAAGCATCAATCCAAGAAAGTTTGGCTAGGGCTTTCAACCCTAGCCCCAACTAGTTCACTACTCACACATAGCTAGATACACAAGCTTCAACATTCTATTAAACATCAAATACATAAAGAGATAGAGAGTAAAGAGTGACTATTGATGATGCCGGAAGAGGTGGTGGAGATGGGTCTCCAAGAACATGATGTGGTGGTAGTCACCTCCTTCTCCTTGCTCCAAGCTCTTGATATTGGTAAGAATAGTGAAATTTGGGATCTCTAAGATGAGTTGTGGTGTTGAATGGTGGAGGAAATGAAGGTTGTAGTGGTGGAAATGGAGGTTTTAGAGGTGGAGATGGTGGTTTTGGTGGTGGAAATGGTGGTTTTAGAGGTGGAGATGGTGGTTTTAGTGGTGGAAATGGTGGTGTCTTCTCTAGAGAGAAAAATGGATCTTGGATAGGATGAAGATGATTGAATGGAGTCAAGCATTCTAAATAATTGGTCTTTGGCCTCTTTTTGATCAGCTAGGTGTGTCATCTTTGGTCCCCAAGTGTGCAAGAGATGCTCTTACACCATTGTCCCCCAAATGGTCCCAAATTGGCAAGGTGATAAAAGGACAAGGTGTAGGGAGATATTTGAATTTCAAGTGATGGGAGATTCTCACCACCATGGTCCTCCTTTGCTGGAGAAAAGACCCTCCATGAGTGGCGGCTCGCCGGAAAAGTTTGCCGGAAAAGTCGCCAGAAAAATCGCCGGAAAAGTCGATTTGCAATTTTCTTCAAATCTCCGTGTCTTCTTCCCCTAGCTTCAAATCTCCACATTTCAAGCCTCAAATAGTCATTTTATTCTCAATGCAAGGTTTCCTACAAATAAAAGGAAATGGATTAAAAAATGTAAAATAGCATGGAAGACAAATCAATTTTCATAATTATGGGGCACAATTGCGTAAGTAATTTGTGACTCAACACCAGCCCCGCTGGCTATAAAGAAAATCAGACTAGCCCCGCTAGTCAAGGAACGATAAAATATGGGGAATAAATTTCACCATACGAAAGAAGGGAGCCTCCCAGGCTCGGGTAGGAGTGTCCCACACTCTGGAGCATCCCATGCTCTGCTCTTACTCACCCACGAACACATAGTAAATAGGAAGGAGTACTAATAGGCTAGCTAGCAATAAAATATAGCGTCCCAGGTATGGTGGGTAAAAACCATTCAAATCCAATAAATCTATAAGGCTTCCCCATGTCCCACGAATAAAGAAAACACGGGTACGATTCCCAACCGTACCCGGAAATTCTCGTAAAAAGTCGTATAAATCAACAACGTGTCCCACACGCTAAAAGAATAATTAGATTATTAATAAGGCATTCCCAATGCCAAAATCGAAAGTCGATAAATAAATATGAAGATTTACTCCATCGAAAACTCATTTCGAAAATAAAATCTCAAATCGACGAATATAAATATAATATAAATAGTATAAATCCGAAATCACATCGGAAATAATAATTCGTCGAATAGGATTATAAATCATAACCAACTTCGGAAACAAATCACTATCGAAAGCAATTATATAAGATAAAGCGAAATCAATCTCTGAAATTATATTATATGCTCGAAATGTAATATGATAATTAAATAGAGCATACTTTAATAAATAAATGCATGCATCACTTATTTGAAAACAAAAGTCCTCTCACAGTGTACGGCTAAGCCTGCCATCGATCCGAACCCTCCTCGAGGGAATCCTTCCCACGTCCTGTACAATATAACGTTCGTAAACCCATAATTACTGGATGGAAAACTAAATTACGATAAATAAAACCAAACCCTAACATTGTCTTTATATGCCCAAAACCTCCCAATCTTCTTCACTAATGTCATCCCCTTAATGTATGGGCTTTAGGGCAGAATCAAGGAAATCCGATGGATGGATTCCTCGTAATTCAATTAACAATTTCCACCCTTGAACAAACATCAAAATCCATACTCACTCTTCTCCAATTCTATCCCAAAGCTGCAATTATGAAACTAAATGTATAATTGGTTAATTAGCTCAACAACAGAAGTTAAAGACCGGCCAAACACCATCTCACGCGCCACCAACAGTGGCGGCGCGTGGCACCCACGCGCCGGTACCAACCTCCACAACCGGCTTCCAAATTCCATGTACAGCAACAACTCAACACACTGATCAATTTTCTCAACTACAACATATCCAAATTTTACCTGGAAATAGTCGAATCCGGCCTGTGAAGATAACCCAGAAAACCCAAGAACCCTAGGGATTGAAATTGTCGATTTTGCCTCTACACGGCAAATTGGAATGCAAGACCTTAGGGGAAATGAACTCCGTCAAAAACCGAGCATTCGACGCCGGTTTGGTGACCGGAGATGGCCGGAATCGCCAGAAATCGGCAAAAATCCCGAATTGCTACAGTAACCTTCCCAGCTCAAAATCGAGCTCCTCTGGCCAAATCTCTACAAAACAGCACCACATAAGCAACAAGGGGGAGGAGACGAGCTCGGGGATGCCCGGATTTCATCGTGGGTCGGCCGGAGGGGGAAGAAATCGAAGGAAGAAAATCGGGGCTGAAGGGGAGGAAAAGTCGGGGAAGAAGAAGAGAGAGTTACGGGCTAGCTAGGTAGAATTTCCGAAAATGGAAATCTACCAACAGTAACTTCCATATATATATTAATTACCATGAACAGTAATTTTTACATTTTAGGCCATAACTTTCACATACTAAGTCCAATTTTTACGCACCACATATGCACGCGCTCGGTTTAAAGTCCTCTACAACTTTTATGAAGGAAATTTTCTCATAAACGGCCCCGAACAAAAGTCAACCTTTTAGGGCCACTAAACTATCGATAAAAAGTAAAAATTGATAGTAATCGACGTTTACCGTCTAAATAGTGAGTAAATCATTAATTCTAGGTTCGGGATGTAACAAACATCCTTACTTAATCCCCTATTCTATAACTTGTACCTGTTGCACTTGAGGGTGGCTTTAATGCTAACAAGTTTTTGGCGCCGTTGCCGGGGATAGGTGTGAAAGCCAATCCCTAGCTTGGGTAGCCTTAGGGATTAGCTAGAAATTTTTCTTGTTTTTATTTTATCTCTGTTTACTGACCAGTCGTTTGTGTTCATTTCGTCGACCAGTCGTTAGAAATTTCCTACCAGTCGGCAAGTGTCGCCGACCGGTCGTTTACCCTGTTTTCAGAATTTTTCAATTTCGTGTTTTTGGTTTCTTTTTGTATCTTGACTTATTTTCTTACATTTGTTTTGAAATTTTATAGGTGTTTATGTCTCACGAATCACCTATAAGTAGTCCAAGGATCAATTCAACATATTTCACTCCATCATCTCCAAGCACACCAAGCGGAGACAACATATCTATTAATCAAGTTCTTGAAGATAGTGGTGAAGAAACTCGGATACCACAAGAAACTCTTGATCTCATAAAGAAATTGGCGGAAGAGTCGCAAGCTAAAATAGCCCGGATACCCACAATGGTTGAACCACGCCCCATGAAGGAGTACACTTTGCCAACAATCTCCAATCATCCAAGTTGCATCGTGCTTCCACCATGTGCCGTTGCTTTTAACATAAAGCCTGGGACTATTGCAAACTTACCCCTCTTATTTGGCTTGCCAAGTAATGAGCCATACTTGCACCTTCAAGAGTTCAATGAAGCATACTCGACCGTTCAACTTTTGGGTATTGATGAAGGCAACTTGCGTCTTCGGTTCTTCCCCTTTTCATTGAAGGACAAAGCCAAGAAATGGTTGTACAAGCTTCCCCCAAGTAGTATCCACACTTGGGAAGAGATGCAAAGGGTATTCCTCAAGTTCTATTTTCCTCCTCACAAGTCCAATTCATTGAGGCATGAGTTGATGAACTTCCGAGAGCTACCAAATGAGTCATTCTATGAGACATGGGAGAGATTCAAGGATATAGAAGGTGGTGTTCCTAATCATGGCCTCTCTAAGGTAGCGGTTCTAAGTGCCTTCTACACCGGGATTTCACAAGACACAAGGAGGAAAGTTGACAATCCTTGTGGGGGATGTTTCATGAACAATACCGAAGATGAAGCAATGAAGATCCTAGATGAAATGAGTGAATCTTCTCAACTCTATGATAATGCCTCGGATAGAAAGCCAATGATGATGAAGAGTGCACAGGTACCTATGAGGGAGCAAGAGCAAAGGAGAGGCATGTATAATGTTAACATTTCAGGTGTTCAAATGCAACAAGAGTTGAAGTGAATAGAAGGAGATATGCAAAAGAAGCTTGACATGATTCTACAAGCACAAGGAAGACCCCTCAATCAAATGGCATCACCAAGCCAAATTCGGGAGCCTAGTTTGGGAGTCAAAGCCATGGACCAAGCTTGCTTGATTTGCGAAAGTGTGTATCATAGCACAACGGAGTGTTCACAAAGCGACATGTATCCGGAATTGATAGAGCAATGCAATCTCCTCGGCTACCAAACAAAGCCAAAGAATGACCCTTATAGCAATACTTATAATCCCGGATGGAGGAACCACCCTAATTTTGGTTGGGGTGGGAATCAAAACCGTGAACAAGGTCAAGGTTACGAAAGGCAAGGAGGTGGATATCAAGGTGCAAGTAGCTCACACTTCAACATTCAAGGAGCAAACAATGCTTATCATGCTTCTAGACCACCTTATCAAGCACCACCTAAATAACCTCTACCTCTACAACAACCCCAAGTGCCAATTCAAGAAGCAAGAAAGACACCTACCCTTGAAGAAATGATGGCGGCCTTTGTGAACAATCAAGCAAAGCAAGATGAGAAGATCAATGTCATTCAACAAAGTGTGAGCAAGCTTGAGGTACAAATGGGGCAACTAGCTAGTGAGTTAAGTCAAAGGAGACAAGGTGTGTTTCCAAGCCAAGTGGAGACTAACCCAAGACATGAAGCTAAAGCTATTACCACCTTGAGAAGTGGAAGGCAAGTGGAGAACAATGTGTACATGCCTACCAATGAGGAAGATGTAACTCCAAGGGAGCCACTCGGTTTTGAAAGAAGATCAAAGAGGAAAGCAAGAGAGTTGTCACATGGAGAAGTCATATTAGGCTTCAATGATGGTGAAGAATAAGCTTTGAATGATAAGAAGAATGCTTATGCCGATGAGAAGCAAGAAGAAGCCTTGAAGGACAATTTCAATGCCAAGGTTGGAACTCATGATAATGAAGCCTCTCCTTCTACTATAATTGAAAGGTCATTCAAAAGAGGTATGACCTTCAATCCTCCTTTGAAGATTGTGCAAAAAGAAGAAGTGTCTCTCCCTTACCCTCAAGCTATATGGCAACAAGAGAAAAAACTCAAGAAAGAGCGCCAATTGAGGGAGATGATTGATTTGTTCAAGAAGGTTCATATAAACATTCCACTCCTTGAAGCCGTGAAGACAATCCCATCTTATGCTAAGTTCTTAAAGGATATGTGCATGAAGAAGAAAAAGTTTAAAGAACATGAGCAAGTAGCTCTTTGTGAAGAAGTGAGTGCTATCATTCAAAGAAAGCTTCCACCAAAGCTCAAAGATCCGGGAAGCTTCACTATTCCAAGCAAGATTGGAGAAACTACTTTTGACAATTGCTTGATGGATCTTGGGGCAAGTATCAATTTAATGCCCTATTCGGCTTTAAAGAAGCTTGGTCTTGAATGAGCTTTGAAACCAACTTCAATCACTCTCCAATTGGCGGATAGAAGCGTGAGGTATCCTAGAGGAATCTTGGAGAATGTGCTTGTCAATGTTGCAAGGTTTGTGATACCGGTGGATTTTATAGTCCTTGACATGGAAGAAGCCCCCATGGTTGACAATGAGCTTTCTATCATCTTTGGAAGAGCTTTCATGGCCACTGCCGGAGTCAAGATTAATGTGAAGAAAGGCACCATGAGCATGAAGGTACTTGGAGACAAAATCAAGTTCCAAATCTTTCCTCCCCTTCAAATTTTGGATGACATGAATGAATGCTACTTTTTGGGTTACTATGGAGAGGCAAGAGTAAGGGGAGATGAGAAAAATAAGAAAGAAGTTTGGGCACCTCTTCCGGTCTTACCATGTTCACAAGGCTTTGAGTCACTCCTCACCCCCATCAAGAAGAAGAAACAAATTGGAAGATTGCTCAAGGGAGCACTTGTTGACATGGGAGCTTGCCTTGGAAGTTCAAAGAAGGTAAACAAGGGAGATGGTTGTCTCAAGAAGCCCCCTTGAGTGAATGAAGAATTAATGGACCGGCAAGAAGTTCTTAAACAAAGCCCTACTTGGAGGTAGCCAAGCTCATAATGCAAGTGAAGGAGGACGAAAACTCTTGGAACCATTCTTGAAGAAATGACACCATTAAAGTTTAGCTTGGAAGGCAAAGGCTTTAAGCCTTGCATGTTGGTGATTGTTGGTGAATTGAATGAACTTCATGGTCTTCAAGGGGGAGCAATTTCTTACCTTTTTCTTGCTTTATGTTCTTCATTGTATTTAAGTTCCGGTCACTTCTTTGTTTTTATGATAGTTTGCATGCTCTTTCTTACCATGCTTGAATCTTTCATTGCAAAGCTTTCAAGAAAACACTTTTTAACATTGAGGACAATGTTAAGTTCATGTGTGTGTGGTGTGTGGGGGGGGGGGGGGGGGGGGTGGGTCTAGTTTAAATTCAATAAATTCATATTGTTTAAAAAAAAAATATTATTTTTAGCTTTTAGTTGTTTCTAGTTTTTTGTGTTTAGTTCCTTCCAACTCCTATGATGAAACTTGAACTTGATTTGTAAAGGGCTAGAAAGCATGTTTATGGCTTGTGAACTCAATTTTTCAAATAAAGGTTATGGGACTTATGTTTAACTTCATAGGTACCTTTGATTGCCAAGTTGATGCATTGAGATATGGTTGACATGATGAGATTTGTGAGAACTATTTGCATCACAAATGTGAGTTTTGAGTCTAATGAAAGTGCATCCAATAGCTCTTAGCACTTTATTCTTCATGTGTGATCAATCTTTTTTGAATCGTATCTCTAGAACTTGCTTTATATCTCTCAAAACTTTTGTCAAGCATGAATACATTGCGGAAATGATTGAGGCAATAGGAATTCCACCATGGCCAAATAAGCTCTTGTCCTAAAAAGATGATTATCCTTAGATTGCCAATTTGTGCCTTTTGTTAGCCCTTCATTTCTTTGCACCACAAATGTCTTACCCTCTAGCTTAAACACTAGCCTTACCCTTACCAAGTTTTCTTAGTGAGCAATATATGTGAGATTGTATATGTCAAGATACTTCAAGAAACAAAGTTTGGGGGTACTTGAAAAGAAATAAGTGTGGGGGAGTATTATGTTTGTTGTGCAGTTGTAATTTGTCTTTACATTTCAAGAAAGTCAAGAAAGAAAGTAAAAAACAATAAATAATAATAAATAAAAATAAAAGAAGAAGAAAGAAAGAAAGAAAGAAATTCCAAAAAGAAAGTTTCTCTAGTTCAAAAAATAGTTTTTAGTTTAAAGTTTGGGGGAATGGTTAAGAGAGTGAATCATATGAAGCATGTTAAGGTCTTAAGTTCGTAAAATCTCAATAAGGGAGTTGCTTGCTAAGTTGCTTGGAATTTGTGATTTCCTATCCACTTCATTTCTCTAACCCCTTGCCCTAAGCCTCATTACAACCTAATAAAAGTCCTTTTTGATCCAAGGTGGTTTGTGCATAACCCGTGGAGATTTTTCACAAACGTCATTTATAGAACGTCATTGAAATACTTTTGATGACATCTTACAAACGTCATTACAAGATTTTTCACAAAGGTTGCCAAACGCGATTAATTCTTTTTTACTTAAAAAAAAATTGTAATTAAATACAAAAATCAATTATGTTCTATGATGTTTTGGGAACGTCATTGTGTTAGTTTTCATGGCATTTAAAAATCGTCATAAACATAATGGCATTACAAAGACGTCATCGTTTTTAAACATGTTTAATGACATTTCTTAAACGTCATTACGTTATTATTATTGCATAAATTTTTTTCAATTGTTACATTTAATGACGTTTTTGGTAAAATACCATTAATTTGCTGTCATTGAAAGCCATATATGTAGTAGTGAGTACAATTGAATGACAACGAAGCAGTAGAATCGAATCATATGGTTAACTAACTAAATAAACACTGACCTCACCAACTTAGAGTTAAAGCGGAAAACCTACATAATTTAAAAATAAATTGTAAATAATAGTAGCCAAAGAAAGAGATAAACTTAAAAAGTATTATCCAAAGAAAGAAAAATATGTTTTCGATAGTTTAAGTGTAGGGTGTACTAGAGGCTTTGTTATGTAACTTTGTTTTCTGAGTGAGGACTCAATAGTCAAAAACCAGCCAAGTATAACAATCGGAAAAACAGCATCAAGTCCAAAGATATACACGACAGCAACCAAAGATTGAGGAAGGTAGTGACGATACTTTTCTCCCAATCTAAACAACTAACTACAGTACTCCACAAATCCCCCCCAAACCAATCTCCTAAAGCCTTAAAGTGGGTAATACCGTGAAAAATTATAAACCACCTTAGAGGCAAGTCAAAAAATCTTTGAATTAGGTAATAATGAACCAACAGATATCACCAATATAATCACCCATGTGACAGGTTCAAGAGTAGTAAACAAAGACATGAAACCTCCCTTTATCACTTTACTCAATGATAAATTCTCCTTTTCAGTCACGATCAAGCCATGAACCTCATATCCTCCACCACCTTTGAAGATCTTCTTGCGTTATTAAAGTTTCTTTAAAAGTATAACCATGACCTTCTATCATGTATTTTTGGTTTTAT
Source organism: Rosa lucieae (assembly GCA_024704745.1). Lineage (NCBI taxonomy): Eukaryota > Viridiplantae > Streptophyta > Magnoliopsida > Rosales > Rosaceae > Rosa > Rosa lucieae. The sequence goes on along the minus strand of CM045496.1, from coordinate 27,489,185 downwards.
ATACATGTAACGTTAAAGACATTTCACTAGCGTTCTAACTTTTTGTTTTAAATGGATATTTCAAAATTTTGTTAAAATAAAGAGTGTGTTTTGATGTTTAGCTTTCTATAACTTTGAAGCGTGAAAACGTTTTCGGATTTTTAGATTGTAAATTGCGATTTCATTATATGTTATTGGATGTTTGTTGATTTTGTTCTTCAATCCCACCTTTCATGTTTTCGTGTGCTTTGATGGCCAACTTAGGATTCAAATTGCATGATTGATTCCAGATTAAAATATGCTAGCATTCTAGGTTTTAATTGCTAAGTGGAAAACCTATAGTTCCTTAGGTAAATCAACAAAGAGATTTGCATGCTTGATTAGCGTTCTAACTTGTGTGTTTTTTAACGAAGGAAAGTAAAAAAAAAAAAAAAACTTTGTATGCGTTCATCTCTGTTCTTGATTGATTTCTTCCAATTACATGTTTTCATTCGTGATTTGCAATTTGATATTCTGTTTTCGTGTTAATGGTTGATGACTACATCTTACATCTTATCCATCCATCTCATCTCATTGATTTATGGATTGATCGATCATTATAGTTAGTTTATTTAGATTAGAATACAAACTTTTCAAATAAACTTTTTATCTTTTAATTTTTGAACATAATAGATACTTGTAAATAATAATTCTTTCTTTGACATTTAATTGACATGAGCACTATCAATCCCCAAATAGAACGATACCGTACTTATCTTTACTACATTGATGGGGTTTTAGATTGTGCACTCAATTGGGTATAGCCAAGTCATCTCCTTCTTGAAGCAATCCATTGTCTGAAAGCACTCTTTCATCCTCACACACTTCCCTGGATTTAGACATCCCAAAACTTTCTTCTCCTTCAAAACTTTCACTTCCAACTTAAGTTCCTTAAATAGCATGCACTCCCCAAGCTGCATACATTCCTTCATATACACGCATTTGCAATGCTGCAAAGACTTCATCAGACGCACACACTCAATCAGCTGATCACAATTCATTTGCCCCAAAACTAATAAATAAGCAGAGTTCAAAACATAAAGAATATGTCGCATTCCATGTTCATTATCATCCATTTTATCATCTGATTCATCATTAGCCATATCCAATTTTGCTTTAACAACATACCTAAGATCATGTATAGCTCTAAAATGAATCACATTACAAATTTGTTAACCAACATAAAATTCAATTAGGAAAATATGAGAATATGAATAACTATAAGTTCAAAAGTACAAGATTCATACAAAGCTACTAAGTATGAATGGAAATGGAATCAAAGAAAATGAGAAATGAATAACTAGAATGATTTTTTTTTAATTGGTCAAATTGAAATAAAATTATCTACAATCAACAACCCTAAACCCTAACATTCAATGAACCAAATTTATTACGAAACACAAAAGAAACAACCAATCCAAAAGCAATAGAAGACAAGTACCTTTGCCAATGGTTTTGGGGGATAAAATCCCCAAGGAAAAGCTGGATTGCCTTGACGGTGAGCATATAGCTTTGGCAAAGGTTTTGGAGAAAAACATACAGAACGAAGAATTGGCTTGTGATGAATGGCATACATTGGAGTAGGTCTTCGCGCACGAAAAAGAACTAAATTCCTTGCGTTCATCGCCATTGCCATAAAAGATGAAGAACAGTAGCACAGAGGAAAAGAGAGAAACACTAAATAGTTGAGAATGGGCACGGGCCCAAGGCCCAGTGGGTATTGAATCGAAATCCAGAAGAAAAAAAATTATGTCATCCTAATCACCTAGGGTGTGATTGGAGATCTTCCTGGATGAATGATAATAGGTTTGTAAAATATGTTGGTTGTAATCATAAGATAGGGAAATTAGCAATGACCAAATTATCGAAGATCGAAGAAATATTGACCATCCGAAAAATGAAAATTTCGAAGGAAATTTTGAGAAAATATCGATATCGATAAAAATTAGCCAGAAATTATAGAAACTTGAAAAAAAAAACATAAAAATTATAAATGAAACTTTAAAATACATCTAATTGATCAATTATCTACTCTATTTCAAAAAACTATATATTAAAGAAATATTATTACATAATAAAATGTTTGAATACGGGTTTATAATCTACTCTATACTTTAGTTCTCCGTCTTTTGTTTTTTTTTTTAACCGTACGTAGTTTTTGGAGTTGTAAGAGTATGAACTGTAACGGTATATATAGGCAAAATTCTTTTATTGAGTCATTTCGAGGTGTGTTACCATACCTTTCAGTAAAATTTGTTTATTTGTTTGTTTTTATTTTATTTTTATCAAACACATTTCATTAATCAAAGCCTTAACCTATAATAGTACATTCATCAAATCTGAAACCCTAAATTGAAGGACTCAAAACTTGACAAATACTACTCATTACGAACACACTAAATCTCGATTTGCAATCGAGTCTATAGACCAATAGGAACACCATCTTCCCAAGTGTAAAATCATCTTTTACTTACTAGCCTACATTAGTACTCAATTGTGGTTCGATGAAAGTAGATATTTCTTAGCAAAGCATATAGAAGCGACAAACTATACACTCGTAAAATACCTACAACTAGATGAAAAAAATAAACGAGAGAACCAATTGACAAAACAAATGGTTCGCCGCTCGCTCTGAACGAAGCCCACCAGATCCCACCAAAAAATAGTAGGTACTTATTGAAAATAAAAAACTAAACAAAACGACAAAAAAAAACAACTTGAAACAAAGAGACTTAACCCAAACTGACCAAAAGACCTAGCCCAAAACATGGCCCAATCACCTAAGCCCAACCATAAGGAATAAGACTAGAGCACTGGTGAAGAAGCACCAATGTTGCAATGCCAACTCCATCATCGTTGTCACTGACAACTTCATAGCCGCCACCATCATCACACCCCACCAACGTACCCAATATTGTCATGAATTTGTGAGAAATCATAAGTTTAATTTACGAAATACTAGTTATTGTAATTCTCAATTGTTGATGTAACAAAAACAAAAAGAACACATTTAAACAACATTTTTAATATTAGATCTATTCTGCAAGGTTACGGTAGTGGTGCAATTTAGTTGGTTTTTTTTGGTTAATTAGATGTTCAATACATGAAGTGTCACTACGATACAATTTTCTTTAGGGCCTATTGATGTATTTTCTTGGACCATTTGTTTGTTTCTGTTTTTGTGTTTGTGTTTGTGTTTTTTTTTTTTTTTTTTTTTGGAGGTAGGGGCAAATCGGCTGTCCTTAAGCCATACCTATTGATGAAATCATAGAATACAGGAGACATGGTGCCTAAACTCTATATGACAATAAGCTTCAAGAGAAAGTCCCGGAATAATATCAGGATTCTATTCTAACACCCACCGATTAGCAAATAATGCATAATTGACTATTCCATTTGCTTAACAATTTTGACTTTGTGTTTGTAATTGCTGGGCTTGAACCTTTATGGATTATAGTCATTCCACCCATTCCCCACATGCAAGAACAGACAAAGAAATTGAGTAGTTCTTAAAAGTCTGAATGGATTGGTCGGCAGAAATTAACAACATTACTTACCTTTTTTAAGAATCTATGTGAGTCATTCTGTGGCCAACTGCACAACCAGTGGATGCATTAAGGATTTGAGCTTGGAAGCATTGAGAGGATATATAATCCTCTAGTGAAACATATAATGTATGCATTTGTTTATGGTTGCAGAAATGGGTTAATTTGAACCTAGAAAATTCATTGGGAGTTATGAATCCGGAGACATATGATTCATATGTCGAATAATATATATATAAATTTTTTTTAAATATGTCGAATATAAAAATTGTTCAAAGATTAGAGACTATTCAAATGTCAATACAGTGAGTTGCATAATCTCAATCTACATGATAGCGTAAAATGTTGATGCATGATAGTCAGAATTAATGACGTGTTCAAGTATATCATAGAATGGTCCGCGCACAAATAATACAGAGAGGTTTTTTTGTAACCCTCAAACTCCTTTACAATTCTGGTTTGGTTCCATTTTCACTATTCACATTCAAACCGGTTAGTCATATGAAAATTACAGAGACAAATGTAAAAACTTGGGCAAACGAGAACTCCATTATTTAAGAAAGATAGAAAAAAAAACCAAAGAATAAAGGGAAGCAGCACTTTGTCTTCGATTTATTTGAAGCTCCCAAAGCCTCTGTGTAGAGAGGGAGGGACAAAGCCAGCGCGGTAAAGATCCATGTCTCCAATCCATACACATCAAATCGCATTTCGGTGAGTCTCAAATCTCAATGTTACTGCCCGCAATAAACTTAAATTCAATGACCCCGATTTGAAGCCACTTCTGGGTTGTTTCCATTTCGCTTTTATCCGTTGAAATTCTGTTCTGGGTATCCTGGAAATTCACAATTTCATGTTGGGCTGTCACTTTAGGCGAATCCCACTTCACCTAACATGGGTTGGGGCAATTTATAATAGACCCCAAAATGCTTTGCTTTCAGTCCAAGAGCTTGTTGCATTGTGCTTTTTCTTTTTTCTCTATATTTATTTGTGTTGTCCAATTGTTCTCCACATTCTCTTGGTCCTTAAATTGGTAGATTTGGCGTAAAAGATTACTTCTTTGTTTCATTCACATGGGTTTTGATTAGTTTTATGTGTGCTAATTCTGTTTCAGATTTGGTATTTGAACCCCAATATTTGTTTTGGGTGAATTGGGTGTGGTGAATTGGAAGTTAAATGGTTTTGGAGATTTTTGGCTTGAAAAGGCGAAACCTTTATACAAGTGTAGCTTAGTAGTGTGACCTTTACTTACTGCTGAGTTGAGGAGAAGCAACTAGTGGATTAAAATGGATGATGCAGCTGGTTTGATAGAAGCTGCAGGATCAAGATTTAGTCAGTTGGAGCTAATTGGACGGGGATCGTTTGGCGATGTATATAAAGGGTAAGTTCCGGATTGTGGATGTATAATGTATAAGCCGGCTTGTGCTGTGTCTGAGTTGGACCTATTTTGTTGTCTCCTTGCCTTGTTATGGTGAGTTGTTTAGTGTTATTGTACGTTTAATCGGACAACTTCTGCTAATTATACGCAGAGTAAAGCTTTGTACTTGGAGTTTTACATGTCAATTTCATTTCTTTCTGCAACTACTCATTTACTGCACGGCTCTGTCAGATACTAGCAAATGGTTGTGCATAAACAGGCATAATCATCTCCTGTGTACCATTGTTATTTGTGTACAATATGTGTTATTTATGTACAATATGTGTTTGATTTTGGTGAATTGATCGCACACTGAGGGGTGACTCCTGATCCCTTCCCTGATTTACAGGTTTGATAGGGATCTTAACAAAGAAGTTGCAATCAAAGTAATTGATTTGGAAGAGTCGTAAGTATACTATACTTCTCTGTGTTATTTGCTTCTTCCTCCTTTGGACTGCATGTGACTAGCCATAATAGTAGCTTTATTACTTATTCTAGTATATTTTCCAAGACAGGCTGAACAACAGTACGCATAATATTTAATATTTCCCATGATCATATATATATATATATATATAGGTTAGTTATATGAATGATTTCTAGCTTGTTACATGAAATTTTTCCCAGGCTCATACTGATAATTATCACAAGTTTGTTACACTAAGATCAAGTATTTATGGATCCAAGTACTTGGAATCAATAACTGAGTTGTGACTTGTGAGTTTATGGATATTGATTATAGGTCTTCATAAGTTTCCTAGGATGCCACCTTTGATGACCTCACTGACTCAGTGCTACATAATTTTACCGACTGAAATTCAGCTATATAGTTCTTATATTAGAGGTTCTTGCTTCAGGATGGTTCATAGGTACTTGAATCACTTTGCATTCTGACACAATTGTGCTAACTGAAGTTAGGCTATCTTTTATTGGATGGTGTTGGTCCAGGATGGCCTACAGAAAAGTCATTGTTGAATTAATAAAACATGATATTTGGTTGGGAAAAAAAGCTTTAGATGACTACCATTCTCCCATCATCAACCTTCTGAATGATGTGTTTTCCTGCATCATCATGGTATTTTGTAATGGTTCGTTGTACTTGCTGCTTAATTAATAGAAGTGATTCTGTTTTGATTTATTTTGATTGCCCTTTAATGAGAAACTCTTTTACAATGCATCCTTGGCTTGATTTGTCATTATGCAGTATTGTTTATTACTAATCAATCTCACTCAAGATTTAAGTATGCTTCTCCCATGTACTCGATTTTCATCAACCTTTGCTTCAATGTGAATTGTTCTCTTATTGTTTTATGCAGAGAGGACGAAATTGAGGACATTCAAAAGGTACTACCTCATATTTTGATAGCTGGTACATTGCCATTAATGAAAAGCAAAGATTAGGTTGCTAATTCTGCTCATATGTGTGCCAGGAAATTTCTGTTTTGTCACAATGTCGATCTCCTTATATTACAGAGTATTATGGTTCCTATCTCAACCAGACAAAACTATGGATAATAATGGAATACATGGCTGGTGGCTCTGTTGCTGATCTAGTAGGTTACTTCTGTTGTTTGTACATACTCAATGTGTTCAAATGAGATTGCTTTTATTTAACGGCTTGTGGAACCTTTCTTTATAATTTGCCAATCTATCAGCATTATATTTCCACTAAAACCATTCTTTTGGGTGTTATGTCATCATTTGTTAGTAATACCATTTGATTAAGTGTCTTCTTGCAAGGTAAGGTTGCCATCTAGGAAGATATTGTTTGCCTGCTATAATCATGCGCGGTTCTTTGATACATTATTTGGTTTAGGTGATGAGTCTTCAGAAAGTAGGACTATCAAACTTTCCTTCGTATATTTTATATAATGACACTACATGGAAATTCTTTAACAATGAGTGAGACAAGATTAGTGCTTTAGCGACCATTTGATGTTGTAATCTTATATATTAAGCAAACAGTCATTGGGGTTACATTTTTGAAACTCCTATTATTGCCTTGATTTACTAATTTGCAGAAGAGAAAATTTTTATCAAAAGAGGGTAAAATGGGAAAAATTGCCATTGGCCATAAAAAGTGGAAATACTAACCACTGCCCACTTATTTTTCCCTTTTATCTGAAAACTCATTTTTGTTGTTGTTATTATTTATTTTGTTTTCCATTTTTTATTTACCTTTTCTCTTTTTTTTAAGAAAAAACAAAAAGCAGGAGGGTAGTTTTTGTCATATCGATCTATATGTGGTTTTTATTAACTGATGTGAAAAACTTAATAAATCATTCACTAATTGTGTTTATGCAGCTCCAGTCTGGTCCGCCACTGGATGAAATGTCAATGGCTTGCATTCTTCGTGACTTGCTGCATGCAATTGAATATTTACATAATGAAGGAAAAATTCACAGAGATATTAAAGGTTTTTCACTTCCCCCCACTAAGTTTCTACCTGATTATACATGTTTGTCAACTATCACAGAATCATATGAAATGTTTGATATCCTCTACTTCAGTCTCTTGTTTTTCATTTACAGTGTCATGTTAGTTTCATTCATTTCACCTTTCTTGTTCTAGCTCATGTTTTTATGTATATTTTATAAATCTTGCAGCGGCAAACATTTTATTGACAGAAAATGGTGATGTTAAGGTATAAATTCTTGCTCAAAACGCCTATAATCCATATAGGGAATTAACTTAGTGGAAGAAAGATCTGTATTGAAGGGTGTTGTTAAATTTATCCGCATTTGGTCTTCCAAGTTACGATTGTGACTTGTAACAGGTGGCAGACTTTGGTGTTTCCGCACAACTCACAAGGACAATATCAAGGAGGAAGGTACCATATCAAACATAAATTTATTTTGTTTGTTGATCAAACCAATTGAATGTCTGTTGGGGATATGCTTCAATTTCTATGTATTTTGACTTATCATTTTATGTCCCCACTTTATGTCCGTTCCTAGTTTGTCTTTTGCTGATTTTCTCAGTGGTAAATAATTCTAAATTTCAGTTTCCTGACTAAAATTTGTTGGGGAAGGGGGAGGGTGGCCTATGTATTTCCTACTACTAGCAGTCACACGTAATATGGAATGTTAGATTGCAATGTACAAGCAATATCACAAATGTTGCATGCTAGCTAGAAAGCACTAATTTTTTAACAACCCCAGACATTTGTAGGAACACCATTCTGGATGGCTCCAGAAGTTATTCAAAATTCTGAAGGATACAATGAGAAGGTATCTATTGAAGCAGTTATTTTCTTTTCGGATCTTTGTCTTTTGCTGTTTAGACATCTCTCTCTCTCTCTCTCTCTCTCTCTCCCTCTCATGGACCTTTTATGCAGGCAGATATCTGGTCTCTCGGAATTACTGCTATTGAGATGGCGAAAGGGGAGCCGCCACTTGCCGATCTTCACCCAATGAGAGTTCTTTTCATTATACCTCGAGAAAATCCACCTCAGGTCTCCCAGTATACTTCGTGTCACATTGATCAATGTATCCTTGCTAAAAAATGTATATAGTTAAAATGCTCATTAGACCTCGAGAAAATCCACCTCAGGTCTCCCAGTATACTTTGTGTCACATTGATCAATGTATCCTTGCTAAAAAATGTATAGAGTTAAAATTCTCTTAGTCATTTGGAGATATTATTCACCATAAAAAGGTTTCTGTGTGTTTATTGTGCAGTTGGATGAGCATTTTTCTCGACCTATGAAAGAATTTGTTTCACTATGTTTGAAGAAGGTACCTGCTGAGGTAAGTACTTGTACCAGCATAAAATCCTACTAAATATTCATCCTTAAATATAGATATATATATATATATATATATATCTATATTAAGAACCATTTACACATTAGATTTTTAAAATCCCACTGACCGTTCTCCATAAAATTCTAAAAGAAATGAATCTAATCAAAATATCAAATTGGGACAAAGAGTAAAAAAATACAATTCGATAGGGAAAAAAATCAGAAATAGAAAATTTAATCACTCTACTATAGCTCTTTTTCTCTCATTATATATATATATATATATATATATATATACAGGCGTTCTTGGTTGCGGACGCCCGTACCTAAGGATTAGGTACGGATTTCCATTTTTTCCCCCCTTTTCGATCACACATTTAGATCTTAACCGTTCAGTTTTTAGGTCCTAATGTATAGATCATCTCTACAAAATTTCAGCCAAATTGGTGATCGTTAAGGCATTCAAAACTGCAATTTATAACAATGAATACGAACGGTTCCGGTTCGACAGATTCGGAACCGTTCTTATTCATTGTTGTAAATTGCAGGTTTGAATGCCTTAATGATCACCAATTTGGCTGAAATTTTGCAGAGATGATCTATACATTAGGACCTAAAAACTGAACGGTTAAGATCAAAATGTGTGATCGGAAAGAGGGAAAAAAATGGAAATCCGTACCTAATCCTTAGGTACGGACGTCCGCACCTGAGAATGGTTGTATATATATATATATATATATATATATATATACAGATCCTATCCAGAGCGAGGCATCGCTTTGAAATTTCAGAGCGAGGTTAGGGTTTAGGGTCACTTTTCGGTCGCATATCCACATCTCAACCGTTCAGTTTTTAGGTACTAATGTATAGATCATCTCTGCAAAATTTCAACGAAATTGATGGTCTTTAAGGTATCTAACTCGCTTAAACCAATGGACGAACTGAATCTGTCCAACCTGAACCGTACTAGCTTTAAGGCAGTTTTCAATGCCTTAACGACCATCAATTTGGCTGAAATTTTGTAGAGATGATCTATACATTAGTACCTAGAAACTGAACGGTTGAGATGTGGATATGCGACCGAAAAGTGACCCTAACCTCGCTCTGAAATTTCAAAGCGATGCCTCGCTCTGGATAGGATCTGTATATATATATATATATATATATATATAATGTTAAGAACCACTTACGCATAGATTTTTAAAATCACACTATGTCCGTTCTCCATAAAATTCTAAAAGAAATGAATCTAATCAAATTGGGGCAAAGACTATAAAAATACAATTCAATAGGAAAAAAAAATCAGAAATAGAAAATTTAATCACTCTAGTATAGCTCTTTTTCTCCCATTCATATCCTCCTGAAGGTGGTCTTAAGTCTTAACTGCCCCTTTAAAGCCATGACCGATGAATACATATTCCTTGTTGGAAATGCTAAAGTCATATATGGATTGAGGTTATGGGAGTTCAGTTCAGAACAGTGATCACTTATAGAATATGCTCTCCAGATAATCCTTGTCATGTATGTGGTTCTTATAGGATATGCGTATCCAATAAAAACAATGAGACAAAATGCGGATCTATCTCTGTTTTTTAATATGACCTTCCAATGTCTTGTTTAATGAATTCTACAAGTTTTCTTATTATCACTCTTTTTTGTTTGCTTTCTTTCTTCTCAGCGTGCAAGTGCCAAGGAACTGCTAAAACTCCGCTTTATTAGGACTGCTAGGAAGAGTCCAAGACTTCTTGAGAGAATAAGGTGCCATATATTGCTGTATGCTTGTCATTTTCTTATGTGTTCTTCACTGAAGATTCTTTCTACGGTGAGCATCTGCACAAGGATGCTCACCTGGCCTTTGGCTGCATAGATAATGTAAAAGTGTACACAAGTGCACCTCAGTTTGCAACTTCTTTTACTATATGAGCACATTCATTTGTCAGTGTGGTTTTGATTGGCCATCTGCTTTTTGTTAACTTACAGGGAACGTCCAAAGTACCCGATAAAGGAAGATGATGACACCACTAGAAATGGTCCTACGGCTAGAGGGGAGACGTCTGATACCGTGAAGGTGACAAGAAATATAAGAGATGAAACAGTTCGAGCTAGGTGGGTCAGAAAATCGCTGATTACTAGTGCCTTTTCTGATTGTCTGGTTTAACTATTACTGACATGTTCTAATTTGCAGTGAACAGGGTAAGACCATAAAAAATGCTGGATGGGATTTCAGCATTGGATCACAGGGTACAGGGACTATTAGAAGTGTAGCAGCCGTAAAACCACCTCAGGCAAGAGAAAGAAAGCCAGAAGGCCGGTATAATCAGGTTACACCTGAAAGGCTCCCCGAGAATAGTAACCGACATTTGTCACCTGGGAGTGCACAACATGATTTGCATGAGGATGAAGATGTAACTCTCTCTCTCTCTCTCTCTCTCTCTCTCTCTCTCTCTCTCTCTCTCTGTGCGCGTGTGTGTGTGCACGCGCATATTTGATACAAGTTGCATCCACTGATCAACTGTTCTGTACTATTAGGAAAGAATACGAAGTATTGAAGTCTTAATTTTATGAACTGAGATAAGCTCCTTTTGCTTTGTAGACCAGCAGCACATATGCTTCTTATGAAGATGCTTCTTCCAGTGGAACTGTGGTTTTTCGTGGCCAGCTTGATGATTCTGATTCTCCTCGAACGCCAAGATCGAGGCTGGGAATTCAAGAGAGAACTTCAAGTTCTTCAATTGAAGACAGTGCCATGAATCTTGCAGAGGTAGGTTTTTGCTCTATGATATTAGTTAGTTCAATCCTAGCATTGAAGTTCTTATCTATAATGTAGTTCAGTTCAATGTGAGTCAGAATATCAGCAAAATGCTAGTGGTACCTAACAATATGACGTCCTTGACACCAAGCAAGATCAATCTAGTTTTAATTATAATAAATAAATAAATAAAAAAAGGTACATTCTTAAACATATGAAGTACTCATTGGTTACATTTTGTGCATAAAGTATCAAATTTGAAAATTTTTTCTTTCCATATACCTTTTATTGATTATAAAATTGATTGTCTTTCCACATCCAGTCTCCTCCAAGGTTTGAATCTGTAATTTTCTCGGTTTTCATATTTTTGTTAAAAATCTAATTTAGGTTGGGAAAAAAAAAAACTGAATCCTGAAGTTCTTTTGGCGTCTTTCAAAATGTTTACCTATTGAAGCTGAATTTTTGGTTGACAATGTTTATGCAGGCAAAGGCAGCAATTCAAGGGAGGAAAGGAAATGCTAGAGAAAAGTCTGGGCTGACGAAGGTCAACTATGATTCGCAAGATAGCAGAACAGGGCGGATGACAAATAGCTCTGATTCTACCAGGTACATTTTCTGGGAAACTTCTTTCCAAGAACTCTAGCTCTACCCACACTGGCACCCACACATGTATACACTTATGAAATAGGGTTGAGAACTTCTAATTTATAGAGGAACTCTCTTCACCTCAGACAATCTGATGACTACTTTGACGCACCAAAAGCATCTTCAAGATCATCTCAAGCAAGCGATGATGAAGAAAGTGAAAAAGTAATGTCATCATCTGCAGCATTATCAATGCTGCTCATCCCTTCCCTGAAAGAGGTGAGCTCCCAAATATGTACATACAAGTAGTTTCTTCCATATGGTGTCTGGGGGTAATATTGTGGTTTTAAATTGTACTTTCACTTTGCTTGTACTCATTTGGCATTGTCTAGAACAATACCTTCAAGAACTGCATGTACTAGTTGCCAAAGACATAAAAGCAGTATTTGTCTTCTTTTCCTTCTTTTTCCGGCTCAGGATAGTATTGTTGTCAGAATGTTTGGGTGTTTCTTAAGTAAGAATAAGTAGCATTGGCACGCACTTTCAAAGTGCTATGCAGTCCCCAAGGCTGGTTGCTTTCAATCACAAACGCTTGCTGCAATGAAAGTAAGTGAGACCTATTTTAGGGGGTATAGTAGGTTTTGCAAAAAAAACATTTGATGTCTCTAAGAGGGGTGCTTCATGGGTAGAGATCATATGTTCTAGGCTTAGGCTTATGACGAGGTGGTAGCATTATCAATGCTGCTCCCTTCCCTGAAAGAGGTGAGCTCCCAAATATGTACATACAAGTAGTTTCTTCCATATGGTGTCTGGGGGTAATATTGTGGTTTTAAATTGTACTTTCACTTTGCTTGTACTCATTTGGCATTGTCTAGAACAATACCTTCAAGAACTGCATGTACTAGTTGCCAAAGACATAAAAGCAGTATTTGTCTTCTTTTCCTTCTTTTTCCGGCTCAGGATAGTATTGTTGTCAGAATGTTTGGGTGTTTCTTAAGTAAGAATAAGTAGCATTGGCACGCACATTTCAAAGTGCTATGCAGTCCCCAAGGCTGGTTGCTTTCAATCACAAACGCTTGCTGCAATGAAAGTAAGTGAGACCTATTTTAGGGGGTATAGTAGGTTTTGCAAAAAAACATTTGATGTCTCTAAGATGGGTGCTTTATGGGATAGAGATCATATGTTCTAGGCTTAGGCTTATGACAAGGTGGTTCCTAAGTTGCAACTATTTAGTCTGTATATGCTATCAACCTACTTGCTGTTACCTCTTCATGTATGCAAACATGTGAAATGAGGTCATAGTGTTTCTTGTACCTATAATATGTAGGCGGTTACTGATGAATTAGAAGGGTCAGAAGTGCGGTCGGTTGCAAGGTCGCTGGTGAATTTGGAGAGCTTGAAACCTGGAGCGTGTGAAGTTTTTGTCAGCAAATTACTTCAGCGATTAGCAAGGTGAATCCCTCCCTCCCTCCCTCCCTCCCTCCTTCCCTCCCTCTCTCTCTCTCTCTCTCTCATCATCATTCGCAGTTCAAATAGTTCCAAGGAATCTTCCTTGAAAGATCTACAGGAGCTGGCGGCTCGCATCTTCTCTAAGGGTAAGACAACTTCTGGAGAAACGCAACACACAAATACAGAAGCTGATAGCAAGAAAAGGCAGCAAAACAAGGAGTTTCAGTCAAATGCAAATATAAGCCCACTTGCAAGATTTTTGCTCTCGAGGTTAGTGAAGTTGTTTCTTTCCCATAATAGCTCATGTTGATTTAGAATGTGTGCAATGCAGTACTTCAGGCAAACATTTTACACCTACTAAATATAATTTATTTCTATACATCTTTCCTTTTATTTCCAAAATGATTTAACCTCAATCTTCGCCTTTTGCCTTTTTTGGTTCACTAGTAATATTTGAGCTTGGTCATTCCTTTTTGCACCCTATCAGATACTCATAGTAATGTAAAGAGAATTGAAAGCGTCCCTAAAGTCTAAATATTATATTTAGACTTGCAATATGTCAAGAGGATTAGAATAATCAATTAGATATGAATACTTGTGCAGCGAATGTATATCTAGACTTGCAATATGTCAAGAGGATTAGAATAATCATTTAGATATGAATACTTGTACAGCTGTGTGTGTGTGTGTGTGTGTCATCATTTAGAGAGAAGCCTAAGAGCAAGAGAGCTCTGTAAAAAGATAAGCCTAAGAATGATAAGCTCAGTTCAGGGAAGCAAGAGAAATACAAGCAGAAAATTATGGGATAAACGTGAAAAAGAGAGCAAGTTCAAAAATGCGTAGACTGAGCAATAAGTTGAGCATTACATAGGTTAAGGACTGATAGGAGTGCTAAAAGTATTCTTGTCAATGAATTTTCACCCTCCTTAGAACCAGAGAATAATTTTTCTTATATACAAACATCTAATGCTTGGTTTTAATTTTGTGATACAGATGGCAAGGGCAAGTTTCACGTGATCTAAGTCCAGCGTGAAAGAGGTTTGAGTAGTGATTGAATATTTGATTTGTAGTGTGATTCCTGTTTATGCATTTGTTCTCTGATTCAATGTACATATCATTGTAAGAAACTGTGTTCTCATTATCTTTAATATTTAGATTTTTTGGTCCTACATTTTTGTTTCCGAGTAGCAGCATTGTCCTATAATTAGGAATTTGCTATATTATAAGATTACCATTGTAATGTTTCCGATACTTTTTATTAAGAGTGAACTGCATTTTGATCCCCTCAACTATAAGGGTCATAACATTTAGTACCCAATTATCAAGGTTTACTGTCTACTTCCTTCTGTTCAGCCTCTTACTCAGACTGTTTTAAGTACATTGATGGATTGCTGAAATTAAAAGTGGAATCTTGAGAACTTTGGGATTATTAGTAGTTTGGGTTATTGCATAGAGTAGTCCAGCGAGCTAAAACACGTTGTAGGCTTAAATGGCACCATGACATACTTATGAGGATATATTGTAACAACGCTGGATGCTAAAATGAGGAGAATTAATTTGTAATTTACTTAGGATCTTCTGCCCAAAGCAAGGAGGCAGTGTGTGCATTCATCAAGTAGGGAGTTCTTTCACGTTCGTGCCCTAGTGTTTGTTTTTTTTTCCTTACTTCTGGCAAATTAATGACTATCAAGTGATGACAGAATCATTAACCATATGAGGGTGTAAAAAAAAAACAAAAAAACCCTGGATGGCGGTGCCACCTAGGCACCCTTGCTGCCGCCACTACTTGCCCAAGCCAGCTTGCCAAACCCAAGCTGGCCTAGGAAGTCCGCATCACTTCAAGAGATCGCTGTGATTTTTGGTAGAATTTTCTTTTTGAACAACGATTCAAGGTTACTTTTCATTAGGGTTTCAAAGTTGAATATCCTCAAATTAATTACCTAAATTACTCAAAAGTATGAATTTATCCTCAAATTTTTTCCAACAGTTGAGACTCAAGGCAATAAGTTTCTCATTATTAGACTCCTACGGAATCATAGTTTGATTATACCCTATTTGATCTCCAAATAAAACTCGGAGTTCCAAGAATAGGGTAAAAGAAAAATATCTACAAAGCTGAACTTGCCAAAAATATTATTTTAATGAATTACAAAAATACAGAGTTCTCAATTACACAATTTTGAGGATTTGTTAAAAGTCTTAGACAAAGATTCAATCATTAAATTAAGGACAGAAAATAGATATTTTATTTGTTTTTCATCGGAAAGGAGGATGTTCACTTTCCAAAGATCACTTGGAAATATCTGACTAAGCTAGGATTCCAAATATATTTAGGGTGTTCTTTACTTCATACACTTCCTATATTATCCCCTATAAGTATACCTCCTCCAGGGAAAGAACAAACTCACCGTCCCAAATCCCAAAACCATCGAAGCCAATCTCCAATCTTTGCAGTACAATGTCGACCGGTGAACTCGCTTGCACCTATGCCACCGCGATTCTTCAAGACGATGGCATCCCAATCACAGTAAGACCATCTTCTTCTTCTTTTTTTTGCTTTCTTTAGTATGCTTTATATGTTCTTTTTGTAGTACGTTTATGTTTCTTTTCCTATTGCATGATGTTGTTTTGTAATAATTAGACCCTTACTTTGTTTTTTGACTTTGGTTGGAATAGGCAGAGAAGATTGCTACCTTGGTGAAATCTGCAAACGTGGAAGTAGAATCCTTCTGGCCAAGCCTCTTTGCCAAATTTGCTGAGAAGAGGAACCTTGGGGACCTTATTATGAATGCCGTTGGTTCGGCTCCATCTCCGGTAGCTATGGCTGCTCCCGCTGCTGCTGCAAGTGCTGCTGCTCCTGCAGTTGAGGAGAAGAAGGTAAGAATGTCGTTATAGTTCTCTGCTTAGATTTCACTTTTCTTTTTTATGATATTTTATAATCCTATTCCTTGTTTAGTAGTACTACTATCTTTGCATAAGTTTGTTACTCTATTATTCTATTTATCATCAATCTGGGGGAATGAGTATTCTGATTATCAACACTTGGAATAAGTTTGTGCCATACATATATATATATATGCATAATCACTGTTCTTGTTTGGTTGAACTTGTTTTTGACTTCTCTTTTGCCTCTCAATGTGCAGGAAGAACCAGAGGAAGAAAGTGATGACGACATGCCGATATTCCATTTGTTTGATTAAATTTAAACTCGTATCAGCACAAACTTAGAAGCTCATACTTTAATTTTTGGAGTTTATTTTTCTGATTGGATTGGCTTTGGGCAATTTAAGTTCAAGCTTTTGTAACTTTTCTTAATATTTAATTGATATCTCTTTCATTTTATTTATCAACTAGTTAATGCTTTATTTCTCTGCAATTTTATGTGCATTCTAATGTACAAAACATCTTTGGTGAAACACGATTATTGCGTTTTAATCGGCTTTCTTCAATTCTTCTCATTCACTACCATGCTCATGCAAATGTTTCGATTCTTCATTCATGTTCAGATGTTCTGACTTGGGCTTAAGAGGACTAGACCTCGCCTAAATCCCCAAGAAATATAGGGACAAAGAAAGTCCCCCATAAGAAGGTTATGTATAGAATAACTAACAGGGCTAGGACTCTCAATCTCAGGTTATGTATTAGTCATATTCGGAGTGGAGAAACATTTCAGATTGAAGGTTTTGTTTCGAAGTGTTTGAAGAATTTAAAACCAACAAAATTTGTTTTCCTATAGAAACTTTTTTGTGTGGAAAGTGGCAATGTTGGAATTTTGTCAAGAGGGTTTTGGAACAATGAACTAATGAAGGGGGAAACCCCAACATGACAACTCGAGTCGCACGCTTGTTTGATCCCAGAAGCGATGATCAATTCTAAATTGTTATCTTGTGCTCGGAATGATCCAACCATAATGCCTTCAACAAGTTTTTGAAACTTTTGGATTGAAATCTACAAAAGCACTACAATTCCACCCCCTTTTTCTATTTCTAAATTTTAGTGTTGAAAATGAGAGATTTTCAGATTCTGCTTTATCCCCAAATCCAGAATATTTACAAGATACGAAGATTTCAAAATTCATGAAATTTAGCCAAAAAATAACTAATTAATTAATTTACACCTGCATGCTATCAGACAAACTATCACTGCATGATTCGTTCCATTTTTTCTGCTTAGGAAAATTTTGTTCCTAAGGGTTGAAAATAAGAATCAAAATGAGCATTGGCGACACCAACAATATCAGGACATTACATCCTATTTTTCTCTATTTCTCAAATGATGGGACCATCACTATAGCTCAAGCGTTCGACTCTAGCCCTTTTGATTGTATTGCTAAAGAAGCTTAGATCTTATCACCTCGATCTACCACGAGAAGCTTGCTTTGCACGAGTCAGCGTCCGAAATCCGGCGTGTAGTATCATTCCTGCAATGGTTCAGATACTCCCATATAAATAAATAGACTATATTTAGGCCAAGTTTTGTCTTTTGATTTCAAGATTGACTATGATCAGTTAGGTTTATTGGTAATTAAAAAAGAAAGAAAAGGAAATCAAGTTTTTCCTAGAAGAGAATACAACACCTTTGCCATAACAGAGATATTTTTACACAATTATTACACACAAAAAAAAAAATCAATTTTTTTTAACTAGTTTCTGTGAGAATGAAATCTTATACAAAATTCATTGTGTAGTATTTCACTTCGAAATATATTTTTTCATTAAGAAAATCCCAAGAACTAGCTCAAGAAATTATACAGTCTTGTCCATACAAGAAAATGCTAGGAATACTAAAACATCACCTGCATAAGTGACACTAAGTGCCGAGAATAGAGCCATTTGAACACCCGAATATATCAGGATAACAGCAGCTACTGCAAAGATGAAGTCGAATTTATGTTACAAAACACTTATTTTCATCAGATATCATATGAGTCAAAAGTAACAGTTTGGGAGAAGGCAAATAAGGAAGTTAACTGAAAGACCACTTCTGTAAACCCAAAATTAATGATAATGAACTAAAAAGGATTATGAAATTTCTCACAAGATAAGACAATCCTTGGGCAACTATTTGGCTAACATGACCAAAGAGGTCTGGCTGGAGACCATCCTTCCAACCATAATGTACCTTACTAACCTAGAAAAAGAAGGTTGACAAGGGATGCAAGCAAGAAAAACAAAATTTCCCTACAGAAATGGCACTGTATGTACTCCTAGCAGATTCCTCATTGGGTCAGCCATAAAAGTGGAAAACCTCTATTAGTTTCCATACTAGATTAACTATCAAGTATATGCAATTGATTTCTCCCAAAAGAGTTCCCCACATTAATGGATGCCAAGATAACTTTGTTAGTTGCTAAAACATATAATGGGGGATCAAGTAATTGGATCTCCAGTGCACAACAGACAACTTGGTCTCAAAAACATGCACAAGAGAATACTTCCTAAACAGAAAGAGTCGATATCTCACCACATTGAGCAACACGTATTATGGTTTGCTGAATTGTTGGGTACTGATCCAGTCCCCACATTTCACCGCAGCGCTTAAAGATTTCCCATAGTGCCAAACAAAATATCAATCCAGCAGCAGCCAATGGCATTTGATATCTATAAGCAAATCAACAAACACAAATAAAACTATCAGAGGAGAGAGTAGTTGAACCATTTCTACTATTTAAGAGGGCACTCACTCAATATGACCAGACACACATTAAGCCTTCCTGAAGCTCTCACAGAAAAGTAAATAAAGGGAGCAAAGTAGAGGCAGCTATGGCTTTCTATTTGATCTCCCCTTCACTAGGGAAATAATGAACTTTACCAACGTCTATCGAAAACGATAGCATTCGGACTACCAACAGACAAGGAGGAGTATATATTCAGATTGGAGTAAATGAACTGCTCAGCAAAATTCCTCACAATCTAAACCACTCGAACCCCATTCCATATGGCCTAGTACTAATGTTATTTAGGGGCAAAGGAAAACAATATCAACATTCAGAAGTAATTCAACAGAAAAATAAGCTTGCAAGTCAAGTTCTCAGCCATTTTGAATCAGAACTCCACATTTGGAATTGCAAAGCAACCTACAGCACAAAAGGTATCCAAAGTTTTCAACTTTCTGAAGTTTTTGCAGAGTCAAACAGAACCCAATTCAGAAAACTCACCCAAGAATCCGAAAACAAAGATAAACGACCCCTCATTTACCCCAAGCTTCTCTCTTTAACCCAGAAAATCCACACCAAATTCTATACAAGCAGAACCCAATTCTCAAAACCCACCACAAACCAGAGAGAGAGAGAGAGGTTACAGAGAACAAGCGAAGAAGATGACCAACAACCACGCATAGCTCCTAGCATATCTCTTCACATTCTCCTGGACCCTCAACTGGGCCTGAGAGCTAGACACCGGGAACGAGTAGGACTCGTAGTCGCCAATAAACCCGGCTTGCCACGGCGGCGTAGGGACGGCGAGGTCCTCGTTGCTGAGCTTGGCGAAGGGGTTGGTGGCGAAGAGAGAGAGGAGGATGCAGACGGAGGAGTAGAGTGAGGTGAAGAACCCGTTTGCAGTGGAGATGGAGGTGGAGGTTGAGGTGCCGACGGAGGTGGAGGTTGTGGCGGCGGAGACGGTGGTGGGTGTGGTGGAGGTGGGTCGGTGCTCGAGGATTTCAGGGTAGCCGTTTTGACGGAGCCATGAGTCGAAGAAAGGGTCGGAGACGCTGAGGGATAATGGGTTGGCTGAGAATACCATGATGAGCTAAGTCTTCTCTTTCTGTTGGGTTTGTTCTTTCTCCTTGGAACCATAAAACCAAGTACATTTTTTCTCACCCTTTAATTTGTTTTTATTTGGGTAATTTACACTCTTTTTTTTAAATCTTTTTTTTTTTTATCAAACCTCTAAGAATGTAATCTTATCTCAATTCTCCAACTACTCTCATCACTTGGAATAACTCTACATTTTTTGTTGTATAAAAAGTTTCATCTTTAATGAGAAAGAGGGTCTGATTGAGATATTATCTTATTGGGTGGTTTTAAAATGAGTTTAGTCTCATGTTCTCAAGATTACAACCATATGGTCACTGTAATATCGATTTGTCATTCTCGAAGCCCACAGTTCTTTGGCTGTGTGTGGTTATAATGGTGTCTTGGGGTTGGGGTGAATCAAGGTTGCTATTGAAGTAATATCTGTAGAATATTCTGTAAATATTTACTTTCCTTATATGTGAAGATTAAGTATTCTGAATAATTGTAGGTGATCGTTTCCTATTAGGATTACACTTGTAGCTCTATATAAACCTCCTACTTGGAGATGAATAATATTGAAAACATTCCAAACACATTGAATTCTTATTTTCTACTTGGTATCAAAGCCAGGTTCGTCAGTAACGCCAATGTCAACGTCAGTTTCGTTTCTAATGCCAGTTTCGTTCTCAACCGGTGTTGGAGGATTCCCAACTCCAAATCTAGATTCCAGAGCTTCTAATTCCTCAAATTCTTCAAATGCAAATAAATTACGAGGATTTCCTTCACAACCTCTCTCCCCCTGAAGGGAAGACTTTGAATCTCCCCCTAAATAATAAGGCTCAAATTCACGAAACGCAACATCAAGAAAGACATGGATAGTGCCAATAAGAGGATCATAACATCGATAACCCTTCTGAAATTCAGCATAACCAACAAACATACACTTACGGGCACGAGGATCAAGCTTGCTGCGTTGAGGCTTGGGAATATGAACATAGGCTACGCATCCAAACACGCGAGGCTCCAGGTTAGGGAATGACGGAAGTGAAAGAAGTTTCTGAAGTTGTTGCTGAGGGTTTTGAAATTCAATAACCCGAGAAGGAGTACGATTAATGAGGTAGGCAGCGGACTTCAAAGCTTCTCCCCAATATTCACGAGGTACATGCATGCCAAACAAAGAGGCACAGACAACTTCAAGTAACTGTCGATTCTTTCTTTCTGCCAATCCATTCTGCTGAGGAGTATACGAGTTCCAAGTCTGATGTCGAATGCCATGAGATTGCATAAACTCCTGCATAGGGTCATTAACATATTCTCCGCCATTGTCAGATTGAAAGACTCGAATAGCCTGTTGGTACTGTGTAGACACCATCTTGTGAAAGTCTTTGAACATGGAACACACATCACTCTTGTTCTTCAATAAAGACACCCAAGTCATACGAGTACAATCATCAATAAAAGTGACATAATATCGAGCTCCAGAGATAGAAGGGATCTTGGCTGGACCCCAGACATCAGAATGAATTTTCATGAACGGAATATGACTTTTATTAAAACTGGGTGAATATGAAATCCGATGACTCTTAGCCAGTTCACATACATCACAATGAAAATCTGAATCACTAACAACCGAAAACAAATGAGGTTGCAATTTTTTAAGATAACTAAAAGATAGATGACCCAAACGACAATGCCACAACCACACCGTTTCCTTAGCATTCTTTACTCCATTGACCTGATTCACTTGTCCTAATTGTTGCTCTCCACTTTCTGTCAGATCCAAGTAGTAGAGTTTTCCCCTTCTAACACCATAACCAAGAATCCGCCGAGTCAGAATGTCCTGAAATACACAGAAAGAGGGATAAAAAGTCACAATACATGCTAGTGTTAGAATAATTTGGCCAACAGATATAAGATTATATGCTAATGAAGGAACAACTAACACAGAATCAAGGGTTAATGTGTCAGAAAGGACAACAGATCCTTCTCCGGTAACCGGAGTTGGAGTACCATCAGCAGTAGAAACAATATTTTGAGAGGAGGGTTTCAACTTTTTCAAGAGGCTAGGATCATTAGTCATATGGTCAGATGCACCTGTATCAATTATCCACGAACTATTCATAGATACCTTACCCTTCATACCTGACTGTGCTACATTAGCAGAGGCATTAGATGGCTGTTTTTCCTCTGTAGTAGCGACGGCTATTTTTCCAAGATTCTTCCGCGGTCTTTTAGTGAAATCCCACCAATCAGGGTAGCCGATTACTTCATAGCACCGTTGCTTACTATGACCCAAATCTCCACAGATCGGATACTTGGTATCAGAGCAGGCTCAATACCTGCACTATATTCCTCTGAAACCCGAAACCCGAATTTCTATCTTATCAAATTGATTTTCTCCTCCATCCCAAGGCTATCTCTAAACTGCCACAATCATCACGTGGCTATTTCAACCTTGAACAGCGTAGCACAGCAGCACCACGTGGGTAGCTGCCACGCCGACATCACTCCAGCTTTGGACACCGTAGCACAGCAGAATCACGTGGGTAGCTGTCACGCTGACATCACTCTACCAAAATTGCTGCACCTCCTTTGATTGAGTACTAGCCGACAACATCTTGCTGCATACCTTTTTTTTGTTTTATTTTTGGTCACATACAGGTTGTTAGCCCTTTGCTCAATGGAAGACGACGCTACCACTCTTGCACTCCACAACATGCCTCCAATCATCAATCATTATCACACCACTGCTCAAGGAAGTGTATATGGACATACCGCCAGGAGTCAAAAATATGCCTTGTGATATTGGCAAGGTTTGTAAGTTGAAGAAGTCTCTGTATGGTTTGAAGCAATCTCCTAGAGCTTGGTTTGGAAGGTTTTCTAAGTCTATGAGGATGTTCGGGTATAGACAGAGCAATTCGGATCACACCTTGTTCATCAAGCGTAGCCAGGGTAAGATTACCGCTCTGATAGTATATGTTGATGATATGATTGTCACAGGGGATGATCTAAAAGAGATGGAGGCCCTACAGAAGTATCTTTCTAATGAGTTTGAGATTAAGGACCTTGGGCAATTGAAGTACTTTCTTGGAATTGAAGTTGCAAGGTCTAAGAAGGGGATTTCTTTGTCTCAACGTAAGTATGTACTTGACTTGTTAGCTGAGACCGGAATGCTTGACTGCGGACCTATTGAGACACCGATCGAGATGAACCACAACCTCGCCATCTATCCGGATCAGGTCCCAACTGATAAAGGAAGGTACCAACGTCTAGTAGGGAGGCTTATCTATCTTTCTCATACTAGACCTGATATTGCTTATGCTGTGAGTGTGGTTAGTCAATTTATGCATTGTCCCAGTGAAGAGCATATGAATGCAGTGTATCGTATTCTGAGATATCTTAAAATGGCACCTGGAAGAGGTTTGTTGTTCAAAAAGAATGATGAATTGGAAGTTGTGGGGTACACTGATGCAAATTGGGCTGGTGATAAGACTGACAGACGGTCTAAATCCGGGTATTTTACATTTGTTGGAGGAAAACTTGTGACTTGGCGTAGTAAGAAACAGAAGGTTGTTGCTAGGTCGAGTGCTGAAGCTGAGTTCCGAGGTATGGCACATGGAGTTTGTGAGATGTTGTGGATTCGTAATGTGTTGAAAGATTTGGGTTTTAAACTCAAGAAACCTATGGACTTGCATTGTGATAGCTCGTTTGCTATTGCGATTGCTCATAATCCTGTTCAGCATGACCGAACTAAGCATGTGGAGGTAGATCGACACTTCATTAAGGAAAACCTGGACAGAAAGATTATCCATTTCCCTTTCGTGTATACAGAAGATCAATTAGCAGATGTCCTTACGAAAGGAGTGTCAAGGAAAGTGTTTGACAACTCAATTGACAAGTTGGGCATGATCGACATCTATGCACCAACTTGAGGGGGAGTGTAGAATATTCTGTAAATATTTACTTTCCGTGTATGTGAAGATTAAGTATTCTGAATAATTGTAGGTGATCGTTTCCTATTAGGATTACACTTGTAGCTCTATATAAACCTCCTAGTTGGAGATGAATAATATTAAAAACATTCCAAACACATTGAATTCTTATTTTCTACTGTATCACTAATATGGTTAGTTTTTTCCATTTCCGAAAAATTTTATAACGAATTTGGGATCGAAATTTAATCTTTTGAATCTTCATTAGTTTAGGCCCTATGACGAAATTTGTTGAGCCTACTTTCAAATTTGGCTTGAAAATGGGTGCGCGTGATCAATGACTGTGGCTATGAATAGCAGCCTAAAGAATTGCAAAGGTATGAACTTTGAAGTGTCCTTATCGAGATGCGCATTTGTTGGCTTCTACATCTGTGGCTCAACTCACTTGCGAATTGTTTGAAAAACTCATCTTTAACTAAATTCCACCAAAACAAAGAACAAACATGGACTAAAATTCTTTAACTTGCTTCACAAGTGTTTTTTTCCTTTTTTCTTTTGTAATTAATCAATTATTGCATTTTAAAAAAAAATTGAATTTCACCAAAGAAGAATTTCACTGTCAAATGTTACAAAAGCCTCAAAATTATTACAATCTTGAATCTTGAATCTTGCATCAAACAACAAAGATGCATGCATGGCTCTACTCTAGGAGCAACAGAGCTCGCTTGTCTATAAAACATTAAACGCTAAAACTGACTTTAACACAAGTCACACAACTAACTAGTCTTCTGTTTTCCTAGCCTCAAAAGCAGCCACAGAGAACCCCTTCCCGCTACTTCACCAATGTCAGGCGGTCCTTTGCTCAAGCACCTTGCCTCCACTCTGCTCCCCCCTCGAGCTTTCACTGTCACTCGCCCATTTCCCTCTCGCTTCTTCACTACCCGGAAGCCCAGATACCTCTCGCGGCCCAATTCACTTGCTGCTGCAAACATCTCCACTTCTTCTTCTTCAGAGACTCCCTCTGCCGCCCAGCCCTTTGCTTTGCCTTTCCAATCTGTCAACATTCGCTGCCAAAGACATGTCTCTGTGAGCTTCTTTTCCTTCTCTTCTTTGTTGAACTTTTGCTTTTCAGTTGAATATTTGGACTGGGTTTATGCTCATGTAAGTTAATAACTTGGATTTAGGATAAAAATTTGATCTTTGATTGTTGAGAAGAAAAAGATGATTACTTAATGGAAGTTGATGTGTGTCTGTGAGTGAAAATGGGGAGGTAAGTTAATCTATTACTTAGGTTGAACTTGCAAGGAAATGGGTGTTTATTATATGTCACAAATTCAGCTATTTATATGCCAATGAACAGAAAAGTTGAGACCTCTGAAGAGAAATGCTCCATATAGGGCAGAATAGTTGATAACATACCAATTACTAAACAATGGAGTTGGAATTTGGAATTTATTAAGTCACAGATGATGGAATGTCTAACTTGGTTCTTTTTGTTGACCAGGATATGCTTCAAGAAGCTCTGTTATGCTTTGGTGCAAGTTCTACTAGTGTTGATGGAGACGATGACTATGAGGATTCCGACGAGGTGGGCCAGGTTTCCTGTTGATTTATACATTTCAATTGGAAAGCTGTTTTTCTTGTTTTTGTGTTTTGAAAGCTTTTCTATCTTGCCACTTTTCTTGGGCAAGAAGATTTAGTGAATTAACAAAGAAATGATAAGCTGTATTTTTCCCCTTAATACACAGATTTGCATTACTTCCATATTTCCTGAAGGCGAAGACGTAAATACTTGCATTTCCTGTGCTGCTGATTCCATAAGCTTGAAAGAGATACCTAGTTATGAAGTTAATATAGGTGAGCAGTACGACTGGATAAAGAAAACTCAGGTTAGTTTGCTTCTTGTGTAATATTTTATTATAGGATCTTGTAGATACTTCTGGTAGATGATCATGTAGCTTCTTTGAATTCAGCCTCTTTGGGTGCAATTCTCTTGCTAATGTTTGTTGAATGCTAGATAAGTTTCTAGTAAGAATGTATACTGATGTTTTTTGGCAGAAAATAACACGGTATAAAGATAATTCCGTACTACTGAACAAATTCAATATGCTCAGTTTTACTGATTTACTCAGTTATGTTTTTCTAGGCATCATGTTTTGAAATTTGCTTTTCCAATATTCTACAGGAATCATTTCATCCTGTTGAAATTACTGAAGGACTCTGGATTGTGCCCGCCTGGAAAACTCCCCCTGTAAGATAGTATGAGACTACTTTTTCTACTTTTATACCAAATTTCATGCTACATTCTACTTCTGAATCCTTTGAAATTCATTGAAACTTCTTAAGAACGGACACCTGAGCTCATGCACATCCTAATGTTCTGCAGTTCTAAATCTTCGTTATAAAAGAAGAATGTGATCCTTACCGTTAATCTAATATAGTTATTGTTCCTCAACTCCTATAGGATGCCCAAGCAACAAATATAATTCTGAATCCTGGATTAGCATTTGGAACCGGAGAGCATCCTACTACAAGGTTATGTCTGTTGCTGCTTCATGGCTTGATAAAGGGGGGAGAACAATTCTTGGACTATGGCACAGGTTCTGGAATTCTTGCAATTGCTGCAGTTAAGGTACTTGATTCATTGTAAATGAACCTTGAGACAAAGTCAACCTCGCAATAGTACTAATTAATCTTGTGTAATGGCACATAGTAACACTTGTTGTTGATTTGCACAATTCCAATGTCTGTCATTAAGCTGTGTCCCCTCTTATTCTTGATAATGTAATTTCTTTGAGATGAAGCTAGTTATGCACTTACGCCTACTTTTGCTCAGTTTTACTTTGACATTAATCTGGCCTTTTGACTGGAACCACAGTTTGGTGCTGCCTTATCAGTCGGAATTGATATAGATCCACAAGCAATTACATCTGCACACCAGAATGCTACTCTGAACAACATAGGACCCAAACAGATGCAATTATATCTAGTTCCGAGTGAAAATTGCTCAACTTGGACAGATCCATGTGGAAATGTGGAAGAACGGAGCGCATTTGTAGCGGGAGCCATCTCAGAAACAGACAAGTACGATGTACTAATTGCAAATATACTTTTAAATCCCCTAATGGATTTGGCAGATCAGATCGTCTCTTATGCAAAGCCTGGGGCAGTTATCGGTCTCTCCGGGATTCTCTCTGATCAGGTATTAATTGTTCCAGCTTAGACCAGCATACATAGATTATATAGATGACCTTTTGCTAAAGTTTTAAGAAATAATTGTAACTTCATTCTCATGAGCTTCTATCCTGGAAGACAAAATGAGATAGATAAGCCAAAGTTGAAGCATTTCTTTTAATGCTACATATCTATCTTATCCCTCTTTAGCTTGGTAAATTCAAAATGGGGTTATGAGGTGATAGAAGCCATATTCGTGCATTTCAAACTTGCATCAAATTAACTGTACCGGATCAGACTTATGTTCATGGGACTGATTTGTGTTTCTGTGTTTCTGTAGCTTCCCTATATTATAGAGCGATATTCACAATTCTTGGAAGGTGTATCGACTACAGAGATGGATGGTTGGGCCTGTGTCCATGGCAGAAAGAAGCAAAATGTTGCCGGCAACTGAGGAATCTCTCCCGTCTAAACCATCAGTGGAAGTACAATGTGACAAAAATCTTCCGACAGTTTTGCCAATCAGAGATGCTATTCTATATGCGAGGCTGTATGGTCTGGTCACTTTTACATCATACGTGCTGGCTGGCTTAACAATCCAAACAGGAGTATGGACATTTAGCTGACGTTGTGAGGGTGGTTCAACATGAGACGCGATCCCTGCTTATCACCAACTACTGATTATTTCTTTATAATGTAGGAATGACCAGAGGAATATGTAGAGAAACTCATTTACAAATTGAGCTTGATTTGAAGTAGTCACACATGACACTTTCGGTTGTGTTCTGAGCCGACTGATTGAATGTCCAAAATTGAATTCTTCCGGTTACTTGGTATAAATTTTATCACTTTTTGTTGTGAGCTTTACATCAGTGCAAAACCACTTGGGTGCGAGAGGTAGCGTGTCAGATGATATTGTAATTCAGTTCTCTTAGCAGAGAAGTAGCAATTGATCTTGATGTTCTTGAGGAAATTGAAATCATTTTTTTCTTGCAAAGGAAAAATAAAACCGATAGGCTTCACAATTCAGAAACACACATAATACTGTAATACCACTGCCCTTTGAGAATCCTCTATACTGGAACAGTGACAAAAATAGCACAGATGACAACTAACAAAAAGAAAGAAAAACCCAAATATATTGTTAACAAATTTTTTATTGTTCTTATTCATCACATGTCCTGAGCAGGTTACATAAACTGCGAGTATCAGAAAGAAAGAAATCAAAACAATAATACAGATATGAACAGTTGAAAAAATAGTGACATGATATAACTACCAAAACCAACTACTTCCCTTTCTTGGCCATACCAAAGACTACTTAACCACAAATTTTTTTATTTATGAGGTTGAGATCGCATGCATATAACTAACCATATAAGGTCTATCAAGCATCACCCTCCAAAAATTTCCCACCCACTGTTAAGTTGAAGCAAATGTTGTTTGAAGCATCACCCTAATATCAACGCTTGAGGTGCCTCCTCGCCAAAGCAGGGGCTTTCTTCGGGATGTAAACCTTGTAGCTTACCTGTCAACAATATTAAACAAAATGTTAGAGCAGAAACAGAAAAATACACTATCTAAACTTAAAAATGAAGGTCACTTAATAAGTGGTAATCTGCAAAATGTGTGCCCCATGGGGATGGGTGTGGTAAATCCCCTACTTTCAAAGGCTTATCCTGGGACTGACCCAGGTTATGTCCCTAAGTTGCTTCCTTCTCATTTTATAAACCCCTTCTAAATGCTTATCATAAGTTTCTTAGTACAAAAGAAAAAAAGAACTTCAAATATGCAATAGATCAAAATACCCACCTGTACCATTTCACTACCTCGCATCACAGACATGGTCTTCTGCTCAAACTGTGAACCATCCTTAGCCTCATCTTGCTGTAAACCAGACCTATTCTCTCCAGAAGGTTCAGGAGCAGTAGAACCAGAACCGTTGCTGATGTCTAGAGCATCATTTTTGCTACTTTGGGTCACAGTTTGAGCAGTAGCAGACGCTGTGTTATCTACACTACTCTCAGTTACCAACAATCTTTCCTGAGGGGGTTCCAGAGAAGCAAGTGCTGGCTTCAAAGTTGAGTGAGTTTTTTGTGAACCAGACATTGATTTTGGTGCAGCCAAGTTTGGTTTATCTACGACAGCAGTAGTGCTAACCATTTTGGAAATACCAGCAACAAGCTCTTGATGATGTCTTGGACAAGCAACATCTTGCTTGGCAGAGACAGGTTCATTTCCACAAATGGAATCTTTCACTGGAGGCTCATTGGTCTCTTCTGCTAATCGGGTTTGACCATTTATTTCAGAAATATGCTCCTTGGGGGAGTCTGTTTGAACCAATTCAGCCCTTGCACCGGATGGTTGCTTCTTATCTTCCTGATTACCAGTTACTGCAATCCTTTGAGGCTTTCCTCTGAACCTTTTTAGATTTTCTAAAGCCTTCTGTCTTAAGATCGTCTCCAGATCATCATCTTTCAAGCTACTACTTTCCCCAGAGATCTTATTTTCATTAACATGATCAGCCATCATGGTTCCATCACGGCTAGAATTAATTCCTTCTGCATCAGAAACAAGAGCTTCTTCCTCTTTCTCACTCTCTACCCTCATTCTCACCTCGGATGCAACATGTAAATGATTATCCAACTCCTTCTTGCTCCCTCGGTCATTACTGTCATTACTTCTACAAGAAGGGTAATCATCACGATCATATGTAATCTCTTCTTTGTGCCCATCCTCATCTAACCATCTGCCTTCATTGTCTTCTTCGGCTACCGCAATAACTGATCTCAATCTCCTCCCATTGCTCTCTCCGGTCACTCTTTCCTGACTCTGACAATCACTCTCGCTATAATGACTGCGCAAAGAACGACTCCTAGATCTATATCTACTCCTCTCAGTCCCACTCTCAACCTTGTTTCTATCGGTTTCCTCTCTCTTTCGTTTTTCAGACCTTCCCCTATGTCTTTTAGATTTAATCTCGTCACCACTAACACCCCCACCCTGACAAGTCGAGCAGCTCCAAGACTCACTACTCACAGAACTAGTCCTAGCATTTCTCTTAGGCTTCTCCCTCGAACGGCTCCTCTTCTTTGCGTCATACTCCTTAACCTTCTTTGTTGCTTTCCTGTTCTTCGGACGGGGAGACTCCTCACTACTATTGCTGCTATAAGATCGCTTCCGAGCCCTCTTCTTGCTACCCTTCACATCCCTCCGAGTGCGTGAACGAGCCCTTCTACTTCTACGGTCATCCCCAGAGCTAAACAACGAATCTGAACTCAAGCTTCTGGAATCATCCTCATCCGAAAAAGAAAGAGAATCATCGCGACGACGAACCTTCTTGGATCTATATTTCTCACTCTTACTCTTACTCCTGCTCTTGCTCTTACTCCTCTTCTTCGTTCGAGCCTAAACAACAATGTACACAAAAACAAAATCAGCAAACTTGCATTGAGCTCAAGATACTAAACAAACCAAATCATCTACTTACAATCACACACAATAACATGGAGATATAGCAAAGCCAGGATTATTTGGTTTTTCACAAAAATTACCTATCTGCAACTTAACATGATGCCTAAAATTCTCGATCTTGTTCTTACATCATAAACAACAAAAAAACAAAACAAAAAAACTAATCTTACAAAAAAAGAAAGCAAAACCCATGTGAAGAGGGGTATGAAAAAGCCAAAAACTTAATGGAGAAGAAGAAGGAACCTTAGAGGAAATCTTGTCGCGTTTCTTACGATGGGAAGAAGAGGACTTGGCCATCGGATTTTCACCTGCAACAATCAAAATTGGAAGAAGCAAATTAAGAATACAAAGGAGAAACAGAAACAAACAGGTCTCGCCGGAAGTGATCGGGGATTCCCAAGCAGTTTTCTAGATATGAACAATTCCGCACTCAAAGTTTCTTTTGTTTTAGGCTTTTTTGCCCCAAGATTTCTATCTTTCTTCCGCCCCCTCCTTATAAATAGTGTTGCGTTTTCTTTTTCTCCCATCGTATAAATCCTTTTCCTAGTATACTAAAAGTAAATCTTTTTCCTGTATGATTTTTGAGATTGTGTTTTAAAAAAGAAAAAAAATTGTTCTTCTTATGGAGTTTGCAAAAGATATTTGTCATTTTTTTTTTTTTTTTACATCCACTCCATTCGTGCTTAATTATAAAAAAAGACGAGTTGAGTTGAAGTTTTTATAAAGTTTGAATTATAATAAAGCTCAATGTGTTGCTCTGCCCTAGAACGCGCCGCATGCGCCTAGGACTTCCCCAACTTTCTCTTGCGCTCGTCTGGCGGCACGTCCTTGCGGCGTTGTCGTCGGACGGGTTGTTTTCTTTTTCGCCGTTCGTTTGTGACGTTTGAGTGGGTCGTTTCGATGCTTGATGGCTGCTAGCGGTGGTTGGATGTGGTTTGGATGGTGGCTGCCATTGGTTGATCTGGTTTGGGTCGCGGGTGATCTGGTCGGAGTGATGATGGAGGGAGGTCGGATATGGGCAATTTGGCTGGTGCTTGGTGGTGGTGCTGTGGCGAAAGGGCTGGGTTCTCCTTCGTTCGATGGGTGGTGGCTGAGGTCGACATCGAGGCCTGCTCGTAAGAGCAGCCCAGATCTGGGCTGTACGGGATCTTTTCCGGCTTTCTCTGCGAGCACTCCTTGGTGGAGACCTTGGTGCGTGGGGCGACGATGGTGGAGCTCCGGCGATGGACTGACTAGGGTGGTGGTGGTCTGGAGGCAGTGCGACGGAACCGGTGATGCCACGGTGGTGGGTCTAGTGCAAGGTTTGTTGGCCTCGCTAATGGGCTATAATGATTATACAGTTGGGCCGGGTTTAATGTTTGTTGGGCCCTTGGTGATGGGCAGTTATCACTAGTTTTTAGGGTTTGGTTTCTTTTGTTTTGTTTTAAGTATTAGCTATTGAGTCGGGTGCACTGCAATTTTTAGCATAGACAATCTTCTATTTGGTGGTCTAGAAGTCGTTCATGTTCTGGAGTTAGGTCAGCAGCGGTGGCGAAAATGTCTGGCGGTGGCATACTTGCATAGACAATCATCCTTGGCCTTCTAGTAGGAATGTTCCTATTTGATCTCGGGTCGGAGGTGATGGCGATTTGGAGCATTTGTGGATTGACGGTGTTGACATTAAGGTGGCAATGGTCTTGGCATGGGTTTAATTTAGTCTTAGGTCTGATGGTCCGGCATTTCATTTTGGTCGGGTTCGAAGTCACAACGAGTGTAGACTTGGTCGATCAAAGGCAGGTCAGGAGGACTCTGGGTGGCGAGTTAGTGCTGACAAAGTTGTGTGTTGAGGATTCACTGCTCCTGCGCCTATTGTCTTTGCCTTTTAATTGTAGTGCAAGTTTAAGTCTATAGGGTATTTTTGGCTCCGTCAGTCAGTCATTTTGGAGTTCTAGTGTGAAGTCAAGTGGCCATTTCTGTGTATGAGATAATGTCAAAACTCACTGTATCCAGTTCATTATTAATGAAGTTTCTTCTTGATAAAAAAAAGAAGTTCAAATTATAATATATTCGACTCATAAAACTCATGAAGCAGTTTGTCTATTTTTCTGGAAGAGTTTGAACTCTAGGTTCATTCTTTAAAGCTCAATATGACATGTACTATCACTATTATGGTTTAATTTAATTTGTACCCAGCTCGTTTTTTCAAATTTGATTCATGAAAATTTGGCTAATTACCAATGCAGTTGAAGATGTGATAGGTTTAAATTTCTTTTGGACATTGATTCTTTGAGGACCAGGGTAATTTTTATTGATCTGGTCATCTGGTGGGTTATATTTTCTCATTTTAAAGAAGTTCCTAGTGGTGGCATGATAATGGTTGGTTGTGCTTGTGTTGATCACCGTGTTGCTTGTGACATTTATCTCGGAGACGTTGTGGGCTTGCCTTTAGCTTCTGCTAGATAATTGTTTTGTTTCTTCAATGCAGTAATCTACTTGTAAAATAAAATACTGAAAGGAAAAACAAAATCAACTGCAAAATATTTCCATAAACTTTAAAAGCCATGCTGATGCTACAGTACAAGTGCAATGGTGTAGCATGAAATCATCTATGCCCTGGTAACATACACCAAGAAGTAGGATCATTTTTTGCCTTCTTACTTGCCTTATCGATTCAAGAAGTTACATGCAAATCAACAAACTTGTAAGTTTCACATCTGCATTATTCAAATCCTAAGAACAGTGCCACTGTTCTGCATTGTCTAGTACAACTATTCAAGAGATAAAATTAAGATCCTAAGCATCTTCAGAATCAATATCGAACTCTGTGGAAAAATCTACGTCCTCGATGATCCTCCCTCTGTATATGATGGTAAAAGAGGAATATATTTGAGAATATCTAACAACCCAAAACCAGAAAAATTTTCGAGAGGGCATATATATACCTTTCAAGGACAAACTTTCCCTCTTTATATTTCTGGGCCACATCATGTGCAGTCTCCTGGTTGTGGAAAAAACATTATTTGAGAATGAAGCCACAACTAAGGTGTGTGTGTGTGTGTGTGTGTGTGTGTGTGTGAGAGAGAGAGAGAGAGAGAGTACATATTTCCAGCCCACAATTTGTCCACAAAAGCAGCAAAATATATCCGCAACAGTGTGCACACCTGAGAGCATCACCCTCTCCTCTAATGCTCCCATAGTTATATTTACCCTGGATCCAAAACTCCAAGGCAAAATATCAGTTTCTATTAATATTTGGAATCTGCTATCTACCAGATATAAGTTTCTCTTACATCATGGATGTCAATCGAAAGCAAGAGCAAGACTGATAATTTTCATCTCAATTTGAAGCCTTCCCTTCTAAAAAAACCCAGGAAATCCTAAATTATCTATGAAACATTAGTTTTCTAGTGCAATACATAACTGTTTACATCATATCAAAAGTCAGACTAGGTCCTGTGAGCAATATAATATATACGAAGTGTTTAAACTACAGATTTGGAAGTCACTTCATGGGTTTCATTTCTCCAATATCCAATCAGGCAATTTCTTAAGAGTCTTACTATTGCAGTTGCCAACCTTCTAAGATGTCTAACTCCATCTTTTGTCAGTTAAACATTGTAACAAAGTTTTGATTGTCTTGAACTCTAAACACTGAATATAATGTGAAGACACTTCCCTATGGTATGTGGTTTGGGGTTCATTCTCCTTTCCCAACAAGCCAATCTCTCTGTGTCCACTGTTGATTCATTACCATTCTGCTTTTGTTTGATCTTGGCTTGCCTCTTTATTGGGAAAGTCATTGTGCTGGGAAGAGTTTGAGAGATGTCTAAGATCAAAAGGGGGCCTGAAATTTCATTTTCACATTATAGGCAAATCAACGAACTCATATAATAACATGTTAAATCCGAGAACAACAATAATGCCTATCTCAGTCTACAAACAGATAATGGTCAAGCAGAGACCAAATGGCACTGTATTCATTCCTAGACGAGTTTAAACTACTGTAGAAATTGTGCTATAAATGGTTGACTCAATCATTTCACAATACTTCATATACATACATGTGTGTGTGTGTGTGTGTGTGTGTGATCTGCATACATGTCATCTAACAGCATTCTACACTCATATCCTTGTCAAGTTTCTAAACAAGATCCACGATAATCAGAAAGAGAATTAAACAACAAGAATAAAGTTCTGGGACTTCCTGCATTATCATAACGACGTAAGGGTGGCTATAAATTCTTATAAACATAAAAAGCAGGGGGAGAAAAATGAGTCAAACAGTATGAGGCATTTTCTACTTTTTATCAAACCAACCCCACAAACTGAATGTTGTTAAAGAGGTTAGTGGTCAAGCTTCATGAGTCTGAATTCAACCCGTAACCAGTTCCCATGTTTGATTTGTTTCAACAAGAAATACTAATGCTAGGGGGTGGCTGTGTGGTGACGAGTGATGACTGTGACATATGGGCAGTGCTGCGGAGGGCTTTACTTGTAGAATGTTGTCATCTTTTGTTGTCTATGGCAAGTCTAGTATCCTTGATTAAGGAGAAATATTCCAACTTAGACTTGGGATGGCTCCGTGTCCAAGTAAAACTCAAGCTTATCTTTTCCAGCAAAAATGCTTAATATAGTAAAAGAGATGCAGAAGACTAAGAAATATTACTCCTCCCAATTTGGAATTACAAAGTGATTTATTCAGTAATAATATTTATGACCAAAGTAAAACCTCCTAAGTAGCTTCATTTCCATCTGGCCAGGGTAAAATCCAGAGTCTCACAGTTATAGGTCTGTATATGTTTTAAAGCGCTATGCTTCCAATTACTAAGAATAACAATAAAAGTGTAAAACCAGATATTCCAGGAAAGATGGAGAACTCACGCATTGTTGAAGAGGTACGCTTTTCCCCGGCGACAATGAAAAGCCTGACCAAATCACAAGGGAAAAATGAGACCTGAACCAATTTAAAATCCAACAGAGCAGTTCAAGACTTCAAGTCCATATACTGGTGCATGACAAAAACAAATAAGAGCTAGTGACCCAAAAATGGACAGTGGGAAGAAAACGGCACTTCAGCTGTGACCATCTAGGCCAATTAAGACAACAAAGTTTTTAGTTCAGCTGTGATCTACGAACCAAATTCTAGAGTCCTGAAAGATTTCCCACTCCCAAAATATAGCAACCTGGAAAGTTCTTCTAATTCCTTAAGCGCTATGCTTAAGCATAAAGATGAAAAATTGAATCATATAATAGCTCAAAAAGTTACAAATGGACATAGTTTCATCATTCTTACCGCGCAAATCAACCAAGAAGCAAAGGTAAAAATGCTAACATATGCACCCGGAAACTAGATCCTTCAACCTCATTTACTAATTCCATTAACGGAACCGGTAGCATGAATCAACGTAGTTACTTAAGACCCATCTCAAATACACTGGAAAAAACTTGAAGAACATAAATTATAAGCATGTAGCAGCAAATTACTAATACATAGGAACAAAGAAAAGAAGAGAACTTTTACAGTGGTTGGTGACTGGTAATGGTTCTTCAGAAAAGAAAGAAAGAAAGAAAGAGAGAGAATATTTTGAGCAGAAAGTGAAAGAGGAGAAGAGAAGAGAAGAGTGAGATTAAAGTACCCTGGAGACACAATCGGAGAAGAGGGCCAAGTGGGTCTTGCAGAACTTGCATCTGTAAGACCTACCCTCCAGCTCTAACACGAATATTCTTCCCATCTGACACTCTTCTTCTTCTTCTTCAAGTTGCTGACCTTCTAACAAAACAGGTGAAGAAGCCACTGTCAAAAGTGGCAAGCTAACTTAGATAGATGAGAGAGAAAAGAGGATTTGCACAGCGTCACATTGCTAGGCCAATAGTATCCAATGGCAGTTCCGCAAAACCCAAACAAATGGTTGGCAAGTTGACTCTGTGTCCCTTTCAATTGAGAGCTAAAAAGTCTAGTTTCAAAATTGGAAGAATAATTCGTCCTGCTTAGCTGGCTGTTGCTAATGCTTTGTATTTTTCTTCTTCTTTTTTGGGGTTTAGGTTGTTTTAGAGGAGGCTCTTCTTTTTTTCTTGGACCGAACAAAAATTCACCGTACTTGGTCCAAAAGTTGAAATGGTGAGGAAAGAAGAAGAATTTTAACCAAAAATATTTTTTTTTTTTTTTTTTAGTGGAAGACGACAATAGAACCAACACACACACCCATGCAGTGTATCCCAGCATAGCCAGACTAATCACTGCACCGCAGACGCACGAACCATTGGGTGTTTTAACTAACCCAATCCCTCAAATCTGCTGACCACGGGATGGAGCTGAGATTCGAACTCTAGACCTGGGGTTCCAGACTAGGCAGCTCGACTAACACACCACACCACGTGGTTACCAAAAATAAATTTTAAGATAAGGAAATTTGTTTATAGATATATAACTCATCATTTATGGTGACTTATATAGATGGATCGACGGTTATGAAATGGCATAAAAACAATGAATTATTGAATATAGCTTGAATATAGCAACAACAAAAAAAGTAGTTTAGTGCTAATAACTAATATTTTATTGTAATCTTGGTAGTGTAGAAGAATAATTGTATAACGACAGTCTGGTCCGATCGTGTCTACTGCTGGTTTAAACTAGATGACATTGTCATGGGGTTTGCTCTCAACTTGGTGTAAAGCAGATGAGAAGTTTGGTTTGATCTAATTTGTTTGGAGCAAATCCTTGTTTGGTCTGGCAAGGTTGGTCAACTTCGATCTGGGTGCCATCATCAAATGTTATTTGCATGTTGATCTGTGTTGGGGAGTCTATGTGTCTAGTGCGCTGCTACAAGAGCACAACGTACACGGTGGCCAGCGTTTGGTTATGATTAGGTGCGAGGTTTGGTTCTGATCTTGTTTAGTTTCCAGTCCATAGCATACTGGTGGGGTCGACCACTGAAGGAAGAAGTTGCAATGGTGGTGACGACCGCAATGTTGGAGGCCTGGACGGCGACGGCGTTGGCTATGGTGGCAACAAGAGGGATGTTGTAGGCTCCTGGTTCCCCTATTATCCATGCCCCCTCTAGGGGTTTGGACCTTTAGGCCTTGGCTAAAATTTTGGGGGATTTCGACCTTGTGGGATCAGTCTAGTCTGGGTCGCTATGATAAGTTTTGGTCATCTTGTGGATTGGATGGTGTTGTTAATGTTTAAGATCTAGCAGTAGCCAAATCCCGTTAACGTAGGTCCTCGTTCAGACCGCTACTGAAGGAAGCGTAACGCTAACGTCACTTATCAAATGAAATACAAAGGGCGTCAAAGGAGAGACCGCGGTTGGCGGTCTGATGCCTAAATCAGTCAATGTATTTATGTTGACAGACTCAGACAAAGTAATGTTAAGTATGTAATAAATGCGTAGTAAATGAGGAGAGAGGAATAGTCCTTTTATAGGTGATGAGGAGACTGATCTCTTCCTTATTTTTGATGTGGGACTGATGTGGACCAGTCAGCAGTTTCTGATGTCTTAGAGAGGTAACCTTGATGAGGCGCATGACGATGCATCAGCGGTGATCTTGACCTGAGGATGAGCTCAGGTGGCAGCCCGTTTAACGGTGTTCCTGGAGGTAACGCCCTTGACAGTGCTGGTGCCACTAACGGCAGCATAGGCATACCCATTATAGCTAATTATGCTTAGTCAAATGCTTGTGTAAGTACTTGCCACCCTCAATTACTACTTAGCGTTTTTGGGACGGCCTGCCCAAGGCTGGACATTCTTAGGTGTTTGGGTCACCACAAGGTTTTCAAGTGTCAGTCTCCATAGGTAGGATCGTGGCTTCTTTTTGAAGCTGGTAATTATCTCAATTTGACTAGTGTATTTCAAGCGGCTTATGGATAAGAAGTGACTTCCTGTTTGGTTGTTCTTTGTTTATAAGTTCACTACCAATAGCGAGCTCAAATTAGATTCTAATGAGTTAATTTTACTTTAATAGGGTTCTGAATTTTCTTACTATTAGCCAAATAGTCACTCTCAAGTATAAGAGGTGCAAATAATAGTATAGGAATTTAAGAAAGGTTGTTAAACCCACGAGGATTGGATTCCTTTCACTAGCTAGGGTGTTAACCTAAGGAGAGCTATAATATGCAAATGTACAATCACAAACCTAAATTCACAAGGAAATCTAGGCTCATGGTGAGTATGTGCATTGTGGTGGTAGTGTAATTGTTTGTTGGATAGAGTGGTGAATCAAATTAAAATAAATGCTCAAATGTAAACTAAACTACTCTAAACTAAACTAGTAATATAATGGATGAAGTTAGGGGTTGGATTATCTACCACTAACCTCCCTTGTGAGTATTGAAGTGCAAATACAAGTGATGCTATTCTTATTTCCCAATAATTAACCTCTTTGCATCCGGATAAGACTACAAAGGCTTGCACTCCTTTAATGTTATCAATTCCAACCGGATAAGTCTAGAATTAACTACCTAAGAACAAATCTTATTACTGGTTAAGTCTCAATTCATTGTTCCTAGATGTATAAAGCTTTGAGTTTAGATAATCATGCAAGCAAACCAATCCTAAATCTAGGTGATTTTATCTCACAACTTTCACATGCACATAGAGGATGCTATCATGCTATCAATACTCAAAGTTAACGATTACCTAAACATTTTTTTATGAGATGACAAACACAACACATTCAAAGTAGTTAAGTTTGAATGAATGCATTCACTTCTTGAATTAGCATATGAAGATGAAAATCACAAATAACATCAAATTTCAATTAAAACATCAATTCATACAAAGTAACTACTCACTCATAATCATATAAATTAGCATTAAATCTATAAAGTTCATCAAGTTAAATTAAAGAGTTGAGGAAAGAATGAACTATTTGAAGCTTGACAAAATTAATGGGTAGCTTCTCATTCGTTTTCCTCCTTCAATACTCTTTGAATCCTCCTTGATGGTGGAATGGATGGATGATAAGCTTCTTGATGGTGATGATGAATGGAATGGTGCATGATGAAGATATGATGCTCATTTGGTCAACTTTGAGTGGTAGTGATGGATTAATGGTGGTGGTCATGGAGGTTGAGGAGTATGGATATTATGGGTTTGGATTTTGGGAGGTGGAGATGGAGGTTTTGTGGAGGAGATTGAGAGAGAAAGAAGATGTAATAGGGTGGTGTGAGTGATGTCCTCTTTAATTGGAGAATGGATGTTTAAATAGATGAAGATAGAGGTATGAAAATGATGATGAGGAGCCAAGATAGCAGCTCAAGCATTGTAAGAAGCATGGAGCACTATGCCAAAAAAGCTATCAGACAACAGAGTTCAGACGACAGAATGGTCATTTTCTGTCGTCTGAGTGTTTCAGACTAAACTCAGACGACACATAAATTAAATGTGTTGTCTGAATATAATGAAAAACCATGCTTGTTTCATTTTGAAGATATGGTCAGATTCAGACGACACTTAAATGTCGTCTGAAAAGATGAAAATTTTCTTAGCAGAAAATTTAGATTTCCCTCCAACAAAATTAAGTCTTTTCCCTCCCAAATGCCCAAACCCTATCGGTAACTAGTTAATGGAAAACTATTCAGACAACAGAGCCAAGAAATTCTGTTGTTTGAATAAAGTGAGTTTGAGTGTTTGACTTCTTTTTATTTTAAGTCTCTTTTGACATAACCAAAACCTAGCTTCGTGTTTTTCATTCCCACAAACATTACCTCTGTCTAAAATTCTCTTAGCAATAGCTCACAGCATCTGGAGGAAAACTTAGCCATCTATACCTCTCAAAAATCGGCCATCTCTCAAATCTAAGAATCCTTACCCAAAACTAATCTCTCCCAGGGTTCTAAAAATCGGCCTAAGGCGGCCGCCTAGGCGCTAGGCGCATCAGTTCCGTTCTGATTTCCCCTTAGTCGAGCGAGCTGGGCTCTGGGGATAAAGTCGGCCTGGGTTTTGGGAGTTTTTTTTTTTTTTTTCTTAACCAAAACGCGAAGAGAGGTGAGAGAACCCTATTTTCTGGGTTGAAAATCAAAACGTGAAAGGCTCCGTCGC
This sequence comes from Rosa lucieae, assembly GCA_024704745.1. Classification (NCBI taxonomy): domain Eukaryota; kingdom Viridiplantae; phylum Streptophyta; class Magnoliopsida; order Rosales; family Rosaceae; genus Rosa; species Rosa lucieae. The sequence goes on along the minus strand of CM045496.1, from coordinate 27,448,345 downwards.
TCTCTCTTCTGGGTTTTGTCGCTCCGTCGCTCTCTCTCTCTTTTCTGCACACTCCGTCGGCCGTCGCCCAGTCGCTCTCTCTCTATCCGACAGGCTCTTTCTCGATCAGTCGATTGACTCGATTCTCAGTCCTCTCCGGCCAGCTCTTTAGCTCTCCAGCTCACAGGTAAACTCGATTCTCAGTCTTTCTGGGTTTTACTCTTAATCGAATTTCTAGGTTTTAGTCTCACAATCTCACAATTTCTGGGTTCACACTTTTCAGGGCTTTCTGGGTTTGATTTTGGGTTAGATTTCTGGGTTCAAGGCTTCAAGCTCGGTGATTCTTCAACCTCGAAGCTTGGTGATTCTTCATTCTTCAAGCTCGATTTCTGGGTTCAAGTGGTGATTCTTCAAGCTCGATTTCTGCGTTTTGGATTCGGTGTTTTTGCAAGCTTGGTGAGTCTTGTTAAGTTGCTGGGCATTGAGTGATTTCACTGATTTGAGTCATAATTGAAGTGATTCTAGCATTCTGCAAGCTCGATGAATGTTATAAACTTAATTGAATTGTAGTTGTGTATCTCATAGTCAAGTTTTGGATTTTGGACTGTGGTGTTTCTGATTCATGATTGTTGGAGCTGTTTTGGACTTTGCTTACTGCATTGTTTTGAGATGATGATATTTGGCCTCTGTATCTATTTTGGATGGGAATTGAATTAGTTGATTAATTGAATTGCATATGTTTTGGCCTCTGTGAATGGGAATTGAATCAATTGATTCATCTATGTAGTTGGTTTTGAACTTTTGATGGGCTTTGAATTGAATCAATTGATTACTCTTGTTGGTTTTCCAATCCATATATCCACTTAGTCATTAATTCTTCTTCCTTGCTTCTACGTTGTGAGTCCTTAAATAGTTTTCGCATTGTAATTGCAGGAAACAAAGGAAATACAGTTTTGGAGAAGGAAAACCTAGAAGCGAGGGATTTAGCCGTAAGGGAGGTAAGGGTGATGTGCTTCATTATGTTTCCTATACTTGTACTTTAGAAATCCTTAATTTAGCAATGGAATTGAGGAAGAGGTCAGTCACCACCCAACACTCATTGCTTGCCACTGTGAAGGTACGTAGAGGGTGGAAGTTCTGGGCTGACAGCAATCTCCGGTCAATATTTTGGGGGCGATCAATTCAGCTTGACCCTGTTGGAGTTCTAAGCGTGGAGTTTGATGATGGTGAGATTTTCCAGTGGAGCAAGGTGGGATTACTGTGTGATTCTGTTTCCCTTTATACTGACTCCTCATTCGAATTTTTGGTTTATCTTTTTTATTTGTTTATTTATTTTCTTTATATATGGTTCCAGTCATGCTAAATATTTTCATGCCATTTGATAGGTCACAACAAATATATATAATCTCATTCTCGGTAAACTTTATTGTGACCACCATGGTACAATGCACATACGGGGTAATCGTGAGTATTCATGCAAACTGAAGTTCAAAGAGCAATCCATTCTTGACCGAAATCCTCACCAGGTTAGTGGTTAATTTTTATTTATGAACCTGTTCTGACATCTGTAGTTTCTATGCCAAGGCATAGAAAATGTTGACACATGCTCACTGCTTTATTCGTCTGATGACTCTGAGAAACTCACACATCTGTTGGTCTATATTGTGCACCATTCTTCATGATAATTATTGGATTAATTGCACGTATATATTATCCACATAGGTCCATGGATTTATTGAAGATCTCTAATTGTTTCTTATAGCTTTGTCTGATCCTGGGTATTTGATCACGGATTAAGGAGAAGCTCCCACCCACGGATTCCAGACTCAGGCCAGACCAGCGGCACCTGGAGAATAGAGAATATGAAAAGGCGAATGCGGAGAAGCAGCGGTTGGAAAGAAGGCAAAGAATGGTACGTATGGTATCTTTGATATCTCTGGGATACACACACACACACACACCAACCTAAATGCGAGCATCATAGTCTGATTCTTCATTTGTTTATTTATTTTATTTGGCGTGGGAGGTACAATGTGTTTTTTTTTTCCATCAGCAAATTAATCGATGCATCCATTGATTTTGGATAGAAAAATGTTTAATAAGTACTTTTAGTGTATCATATGTTGCATGAAATACCAGTATTAAGGAGATGGCTTATGATCAGTTAACATATATCATAAGTTTCTGCTTGAGAAGTGAGTGACTCTACATCTGAAATTTAGTTGATACACCAGGATTGTGTGCTTAGTGCATATGGTTTTGACAATGAATGATTTAAGATTGATAAGATATATAGCCTTGTAAAAGGATGTTTAATATCAAAGTTGAAAGCTGAAAAATATTCTTTCTTTATTTAATGAGGTTTCCTTTTGGGGTTTGGGTCAGTGGCAATACAGGCAACTACTTGAAATAATCTGGAGCTGTATTTCTTTTTCTTGTTTCAATTGATGAGTTGAAGCTAATGGAATTCCTTTATTTTCACTGAACGCAGGGATGTATTTCAGTGCTCAGTGCTGATAAGCTTCTGGCGGGTTCGTCATGCATGGCATAAAAACTTGGTAAAGAAATGTTTGGACGACGAGATGCGAGCTACAATATCAAGAAGGCTTCATCAGGCAGTAGATGACATATGTCAACGACGAGGAACAGATGGTTTGTTTGTGGATTTCATGGAAGATTTTGTTGATGCATCAGATTTTGTGGATTACTTTAAGGCAACCTGAAATTATGTGGAACTCAAATCAATCTTACTTGTTGTTTAACTCTCTCTACAACATTAAAATCTGATCTTAATTAACTTGGTGTTTTTAGTTATGCTTATTCTATATATATTTTTTATTTTTTCAGGTACTGCAGATTTAGAATTTGGGAGGTTTTGGTGTGAAACTAGGAACATTGCGAGAAGATGGTTCATGGTTGTTCTTTATTTTTGAGAAGTGCAAAAGTTTTTCCATGTAAATGTTGTTCATTGCTTTTTGATGCCTGTTTTGGTCCTTATTTATAGTTTACACATTTTTGTTAAATTGTACTTGGTTTGCTTTGTGGTGTGTTTTCAGGTTTGGTGTTTGATGTTCTTCATTTAATTTTTTTCCATTGTTTCTTGCTTTCAAGTCAAACTAATTTTCTTGGTTCTAGGTGATTAAAGCTTTGTTATTTTCATTTATTTTGTGCCGCTATATCTTTGTGTTCTCTGTGTTTAATTGTCTGGCTTTCTTTGTTTGATTTTTCTTGTTCTGGGGAGCAGTGAGGTGTGTAGAGAGTAAAGCTATAGAATGGTGTGAGTTTCGATTTGGGTGCTAGAAGAAGAAGAAGAAAGAGATGAATGAAGGAGAATGGGAGTAAGGGTAAGTAATTGCTCCGTAAAGTTTGTTCTGTTTCCTTCTGACACTTTAGTGTTAGAAATTGGGTGTTTTTGGTTCTACGATGCCTATCAAATGTATTGTATTAATCCTCTATTTTCTTTTGTACTTGGAACTGATGTGAACTGTTTTGGGATTAGTTTTGGATATTATACTTGTTAGAAGTGTTCTTCAATTTATTTTAGCCTTTGAAATTAGGTTGGTGTGACAGTTCTTGAGTTCGGTAATTAAGTGATTAAGGGAATGTTTGTTTCTTTTCCCTCAATTCTTAAGGGGTTTAGATTTTATTGCAAAAAGCTTAGTGTTGTGATTATATTTGTAAGGTCAGAGGACTTTTGAGTCTTATGTTGGCTCTTTATTGATTTGATGTTGGTGGAAAAGTTGAATTCCAATTGGTTGTGACTTCAAGTTAGAACTAATGGTGTTTAGTTGTTGTTACTTTGATTTATTAGCCATGTAAATCTTGTAACACTATTTTGGGTTTTCTAGTTAACTTCTACTCTATAGTTATGATACTGCAGTTGATAGAGCTGAGTAGTGTGTTTGAGTCATGACTTCCCTGTGGATGATTGCAAGGATATGGATTTAGTTGCTAGTCTATTTAAAAAAAAATGCCACGTTGCTAGTCTAACTCACAGTTTTTGTGATATCCCTCATCCAATTTAAATATCTCTTCTTTTGTGTTTGGGTTTACATTTTCATAAGCCTTGTTAAAGGTTTATTTCTTTTACTTATTTAGTTAGGTGCTATTGTTTTACTTGGTTAGTTGGTTTTGTCTTTCAGTTTGTCAATTACTTAGATTATTAGATATTAAGTTTATTTCTCTTTTTTAGTTTGTTTTGGGGTGTGGGCTTTTATTTGAAAAGGAGAAGTTCAGTTTTTGGTGGCCGAGAAGAAGAAAGAAAAAGAAAAAAAAAGAGAAAAAAGAAAGAAATGAAAGATGGGTCGGCAAAGTGGTGAGAAAGATGGGTCGGCAAAGTGGTGAGAAAGAAGGAAATAGAGGGAGGTGGAGAAAGAAAGAGTAACAAGGGAAAGAAAGAAAGAGAGGAGCAGATGGGAAAGTCAATGACAGAGAGAAGAGGAGAAAGAAAGAAAAGAAGAAAGAATAGGAAGAGGGAAGAATAATATTTTTTTTCCGGAGGGGATTAAAAACAAGAGAGAAGGAGAGATGAGAGTTTGTTTAAAGTTAAAAGGCAAGAACTTGGTCTTGGGTTTAGTTTCTTTTTGGTGAGTGGCTTCTATTGTCTGGATTGTGTTTCTTTTCTTGATATTTGTTTACTTGGTGAGTTGATGTGGCTGTTAAGTTCCTTAACTTTTGTGTGTTTTCAACCATTTATTGATACATACTGCTAACTATTGATCTGTTTCTTTCAGGCTCCCCGGTCTAACAACACAGCCAAAGCTAAAGCAATAGCACTAAGGATGAAGGCACTGCAAATGAAAAGAGGTAAAAAAAAAAAAACAGTGTCGAAACCAACTGTTGAAGAGACTGATGCACCACCTAAATCTGCCTTCACCAAACATGATTAATAGTATGAGATATCAGTGTTTTTTTGGTTTCATTTGTTGATCATGCCAACTGTGGTGGGTTATTGAACTGATGTTTATTACGTTTAGCTCCATTATGGATGTATGTATAGCTGCAGTAACAGATTAATCAAATATTTGTATTTTTATAAATGGATTCCATATTTGATGAATGCATTGGGTAGTTTCCAGATTTACATAATTGTGGTGCAACTAGAATAAAAATATATCATCTGGAATTAGAAGGCAACAACAAAATGAAATCCAAATATGTTGTTGGACATATCTAAGAACAACATAAACAAGAAAAAATATGTTGTTACGTATTCACTCAAACAACAGAAAATTGTTATCTGAAATAGAAAAACCACGACAAAATGAAATTCAAATATGTTGTTGGACATATTTAAGAACAACAGAAACAAGAAACCATATGTTGTTACTTGTGCACTCAAACAACAGAAAATTGTCATCTGAAATAAAAAGCAACGACAAAATGAAATCCAAATATGTTGTTGGACATATCTAAGAACAACAGATACAAGAAAAAATATGTTGTTACTTGTGCACTAAAACAACAGATAAATGCTATTGTAGGCTACTAAAGACCATAGATAAATGTATTCTGAACTGAATGCTAATGACAGTTAACTGTTATTGGAATTTGAATAAAACAACACTAAACTGTTATTATAAGTCCATTCAGACAACAGATAGGATTTCATATCTTCTACTTCCGTGCATTCAAACCACAGAAATGACATTTTTCTGTCTTTGGAATAAGCATTAGATCATACAAATTATAAGGAACTGTTATTTGTTTCTAGATCACACGACATTTATCTGTCGTTTGAATTCACTAGCCTCATATCTCGATTTCATCAGACAATAGAAGACCTAACAAATTTCTGTCGTCTGATAAATAAGACGACAGAGGAAATCTGTCGTCTGATGCCCCAAGAGACGGCACCGTACTAGACAACATAAATTTTTTTAATCAGACGACAGATCTCCTCTGTCGTCTGATTGCTTTTCTGGCATAGTGGAGGTAGAGTATGAGAGTGGTAATAGATCTTAAAAATAAGGGAAAAGGGTATGGAAAAGATTGAGTAAAAAGAGGAAGAAATGATGAGCTATTAAAGAGAGTAAAGTAGAAAAATATGGCTAAGGGAGAATAGAGGAGCAGCTAGCTCTCTTATCATGAGTAGAAAACATGAAAATGAAGAGTGTTGGAGTGGTTTTGGGTCACCAAAGTCAAGGTGACAACCAAATGAGAGAATGTGCATAGGAGTGCTTATTATCTAAAGGATAATATGATGGATTAATCTTGCTGTAAACTTGTAGGACTCTTCTAGGACTCTCCTTGATAATTGCAGCTTCATAGATCTTCCAAAAATGCACAAGAAATCTGCTCAAAGAAGATTCTAGGCCAAACTGCCCTGTTTTGACTAGGATATGTTTTTTTTCTTTGAAGCTTATTTCTTAGACAAGGATTGACATTATTCTGGATGGTTATTGACTTATCCATGATCTATGAAATTATATTTTTAATAATTATCAATAAAGTTCTAGAAAAAATTTAGGCAAATTGCCGGAAAATATCTCCTAAAAAGTTTTGTGAAAAGCTGACAGTTTCTGCCTTATTGGGAAGCCTAATTTGCACTTGATTTTCTGCTGTCCTATTGATGATTCTGACCAGGTTTTTAGCTCATGTTGAAGTACAACATCATACCTTCAAGGAATACTAGCCCTTTCTGTAAAGCTGCAGTTGGAAGAATGCAAGAAATGCTCTCCAAAACTGTTCCCGAAAAGCTTATTCTAAAACTGCAGTTTTCTGCTATGCAGCAACTGTATTGCATAACAAGTTCCGTCGACTTCCCTTGTAATTTCCAGCTAAAGGAGTGATGAAACTTAGTCCTTTGCATCATTACTTCATGGTCCATGGCTTCATTGCTCTATTTAAACTCCTATTTTTCTGGGATTGCTTCACGAAATGTTGATGCTGCCAAAAGTGGTGGTGCATGTAAAATTCGCCGGAAATTTTTTTTCTCCTCTTGTCAAGATTTTCTACAAAATATGGAATTAGATTAGTCAACACTAAATTGAACTTTGAGAACAAATAATTTCCATGTTTTAGGGTACAAATATATATATGAATTATGATCCAACACTTACTGATTATCTTGTTGTAAGTACATATAAACTCTAGCCGTTGCCTGTTGATCAATTTCTATCAATAATAATAATAATAATAATTGTAAATCGCTTTTTGCTAGTTGAGTTTATTTGTAAGTTGTAATTCTAACTTTTTACTTTCATAATCCAAACAATTCATATTTTAGAGTATAAGGGTATATGTGATCAACTTAGAACTTCCTAACACAAATAATTTTATGTAAAAGTTCAGGAAAGTGAAATGAATTTAACAATTATATAATTAAACTCTAACAAATCAACTTGTTTTGCTAGGATTTTCTAGTCACTCTCTCCCTGACACCATGTGGGATCTTTGATCTTATCTTTATAGCTTTACCAAATCTTGCTTGTCCATGTATGGTGGCTCACTGCCATTGTTCTCAGCATTCTCTTAAAAATTCTCCTTTGTGTATTGACTTCTTGCTCTTAATCTTTGTGTTTTCTCTAATGTTCTCCTTGTACATATTGCCTATTGCCGAGCATATATTACCACTCACTCTGTGACTGTTCTGGCTAGGCCACAGTCTCGCTGGCTAGTCCAATGGACTCACTGGTTGCAAATCTTCTGGCCTGAGTCAAGTTCAGGTCCAACCAATAAGAGACACACCCTCACGCGCTCGTCGAACACGTACTTCCAGAATCCTCATTATTTATAGCTATGGTGCAGGTTCATCCTTCTAGGTGGTCATGATGGTTGTATGATCAGTGGAGTTTGTGGTCTTCAGGTCATGATGACGATGCTCCTTATTTGCTGCTTTGTCTCAACTCTCAAGTGATTGCAGATTTGGATATGGCATCCAAGTTGGGTTTGGATCTTAGACCCTGTGGAGCCTAAAAATAACACAGCTCCTGGATGAACAACTCTAGGCTCTTAAAGAACCAAACTATCCTTAAAAGGAACGAGCCACACCCACGACATCGAATCTGGAACAAAATCAAGTCTGGATGGTCTAAAAAGCCATTTAGAACATCTCCACGAGACATGGGCTTCCGCCCATGACTTATCCAAAAGGGTTATGGACTGAGCCTAATAGATGAACGCCATGTCACATTATGAATAATCTAAGCCTAGTGGTAAGGCAAAACTCAATGCGTAACAAGCCAATCTCATTCGGGTCTGTCCAATCCAGACTAGAAGACTCCAAAATGAGTTTGAGCATGTGGTGGCCTACCCAGCATAGGTGTGCTCTGCCAAATGGGTTCGGTAAGGAACACATTGCGGGTAAACGATTGAAGTCCAAGGGGCTCTCCACGGGTGTTAAGCCCACTAGGGTTTCCTACAAACCCTAAAAGGTCCTCTATATAAAGAATTCTCATGCATTGCCTCAGGGGATTTGATTCAATTCAATTCATTCATAACCAAGTCTATTCTGACTTTACTTGGTCTCTACGGTAAAACATCCATTCCAACTCACTCTATATGATTATACTTTATGTTCTCTACTGACTTAATCGTCGGAGGACCCTTGGCCGGTACCACATCAGTCTTCTCACAAAGCCAAGGATTTCTCTTGTCGTTTCTTATGTGCAGGTAATCGAGTCTACAACATTGACGAAATTTGGCTGCAATAGACCCGGTGTCAGATTTGGTTCTAAATTTTATGTTCAAGATGATTCCTATTCATAAGATAGTTGCATCTAATTACTGCCATTGGAGGCATACATTTGTCTCGATTATTTGGTAGAAGGAAAACCTCAGTTTTGGGAGTGCGTTAATCTCTTGGCTAGGACTGTCAGGTAATTTGGGTGAACGATGCATTCACTCCTGCTAGACATCTCCTTAAAGTTTCCCATTTTGAGCATTAGTTTTGACAACCTATTTTCCTTTACTTTCATATTGTTCTTGCTTTTAGAACAAATTCTCCAAGGTTCGCTCGTAATCTATACTATTATTGAGAGAGCAAAGCTTTCTCTCCATAACTGAATTTTTTTACGATTATAACCCTAAAATATTAATAAAATTTAAACCAAAATTAATTAATAAGGACAATAATGTTCACTTGGTCAGTCGCTGACAAAAAAATTATGCTCAACTCACCTTTGAATGTAAATTCAATGGTGAAAAAATTAATTTTAAATTGAGTCATTTAGTTTTCGACCGTTAGAATAATCCGATGGCGATTAAGTATAGTTTATTGTGGAGAGGATGATGGCGTTAGAATAATCCGATGGCGATTGAGTATAGTTTATTGACGTTAGAATAATCCGCCGCTACGATCCGGTCCGGGAAAGGATGATGTTTCGGAGATGTGGAGGGGTTCCAGGGCAGCGGTATGGTCCAATGAGGGTGGATGGGCCTTCGGTTCTTGGGGGGGAGGGGATCGATCTCTATCTGACCCTCTTGGATCTGGGGCGACGGCGGAGGTGCAGCAGCGACGGATTTCTGACGTCCGGCGATGGTTTCTGACGTCATCAATCCTGCGTGGGCTGTGGCCGTGGCGGTTCAGATTGGATCGAGGAGGAGGAGATCCCGAAATGGATCTGTCTCTACTTTGGTTTGGGACAGTTTTGTGGTCGTCGGCCAGGTGTAAGGGTTGGTTGTGGTGTGTTAAGGCGGTGCAGCGGCGGAAGACTTCTGCGAGGCGGCGGTGTGATGGCAAAGGGGCTCGCTGGAGGCGGGGGTAGCTGCTTGCAGCACATGCCCTATGCGAAGGGAAGTGAGTGGGGTTTGGGCCGGCCCACTGTTTTTGGGCTTCTTGGGTGTTTTGTTGTTTCCAATTTAGTTTGTTACTGTTTGTTTCTAGTTATTGCTTTGGTGAAAATAAGTCCCTCCTCTTGTGAGTGAGGGTTTAGGGGTTTCTGGGTAGTGTCGATGCCAATGTTATGGTGTCATGGTCATTCTACTGTGTCATGGTCTGGTCTTTTGTCGTTGCTTTTTGGTTATCAATGTGATGATGAATCACCCTTACACGTGGTTTGGCGGAATTGGATCGCGGTGTCTGAACGGGTGAAAACAATTCATCGTAATGTTGGTGGCTGGGTTGTATTGGTACAGGTTTGGTTGGTACTCATTGTAGCTCGCGGGTATGAGCGTAAAATTTGGTTAGGGGTTGGGCCTTTTTGACTCATGGCAGTCACTCATGTTGACGGTCTCGTAACTATAGATCCAATGCTATGTAATATATTTAGTTATTAATGAAATTTTCATCATTCTAAAATATATATATATATATATATATATATATAGTTTATTGTAATGTCAGTTCAAAAAATAGAATACAAGTAAAAAAATTAATATAAAAATTCCTACAAAATATAGAGAAAAGAAACTATCATATCCACCGCCAGCAGTTATTAATGAAATGAAGAGATCAAGATATCACCTGCTCCCCATATCATAGGGCATAGGCAAAGTAATTGACAACTCATTCATCTAAATAAGGAAAAGAAATCTAACGGCACATTTGCATGAATGCAATAGATTCTGTTTGTTATGAATTTTCCTTGCAAGTTATTCAATCTCATCTAGTACTATCTAAAGTAGGAATGGAGATCTTCATTAGTATTATCCATCTAATTAGCCTTCTTTCTTGACAGGAATGATAGCATAGTGTGGTCCACTATATATAATTAGCCTTCTTTTCCAATACTTAGCCAAATATTTAGGCTAAGAAATTAAATCGCCCCCTATGATTGATTCCATTTTGTAGTGGCAGCTCTTTACCTACTGTATATTCTCTTCGCAAATCTAGTCCTAGACTACTAAGCACTAATTAGGAATTAATGAAATTGGATTAAGATTCCTAACAACCAGCCGAACAGAGCCCATATCCGTACCCCGTGTAAACCTGACAGCCCAACAACCAAAAGCAGCCGCCCAAACCCGGAACAACCCAAATTTTTATTCTTCCTTTTCGGTCCCGGCCCCACCCCACCCCCTCAATATATTTATAATCCTTAACGTTTCGGCAGTTTAGTCCTTTTCCTGGAACGCGCCACCACGCGGCAGCCCACAACGCTCTCCGGGTTTTACCTGGTCACGTGGGCCCCACTCCTCTTGCCCTCCACGCAAACCCCTTAACTTCCTCTCTCTCTCTCTCCCCCCCTCCACCGCCCGACACGCGCAGGCTTTAACTGAGGCTGCCGTCGCTGTCAGACACGTCACCACACTCACACCCGTCGGCATGCCCCCCGCCCCGACTGTCCGTACGGCTCGGCGGGCCACGTGAACACGTCACTGGTGGCGGCAGTTGATTGGTCAGGGTGTCAGAGTCACGCAGAGCCTGCATGGGGTGCGGACTTTTGCCGATTTCAGACGACACGAACGAGACGGTGGGGCCCACTGAGGCAGCCGCCGCGCTACAAGAGCCTTGGTTTCACACGTGGGCTCTGCTGATTGCCCCTCTTCATTAATTATTAGGATAATATTATGGGACTATGGGAGGGGTAGAATTGGAATTGTCGTTATAATAGTAGTCTGCTTTCGGGGTGTCACTCCCATGGTCTTTGCGGTCTTTACAGTTTCTGTTATTTTAATAATTATTATTTTTTGAAAACTACCTAAAAAGATACGAATAAGATTTAGAAGAGAATAAAATATGCTGCTTAAGACGGCGGGTTTTAGCCGGCAAATCACTAAATTATCCAGCTGTAAAACAGAAAGGCCAACTAGATTATGACGCTCTAATTTTATACTCTGCTTTCTCCCGTTCAAGACTGAAGACTAAAGACACTAGATTAAATAACTATGCTTCTAATGCTCGAGGAGAACCTATAGCAGAGCGACAAATTATCTTGACGAGTTAGAGTTGGGTACAAAATACTCAGAATAATAATTTATGATTATCAGACGGAAGTAGATACGGTAAAATTTATATTTAATTCAACATAAAATAGATATTGTTATTTGTTATTGTTTCCTTGATCTCGAAATTTTTTTTACAAAACAACAAATTATTTTGAAGTTCTCCCAAAAGTAAAATATTTCAAATTAGTGTTTACAGTTACAGCACAAAAACACATTATTACAACTATTTACTATTGTTGAATGGACATGATGTTAGCATAACTTGTTAATATGGTCTTTGACTTCTGAATCCATTATCGTCTGATTTATTGTCGACTTAATCCGACCTCGTTCTTTCTTAATATAATATTTTACAATAGATGTTTCGTAGTATATTTTTGATGCACTGATCTCAAATTTTAAAAAACAACAATTTATGCAATGACAAATTAATATGATAACTAAACTTCCAAAATATATAAGTATAATGTTGTATATTTTCCCTTCACTGACCTCTAAATTATGAGACAGTAGTTAGTGAAATGAAAAATGTAAAATTGATATAAGAGAATGTTTGTCGTATATTGTTGCCTGCCCGACTTTGAAAGTCAATAACCAATGGTTAATTAGTTCAATGACAAATTAGTGTGATGAGTCAAAACTTTCAAAAAAGTAAAAAATTTCTACAAAAAAAATTATTAGTTATTGTATTTTGTCACCTTTATAGCTTCGAAAGATAATAATTAATTATATACCACAACGATAAAGTAGTGCGATGAACTGAATTTCTTAAATAGTGGAATTTTCTAAAAGAATCGAACGAGAATCATATCTTGTCATCTCAATGCATTGAAAGCTAAATAACAATTAGCAAAACGATGATAGTATCACAAGCTGAGCATCAATCAAAGGCTTACCTGTTGCAAATTAGGGTTTACAGTTACAGCTACTATTTTTTTTCTTCATTCGGCTACTACGGTATTTGATTTGTGAATTTATTCTTTTCTTTTGTGGGGAATTGTGGCACACAAATTGCCAATGTTGTTGTTGTTAATTTTTTTTTTTTTTTCCTCTAACTCAAGTATAAGAGTTACCACAAACAATATATCAGCATGTTAAGCTAGAGTTGAATAAATTATAGAGCAAATTTTATTTTACTTTCTTGATCTTTACACATTAAACCAGAGTGTTCATGTACTTCTAATTTCATCACATGCACCCTTGTTCACTATAATCAATGTTATCCATTCATTAGCTTTTTCATCAAGTATTTTGTAAATTGAAATGTGGCGCTAATAGGCTCCCTGATAGGATAATAATTTATTAACTTGGGATGCATTAATTTTATCATAAGTGACAAGAATTTTAAATTTATTACACAATATACTATCATATTAAGCAAATTCGGAGAGAGTGAGAACTAGGGTTGGAGAGAGTTAACAAAAGTTATCAGCCTGTCCGGCGGCCCCCCGCGTCGGTCGTGGCTCCTTGCTCCATCGACGAGTGGCGGGTGTTGCCGGACGGGATCTTGGGATCTCAGGGTCCTCCTCTGCTTTTTGCTTTGCTGGTCAAGGTCTGGTACTTCTCTTCTTTTCTCTGAGATGGCATCGTCGGTGTGGAAGTCGGATGGGTAGTGGTCGGCGTGGAGTAAGTGGTCAGAGGCTAGATCATGGCGGCGGTATACCATGGATCGTATGGCACTGACTTCTAATCTACGGTGGGTCGCTAGACGGAGATGGCAGCTGTGGTGGATCTGGGTTTTCAAGGTGGTGGGCATGGCAGAGGCAAGGTACAGTGAGTCTTTCATCGATTTCTTGGTGATAGATTTGTTGTGGTTTGCTATATGGTTTAGCAGGCACCTTCGACTTGGGGAGATTGAAGACATGGGGCTGCGGTGGTGGCTTGCCGGCGGGTGATCTGACGACAAGGGTGAGGAGTACCGTGGCGGCGACTTCTTTCTTTTGGTTAAAGTCTTGGTTTTAGTTAGGTTGCTTGTTAGTTTACTTTGGTTATTGGTTAGTTTACTTTGGTCAATAGTTGGTCCCTACTCGTTTGAGCTAGGGTTGGGTCAAATTGATGTGCCATGGATGTGGTGTCTTTCCTGGGGACGAGTTGGTGTCATTTCGGTTTTATCTTATGATCAATGTGCTAACAAGCGATCCTTGCACGTGGTCTGGTTTCATTGGGACGCGGTGTGGAAGAGGGCGCTGGTTTCTCTAGCGGTTGTCTATGGGGTGTTATCGAGTTTCTCGGGGTTATCTGTAGCCTGTGAGGTTGGGCGAAATAGGTGGTTAGGGGTTGGGCTCTTTTGGCTCATGGATGTCATCCTGGATGACGGACCCGTAACTAGTTCGGTTTTTAGGGAGGAGAGTGGGGAGTTATTGTCCACCACCGGTCATTCTCATATTATGTAATCTTGGTTATTTTCAATAAAGGATTCTTATTCTCAAAAAAAAAAATTATTACACAATATGGCAAAAGAAATTAAGGATTAAATAAGATTGATTGAAATTGGTAATTGTATAGACATTCGTGATGAAATTAGAAGTACATGGACACAATGATTTATGGTATAAGATCAAGAAGATAAAATGAAATTTGCTCTAAATTATAGATCTTTTACAACTTGAGATATGTAGTTACAAGCAAACATACAAAGATAGAAGCATCAAAATGCTCTCGCTAATCTAACCCTGCTTATTTATTGAATGGAGAATAAAATAATTATATTGGGATAATTTCTTTGAAATAAAAAGAGTTGTGGTTGGTTTATTCCCCTATCTGCTAGAATAATAAGTTGAAATTCCTTGAAAGATTATGGAAGCTATGATTAAAGTGAAATTTTTATTAATATGTTACATTTCACATGTTCTTCTCAAAGTACACAACCATAATATCTAAACAAATAGTGTGTTACCACCGTTACCTATGTTTTGCATTATGAACAAATGATTACATAATATTTTCGTTTTCTTCTATATTGAAATGTATAATAAAACAATACAACTTACAACCACTCACATCTGGGATTGAAATTAGATGTACTTTTATATATATATATATATATATATATACAGATCCTATCCAGAGCGGAGCTCCGCTTTGAAATTAATGTGTGAAGTTCGAGTTTTGAGTCACTTTTCGGTCGCATATCCACATCTCGACCGTTCAATTTTTAGGTACTAGTGTATAGATCATCTCTGCAAATTTTCAGCCAAATTGATGATTGTTAAGATATCTAACTCTCTTAAACCAATGGACGGACTGAATCTGTCAACCTGAACCGTACTAGCTTTAAGGCAGTAATCAATGCCTTAACGATTATCATTTTGGCTGAAAATTTGCAGAGATGATCTATACACTAGTACCTAAAAACTGAACGGTCGAGATGTGGATATGCGACCTAAAAGTGACCCAAAACTCGAACTTCACACGTTAATTTTCAAAGCGGAGCTCCGCTTTAGATAGGATCTGTATATATATATATATATATATATATATATCCTCTCTCTCTCCACGACAACCAAAAAAAATTTATGTACCCAACAATTAAAATAGAATATTAGCTTAAAATAAGAAATTCAAAATAGGGACCTTGTAGTGGGTCATTCCTGTCTGCGATCGGGTCGAAAGCGATGGTGATTTGGAGTAGTGGTGGATGGATGGTGTTGACAAGAGGGTGGTGATGGTGTTGAGTTTTTTAGTCCCAGGTCTGATTGTCTGGCAACCTTTTTGGTCGGGGTTAGGTCACAATGAGTGTTGGCTTGGTCGATTAAACGCTGGTCAGGAGGACTCTGGTGGGTGAGTTTAGTGTCGACACAAGTAAGTTGTCTAGTTTAGAGTTCTTACTGGCTGGACGAGAGGATTCACTGCTCCTTCGCTTTTGTCTGTCATACAGTAGTAGTGCAAGTTTAGAGTCAGTCATAATAGATTTGTAGTGCAAGTTTAGAGTCAGTCATCATAGATTTCCAGTGTGAAGTCTAGAGGTCATTTCTGAGTAAGAGGTGTCGCCTATAACTCATTGTAAGCAGTTTCATTATTAATGAAGTTCTTACTTGATAAAAAAAAAATAGGGACCTTGTAGGTGAAATAATACGCAGAAAAATAGGACTGGATTTGGGGGCAAATCCCATAAATAAAAACCGAACAGAATTAGTAATTACGGGAGGGTGAGAGAGTAGGGTGCACGTGACGACATCCGGAATCCCGACATGTACCTCGTCAACACGGTCCGTCTGGGGCCCACCTGGTGGACCCCATCTCTTCTTGATTCGGTCCTCTTAAAATACGCAGCGGTTTCGCCGTCGGTGCCGCCTCTTAATAAAAACCAAAAAAGAAAAAAAAAGAAAAAAATTAAACTGAGGAGAACTACAACGCTGGAACGAGTCCTCACGGATCCACCCCGATCTCCCCAAACCACCACCGTCCGATCTGGATTTGGCTCCAGATCCTCCACACAAATCACGAGGCGCAACCGCTCCGCGGGTAGAGACAAAAAGCGAGAATAGCCTCCATGCTTCCTAATCATGATGCCGCTCCGTGCCTTCACATTTTCTTTTTCTTTTTAAAGAATAAAAACTTAAATAAATAATACCGACTAGTGTTGTGTGGGTCCCATGTCCCACCAGTGACGTGTGCAGATTTTTAACTGAAACAGTCGGGAAAAATTGCCGGCGACATGTCTTTTGCATCGTGGTCACATATAGCTGTAAATCCGAGAGGGATTAAGGCTGTGCTTGTGTTTATATGCCGGAGAAAATTAACCAAAAAAAAAAAAAAAAGGAAAAAAAAACTGTTGTGTTTATATGTTCGTTTTCGTTGTCTGCATGAAAGGAAACACAGATAATATTGACACAGAAACGGAAATCTTTTTTGATTTCATTGAGGATTTTTGAACATACACCACCAACAGGAGAGTACTAAACAACGTTGAGAAAACCCAGATCGGGATCTCTCGCTGTGTTGGGGAAGGAACAAAAACAGCTGCGGTTCTGGGTTTTCTAGTTTTGTCTATATACATAAGCTGCAGTTAATAAACAACATAGGCTAATGCAAAACTCATGATTACATGTCAGCTTTGAGCTTTGCCTTTCTCGCTCTAAGAGGGGTTGGCTTTTTTTGCTTTTCTAATTAAAGAACGGAAGGAAAAATGTGGAGGCGGAGAGATTTTCCGGCTGCGGCGGATTCAGGCTTTCTCCGCTGGAGGGGGGAGGTTGAGGTCGAGATCGAGCGGTCCTTTCTTGGCGGGGGAGTGAGCGAAATCCACGACGGTGGAGGAGTCCGAGTCGCTGAGGCCGGAGTGGGAACCGCCGGACGGTGAGGCGGCCGCCTTGACGCTTTTGTCAGGTTTGCCCATTTCGCGGGCGGCGAGGGGGCGATGGAGACCCGTCGTTGTCGTCACCACGTTGTCGGCCCTGGCGAACGCGTCGAAGAAAAAGATGGGTCGCCCGAGAGGGAGCGCGTGGTAGGCACTCGCGGCGGTGAAGTAGCCCGCGTTGGCCGCCGCCGCGAAACGGGGCGCTGAGAGGGTGAGGTCCAGGGCCGGAGGCGCCTGCGCCGGCGGGGACGAGGAGTCCACGGTGCTGGTCTGGCTGGGGCTGCGCGCCTGAGCCGCGGGCGGGGAATGATGGTTTTGTCTGCCGCCGCTGTTATTGTTGCCGCGGTTGTTTGTGTTAGCGTGAAGCTCGGCCGGCGTTGGGAAGTTGGTCTTAGCCTTAGCTCCACGGTACTCCCGCGCCGCCTTGTCGTACGCACGCGCCGCCTCCTCAGCCGTATCGAACGTGCCGAGCCAGACCCTCGTCTTCTTGCCAGGATCCCTGATCTCGGCAGCGTAGCGACCCCAAGGCCTCTTCCTGACGCCCCGATAACGGATCTCGAGCGAGTTCGGCTTCGGGTTCTGGGTCCCGGAGCCGGATTTTGCTGCCGTTTTCGGAGCCATGAGGTTGGTTTTTGTTTGATAGTGATTGTAGACGCAATAACGAGAGAGGGAGAGAGAAGGAGAAAGAGCCTGTGAGGCTTGGTGAGGGAGGAAGCGAGGGAGTGGAGGTTGGATTTATAGCAAAGGGCGAGTGTTAAAGCTACGCTCCCTTTTGGGCGCTTGTGTGTTGTGGCGAGAGCGCAATCTATCCTAATGTGGCTTCTCTTGCACGAACCACCTCGGTTACTTCTGGGTTCCACTCGTCTCGTGCCAAGTGGAAATCTTTTCCTTTCTATTTTTAGCCTTTTAACCAACCCCCCTTACGCTTCTGAAATTATTTACACTCTCAGTTGTATTTTCTGCACTAGAGTTAATGATTATTACCGTTTATGTAATTTCTATTTGACTGGACCAATTGCCATATTGGGCAGCACCTACTTTCCTAATGGGTAAATATTCACTGTTGACGAGTATGAGATCAAAACATGATGACAACATTTTTCGGCGGAAGTCTGGTTTTTTATGGTACACATGTATTTTTTTACGCCGCAAAAAAAATAATCCGACATTCGAGTTTGATTGAAAATTTTGTTTCTTATGTAATGAAATGTGCAAGGATGTATTGAAGAGAAAAATGTAAGACTATAGATAGTTGTTATAATGAGGAATGTTAAGATGGTTTAATCGTACATTAAGATCTCAGTTTATGTATAATTATTCTCACACATTCTTTCATTTTTCAGATTTTATTAGTTAGATTTGGTTTCTCAAAATATTTTACGGTTAAAAAATTATGAGCCACACATAATCTGAAGTTCCGATTTATAAAACATCCATTATTGTTCTAAATCTCTCTTGAATGACTTAAAGATTGAAAGAACAACCTAAATCCCTCAAAGCCTAACCTTGAAGCATATTTTTAATGAAACTGGTCTAATGTTTCACTTGCTAAAATATTCATTTGCGTATGCTTTATCTACACTCACATCTTCACTAATCACCAAGTCATTTCAACATTAGATGTTGGTAGAAGATTACTTATCTGATAATAATTGTTATAAGTCTATAACATCATCTCCAATGGGAGAACCCAAATCTCAATTTTGCCACTTTTTCATTTTTGTGATCTCCAACCATGGATGAGCAACATAACATTTGGGTTATAAAATAAAATGAGGAACCAAACTGGTTGCGAAGTGAAGGATGAAGGCACTCTGACTCTGTGTATCATGCACCGTATTGTGATTAGTGCATGAAACTCACGTTCGAGGAAAACATGAAACACGTCCATAATAAGAAACAGACTCGCAATAAGATTGGTTGATGTGGGCCCAACTCCTTACTGCGTGCAATTTTCATGGTAACCATAAGCATCGGCCAAAATATGGCCGGTGTTTCATATCAAATCAATTCAAATGTAACGGTCCAAAATTATAGGTTTGAGTGTTTTTTTTTTTATCTGACAATCTAGATGTTTTCCATACTCATACCCAACAACCATTATTTAGCTAAAATATATCAGGGAAATAAAAGAAATACTAAAAAACAGTCAAATAAATTAATTCGTTATACTTTATGGTTTTACACAGATGACAGGCCCTTGTTTAGGGTTTGGATGAAAACTTTGGTTCCTCCCTCAAATCTTATTTGTTGATCGGTCGAGCTAATTTTTCTCTCATTTCTTTTGGGGATCTCTCTAGTTTGATGATGTGGTGCTTGGCCTTTTGGGGCCTAGTTAGGAGCTTGTTCTTGATCTTTTTAGGCCATCTCCAATAAGAGGGTCAAAATGAGATCTCTAGCCCTTAGAAAAAAATTATGAACTCCAACAACAAAAGGTCTAAAGAGCTATAAATAGGGCCAGGTCCAAAATGGGGGTGGGAGGGCTGAAATAGCCCTGAAGTGGCTCTTTGGCTCTTGTGGGACCCACAGAAAACGAACATCAATTAAACTTAATTAAACATGATTATTGATTGTGGCTTTTGTTTGTTGTCTCTAAAGTCTAAACTAAAATATTGTTATAATAAAATAAAATCATACAAATTAAAAAACATAATGTAAAATATATATATTTTTTTTGAAAGGGCTAAACTTTAGCTTTGCCTTATTGGAGATGATTAACTTGTTAATGAATAAAGAATAATATTTCTAGCGGTTAAATAATAGCCTTAACCCCAATATAGCTCTCTGCTACTGGAGATGCCCTTAGGTCTCACCTCTATGTTTTCAATGATGCATCCTCTTACTGTTAACATTAATTGGTCTAAAGAATAGGCGGACTGCCTTAGATAGTTTGAGAAACGGTGGCTCGATTCATTGGTTGTTTTTGATTTGGTCTTTATTTGTGAGATTGATCGGATTAGTGGTTTGTCGTTTGGGTTGCTCCGAACTGTGGTATGGCTGGGGCTGGTGATTTTGGGGCCAGAAATTTATAGGTAAGATTGTGGGGTTTTCAACTTTGGCTTCACACATAGATTTGATACATGAGGTATTTAGAGAACATTTTTGGTTTGATTTTTGCCAGTGGGACGACTGCTGTGGATAGGAGGACTTGGTTTTTTAATTTTATTTTATGTGAAATGGCACCAAAAATTTCGACCCTAATTTTATAGTTTTCAATTTACGGTTTCAGCATTTGTATATTTTTATTTATTGGTCGCGTTATGAAATAAAGCGACGTACACCTACAGTCTTTAGTACTACGACATGGGAGACAAGAATAATTTTAGCACCACAAATGACTTTCGATAATTGAATATGCCCTAATGTAAAGAAGAAGAAGAAAGATGGGTTTATGTTTATTCTTTTATCATTTATGATTCTTCTTATCATACATCTCTTGCATTAGAGAGTCCATATCCTTTGATTATGTAACGTCCTATTCATTCTGTTTACTTCATTGGCAGGGTTAAATTTGGTTTGGAATTCAGTTTACTGCAAAGTTGTAAGTAATTTGCTTTGACATTTACTTTTGCATTCGAGAAATGGGTATTGTTACATAGGGCCAGGTAAATTATTGACTAGAATGAAGGTGTGCTAATGGATGAGATGGAAACGATTGTCGGGTTACTTTCCAACTACTCAACTATGCATCTTTTTCAGTTTTTCCTCTGAGTGCTGTATTGCTTTGACATGCATCAGAAAAGGAAACAGATGAAATTTAACGGATGATAGCATTCATTTCCCCACAAGTCACAATCGGTGCGCATTCTATAAGATGATTGAGACAAGTAATTTGTTGTCACCAATCCAAAAATCAACCTAATTAATTAATAACAAATCTTGCCTTCTGTTCTGCCCAGATACCTATATCAATTTTCTTTTTTTTTTCTTTGAGATAAAGTAGATTTTGTTTTGAGAAATAATAATTATTTTGCTTTTTATGTGGAAAAGAGTTTATAACATGGGAAAATGGTCCGTACGGTACCTCGCTTTTGGTTCCTTATAACTTTTGGTACCTGACAAAAAAAAAAATATCAATTCGGTACCTGAGGTTCTCTGCCCGACCGAGGATTGGTACATATTGCCGTTACCTCCGTTACGGAACTTGCCAGCTGGCAAATTTACAAGGGTACTCTCGTCCATTCACATATCAATCTCTCTCTCTCTCTCTCTCTCTCATTCATTATCCTTCGTCAGTTCGTCTGCTTCTTCCTCTCTGAGTCTCTCTCTCCCTCTCCCAGTAAACGAAACTCATAAATCAATCACAATTAAACAAAACCCATTTTCATTTTCATCTACACCCATAGAGCTAGCTTTAGTCGGTGGAGAGAGACTCAGAGCCTAGAAAAAGAAGAAGAACCGGCTCAACCTCAAGCAGCCACTCATGCTTAGTCGATCTATCACCGCCACGTCAGATGCCGGTGGAATCTCCGGTCGAGTCTCCGACCACGTCCTCACCGGTCGGGTTGAGAAATCATGAAGAAGGATCGGATTCAGAGGTGTCAAGTGTGCCTTCCAAGTGCTTGATTACTCAATTGGAAATAAAATTACCTGCTTCGATCGGCTCCTTGGGAATAGACATGGCTTCGGGGACCTGCTTCCGCATTATCAGTTTCATTCAATTTCGTTTTTTTTCCAATTCAAAGCCCTAACCCCCAAATTCACTTTTGCTCTCTGCCATGGATCCTTGCTCGAAGCTTGAGTTTTTCACTAGTGATATACGACCCAACCTCTTGAACTCCACCAGTATTTTCATGCCTAAATTGATCCGGAGTGATGTACTCTTTGCCTGAGACGGTGTGGAAAAGCTTAAAGTCGAGAAATTAGTTGTATATAGTTTGAAAAAGAAGAACTAAATGATTGTTTTTTTTGAAGAAGAATTAAGTGAATGTTAAAGAAGAAGATTTAGTGAAAATTGAAGTTTGTTTTCTTTTTGGAAGCATTGTTCTGAGTGAAGGAAGTGTCTGAATTTGGAGATGCCTGAATTTGGGTTTGTGTTATATGGTATTGAAGAATTGGATGTGGAAACTAGTGAGGATGTAGAAGTGGGTTTATCAGGTTTGGGCATGAGATCTGGTTCGAGTAATACAGAGGAAATGAGATCCATGAGGTTTGGTTTATCAGGCTATGCTTAAGGAGAGTATGTACAGAGGGGAGAGAGAGAGAGAGAGAGAGGGAGAGATGGGTGTTTCAGACACCATTTCTTCTTTTGCATTCACTGTTAGAAAAAAAAAAAAAAAAACTTTCTTTTGATTTTTTTTTAATTATATGCAGAAGAATAATTAAGAACAAAAATAAAATAAAGGATAAATTGGTCATTTTAAGTTCAAAAGTGCCAGCTTGCAAGTTCCGTAACGGAGGTAACGGCCATATATACCAATTTTCAGTCAGGTAGAGAACTTCAGGTACCGTATT
Organism: Rosa lucieae; assembly: GCA_024704745.1. Taxonomy (NCBI): domain Eukaryota; kingdom Viridiplantae; phylum Streptophyta; class Magnoliopsida; order Rosales; family Rosaceae; genus Rosa; species Rosa lucieae. Next base: position 27,425,787 of record CM045496.1, on the reverse strand, counting down.
GATATATTTTTTTTGTCAGGTACCAAAAGTTATAAGGAGCCAAAGGCGGGGTACTGTACGGACTATTTTCCCTTAAAACATATAACAATCAAGGATAGCATCAAATCAGCATATATTATTATTATTATTAAATGTACAGTGACAACCAAGAGTGTGAGAGCAACTCCAACAGCTTCTCTATAATTTCTGTATTGTATTATAGGGAAACAAAAATCAAAATTTTAGTCTCTTTTTCTTTTCAAACTCTAACAAATTCCATATTTTACAACGGCCTCTAAAATTTCCATAATTTTTTTTAAAAATTTTAATTTTAGAGATTGCTATAAATTTAGGGAATTTGATTTTCTCTTTCCTCACTTTCCCTAAAATAAGGATAGTTATAGAGAATCTGCTGGAGCAAAAGAGGCTTATTTTTTTCCTGAAATAGAGAAAAATCAAAATATAGGGAAGCTATTGGAGTTGCTCTGATGACTCCTTTAGTAGGATTTTCGGCAAAATATGACACTAGTTTCAATGTATCAATACTCCCAATTCGTTCATATAACAATGATTGCAATTCATTCATTGCACTTAGTTTTTTAATAAATAAAAAATATAAGTGGAAGATTTTTCAATATATTCGCAAAATGCAGATTCACAAGCCTCCCTCGTAAAATTTTTTCGAGCTGAAGTTCATTAGCCCTGGTGGCCGTTGGCCTATCTTGTAGCTCCTTATGTGGCATAGTGGGATTTGATCGTAGGATTGCTTTGCATGTTAACAACTTTAATCACTCCCCTAGATGAAAAGTATAAGCGGGAAAGATTGATACTAGTTTGGAAAACATCAAAAAGTTTCAAGCTAATTCTCTTAAAGGCTCACAAGAAGATATATTTTTTGCTAGTTCTAAACATGCATTTTGAGTTAAAGTAATTGATTGATCATCTCGCCGACTTAATGAAGGTAAACTTCGTTGTTGTCTTCAAGGTACTAAAATACAAACGAAAGGATTTCAATAAATTTCTAGAATTACTAGATAAATTTCTAGGAATACTTTGGTAAAAAGAAATTTAAGTTTACAAAATATTATGAAAAAAGAAATTCGTTAGAATTACGAGATTATCTAGAATCTCTCTCTCTCTCTCACACCACAGCATCTGTTTCGTGAAGCCTCAGCATCAGAAACGTCGAGAGGGCAAGCCACAGCACGGGAAGGAGCGTGAAACTCACGCGCCACACGTGCCCATGCGCCCAATATGCCAACACACAGAAAGTTCAAAGTTTCCTCATTCGGCTCGGTCAACAAGGCCTTTGACCGGATACACTCCCCCACGCCCCACTATTTAGAGTATCATCATTCACTCACTCAGTCACTCACACCCGATTCAAACCCCACTCCCTGGGTCGGCGGGTCCCACGTGGATAAATGCGCGGCGTTCCAAGCTGGCGCGTCGCCTTGTCGCCACGCGGCTTGACTGGGACCGAAGGGCGGCGTCATCTAACGGCGGTTATGAGGGCGCTGTTGTCGCCTTGCTACTTTTGTTGAGAAGACGGAACACCCTCCCGTGGCGGCATTTAATTAATTTTTATTTTTAATTGTTAAACTTTTTTGGGCTTATCGAATAGGATTGTCGGCGTGGCCCAGCTCCTCGCCGCGTGATAAGGATCGCTGTAATTGTGTCAGTGTGTCCTTTGAAAATCCTCTGTCCCCCTTTTTTTTTCCTTTTGAAACGGTCAGCTCCACAGATCTGACGGTCTTCCTCTCACCTTCATTTGGATCGGACCACGTGTCCTCCAACACGCATTCCCAGTGTTTTTATGTTATGTTATATACGCACCGCCAAAGAAAAGGGCTGTCAGTGATGATGCCGTGATGGGGGTGGTTCGGTGTAGTTGGAATGCATGAGCCTCTTTTTTTAGGTTTGGAGGGTACGATGCGTTACGTGGTGATCCCCTAAATTTATATGTGTATTCATAGTGAATGTCATTTGAAATAGTATATCTTGATGGGGCGTTAAAATTGAAGTCCATTCAAGAAGGGTTTCAGATTTTTGTTATATTTAGCGGCATGTTTATGTTATATACCCACTGGCCACTGATAAAGAAAATGATTATTTACGGTGGTGGTTTAATATATTTGGAGTCTACGAGTTTTTTTTTTCCTTCAAATTAAAATATGTTTCTTGGTGATCATGACTTTCAGGTAATTTACAACCTAAACATGAAAGTAAAAAATAAAAAAGCATTCGTAATCTTAACAATCTGAAAGTTTTATTCATTGAATTAGTTATAAGGGATAAATAAATCTAAATGCGTGTTAAAGTTAAAAGTCATTTGAGAAGTCGAATATCTAAATATTTGTTGTAGTTAAATGTCATTAAAGAAGCTTATAATGGAGAACTCAAACTATTGCCTATATGTTCCTCATTTCAGAGCTCAAAATCTGTCCAATACTTATTTTATTTTTCTTCAGGGTTTATGTCATTTGTATGAAAGTTAAATTTTTTTAATTTTTAAATTATATATATATATTTATGGTTCTTGTCTTTGTTTGCTGGGCCTTTTCTCTTTGGATTGGCTACGTTCTTTCTCGTGTTTATGCTATGCTGGCGCAATTAGGTATCTAAGTCCAAGGCTAATGTTTCAAGTTCAGATAAATATATATTTATAAGACCTTTGAAGTTTTCTACACGCTCATCACTGAAAAATAATATATTAATCAGGGTCGTTTAGGTCAAACGGGTCAAACGCTCAAAGGTGACAATTAAGTCAGTTAAGACAAAAAAATAAAGGCAATTAAGGTAGTTAACTTATTGCTTTGTGCTTTAATAATTAGTGTCAAATTAACCGCTTGGGCATGGACTTACAGAACCTTCTGGGATGAGGACTCCTCAAACTAGCAGTGAGAATCGTCAGTTTCTTCCCATGTTTCTAATTAAGTCCCCTCTCAAGAGGCTCGCATACTTGCATCTCACACGCACCTAAAGGCGAGTTATTTCAAATACTGCTCACAAAAAATCTCAATGTGCTAGCTTGACATGGAATCTCAATCTCAATCTCGTCATACAATCACTCTTTTGGTACTTCTATTGATTTAATTTTGAATATGCTTTTAAGTTTAGCTAATTGATTTATGTTCAATCGCTCATGTTACATATTTAAAAATTTAGAAAACTGATGCAAGAAAAATACTCGAAAAGCATATTTATTAATTAGTAAGAAAAAGAGTTAAAAGAATCTGAAATATATTGTAATGCTTCCAGTTCAGATTAATTAGCATATAATACAAGACCCTTGAGTTTTTCTCAGTTTTTGGTTACACGCGGGGTCTGGTCTGACCTTCATAATATTTTAACCAGGATTTTATGATATATTTCTCGTACTAACCATATGCAGCTTAAAAAATCAGTGGTTTAGGTCAAAGGTGGCAATTAAGTCAGTTAATTAAGACATATTTAATGGCGAGTAAGTGTGCTCATTTACTGTTTTTACTTTAATAAATCAATCTCAAACCTCTAGGTCCTGGGGCAATGACTTGTAGAATCTTCCTGGAAGAGGACTCAGTCTCTAACTATGTATTCACACAGTTGAGGATAGCTAGCTATCTGAGAATCGTCTGATTAGTTAGTTTCGAACAAAGTCTCCTCTATCTTTTATTGATACAGATTTTTATTTATCAATATTTTGACTGTATCTTCATGTAATGCAACATGGCCTCTCTGAAATGTAGCAGTATTTGCTTTTAATATGAATCTTCTACCAGGCCTTATCAGTAAGATTCTCTTTCTAAATACAGGGAGATATCAGGGAGTAAATGACTGTACTACTAGACTTGATGTGATCATTCAAGTAGATATATATCAGTTACATGCTCTATTTTATGCTTGCAAGTTAAAGTTACTCAGCTGCATCCTATGTGGTTCCTTTTCGGAGTCTGGAGAACTGGCCCGAGTTTTGTCTTTGCTACTCGAAAATCTTTCATTAATTCTTATGTCTTTGCGTTTCTAATTTCTGTTGAAAGATTTTTAAGCCATCTGTAATTTGTATGATCGATACTGAGAACAAGTAAATTTGTGTTGCCTCTAAAAATCATCTCGGCCTAGATACCTGAGAGATCAGGGAACAAATGTCCTTCTCGATGAATAGATTGTGGGGCGTGCCAGCACACGGCCAAGAGGCCAAGTGTGCAATTGTAGATGTAGTGCGCATGTTCTGACTTCGTCGAGCGACTGAAAGCCGAGGCAGGAACAATCTCGGCTGAGGGTTCGATGCCTTGGAGACAAGAACTTTTGGGTTGTTCAATGGATGAGTCGCAAATAGTGATTGGTAACCGAATAATTACGTTAAACTACTCCTAGTGCAAAAACAAAAACACAATAGTAAAAAAGCAAGGAAGTAAACTCTAGACTAAGTGCAGAAAGGTAAAGAGCAATGAAGTAAATCACAAAAAAGTAAATAGCGATAAAGTAAAGAGTGGAAAAAGTAAATGGCTTGAAGAATAAAACTAACAACTTTTACAAACAAAAGTAACAACGGAAACAATTGAAATATCGATACTAGATTACAAGAAAAACGAAGGGAAATGACTTGTACTGGTAGAGCCAACAACTAAAGAATTGAAAAGACAATGAAACTAATCTGGAGCTAAGAAAAATAAAAGGAAAAGTTTTGACTGGAGATGTCTTTGCATGTCTTCTATCAATGCTTCTTTTATATAGAGAAAGTTAACTTGCTTGACGATCAAACTGAGATAAAGTCTTTCTCTTGAACTCAAACTGTTTGCAGTAATCCAATGAAGCTACGGCTTCTTTAATTAAACTAGCATCAGAAGAATAAGGAAGTGAATCAACTATATGCCGCACGTACTTGCCTTCATTCCATTCTTTTTTCAAAGTTGCACTGCATGTACAAATGTTATGAATCATTTATCAATAAACAACCAAACAGCTAGCTTATTTAACTCCCTCTCTCATCCAAATTAGCCAATAAATGCATATGTGAGCTGCTCTCCTTAATTAATCGTTACAAATACTCTAAATGCAATATTAAAGAGATAAAATCTCTTAATTAATGAAACATTTATCCTCTAAATCAAGATAATTATCATTAATAGTAATTACAAATTACCAATGATTATCTTAATTTTTTCATTCATCAAATGGCCACGATATGATCGTTAGGCCGATATGCTAACTGCATGGGTATAAACAATTTGTGGAACACGATTCGGCTATCAATTAATGAGCATTGACATCTAAAATGAAATTGATAGTACCACTGTCAAATGAAATTGATAGTATTAATCAAGGTGGTTTAGGTCAAAGGTGACAATTAAGTCAGTTAAGAGAAAAAAATAAAGACAATTAAGGTAGTTAACGTATTGCTTTGTGCTTTAATAATCAATGTCAAACCACATGGGCATGGACTTACAGAACCTTCTGGGAAGAGGACTCAAACTAGCAGTGAGGATCGTCAGTTTCTTCCCATGTTTCTAGCAAAGTCTCCTTTCATGAGCTTCGCTTACTTACGTCTCACACGCCCCTAGAGGCGAGTTATTTCAAACACCGCTCACAAAAGCTCAATGTGCTAGCTTGACATGGAATATCAATCTCATCGTACAATCACTTTTTTTAGTACTTCTATTGATTTAATTTTGAATCTGCTTTTAAGTTCAGCTAATTGATTTACGTTCAATCGCTCATGCTACGTATTTAAAAATTTAGAAAATTCATGCAAGAAAAATACTCAAAAAGCAAATTTATTAGTATGAAACAGAGTCAAAGGAATCTGAAATTCATATTGTAATGCTTCAAGTTCAGATTAGTGTAATACAAGTCCCATGAGTTTTTCTCTCTGTTTTTGGTTACACGCGGGTCGCGGGGTCTGGTCTGACCTTCGTAATATTTTAACCAGGATTATTAGAGGAAATCTGATACAAGGACAGTTTTATTAGATCACTATAGCTAGTGTCAACTGATCGACTCTTTCCGTTGGTACTTTAATAATCATATGTCAAAACTCTTGTGCACTGACCTATATATGCATGTGTAGAAGTTCTTGGCCCAAGGGGATCGTCAATTCGTCATACATCTTCCCGAATTTCCAGAAAGTCCTCTCAAACCCTAGACAATGGAGTTCATACGTTACCCTTTTTGAGCGCTAAACCCTAAACCATAAACCCTATGAACGTGGTGATGATCATATATGTATTGCCTGATCGATCCTCTTGTTAATGATCGAGGGAGTCTATGAGCAAATTAAGTCTAAGGAAGAGGTCCGATAGACTAGAACTAGATCAAGCTCATTTTCTGCAAGCCAGAAGTCGTGTGGGATTTAGACCGCAGGCGAAGAACGCAGGCGTGCAAAATTGTTGTTCTATGTCAGTGATTTTTTTAAGTGTTGCTGAATTAGTTTGCTATAGGATTGGGGTCAAAGGTACTTGTAAATCAGTAAACTGTACATGCATGTTTTCTTCATTGAAAATCAATGTCAAATACTTGTGGACTCATAGCTCAGTGCCAAAAATGTACCTATAAGGAGAGACAGTCGAGGATCGATCGTCAATGTCATAATGGTGAATCTGATTGTTAACTTCTGCTTGTCAGGCATCATGTAAGGTATTTCTACTTGTGGACTCGACGTCATTTACAGAAGATATCATTAGTTATCGAGATGACTTTAGAGATCGATGAAATAATAAGAAATTTTGATGAATACTACAAAAATTCTTCAATGCACCAGCAATGCAAGTAACCAACCACCTATTAAGTGATCTCAACTCTTAATATTTATAATCGATCAATCTGTTTCTTTTCAATATCAAAAAGTGCACTCAATGTTATACAGCTGTCAATTCTTATTAGCGCAAGTGCACATTAATATTCTAAATATTACTAATCCAGTTACAACATTTTATAATTATACGTTGTTTATGTTGTTAGGAAACTCATTTATCTATTTGTTTAATTGTCAAACAAGTAAATGATGCACTATTTATCTCAATAGAGGATTAGTCATCATTGAATATAGTCTCCTCTATGAGAAGGGGTCTGTGATGATACCCCTAAATAAAAAGGTATCCCCTAAGATACAAATCTAATGCATCTTGCTACCTTTGAATGCGTTATGAATCATTTGTGATGGCGTAACTCGTAAATAAACTACCACTAATCATGCAATATATCCCACAATATTAGTTTCCATGTATGATAAGCACTTACTATTTTTCTCCCCTCTAAATATACGAATATACGATCTTCATCAATTGTTAAGTTGATTTACAAAGAGCAAACATTATTTGCAAAGATTTGAACTTGACATACTCAAAAGGAAGTATAATATTTGCAAAGATTTGAAGGAAGTGGTCTTTCATTATCTAGACTCTTCACGTTTCCACACTAACCAACAACGTACATCCGTCCAAGACTCCAAATCAATGAGTTGGCTTTTCCGTAGAGTCCCATAGTGTGGACTTGTAACTAAGCGGAGCATTAAAGTCAAAGTAAGCACGCTACGATATGTCCGATCGACTATTAGAGTTGCCAATTTCATGTCTGCAATATGATCGATCGAATTAAACCTGTATGTGGAGTACCATGACGAATGAGTTATGTGGTGATCATGAACCTGATCCTCTTGTTAACTGGGATGGAATTATGACTCTAAAAGTCCAGGGTAAAGGAACGTCCTGTGACAGTAGCTAGTACCACTTCTACGAGTCTACGACGAGGTTTGGTTAACTATCTGGTTACATAATTAACTCATGTGGTGGCTTTTGTCAATGAAGCCAGTGTACTAACATAGCAAGTGCCGCATCTATACATAAGACAAGCATGGTGTATTACATCATATTTACCCTTCATACATATTTGGTTCATGATTTTTCCCAAAGTGCATGGAGAATGTAAACATTTCGCAACAACTCTTGTTCCTCTACATACATATGTTATGATGTATAACACAATAAACACATCACTATATATGGGATTAAACTAACCTATTAACTGTATTCTCTTCTCCATACCCTATATATAAATGTAATACATTCCTTTGCCAATTTTCTTCAAACTATCTCTCACATTTTAAAACATCCTATTATGAACTTGAAAGAGAGTGAAAACATAGCAGTTACTGATGCAAAGGCAGCGGGTTCGCTAGTTTTGCTTCCGTACCGCGATCCGGATCGCACGACCCAGAACTCAATACGGTCGCGATCCAGATCGTTGGTAAAAGCTATCCCACTATAGTATTCAATCGTACAGTTTCGATTAATCTCCTTCACCTCTCAAGATCTCAATCAACAAGGTTAGAAAGGAAACTGAATTGCCCTTGGTTGAAGATTCATCAATAGTCTTTTACTTTTTGCGGCTTAGGACTCAGACTCTTGGCGAGAGGTTGGGACTTGGGATCGTATGAAAGAAAGAAAAATCTGCGAGAGCACTTATGTATGAATTGAAGTTTTGGCATTGTGGGAACTGGGAAGATTTCTGTCTTTTTTAATTATTATTTATTTACAAGAATCATTATATAAATATATTAAATAATCCATAAATTTATTGTTAAGTTCAATTTTATAAATAAATAAGTTATATACATATATATCGTACCGCGTACCATGAGTGCTAGCGTACCACATACCCGTACGCGTTTCCGTATCCTAGCGACTCGCAATCCAGGTAACACTCTTGAGACTTGGTGCCGGTGCAGTAGCTTAATTACACTACAGGCAATTCTGATCAGATTCTTCCTTTCTTCACAAAGTTCCTCCAGTTCCAATTTCAAACCAGTAATCAGATTCTTTCTTTCTTCACACAGTTCCTCCAGTTCCACGCTCAATACAATGATCTCCCGACTTTCACGTATGCAAATTAGAGACAGTTTTGCATGGCCTTTGAATTCTTAAAGTGATATTGATGGCTAACAAAATAGGTGTTTAATGAAAGAGTATTGATAGTTTGATACAGATTTTTATTTATCAATATTTTGACTTTATATCTTCATGTAATGCAACATGGCCTCTGAAATGTAGCAGTATTTGCTTTAAAATGAATCTTCTATCAGGCCTTATCAGTAATATTCTCTTTCTAAATACAGGGAGATATATATCAGGGAGTAAATGACTGTACTAGTATACTTGATGTGATCATTCAAGTAGATATCAGTTACATGCTCTATTTTGTGCTTGCAAGTTAAAGTTACTCAGCTGCATCCTATGTGGTTCCTCTGGAGTCCGGAGAATTGGCGCAATTTAGTCTTTGCTACTCAAAAATCTTTCATTCTTATGTCTTTGCGTTTCCAATTTCTGTTGAAAGATGTTCAAGACATCTGTAATTTGTATGATCGATATGAGAACAAGTAAATTTGTGGAACACGATTCGGCTTTCAATTAATGAGCAATGACATCTAAAATGATATTGATAGTACCACTGTATTCTATTTTACACTGCAGAACAGTGGTAATGAATCCATGGTTCACTAGCTCTAAAAGTCTAAATTCTCAAATTCCACATCGTGTTTTATCCAAAGGCTATATTGGTCGACAGATATTGTATTTTCATGTGAAGGAGACAGAAATTTTTTTAATGAGGGCTGGAATCCAGTCTAGCTGGGGGTTTGGCCCTCACACCCATATTATTAGTTGAAGATACAATGGGGGGGACTTAATGCCTTAACCCCATGAAATATACATGAATTGATTCTCTTAGATATAGATGTAAAAGAGAAAAACTGTTAACTAAAATGCAAAGTACTCAAAATCTGAATATGCAGCATTCCACTCTCCCACTTCCATGGTATTTGGCTGCTCATCAATCATTAGATCCTCCAAAAAAGACATAGGCCAGTTTTGACCAAGCATAGCGTCGCTCAAGTTCCCTCCATCCACATTGGCTTCAGCTCCCATTTGCTGCACCGGATTTTCTTCTGGGTCAGAATGCAGGTCACTCATCATCCCATCAGCTGCAAATAATGGTGTATCAAGTTGCTGCTCCAGATTTTCTTCTCCTAGTTGAGGTTCAGATTCCAATTGTTGCAGTCTTGAATTCTCATCAACTAGCGAGGCAACATTTTCAGCGTAAAATTCTGTTTCAAACCACTTTTCTAATTCAGCCAACTCCAAGGGCCATTCTCCTTGATCAGCCTCTAATTGTTGGAGTTCCATATTCTCATCCACTTGCAAGAAAAGTGGTTCAACATCTAATGGTGTGGGTACTGCTTCTTGTTCAGCTTCTAATGATGGTGCTGGCTGCAAGAATTGTTGGTCGCTTACCAAGAATTGTTCTTGTTCAGCTTCCAATGATGGTGCTGGCACAATATCAGTGCATGGTGGAAGACATTGCCGTTTCTCTTGCGGCTCCTCAATAACGGATTCAGGATCGATGTTATCTCCACCGCCGTCCTCGACATAATCTTCAAGCATCTCCTCTTCTTCTTGCCTTTTTCTCTTCTTTTCAGGTAGTACATCATTCTTCCTAAGAAAACAAAGAACGTATTCATTCTTGTTTACTTGTTTCTTGTGCAGGAGTTGTGACTTATCAAGTTCAAACTCATACATGATCCAGCAACCATGATGCACAGACCCCTTGTTCTTGTAGGTGTAGGTTTTCTTGAAACCAAGAAGAGTAGATGTTGGCTGCTGATTCTGATCAAGAAGATATATCTCCTTGGCTGCGTTTTGGCCTTTCCAGGTGTTTGGCTCCAAAACCAGCTGGTGTGCAAACAGTCTCTTTTGAGCGTGTAATTGCGTAGGCGTGCCAGCACCGCGGGGTGCAGTCGTTGGGGTAGTCCCGTGACCTGACTTCTTCTTCAAGCGCTGTGGACGAGGAGAGCACCAACCTCGTCACAGGGTTCTTTTCCTGCCTTTCGGGAAAGGACTTTTTGCCTTACGCGGGTAAGGGCTTTAGTTGTGGTCTCTTTGCGTTCACCGTATCGATGCTCAACGTTGAAGGCTGAGCAGAGCAATCACTGGGAAGTTGAGAGAAGCACGGGTTTGCTAAAGCGTGACTTTAGCTTCGCTGGGTTGCGAGGGCGTTACCCTTGCTTCGCTGGAAGTAATAGTGGCGGTTGTGCTCGCAGTCGGCTCCTGGGGAGACTGGGACTGGAAGTACGGTCGCCGGGTTGATCTGGTGAGGCTGACAGTCGGCTCGCGAGGAGACTAGGACTGGCGGGCGGTCACCGGGTTTCAACGAGGTTGAAGGTTTGCTCCGGGGAGGCTTTGTAATCGCTGGGATTAATTGATTTGAGAGAGGTCCTTTTCTGTATCGTCTTTAGCCTCTATATATAGGCTACTGCAGATTCACTTTCCTAATATGAATGAAATACTATATTTTAGGCCACAGTTATTGGTCTTGAATCAAATCAAAACTCTTAATAGTTTTGATATTATCGTAGGCGATAATTAATAATTATCCACCTCTGTCGCCGCTAGAATATAGGCAAGGGTTACTTGCCTCTGAGAACAGCTTCTGGGCATGCACATCTCCTTGTGAAATACAATTAAAGACAATTACCATATGCTCACGTCCCACATGCCTTGCCTGTGCAATCATTGATTACTTGCATGTATATATATATATATGAGTAGCCCACATAATCTTAGCCATGCAGTATATATATACATACTTCTGTTGATTGCCATCAAGAATAATTATGCTCCTCCTTAATTGCTCCACCACCAGACATTGCATGGGCAATTATATTATATATATTTCCCTTTGTTTCTTGTGCCATGCTTCACGTGTCCACCATATCCCTTCCTTAATTGATCAACCCAATTTGCTTGCTTGCACAGTACTTGGCAATCAAGCAAACAAATCATCATTAATTATCAGATATCTTGATAATTAATAATAAATCAAAGAATATTCAGATTTGCTCCAAGATTGCTTGGCCTCCAAGTAGGCTTTGTTTAGCCTCTAAACAATATATTCCGAGCTTATAGAAAATATATAGCTTGGGCCACGGATATTGGCCCGGTTTCTTCGGGTCCCCCTTGTCGGGAAAAAATATTTATTTTGGGTTCAAACACCAGGTACCGCCACTCCCAACTGTTCGGCTTGCACGTGAGCTTCTTGCAGTCTTCTTCTTCTTTTGGGTGAAGAAGTAGAGATATTTGTTCCTCCTCAAGTCGTTGGCTCTTCTTGCTTCGAATCTTTCCCATATTTTCCAAGGATCTTGGTCACCGTAAAGATCCATCTCGCAGATGATGTCTTCGTTGCCGGGCACTTCCATCCCGTTCACCTTAGGCTTAAGGTAGAACATGAGTAGCTCATCTTCCATGGGGCAAAACCGTTGGCCTGGAAGAAGCATACCACCACCCTCCATGAAAAAGACCTAATTCTTTTGCTGCTAAAAGAATTGCTTTTGCCCTAAGCGTACGAGAACACTACAGCAATTTAGAGACTAATGTTACTGACTAGGGTTTGGGAGGATGGATTTATAGAAACTAATTGCGTACAAAGCAAGCAGAACCGACTTACTAGGGGTGATTAGGCGGACCAATCAGATTTCCAATTGATATTTAGAGGAAAAAAAATCCTTCATTAAGTAATGAATTTTTTTAGGTCAGTCAGGATTTCCCTCTTTTCAAAATCACTTATACTAGTGTTAATTATTTGACTGAGGGTAGTAACACCCCTACAATTTTGAGTTAATTACATATAAGTGCATCTTTGATTGTTTTTTTAGCCATAAGGCCACCAACTAGTTTTTTCCCTTATAAGGCCACTAGACTAAAAAATGTATTATATTTTGGATATTAAAAACTAACATATTTACATAAATGCCACTAGAGTACAAAATCAACAATCACTCTCTCTCCTCTCCGGCTAGGTCTCCGGCCAACTCCGGCGGGTCTCCGGCCGACCACCGGCCAACTTCCGACGGGTCTCCGGCGGACTCCGGCGACCACAAAAGCTACTGTCACTTACACCAAAAGCTACTGTGGCTAGTAACAAAAGCTACTCTGACGAGATTCCCGGCCACCTCCGGCGAGGTCACAAAAGCTACTGTCACTAGCAACAAAAGCTACTATGGTGAGATTTCCGGCAACCTCCGGTGAGACAACAAAAGCTACTATCACTAACAACAAAAGCTACTCCTTACCAAAAAAACCTATGCTTCCCAAAAAGAAAACCTACTATCCCTACCAACAAAAGATACTGTCACCAATACCAAAAACTACTCTCATCAGCCACAAATGCTACTCTAACAAACACCAGAAAACTACTCTCACCAACACCTAAAACTACTTTCACCAACTACAAAAGTTACTGTCACCAACACCAATGAGCTACTCTCACTAACATTAGAGAGCTACTAACATAGGTACAGAAAGCTACGATCACTATGATGGAAAACCACTATAATAGTTACAGAGAGCTACTGATTTGAAAAAAAAAAAAAATCTATTGACATTAGCTTGAAAATATACTAACATAGACACATAAAGCTACTATCACGATATTGAAATACCACTAGAATAATTACACGGAGCTGCTAACTTGAAATAATGAAAATGAAAATATAAGCTATTGACATCATGTTGAAAAAATACTAACATAGATATAGAAAGATACTATCACTATGTTGAAAAGCCTCTACAACAGTTATAGAGAGCTACTAACTGCAACAAATAACATACAAGAAATGGTTCATTATTCATCAATCAAAACACATCACAACACCATCAAAAAACAGAATTCAACCACAAAACCATCCCCCCATCACACAAGTGCACAACTCTCTTTCTCTCCCCTGCAAAATTCCACAACAGATGAATTCAAACAAATCCAAGCCCATTTATTCCAATAAATCACAATCAAATCAAACCAAACTAAACAAATTCTAATCATGCCGTCTAATTTTTTTCCGATAACAAAAATCATTAACAAAACCAAAAAACCAAGACGGAGGTGTAATTAAGGTCAGTGATGATGAAACAGAGGTGGTGTGGGAAGGGACGTCAACGACACCGCATCAAAGAAGCAAATCGGAGCTTAGATATGCAATCTCAGATCCTGATGGATTCAAATCGGAGCTCAGACGGAATCTCAGATCTCGGCGGTAGGAACAAGGTCGAAGCCGCCAGAAAGAGGTTGGAGTGGCCTTCGAAGGAGGAGACGATGTCGTCACTGTCGTTTTTGGACCAGACGCCGGAGTTTTAGGGCCAAGTGCTTTTGCCGACACTGGAGCTCACATACCAGATCTTCTGGATGACAAGGACGACGATCCAGTCATAGAGGAAGATGGAGGAGACCTCGACCGTCGTCGATTAATCCGTTACCTCTGGTGACACACACCGCTCCGGCCCGGTGAATCAGAAAATCGGACGACCATCCACCGACGTCGATCTGTTCACAGAAATCTCAATTATCAGAGAAATGGAGAAATATAGGTGGATGGATCTAGTGGAATTGAGAATCTGGCTTTTTCTAGGGTTTGGTTTTGAACCTCATCTCCCAAAGCTTACCCGACGGTGCACCGGTGAAGACGCGCGATTGAGAAAATTGGATGCCGGCTGAAATCGGATGGTGCGCCGGCAGAGATGAAAGGTCCTTCCAGCAAAAAGTTGAGAGAGAAAGAGAGATAGAGAGAGAGAGAGAGAGAGAAAACGTGGATCCACTTTTTTTAAAAAAAAAACATAGCTCTATCGAAGAAAATAGAGGGAGAGAGAGAGAGTTGAGGGTAAAATAGGTAGAGCATAAAAGGAAACTAATAATTTTGGACCCTAAAGTGGCCTTATGTGTACAAAAAAACTTAGGTGGCCTTATAGCTAATATAAGTCTCAAAATGACACTTATATGTAATTTTCTATACAATTTACTCACTGCACCTTTTCATATTTTCGCATCTAAAAATTTTACCTGTAATATACATTATACAATGAAAAAAAAATAACATAATAGTATTATAAACTTGAAACTTGGTGGTAGGAAGTAAGAATGTAGAGAGAATATAAGGGAAAAATTGTAGAGATCTGTATATATATGTTCATTTCTTTTTTTCTCCTTTTTTTTTTTCAGAAATATCATTTTTATTATCAATTACCGTGTTGAAAATCCTTTACCTTTTTACGTCCTGCTACCATGCCCTTGTGGGTGCATATGCCTGAGTTACTGTTACCTCTGGCGCAAGAAAAAAGCAGCTGCTATTTCTTACCTTGGAGCACTTCCAGAAGTTCATGACGAATCTGATGGGCATGTGAACCATGGAATCTATTGCAGTGTAGAGTCTATGGTAGCTACTGGCAAAACTACGGCTACTAGTACTACAGCTGCATCTACAACTACGTACAAAGAAGAATTGGTTCCATCGAGCTTTTCAGCAACTTAGCTGCTACACCTAGATGCTGAAAGTCAAGAACCAAACCTCTTCTCCTAGTGAAGCGTTGATTTAGACCTAACCAACCAAAACAAAAGCCTCATTGTAGCTCCGGTCATTTTCTAAGTTCAAATAAAATTTAATGCAGTACATGTATAAGAGACTTGATCGAAGTCGAACGCATGTTATTACTTGTTACTGTGATGGATTTCTTTGTGAGTATAAAAACAAGCAATGCAGTACATCCATCTATTATATGCAGAAGCCATTAAGCTAAAATTGTTAATCAAGTATACCACTCAGTGAAATCCTTGCTGTTTCTCTCTCTTGTTACATTTTTCTTCTTTAATCTCCCTTCTATCCGAAATGTGCTTTTGCAGCAAAAATCAATAGACACTATTTGGCTCATCAACATTTTGAATACCAAAAGAACGAAGACTACAGTTGTACCATATATATGGAAAGATACAGAGATTGAAAGGAAAGATTGTATGACAAAAGAAATAATTAACAGTAAGGAAACAAAAGAATATGACCCAACAAAGGGGTTTTGTTCCCTCAGGCAGTAACTTCAGAATCAGCCGGGGTATACCAGCCTTTTTGGATCTCTACAGCCTTCTTTCTTCTGGCCAATCGAGACTTTCTGCGTGCTCCAGTATTCCTATGCAATGTTCCAACCTTCACTGCTTTGTCAATGATGGAGTATGCCTCGCCAATAAGCTTCTCAATTGAAAGAACTTCTTCAGCCTGAGCATCTGGTTTCTTCTTGAGCACGTCTAAAGCTTCCAAAACCTGGAAAAGGTAGTCAAGAAATCAAATCATTGGTGTTCATGAATCATGAATTTAGAAAAATGAACTCCTGCAATACTAATATATTCATTTCCTCGCTAGTAACATCACTAAAGAGATCCACATCAATTATGTGGAAATACAAAATTATTTTGCAACTAGGCATATAACACGACGGTCATCAACTAAATAAACATGACAAATCAGTATTCCCATCCAACTGAATTGTTAACAATTATTACTAACCATGTGTTGAGATCTCTCTCAACATTCATATATACACATTTTGAACAATTCAGCATGCAGACATCTGACCACAAAAAAAGACTAGAAAATAACATGCATAGTAACAGACAGATATCACTTTTAAGTGGCTGAATAGATCAAACAACCAACAACCATTGAGCCAATATAGTGATGAAATTAATCAAAGCACCAAAAGCCAAGTCATGCCATGAATCAGGAAAGGTTATAGTGATGAAAAGCACAAGGTCATTCCTACATATTAACTGATGCACGATAACTATTGTGTAGCACACATAATCCTCTAATATATCAATATGCCAGTGTCAGAGTGAAACCCACCACTTAGTATAGGAGTCTGAAACAAAAGAATGAACATAAACTTGTTTCTCCTCAATTTTTTGAGGCTCATCAAATAACAATCACCAACTTACAGGAACAAAAGAGTACAAGAAGATCTTTGAATGAAGTGTAGTTATTCTTATCTAACAGAAAACGATTCATCATAAAAGCGACAGCACCCTACATCCTGATTCGCACATTTTTTTTTCTTCTACACTAACTCAGCAATAGCTCATAGAACTTAATAGTAATGCCCAGAGTTTAAGCTCCAAAAAAAAAAAAAAACAAAGAAGTAACCTAAATATAGAGTATGTGTCACATTGTAGTAGTAAATCTCCAAGTGACTTTACAAAGCATCCTCTGAACATCAAAAGGTCAATAGACCCGATATAACATCATTTCTCACACAACCACACCAATGTTACACACACAAAAAAGAAAAACAGCTAACTAAGCAACTGATAAGTTAGTATCTAATGAAATGGTAGTGATTTTATAAGAATTCATCGAACTCAGAAGTCATAGCATCTTCACATATTCACACACAAAAAAAAAAAAAATCCGAATAAATTTACTTCACAGAGAATGTAAATATGATAAGAAATGACCTTCTTCATCCTGGTTTTGATTTCAGACTTTCTGGACTTGTTGTAAATGCGCCTTTTCTCAGCCTGGCGAGCTCTCTTTTCAGCAGAATCAGGCTTCTTGGTTGGAGCTGCCTCACAAACCACAGAGCGACGAACTGACCTCTGACTTGGGCTCACACACAAATACCCTGCAAATAGAAAAACCCACATATCAAATTCCAAAGTCAGAAAAAACCAAAACTTTAGACCAGAAACAGCGAAACCCTCCACCCAAATGTGCTTAATTTACACTTGAAGGGTCAGTGCAGGTGGGTCTTTCTATATCTTGAAGACCCAATATATGAGAAAGTTTCGAACTTTGTATGAACACGAAATTGAGAGCATTGATTTTACCTTGGGAGAAGAAATCGTGAGAGAGGTTAGCGGAGAAAGAGAGGGAAGGGAAATGGGTGGAAGCTGAAGAAGTAGAAGGGCCATTGAGGGAAAGGTTGCCGAATTTGGAAGGAAGGGCTAAGCAGGAAGAAGATAGGCAATGAAGAGCCATCTCTGAGTGTCCCTCTCTGTCTCTCCCTCTCAAAAATTTGGAGCTCTGTACTACTGTGAGTGTTGTTGCTTCCTGTGATTTTATCCACTGGGATATGGAATTCCTCTTCTGTCCCTGCGATGGAGTTGGATAACGTGGAATTCCTTTTTTTTTTTTTTTTTTTTTATTGTTTAATCACACGGTGTCCTCAAAGGCTTCCTAGACGCAGAAACTAATCCGTGCTCGGGGGATCTTGTTAGAACGCTTCCTCTCCCTGGCCCCAAGAATATATTGGGATTTAACTCCAACAAGCGTCGGTGGGATTTGAACCCGGGTATGGGGGTTCCACACCTGGAGGCTCTTACCAACTCAACCACCTGTGAGTAAAATGATGGGACGAATTGATTTTTTGAACAAATTAAATTCGAAACATCACTCGATAAAAGCTTAAGGAAGAATTTTATATTACCATTTGGTTATGTGCAATGGCAAAATGAAAGCGCCTTGTCATATTTCTAGATTAGCCATTGATCATTTTGCATTGAAAAAAGAGACTTGAGTTTGCTCTAAAGGATTTTTTTTTTCTCTCGTATTGACTCATGGGAGCCTTGCCTAGCAGCGGAAAGAATCGTTGCAAAAGAGGTTGGTTCACTCTGGACTAGGTCGTATGACTGTGATTCGTCGATTGAGAGACTGCAATCCTAATCAGAGTCTTTCCAGGATGAGCCGCCTTGACGCTTATATTCAATATATTGTATTGAACAACATTTCAATGTAACCTCTACTATCACCCCTTTATAATAATGACCGTGAGGTTGAGGCTGGGATACATAATATAAAAAAAAAGCCGTACAGCAAAGGGCTAACTCAACGTCCCTACTGTATTGAAATACCCGAGTCCACAGCCTTTTACCAACATGACAAAGAGGCACCAAATGGCAGCAAGGGGTCAACTGGTGATTGACGTAAAAATAAGGATCTTGGGTTTTCTGGGCTTAGTTGCGTATCAATCACATCAAATTGATAGGAGACTACCACTGTTACTTATCACATCACGCATTTGAAGCCTTTGCACGGCAAAGTATGAGATCTCGAGCCTCTCCACCTATGGCAATGACAACTGATTCAAATACACGAGATAAATAGATCACTACTGTCTTCAACCTTATCGAGAGTTTGGCAATTCAATAGCCGCGGTCTATTTCCAACTAAATTTGTTGTAAACAAAACACGTCTTAGAGGAATACTGAATCCAGGAATATCTGGTCATAAATGAACTGGGCAGATGAGAGCTAATTTGTTCTTTAAAGGAATGAGTCACAACGCAAATTTTCAACTACACACCGTCACAGATGCATTGGAAGTTTAAAGCACAGGAACATCTGCTGATAGTAGAGTCAAAATCAGATAATCCAATTGTGGGGAAGCATTGCAGCTGCCTTCAAGGTCTAAACCGAATAATATCTAAAAAAGCAATCCAAAGTTAAATTGTCACATTCTTTTTCAAAATCCATTCAATTGCATTTCAAGTAATCTAAAAGTGCATTTCATTGCAGACTAGCTGTTTGAACAGACTTTTGTATACAACAGGTGTTAAAAGTAACTGCAAGCTGCACAAAGTTGCTGATGTTAATCTAGAATCTGTCGGCTGTCACCACTGTAGGTTGAGCTTCATGATGCTTTCTAGCAAGATAGGGACCCAGTCTCACAGCTTCATGCAACTGCATGTAATAAGGGAGGAATAAGAGAAAATACACAAAGCAGCATAAACCGATTCAATTGATTGGTTGCTTAGAGAAGATTAGAAAGAGTGATTCTTATATAGGTTATAAAGAAAGAACAATTATTTGCTTTTAATGACCAATTATTTTAGCAATTTTAGTTTTCTGTTCTGCTATAATTCCTTTTGATGGCTTACCAACTCTAACCCACATAAGCCAATCCACATATACAGAAGACTCCTAACTAGAATACATGGATCAAATTATATATTTGTAACATGATTTATGCTCCAGCTTGTATGTGTTAGGTCTGACTGGCCGAACTAAATTAGTTAGGGAACCAGAAAACTTTTCCCACTCTTATTTAAGCAAAAGGTATGAAAAGTGATTAGCATAGAGCTGACCTTTGCCGCAATCCCACCAAGCGCTGGGTCGCTTGAAAGCTTACTTGACATGTTAAAAGCCGTATGGATAGCCTTGCAACAATTATATCTTGCTTCCATGCCTGAACAAAAAGTTTCGTTTATAATATTAGTTTGAAGAAAATTATTTCACACAGTTGACTTTCGGAATAGAGAAGAAGAGAGGAGCAGTAATTTGAGTCCAAAAGAGAACCAGAAAACATATGATCTGGTAAATTTTGAAATATACAACTCAAATTAACAAAGAAAAAAAAAAGAACATCTACGCTGTCATACAGGAAAAAATAAAGAGATTCTGGTGCTATGGTTGAAATGGGTGTGTATCCTGTCAATTTCACTCTTGAAAGCACATTGGGTGCAGACGTGCAGTGACCACAAATTATAAATTCAGCTCATCCAGATAGGTATTGGTTTTATTTTCATAATTCAATATTACATCAGTGTCAATGTGCCATCAGCTGGAGCACAGGTGAATAGCAATTTCAGAGGAAGGCACTTATTTTAGGAAGGTGCTGATTCGCTTCAGCTTATCAAGGAAAACCAAATTTCATGTAATTACTATTTCAGTATTTCATTATACGAATTGCAACTATACACACAATCTGCAGGCAAAGGTGATAACTCGACAAGTTTTAAAATCTATGAAAGGGAAACTGAAAAAAAAAAAAAAAGGACTATGAAAGAGAAGGACCTATTTTTGTGGTTTCAGTAGTGGCATCAGTCATTATATTTATTATCTCTTGCTTTGAGCAAATCTCCATGAGGCACCATGGGCGAGCCGCCAACCCGGTCAGCACTCTATAACCCTGCAATAATACATCCACCATAATAACAAAACACGGTAAATCTTTATATTTTCAGTAAGGTGAACTTTTTTATGTCATTTCTATTTCCATTCTCTGTCTACATTGCCACATATGAAGCATCAGCATATCCTTGTTCTTTCCACAATTTTAAGAGGTAGTGTGTTGTGAAGAGCGATTAGCATAACAAAGCAATACAAATAAAGGAAAGTCCAGTAAAAGTAAATATCATAGTTTCAGATGATCTATATAACATAATTGAAAAGTACTTCCACATAGCTCCAATTAGAATATCTGTTTAGTAGTCATTATATAAAAACGGTGGCCTAACTGGGGTCGATAAACTAATTCCCAGTTCATCAAATTTAATAGCTGATGCATTCCTAAAGGAAAAGAAAAAACAAAAACAAAAAGACCCATAATTCATGATTTTAGAAACCTCACCGCCAAACGAGTCTCTGGATCCTGTTGGAAAACTGAGAGGAATATACCCTGTCAATTGCATCGAGAACTGAGTACAACTCCCAAAGTCCCAAGTATCAAAATATAATAAACTTGAAGTGATTTGATAGATGACACTTTTTGACTTGATCAAACAGACCAACTTTTGCACAGGCCACCTGCACTCAAGTGGCAGGGGCTTCTTGACTGGAATAATAATATCAAACAGTGCTTATGGTTAAAAAAGTAAGAGAGGACAAAAAAAACTGCTCACTGATGGTGTCAACTTTGAGCTCTTGGATGCGGTTTCATAAATCAAGCGTCGTAGGCTTTCTTCTGCATCACTAGTCAGTATTATGCTGTTCTCAGAACGAGTTTCTCCAGCGATGTTTGCAAGGGCATGCAAGGCAGCCTGTATTTGCCATAAAAATAAAAATAGAACATCAAAGAAGTGTCAGACAAGGTAAAGTACAACAGGTACTATCTCTGATCATCATCAAGAATTGCACAAAGTACAAAAAATACAAAATAAAAAAAGATAAAACTGTACTAGGTATACTATTAGGAAACATCATAGATTCCCCTCTTTACAATCCAAATATTCATCTTATTTTGGCAAAGAAAAAAGTCAGCGGAACAGTGGATACATCGATGAATGAAATCGAGCTCCAAAAGATTAAAGTATGAGACATGAATGTGTAGCAGAAACAAGTAGAGTCAATAAAACACGAGACATGTGGCCCTCATAAATACTGGGTATGATTCAAATCTTTTAGCATTTAACTATGACACTCCACCATTTTTATTTTAACTAGTAAGCAGCTATTTCATTGTCAACAGCTAACAGGAATCATAATATAGCATATTCCTCACTTGCAATCTTTAAGCGTTCATAACCTTGCATTACTTTTTTGGAGAGGTGTAAACCATGACCAATACATTATTTCAACAACTACTTATTCTCCTCCCTACTTTTATGCATAAATACATTGATGATAAAGACTAATAGGTTGCTAAATTAGTTATCACTGTGAGAGTATTTCAATCAAGGATCCAAGAATAAAAGGTTAGCCAAAGCTGAATTCACTAGTAATTGCCAGACAGCCACACACACACTTGGCAGAACCTTTCAAACTGAATCCATTGGCAAATTAATACAGGATACAGAACAGAAAGAGAGGAGGGAGGGAGAGGGACCGAGGGGGGGGTTGGATGATGACGTTAAAAAAGCAACCAAAGGATGAAAGAGAAGAAAAAATATATCCATACACACGTGTGTGGTAAAAAGAGTAGATGCACTGACCAGTTGTCTACCATGTCCCTGCCTATCAAAGGAAGAATAGATAACATGTCTTGCAGCTGGCGGTGAGCTTGACAGTAGCAATTGCGCTCCTTGCATTGCTAAGAGCACCCAGAAATAACAGCTATCAGTATTGAGTTCTTAAGGAACACATAGATTTGTTCCACACTATAGAATCTGATTTCCAAGAGTACAGCAAGTAGTGCATACTTACATGACCCTATTTGACCCAGAGCTTCAAGAGCAGATTCACATTCATCTGTATCATGAGTTTCTGATGAACTAAGTATTCTATCTATGGCTAATACCACAGTCTTCGCACCTGCAAAATCAAGCAATCGCTTACTACTCTTCCTAAGATTCTAACAATTATATCATTATTCAGAAATAACAAATCTCTAACATTTAGCCTATAAAATTATCCTTTATTTGATATTCTCAACATGTTCCAAAGAGAATAAATTGCATGCAGAAAAATAAAGCAACTATATAGAATGCATTAGATTCAATCCAGCATGGTAAACATATTCAAGTTGCATAAGGTGTGGTCCAAAGATTATGTTAGTGTGGCTATTTCAACCTACTACGGACAGTTGGGGGAAATTGCAACTAGTGGATTTCAAGCATCTTTACTCAGGTGGAAAATTACCAAGCAAACAAGCTGGCCAACAGAAGTTATCAAAAGAGCATTACATCATCTTTAAGAGTGTCAACTAACGGAGCATTTGTGCTTCTTTCTCTCTGGGCCAGAAAATGGTATTATAAGTGCCTTAAAAGTGTAGGGGGTGAAGTAAAAATGAATTGTTCTTTTAGGACATGTATACAAGCTTTTAATGAGTCATAATGCTAAAGGCAAAAGGCTTAAGTGAATCTTATATTAAAGAGAATACAAAAGTTTATATTATTTCGAAGAGAAAATCACTTCTCTGGAAATGATGTAAATGGCAATTCTTCAAATTAAGAGTCCCCAAGCATTTGTAACACTAGAGAATAAATGTAAATCTTACTGGATTCGTCAGACAAAATGTAATTCTCATTCGACAGCAGTCTTCCACTGATCATCATCGCCCTTGATTTTAGAATTGAGTCCATTGACTGGTTGCTAATATGCATACAGGTGAGCTGTAATATTGTGTCTATCATAGTTTCTAAGAAGTTAAAATGATATAAAATGAAATTGATAATAAGAGCATATTCGGCACAACTATATACCTTATTATAGAACTAAGCAGCTGCAGAAGGGTGCTTGTTGACAAAAATACTCTACCATGCTTGATCTCTGATAACTTCATCATTTGATAACATGTAAAATCAAGATTTAAATCTCACAAAGATAACTATCGAGGAAAAGAGACTCGAAACAAAAACAAGATCACAGACGTTTGAAATTTTTTACCAATTCTAAAACAAAATTATGTATTTGAAAATAACATTTAATCAGAAATAATCAATAAAAAGCGAGAGCCATTTTTCTTTCATACTTGTCCTACTTATTAGTCCTAGAATATTTTTGTGGACCTTCTCTATTTCCTATCTGCATATTCAAATTTTATTCATATCAGACTGCTGAATTCTACATACAAGCATACAAAGCTTGCAGGGAAAAAATAGAATGCACCACCAAAGGAGCAACTTAAGAGAGAGAAAGCTTCAAAGAATGGCATGTGAATTGTGTGAGCCACATCTCCAGAAAGAGAGTGAGAAGGGGGGGGGGGGGGGGGGGGGGGGGGGGGGAGCTGTAGATAATCAATGACCAACCTCATACAAAAGCTCCATAACATTTAAGGTTGCAAGGGTATCATTGGAGTTAATTTCTGCTTCGAAAAGTCTAAGTAGATTTGACTTTGAAACCACTGATGCCACATGGGGGGAGACAGAGAATAACTTCACAATTAAAGCCAAAATTCGAACCCGTCCCTGAAAAACATTAATATGATTTAGGATAAGGAAAAGTTGAACAGAGAAAATACATGACTAAGATCAGAATAGATCATGGAAGTTTGTACAAAGACCCTAAATGGGTAGAAACAAATTTTGACTCAAGTAACTGAGACAAATATACAGCTATCTAAGAATTTAAGACAATGAAAATATCCCAAATTCTTATTAATCCGGAAAAACAGAACATAATTGTAACTACTTTTACAGTTCGTCTACTAAAAGAGGGGTAAGTTATGAAATTTCTAATTATGTGTAAATCTCACAAAGTACCAATCACCCTACCAGTGGTGAGCATTCAGATGCTAACTTTCCAAGATGTGTAGCTTCATTGGTATTAGCTGGGAAAACAATATCCTACACATGACAGCGAAGGATTTCAATATGTTATCACGGACCATAATCAATGTAAGAACATTTAATAAGTAGCTCAAAAAATGCTATAATCATACTATGCCTGCTGGACTACCAGCTATATTCTTTATTGCTTCAGTTGCTACAGTTGTAACTTGTTCATTTCTACATATCAAAAAGAAACATTGTCAGAAATATATATCCATGAAGTAACTTACAAAAATAAGATAGGAGCCAGAAGAAGCAATTTGACCCAAATAGATTCTTATCAAACAATAACAAAACCAAGTTTTGATCAAACAATAACAACATTGAAACTTACCCATTGATGAGGCAATCAAGCAATAGAGGATATATATTGTTGTCAATTATAAGATGTGCAGAGACAGCATCTCCATTCACACTTTCGAGAAGGCGAGTAACCTAAATGTGCCATTTAAAGATGTCAGACTAAATAACTTGAAATACACTATATTACATTAATTCCTAGCCAAGACACCCAAGAAACAGATGGAAAGCAATATGCCACAACATACAGAACTAAAGAGATATCATCATAAAGCAAAGAAGCATAACGAATAATGATACATACCGTTTTACAAGCTAGAGATTTGACTTTCTGAGAATCTGCCGTCAGACCAACTTGTATGAAAGGCTGAAGGAAAACCAAAGAGAAATGCTTAAGACATTCTATATACAAATGTTTCTTCCTCTTTAGTGAAGATTAAGCCTCTTCGAGTATTAAATTCTTTTAAGAGGTCTGGCATTCCAATGTTCACCGATAAGTACTAGTTAAATTTTAATCGAATTCAGTAAAACCCCGGCATCATTTTCCACAAGAAAGTAAGCTGAATGATCATAAGCAATAACTAATCAGTTCGCTCCAAAATGCAGGCATACCATATACTGTGGGATGAGAGAAGCACCATATCTTGTTTTGAAAATACATTCCAAAACAGCAACCAAGGTATTTTCTAAACCAGGCACATCGGCCTTCGTCTGTAAAGCACTGCAAGCAAGAAACATAATCACTCCACAAACTTTCCCGGACAATATCACCACACAAATTCCACCATACACAAACACACAGAACAAAAATCGAAACCGAAAACCAGACGAAATTGAAATGAAAAGAAATTCGAAAGCAAAGAAGGTTACCTGAGGATGACAGGAAGAGGGAAGCGGTCCAGAAATTCCTTGGCTGAAGCGTCGGTTTGAACTCCTGGAAGAAGAGAATGGTGTTAGTTCAAAGAAGTTGATGAAATTGAAATAGAGAAGTGACCGATCGGAAATAGTTTACCGGGATAGTTTGCGAACTCTGAGGCAGCTTCGAGAAGCTGAGCTGGATCGTCGACCGAGAATTCTTCCTCCATAGCCTAAACACTCACTCGCACTGAACCACTGTGTGTCTGTGTGAGAGAGAAAAGGGGAAGAGAAAGAGAGCGGTGCAGCAATGGGCTATGGCATGCGTTGAGTAGGCAGCAAGACACCTGCAAATGACACGCGTCGGTGATTTTGTGGATTGGGCCAAGATGTGGAGTCCAGCAAAGTAAGGCACAGATGGCCCAAATGTTCTTTCCGCCAATGGCCCAGGCGTATATATAAATGTTCATGGGACCGGATCACCTTGACTTCTCCAATGAACTCTATGTCAATTCGCATCGTAGTAGTCCGCTATTTTTTTATTTATTTTTTATTTTTTATAAAAGTAAATTGAGAATTGAAATTGGTCTCCTCAATTCATTTTATAGTCCATTTATATAGGGAGAGAATTACAACGGAAATATCAATTACAATTGTGACATTAAATGCTGATTGATCCGTAATTATGCACCCCATTAAGGAGGGCATGTTGTTGTTGATTGTAGGAAAACTTTGGCGATATGTGTTTTGTATTATCACCCTTGATATATCCTAGCTTCATCTGTTCGATGCAAGCTGTATTATCTTTATAAATGCAAGTAGACTTTTCAGTGGTAGAACTCAAACCACTAGTCCCTCGAATATGTGTAATGATAGCTCTTAACCATATACACTCACGAACCACCTCATGTAGAGCAATGATCGGTAGCCACAAGGGTTTGCTTGGTTGATCTCCAAGATATCGCCGTGTTCCCAATGGTAAATATATAATCAGTTTGGGAACGCCCTTTATGTGGGTCAGAGAGGTACCCAGCATCAGCAAAACCAACCAAAACGTCATTTGACGTTTCGGTGTAGTGAGTGGCGCTTTTGCCATCAACATTTCCTTTAGGGATTGAAGTTCCATCTGCGGTCCCTCTTGTCTCTATGTAGGGAAAGAACTGTCTCAAGTCAATGGTTCCTTTTAGGTATCGAAAAATGTTCTTGATACCATTCCAATGACGCTGCGTTGGCGCTGAGCTAAATCTAGCTAACAAGTTCACTGAGAATACAATTTATGGTCGAGTACATTGGGCTAAGTACAATAATGAGCCTATTGCACTTAGATAGAGAATTTCAGCTCCCAACACCTCTTCGTCATCTTCCTTTGGATGAAATGGATCTTTCCTTGTATCCAAACTTCAACCGATCATGGGAGTGCTAGCAAGATGCACTTTGTCCATGTTAAATCGCCTGACTTTTGAACATACATAGCCTGGTGGATTAGTATTCCACAAACTCGGTGTTCTAGTTCAAGGCTTAGACAGAATCGAGTTTTCCCAAGATCCTTCATCTCAAATTCAGATTTCAAGTAGCTCTCGGTTTCTCTTATTTCATCAAGAGTACCTATTATGTTCATATCATCGACATATACAGCTACAACTGCAAATCCGGAACTTGTTTTCTTTATGAATACGCGGGGCATAATTCATCTTTCTTATATCCCTTCCCAATCAAGTAGTCACTTGGACGGGTATATACCACATTCGCCCGGATTGTTTCAATCCGTAAAGTGAACGTTTCAATCTAATTGCAAACGCACTCCATGGTTTAGAGTCAATTGACTTGGGTAATGTAAGGCCAACCATTAAGCACTCTGAATCAAGATCCCCATAGAGATATGCAGTAACCACATCCATGAGCTGCATTTCCAGTCCTTCAAAAACTACCAAGCTAACTAAGTAGCGGAATGTTATAACGTCCATTACGGGAGAGTATGTCTCCTCACAGTCAATTCCAGGGCGTTGTGAGAAACCTTGAGCCACAAGGCGAGCCTTGTACCTTAGGACTTCATTCTTCTCATTACGCTTTTTGACAAAGACCCATTTATGTCCTACAGGCTTTACACTTGGTGGGGTTAGCACTACCGAACCAAATACTTGTCTCTTTGCCAGAGAATCTAGTTCTACCTGGATTGCTTCTTTACATTTAGGCCAATTTGCTCTTTGTTGACATTTTGCAATAGAGCGTGGTTCGATATCATTGTGCTCTATGATTTCTTGAGCAATAGTGTATGCAAATTCATCATCAATGTGTATGGAAGATCTTTCTATCAAATCATACGCATTCTCATAATCCATTGAGATTTCTTTGTTCTCTGTAATCATTTCAAACATCGGAACGTTTTCCAGTATTGATTCAAGGACATAACTATAATAAGAGACAATCTCATGAGATGGATTCTCAACATTAATGATTAATGGATCGGTTTGTGCCTTACTGTCCCTCTTCTTCATTGGGTGAGTATCAATCGAACCAAGTGGCCTCACCCACTTCCTTTGGGGAGCCACAGCCTCAACCACACCACTACTAAGTGTGGTTGCAGCGCCTCTATCTGCGGCACCGTGCCCCTTGTTGGAGACTTCTAACCTTACAGGCATGTTTGCAGCTGGTATATGTGATCTCGTCACTTTTGCGATATCAGTAAACGTATCAGGCATCGAATCTGCTACGTTCTAAAGATCGATTATTCTTTTCACTTCACTTTCACATTGTAAAGTGCGGGGATCAAAATGAGACAGAGTAGAGACAAACCACAACAATTCATGTTGTTCCCTTGGAAAATCCTTTTTCCTATCTCCCCCTAACGACGGGAAAACTGTCTTATCAAAGTGACAATCCGCAAATTTAGCGGTAAAGAGATCGCCTGTCAAAGGTTCCAAATAGAGGATAATTGTTGGGGATTTGTATCCAACATAAATACTTAATCGTTTCTGGGGACCCATTTTGATGTGCTGTGGAGGCGCAATAGGCACATATACTGCGCAACCAAATATGCGTAAGTGTGAAATGTCAGGCTTATATCCAGTTACCAACTAGTACGCATAAAATGGTTTGCTAGCAGTGGGTCTGAAAAGAATAAGTAAAGATGCGTGCAATATTGCATAACCCCATGTAGATATAGGCAGGTTGGTACGCATAGCCAGTGCCGTAGCCACCATATGTAGCCTTTTGATTGTGGTTTTTGCGAGACCATTTTGTGTATGCACATGGGGTACATGATGCTCTACATCGATCCCAATAGACATGCAATAATCATCAAATGCTTTTGATGTGAACTCTCCACCGTTATCAAGCCGTATAGACTTGATAGGGTAATCAGGGTGGTGAGCCCTTAAGCATATAATCTGTGTTAGGAGTTTTGTAAATGCAGCATTTCTTATGGACAATAAAGCGACATGTGACCAGCGTGTCAAAGCATCCACCAGAACCATAAAGTACTTGAATGGTCCGCATTCTGGATGGATATGTCCACAGATATCTCCTTGTATCCTTTGTAAAAATGAAATGTTTTGTTTTGTATCTTTAGCATAGGAAGGTCTCGATCCTGTTTTTACTAAATAGCAGGCTTTGCAAAACGAGTGGTGTGCCTTTAAAATAGTCAATGAGGCATAATGGGAGTGAGGTAGTGCTTCTGGTACTTTAGAAGGCATTGGCTGCATTTGAGCAGTACTAGGACCGACACCTTATAGTGTGACGGATTTTTGTCCCATTTTATTTTTCACTCGAAAGAAGGGATGTCCATATGAGTTCTTTAAAATACAGATCATCATGTCACGACCGGAGTGCCCTAGGCGGTCATGCCAAAGCATGTATGAGTCAGTGTCCCACATTTCATTGTTGGTGACCGCATAGGATTCAATGATCCGAATCGTAGTGAGGTACAGTCTACTAGATTGACTCATAAGTTTCTCTAAAATGTGTTTCCTTCCACATTCATTAGAGGTAATATAAAAGTATTCAGTTCCATTCTCACAGTGTATTTCTACATGATAATCGTTGACACGAATATCTTTGAAACTTAAACAAGGTTTGATTAGCTCTTAGTGCATACAGAGCATATCTCATTTTCTTTAGAGTATTTCTATTTAGGGTTATTATCACAAATGGTACCTGAACTTATCATCTATTTTATCGATGGTACATGGACTTCAATTTTGATCACAACCAGTACCTAAACTTTTTGATTTCATTTTACATGGTACCTAAGGCCACCTTCGATCACTATTCCGGCCAAACAAGCCAAATCTAAAAAAACAAAAAAACAAGTTCAAGGCAAGTCTATTACCAAAAAATCATCACTATATATGATCGCAACCCTCGAAATCATAAAAAATCATCACTATGATCGCCTCCCATGCCGTTTTAGTAGGAATAGTGATCGGAGGTGGCTCTAGGTACCATTTAAAATGAAATAGAAAAGTTCGGGTACTGGTTGTGATCAAAATTGAAGTTCATGTACCATCGACAAGATTGAGGTATAGTTCAGGTACCATTTATGATAATAACCCTTCTATTTAGGTAGAATGATAATCTTTTCATTCTAAATTTTTTTTTTCTAGATGTATTACTTTACATCTTTATAGTGCTATTTCAAACCATGTGAATATGTGTAGTAAATAAATTTGAAAAAATTCAATGCTTCAGAATAAAATTCAAAATTTATTAATAAGCCAACGATAATCAAATCAAGGTCTTGTTCTAATTCATCAAACCATTATTGAAAGAAACTTTAAGACCAATCAATAGTCTAATTAAAAATGAGGCATTATGCCTTCACATCTGTCTTTGGAAAATAAAATAAATAAAGCAAATCAGTCAAGATTGAGACCATCCATTGACTAAGAAAGTTCCTCGTTGCCATTGAAGTCTGCAATTGTGAGGTTGACGTCTAGGTCATGGTCTCCTTATTCCATATAGTGAGCCTATTGTTCTTTAAACTCCCTAAACCTCTTGTAATTGGCTGCAACTATGTTGCTTGCTTGGCAGTTCACGTACCAATGCCCAATGACTTCACACCTATAGCATGGTTTATTCCCAACACTATCCTATTTGACTGAAGGGTTCGTAGGTGCACCTTATTTCCATGACCCCCATGTCCCTTTCCATGTGGTGCATTGTTGCCACGTGGGTAGGGATCAGCACGTCTAAACCCCTTTGCATTGGAGTTCTTTCCACCTTTCATTTTTTCATAATTAGCCTCGGGAATTTTCTTTGTCCTAGTGGGTCTGGCATTGTTGTTCAAGAGAATCTCATTATGCCTCTCAGCCACTTGCAGTAGGCTGATCAACTTATTGAAGGTCGTGATTCTTTTGTGGTCATACTCCAGCCTATACTGGTTCGCTAGTATAAGTGATGAAGTAGGAAAGGTGGAAAGAGTCTTGTAGATCAAATCATCTTCTATGATTTCCCTTTCACAAAAATTGAGACGTGCCTTTAAGCGCAACATGTCCTTTTGAAGTCATTGACCCTTTTTGTAGTCAAGCAAACGAATTCCATTCCATTGAACGGCCAGTTCTGGGAGTAAAGTGTCATGAATGTTTCCAAAACGTCCCTTAAGGGCATCCCACAGTTCTTTGGGTGTCTTCAACTGAAGGTACTCCCAGCGTAGGCTAGGATCAATATGTCGCCTCAGAAACATTAAGGCATTTGCTTTCACCTTGTTAGATAGTTCATCATCTTTGGGGTCGGTAATGGTAGCAGTGTCGTCTTTTGCCACAAATGCAGTTTCCACATCGGAAACCCAACGATGGTACTCAAGTCCTTCTGAGTCCAAGACGTCATTCAGGTCGAGTTGGATCAGTTATCTACATAAACAAGAGGGAAGATATAAATTACGCAGTCATAAAGACATCCACGTGAATTTTTTTTTTAAATATGAATTAGATTTCAAGACCAAGATTCGTTATGGTCACATTTTTTTCGATGCTATGTGAAAATACTTTATCACGGTAAGTGTGCATGTATAATGCGCATGAATTTTCATTATCATGGCAAAACCGAATTTTTGTATAGCATTCTAAATAAGGAATAATCATAGCACGTAATAAAGAATAAAACATAGCATGTATAAAAATAAAGGATTAAATACTTGTTACTCCTCATACTTTTCCCTGAAAAACAGTTTAGTCCATCGCCTTTCAAATTAAACTGGATAGTCCTTATTATTTCTAATTCTCACACAACATGTCCAAAACAGGTCTAAAATGACTATTCTACCCCCAAGATCCTTTTTTTATTTTTTCTCTCTCTCTTTTTCTAATTTTTCTCTGTTTTATTTTTTATTCTCTCTCTCTCTCTCTCTCTCTCTCTCTCCAATCTCGACAAGCTGCTCCTGAAATCTGCTCCACCCCAACCTCCCCAACTCGACTGGCAACCCGGGATTTCTCTCCCTCTCTCCTGGTCGCACTGTCTCTCTCTCTCTCTCTCCCTCAACCTCTCTTCTTCTTCTCTTCCTCTGCCATCATCGAAGACCACCACTTCCGACCACCATCTCACAACACCACCATCACCAGTCGAATCCAGACTGAAACCCGAGCCAATCACGACCATACGTCGATCCCGATCCCCACACGCACACCGCAAGCTCCAGCGCCACTGCTTCTCACGCTTCATCTTCTCCGGTGCTCCGATCATCATACCGGAACTCATCACTTCCTTCACTCAATTCCAACACCACTGCCGGTGGACCAATCACTTTTCCTCCATCTTTATTCTCCAAAACCTCCCTGAAATACTCACTGAAAACCCTACAATTCTCATCCAAAACCCTCTCGTAGCTGCTCTCCATCTCCTTCAACCCCGCCATCTGGTTCCCACTCATCTTCGACAGCGAATTCGACCCCGCCGCAAAAGCCACCGACATGTCGTTGATCGAAACGTCGTCGTTTTCATAGCTGACATTTGGGGACAGCGACGGCAGAATCTGCGATCGCCGGCGA
The DNA here is from genome assembly GCA_024704745.1 of Rosa lucieae. Taxonomy (NCBI): domain Eukaryota; kingdom Viridiplantae; phylum Streptophyta; class Magnoliopsida; order Rosales; family Rosaceae; genus Rosa; species Rosa lucieae. Next base: position 27,392,906 of record CM045496.1, on the reverse strand, counting down.
TTGTACCATTGGAAAACCAGGAGGAGGTGGATGAGGAAGAGCTCCTCTAACAGCACTGAAGCCAATTCAGTCTGGGCGAGCGCTGGCTCAGATCGGAAGATCTTAGGGATGCAGACGGTGGCATCGATCGAGCAGCGGCAGAGGCCTTAGATGAGGGAGAGGAGGATGGCAGAGAGGGATTGGATTGCCTCCGCTTGGGGGAGAGAGAGAGAGAGAGAGAGAGAGAGAGAGAGAGAGAGAGAGGGGGGAGAGAGTATTAAAAAAAAAAAAAGGAGAAAAATTAAAAAAATAGAGAAAAATAATAATAATAATAATAAAAAGAGAAAATGAGGGGCATAATAGTCATTTCAGATCATTTTGGACCTGTTATATGAGAATTAGAGATAATAAGGACTATTCAGTTTAATTTAAAAGGCGAGGGACCAAGCTGTTTTTCAGGGAAAAGTATGAGGAGTAACGAGTATTTAATCCAAAAATAAATTGCTTGGCATGCTCAAATTGCACAAATATACAACAAAATATATGCTACATATATCATGTGTACAAATAAAATAAAAACAATAGCATAAGATAAAGACATGCTTAGAAATAATTATGTAAGCGTAAAAAAAATAAAACATGCTCAAAATTTCATGATACAAACATAAACAATAAAATATAGGGCATGCTTAAAAAAAATAGTAAACATAAATGAATATCACATGCTTTAAATTCCACGAATATATATCACATATATAACAAGCAATAAAATAGCATGCTCAAAAAAAAAATCTAATTATAAATAATTAAATATACCATAGTATGAAATTAAATAAATAAAATATAACATACTTATTGTCGAGAAAATAAAACAATCCTAGCATACGCGCATGTTGATGCAGGTATGTGTAGCGATGTTTTTAGGCTTGAGAAAAACTGAGCCGTTTCTTCTTTTTTCAGCAGTGGGACACAAGACCTTGTTTTTTTTTTCTTTGCTTTTCTCTTCTTCTTTTTTCTGGGCCGCAAGCCTACTTTTTTTTTTTTTTTTTTTTTTTTTCTGCTGGGCCACAGGCCTGCTCTTTTTTTGTTGTTGGGCCGGGTCCTTTTCTTTAGGCCAGGTCACACCGTTTTTGTTCTCTCTTTTTTTTTTCTTTCTTTTTTCTCTCTTCTTCCTCTTTCGCGTCTTCTTCTTTCTTCACATGTTCTGTTGTTTTTCTTGCAAAGCTGCTGCTGATGGGTGGGAGACGCTGGCAGAAGCAGCAAGCTAGCGGGTCTGTTGGGGGTGGGGTGTGCGCAGGTGGAAGGGCGCTGGGATCTGCGCAACCGTGCGCTGCGCTGGGCTAACTCCGGGAACTGGTGGGCTGACGCCAATATGGAGGAATGCGAACTAGAGGCTGCGCAGATAATCGGTTGACGAATCCGATCTGGATGCTGCGACGGTGGAGAGCGTCGGCAAGCAGTGGGCTTCTCGGGTCGTGCCTGGCTAGGCGAGGTGGGCAGCGGGCTGTGCGAGACTAGGCAAGAGTTGGGCCGTGCGTACAAGTGCAGCAGCGCCGTTGCAGGTGTGGAGGTCGGGTGTGCAAGGTGCAGGCTACTGGACGCGGGTCTACTGTAGGCAGGGAAGGTGGTAGGCTAGTTTGGGGAAGAAGAGGTAAGCGCAGGCTAATGTGCGGCTGGGGAGAAAAGGATTTTTTTTTTTTTTTTTTTAGGGTGGCGGCCAAGAAAAAGTTTTTCTTCTAGGATTTTTGGTTGTTTTTTTGTTTTTTTCGAAACTAGGGTTTTTTCATTTTGGCTATTTGCTCTGAGCGTGCTGATAACGTGTAAAAGTCAATTGAGAATTTGAATTGGTCTCCTTATTTCATTTCATAGTCCCTTTATATAGGGAGAGAATTACAACGGAATTATCAATTACAATGATGACATTAAATGCTGATTGATCCGTAATTGTGCTGATTGATGGTAATCGTTGATTCCTTGATTCCCTCTCCGTCAGTAGCTTTGACGAAGACACATAATTCTTCCTCCATAGCCTAAACACTCACTCGTACTGAACCACTGCGTGTCTATGTGAGAGAGAAAAAGGGAAAGAGAGCGGTGCAGCAATGGGCTTTAACACGCGTTGAGTAGGCAGCAAGACACCTGCAAATGACACGCGTCGGTGATTTTGTGGATTGGGCCAAGATGTGGAGTCTAGCAAAGTAAGGCACAGATGGCCCAAATGTTCTTTCCGCCAATGGCCCAGACATATATATATAAATGTTCATGGAACCGGATCACCTTGACTACTCCAATGAACTCTATGTCAATTCGCATCGGAGAACTGCTAGTCCGCTACTTTTTTGTATTTTTTTGCTTAACTTTATCTTATGATGATAGTGAGAACTAAATATATTACCTCCACAACAGTTATTTCAAATAATCAATAGCTCACCAGTCAGAGCTACTTGTGCGCTATCTCGTTTACTCAAATGCCTAAGCGTGATATAGAAAGATGACACATTCGAGGTTAAAAGTCAAGACCCTCAATAGCTCAACAAGGTGGCTTAGGTAGGGAAAAATTATTGTCTGAACCAGATTTGGGCATTCTCATGAGCTTGATTACCATTATAAATACATGTTAAGGTGGCTCAGGTAAGTAAAGATGAATCGTTTTCTACATCTTTTCTTATAGTTGTTATAGGCATTGTAAACAATCAGAGTGTCAATTAACGGAGCTTCTTCTTTTTTCAATTTTTAAACAGATTGGATTGATGTTTCGGCTGTAATTCTCTAAAACTCTTTTTTAATTTTATCAAAGCAATGTAAGAGCTAGCTCAACGGCTCATCGCCCTCACTCAAAATTCATTAGTATAGAGATGATAAAAAAATGGTAGGCCAAGACCAAAAAAAAATCAATGTACTAAAAGAAAAAAGTCAAGTTAGAAGATTGTGAGGGTTCTTTTTGAATCAAGCAAGACTAGGCCAAAATTAACTCAATAACTTGATGTTAGTGAGAGAATCTTGTGCGTGATTCAGATACTGAGTGAGGCTTGACAGCATGAGAATGGTGTGGGAGCTAGAAACATACTGCGGTGAGAGAATTTGGGGATTTTTGAATTTGGTTTTCTGGGAGATAAGCTTGTAAGGGAGGTTTGGGAGAGAAAAGGGGCTAAGAGCTGGGTTTTGTGTTTGGGGGCCTGGAAGCTTGAAGAATTGGGGGTTTTTGATGCTTCTAAGTTTTCTGGGTTGTTGCTTGGTGATAATTTCAGTTCCTGATCTCTTATTTTATAGGCTCAATTGGAGGGGTATTATGGTGGCTCAAGCCCTTTGGTTTTCTGGGTAAGATGCTTCTCCTTTAGCTCATGCAGGATTTCTGCCTTAAAATCTGGGAGATCAGAGCTTTCTTGAGGGATGGAATCTTGGAAAGAGGAGAAGATCGTTGCAACAGTGAGCAAAGGTCGCAGCAGAGACAGCTGCGGTGGCACAAAACCTGGAACGAGGCAGAAGGGGAAGCTAGGGGGTCGTGAGCTCATCGTTCAAGGGGGGAGAGGACATCGGCCTACCGGTCGGAAGGTAATCCTTGCTAACTGACAAGAGGGATCGATATTCCTCTTGGATATTTGGGTCGAGTAGCGTGTTTGGTAGCTGCGGGGAAAGGGAAAGGAAGATAGAAGAAAAACGGTGAAAGCTGGGTTATCCTATTTTTGTGGGTTTGGGCTTTTCTTTGGGCTTTGGGTTTTGAGGAAAAAAGGTTGATCCAAACCTCATTTTCACCAATTCGCTATTGATTTAAATTACCGGGCTTGGATCTCGAGCCCAAGATCGAGACCACCGATGACGTTAAATCAATAGACGAGCATTATATGTTTCCGTAACCTTCCACACCATACCCACTTCTGCAAGCGTGGATGTGGCTTGGGTCCACATCTAGGGTGTGTTTGCTTGGCTGGTTAAAGTCGAGAGATGGGTATAAAATTCTATAGTTTTACAGAATTTTATACAAATTGCATGTTTATGCTAAAATATGTCGCGACGACATATTTATTTTGTCGTGTGATTTTTCGGGTACCAACAAAGATATCCTCCGATCAAAATATATAAGGCCAAGGAAGAATGCCTAATAGTTAAACTTAAAACACCAAAAGAAAAAATGTGCTAAAAGTAAAAAAGTCAGGTTAGAAGATATCATCCGATCAAAATATATAAGGTCAAGGAAGAACTTAAAACATTAGCAGTATGGAGCACGGGAATAAGGTTCTTCCATTAATAAGGTAAATTTGCTTTCCTCTACCACGGTGCAGGTGGACCATGGTTATATTTGCATGGGTGAACAGCACGCGCGGTTATCTAGAGAGTGGATGAAGGAATCTGACGTCGTGGCACCCACGTTCGTATAGTTACACACCTGATTTAGGTTGTTCATTACTCGCCGACTTCGTCCCTCATCCTCTTTCATTAAACCACATGCACAACAAAGACCACTAAGGCGGAGTAGATCACATCCATAGCTGAACCGATCCACCACCCAACCGTTGTAATCGGAGAAGTTGAGCTCCCTAGTGAAGAAGCTCTGCATCTGTACTTGCTACTGTTGGGCATGGTGGTGGTGATTACTTTGAGATTGTACTTGGAGAACGGCACTCGGATTCTCCAATAAGCTATTGGAACTAGGGTGGTTATCAAACTAAATCAGCTTCGAGATGTGATGGTAAGTGGTACTGGGTCCTGAAGTCGCCAGACCTATCTTCACCGACTCCTTAACAACTTCAATTGTGCTGGCTGGGTTGTCGTTGATCCACAGCGACAACGGGTAGTTCTCGCCCTGATCGGCAGCGCCACCTATAGGCCAAGAACTGAATTCAAGGTCATTAAAATCAAACAATACTCGGACCTTGTTCATCAGATCCGAGCTCTGGAATATGAGCTCTATCGAGCCCAATTCGACGACCCCATTCGCCGTTGGGACTCAGACCATAGCTTGTAGGCCACTTGACATTGTCTAGCTCGCTCGCACGACAAGGAGGCGAGACGGTACGGCCCAGGTTGGAATGAAAAAAAGCCTGACCCGGTGTCACGGGCTGAACTTTGCTATGTGCAAAGAGGACTGTGCAGCACTTACTAGCAAGCAAGACAGTCAAGTGAGTACCGGAACAATGAAACCCACACAATATTAAAATAGTGCTAGCGGCAAGCAAGAACACAATTATATAAATGTTAGGCAATCACGAAGAACAATGAATAATCGAAAGAAAAGATCAAGGAGCAATCTCATGGGACACAGATGATTGAATAATTCATCTTTTATTGATGGTAAGACGGTAAGGGAGACAAAAGTACATGTGCTTACCTATACTAGTTCCGTCGTCCAAACTATGCTGACTAGGAACCCCTCCCTAAAGAGCATATCGAACTTAAATAACCAAGGCTGCGAGAAACATGCACTTGACCGAGGAGACTAAATGTTAAATTACATAAATTACCAAAACATTCCTAGCACACAAGCAACCAACTAAAGGCTTAACTAATGACCCTGAACAAGTTTGCTTGCAGCATTACAAGTGCGGCCCCTAACACCCGGCAACCCGCTGCTGATGATGAAGTTCTGGGTCAAGGAAACAAGGAAGAACCATTATGTATCATTGACCTCCTGATCTACGACGTCGTCCTCAGTGGTGGTGTTGGCCCCGAAAATCAAATAGTTGAGGTCTCTCAGCACTTTCTTCCGGTACTCCTTGCCTCGATCTCTTCTTCCACATAGTACCAAACACTCCGGCATCTCCACCAACAGCTCCCTCTCGCTTGGGCCCACGACTCCCTAACCACGCTCAAGCTCATCTGCAAACTCCGCGGCATACGTAGCACCGAATAAGTCTGAGCAAGAAGGGTTCTATGTAGAGGTGGGACTTTAGACCCGATAAACCGAATAACCGCCCCGGACCGAACCGAAACTGGCTGTTCGGTGCGGTTTCAATCATTGAGAATGGATTATGTTTCAAGAACCGAACCGAGAGTTCTCAATGCGGTTCGGTTTTGGTTCTAGTAGTCCAACACAGCAGGGAACCGAGGAACCGAACACCAAAGCATATATAATGTAAACTCAGACAGATTTGGGATTTCTCTATTTCATTTTTTCGATTAAAACCCTAAAGCCCTCTTTCACTCCTCCAGTTCTTCCCTATTTCTCCCAGATCGACATTCCCTCTTCCACATTCAATCATTCATTGTCTCTATTGTTGATTTTTTCATTCAATCGATTAAAAAATCAACCCGATTCATCTATTGATTCTATTCATCAATGGCCTCCGATTCAAGTCCAAGTCCTGTTGGTCAGGAGTTGCTAGCTGTAAGTGCTACTCCGAGATCAGACGAAGAAAGTGAAGAAAACGCTGGTCAAAATGCATCTGAAGAAGAAGAAAAAACCACTGCTGCTGGTCCAAGAGGGAAGAAGAAGAAAACTGCTCTGAATCCAAGAGTTTCAAAGAGGAAGAGGGAGAAAAAGGTTGCAGCAGTACGTTCACAAGTTTGGGAGCACTTCACCAAGTTTGATCAGCCATTAATCGAGGTGGTCGAAGGGGGTGAAACTGTTGTTGGGAGCACAAAACGAGCTCAATGTAAGTATTGCTCTACCCATCTAGCATGTGATTCTAGAGATAATGGCACTAGCTCACTTAGAAAACACATTGAGCTCATTTGTAATGGTTATCCAGGCAGAGTTGATTTAGAGGAGGGACAACAGATTTTGAGTACTGATATGGTGGATGGGAAGCCTAGTTTAACAAGTAGGACTTGGAGTCAGGATGCTTGTGTAGATGCTGCTACTAGAATGATAGTCATAGATGAGCTTCCTTTCAATGCCATTGAAAGGCCTGGATTTAGGCACTTTTGTGATGTAGCTGTTCCGAGGTTTGAGGTGCCATGTAGGAAGGTTATTGTGAAGAATTTTTTGAGGATGTATGAAGCAAAAAAGAGTGAGTTGAAAGGTGAATTGCAGTCCCATTGTGTCTGTTTAACAACAGATACATGGACTAGTTGTCAAAGCATCAATTACATGGTCATCACAGCTCATTTTATAGACTATGGTTGGAATATGCACAAAAGAGTCTTAAAGTTTTGTGTAATTCTAAACCATCATGGCAACACTATTGGTAAAATATTAGAGAATGCCTTGATTGAGTGGACAATTGATAGAGTTTTGACAATTAGTGTAGACAATGCAGCTGCAAATGCGGTTGCTATTGAGTATGTTAGGAAAAGAATGTTAACTTGGGATAGAAAGCCAATCTGTGGAGGCAGGTTTATGCATGTGAGATGCTTAGCTCACATTGTGAATTTAATTGTGAGGTCTGGTTTGCATATAATGGAGAGGTCAGTAGCTTCAATTAGGAATGCTATACGGTATGTGAGGAATTCTCAAGCCAGAACAGATGTATTTAAGCATTGTATGGAGCAAACAAAGGTAGAATGTAAAAAAATTTGCATTTTAGATGTTCCAACAAGGTGGAATTCCACGTACCTGATGTTGGACACAGCTTTGGAGTGAGGAAGGCTTTTGATAGGATGGCAGAGGATGAAGATGTGAAGTATAGAAGTTATTTTGATGAAGAAGAAGAATTAGAAGAGGAGGAGGAAGAAACAGAAGTTGTACACAGGTCTAGAACACCAAGGAAGAGGGTTGGGCCACCGAAGGATGAAGATTGGGAGAAGGCTGAAACTTTTGTGAATTTTCTAAGGGTTTTCTATCAAGTCACAGTGAATGTGAGTGCTTCACTTCATCCTACTTCACAGTTGGCTTTCCATGACATTGCCATTAAGGCTGAGATTGATGATCTGTTTTATAAGCCAATTGATGGAGACTCAACCGAGGCTGATAAGCTACTGTTTCAGATGGCCAACAAGATGAAGAAAAAGTATAGCAAATACTTTGATCAGTTAGATGACATCAATCAGCTTTTCCTTATTGCAGTTGTGTTAGACCCTAGGTACAAGCTAAAGTACTTTGAATTTAATTGTGACAATATGCTTGGGTTAGATAGGTCAGAGATCAAAAGAAGGTCAGATGATGTAAAAGAGCTTCTAGTTAACCTTTGTGACCTATATGCAGCATCTATGGGTGCACAAAGTTCACAAAAATCAAGGAGTGGAGAGAGTACAGCTATGGTTGTGAGCAATAGCAGTAAAAGTCAGAAAACTAAGGGAAGAGCTACTGGTAAAAGGAAGGTTATGCTTGAAGATTGGAATAGGCAGCTTGAAGAAGGTGATCAAATGGTGGTTGGACATGAAGTTGATAGATATTTGCTTGACCCAATAGAGAAGCCTAAAGAAGGTGAAGATTGGAAGATTTTGCTTTGGTGGAAGCTTAATGGCAGTAAATATCCCAACTTGCAGGCTGTTGCTAGGGATGTACTAGCCATCCAAGTCTCCACAGTGGCTAGTGAGTCAAGCTTTAGTACTGGAAAAAGGGTTATTGACCCATATAGGAGCTCACTCACTCCTAAATCTGTAGAAGCACTGATCTGCCTTCAAAATTGGCTGAAGTCAGATAACATTATGGGGTTGGAATATATTCCGACCATTGAAGAAGTGGAGTTTTATGAAAAAGTTGAGCAAGGTACATTTAATGATTGATACTTTTTTTTCTAAGTCTTTAGTTGGTGTTTGTTGATTTCTGTCATTATCTTATTATCACACATTGGATGCAGAACAAGCTGATGAAGAAAGGAAAAAAAAAGAGCAAGCTCAACAAGCAAGTGGTTCCAAGGTAGCAAGGGATCCAAAGGCTGCAAGGTCTCCAAAGGTTGCAAAGGTTTCCAAGACATCAGATGCATCAAAGTCTTCTAAGACTTCTAAGTTTTCCAAATCAAAAAAATGATTCATGTCTCCAAGACTCCAACTGTTAAAGGTTTGCAATTTTTCTTTCTTTTTTTATGTTGAAACTCGAAAGTTTGAATTTTGAAACTTCAAAATGTGCTTCAGTGGAATGTGTAAATGTGTATGCAGTATTGCAGTTTATCTATCAAGCCTCCAAGGCTCCAACTTGTTGCTGTCTCGCTAAGTTGTTGCATAATAGCCCTTGCTGCCTTGCTGCATTCCACCTACCTGCTTCATTATTTTTTTTTTTTCTGGTTTGGACTTTGGAGTATTTTTTTCAAGTTGGACAATTGAGTGGTTTAGTACTTTACTAGTTCACCAGATTTGGAACATTTTGGATTTTTGGTACTTCATTGAGTTTATTCACTTTCTTGCAGCAGTAGTTTGGTATTTTGGTCAGTTTTAAAGTTTAGATCATTGGACTATTTTGGATTATTTGCTTCTTGTTGTTGGGTTGATCATTTGGAATTTGCAACAATTGAAAGTTGAAATTGTTGGATGCTTTTACTGTTTTAGTGTTTTACATTTCATGCTTCTTGACTTGTTTAATGTTTGATCATTTGGAATTTTTGATCAACTGGAAGATTGGAACTTTTGGACGCTTGTTTAATTCTTGTTGAGTTGCTGCTGCTGGCTGGCATAATTAGAACTGAGTTGCTGCTCAAGGAAGTAAAGGAACTGGAAGTCTAGAACTGAGTTGTTGCATAATTTGGCAATTGACAGTTACTGCTGGACCCGAGGACCCGGCATAACCGAACCGATCTTTAACGGTTCGGGTCCAGATCGGTTCTAACTTTTAAAAATGAAAACCCGAACCGAATTTCTTATATGCGGTTCGGTCTCGGTTTTACAATTTTTTTTTTTGGAACCGAACCGTCCCAGCCCTAGTTCTATGTGAATCTACAGAGATGTAGACCATGATCCACAAAAGACTCATCGCTCATACAATAGTAAAAGCCAAAAATTATGTACCATCACAAGTCATGATTGAAAAGCATGAGAAATTTGTGCTCTTTCTTGATCTTCATCATCAACCCTAGGCAGATCAAAGACAATTAAGGTTTAACGTACAAAACTACAAATACATAACGACAATGCATGTATAAGAGGGCAAGACCTCATAATCCAAATACTATCCACATCCTGGAAAATGTAACAACCTAAATCAGAATCCATAATTATTCACTTCTGCTTCCATAAATTCCAAACCCTGGCTTTTAGTCTTTGGCTCCTTCTTGTTGTCTGGGTTCTCTCTTTGGCTTCAAACCCATACTTTCACCCTCTTCCAAAGTTCACTTTACATGCAAACTCTGCAAAACTTTCACCAAAATGGTACAACCCCGCGTGCTATGCCAATTTCATGCATATATATCATTGTACCCTCCCCCCTCTATTGGCCCCCCACCGACTTGAACCTTAATGTACAAAATTGGTGACCACATATGGGACCTCCACAATGGCCTCCCTCAACCTGGCAGAGAAGAAGAAAATCATGATAGGTCTTCACCCCAGTCGTGAGAAACTTCACTAGTGGCATTGGTTGTTTAGATTTGCAGTTCGAATCCCACCAGATCAGTATCCCAATACTGGCATAGTCGGTTTAACCGACGACGGTTTCAATACGTTCCAATTTCAGTGTTCATAATTTGATCAAAGAAGGTTCGAAAATAAAATTGATCTAGGTTTTCAAACCCACAATTGATGATGCGCTACTTTTCAAAGAGGATTTATGGGGTTTGGTTTCAGTGTTCTACACGTTTCGGTGTTTTACAAGTTGATCAAAGTAGAGGTTCCAAGGATGAATCACTACTAGAAAAATGGCCTAAGGGGACACATTACATGTGTGCCTATTGATACCTATAGGGACAAATATGTGTCCCCATTGAGCTATAGAGACATATATCATATGTGTGCCTATTGCTTGTGTTCCTATTGCTAAATGGCACACATAAGTTATGAACTTGTGTCCCCAAATAAAAGAGTAGGTCCTATGATTTCTCAAACTACAAATACAGTACAAATAATGCCTACAAATACTACACACTTCTACAAATACAATACACCAATTGGGGACACTTTCTGCAACTGTGCCCATGGTTTATCTTTTATTTTGTCTATTTTCATCTTCTTCTTTTCTTGTTTAACATAATAAATTCAGTGCCCAGGCAAAAAATCAAAAAATAAAACCGAATACACTAAATAAGAGAAGAGAATACATCACAGTCATCACACTGTCAATATAGCTTTTTCATTAAACAATCTGTAAGGTTTCAATATCCAGCAATACATAAACAAACCCCAAAACTGTTTCTAGAAGTTCAAGCTACAAATTCCTATCAACTAAGTTATGATCTATATCAATTCCATCATGGCTGCATGCAAGTCATTCTCTGAACTGCAGAAACGATAAAAGAGGAGAATTACAGAAATTGTCAACGTTAGAAGTAATTAATGCTAAATAAGAGGCAACATGCACTGCTATTTCATAAGCCTAAAGTATTGTCTTCAAAGCCAAAATATTTCTAATTGTTAATAATGAATACTAGTAACAAAAATGATAAGAGATGATGTACATCATCAACAACCTGTATCAAGAAAAATACAGTTAGTCACCCAACACACTACTTTCTACTGCATGAAATTTGGAATTAGATTGGGGGATCATCATGAAATGACTTAATTGTTCTGTTTTTTTCCGGAAATATATGTGGAAATGGTCAAGTGAATGTTGACTCACGGCCGTTTAAGATGAGTAGATGGCAGATGAAACTACTGCTATTTCTATCATTTCATCAGTTGCTGACTTCACCAAGAAAGAAAAGAGAAACAATTGCTGTCTGATAACAGATTGTCAATTTTGAAAATTTGTTATCAAAATACACCAGTCTATATATCTGGTTGAATGGTACAAACAAAATACACCAGTCTAGATATCTAGATCTAATAAGTTAAATTTTAAATGTTCTGTTCAGATTGTTGCTGATGGTGTTGATCCTAAGCTACAAGTATTCTTCTTTTGGTAAGTTTCTATTCTTTGTTGGGCTGGAGTTTGACCCAATCAGTTTCAGTAACCTTTTGTCTTTGTATTGAGATTTATGAATGCCTTTAACTGAATAAGGAAAGTCATACCATGTCCAGCTCAAAGCCACTTAGACGAAGAAGACCCAAGAGCCTAAATCAAAATTCAAAGCATGTACATCCACACGTCTTACACTCGAGCTTACAAAAAAAAATGAAATGCATTATTTTATTATAGACATTGCTATTCCTCGACCACTCAAAACTGTATGATTTCATATCAAAATCATCATATAAGCTAACAAGCAAATATGTATAGATATGGATATGTATCAAAGGCCATACTCGCGATGTGAAAGGATCGTATCAATCATGCTGAAAAAAACATGAAAACAGATAAACAAGCACAACACATATACAAAGAGCTAATCTAAAGAATAACAAATAACATCTTCAGATAAAGAGCCTTATCAGACAAGACTGAAATGATATTTCAATAAGTAAAAATGCAGCATGAATAATTAGAATAATGCAATACAGGAACAAAACATGGCCCACATCTCCACCAATTACATTACAGTATTACATTCATGATATTAGACTTACATATCGATGTGAATAGCATTCTTCTAGAGCCATGGTTGATGTTTTCTCGAAAACCCTGGTTAAGTGTTAACAAGAAATCCAGATAAGGATGTTAATATTCAGCTTTGAATTATATGAACAGGTATATATCCTTTCCTTATTTGCAACTTCAATTCTTATAAGCTTTTGAATTCTTGACCATCAATTTTCAAAGATAAAACACTTGTAATCCTAATACTTGCAGTCTTAATATGTTCTATTCCAACAAAAACCCCAGAAAAATTTACAAAGAAATATGCAGTTTAACATGTGTTATTAGAGCTGGTGGCCACAAAGAAGAGATATCAAACTTTCGAAGAACTGAAGCAAAAGTTTGCACTGAAATGCCCCAAACTCTCAATTCTAATTCAAAATTTTCATCAATAATTCAAACCCAGTAAACCCATTAAACATGAGAATTAATTTTACTCAATTGAAAACCCTAAGATCACCAATTACTCATTTCAATGCACAAACTACCTACCCTTGACAATTAAACTGAAACCCAGACCTTCAATTTCACACAAACACTAATTGAGGAAGAGAATGAAGTACCTCAAGTGGTCGATGGCGCCGGAGCAGTCTCTTTCATTCTTAACCATAGCCATTGCCCAGCACCAAATACCCTACCGAAACGCTTTGATAAACCAGAAGAACAGAGTGGGACAGTGATTCGATAAAGATATGGCAAATCGAGACACTTTGGGGACAAGTCTCCATATGGGTGTTCTAGTTTCAAAAGAAATTGACAGAGCGAGAGAGGGCAACTACCATCGATGGTGATACGAATTTGGAGGAGGAGTCATGGTGGCCACCGCCGGGACTACCGTCGGTCTTTGCTGGAGAGGGTAGCGGCAGATCTGAGATATTGAGAGAGAGAGAGAGAGTGTGTGTGTGTGTGTGGGTGAATTGTGTGCGCGTGTATGTGATATGAAATTAGGTATATTCAACAAAGAGCCAATATTGCGTAGACCGTAGTGAACCACCACCGTAGAGAGAGAGGACGTATTGGCAGGCTTTCTAGAAAAACAAAGGATGTATTCGTATGAAGTGATCTGTATTGTGGGAATGGGGACACTTATGAGTCTTATGTGTGCCTTAATTTTTCAATAGGCACACATAAACATATCTGTGCCTTTTTATTAGTTTTGGGGACACATAGCTCATATGTGCCCAGCATATGTGTCCCCTTAGCCCTGTTTTCTAGTAGTGAATGGATTTGGATTCGATTGGGGTCTCGAAATGGATTTTAATCCCGTTTATAATGGCTAGTTTAATGGATGCATGATTTTTGGTTGGTTTCAGTTGCTGTCGTATCTCTCTAATGAATTTTCATTTATCTCATTACTTTCGCAAGAAATCAACTTATCGATGCTCTTGTTAATTTTGACTTGTCTTCTTATAATTTTCTTTGGTGGGATTTGGGCCTAGATTTTATCAGTACCTTGTGTCATAGAGCTTGTATGAGTTTTTTTTAATGGAAAATGATTTGTGGCCTCAATGAGGCCTAAGATTTATGGCTTCAATATTAGGTGTCATGCCATGTCACCTACATACATCACCTATTTGTCAAATTATGCCATGTAATTATTGAGAAAAATACAATTTTAGCCTTCCAAAATCTAATGACTCCAAGTTATTTTGATTTTTTTTTTCTAAAAGAAAAAATTATTTTGTCTTTTTTTTTTCTTTTCATTACACTCATGCTTAGATTTAAATAACAATGTCAAGAATAGAAAAAATTTCATGTAATTCAATCAATAGATTTTCATATACATTTGATCAATAGATTTGCATAATACATGTATATGAGTTCAACCTTTGTTGCGTTTCTGTAAATTTTGAAAATATAATGTGAAAAATACATAGTTATATCATTATATATGTTCTTATGTTCATTCTTTTCTCTTTATGTAGCTAGGGTTTAAACGTTATATTTTAGTTTATTATTTTCTGTTTGTTTATTTTCCTTATATTTAGATTGTAGATGATAATTAATGAATGCTACTAACATGAATTTTTTTTCTTACCTCTTAATTTAGACATATGTATTTTCCAAATTCAATTTATTAATGCTATTTTTTTGGATGAAATTAATCAATAAAGTTATTACCTATTTCTTGAAACCTAATTCAATATATTTATGCTATTTGGAAAGAAAAATTATAGGAAAGAATTTAAATAAATGAAGAAAAATATTGGTTAAAGAATTTGTAGACATATCTCTTAAATTAATGCATAATTAATAGCTGATTTTTTTTTTGTCACCTAATTAAATTCATTAATGTAATTCATTCACCCCTAACATCTAAAATGAAATATAAAAGGGTAAAGTTGGTGTTGCAATAGTATGATGTGGCAAGATATATTATGTGAAATTGAAAATAAAATTAGTATTTGCTTACATGGCACGACACCTAGGATTTGAGGCCATAAATCTTAGGCCTCATTGAGGCCCTATATCATTGCCCTTTTTTAATTTCTGTTTTTACTTGAAAATTCTTCTATGCACTGACTGTGCAAAGTCACCCAACACATATATGATGATCTCAATTCTTGATATTTATAATTTTTTAAAAACAAGAAAAACCAAAAAAACGTATTTGATATAATCCAATGGCGTAGCTACAGTATTAGAATGGTCAATTGGCCTTGCTCACCATCTTGACCAAGACTATTATGTCTTAGATTTTTACTTTTATATGAGAGAAATATAAGCTATTTGACTCATTTTGCCCCTTCTAAGGGCATCTCCAACAGACTAGCTATTTCAACAAAAAGTTAGAAATTTGGCTAATTTGAGATAGTTTAGCACTCCAACAGAATAGCTATATGAAAGTCAAATTTGGCTTTTGCTAAAATCTCTAGCTAAATTTAGCTAGGGAGGAGAGAGAAAATAACAAAAAGCTAAACACTCCACGTTCAATTTTTTTAGTTTAGCTAACACTGCTGGAGGAAAAGCTAGAAATTTACTACCTAAATTTAACTTTTAGATCAATGATTTAGCTAAAAAAATAGCTTTTACCGTTGGAGATGCTGTAAAATGATAAAACTAGACTCCAAACACACCCTATGGGTGTGGATAATTACGTGGGAAATTATTCCACATAATGTGGAGAAAATTGCTGCAAATATTTTGTTTTTACTTTTTGAACTTTTTTTGTTAAATTTATTTTGTTTTTCTTTTATTTCTGAATTGACCATTTTATCTTTTTCAAATATTTTTTAATATTTGAGGGATATTTTGGTAAAATTTTTCTGTTTTGGCTGACAAACTCTCTTCTCTTAATAATAGTATAGATATGTAGTTACTTTTAGCTAGTTTATGAGACCAAAGCAAAAACATTGCGTTTATTTGTATCTATTTCTCTCATTTCCTCTCCTTAAGTTGGTTTATCTGATCCTTATTTATAGTGTCTTTTTTTAATTATTTATCATACAAAGAAATGAATTCTTTTTGTACAGTTAGGTCATCCAATTTGTAGATTAATAGCTATGTAAGTTTGACCCCTCTTAACAAAGTTTCAAGCTACGTCACTGATGTAATCCAATAATCCATTCATGCAAGTGCATGTCGGTACTTTAAATCTTTTTTTTTATTAGGCTTTTTGATTGCTTATTCTTTGTGGTTTCTAAGTCTGTTTCAGCGGTAAGGTTTGTCTTCTCTCCCTTGTATGTTTTCATTTTAGTTTACTCTGGTCATCTGGTGTAAGGTTAATGTCCTCCACAATCAAGGTGTAGTTCATCTTTTTTTTTTTTTTTTAATAAATGGGAGGACTGGTGCTCTAACTTCAATCCAAAAAAAAATTATGTTGTCCAATCCAGAATTGATGATTCTAGGTATTCAACGAGGATAATGGGTTTCTTTGCCAAAAAAAACAGAAAGAAAAAAAGAGGATTATGGGTTGCGGTGTTTTTCAACCCAACCAAAGGAGAATTTTCAAAGATGAGATGAATTTGGCATTGGTTGTGAGTTTCGAAATGGATTCTAACTTCAGTTTGGTGCTTTTTCTTAAATTAAAAACTGATCCCTTATCCCTACATCAATATTGCCGGTTCGGTGCAGTTTTAAACAATAAAATAAGTTTTGTAGTTCAATTTAGTTTAGATTCAGTTCAAATGATATATGAATATTAATTTTTCGATATAGTTTCACTGTTATGGGTAGGTCACCACTTCGGTTTGATGATTTACATTTCTATTGCGATTTTTTTGTTGTTGTTGCCTTCAATGTTAAAAACAGGCATCCAAATGGGAGAGGTTTAATGCAGCCGTCTAAACAGGGAGGAGACTTAATTGCTAGAGTTGCATAATGCCTGTGTTGGCCATGTCCTATATGGTCCCTCGTCTACACCTTACATGCTCTATATGTGGATCATATATAATGTTAAGCTACCTGACAAGGAAAGGAATACAATGTTACAGATTTTAGTCATTTTATAGGCCCTTTCCTTGAGAACTATAGGACCAATAATACTCACTAGCCTGGTCTCCCCAAGGTCTGAAAGACTGAAACCTATTGAGTACTCTACATATACGTCTACCTAATTCAACCAATACATTAAATGATTTGTATGATTCATGTTGTGAAGGGACCATTGCAACATTAAAAATAAAAAATTGTTGTGAAGGGACAAGACCTCTCTAGAGTCCAGACTATTGAGTACCCATTTTCACTACAAAAGTTATAGATCGATGACTCCATGAGGGAGTTTCAAGCTATGCTACTTGGTCCTTTGATCCCTTTCGTTTCCGAAAATTCTACCGACGCCCTTTTAAGGACATGAGTGTACTGTACTTAGGGAGAATGATCGTTTCGTGATCGAGGAAGCCTCAATCTGCATTTCAATAGCTAGCTAGAGATGAATGCAATGGTGATATTCATGAAACTCAAGGGAACCGGCCGGGTGAAACAAACTACAACAAATAGGCGATCCCATGATACCTTCGGAGCTGAATTATTCTACAGATATATATCCTTTTTAGTGAGGATGCGTCAATCTTCTCAACATCTCTCATATACTTCTTGGCTCGTCGGACATTAAAAATAAGCCGGAAATCATTTTTAAAATCTGAACAAGGCATGAAAATAACCCTAATACATATTTTACATTTCATTTTACATTTCAATTCCTAAAATTTACATCTGTGATGCGTTAATTGGTGAACCCAATGCAGAAATCAATGAAAGATCAGAGCATCTTAGTTTATTGTGACGAAACCATAAGGATAAGGAGCTAGGGTGGTCCAAACAACATTGAACAATGTCCATATAAGTCCCTTTCTGTTCTTAAACCATGATCTCAGAACCATACGTGCAATACTAATTAAGGCAACCAAATTATGACAAAAATCTTCTGCATGATACCTAATAATTAAGCTGGATCATGCAGGCAGATTCAGTAACCAGTCACTATTCTTCTTCCTATACAACAAACAGAAACATACCTCTCAAACTTTCCCATAAATAGACCACAGCAAATAAGCATATTACTAACCATCATCATTACCTTGTCAAATACGTAACACAAACCATAGGAGAAGAGTCATTACATGCATACTACACTTAAATAGAAATTTAGGTCCACTGCGACCTGATATAGATAGACTGGGTTCGTCACTTTCAAAGCAGCGACTTTAGGTTATAGATAATACGTACTGAAATACCGAAACTGACCCTGATACTGATACCAGAGACACCACAAATGGCAGTCTCAGTTTTTCAACGACGACTCGGAACCACCCTCCTTTTTAGTACGTCCACATGCAATCGGCCTCGGTTGGACCCACAGCCCTGGGCTCTTCGGCAGCGGCGCCACGCCAGTTTCCGAGTGAGCTCCAGTCACCGAGGTCGAAGGAGCCACCGGCCCCGGAGTAGGGCTGGTGGGGCTGCAGTCCCTGCGGGAAGAAGAAGGGCAGGTGGAGATTCTCCTGGAGAGACCTGAGGCTCGGAAAGTCCGAGAGGCCGCCGAAGCCGCCAGACAAGTGGAGCGAAGTCTGCGGCTGCGGCGGCGGAGCGAGGTCCAAGGAAGTCATGAGATGGTTGAAAGTGCCGGTGTTGGCGGAGTCGCTGTTGGTGGAGAAACAGGACACGTGCTCCCTCGGGGTACGGTTGTCGTGGGAGCAGCTGTCACGGTCGGTGAGGGAACCATTGCCGTTGGAGAAAGGGACGGTTGGGTAGTAAGGGGAGGAGTCGAAAAGTGGTGGCAGTGAGACAGAGGAGGAAGAAGGCGAGCTGGGCTCGGCTGGGTACCCGCTGGACCCAATCATTCGGGTCTTCTTGGATTCGGGTCCATTGCTCTTCTTGGCCTTCTGGAATACCCTCGAAATGACCCACTCTTCCTGCATTTTTGGGATCATGAGACAATGTGGTGACAAAATCGGGTTTTTTAATTCAAATTATCAATGTTTGGTTACCCAGAAAAAAAAAAAAAATTGACATAATGTGTTGCACATTTTTAACTAGGTTACGAAATAATTACATGCAATGAAGTAGAGTGCAAAAGAGAATGTCACGCAGATTGTATTGTACTGGAATTAGCTAGAGCTTGAAGTAGTATTAATGTGGAGGAACATAATGGAATGGACATGGCAGGAAACTGGTGTATGCATTACTTATGCTGAAAATGTATGCGTCTGCAGGTTGTGTATGGTAATAATGTACAAGGCATTAACTGAGAACGATATGCTTAGTACATAGCTTTTTTTGAGAAGTCGATGAAAGCTTAAATTAAATTGATGAATCAGGAGGGTACTCTGTGAATCTGTGACTGAATAATATCATGAGATATATGGACCTACTCTCATCAACCACCATCAACGAATTTTACCTAACTATATACATTGATGGTTAATATATATTCATTATATTGTTCTGAAGTTTAATTAATGTGCATGATAAAAAAGTTTGGAACATTATGTGCATGTGCATTTGACTGAGGGAGAATTATTAAGCACCTGGGAGTTCCTGGGGAGGTAATTGTAAGCAAATCGGCCTTCAAGGCGGTACTCATGCATGACCCAGTTACTTTTCACACCCTTGGGAGCTCGGCCGCGGTAAAAAACCAAAGTCTTCTTCATCCCAAGAAGGGAACAAGTCTTGGAGCTGTAAATCTCTCGGTCTTTCCCGGTGGCTTTCCAGTACCCGGCTTCAGTGGCACGGTTGGTGCGAAGGCCAGTCGGGTATTTCCTGTCGCGGAGGCTGAAGAAGTACCACTCTTTCTCCCCCATCTTTGCTTTCTCTGATAAACCGGACACATCGATGAATTTGTTTACAAAAAAGTTAGATGAAAAAGTGTTGAGATATTACATAGGGAAGATGGTCAAATGTAAACTGTTACTACCAGGGAGCTGCCATGGCTCGCACTTGTTGAGGTCAACTTCGGCTATGGCGCGACAAGTGAAGTTGGAGTCCATGACCTTTTTGAGGAGGTAGTAGCTGATGAGTTCCTCGTCGGAAGGGTGGAAGCGAAACCCCGGCGGCAGTTGGTTGTCGTGGAGGTGAACACCGTTTAGCTGATCAAGATGGCGACCGAGGTTCATGAGGTCCATGGCAAGGAAGCAAATCAGAACGGGATTCAAGGGTTGTTGGTTTGGAGAAAATAAACCTAGAAGAATGCAAATTGAGAGTGCGGGCAAGGTGTTGGATGAAAGTTGTGGCTGGGGTGGGGAGGGAGGGAGAGTGTGTTTATGTAGAAGCAGGTGAGGGGTCTGGTTTTTAGAGTGGAAGAGGAAGAGTGTGGGATGGGTTTTTCATAGGGAGTTGATGAATGTGAGTGACAAAGGGGAAAAAGGCAAGGAGGGATAGATATAATAATAATAGGGCATGAGATGAGGGATTGGAAAATAAGGCTGGAAAAATCTCCCTGTGCTTTCTCTGCTCTGTCCTTTTCTGTTCTCTCCTCTGAAACCTCCCTGCCACCTCCCTTATCATATCCATCACAATCTCTCTCTCTCTATATCATAGAGCGAGAGAGAGAGAGAGAGAGTGAGAGAGAGAGGAGTGGGGCTCTGCTGTGTGATGGGGAGGTACTCTGTTTTGAGTATGCGTGAGAAAGTGTGCAGGTATTCCTCTGTCAGTGAAGAAAATGAAAGAGTGGGAACAGAAAGTAGTTTCTGTGAGGGAGAAGGAGAGCCCCTTTGAGAGAGGAGAGAGAGAGAGAGAGAGAGATTTTCATATATTGTTGTTTTTCACCATGAATCGATAAAGCTGTGGCCTATCCCTCATGTCAGCACAGCACAAGTAATCAATAATCGAATGGAGCCAATTTAATACCCACGCACCAAACTATCTTTCTTTTTTCTTTTTTCTTTTTCCTGCCAAAAATTCTCATACTTTTTGCAAATTTCTCTGTGAGATTCGCTGATGATCAAAATCTGTTTCTTAATTTTTTCATGTCATGACTCATGGTGTCCGAAAAGCAAGAAAAAGCCAGTTAACAAAGCTTACAGAGAAAGCATGCATGGTGATCTGCGTCTTCTTCTTGGGTTTCTGCGACTCATTTAGTGTCTTAATTATTCACTTCCTCTTTGTTTCTTTCAAGCTAGGTAAACAACTGCTGTAAATTGAATTTTAACACTGTTTCAGAATCACCCTTTTTCTGGTGTCACTTGGCATTTTCATGCTAGTTGATTAAGTACCACCACTCAGTATTTTTACCCATTAGACAAAAAGGTTAGGGGAAATGCTTGGAGCATTACAAAACCAACAAACTGTTGCCATCATTTGGTCCATTTTCAGAGAGCTGAATTGGAAAAACCAAAGAGGCAAAGATTACATATCTGATCAATATCCCGTGTTTTTAATTATTTTTTATTTTTTTGTAAAAATCAGAGTGGGGTGAGATAGCTTCTGACCTCATCCTTTTTACCATATTGACGCTAGATGCCCTACAGTGTAGCAAAGCAAATCTTGCTTGAAGTAGACATTTTCCCATCAAAAAGTGCGGAAGAGGGTAAAGGGAAAACTGAAAAGGGCTACAAATGGTTGTTGCAGTGCATTAAATATTTTGATTTTACACAACGAGCAGTGCCTTGCCTTTCATGTAGTGTTGGATTCAAGTCGGTCGTTTAATCATGATGTGTTATATAATACTTTCAAGTATTAAAATCTTATAATTAAAGGACATTAGATTAATACTTTGTGTGACGCATGCTACAAATAATAATTTATTTAACAATTCAAACATATCTTAAAAACATTATAGAACTTTCACAAATATAAAAACAATTGAAACTCCAAAACAGTGGAACATGATAGAACTTTTGCATTTCATCAAACAGATGGTGCATGGTGCATGGTGCATGTGCAATAAGCCTATATGACCCGTGTCGGACGATTTTGAAAACGGGGTTGGGAAAGTTCAACAGACGAAATGATGAATTAGAGCATGCATGAATCCATTCATCAATCCCATCCATCCAATCCATCAGTATCACAATGGTGGTGGGTTTCGGAAGAGATTGACACAATGGGATTTTGACACATCGTGCTCGTTTTTTGAGAGACCCCAAAAACCAAAACAGGCTTTATATCTTAACATCAAATCTGCTCATCAATCTGCATGCAAAAGTCGTCTCCAGCACACAAATATTATTTATATTTGACAGATTGGACATGGCGTTTGGCTTTGTTGCAAATATGAGGTGAAGTTGGAAATAGCTTTCCTTCTTCATATAACAACAGTGGCTTAACAGAAGAAAACAATGAAATCCCAGGACGATATTCTCCCATTTTGGCCACCTCGATCATCTTCAGCCAGCTTTTGAGGTTTGCTTGCTTTGAAGGTTGGCTTGGGGAGTTGGGATTTTTACAGATTTGAAATGTCGAAGGGCCGGCTTCAAATTCAGACGCTTTCGTCGCCGATTTGTGCTATTTGGGACCAAATCCCAAAGGATTTGGGAAACGACAAATTGGAAGAAGATTAATGTCACACAGGTGAAATGTTTGCGTGTGTGGACAAGTGGATTTGCAATTACTCAACTAGATGCCCCAGGTAACGGACCTGATATGGTATTTATCCTAGAATAGAGTTTCCTGAGTTACCTCCTTATGGCCGAACGTTTGTTTCTAGACATCAAAGTTTCTAGGGCTAAGCGATCCTATACAGCTATACTTCTTTTTCAATATCCATCCGATATGTGTTGTTGGGTATGCTTATTGTGAGAAGGAGGATGCACATTTCATAATCCATATATATAAAAGGAGTACTCGGGTAACAGTGTTAGAGTAGACGTGCATGCAACCGGATTATTAGATTTTTAATCCGAAGCTTATCTAATGAATTGAAAGCAGGGCCATTTCGTTATTTGACGAATGTGAAGTTTGAGGAGGTCTTCCAAACTTAACAGGAGAGTATGATGTATAAAGAGAGGCTCAAAGACCAAATAATTTTATTGACATCTATTTATTGAGTTTGAGGCAAAGACTAAAGCAACATAGATGAAAATTTTGAGGCATATGTATTTAAAGCTTAGGGAAGACTATTTATATTGTCAAGTTGTTTCATCAGCTTTATTTTATTTTTTTGTAATAGCTACAACATTTTCTTTTCTCTTGACCAAACGTGAAGTTTGAGGAGGTCTTCCAAACTTTAGTCTTGGTTGCCTTAGCCAAAGGACGGCCATGATTGAAAGATGATTTGTTCAGCAATAGACCAATGCCTTGGTTAGCCATTTAATGTGAAGGACTACCTTGAAAGTGCGAAATGAGATAATGCTAATCTTTCTAAAGTTCACTCAAATGGTTAATTGCTGTTAATTCTTTGGCCAAGAGAAAAGAAAATGTTGTAGCTATTACACTTCATGCTATATGAGCTTAACAATTGTCTTCTTTGTTTTGTATCGGTGGATGGCAGCATTTGATGCTGCTCTCCAATTTTGATCTCATATTTTGAGATTCATTTCAAATAGTGGCGGAGCAACAAATATGTAAGAATGGAGCCATCCTACAGAAGTTTACTAAGGTAGCGGACTAGTGGTTGATGTGTTGCAAGATTTCTCTACTTCTGTAATTGGACGAAGACAATCTATTATTATTATTATTACTATTTTTTAATAAAGACCGGTGTGGCTGCCCTCAAACATTCATGAATGAAACCGCAAAATATATTGTCGGGGGGGGGGGGGGAGGGGATGGCATAGTGCCTAAACCCCATAATTAATAGAAAACAAAGTCTTTAAATTATTAAAAAAGTACGGACGAAAAACCCTTCAATTATCATGTTAATATGATATTCAACATACGCTAAATTTAAGAATAAAGATTGACCTCTTTGTGCTATAAATAGGGTTTATATAGGATGATTTTGGGCTGCAGGGTAGGAGTTATTAATCACAATGATTATTTGAGGCCTATCTTCTGTTAGGCATCACAAGCCTAATTTCGTGTTAGGTGTTCATTATAGAGATTGCGTATTCAGTTTGTGGAGCTTGATCTTCAATGGATGCTTGTAATGGGTCACAATCACTAGAAGTCAACATGTAGGACTTAAAACAGAAGCTCTAGGATTGTCGGAGACTCAATTTCATTCTTGACTTTCACTTAAACTACTTTAATTATGGTCACAATGATGCTAACATGGTTCTTAAGAGTTAAATCGTGCATGTACAGCTAACACATATTAATCATGATCATGGAGGCGAAACGAAGTAAGTGATGATAATAAAAGAGAAAATTAGAAGTAAGAAATAAAGAAATTTTTTAATTTGTTAGGATTAAATATATATATATATATATATATATATATAATTTAAAGTAGGGAAAATGGTTCGTACAGTACCTGAACTTTTCCCCTTTATAACTTTTGGTACCTGAACTTAAAAAATATCAAAATGGTACCTAAAGTTTTTCGCCCGATAGAGGATTGGTACATACTACCGTTACCTCCGTTACAGAGCTTGCCAGCTGGCCATTTTAAAAGGGTATTTTCGTCCATTCATATCTTAATAAAAAAAAAAATTTCTCTTAGCATTTTTTCCTCTCTCTCTCTCTCTCTCTCCTTCTTCTTCTTCAGTTGCACTACCAGAAGCTCTATCAAAATAAAGCAAGTAAATACAAACAGAAACCCAACGTTTCAGTTTCAATTTTTTTATTTCCAAATCTATCACTTCTTTCAATTTCCTCCGATCTTGTTTTCCTTGACTCCCCTCTCATTTCTCTATCCCAATTTATTTGAATCTCACCATCAATTTCATGGGTTTTGGAGCTCCGCAAGAACCAGCGGAAGAGAGTGATGCTGGCGAAGATGGTGAAGCAGAAGAGGGTCATGAGAAGGGAGCAGAGGGTAGGGATAGGTCTGAGAGGGACGGATCGACACCGGCAGAGGAGGAGGTGGAGGAGGACGGAGATGGTGAGTTAGAGGGCAATGGCTGTAATGGAGATGCTGATCCTCGTCGTCGTCTTTGGAATCTGTTTGAGCCCAAAAGTAATTTTGGCGAAATCCTTTAGTGGGTCTGAGCCAGTGGGCCGATACCTGCGGCCCAAAAATGAGACTACACGAATTTGGGTTGTGATGTTGCTCATTCTGTGTTTCATAAGGAGATATCATCCTTAATTGCGTGAAGATATATTGGCAATTAATGCGTGCGTATCCTACTGCTCGCATCCAGCGATCACATCTAGGATTCTAAGAGACAATTGATCTTTACCTATATTCTAGCGACGACAGAAGCGGATAGTTATCACCCAAGATCATATCAATACTATTAAGAGTTTTGATTTAATTCAAGGCCAATAACTGTGGCCCAAAATATAGTATTCCAATCATATTAGGAAAGTGAATCTGCAATAGCCTATATAGGCTAAAGACGATACAGAAAAAGCTCTCGAATCAATCAATCCCAGCGATTACAAAGCCTCCCCGGAGCAATCCCTCAACCTAGTTGAAACCCGGTGATCGCCCGCCAGTCCTAGTCTCCCCGCAAGCCGACTGTCAGCCTCATCAGATCAACCCGGCGACCGTACTTCCAGTCCCAGTCTCCCCAGGAGCCGACTGTGAGCACAACCGCCACTGTTACTTCCAGCGAAGCAAGGGTAACGCCCTCGCAACCCAGCGAAGCTAAAGTCACGCTTTAGCAAATCCGTGCTTCTCTCAACTTCCCAGTGATTGCTCTGCTTAGTCTACAACACTAGGTATCAATTTGGTGAACGCGAAGAAACCACAACCAAAGTCCTTATCTGTAAGGCAAAAGTCCTTTTCCGGAAGGCAGGAAAAGAACCCTGTGACGAGGTTGGTACTCTCCTCGTCCACAGCGATTGAAGAAGAAGTCAGGTCACGGGGCTACCCCAACGACTGCACCCCGCGGTGTTGGCACGCCTGCGCAACTACTAGCCCAAAAGAGACTGTTTGCACACCAGCTGGTTTTGGAGCCAAACAGAATCGACGGGGGAGACTGGCTGGTAGTACTTGGTGGAATTGTCGTCGTCGATGTTGGTGTCGGAATGGCTTCCGCTGTGTCTTTCTACAGCTGCAAAACACTTGACATCCAATCTAAATCAAAATGAACAGAGAAATGAAATGGAGAAAAAGAGAGAGCTTTGGTCCTATGCGAAGAAATGGTTCCTATATTTTGTTGAAAAAGCACAAGTCTTGATCAAGGTTATGCAAGAATTGAGGGATTTTGATTCAAGAAACTGTTTTTTTTTGTTGCAAAAGGTGAAATGGTATCTTGTGGTTGTTTGAGGGATTTTTATTCAACATGACACTTTGAACGATTTGGGTCTTCGTCTTTCTTCCTTTCTGTTTGCTTTTTGTCACTTTGAATGATGATCACTGACTCCGGGAGAAGCTTATGGAAGAGAAAGAGAGGGAGTGTGCGGGGGTGGTGGTGGCCGTAGGTGATCTAATGGCGATGGCGGCGATAGTGGTGGAGGAGGAGGAGAGGGGAGTGATTTGGTGCGACACGGGTGTAGAGGTTTGGATGATCACTACCATTCTATTAACATTGGGGACATGGCTGGGATTAGTGAGGATGAAGACATAAAATGGCGGAAATACCTTTAAAAAATTGTCATATGGCAAGTTCTGTAACGGAGGTAACGACAGTATGTACCAATCCTCTGTCGGGCAAAGAACCTCAGGTACCGTTTTGATATTTTTTGAAGTTCATGTACCAAAAGTTATAAGGAGGAAAAATGCAGGTACTGTACGGACCATTTTCCCTTTAAAGTATATGAATAAAACAACTACTCCTTGACTATTAGCTATGCATGATATGCCATTCGACTAACTTGAACCATTTTGTAACCACGTGGTGTGGTGTGGTGTGCTGGTCGAGCGGCTTAGTCTAAAACCCCCAGGTCCAGCGTTCGATTCCCAGCTCCATCCGGTGGTCAGCAGATTCCTTTGTTTGTTAACACGAGGATTCATGTGTCTGCGGTGCAGTGATTAGTCTGGCAAAGCTGGGATACACTGCATGAGAGTGCGTGTGTGGTTCAGCTCCATCCGGTAGCCAGCAGATTCCTTTGTTTGTTAACACGAGTATTCATGTGTCTGCGGTGCAGTGATTAGTCTGACAAAGCTGGGATACACTGCATGAGGGTGCGTGTGTGGTTCTATTGACGTTTTCCCCTCAAAAAAAAAAAAAAAAAAACTTGAACCATTTTGTTTTATGCAACCTCTACATTTAATGTATGCTCAAACTTTAGATGAGACCCAAGAACTAATAAAAGGATTTCAAATTAAAAGAAAAGAAATTACCCCAGAAAACCTATGTAGAAATCTATAACTAATGAGAGATATTTATTGGAATTATATTACAACAAAGCTTTTTTTTTTTTTTTTTTTTTTTTTTTAGCTTGATAGCTTTGTTTTTGTGCTTGATAAAACACGAACCATGTTTTCCATAAAGGACAGAATCAGACCGAACTGACCCAATTGGAATCCAACCGGAGACTTTTGAAAACCCAAAAGGAAAACACTTCTATCAGTCACTCACATTTTTGGGGACTTGGGAACCCAAGCCAAGCCAAACTCAGTGCTTTTTCAATTTTCTCCGGTTCCCGCAAAAGACAAATGGCGCGTGCATCGAGAGCGATCTCCCTCTGCCTTGCGAATCGCGCGTGTGACGCGACCCTGAAATCATCCCCCCGCCGCCCTCCCACCAACGGCGTTTAATAAATCTCTTCGGGGCCACCGCCACGCCACGCGACCCTGAAATCATCCCACCACCACCGCCCTTCCTAGTTCCTCCTCCGCCTCTCTTCCTCTTCCTTATCTATAAAGAAGCCCTGATTACAATAATCGCGTGTGTCAGTCCCAATAATGCGACCCTATGGTTCGTACGCGCTCCCCGGTCTCGACGCGTCAACATCACAGCGTCCCCCGGCGGGTCCCACCGTACGTGCATTTGCTTTGCCTAGCTTGGATTCCGTTGTATTTATTGCTTTACGGTTGGTGGGTCTTGGGCCGCCCCGAATAAATGGTAGTGGGACCAGGCCCGTGTTAGGGTCTTTGTACTCCACGTTATACTGTTGCATGTGCAGTTTCTCATGCACATCACTCGTGTCGGGTGAGAAAAATCGAATTCCATAAGGAAACCGATCGAGTTATTCTCTATTTTGCATCTTCACTAGTGGATTAGAAAATGATGGTTGAAGCTTAGTGGTTAATCTCACTTGGAACCACCAAAAACAACTAGTAAGTGCTATCTTAATACAAAAGAGAGCAGACATATATGAGAAAACGAAGTTTATTCTCGATTGAGATTTTAACTTTCCAAATTAATTTTCAGGAATGTTTTCAATGATTAAAATGTCATGGTACGATGCATAATACCCCCTCTAGTAGAACTGTAGAATACAAACCTTGGTAAAGTGTCACATGTTTTATCCAGAAGGTTGTTTCAAATCAAACAAGAGGAATTGAGATAAAATAAATTCCAAAAAAAAATAATTTTTCATTGTAAATCATTTGACGATTAGGTAACGTATGAATCAACCATTGTGTGCTATTAAGATAATCGAAACGCTTGGATTTCATTTCAATTGCAAGTATAGGAAGATTTTAACATCTTGATATTGAATCATCAATCCTATTTTATTTGTAGGTTGCTGAAACTTGCCAACTTTATACCTCTCAAACAATTAAACTAATAAAATTTGTAGTGGATAGTAATATTGGAAACATGGTGTTTAACTTTTTAAGGCTATATATATAAAAAAAACCCTAGCAGAGCTTTTTTTCTCTCAACCCTAGTTTTAGCCTCCAAAACTACAGCCTAGCTTCTTCGCTTCTTCTCTTCTAACCTATGGCTTCCTTTGAAGTTGTGATTGCGAGTTTTGTTGCATCTCTTGCGATAGCAAAGAGTGATGGTGCTCTTAATCTTTGCAAGATTGGGGGTGGCCCTGTTCATAGTTCTTACCAGACTTTTCTCCTCGTGAAACTTCTGATACACCGACTCGTTGACCCATCTACTTTCAATCTTCACACTTGGGTAGTCGACAATGGTTTCCAGGTTCAAAAGAAGGTGGGTGTGACTCCTTTGCGTCTCACTTACCCTACTGCTGATGCTGTTCAGGATGGTAGCCCTATAGATAAGGGCAAAGGGAAGCTCTAAGCTTTCTGTTTCTCAGTACCTAGCATGTGACGCTTCAAGTCTGTTGGTATTTAAATTTAGTTTATCTAATTGTACACCAATTGAGGTATTTAGGAGATTAGGGTTACTCTAGCAAAGATTTAGGTAGTGTTGGATTTGCCATCATATGGCTAGGTCTTTTATTGTGCTCACTTTGTTCACAGTGAGGATTACCTGTCATGCGCTTGGTAGCTTAGATCATCTAGGTTTTCATTTAGTGTACGATAGCATATGATGTACGTGCTTTTTGGTTATAGATAAGTTAATGAAATGATCTCTTTCTCAAACAATTTTTTTTTTTAAGACTATAATTCTAAAAAATAAAAAAAAAAACTTTGTAAGACTATAATCATCGAAAAAAAAAAAAACCTTTGTAGATGATGAGAAGTTGAGAACTACACCTCCCAGTACATCGGAGAGGAGACTGATTAGAACTTCATGTTGTATAAATGCAGATCAGATAAACTCTCCATCATTGCAGTGATTCTCAAAAATGAAAAAAGCTTTTTGAATCAACACTGACGCTATGTTTGATTAGAAATCGATTTGAAAGGTCAATGTGAATTGATTTAACCCCAGCACGTTAATCAAACTGAGTAATCACTCATTGCCCAAGAAATAAATATACTAATCAATTGATAGGAAACTATCAACTGATTCATGACCATTTTCGTTTCTCTTTTAATTGATTCCGGATCAGATCGATTAAAGCATCAAGCCGATTCAGCAATGAAAATAGCTTCTTCCACATAATTATCAATCATTCTGGCCAAAGCAATCCAACTTTTAAAGATTGTCTTTTCTTTTACTTTTTAAGGATTTATGTTGGGTTGGACGGTTGGTGGTCAGATGGGCCTGATAGAACTGGTTATTTCGTTGGGTCCATCATGGCTTGAGGTGGTCGGTTTTTGCATGGTTCCGGCCTTATTAGTTTTTAACACGTTGTTTATAATTTTAGCATGACTTGACGTATAAAAACTTAAATAAAAATAAAAAGGGGAAATTTCATAAATAGTAATTTATTTTAGAAAAACGGGAATTGAGAGAAAATTGTAGTCGTGCTATGTATTCTCATTGATAATATGGGCATATTTATATAGAGAATTACAATGCATAGAATCCGAATCATACACGGAAAAGTAATCATATATTGAATGGAAATATCTATATCCTTCTAATTGAACCATATTACCACTAGGTCAAGTAACCTAGGGTTTGGGCCAAACACACAAATAAGAATTTACTTGAACACTCCCCCTTGTGTCGCTCAAACGTGGTGCTTCTCTCGTTGTCACGCTAAAAATCTTGCCGAGTAACAAAAACTCAGTGGGACAAAAATAATCTCGGTCGAAGGGGAAAAAGAGCACAACACACCTTTCACGTTTCGAGACCATACATGTAGACACCTCCCCCTGATGTCGGCATCTCCCCTTAATGACTACGATCATTGGAGTTCGGATAACTTCCGCAAACGATGCTACCAACATGTGTCTCAAAAGTGGAATTTAGGCAATGACTTAATGAGCAAGTTTGCCATACTGTCCTCAGATAGAACCTAGTTCACTTTGATCTTGAGGAGAGTCTGTTGTTGCTGATTATGCTTGGTGTTGTCGCTTTTGATGTAGCCTTGCTTCATTTGTTCAAAATGAAAAACATTATCCTAAATGCTCGTATGCTCATCTGTGGTATACTTCAAATCACAATTGTTCGAACATGCATAATTATGGATCTAATCCATAAATATTCATGAACTACTTCGTGAAGAGCAATAATCTCTGCATGGTTCAAAGATATAACGACTAGGGTCTGTTCTGTAGACCTATAAGATATCACGGTCTTTACCCATGATGAACATTTAACCAGTTTGGGAATGACTTTTGTATGGGTTAGAGAGATACCCAACATCAGCAAAACCTTCCAAAACACATATCGTTTTGGGATGGGGATAGTGGAAGCAGGCCAGTGTTGGCAGCGTTCCTCGTGTGTGATGGGTCCGAATCCATCATCTCTCTGTAGGGATAGAACAAGCCCATATCAATCGTACATCTCAAATACTGAAAGATATTTTTTTCCATCAATCCAATGGCTTCGCGTTGGCGCACAGCTATACCTGGCTAACAAGTTCACAACATATGAGATGGTCGGTCTTGTGCATTGGGGTAAGTACAATAATGCACCTATTGTACTCATGTAAGTCACTTTTGCCTCTAGCACATCTTCGTCATCATCCTTCAGACGAAGAGAATCATTTTCAGGATCAAGACTACAAACGATCATGGGGGTGCTTGAAGGCTTAACCTTGTCAAAATGCCTAAGCATCTATCAACACGATACTCAAGTTCCAAACTAACATATAATCGTGTTCTCCCAAAATCCTTCATCTCAAACTCGGATTTCAAGTGTTCAGCGGTTTCCCTTAACTCTTTAAGGGCTTCTAATGAAGATCATGTCCAACATGAACAACGATAGAATCCGAAACTTGTTATGGAAACGCGCGGGCATATCCCTTCCTAATCAAGTAGTCAATTTAGTGAGCGTTTCAATCTTATTGCAAACGCGCTCCGTGGTCTAGAGGCACTTGACTTGGGTAAATGAAGTTCACCATGAACCTTCATGTATATTCGGTATCTAGATCCCCATAGAGATACGTAGTGACCAAATTTGTAAGTTGCATGATCAGTTATTCGGAAACTACCAAACTGACAAGGTAGTGGAGTGCAATGACATCCATTACAAGAGAATATGTTTCATCGTAGTCGATTCCAGGGTGTTTTGTGAGAAGCTTTGCGCCATAAGGCGAGATTGCCAACTCTTTTTCTCATCACGCTTTCTAACGAAGACTCATTAGTCAATAGATTTTATGTTAGGAGGTGTTGACATCACTGACTTGAAAACCTTCATACTCGTTAGAGAATCCAACTTAACCTGGATCACATATTTCCATTTAGGCTAGATTTCTCAACGTTGGCATTCATTCATCAACGGAGCCTGGTTCGATATCATCTGACTCAACATACTCATGTGCAACGAAATGCGCAACTATATTATCAGTTATGATGGAGTTTCTATCCCACGTCTCATGTACACTAGTGTAATTTTCATAGAGCTCTATATTCTGAGGAATAGGTTCTGACGTTGAGGCGTCCCCCAACGATAACCATAACCTAGAAGATTCTCATGAGACGGATTTTGAGTGTTGATGATCAAATGATTGGAATGTGCCAAAGTATCATTCGAACTCACGGGCCTCCCACGCATCCTAGTTGGGGCCATGGCCTATAACGCCAGAGTGCCACTCTCTTTGGCGTTGTCGCCATGCCTACCTCTGTGTAGGGTGGCGCTATGTCTTCTCGTAGGGACATCATTCCTTGCAGACATGTTTGTAGTATATTTGTGTGATCTCGTCACTTTAACGAGGATCAAGATGAGACATAGTAGGAACAAGCCACGACAATTTCTGTCGTTCCTGCTGAACATCTGTGTTCTTATCTCCCCCTAACGACGGGAAGAATGTCTCATCAAAGTGACATCTGCAAATCTAGCGGTAAGGAGATCGCCATGCAAGGGCATTAAGTGGCGGACGATTGTTGAAATCTCAAATCTAACTGAGTTGCTCATTCGTCTGTAAGGACCCATTATAGAGCACTGTAGCGGCGCAATTGACACATAAATGACACACTCAAATATGCGTAAGTACGATATTTGTATCCAATCACTAGCTGTAATGCAGAGGTAAATTGAGTGGCAGTGGGTCGTAAATAAATTAGCATAGCTGCATGCGATATCGCATCACCCCAGGCGGATATAAGGAAATTGGTGCGCATTAACAATGTCCGAACTACCATCATAGTCGTTTTCGCGAGACTATTTGGGTGTGTTCATGGGAATATAATGTCCAACATTAGTCCCAATGCAATAACCATCGAAAGTCTTTGATGTAATCTCTCTAGCAATGTCAAATCCAATTGACTGAATATGATGATCCGGGGAGTGTGCATGTTGTTATATGATATGTGCTAGGAGTATAGTATAAGCAGCATTTACAAGTGGACAATGACATAATACGTGACCAGTGTGTTTGCGTGTCAACCAACATCATGAGATATTTAAACGTCCGCAAGTTGGTTGAACTAGTCCACAGAATCCCTACGGATTCCATGTAAGAACAGAATGAGTATTTTCATATCATTTTCATAGGACGGTCTCAGTCTTAATTTTTCTAAGGAACCGATTTTGTAAAACGAGCGAGAGGCTTTAGAAGCAACCAATGAGAATTGTGGTTGAGCCTGAGCGTTTGAAACGCTATTTGAAGCAAAGTCGGTGATTGCAGTATCACCTAGAGTGCCATCACCATGATGGGCGCCATCCATGGCATCATGTATAGGGACTGTGCCAGCCCTAGGCTGGTGGTGGACTACGGCGGTGGTCACATTTAGTCTAGGAATCAACTTTTGATTCATGCTTTGTTTCGCTCAAGAGAAAGGATGTCCATGTGAAGTCTTTAGTAGACGGATCATCATATCATGACTAGGATGACCTATCTTGTCGTGACAAAGCCAATATGTGTCTAAATCCAAGAGATATTCTCTCATAACTTTATTAGATTTAATAGCTCGAATAGTGACATAGAGTTCACTAGAGAGACACATAAACTTCTCTAAGATGCTCCTTTGTTCACAATTGTTAGAGGTATTGCAAAGGAACTCATTTTCGTTCTCTACATGCAATTTCGCATCGAATCCAGTGGCTATTCATAGGTGCGATTTGCCCTAGGAGCGTAGAGAGTTTTTGTGACAGTAATTAAGGTGCCATTTGGCATGTGGAACTTGGGCTATTCCTTGTCCTTGAATTAATACTGATGACCCAGCCATCGTAGTCACATAGTAATATGCTTAGAATCAAAATTGAGTCATAATGAAAAAAACTCAAAATTTTATTCATAAGCCAACGGAATACATCATTGTCTCTTTTACCAAAGAAAATCTAATCCAAAATGCTAGCTAATGCAAAACAATGGTAGTCGTCTATCTTATTTCAGTAATTTCAAAATAAATGTGACCAGGTGAGTAGAGAGATATCGGTGGAGTAATGCTCGCTTAAGTACCACTAATCTTAGAACCTTCCTAGACATCACACTTACTTTGGGTGAGCCTACTTTGAAGAAAGACTAAACCATTGGCATCTACTATAAAGTATATGGCAATTGCCTCTTACATCTCTTGAAAAAATAGAGACTTAAACAGAATTGGCGATCTATTGATTCCAGCCAGATTTATTGTCTTCAACACTGGCGGATCTAGGTAGAAGCTTGGGCGGGCCCCAGCCGTCCAAGATTTTTGGGCCTAAAAAAAAAAATTAGATGTATACATTTTTGAAGCGACCCAAAGTACTCTACTCTCCCGACTCCAGAGCAGAAAACGACTTCGGGCTATTCGATCTGCCTAGTTCGGCACTCTCTTCCAGTTGTCCTCCTCCTCTCGCCTTCTCTGCCCTTCTCCACTTCTCTCATAGATGAAGACATCAAGACATCAAATTCTCTTGCTCTGGAAATCTGATATGCAGCATTCTCTCCGTCTCCTTGTTCTGCAAATCTGCAATTGATTTCAATACTTATCAATTGACAATTGTTGTGCTATCTCGGCTAGGAGCTTGGCCTCATTCGAAGGGCTTAGACCCTCAAACAGCAAGTTTGGTTCTCCAGCTGTAGACTGCAGTGTCACTAAACCGCTCCTTCCGTTGCCTAATCGTCAAGGCCGCCAGCCCGCCACCAGTCCGCCACCAGTCCACCACCATTGCTCCCAAGGTTGTTCTCAACCCTAAACTCCTGATTCATTTATGTTGCATATGCGTTAGTGGGTCTTGTAAAGATTTAGTTTTTGTGGATAAAGTTGGTTGCTTTGGACATTTTTTGCTACTTGGTGTTTTGTACTGTGTGGTAAAAAGGTAATTGGTAAAGATGATTTGAGACTTGAGTAATTGGTTAGCAGGAAATTTATATGGTTGACTTTGGTAGTCTGATTGTGGTGAACTTGTTACCGATTCCTTATACCCTCTGTGGTTATATTGTGGGATGAGGCTAGTTTCTTAGTTTAGAGTTTAGACATTGTTGAGGATTTAGTTTTTTTTGTAATTTTAAGGCTCATCTACACTTCTTCAGTGGGTTTAATTAAAGTATAACACAACAATTTTGTTGTGCTAATGAGTAATCAAGTTTGGGTTTAATCAAGTTGTATAAACGATGCTTTGTTAAGTTTGGGTTTAATTAAAGTGTTGTGCTAATCAACTTTGTGCTTCAAATAGGAGGCTTCTTTCTATTTGTTTGTTTAATTGTGAATGACACTATGAATTGGAACTACGAACTAGAACACAAAGTGAATGGCAAAAGCTTGAGTCCATTATTAAAGTAGCTAAAATCTACTGCTTTCCAAGGTACTTTTTTCTTTTCTTTTCATTGTGCATATAAAATTGTGGCTTATATTGTGACTTTTTTTAAATTAATAAAATTATCTCTCACTGTCGAGATTCTCCATAATATATATATATATATATATATTTGTGTTTAAGAAATCCAAGGCCGCCCAAAGTTTCAATCCTGGATCCGCCACTGGTCTTCAACCCTTCCCTCTAGATCATCTTTTTGATCTTCTTGTTCCACATAGTAAGCTTCTCTTGCTTCACAATATGCTTTGTAGGCGGTGACAATTTCTTTACGAGCTTTACAAATGTGTGCCCAATGATCAAACACTCCACATCGAGAACATACATCTCTTTGCTCAAACTCCATTGATTGAGGCACTTTGAAATCATCATTTAGATGGCTCTTAGTGTTGGTGGAGCCACCAACGTGGCCAGAGGCATTGCCTCCCTCTCTCTTTCCACGTTTACCTCTTCGGTTCCATGTTTGCCAATTTTAGCTATTACCTTCCCAAGTAGAGCGATTATATGGACCAGAACGTTCAGAAGTATCCCTAAGGTTAGGGTTTCGCTCCTGGCGCCTTCTCTTAGGGGCGCGACTATAATTAGATTCTGGAATATGCTCTATTTCCAAGGATCTCGAATTATAGTTCTTCACAAGGATGTTGTCATGCTTTTCAGCGACATTCATAGCTCCAATGAGCTCAGGAAACCTTGTGATCCGTCCTGCAGTAACATCAATTCGATAGTTCTTAGCAACCATCAATGTAGAGACGGGGAAGGTAGAGAGAGTCTTCTCAATTAACATTGCATTTGTGATCTCTTTACCACAGAATTCCATTAAGGATTTAATGCGAAGTGCTTCAGAGTTGTGGTCAAGAATTGACTTGAAACCACAGAAGCGAAGGCCATGCCCTCTCACTTCTAGGTCAGGAAGCAGGGAGTCACGGACGTTGGCAAATCTTTCTTCGAGTGAGACCCACAACCTTCTGGGGTCTTCTTCATTCATACACTCGTACTGGAGCAAATCATCCATATGACGAGTCACTAGGATGATGACTTTCGCCTTATTTTCCTCTAAGGCTGCTCTATTTGCTTCCAAAGCTTGAACTTGCTTAACAGTTAACACGTCCTGGCTAGGCTCGAGAATCGTATCCAGGATTCCATAGACCTTGAGATGCTGGTGGACATCACGAACCCACCTATGATATCCAGAGCCAGTTGTTCCTAATGGAGCAAAGTCCAATTTGTGCAGGTTACTCATCCTGAAAGAGAACAAGAAATTAGGGTTAGTTTCAGAGCGTAAAAGGCTACCACGAAAATATATAAAAATTTCTGAGCATAGTCGCTTCTAAGAAATTAGGAATTTCCGAGCGTAGTCGCTTCAAAGAAATTTGATTCCAAGAGGTATTAGATTAGATCGAAACAATGACATAAGTGGTTGATCATAAATTCTCTACAAACTCTAAGTTTGGAGATCTCAACAAGCTCCAAGCTTGGAGTGAGAACGAACCCCCACAGTTCGGCTTAGTTAGGTCTCCCCTATGATGAAGAAAAGGGGGTAGAAGAAGGGAGGTTGCAAGTCCCCAAGAAAAAGAAGAGAAATTGAAATAAAAACTCAAAAACAGGAACTTTTAGTAAAACATACCTCTTAGGATTGCATAATGTATTTGGTCCTTGTCATAGAATTTGGAGACGAGCTTCAATCCTAGTGCAAGCAAGCAGACTTGCAGGATTGCAGCGTGGTCGCGAAGTCAAGGGGATCCCTGAATCGTGGAGTCGCGAGGCCACAAGTTCACGGAGTCGCCAGGCCGCGGGTTCGGGGAGTCGCGAGGTCGCGGGGTATTGCAGGGATACCGAGAGGCTGCTGCAGAGCTATGAGTGGCACAGATCGCACAGGAGCGTAGCGCTGGGCTGGTTGGCGCAAGGCCACGCAGGTGTGCGCTGGGGCAGGTTGTAGGGCTCAGGGTTGCAGGGGGCAGACGTTAGCGTGGGCTAACTGTGTGCAGTGGTTGTGGGTGAGCGTAGGGCTGCGGGGGCAGCAGATGCAGGGAATGCTCGCGGGGAGCAGCGAGCGCAGGGGCGATAGGAGCTGCGGGGGATTTGGTGAGAAGAGTTTTAGGGTTTTGGTTTTTAGGGCTAGGGTTAGGGCTCGTGCTGATAACGTGTTTTAGAAAAATGAGAATTGAGAGAAAATTGTAGTCGTGCTATGTATTCTCATTGATAATAGAGGCCTCTTTATATAGAGGATTGCAATGCATAGAATCCGAATCATACAAGGAAATGTAATCATACATTGAATAGGAATATCTAAATCCTTCTAATTTAATCCTATTACCACTAGGTCAAGTAACCTAGGGTTTGGGCCAGACACATAAATAAGGATTTACTTGAACATAATTCAATTATCACTCATTCGACACTTTAATCACTCAATTTTTAAATATATCGCTTTGGTCACTCAACTGTTATTCTGTCAATCACATTAGTTACTTTGCTAAATCCATTGTTAAAATCTCAGTTAAATAGATGATATTTTTATAAATATGCATTTTTTAGATGATAATTTTATCAAAATCTCACTTCAGTTACGTATTCCAATCATTCAAATTCAAACTTCTCAATTTTTCATGATTAGTTGGATGAAAATATCTTTGATGTTGTGGTAAAAAAAAAAAGTTTAATTTACTGAACCAAGGACTACATTGCATGCACTAGTTCAATGACGCACAAGTAAAACTTCACTAAAAAACTGCACTGAGCAATATCCCACATATTGCACTCGAAAATAACGCATATTGTATGAAATAATACTATATACCTGCTTCTACATCAAATATTAATACCTTATGACTGCTATTACACATTGATCAATACCATATAATTATTGCTACACAGACCACCGAATATTATATGATGGCTACTACACCAAACACATAATTGTTTCACTATATTACATAAGTACTATTTCACCTTTGGAATACCACATACACGTAATTTTGTAATTGTGCTGCAAAAGTTTTGAGAAAGAAGTAGGCTAGGTTGTCACCAATTTTTGTAATGGTATAATTATAAGAGAAAAAGAAAAGAAAAACATATTTTATTTTAAATTTTTTTTTTTAAGTGGATCAAATGATTTCACTCTTACCCCTATGGTGACTCGAACCCAAGACCTGGATCTTAGATAGTGGGTGCTCTAACCACTGAGCTAACACCAATTAAAAATGCATGCAAGTAAAGATAATTAATTACATTGTTGCACGTGAATGTATGAGAATTTACGTCAAAATGAACCAAAATTATTCCACTTACCCAAGCAATATATATATATATACACACACACACACGGAGCCGTTCAAGAGCGGACGTCCGCAACCCAGAAAAAGTGAGGACGTCACTGCTCCGGCCTCGATCGAGCGGCGACGGCGCGGCGAGGCTTGCCGGAGGTAGGCCAGGGGTCGTGCGGAGGGGTCTGCTATCGGGTGGAGTCGCCGGCGACGGGTTTTGCGGTGCTGCACAAAACCTGCAGTTGCAGGTGAGGTGGCTACCCAGAAACTGGCAAGCCCGACCTCCTCCGACCTCGAACGGTGCCCAGAACGGTCCGGGACGCCTTTAGCGATAGTGCGGACGTCCACCCTTGATCGGGCCTGTATATATACATATACATATACATATATATATATATATATATATGTATATGTATAGACACACACACACACACACATTACTCTCTCTCTCTCCCCCCTTCCCTCTACACCTACGATCAATCATCAGGTTCGTTAAGGGCCACCGCCGCCAGTGACTTCTTCACCGCGGTAGAGACCAGAGACGACACCACCGAGAGGTCGGAGTCAACACTGCGATTTCTAGTTCTCTGACCTCGATCTTTCTCTCTTCTCTCTCACCACTGCTGTCAGATTCAGATTCGCCGCCACATCGCCAGAAGCCGTAGAAGTCCGGGTTTTGGGTCGTCCTGCAGAAGATGCAGAATGACCGAGGTCAGGAGACGCATAGGGGCATTTCATCTGAGCTGGTTTTGGACAGAGGCAACGCCGGATTCCTTAAGACGGTTTTGTTCTTCAGATGTCCGGGTTTGTTCGTTAGAGGCGGAGCAAATTTTGCTCGTCAGAATTAGCAAAACGGAGCCGATCTGAGTTCGAGGGAAGTTCCGATTTCAAGGCAAACTAAAAATTTAATGTCGGTGTCGATATGAGTTCAAGATGCAGACCTCTGAAGTTCACGTGCCAAGTTCGAGTCCGGGCTTGGATGGCGTCGTTTTTTTTTTTGGTTGTAAATGGGGCAGAAGGCCTATAAAAAAAAAAGATTTTTTTTTTGTTGGGGGCAATAAAGGTCTCTCTGGGGGTAATAAGTGTTTTGAAT
This sequence comes from Rosa lucieae, assembly GCA_024704745.1. Classification (NCBI taxonomy): domain Eukaryota; kingdom Viridiplantae; phylum Streptophyta; class Magnoliopsida; order Rosales; family Rosaceae; genus Rosa; species Rosa lucieae. The sequence goes on along the minus strand of CM045496.1, from coordinate 27,353,069 downwards.
GGATGTAATCTCCTCTTTTTTTTCCTTAATCAAAGTTTTAGTTGCCTAATTTTAGGAAGATTTTTTTCTATTTCGGTGACTGAAAGGTCTATTGAGGGAAATAAAGGTTTATTGGGGGGAACAATAAACCTCTTCGGTCTCGTATGAGATTTCTGACAACCTCTTTAGGGACTTCCAGTGAGGTTTCATAAACTTTTATTGCCCTCCAAAAAAAGGTCTATTGGGGGGCAATAGACTTTTATTGCCCCTCTATTGGGGGGCAATAGAGGTTTATTGGGGGCAATAAAGGTCTATTTGGGGCAATAAACTTTTTTGGCGACCTATGAGAACTTCGACGACCTCTTTGAGGACATTTGACGCTGTTTTCAGAGAAGTCCGGTGGGTGGCAACTAGAGTCCCACGGGTAATGACCTGACTCCGGTGAAGTCTCTTTTGGGTTCTCTCTCTCTCTCTCTCTCTCTATGTAACAAAGATGTGAGGGCAAAAAATAGTCTAAAAAAAAAAATTTGAATTGAGTATTAGGAAAGACCTTATTAGAGTCTTTATGAATAAGTGAGTGGTGTAAGGAGTAAAAAAATCCCTAGAATTAATGTAAATGGCTAAAATCCCTATTTTTTAGTGCAGTGTCCCTACTTGTATAAAACTTATGTTTATGGATTTATTAATATTTTAAAATGTTATCTAGGGTGTGTAAGTTAAAAACTACTCTTTCAATGGGTTCGCTTCCACGAACTTTCCAAAACACAGAACGACATTCTAATCAGTCTCTATTACCTTCTAAGATTCTATCATAATAATTTAGGCCGGCCATGAAATAGCGTATGATGTCGTGTGCAATTATCTAGTTCGGTATCCTAAACTTTTAATATGGACTCTGTCTGAATCACCTCACACTTGTGGACTATGTTTTTTTATTTTATTTTATTTTATTTATTATTATTTTTTTTTTTATGATGATTGTCCCGCGTTGTTTGATTAAGTCGTCCTAGGGCAGGGCGTCCGGACCTGAAAAACCGAAGACCCAACCTGAACCGAGCAAAAAAGCCAGCTTCGGTTCGGTTTTGATTTAGAAATTTTTGGTTCGGTTTAGAGCCCGACCCGAATATATTTTTTTCAGTTTAGTCTCGGGCTTCACATATTTGGAGACCGAAAGCCCGATCTGCCCCGATTTTCCTCCATTTTGATGATCTCAGCATCTGTCTCTCTCGACAACATCTCAGCCAGTCAACCCATTCATGGCTTCAACTACAAATCCAGCATTGCATCCCTTTCTTTAAGCATCTTCTCTGTTCTCTCTTATCCAATCTTATCCTCTCTAGCTTCTTCCTCATCAGTTATCGCACTCAGCTCCTCAGCCAAAGAAGCGACCATCACCGCAGTTTCGAAACTATCTCAGCTAGTCAGCCCTTGTTCTTCCCCAAGTTCTAAAAACCCAGCCTTATTATCAACAATTCAACCCCAAACCTGCTAGAAATTTTGGCTGAAAGCCTGAAACTCCAGACCTGTTAGCAACTCCAACTTTGGGCTCCTGCGGCGGCAGTACCCAATCGGCAGCAGAATAGTTAGATCTAGAGATCTGGGCACCTCTTCACCCAAGTCCTCGGGTCAACCCAGCCTAATCCTCACTCCTGCTAACCGAACCCCTCTTCACTCTGCCCTCCATCCAACACGCCACCGACGAACTGCATAATGGGGATTGAGGAGGAAGGAAAAAAAAAATATATATATATAGATATATGAATAGAACTGTAGAAGAAGAAGAATAAGAAGTGTCGAAGAAGACTAGAAAAGAAAGAGGGAGGAAGAAAAGAAGAAGAAGAAGAAGAAGAAGAAGAAGAAGAAGAAGAAGAAGAAGAAGAAGAAGAAGAAAGTGTCGAAGAAGACCAGAAAAGAAAGAGAGAGTAGAAAGTAAAAGAGGGCAGAGCCTTTTGTTTTGTTTTATTTCTACCGCTTAGGACAAATAAATATAAACATTGAACATAATATTCCCATAGCATCTCATTCTCCAGTGGTTGGGAGCAAGGATTTGGTGTAAGAGGTCGGGGGTTCGAACCTCGCCTCTTACCGAATTTTTGTATAATTTGCATATTGGGCCCGAAAAGCCCGAAGACCAAACCGGCCCGAACCGATTATTTCGAGCTCGATCTCGGTCTTACCAAATTTCGAGCCCGGCCTGAACCGAGCCCAGGCCTAAGTCGTCCGGGCAGGAATCTTTGTTTTGATTTGAACTGGAAAAGAACAGTTTGATATCTTATATCTATGTCTATAATTCAGGTACATATACAGATGTCACAAAATATGTTATTTATGATTAAGCAAGATTATAATATGATTGGAAAATGTGTTATAACTTTGAGCATGTTCAACATCAATTTCAACAAATGAACTAAAGACACATTTGGCTAGTAGATTATTAAAGTTAAATGGCACATTTGGCTAGTAAAGAAAAAACATAGCTAAAAACTTTTCTACATGTCTCTCCTCGCTCTTTGTTCATTAATCTTTTTTTTTGGTGAACTTTGTTCATTAATCATTATCAAAGATTTCTAAAACGAATATCAAAAATATTCTGTAGTAGTTATAAATAACTAGACTTTTTGGAGCATCTAAAACTGGTAGCTTAATTTCTCTTATCTAGCTTTATGAAATCAATGTTTATTTGACACTGATGAAGAAGCTCTAAACAAAGATCTAGTAAACAAATATATTATGCAGAATCCCTCGGCAGATAAAATTGACAACCCAAAAACATGCCACATGCATGTAGATAAGAAGACCACCCAAGCATGTTAACTATAATCTAGATCAAGAAAGAAAAGAATCCACCACCTATATCCAAGATGAGGCTGGCGATGAGCAGCTCACAAAATATTTGATCTATAACTCTGAGATCAAAATCAAGCAATCACATCGGAATCGTCATAGTCATCATATATATAATATAAAGAAAGTAAACTTCAATGACAAAAATAGTCAGTTGACTCGATCAAAAAAAGAAGAAGAAGTCAACTGACATATTTTTTTGGCAATCTCAATTAACCTAAGTTATAAAACAAAAGAGCTGGCCTATACCTAAATAATAAATTTATAACAAAGTTGGACTTTTTTTTTTTTTTTGAGGGGCAAGACGACAGTAGAGCTTTTACACACGCACCCATGCAGTGTATCCCAGCATTGCCAGACTAATCACTGCACCGCAGACGCACGAACCTTGGGTGTTAACAAGGTCCCTCAAATCTGCTGGCCACAGGGTGGAGCTGAGAATCGAACGCTAGACCTGGGGGTTCCAGACTAGGCCGCTCGTCCACCACACCACACCACGTGGTTAACAAAGTTGGACTTATTCTTACTAGCATCATGCAATTTTTTTAATAATAAAAACTCTCTTCAATATTACAAAAAAGAAGAAGAAGAAATAATGGGAAAACAACCATATATTAAGCAATGTTTTAAAAAACGCGTGTCAAGGCACGCTTGAGGTATCGTAGGCACAAAATTTCCCTTAAATGATTCAGTTGGATGCCAAGTCGATGACATGCAAAAGGCGCAAAACAAGGCGTGCAAAGCGCATAATGCTGCTCAAGGCGCACACCCAACCATTTTTTCTTTCTTTCAATACCCAAAACGATAAATGTTGCTGTGATCAGAATGGTGAAATCCGTGGTGAAGGCTGGACTACTCTGCAACAGGATTAAAAAGGGATAGATCGAGATTAAGTCGATAAAAAATTAGTAGTGGATATATTTATTTTCTTACATTATAATTATAATCTATATGTCACACACACATATACATATATAATATAAGACTTATGCCTTAAACCTCGATGCTTACTTCTTAGTAAAGCTCTCCCGAAAACGCCTCGGGTACGCCTTAGCTTTCTAAAACATTGATATTAAGATCAAAAATTACATATGATGTCACATTCTTTTTAGGTTCGAGAATAAGACACATCCTCTAAGTAATTTTTGCTGTTCTCTAAAGCAACTAGTGAGAAAGGAAGACTAGGCTTTGCAACCTTAAAAAAATTTAGAGGAATCACTAAGAGGAACATTGAATTACATTAAGAGGAATTAACCTAAAAAATTAGCCTTTACAAATATGTGTTTGTCACTTTGTCATAGAATACATCATAGAGTTGAGGCCTAACAATTCTTTTTCTTTGGAAAGTTAACAAAAAAAAAAAAATAGTAGTGCAATTCACTAGTTCTGCAATTCACAGGATGATAATTTCACTATCATTACATTAGGCTTATTGCTTATATCAAAGAGGTGATGACTGATAATTTGCAGAAGATGAAGCCAACTTTGAGGAATTGGTGCTGTCACTATTTGAAGAATTAGTAAGACCTATTTCAGAACCACTAATAGTATCACTCAATGCCCGAACTGGACGAGCAAAAGAAGGGGCCATTGGCATGATTGCTGGGAGAATGGGCAATTGTTCCTTAAAGTTAAGCACTTGAATTGTTAGTGTGAGTCATAGTTCCCTATTAGGAATAGACTAACAAGGGAATATATTGTTGTAACTACTTACCTTGTATATGTTGTGTAGTACAGTAGTACACAATAGTAGTAGTACATTGTAATACGATTGTAATCTGTTTATATACACCACAGAATGGGTGTAATGATATATCAGAAAATTCATCCTCAATCTTGTTCTATTTGACTTGGTATCAGAGCAAAGATCCGAGAGGACTTTGTCTCTTATTTTCTAATTCTTTAATTTGAGGAATTAATTCAAAAACCCCATTGTTAGGGTTATTGAATCTCTTAACAGCGTTATTGGGATTCTGTCGTCGTTATCTTCCTAGCATCACCGTTCGTCCAAGAACGATCAGTGCATCTTCTTCTTGGATATCGTTCAGACCGGCCTCGTCTCCCCAGACTGCCTTCGTCTTTCTCCAGCGACGAAGATCAGCCTGTCCAGCCAGCCGAGCCCCGAGACCCGTTCATATCACACCAGATCGTGTATCGATCGATTCTCTGTGTTACCGCCATCTGCGTCACTTTGCTTCGCTTCTCCTGCCCAGTCGATGTCGTTGCTCCTCTTGCCCAGTCGGAGCTCTCTTGCCCAGTCGTTGCTTCTTTTAGTTCAGCCGGCCTCATCTGCGTCACTTTGCTGCCCTGCCTAGACCGACATCGCTCCTCGTCGTTGATCCCACGCTCCTTGTCGTCGATCGGGTTCTTCAGTTCGCAGCCTGTCGCAGCTCTGCCCAGACTGCCGTCTCAGACCATGCCAAGCTCAGACCTGTTCATCACATCCCAGGTCGTCACCATCGTCCAGAGTCTATCCAGCACTTCGGCGCCGTTGCCCAGCACTCCGGTTCCGTCGCCCAGCCCCGCTCTGCTCCATCTCTGATCGGGTTGTCCCTTCTCCGGTCGGGTCTCATTCGATCGGCTTCGTCTTCAACCTGAGTGGGTCGCCTCTTCTCTGATCGAATCGCATCTTCTCCAGTTAGTTCGATCGGCTTCGTCTTTGTCGGCGCCCTTCGTTCAGACCGGTGTCCTCTCTTCTCCAGTCACCTACTTCAATCGGCATCCTTCCTAACCCAGCTTACTGTTCCAACCCTCTCACTCGGTCAACTCGCCTCACCCAACTCAGCCACACACGTGGGACAACAGTCAACCCATACCTCTGGTTAAAAAAAAAAAAAAAATCAACTGTTATTATTTGTTTATTTCCGCTGCGTACTTTGGGATTTATATATATTTTCTATTGTATTATTACAATGGGTGGTGATGACAGTAAAAGTCAGAGTTCTAAGACCAATGAGGCCCAGAGGATTGAAGTGTCTGTGCGAAGTTCAGATGGAGGTTCTTTTAGGGATTGTGGTAAGATTGGTATGACTTTAAAGGTTTCTAACTTTGTTGGTTCTGATACATGGATTATTGATTCTGGTGCTTCCGATCATATGACTTATGATAAATCATATTTTACTAACTTGTCTTCCCCACCAGTGTCCTATGTCACCAATGCCAATGGTGAGGCTTTTCCTGTGTTAGGGTCCGGGTCAGTGCGTATTGCTCCCACTTTAGAGCTTCATAATGTGTTATATGTACCTGACTTGTCTCATCACTTGATATCTGTTCCACAGTTGAATACTGAGTCAAAGTGCTCCGTAACTTTTTATCCTATGTATGTGATTTTTCAGGATCTTCTCACCAGGGAGATAGTCGGTCGGGGGTATCTGAGGGGCAGGTTGTTCCATCTGGATCAGACATACGCGGGAGAGAAACCAGGAGCACAGTCCCGAGTCGCTTTGACTTCAAATTCTGATAAGATAAGTGAAATTTGGTTGTGGCATCGCCGTTTAGGGCATCCTTCTTTTAGTCTTATGAAAACAACCATGCCTACTATGTTTCTTGGTGTGAATGAGTCTGCTTTACGTTGTGAAACATGTGTTTTGGCTAAGAGTCATCGTGCTACTTATTCTCCTAGAGTGTCTAAGAAAGGTGTTATTCCTTTTGAGTTGATTCATTCTGATGTTTGGGGACCTTCTAGAGAGCCTACTGTATTGGGTATGAGATATTTTGTGTTGTTTATTGATGATTGTACGAGATTGTCATGGGTTGCCCTTCTTAAAACCAAAGATGAAGTCTTTCCAGCTTTCCAAACTTTCCGTACTCTTGTTCAAACACAGTACCATAGCACCATTAAAGTCATTCGTTCTGACAATGGGGGGGAATATGTGAATCATGTTTTCCAAGAGTTTTTTAACACCCATGGGATTGTTCACCAAACCACTTGTCCACAAACACCTGAACAAAATGGAGTGTCTGAAAGGAAAAACCGTCATTTACTTGATATGGCTCGTGCTCTTCTCTTTAGTGCCCATATGCCTAAGTATCTTTGGGGCGATGCTGTATATGCTTCCTCCCATCTTATCAATCGTCTTCCCTCTAGTGTCCTTCAGGGAAAAATTCCATTTGAGGTTCTTGCATCTCATGTCTCCATACCTTCATTTCATAATCTTCCAGCTCATGTCTTTGGTTGTGTTGCTTTTGTCCATGTTCCTAAGAACCAGAGGTCTAAATTGGATGCCCGGGCACTTAAGTGTGTGTTTGTTGGCTACGGAGGGTATCAGAAAAGGTACAAGTGCTTTCATCCACCTACCAGGAAGTACTATGTCACTATGGATGTCACTTTCTTTGAGGACATGAGTTATTTTACCTCTTCCGATACATCTCTTCAGGGGGAGCATTCATTTTTTGAAGAGCTGTATCATGGAGAGGGGGAGGAATCAGAAGGAGGAGAAGAAGCAGGTGGTATAGTGATGGATCCAGTTTAGACCATTAGCTCGCCGCTAGAAGGAGAAGCTCCAAACATCCAAGCACCAGTTTCTATGGCGGAAAATGATGTTGCAGATACAACTCCAAACATCCAAGCCCCAGTCTCTATGGCCGAAAATGATGTTGAAGACACAACTGTCCCTCCTACCGTTGCTTCTACCCCTGACCCATAGCTTCCTGGTACTGAAGATCACTCATTTGAGGTATGTCCACCCACTATTACTAGTAGTAATGAGTCTAATGTTGGGCAATATGTGTTACCAAATAGGACCACTCGGGGTCAATTAGCCAAAAGATTTGAACCTACCCTTACTGCCAAATCAAAATACCCAGTAGTCAATTATATGTTCACTAGGAGGCTGTCTAAGTCATATGAATCTTTTGTGAATCAAATATCTGCTGTATCAGTACCTAACAAAGTGCAGGATGCATTGGGGGATCCAAAGTGGAGGAAGGCAATGGAGGAAGAGATGGAGGCATTACAGAAGAGCAATACTTGGCAACTTGTGCCTCCACCACAAGGCAAGAAGGTTGTAGGTTGTCATTGGGTGTTTACCATGAAGCATAATGCAGATGGATCAGTGAATCGGTACAAAGCACGCCTTGTAGCAAAGGGGTTTACTCAGACGTATGGTATTAACTACGATGAAACGTTTGCTCCTGTTGCCAAGATGAACACTATTCGGGTTCTGCTCTCAGTCGCTGCTAGTTTAAACTGGCCACTCCGACAGTTTGATGTCAAGAATGCATTTCTTCATGGAGAGTTAGCCGAGGAAGTGTATATGAGCCTTCCACCTGGGTATGTAGTTGATTCTCCTGGTGATTTTGTATGCAGATTGAGAAAATCTCTTTATGGTCTTAAACAGTCACCTCGTGCTTGGTTTGGAAGATTTTCACAGTTCATGCGGAAGGTTGGTTACAGACAGAGCAACTCAGACCATACCTTGTTCCTTAAGCATCAACAAGGGAAGGTAACAACTCTAATTATTTATGTGGATGATATGGTAGTCACTGGCAATGATACTGTTGAGATAGATAGACTGCAGAGACAGTTAGCCTTTGAGTTTGAGATGAAGGACTTGGGTGAACTGAAGTACTTTTTAGGAATTGAGGTAGCCAGAGGGAGAGAAGGAATCTATATATCTGTGCCAGAGGAAGTACGTTCTTGACTTGCTGACAGAGACAGGTTTGTTGGATTGCAGACCTGTTGATACTCCTATTGAGCAGAACCATTGTTTAGCTGAGTATCCAGATCAGGTACCTGCTGATCGAGCTCGTTATCAGAGGTTGGTTGGGCGCCTGATTTATCTGGCTCATACTAGACCAGATGTGGCATATGCAGTAAGTGTGGTGAGTCAGTTCATGCATAACCCAAGTAAGAGTCATATGGATGCTGTTATGCGAATTTTGAAGTACTTAAAGTCAGCTCCAGGAAGGGAAGTACTGTTTTCTAAACACAGCAACATTCTTGAGGTTTGTGGCTTCACAGATGCAGATTGGGCTGGAAACATCACAGACAGGAGGTCAACATCGGGTTACTTTACCTTTGTGGGAGGTAATTTGGTTACATGGAAGAGTAAGAAACAGAAAGTTGTGGCACGATCTAGTGCTGAGGCTGAGTATAGGGGTATGGCTCACGGAGTGTGTGAATTGTTGTGGCTGAGAAATTTGTTACGTGATTTGGGTTTCAAACTCAAGAGTACCATGCAGTTGTATTGTGGCAACAAGGCAGCCATTGACATATCACAAAATCCGGTACAGCATGATCGTACTAAGCATGTGGAGGTTGATTGTCACTTTATAAAGGAGAAGCTAGATGCCAAAATTATTAGTTTTCCTTTTGTTCCAACTGAAGAGCAACTTCCAGACATACTTACCAAAGGAGTTTCCAGGAAGACGTTTTATGACTCACTTAGCAAGTTGGGCATGGTTGATGTATATGCGCCAACTTGAGGGGGAGTGTTAGTGTGAGTCATAGTTCCCTATTAGGAATAGACTAACAAGGGAATATATTGTTGTAACTACTTACCTTGTATATGTTGTATAGTACAGTAGTACACAATAGTAGTAGTACATTGTAGTACGATTGTAATCTGTTTATATACACCACAGAATGGGTGTAATGATATATCAGAAAATTCATCCTCAATCTTGTTCTATTTGACTTGAATCGCTTGTAGTATTGGAGGTCTGAAATTATAGTCTGGTTGAGCACACCAGAGCCCAACAATCATCAAACACTCGATTTGTTTCTCATCAAAATCTCCACACAATTTTGGGTCAGCTGCTTCAATAAGTATCTCTTCTCCATAAAGCTGCCACACCCACTCCACTAAGTTGATCCTCTTACTTTCCAAATCGAAATCCATGGATCTTCTCCCACAAGCTATTTCCAAAGCAACAACTCCGAAGCTATAGCCATCTGACTCCTTGCTAGCCTTGCCTGTGACAACATAATCAAGAGCCATGTAGCCCCTAGTTCCAGCCACAATCGTTGTTAGCGATCCTTTTTCGTGCTCCACAAGTCTAGCTAGGCCGAAATCTCCAAGTTTTACGTTGAAATTCAAATCCAACATAACATTGCTTGATTTGATATCTCTGTGCAGTATACATTGTTCGCATCCTTCGTGTATATAAAGAACACCGCTGGCCAAGCCAAGAGCAATTTTGTATCTTACCTCCCAATTCAAGAAGCCTTCTGCTTTGAACAAATAAGAATCTAAACTGCCGTGGGGCATGAACTCATACACAAGTAGGAGATCTCCGTTTTCGTGACACCAACCAATGAGTTGCACAAGGTTTCGATGTCTAAGTTGACCGATGATCCTGACTTCGGCTGCGTACTCCTTTAGCCGTTGTTTGGATCCCTTGGAGACCCTCTTAACAGCAACATATGTGTTCAAGTCTTTTATGAATCCTCTATAGACTCCACCAAATCCCCCCTCTCCAAGCTTGTCTCCTTCATCAAAATTACTCGTGGCTCTAGCCAACTCGCTGTACAAAAACTTCCTGGGGCCTGTTCCCCTTTCGAACTCGTCATTGAGTACCACCATAGAACGTTCATCATTTTTAAGTGCTTGCCTCTTCCTCCGAAAGATGAACCAAACCAAAGCCAACCCCGCCACCAAGATACTTCCACCAACACCTAGCCCCACAGCAATTCGTGGTATATTGTTATTTCTTGACTTTTGTTCAACTGTATCAGGGTTCCGTGTTGCTGGTGCAGTGTCTGTCGCATGAACAATCTCATCAACGATAGAAGTCGAAGTGAAATTCCATGAGATGATCTCGGACAAAGCAATCCTATCACCGGTTGCAGCAGAGAACCCAACAAATACCCAATCGGGCAAGTACTGTTTCAGATCAACCACGTAATTAAGATATCTGATCACTTGCTTTTGGATACCAGCTGTATCATTCACAAAAGTGGTGTATGCAACACTTAAGAGTTTTTAAGCTAGAGTTATAACTAATCGAAGCACTGTTGATTTTTGCATTCGGAATATCTCCAGACCAAGCCATGGTAATATTAGACCTGAGATTGTTGACATCGACCCCCACGTGATCGTATTGAGGGTCGATGTAGCTTGGCAGTGGATTCTGATAGATATCAAACTCCACTGCCACAAACGGGTACTCATTCCCTCCCGGAAGGTCTGCGACGGGGAGGCCAAGCTTGCCGCCATCTCCTAATGCACTGTTGAGTAAGGATCCTTTTGGAGCCAGGAAGAACGCCAACCCATCGCCATAGGTTTTGTTGCCTTGAGAATCAATGACAAACGTAAAGTGCGTGGTGAAGTCTGCAAGTTTAAGTTTTCCGGAGACTTCCCCCCGCAGGAGGAATGGTTGGCTGTACGTGGCTCGACCAACGTTGCCAGCCACTTTAAGTTCTCTGGCGCTTTTGGTGAGCCGGAGGAGTTTGCCGTCGGTATAAGCATCTCCTTCTATGAACAAAGAGGTGGTGTCATTGGGGAAGGTGGAGAAATTGAAGGTTAGTGGTGTTGCGAAAGGGGTAAACAGAGTGAAGAGAAGAAGAAATTGTACTTGTTTATGGACAGCCATTATTCCCAACTGTTCGGAGAGGGACTGCAAATCTGCAGCCCAGAGTCCGAGAGAGAGAGATCGATCGAGAGACTCGGTACAGATCGAATATGTGTGCGCGTACGTGTATATAAAGCAAAATAAGGTGTTATCTAATGTCTGTTTTCCCATTTAAAACCAGAAGTCGAAAGAAATTCCTCCATCTGTGGACTTTATAAATCCAACAGGATGGTTTTGCACGTAATCATTCTTTCTTTGGCATTAAAGAAACTAATAGCCAAAGTTTTAATTTGTTGACTTCGTATTTATTTATGTACAGTTGCACGTAGTCATTCATTTTTAGAAGCCATACGTATAGCTATTAGCTAGATTCTATGTGTGTATAATTTTATTACCAATATTGTCATGGTCAAAATAAGATTTTGATCAGCCTAAATGTAGGGATATGCTGAGTTTACAAATGAAAAAGACGTGACCAGCCCAACACCAAAACCTAAAAAAAAAAAATTCAGGATCAACCATTATTCTCGACTGTCTGGAGAAGGATTGCAATGACCCAGAGTCCCAAGGAGAGATTGAGAGACTTGCTACAGATCGATGTGTGTATACAGAGCAAAATAAGGTGTTAGCAATATTTTGATCATGAACCAAAAATTAAACGATGAAAGAAATTACTGCATTGGTGAACTTAATTAATCAAACAAGATGGTTTTGCACGAAATCATTATTTCTTTAGCATCAAAAGAAAAGATGAAATTCAGTTTGACTCCTCTAATTTTAGGTTGATTTGCACTTAAGTTCCTGAACTTTTTTTTATCACGTTGGTTCTTGCACTTTCAATTTCCATTACATGTGTTCAAATTTAAAATTGGCTCCAATTATGACATCAAAAGCTGACTTAGCATCGACAGCATGACCCATAAAAAGGGCAAAACAGACATTTTCACAATAAAAAGATTTAAAAAAATACAAGAAAATAACTTGCACCTCTCTCTCTCAACAGGCCCCGAAATCTCCCCAACAAATTTTTCAAACCCGGCTTCACACTCCATTGAAATCGGAGCCCAAAAGCACTCTCGTCTTCTCCACCGTTGGCAGACACCACTACGGCTTCGACCTATTCTCCCTCCACCTCAACCCTCGGATCTCGGCCTCAAACAATGCCTCACCGATGCCGTCCTATCAACTTCAATACCCAATTCACTATACTTCACATCAGCTCACGAATAGCCTGATCGGTCACCATGAACTCTCTTCTTTCTTTCCCACCTCTCTGTTAGGGTTGCATGGTTGCATGAGTGCTGTTAGGGTTTCAATTAAGTTGTTAAAAGTTTGTTTGTTTGTTGATGTTAATAAGCCCTGATTATAGGGACGTTAGGTAGGTTTTGACTCATTCCTGCTATCGTGTACCACCAACGAGAGTTGTGCGTTGAGTGGGCTGTTAGTTTTGTTTCAATCTCTTGTAAGGCTATATAAGCCGCAGCTTGGTTAATAATGGAGATAGAAGATATTATCCCATTCTTGGCGTTCAGTTCTTATTGTCTTCATACATAACATTCTGGTATCAGAGCCCCATCAAGGGGCCTGGTTGGGAAACACAAGAAACCGCAGTTTCTTATAAGAGAGGGAGAGTGAGCAAGAAAAGGGGGGGTGAGAGAAAAGAGAGGGAACAAACATGGCGGAGACAAACTTCGTTCAGCCAGCAATACCCAAGTTCGATGGTCATTACGATCATTGGGCTATGCTCATGGAGAATTTCCTCCGATCGAAGGAGTACTGGCAATTGGTGGAGACTGGCCTTCCTGTAGCTGCAGCAGAAGGTGTTGAGTTGACTGAGGCTCAACGTAAGGCAAGTGACGATGCTAAGCTGAAGGATTTGAAGGTCAAAAACTATTTTTTTCAGGCCATTGACAGAACGATTGTGGAGACCATCCTGAACAAGGAGACTGCAAAAGGCATTTGGGATTCTATGAAGCAAAAATACCAAGGCTCAACAAAGGTGAAAAGGGCTCAACTGCAAGCGTTGAGAAGGGAGTTTGAGATTCTTGGGATGAAAGAAGGCGAGAAGGTTGATGAGTACTTTGCTCGTACACTTACCATAGCCAATAAAATGAAGGCTCATGGGGAGAGAATGGAAGAGCTGGTGATTGTAGAAAAGATCTTGAGGTCAATGACTCCAAGGTTTGACTATGTGGTGTGCTCGATAGAGGAATCCAATAATCTGACAACAATGACCATTGATGAGCTTCAAAGTAGCCTGCTGGTGCATGAACAACGCATGCTTGGACATAGTGGAGAAGAACAGGTCTTGAAAGCTACTCTTGATGAAAACTTGGGAGCAAGAGGAAGAGGTCGTGGAGGTTTCAGAGGAAGGGGAAGAGGTCGTGGAAGACAAGGGTTTAATAAGGCAATGGTAGAATGCTACAAGTGCCATAAACTAGGACACTTCCAATATGAGTGCCCTAGTTGGGGTAAAACAGTGAACTATGCGGAGCTTGGAGAAGAGGAGGAGTTGCTGTTGATGGCATATGTGGAGGAAAACAAGTCAAAGCGTGAAGATGTGTGGTTTCTGGATAGTGGTTGCAGCAATCACATGTCTGGCAACAAGAAGTGGTTTTCGGTCCTTGATGAAGAATTCAGACACTCCGTAAAGCTTGGGAACAATGCTAGGATGGCTGTGATGGGGAAAGGTAACATCAAGCTGAAGGTACATGGCATGACTCAGGTAATCAGTGATGTTTACTATGTTCCTGAGTTGAAAAACAATTTGCTAAGTCTAGGGCAATTGCAAGAGTGAGATTTGACAATTCTAATACAACATGGAGCATGCAAGATATATCATGCAAGAAAGGGGCTGATCATGCAGACTCCAATGTCTGCAAATCGGATGTTTGTGATTCTTGCTAGTGTTGTGCTTACTGATCCTTCAACATGCTTGCAAAAAACCACACAAGATCTATCACACCTATGGCATCGCAGGTATGGTCACTTGAGTTACAAGGGCTTGAGAACTTTGCATTTCAAGAAAATGGTGAGAGGGTTACCTCAGGTCAAGGCTCCTGCAGAAGTGTGTTCTGATTGCTTGGTGGGAAAGCAAAGACGAGATTCATTCCCAAAGAGGAGTACGTGGAGAGCTTTGCAAAGGCTACAACTGATTCATGCAGATATTTGCGGACCAATCTCCCCCGAATCCAATAGCCACAAGAGGTATCTTCTCAGTTTCATTGATGATTACAGTAGGAAAATGTGGATATATTTCCTAATAGAAAAGTCTGAGGCCTTCTCCATGTTCAAAGCTTACAAGAATCTTGTAGAGAAAGAAGCAGGTCTCTTCATTCAATGTCTAAGGACTGACAGGGGAGGAGAGTTTACATCTCATGAATTTAACGAGTTTTGCAAGTCCAATGGCATCAAGAGACAGCTCATTGCTGCCTACACTCCCCAACAGAATGGGGTTGCTGAACGAAGAAATAAAACAATCATGAACTTGGTACGAAGCATTCTATCTGAGAAGAAAGTTCCAAAGAGTTATTGGCCGAAAGCGGTGAACTGGATTGCTCATGTTCTCAACAGAAGTCCAACACTGGTAGTGCAAGATGTAACCCCTGAAGAAGCCTGGAGTGGAGCCAAACCGAGTGTTGATTATTTCAGAGTATTTGGCTGTGTGGCATACGTGCATGTTCCTGATGCCAAGAGAATCAAACTTGATGACAAAAGCAGTAAGTGTGTGTTATTAGGTGTGAGTGAAGAGTCCAAGGGCTATCGATTGTACAATCCCACTTCAAGGAAGATTATTGTAAGTCGAGATGTTGTATTTGATGAGGATGCAAGCTGGGATTGGGGGAGGAGTAGTGAGGAAGCAAAACAGGATGTGTTAATTTGGGGTGACGATGAAGGAAATCAAGGTGAACAGGTTCAAAGTGATGAAGAAGGTGTGGCTAGTGAACAGGAACAAAATGAGTCAGACTCAAGTTCAAGTAGCTCTCGACAAGATGCTTCAGATGGTTTACCAGCCTTACAAGAAGGAAGGAATAGAAGACAGCCTTTGTGGATGCAAGATTATTCTACAGGGGAGGGTTTGTCGGAGGAAGAGCTAGAATTCCATAACTTGGTTGTGTTTACTGCAAGTGATGATCCAGTTAGCTTTGAGGAGGCTGTCAGATATTCAAAGTGGAGAGATGCTATGAGGTCTGAGATTGATGCCATTGAGAAAAATGATACCTGGGAGCTGACAACCTTACCTAAGGGCATGAAGAAGATCGGAGTAAAGTGGATCTTCAAAACAAAATACAATGAACATGGCAAGGTAGACAAGTGGAAGGCTCGGTTAGTGGCGAAGGGATATGCACAACAATTTGGTATAGACTACACTGAGGTTTATGCACCTGTGGCTAGATGGGCTACCATTCGGATGATTGTAGCATTGGCAGCACAGAAGGATTGGAGCATTTACCAACTCGACGTCAAAAGTGCCTTTCTGCATGGAGAGTTAAGTGAAGATGTTTACGTTGAGCAGCCTCGAGGGTTCGAACAAAAGGGAGATGAAGTGAAAGTGTACAAGCTTAGGAAGGCATTATATGGACTAAAACAGGCACCAAGGGCATGGTACAGCAGGATCGAAAGTTACTTTGCCAAAAGGGGATTTGAAAAATGTGATTTTGAGCACACTTTGTTCGTCAAGGCTGGAGATAGAGGTAAGATCTTAATCGTTAGCTTGTATGTGGATGATTTGATTTATACTGGTAATTGTGAGAGTATGATTGTTGAGTTCAAGGAATCCATGAAGCAAGAATTTGATATGTCTGACCTTGGCAAAATGAGATACTTTCTTGGGGTAGAGGTGCTGCAATGCTCTGAGGGTATTTATATAAGCCAGAAGAAATTTGCTAAGGAGGTTTTGGAGAGGTTTGGGATGGAAGGCAGCAATAATGTGTACAATCCCATAGTTCCAGGTGTGAAGTTGTCAAGAGATGAAGGGGGTGTCAGAGTGGATGCTACTAGGTATAAACAAATGGTGGGAAGCTTGATGTACTTGACGGTGACAAGACCGGACCTGATGTATGTAGTGAGTCTTGCTAGCAGATTCATGGCCAGTCTGACTGAAATACATTCACAAGTTCTGAAGAGGGTGCTTCGATATGTAAAAGGCACAGTTAACCTGGGAATCTTCTACAAAAGAAGAGGTGATGAAATGCTGCTAGCCTACACCGACAGCGACTACGCGGGTGATGTGAATGATCGGAAGAGTACCTCTGGTTACATTTTTTCACTGAGTGGAGGAGCGGTGTCCTGGACTTCTAAGAAGCAGCTTGTGGTTACCTTATCAACCACGGAAGCAGAATACATAGCAGCAGTCACCTGTGCTACACAAGGAATATGGATGAGGAGGGTGTTGGACAAGCTTGGCCACTTTCAGAACTGTTGCATCACTATCTTGTGTGACAACAGCTCGACTATCAAGCTTTCAAGGAATCCAGTGTTGCACGGTCGTAGTAAACACATCGATGTTCGATTTCATTACCTACGTGATCTTACAAGGGAAGGAAAAGTAAAGCTGGTGCACTGTGGTTCTCAAGATCAAATTGCTGATATCATGACCAAACCGCTCAAGCTAGATACGTTTGTGAAGCTGCGTGAGCTGCTTGGGGTTTGTGAGGTTCCAAGTTAAACTGAATGTTCACTGCAATTCAGTTTAGGGGAGGAAATGTTAGGGTTGTTAAAAGTTTGTTTGTTTGTTGATGTTAATAAGCCCTGATTATAGGGACGTTAGGTAGGTTTTGACTCAGTCCTGCTATCGTGTACCACCAACGAGAGTTGTGCGTTGAGTGGGCTGTTAGTTTTGTTTCAATCTCTTGTAAGGCTATATAAGCCGCAGCTTGGTTAATAATGGAGATAGAAGATATTATCCCATTCTTGGCGTTCAGTTCTTATTGTCTTCATACATAACACTCTCTTCTCCCTTCAAATCCCCAAAACCCCTACCATTTTGGCCACCATGAGCTCCTCCAGAGCCCAAATCGAGTTAAACAAAGACGTATATACCTAGAAAATAAATCTCGACCAATTCCTTCTTCGACAGATCAAGCTTAGATTCAGAACTGCAGCAGGTTTTTCAACCCATATGCTTTCCTCAATTTCTCATTCTCCACTACCAAATTGGAAACTACAACACCAACAATTCACAGATAATTGAAGCCATCTAGAAGAAAACCTAGCAATTGAATCCAGATTGTAACAATTGAATCCATCAATTCTTCATATTTATGTTCTTGGCCCTAGCAACAAAGAAGAAAAAGAAAATCCTAACTAACAAAATTCAAATACCGGTGACCCAAGTCGTCCATGAACTCACTGCCACCATCAAAGCCGCTCAAGCACTTTCGCCACCGCGACTCTAACGCCAGCTTCACAGTTAACAACCTCTCCTCAATTGGAATCGACGGTGGTTTGCGATTCTATTAGTTTCATGTATTCAGGGGTTTCGAAATCGGGGTTAGATATTTGGTGTTGTTCATCTGGATGTGATCGAGCTTGTTTGGTTTGTAGGGAATGGTAAGGGATTTACAGTCTGATAATTTGTTGTGTGGGAACTTTTGTTCTTCTGGATTATGATGGAGTAGAGAGGAGGAGGTTGAGGGCGAAAGGGTTGGTGTTGGAGTGGGGAAACTAGAGCTGGGATTTTAGCCCCGTAACCCGAAATCTAACCCGGGACCGGCCTGAAAGGTCCGGGTTTTAGAATTTATTTTATCTGTTTTGCAAGGCCCAGCCCGAAATAAATATAATACGGTCTCGGCCCGGGCTGAAGAAAAAAAAAAAAAAAAAGCCCGAAGGCCCGAAGATGGATACAATCGACACATGTTTGCATATTAGTGGTATTTATAATCAGGCTTACAGTATGTGTGCACAAGCGATTCCTAACCCAACTAAAGACCTAAGTCGCCTAACCCTAAGTCCCAATCCGCTCAGTCTCTCTCTGTCTGTCTCTCTGTCTCTGTCTCTCTCTCGGAGTCGGCCACCATTTTCGCTGAATTGCCGCCAACCCATCCTGTCCTTCTGTTGTCGCTTGACTCGCTTCAAAGTTCTACCTCCGCTTTGCTTCGAGTCTTCGCCGGTTCGACCTCTCCGACCCACTGTAAGTAAAACCTTCCCTTTATAATTCATCAGTTCATTGTTGGGATGCTGGTCTCTGACCCATTGATCTCTCCGACCCACTGTCTATTAGGAACGTCTACCATCAATTTTGGTTATGATAACGGTACTTTTTGTTTTGATTATTTTTTTATTTTCCTCAGCTTCAATCAATCACGCTGCCGCATAGTCTTATACTCTAAATATGGCCACTGATGTTTGTATTTTTTTAAATTTCCTTTCTTTGTTTTTAGTATTTTCAATGTTTGACTTAGTGTGTCATTAACTCTGTACATTTTTTCCACAGAATTTGCAGACAAACAAAGTGGAGAGAAGGCTGCAAAAGCTTCCAAAAAAAAAGGCAAGCAAACTGTTGTGAGTGTTGTCGCAGAACCTGGTTAGTGTTGATTACTTGATTGTTTTTAAATTATTGGTCATGTTTTTGAATGGCTGGTCACATTTTTCATTTTTGAATTGCTGCTGGTCATATTTTTGAATTGATGCTGGTTATGTTTTTGAATTGTAAGGAACAAGCCTTCTGTCCAAGCTCAATGAACTCACTGCTGGAAGATATTGAAATGAAGCCGTTGGAAATTGGAATGTCCATTTGCAGTTTTACTTTATCATTCTACAATGTTTGGAACTTGTTTTTAACTTTATTTGGGAGTTGGGACTGTTTGATTATGAACTTTTTTATTTGGAACTTGGAAGATTTGCGTAGACACCAAAAATTTAATGAAAATAAAATTCATTAAATAAATCGGTCAACACTTGAAATTATGACCGAACAAATTTAGTTGGCATGTGGGTCCCACAAAATATGCACGGGGCTTATAAGTAAGCAGAACCAGACGGACTCAGGTAATAACACGTGGCGGCATACAAAAAGCCCGACGGCAGTAAATAAATTTGTTCCGACTTAATCAGCTGATATTAAGGAGGATCAATTAAATTAAATCAATTGATTCCGAGTCAAATCAAGTATTAAAATTTGTCCGCTGATTAGATGTCAATTTATTTAAATTGATAATCAAGATGAAAATCAGCCATCAAATTAATTGACTAATTCCTTAATAGTCGTGATTAAATCAGTTAATTAAAGCTGATTGATTTGATTATGCTATTAATGAAATACAATTAAAATCAACCATCAATTATAATTCCTTAATAATCGTGATTGAATCAATTAATTAGGGATGATTGATTTGATTATGTTATTAAGGAAAATGCAATTAATTACGTGTCATCAAGGCATTCTAAATGAAGAGAGACGCCGACACTATAAATACCCCTTCTCAAATCAAGAGAAGGATTTCAGCCAAAAAAGAGAAGAAAATACTCTCAAAATTTCTGAAGTATCCCAAGCACGTGTGAAGAATCCTCAAGCTGCCAAATAGCCGGTTCCTCACCAACCTCAAGTCAAAACGTTCGTCAAGTGTCGACTCTCGTGACCATCGTCCAACTCAAGATCAAGCGTCAAGCCCTTGAGTGAAATTCATCGTCGGAGATCGAATAAGAGGATTACCAAAGATTGTAACCCGCACTTAAATTAATAAAATATATTATTTTTGTACACGTGTCTGCATCTTGTTTGCTTTCAGATTTTTTGTGTTTACAATTTGGCATGCCCGGTGGGACTTCTTTGCCTCTCATCTCATTCTCCGTAAGACGATTCCAAACAAATCAGTTCGAGCAATGGCTTCCAAGAACATTCAAGTCATCCTGAAGAACAAATCCAAGACAACGACCTCGAAATTGAGCAGCAGCTCATCTGGTCACGTCACTCGAAGCATGGCAAAAATTCAGCCTACAACATTTGTGGCTTTGCCATCTAAGCCTCACCAACCAATCATCACCCTAGAAAGTCTAGGGGCAGGGAAGCATGTCCCTCGAAGTGAAGAGAGACAAGCTCCAAACACAAAACCAAGCGAACGATCAATCTCACCTGCGTCAGATGATCACTCAAGCACCGGATCATAACATGGAAGTCCTAATGCTGAAGAAAAGAACACTTCTGAGATGCAGTCAGACGGTGCGTCTCACCCCTTAGCAATGCAAGTCATGATGACTGGGGCAACCACGCTCGAAGAGCAAGTAGCTAATCTGATGGAGGCGGTTCAAAAGCTCACCAATACCGTCGAAGAAAAGGATATGCAGATTGCTCAACTTTGGAGTAGGCTTGAGAAACAAAATGATGAGGATTCTGCTAGGATTCCGTACAAGGATGATAAAGACAAACAGGAAGAAACTTCAAAGACAAATGACAAAGACAGTGAAAGTCCACTTGGTTCTTTGTCCGTCCAGCAGCTGCAAGACATGATCAATAACTCCATTAGAGCTCAATATGGAAGTACCTCTCGTGATTCCCTCACATATTCCAAGCCATACACAAAAAGGGTGGATAGCCTGAGGATGCCGTATGGGTACCAGCCGCCCAAGTTTCAGCAATTCGAGGGGAAGGGTAATCCAAAACAACATATTGCTCATTTCGTCGAGACTTGCAACAATGCAGGAACGGAGGGAGATCATCTTGTTAAGCAGTTTGTACGTTCATTAAAAGGCAACGCCTTTGAATGGTACATTGATCTGAAGCCTGAGTCAATCGATAGTTGGGATCAGATGGAGCGTGAGTTCCTGAACCGTTTCTATAGCACGAGACGTACAGTGAGCATGATGGAACTTACTAGTGCCAAGCAATGGAAGGATGAACGCGCAATTGATTACATCAACAGGTGGCGTTCGTTGAGTCTCAATTGCAAAGATCGACTATCAGAAGTATCTGCGGTGGAAATGTGCATCCAAGGTATGCACTTTGATTTGCTATATATTTTACAAGGAATCAAGCCCCGTACGTTTGAAGAGCTGGCTACGTGAGCACACGACATGGAGTTGAGTATAGCTAGCCATAAAGGGAAGAAGGAGTCAATTGTTGACCAAAGAAAAGACAAGGTCTTTGGAAGCAAGTTTGACAAGACACCAAAGAAACCTACAAAAGAATCGATGGCCGTCAACATTGCCCTAGTCAAAATCTCGACACGAGATAAGGAGGTTAAGAAAGCTGAGCCAACTCGCACCTATGACAGAACAAAGCGTTCGTTGAAGGAATGGCAACAAAAGACATATCCTTTCCCAGATTCTGACGTGGCAGGCATGTTGGAAGATCTACTTGAGAAGAAGGTGATAAAGCTCCCAGAATGTAAGCGGCCTGAGGAAATGCATCGTGTTAAGGATCCGAAATACTGCAAGTACCATCGGCTCGTTAGTCACCCAGTGGAGAAATGCTTTGTTTTGAAAGATTTAATAATGAATCTCGCCAATCAAGGAAGGATCGAGCTGGATGTCGATGATGTTGCTTAGGTAAACTGCACTACCATCGTGTTTGGTTCATTCGAGCCTGCCCCGTTGCCTCCTCTTCCAATGAAAGCACCATATCAGCTTTCGAGAAAGCCATGCATGAAGTCAAACTTGGAGGAAGTCAAGCCAACCCAGCAAGCGAGCCTCGCACCAGTTGCAACCCCTAAAATTGGCTCAGTTGTTGATGACGAGGGATGGATACTTGTCACTCGAAAGAAGGCACGCAAGAGCTCATCGCCATGTGTACCTATCACTCAAGAAAATACAAGCAGTCACAAGAAAATCGTCAATGTCTCGAGAAAGGTAAGACAAGATTTGTCAAGGAAAGGGGCAATCCTTTTGTTCGAAGACCCCATGGTGTGGCTTCGTCAATAAGAGCCTTTCCCAAAAAAGGCAACAAACAAGAAAAGGTGAGAGTTGCCCACATGACCACAAGCTATGAATTTGGTTTGAAGAATTCTGCCAAGGCTGAGTTAAGCACAGTCAATACTAACCAAACGTCAAAAGAGAACGAGGTGTTGAAACAGCTAGAAGACCTACCATTTCACTTTAGCATCCCTGATCTACTACAATTGCCAAAATCGACAAGAGGTGCTTTGGTACAGGTGTTGATTGACATGGGCAAGAACTCCACAGACATTAACAAGGTGAAACCGAAGGAATGCATCACGTGTATTGCAGATTGTGATGCCATCCACTTTAAGGATGAAGACCTTCAGTTAGGCTCTAAGCCGCATAATAGACCTCTCTTTGTGTCAGGGTATGTGCGAGATCAAAAGATAAACCGCATGCTTGTAGACAGAGGGTCTGCTGTAAACATTATGCCTAGGTCGACCATGAAGCAGCTTGGCATCAATGTGGAAGAGTTATCTCGAAGCCGTCTCATGATTCAAGGCTTCAACCAAGGGGGGCAAAGGGCCGTAGGCATGATCAGAGTAGACATGACAATTGGAGAAATGAAGTCGAACACTTTGTTCCATGTGATCGAAGCGAAGACCTCCTACAATTTATTGTTAGGACGACCGTGGGTTCACGAAAATGGTGTTGTCCTCTCCATTCTTCATCAATGCTTCAAGTTCTACGATGGCGGAGTAAAAACAGTTGCAGGTGATACTAAACCATTCATTGAAGCTGAATCTTACTTTGCGGATTCCAAGTTCTACATGGATGATGAAACAATAAAGGAAGTTCTCCCAGTTAGAGTACCTTCTACAGGGAAGACTATAGAAGTGCGTAATAAAGAAGTGAAACCCATCATGGAAAGAAATTGCAATGAGGAACCACATAAAGTTTCGTCAGAAACCAAAGTGACGGCTTCAAAGAACAAAGTCAACTCCTCTGCTCCAGTCCTTCGTTATGTGCCAAAGTCTAGGCGAAAAGAAGGGGAATCTCCTTTTGTAGAGGTAAATGAGCAAGAACGTCCTCGAAAGCTAGATGAGAAGGACGTAGAATTGCTAAAAGAAACATCAACCATACCGTTAACAAAGTTGAACAACGATACACCTACCAAGCAGCTGCTAAAGGGGTTTGTCAAACCGATTCAAGGAAAGACAGAGCATGGGACGCTTCCTGACAAGAGGACAAAGGAAGGATTCGTCCCTAACGCTTACAAGCTGCTAGCAAAGGCTGGATATGACTTCGGTTCTTCAAGCAAGAAGGTGGCCAAGTCATCTCGGGTAAAAAGGTGCATGAGCTTAATGAATCTTAAAGGAGGTTGAGAGAGCAAGGATGCACCGCTGACCCTGCTAAAGCATGTCTTGGTTTTGTACCAGGCAAACCAATTAAAATTTCAGGAAGAAGAAAAGTTGCAAAGGCAAGCACGCAACACATTAGTGTTGAAGTAGTAGAAGAAGAGGCTCAAGAATCTGAATCAGCCTCTTGTGTTTCGGCATTTGACCGCATTCATTTCTCAAGCTGCGATGCCTGAACAAGTCGGTGAGCTGGCACCTCGAGTCTCTGTATTCGATCGTGTCGATACTTCAATAAGCCGAGTCTCAGTTTTCAATCGCATCACCCAAACGACCACTCGAGCTTCCGTGTTCAATATGTTGTCATCTTTCGATGAAGAAAATAAGAAATCTGAGTCAGTCCCTCGAAAGTCAGCACTTGAGAGGATACAAGCACCCAAAGAGCAGCAAAGGTGAAAGAGAAAGGAGATTGACGACCAAGGAAACAATAAAGAGATCCGAAGTCTCATTCCGTCACGCATGAAGCGACGCTCTATGTTAGAGGTGAGCTCAAGTGAACAACTCAAAGTGAAGGAGCACACCATCGTACTCACTGGCCAAGTCGAAACTAGTAATGTTGATGGCAATGGCGAAGATGAGATTGTACAGTCTGCCTATCATATCACGGTAGCAGAAGTAGAGGCTTTTGAAGAAGATGACCATGATCATTCCGAGGATGAAGTAGATGAAGCTCCTCCAGAACTCGAAGACTGGGGGCAAGCTACTGTCGACGAGCTTAAAGAGCTCAATTTGGGAACTGAGGAAGATCCAAGACCTATCTTTGTGAGCGCTTCGCTGAGTCCCGAAGAAGAAAAGGAATACTATGATCTTTTGCTTGAGTATAAAGACGTCTTTGCATGGACGTACAAAGAAATGCCTGGCCTTGACCCAAAAGTAGCGGTTCATCGTCTCACAGTTAAACCTGAGGCTCGACCGATCAAGAAAACACAACGACGCTTTCGGACAGAACTCCTTCCTCAGATCGAAGCTGAAGTTGATAAGTTGATTGTTGCAGGTTTCATTAGAGAGGTTCAATATCCTAAGTGGATTGCAAACATTGTCCCTGTCAAGAAGAAGAACGGACAACTCCGTGTATGTGTGGACTTTCGCAACTTAAATGACGCGTGCCCAAAAGATGACTTCCCTTTGCCCATCATTGAACTCATGGTGGATGCAACAACGGGGCATGAAGCTTTTTCCTTCATGGATGGGTCATCTGGGTATAATCAAATTAGGATGGCCTTAGAAGATGAAGAGCTTACCGCGTTCCGTACTCCCAAAGGCATTTATTGCTACAAAGTCATGCCATTCGGGTTGAAAAATGCGGGTGCAACATATCAATGTGCTATGCAGAAAATCTTTGGAGACATGCTTCACAAGTTTGTGGAATATTATGTCGACGATTTAGTGGTCAAGTCAAAAAGGAGGACGGATCACTTCCAAGACCTAAGAAGGGTGTTTGATAGACTACGCAAGTACCAGCTCAAGATGAACCCCCTCAAATGTGCTTTTGGAGTTAGTTCAGGCAAGTTTCTTGGATTCATTGTGAAACATCGTGGCATTGAAGTGGACCAGTCAAAGATTAAGGCCATTCAAGACATGCCTGAGCCAAGAAATCTGGGTGAGTTAAAAAGTCTCCAAGGACGGCTTGCCTTTATTAGATGGTTTATATCAAACCTCGCAGGTCGTTGTCAGCCGTTTAGTTGACATCTGAAGAAGGATGTGCCTTTTGTACAGGATGAAGCTTGCTATAACGCCTTTGAAAGCATAAAGAAGTACTTGGCAAACCCTCCAGTGTTAGGTGCACCCATCCTTGGGAAGCCACTTATCCTCTACATTGCTGCTCAAGAGCGATCACTCGGGGCACTTCTAGCTCAAGAAAATGAAGCAAAGAAGGAAAGGGCGTTGTATTACTTGAGTCGAACTCTCACAGGACTGTAACTAAACTATCCGCCGATAGAGAAAATCTGTCTCGCAATTGTCTTCGCCATCCAAAAGTTAAGACATTACATGCAAGCTTACACAGTGCATCTAGTGGCGCGAGCTGACCCACTCAAGTTCGTTATGTCACAACCCGTCTTGACAGGGCGAATGGAAAAATGGGCACTACTCCTCAATCAGTATGAGATCATCTACATACCGGCCAAAGCGGTTAAAGGACAAGCATTGGCTGACTTCCTAGCAGATCATCCTATTCCTGCAGATTGGGAGATTTCAGATGAGTTGCCAGATGAAGAAGTCTTTAATACAGAGGTCCTCCCTGCTTGACAAATGTTCTTCGATGGGTCTTCACGAGCAAATGGGGCAAGAGCTGGTGTGGTCTTCATTTCTCCGTAAAGGCAGATATTGCCTTATGCCTTTACTCTTGGTGAGTTATGTTCCAATAATGTTGCTGAGTACCAAGCGCTAATTATGGGACTACAAACAGCAACTGAAATGAAAATCTCAAATCTAGAGGTGTATGGAGACTCGAAGTTGGTAGTTGACCAATTACTAACTCTCTATGAAGTGAAGAAAGAGGATTTAGTTCCTTATTTTCAGCTCGCCACACAGCTCTTAAAGGGTTTTGATGCTGTCACACTAACGCATGTGCCAAGAAAAGAAAATCAAACAGCAGACGCTTTGGCCAACTTAGCAGCAACTTTGGCATTATCAGAGGATGAAATCATACACCTTCCAATCTGCCAACGGTGGGTCGTACCAACAATCTCTGAGCTTTGGCATGAATACTCCAATGTTGTCTCTATTTACGTGATTGATGTGGATGACTGGAGGTACCCGTTGATTGATTACCTTGAGCGAAATAAGTTGTCTGATGACCCAAAGCAACGCTCGGACATAAGATGAAGAGTATCACGCTTCTTCTACTATAAGGAGACTCTTTATCGACGATCATTCGATGGATTGCTTCTTAGATGTCTGGGGAAAGAGGAAGCTGCCAAGGCTATGAAGGAAGCTCATTCAGGAGTATGCGGAGCTCACCAGTCAGGTCCTAAGCTCCATTTTCAAGTGAAGAGGATGGGTTACTATTGGCCCACTATGGTTAAAGATTACATGGAGTATGCACAAAGGTGTCAGGCTTGCCAGTTTCATGCAAACTTCATCCATCAACCACCAGAACCCTTGCATCCAACGATTGCTTCCTACCCCTTCGATGTGTGGGGGACTTGATGCTGTTGGGCCCATAACTCCGAAATCCTCCGCCAGTCACTCATACATTCTAGCGGCTACAGATTCCTTTTCAAAGTGGGTAGAGGTGGTACCGCTTAAAGAAATAAAGAAAGAAAATGTTGTAGACTTCATCAAAGGGAATATCATTCAACGATATGGTGTCCCTTGCTGCATCATCACAGACAATGCCAAGTACTTTTCCAATAGTGCCATGGAGAAACTCTGTAAGAAATATCACTTCAAGTTACATTTTTCTTCTATGTACAACGCCCCGGCAATTGGGTTGGCTGAAGTATTCAACAAGACATTGTGTAACATTTTGAAGAAATTTGTCAGCAAAACAAAAAGGGATTGGCATGAAAGAATGGGCGAGGAGCTCTGGGCCTATAGAACGACATATCGAACTCCCACAAAAGCTACACCTTACTCCCTTGTATATGGTGTTGAAGCTGTCTTACCCTTGGAGAAACAGATTCCATCTCTGAGGATTGCTTTGCAAGAAGGACTGACTGATGAAGAGAACGTCAAATTACGCCTTCAGGAGTTGGAAGCCTTAGATGAAAAGAGACTTGACGCGCAACAGCACTTGGAATGATATCAAGCTCGAATGTCACGAGCTTTCAACAAAGGGGTTCGACCTAGATCCTTTCAAGTTGGTGATCTAGTGCTTGCTGTGCGCAGACCTATCATTATGAGACACAAGACTGGTCCAAAGTTTCAGTCAAAGTGGGATGGACCTTATGTAGTCCGCGAAGTCTACACCAATGGAGCCTACAAAATTGTGGCTGAAGATGGCCTGAGGATTGGCCCTATAAATGGAAAGTTCTGGAAGAGGTACTATGCTTCAAACTGATTTGGACTAGTGTGTTCAAACTCTTTCTTCTTTACACACAATCGGCAATTTAAATTCATAATTTAATTGTTCAAAAGTTACATAAATCAATAGAGATCAACTCAATCTGAAAAAAGTTAATATAATTTGACAAACATGAAATTAGACTGGATTAATGTGAAGGGAAAGGGTTTTTTACTTGATATACTAATGTTATCATCTTGTTGACAACCACCATTGTCATCTAAAAAAGCTGTCGTTCACAAATCACTCTTGTAGATCATTGATCACTTCAGCCATATATATTTATGTAGTGTTATTTCAAACTAAATTAGTGTTTTTTTTTTTTTGGAGTAGGCTGCAATGAACCAAAACATTTTGCACCAAAGTGAGCCAATGACGCGCCCTCTTCTCCTCCACACAAAGTGGCTCCACCTTGTTCGCATGTTTATGGTTTCTGAAGACTTCAATGACCCAGAAGACTTCCAAGTCTTCCAACCTTACCTCCTCGATACACATGCAATTGTCCTTGTTTCTTAAAAGCCTCTGTGGTAACTTGATCAATCACAGTTTCATCATCCCTGTCGTATACGAGTTGACGGGGTCAATCTCACGGCTAAACTAACGGCGTCTCTTGGGCTACAATTGTCAAATTGAAATGGATAGGACTAAGTCACCAAGAAATATTGAGAGAGTAGGTTTATTTTGTGGACTTCCTAATTTTCTTTCTGTTTTCATTAGTTTTATTTTGGATTGCATATGTCGGTTGTTTCCAAGTTAAGCAAATTGTTTCTTGATAATTTAGAGTGTATTATCATTTTGGTCTTTATAATTTTTGTTTTTCTTTTTATGAAATTGGGTTTCATGTATCCTTCTTAGGGAAGGAAATTCTATAGACGATCTATATATAGCTTCTAAAATTATATATATCCTTTAAGAAAAATATATATGTGGTATATTAATATACCAATACATCAAGTAGACTAGATTTGATATAAAGGTAGACTAACTCCATGAATAAGTAGACTAGCTTGAATTGGTCTACCTCTGTATTGAACTAGTGTATTTGATGTATAGATACAATAATGTACTGTAGACAATCTCATCGTTTAATACTTATCTTCGTTAATCGTTCACTGTTTTTCGATTTCAATTTAATAAATACCAGTTAACCTGCAGACTATATACTTATCCTATGTTTATTAGAAAAGAAGTCAATATTGATTTTTTTTTATCACATAAACAACTCAAATGCTACAACTAGTCTTTTGTGAGTCGAACTTACAACCTCCCACTTATGAAGGAAATACAATGTCATTAGACCAAATTGTACTGGGCAAGTCAATGTTTATTTTTTTACCAAAGAAAAAAATTGTTATTTTTGAGTGATTGACGGGTACAAATCAAAGAGTATAGAAACAAAGAGAGTGACAGGAAATTTGCAAGGATTCCAAATGGAATTTCCACTAAACCAGTAATAAATTGTGTACTTTCTAAAACAATGAAGGAAATACAATGTCATTAGACCAAAATGTGCTGGGCAAGTCAGTGTTTATTTTTTGACCAAAGAAAAAAATTGTTATTTTTGAGTGATCGACGGGTACAAATCAAAGAGTATAGAAACATTGAGAGTGACAAGAAATTTGCAAGGATTCGACTAAACCAGTCATAAATTGTGTACTTTCTAAAACAAACTCGGGCCTAAGCATGAAGCCCAATTAGTTTATACTGAGGCCCAGACCTAGACCCAGACACAAGTCCGTTGGCCTAATATGTTTAGATTTGAAGATGCGGTCAGTTGGCGCCAATTACACAGTACTTATCAGTGATAAATCCCGCAAGGCCCGGCCCGAAAAAGCCTGCAACGCCCGCTTTATATGGACTGGCTTGGATCCTTTGATTTTTAATAAAGCCCGGCCCGGCCCGCAATTATTTAAAAATATAGCAAGGCCCAGCCCGGCCCTGCTCATTGACGACCCCTAGGAAAGACAACATAAGGAATTATTTATAGAATTAGTACTCACCTTCTACAGATTATTCTCTTGGCTAATTATGGTGAAACAATGCAACAAGAAGAAAAGCATAGTGAGTTAGTGTTGTTAAGGATTAATACAATTCTAATGCACATTGCTGCCACATCTCACTATTCTGATTTCTGTACACTAGCTTAGCCGCATAAATAAGTGCAGGGCTGTATTGTACGTATACATTTATTTACAAACACATATCAAGAATAAGTATAGAGCTTCTTCCTTTTCTTTAAGATTTTACCGCAAATCTTTCAAAAACGACTCTATCAGTTTCATTTTATCATATTCAATAATACATGAGAATTGATGCATGGAAAGTATTACATACGATATTTTTAAAATTTTTTTGGTCAGGCGAGATAAGGGAGTGAGCAAGATAGTGTTCCATAACATGATAACAAGTTGATGAGAGCAAATTTGTTATCTAGAAATATTGTAAAGAGCAAAATGACTTTTAAGGAATACCAATATATATGAAGTACAAAATGATTTTTAGGCATATCAATAACAATTTTCGGAATATATCACAATACAATACAATAAAGTACAAATGTACATGAAAGAATAAAGAAGCGTAATTTAGATTATCAAATTTATTAATTTATCAAACTAGATAAGCACAATGCTAAATTCGCTTACTATAAAGCTGCTGATTTTTTTATTTTTTGTCAATGAAAAATATGTATTAGATGGTCTAAATGGTACATTCAAATACAAGAAGCACAAAAGACTCCACCAACAAAAGACACATAGGCCCTAAAAACAAGAGGCACATAGAGGCGTAGAGCCAACAATTGAGGCAAATAAACAAAATAAAACTCATAATGGTTATGGCCAAATTACAAATCGAAGCCCACAGATAAAATTTCTAACAGCCACCATCTTCATCAGCTGCAGAGCCTTCCGGTCATGGCAAAGCTCATGATGGCAGCAGCAAGAGATGGGTAGATAAAGAGGAAGAAAATGAAGGAAAATGGCAGATCTGGTAAAAAAAAAGACTGGGTGGATGGAGTGGAGATGGAGGTAAAAGTAGTGGTGGTGGAAACGGAGGTGATGGTGAGACTCTCAAAATGATGGCTGATTTGATAAAATTTCTAGAGAGAAGGAGGACCCTCCCTCTCTAGAAAATGCTGCTGATGGATTAGAATGGGTGATAGAAGATGAGGTGAACTGTGAGGAGTTGATGGTAGAGCCATATCCTGAAGACTCACCTTGACCTCTAGTAGTGTCACTACTATACAACATCGACAGTGATAATGGAAGAGCAAAGGCCACAGGCATTGTCAATGGGAGATTGGGCAATGGAACTTCGAAGTTAAGCACTTGGATTGCTTGTTGTATCAAAGGCCTACAGTTGTGATCTGGATTAGCACACCATAGCCCAACCATCATTAAGCACTCCATTTGCTTCTCATCAAAATCCCCGCACAATTTTGGGTCGGCTGCTTCAATGATTTTCCCTTCTCCATAGAGCTCCCACACCCAGTCGACCATATTGATTTGCTTTCCTTCATACCTATGGTCAATTGGTTTTCTCCCACAAGCTATTTCCAAAGCAACAACTCCAAAACTATAGACATCTGTTTCCTTGCTAGCCTTTCCCGTTGTAACATATTCCGTAGCCATGTAGCCCATGGTTCCGGCCACAATTGTTGTTTGCAAGGGTTTTCCATGGTCTACAAGTTTGGCTAACCCAAAATCTCCAAGTTTCGTGTTAAAATTGGAATCCAACATAACATTGCTGGATTTGATATCTCTGTGCAGCACACATTGTTCCCATCCTTGGTGTAGATAGAGCAATCCCGAGGCCAATCCATGTGCAATTTTGTATCTTACCTCCCAAGTTAACAAGCTCTTTTCTTTGAACAAGTGAGAATCCAAGCTACCGTTGGGCATCAATTCGTAGACAAGTAGGAGTTTCTTTTCATAGCACCAACCGATGAGTTGCACCAGATTCCGATGCCTCAGCCGACTAATGATACTCACTTCTGCTGCATACTCCTTCAGCCCCTGTTTAGACCCCCTTGATATCTTCTTAACAGCTACGTGCGTGTTCATATCTTTGATGAAGCCCTTGTAAACTCCACCAAAGCCTCCCTCCCCAAGCTTTTGTCCCTGTTCAAAATTACTAGTTGCAAGGGCCAATTCACTGTACGAAAACTTCCTAGGGCCTGTCCCCTTTTCTATTTCTTCAGGGATCAAATCATGAAGTACCCTAGTATCATCATCACTACTTTCCCCTGCTGTTTCCTTCCTCTTCCTGCAGAAGACGAACCAAAGCAAACCCAACACACCAGCCAAGATAACACCTCCCCCAACAACCAACCCAACTACTAGTCCAACATTCGCATTTCCTGACTTGGGTTTGACCGTTGGCTCAGGAAGAATTGGTGTGCTGTTTTCCTCTTCCAATGAAGTTGAATCAAAGCTCCAAGAATTGATCTTATGTAGAGCAATCTGATCACCTGTTGCGGCTGAGAACCCAACGATGACCCTATCGGGCAAGTATTCGAGCAGATCAACTGAGAGAGATATATTTTTGATCACCTGGACTTCGTTTTCAAACGTAGTGAAGGCAACACTCAGATTTTTCGAGGTGGAGTCGTAACTAACTGTGGCATTATTTTCTTTTCCTTCCTTAATATCACTATTCCATGGCTCGGTAATATTGGACTTGAGGGAGTTGATGTCGATGCCCACATGAGCGTAATTTAGATCCCCATCCGTCGAGTTTGTCTGAGAAGAGTAGATATCAAACTCGACCGCCACAAATGGGTATTCAGTACTCGACATGGTATAGTTTTCAAGGGAGTAGTTGACAGGGAGGCCAAGACTGCTACCTTTTCCTAATGCGACGTTTAGTTTGGACCCGGCCGGCGCTAGGAAGAAGGCCAGCCCATCAGCGTACAGTGTTTGGTTGGGGATCTCGGGGGAGCCTTCAAGGACGAATGTGAAACTTGAGGTAAAATCAGCGAGTTTTCCAGTGGAGTTTTGGCGGAGGAGTAAGGGTTCTTTGAAGGTAGCTCTACCAACGCTCCCATTTATTACCTGGTCACGAGCACTCTTGGTCAGTCGGAGATAGCCATCGGCGACAGCATCTTCTTCCATAGTTATATTAATGTTGGTAACAGAAGAGGGAAAGTTGGGGAAATTGAAGGTCAATGGAGTTGCAGAGAAGGGCAACAGTAATACGAGAAGAAGAAGCAATTGAAACTGCTTTAGGGACAACCGCAATGTGTTTTTGACAGCCATTTCTGATTGTTTTGGGGAGAAACTATGTACAAGATATTATATATATATTATTATATTAGATACATAGTTCTTACCAAAAGAAAATTTCTAATCATTACACTAATTAATTTTGCTTATTTTTATTTATTGTTTTTTTTCAGCGAAGAACCAAGACCCAGTTACGTTGACTTGGTATATGTTCCAAGTCTCCATGAGAGTGGTGTGCCCGGGAGAAATTCCGAACAACTAATCAGAACTCAACGTCAAGTATCAATTTCATCATGTTTCTAGACAGGTTAATGATATTGCTTAACAATTAACTCGTCATGTTATGGACAGTGGATTTAGTCCATATTAGCTTACATGAAAGTATGAAACAGCACGAGAGACTCTGAGACCACTCAGTTGTCAAATAATAGTCTTAACTGGTTGAAAAAAAAAGTCCTACTGTTTGTACTTTGTACAAGCTGCGAAGGGCGAACCATATACCTAGGCAACCTAGCTACAGTAACTAGTTTATAAGAGTCCGCATGTATGCATGTGCAAAAGTTGACTAGAAATTACTTTTAATCCGACGTGAAATGAAATTTGCCTTTTTTTCACTCACAAAAATACAATATTATCGATACTATTAACGAAAATACTTATATCCAAACTGATTTGGACTAGTGTGTTCAAACTCGATCTTTCTTCTTTACACACAATCGGCAATTTAAATTCATAATTTAATTGTTCAAAAGTTACGTAAATTAATAGAGATCAACTCAATCTGAAAAAAAATTAATATAATTTGACAAACATGAAATTAGACTGGATTAATGTGAAGGGAAAGGGTTTTTTACTTGATATACTAATGTTATCATCTTGTTGACAACCACCATTGTCATCTAAAAAAGCTGTCGTTCACAAATCACTCTTGTAGATCATTGATCACTTCAGCCATATATATTTATGTAGTGTTATTTCAAACTAAACTAGTGTTTTTTTTTTTTTTTTTGGAGTAGGCTGCAATGAACCAAAACATTTTGCACCAAAGTGAGCCAATGACGCGCCCTCTTCTCCTCCACAAAAAGTGGCTCCACCTTGTTCGCATGTTTATGGTTTCTGAAGACTTCAATGACCCAGAAGACTTCCAACCTTACCTCCTCGATGCACATGCAATTGTCCTTGTTTCTTAAAAGCCTATGTGGTAACTTGATCAATCACAGTTTCATCATCCCTGTCGTATACGAGTTGACGGGGTCAATCTCACGGCTAAACTGACAGCGTCTCTTGGGCTACAATTGTCAAATTGAAATGGATAGGACTAAGTCACCAAGAAATATTGAGAGTGTAGGTTTATTTTGTGGACTTGCTAATTTCCTTTCTGTTTTCATTAGTTTTATTTTAGACTGCATATGTCAGTTGTTTCCAAGTTAAGCAAATTGTTTCTTGATAATTTAGAGTGTATTATCATTTCGGTCTTTATAATTTTTGTTTTTCTTTTTATGAAATTAGGTTTCATGTATCCTTCTTAGGGAAGGAAATTCTATAGACGATCTATATATAGCTTCTAAAATTATATATATTCTTTAAGAAAAATATATACATGGTATATTAATATACCAATACATCAAGTAGACTAGATTTGATATAAAGGTAGACTAACTCCATGAATAATTAAGTAGACTAACTTGAATTGGTCTACCTCTGTATTGAACTAGTGTATTTGATGTATAGATACAATAATGTACTGTAGACAATCTCATCCTTTAATACTTATCTTCGTTAATCGTTTACTGTTTTTCGATTTCAATTTAATAAATACCAATTAACCTGCAGACTATATACTCATCCTATGTTTATTAGAAAAGAAGTCAATGTTGATTTTTTTTTATCAGATAAATAACTCAAATGCTACAACTAGTCTTTTGTGAGTCGAACTTACAACCTCCCACTTATGAAGGAAATACAATGTCATTAGACCAAATTGTACTGGGCAAGTCAATGTTTATTTTTTTACCAAAGAAAAAAATTGTTATTTTTGAGTGATTGACGGGTACAAATCAAAGAGTATAGAAACATAGAGAGTGACAGGAAATTTGCAAGGATTCCAAATGGAATTTCCACTAAACCAGTCATAAATTGTGTACTTTCTAAAACAATGAAGGAAATACAATGTCATTAGACCAAATTGTACTGGGCAAGTCAATGTTTATTTTTTGACCAAAGAAAAAAATTGTTATTTTTGAGTGATTGACGGGTACAAATCAAAGAGAGTATAGAAACATAGAGTGACAGGAAATTTGCAAGGATTCCAAATGGAATTTCCACTAAACCAGTCATAAATTGTGTATTTTCTAAAACAATGAAGGAAATACAATGTCATTAGACCAAATTGTACTGGGCAAGTCAATGTTTATTTTTTGACCAAAGAAAAAAATTGTTATTTTTGAGTGATTGACGGGTACAAATCAAAGAGTATAGAAACATAGAGAGTGACAAGAAATTTGCAAGGATTCCACTAAACCAGTCATAAATTGTGTACTTTCTAAAACAAACTCGGGCCTAAGCATGAAGCCCAATTAGTTTATACTGAGGACCAGACCTAGACCCAGACACAAGTCCATTGGCCTGATATGTTTAGATTTGAAGATGCGGTCAGTTGGCGCCAATTACACAGTACTTATCACAGAGGTCCTAGATGTCCACAGTCCACTTCGTCAACTCAGCCATCAAAGGAAGATTAATTGTGGGATTAGTCCAACAACTTATTTACATTTGCATCAGGTTTGCTGATTGGATTTATAACAAATTGGGATAATCCCAATTAGTGGGGTGCTGTGTAAGGCACGCATGTTATTCGATAAAATACCTGAATACATCTCATATATATTGCATTATGCTCCAATTTCTGTTTCATTCATGATGCAAATGGTTTTATTGGGTACCCCAATCTTCATTTAGATCCAAATACATACATATCATAACCATGTTTTGAATTCATAGCCATTGTCTTGAAAACCAGGTAATTATAACTACAAATGCTAGATCAACCATATTTTGAAGTACCACAAAGAAACCAATTTATGTGGTATCTAATATGGCATAAAATCCACCTAAAAGAACTTTGATGTGACAATGTCGTATTAGCCACATAAAATGTTTTAGGTGGAATATGAAAATGTGGTACACTTGGCATAATTCTTATTTACATACATACAAATTTAAAATAAAAAGAAAACTTAAATACAGGTAGTACCTGATTACTAAGTAACACACGTACTGTGCTTCCTGGAAGGATGTCGATGGATAGGAGTGTGTTGAAAAAGATGTGGTAATCTGTAAGGAGTATGTGCTATAACCATTAGTAGAAGGCTCAGTTTGACCTTTGCTTGAACCAGTATTATTGTCAGAAAATTTGGAGAACTATACAGCAGAAGCAAAATAGGTTGCCACTGGAAACTTTGATGGAAGAATGGGCACTGGAACTTTAATTCGAAGCTAAGCACTTGGGTGAGCACACCACAAACCAACAATCATGCATTAAGCACTCTACTTGTTTTTCGTCAAAATCACTACAGAATTTTGGGTCGGCAGCTTCGATGATTTTCCCTTCTCCATACAGCTTCCAAAGCCATTCAACTTCTGCTTATCAAGCATGCATGTAAGATACAAGTTTTTCTCACTTAAGGGACAGTTTTAAGGAAGCATGAGGAATAAGTGCATCTCGACTATATAAAACCTAAAATTATAATTACTTAAATTCGTGCATTTGTTTTCAACTATCAGATACACTTATTACTCACAGTTCTTTAAAAATTGTATTTTAGATGAGCAAGCCTCTGAATAAGCATACAATATGATGCTATATATAACTGAAGTACTTTTTTTTTTTTTTAAAGAACAAAGACTTTATTCATCAAATATGATTTAGATCATACAATAGGGCATCTAAGATGATAGTCGGAGCATAAGTGAACCACTCAGTCTAAATGGAGGATTCAAAACCAAGGCTAGCCAACCTATGAGCAACAAAGTTTGCTTGCCTATTTACATGAAGAAATTCAATGAAATAAAAAGACTTACATAAATCCTTAATGTCATCTACTAGGTTACTTAGTAGAGAATGGTCACCAACCTAATCAGTAACAGATTGTACAGCAACAAGACAATCACTTTCAATTTCTACTTTTGTCGCTCCCAACTGTTGAAGCCTTTGCATACCATGCTTAATAGCTAGAAACTCAACGTGAAGGGGTGACGTAATGAACTGCACTTAACCTGAAAAAGCAGCCAAAAAACTACCATGCTCATCACGCAATACACCACCAACACCTCCATGGCAAATACCATTAAGGAAGGCGCCATCCGTGTTCATTTTGATGACACCAGAAGGCGATGGGCACCAAAACTGATTCCTTGAACACTGCATGCTCAAAGAGGCAGGCTTCCCAGTAGCACGAACTTGATTAAACTCCTTCAACCAACTTATGGCAGAAGCCACTAGGGCAAGACCTATTATGTGGTGACTATTCCACAATTGGTCATTGCGGTTTCGCCATAAGCTCTACAGGAGAACTAGCAGCTTGTCAAAATCAAAAGAAGACAGAGTGCTCGCCTTGTCCAATAACCAGTCCTTTACATTCAAAGGATTAGAAGTATCAATATTAAACAAGAAAGGAGGAGCAGTCCAAATAGATTGAGCTAGAGGACATTGACATAAAACATGTCCCAAGTCTTCCCAAGGAAAAGAGCACAATAAACATCTCGTCTCCCCTTCATATCCTTTCAAAGCCAAAGATGCCCTAGTAGGCAGTAGATTATGGCACTACTACAAAAAATGCATCACACAACGGTGGAAATCTGTTGTGTGATTTGGACCATGTCTGTCGTCTATCTCGATGTTGTGTGATGAGCACACTCCAACAATGGTGTTTCACCGTTGTGTGTATACGATAGACACAACACATAAGTTAAAACCGTTGCACCGATTCTGCGCATGCCAATGCCAGATTTTGGATGCGGCGTGACTTGGTTCATAAACTCTTCGCAAGCGTACGAATCGTTGTCAAGTAAGGGAAGCAATTAGATCTTAGTTTATCGTACCTCGGGGATTAGGTGTTGGACCTAACCAAGATAATTGGCGGTAGGATACTAAAAGCACACAAGAAAAATAAAAAGTAAAATAAGACTATAAACAATCAAGGCACCAAGCCTTGGCAATGCTCGGCTTAGCTCACACCAAGCCTATTGAAAGCCACTAACTTGTAGCCTCAAGATGGGTATACAAAATGAGTCGATGGATTTAATGTTTGAGAGTGGATTTGAACTTAACAAAAAGTAATAAAATGTAAAGCTATTAATAAAAATGCAAGGAAATTAAACTAGAAAAGTGTGAACAATATAATGGGAATGTCGGGTGCTAGGGAGGTTTCTTCACCCAAATCTCATGTGTCGGAAGCTAATCTAATGTAGATGCAAATTTCCTACTTTAGCGGTAGTCGTATCCAAGGTGGTTCAAGGCTGAAGGACCGAAATTCCCTTTCATGGTATTCCTACTTCGGTTCAAGGGTTGTAGGAACTCATTTGGCATGAATTAGAGCCGGTTCAAGGGTCTCTAATTCACATCAAGAGGCCTAAAGATCGAGGAATTAGACTACTAAGCAACCCGCCTGCGCATTCACGCAACGGGTGTAAATCACCATGCTTATAACCCCTCGAATATGAAATTGAAGATTTCTAACTTAGGAATTAGAGGGGGTCAAGCCTCTAACTCCATCCTAGACATGCTCAAAATACACACCCTAGAGTTGACTATGCTCCTAGACATGCATTTTAACCCAACAAAAATATATATAAGCATCCATCATATGAAAATTGCATCATTACATTAAAATAAGTATCTTTTACACAAGATTTGGACTAGGGCACACAACCCTAGCCCCCAACAACAAATCTACTCACTACCCATCATTAAACAAACATCAATATACAAAATTTAAAGATGAACAAAGTGAAGAGAAGTATGAGTAACAAGAACAAGCCACAAATTTCTATAAAGCAATTATGGCTAGCCTTGATTTATGGCTCCCGACTTTTACCCAAATTTAATGGTGATGAATTTCTTGATGCTTGGGCTCTCCCTTTGAAATTTGTGGAATTAATGAGAACATTGAATCTTAGTGAGGTAGATCTTGGTGAGGTGAATTTTGGTGAGGAGGTGTGAATCTTGGTGAGGTGAAGTGAAAGATGAGAAGAATTGGAGGTGGGGTGGTTTCGATGTTAGAGAGAAGAAGGAAGAAAGAAATGGGAATTGGGATCTCGGCGTGATGTATTGGGTTGGAGGTGAGAGAGAATCTGATGAGATTTTGGTGTGCGGCGGAATTGTTGCTCTCTTCTGTTAGAGAAGAAGAATCCCTAGAATGGGTGGCTCGGTGGGTTTTTAAAAGAAAGGAATAATGAATGGTTGTGGTTGGCTGGTGAAAAATGAATGGATGATGGAGGCACGTGTCCTCTGCATGGTGGGAGAGAAAGGAAAAGAAAGAAAAGTCATGGGCTCATGGCTGCAGTCACGTGCTAGCATGCATCTTGCTTAATTAACCATTGGTTAATTAAGCTGCTCTCCTTTTCTTCATTAATTAAAGGGCTAATTACTAGTTAATACCCTGCGGTTTAGGTCCAAAATCAATTCAGTCCCTGAACTTCTAATTTCATCAAAAACACCCCTGTACTTTCAATTTTCATCTAATAGGTCCAATTCATTAATATTCTGTTATGGGTTCAAGTTATAGTTGAATTATTTGTTGAAAAACTATTTATTTTTAATAGTAGGACAAACTCCTAAATTGACTATGCAGACCACCTCGACACCACATCATAAAATATAGGTCATATATGAGCCACATTAACAAGTTAAATAACTCCATTTTCGGAAAACTAACAAATTGGACCTATTAGATCAAAATTGAAAGTGCAGGGGTGTTTTTGATGAAATTAGAAGTTCAAGAACTGAATTGATTTTGTACCTAAACCACGGGGTAGTAATTTGTGTTTAGCCCTTAATTAAATTTAACTTTTTTTTTTCTTTCTTTCTCTTCCCTTGTCTCCATTTTTTCCTTTCTTCTTCTTTTCCGAATGCACTTCCGCAAATACTATCAGAGATAAGTGGATTCTGCTCCCTTGATGGTGTTGACCACAGTTGACCCGCATTGACAATTTCGTCATTTTGTCAGAAACTCCAATTTGTTCCAATTTTACTCCATTTTCTCTCGTTTCCGCAATTCCGCTTATTTCTACAAAATAATGAAAATGAATTAATTACATATTAATTAACAAGGGGATTGGCTTATTTCTAGTGTTTTAGATACAATTAGACGCATATAAATGTGTATAATCACACCCCCACACTTGAACTTTGCTTGTCCCCAAGCAAACTAAATGTAAAATAATACGCAAAAATCTATTAACTCAAACACAAATGCTCTAACATAAAGAAACTGCGGTATTAGCCTTTCCAACCATAATCCTCAGAGAACTAATTATGTACATGACCATGAAGTAGATGTAAGCATAACATATAGATGTAAGCATAACATAAGATTTTTGAATTTGTGAGGCAATTAAGAAGCACATGTGAAAAATGCTCAAGTATATGCATGTATTGACCACGTGTCAAATCAATCCACCATAATCAAATAGGCATATAGAAGACCCGATATAACCCGCTAAACTCACATAGGTTCACTAAATATTACCGCTCAAGTGTTTAGGGGTTATATGTGTTTCACTCAAAAGCAATTTCACAACATGTGCCGCCATATGCTTGCTCTTCGATCTCGTCTCTGCTAGGTAGCTCACAACATTCAAGATTAAGAGGTCTTTTATTTGGTTGTAATGGGGCTAAGGGCAACTGGCTATAAGAAATGAAGGATAGGGAAAGACAAAGTCCATGAAAATCGGTGAAGCAACTCTCTCTTGTAGAGATATATGACTTTTGCTTTCAAATGCTAACTCACTCACTCTAATCCTGATGTACAACCCACACTACACTATACTATAAACAAAAATAATACTAGTTTTTTTTTTCAACACTTTTTTTTTCAATCACCTTTTTCTTTTTTCTATTCTTTTTTTTTTTTTCTTTTGAACCTCTTTTTTTGGAATTCTTTCGAAACTTTCTTTTCTATACAAAATCACTCACCCCCACACTTATTCTTTTGTAACCTCACACTTTTGACTTTTTCTTTCTTTTGAAGCACTCAAACATAAAGTCATTCTCTCGAATCGCTTCACCAACTACCATGGAATGGTAGGATAAAAGTGTATAGGCTAGGTAGGAATTTGTGGTGGTAATGAACAAAAAGGCTAAATTATATAAATAGGCTCAAAGTGGCAATCTAGTGGTAAATATTTTTGGGCACATGCTTCTTTTTCCATGGTGGTATATAGTCCTAATGCCTCCATCCTTTCTATCATGTCGCAAGCTAAAAGTAGCCTCGAGAGGTCTCAAGCAAGTTCTAGATACGCAATGTCATGAAATTGTACACACATGAAGAAAAAGTGAATGAATAATGCATACACTCTGGATATTTGGCTCAAAAGCTCACAAATAAGGCATGCAAGTTAATTGAATAATCTATATGCTTCTCTAACTATGATGAACGAAACTAACATAGGCTATATGCACACATATAATCAAGCATAGATCACATATACACTTAATCACAAAACAAATTCAAAATCCTAGATCATGCTTAATCTATTCACAATCATAACAAGTTAAGTTCATAGCTCGTCATTGGGGTTGGAAAAAGGCATTAACCACTAAAATATAATTACAGAAAGCTAATCTAATTTTTTTTTTTCATAGGCTCCTGAGCCCTCACCCCCACACTTAAAACCAACATTGTCCTCAATGTTGTAAAGTGAGCTCGAAAGCTAAAATCCATGTCGGATTTAGGCATGAGAGTGAAGTCCGGGAGAAGGCACAAAAATTAACTACGAAAATGAAAATCTAAATGCAGAGAAAAGTTACGGAAAACCCGCTGTGTCGACCCTTCATTGCTCACGGCCCTTAGAGAAGACTAATATGAGACACCAACCTCAAGGCACAAGGCCTTGACTTCCTTAACATATACTCCATAATAGCGCAAGGTGCTCATGAAAGATCGACTCCATTGAGAAAGGTGTAGTGTTCAAGAGCAATGCATCATAAATAGCTCATCAAGGAATAAGGACAAGGGTCCTCCATTAAGCTCGTGGTCTTCATCCCATCAACTCACAACCCAAAATCATCCTCCATGATCTCCATACAAGAATTGTAGCTCAAAATATCTCCTTATTCTCCACACTCCAAGCACCTCCCAACCTCCCAAAAAGATGGCTAAATAGCCTTATTGATGTAAAATGAACTAGAAAGAACATCATAAGTAATGCTATGGTTGCCTCCCTAGCGAGCGCTTTGTTTAAGGACTTCATTGCCGGTCCATATGTCAAGGGTGAGTCAAGGGACATCTTGGAGGGTGACCTCCTCCTCTTGAGTGTCAAATGTGGTGTCCAAGTAAGGTTTCAATCGATGCCCATTTACCTTGAAGGGCTCCCCCCCATGAAGATTCTTGATTGTGATTGCACCATGAGGGAAAACTTCAACTACCTCAAAAGGTCTACTCCATCTAGATCTCAACTTTCCAGAAAATAACTTGAGCCTAGAATTGCATAGGAGAACCTTTTGCTTGGGAAGAAATGTCTTCTTCACCAAGTGTCGGTCATGTATCACCTTGGTCTTCTCCTTAAACAATTTGGCACTCTCATATGCTTCTTCTCGGATCTCCTCCAACTCACAAAGATCAAGCTTCCGCTTCTCACCACTTGCTTCCGAGTCAAAATTCAAAAATTTGATAGCCCACATAGCTTTGTGCTCAAGCTCGACCGGAAGGTGACAATTCTTTCCATAGCACAAGTGAAAAGGAGACATGCCAATAGGAGTCTTATATGCGGTCCGATAGGCCCATAAAGCATCATCAAGTTTAATAGCCCAATCCTTCCTAGAAGAGTTGACCGTCTTTTCCAAAATTCTCTTAATCTCCCTATTTGACACCTCCACTTGACCAGAAGTTTGAGGGTGGTAAGGTGTGGCAACCTTATGCTTGACTCCATATTTTCTCAACAAAGCATCAAAAGTCTGGTTGATAAAATGTGTACCACAATCACTAATAATAATCCTAGGAGTCCCGAATCGAGAGAAAATATGCTCTTTCAAGAACTTGGTGACTACCTTAGAATCATTCTTCCTTGTGGCCTTGGTTTCAACCTACTTCGAAACATAATCAACTGCGACTATGATATATTCGTTCTCATGAGACTTTGGAAATGGTCCCATAAAGTCTATGCCCCAACAATCAAAAATCTCAACCTCCATAATATTAGTGAGAAGCATTTGGTCCTTGGAGGAAATATTCCCGGTCCTTTGACATCTATCACATTGAAGCACGAAAGAATGACAATCTTTAAACAAAGTAGGCCAAAAGAAACCGGACTGAAGGATCTTGAAAGCTGTCCTCCTCCCACCAAAATGACCTCCACATAAAGATGAGTGACACAATGAAATAATCTCCGAGGCCTCCCATTGAGGAATACAACGTCTAATCACCTGGTCTTTACCCACCTTCCATAAGTACGGGTCATCCCAAATATATGACCGAGCATCTTGAAGAAACTTCTTCCTGGCCTGTGCATCATAGTTATCAGAAATGAAAGTACAATTGCTAGCCCAATAGTTCACAAAGTCTACAAACCAAGGCATCTCAGTGTCTACATGAAATAAGTACTCATCGGGAAAATGCTCAATCAATGGTATATCAGGAGAGTCTCCGCCATGCTCAAGTCTAGACAAATGATCTGCAACAAAGTTCTCTCTACCCAGCTTATCCTTGATCTTGATATCAAACTCCTGGAGCAATAACACCCAACGAATCAAACGAGGCTTGGCATCCTTCTTGCTCAACAAATATCTCAATGATGCATGATCCGTGTGAACATTCATCTTACTCCCAAGAAGATAACTCCGAAACTTCTCCAGTGTAAAAATAATAGCAAGAATCTCCTTCTCGGTAGTAGTATAGTGGACTTGAACATCATTCAAAGTCCGGGAAGCATAATATATCACATGGAGTGCTCGCTCAATCCTTTGACCCAAAACAGCCCCCATAGCAAAATCTGAAGCATCGCACATCAACTCAAATGGTCTAGTCCAATCAAGTGCAATCATGATAGGTGCGTGAGTCAACTTCTCCTTAAGTAGCTTAAAAGCCTGTAAACACTCCGAAGTGAAATCAAATGGCACATCCTTGCCTAGCAAGTCACACAATGGCTTGGTGATCTTAGAGAAATCTGGAATAAAGCGTCTATAAAAGCTAGCATGCCCAAGGAAACTCCTAACTCCTTTCACATTCTTTGGTGGTGGTAAACTAGAAATCAACTCAATCTTCGCCTTATCCACCTCAATGCCACGTGATGATACTACATGCCCTAACACAATACCCTCTTCCACCATAAAGTGGCACTTCTCCCAATTGAGTACCAAATTGGTCTCCTCACACCATTTTAGAACAAGGGTCAAGTGTTGGAGACAATCATCAAAAGTATCTCTATGAATCGAGAAATCATCGATAAAGATCTCCATAAAGCGCTCAGTCATGTCATGGAACAATGCCATCATACACCTCTGAAAAGTAGCAGGTGCATTGCAAAGTCCAAAAGGCATCCTCCTTTATGCAAAAGTACCAAATGGGCATGTGAAAGTCGTCTTTTCCTGGTCTTCCTTAGCAATAGCAATCTGATTATACCTCGAATATCCATCTAAGAAACAATAGTGGCTATGACCTGCTAATCTCTCCAACATGTGATGAATGAAAGG
The DNA here is from genome assembly GCA_024704745.1 of Rosa lucieae. NCBI lineage: Eukaryota > Viridiplantae > Streptophyta > Magnoliopsida > Rosales > Rosaceae > Rosa > Rosa lucieae. Next base: position 27,308,363 of record CM045496.1, on the reverse strand, counting down.
TAGTGGAAAATGATCATTTCTTGTCGCTCCATTAAGCTTTCTATAATCAATACAAACCCTCCATCCATTCTGAACTCGTTGTGGCACATCTTCACCCTTTTCATTCTGCACTACTGTAATTCCTCCCTTTTTGGGGACAACCTGAATTGGTGAAACCCATGGCGAATCAGAAATCGGGAAAATAACTCCAACATCCAGAAGCTTAATAATCTCCTTCTTCACTACCTCCATCATGGGAGGATTCAACCTCCTCTGAGCTTCCCGAATGGGCTTACACCCCTCCTCCAAGTAAATGTGATGCTGACACTTGGATGGACTAATGCCTTTGATATCGACAATGGTCCAACCAATAGCTCTCTTATGCTCACGTAATACCCACAAAAGCTTATCTTCCTCAACTTTACTCAACTTCGACGAGATAATAACCGGTAATGTGCTCTCCTCCCCTAGAAATGCATATCTCAAAGTCGAAGGTAAAGTCTTTAGCTCCAAATCTGGTGGGGTCTCATATGAAGGAATATGTGGTGTAGTAGAAGGTGGCAAAAGTAAAATTGGTGGAGCACGTCTAGGCAAATATGGTGTCAACGCCTCTAAGTGTGTAATAGCCTCAACATGCTCCTTACTATCAAATTCGATTCCACCTTGACCAATACAAGTCTCCATGTAATTTGTCGATGAATGCTCAATAAAGTTCTTCCCAACAATATCATTCATAACATCAATCCGGAAGCACTCATCAAGATGATATAATGGACTCCTCATAGCATCAAAAATCCGAAACCCAATAGTAGTGTTAAATACTGTCATGGTGAGTAAACCCTTCTTAACATCAATCTTGATCCTTGCAGTCGCCATAAATGCTCTACCAAAAATGATAGGTAACTCGTCATCATCATCCTCATAAGGAGGGTCCATGTCAAGTACAACAAAATCGGTCGGTACATAAATCTCATCTACCTTGACAAGAACATCTTCCACCACTCCACGAGGGTACTTGATACTCCTATCCGCCATCTTAAGCTTAATCTTTAGAGGCTTAATTGATTCCAATGACAAAGTCTTGTACAAATCATATGGCATAAGGTTGATGCTACCCCCCAAGTCCAATAATGCTCGATCAAAGTTTCGTGACCCAATGGTGCATGGAATAGTAAAAGAACTGAGGTCGCTAAGCTTAGGAGGCAACCTCCTTTGAAGTACGGCCGACACATGCTCACTCAAGTACACATCTTCATTCTCCACAAACTTCCTCTTATTAGTGCATATGTCCTTCAAGCACTTTGCATAGGCCGGAACTTGCTTGATGGCATCAAGTAATGGGATATTGATGTTAACGGACTTAAATAGCTTAATGAACTCTTGCTTTTGTATTTCCCTCCTCTTCTTTTGATCTTGAGCCATCTTAACTTGTGGATACGGAAGTCAAGGTTCCGATGGAGTCAAATCAAGTGGTGGAGAAAAAGTGAGACTCCCCCTTGAACCCCTAAGGGTGGTAACCGTCCCACTAGGGTTCTTAGCCCTCAAGGCCTCGCCTAGTGTAAAATGGATCGGTCCACTCCTATCCCTAGAATCCAAAGGTACATGAGAATAGTCATCCTCCTTATTACTTCCCCCTTGATGTTGTTCCCGATGCTCACTAGATGACGAAATAGGCGGTGAACCATTAGAACTCAAACCCGAGGATGAACCATGTGTATCAATAGAAGTAGATGAAGTAGCTTCCGCCTTATTCCTTCCCCCTTGATGAAGATCCCTAGGTGATGATAAAGGAGTAGTGGGGCCAAAATGCACATGCTTAGGTGGTGTGGATGAAGAATTAGAGGCTTGAGATTTTGAAGATGTAGAATGAGATAAAGAGGCCTTCCTTCCTTGTGCACCTCTGGGAAGTACATTTTCTTCCTCCCTGGCTTCCTTATCCACCCCCTTATTTCTTCTTTTTTGTACACAAAGTCACATCACCCACTCCAATTCCCGGGGGCACATTTTCTTCCCCCCGGTTCCCATCCTCCTTTGAAATAAAAGTATGATGCATATGCACATTATCATTAGCAACATGGCCAAGAGGTACATTTTCTTCCCCCTTGGCCCCATATGAATGCAACACATTATCATCCTCATTATCAATGTAATCCTTAACTAACACATGATCATCATCAGTAGAATATGAAAGTGAAAAATGGGAATCATGTATAAGGGTGGAAACATGTGTATCATAAGAATGTGATGTGGGGTAAGTGGGAGCATACATGTCATCATGCACATTCAAAGGGGAGTTAGAAGATTTAGGCATGCGTACCTTATTGTCATAAACTCTCCCACTTCGAAGTGTAGTAATAGCCTTAGCTTGCTCATGTCTCAGATTTTGATCCGGTTGAGTAGGTGATAATGCACTATGTGGACGTGCTCCAAGCTCTTTAGCCAATTGTCCCATTTGAACCTCTAATTTTCCCACACATTGTGCAAGCGAACTTTGACCTTGAGCAAGAATATTAAGAGTTTGATCGGTCTTCACTTGGCTTTGCGTAAGAGAAGTATGACTTTGGGCTAGAGCGGCCAATATATCATCCATATGAGACTTCTTTGGTTCCGGTTGTGGTGCTTGCCTATTTTGAAATCCGGGAGGAGCATTTTGTGTAGGATTGGCACCTCCAAATGAATGGGAACTTTGACCAAACCCTTGAGTATCATGTGGGCTCCTCCATAAGCATGTGTAGCACCAAAAGATGGCCCTTGGCCTTGAGAATTGTAAGTAGATGCTTGCGGCCCATAATGATCTTGTCCACCAAATTGTGTGTTTCCATAGCCGTGGGGACTAAAAGATGAAGAATTGGGGCCTTGACTCCCTCCATATGAGTGAGAACCACCTTGGTGTGCATTAAAGGACCCTCCACCATCTCTCCATGAGAAATTTGGGTGGTTACGCCAACCCGGATTATATGTAATAGAATAAGGATCATTTCTTGGTGGCCTTTGATAAGAATTAATAGCTCTAACTTGCTCCTCAACAAATTCCGGAAATTGTGAAGCTTAGTGACAATCATGAGTAGAATGATGAGGAGACTCATAAATCAAGCAAAGATGTGAAGAAGCAACACTCTTGACATGTGAAGAAGACGAACCACTACTCTTTTGCGCTTGAAGAAGCATCTCAAATTTCTTGTCAATCTTTGCTTCGAGCCTCTCAAGTTTGGAATTCATAACTCCATCATCTTTATCAATATGAGAAACATCATACACACCTCTACCACGAGGTTCCATATTAACTCGTCCTCTAGTACCATATGCATGTGAATCTCAGCCTCTAGATGTGTCATCGTCTCTACCTCCTCTTCTCCTTTGATGATTATCCCATTGACCGGATTGGGTAGCCACTTCCTCACAAATATCCCAAGCGGCATTAGGACCTTTCTTTAGAAAATTTCCACCCGATGCATTATCCAAGCTCCTTCTATCATCAATAATCAACCCATTGTAGAAAGATTCACAAAGAAGCCACTTGGTGAGTCCATGATGAAGGCAACCTAACTCAATATCCTTGAAGCGCTCCCATGCATCATAAAAAGTCTCATTATCCTCTTAAAAGAACTTGGTCAAGCTATCCCGCATATAAGTAGTCCGATGATAGGGATAATATGCATTCAAGAACACTCTTTTCATATCGGCCCAAGAGAGAATGGATCTGTAATACCCCGAAAAATCCAAATTAAATTCCGTGGATTTTTGGAAATGATTACGCGGTTTTGGGAGCAAGTACGAAGCTTGGAGGAGTTGTGGAAGTAGTTCGAACGATTTTATTTTCGAAATTGAACGTTATTTAAGGGGCATCAAAAAGTGACTTTTTATACGTACTAAATTTTGGAAAACTTCCTTCATGAAAGTTGTAGAGCTCGTCGATACGATCTCGTGCATTTGTGGAACGCAATATTCGGAGTTCGTATGAATAAGTTATGAATATTTGAAAATTGGAAATTTTTTATAAATATGAAATTTTCAGACTATTTTTCATTAAGGACGAAAAAATTCCTTTTTTGCGGAATAGTCCCCGGCCTCTCCGATTTCTCTCTCTCTGATTCCCTTCAGACCCGGCGGGTTTCCGTCGACCCGACCCGGCCGAAAACGACCACTCCGGCCACCTTCAGCCCCGGACCCGGGCACTCCTGTGATCGCCGCTCCAAGCCCAGCCTCCCTCCAGTGTCTTCTTGCCCCGAAGCAGCCCACAGAGCTGGATCGAAGAAGCCCCAGATGTGCGAAACCCGACCCGGCCGGAAAACCTCGACGTCGGCGTTTCACGGACCGATCCTTCCCATTTTCGTGATCTCCTCTTCCCCCTGATCATCCTCATATCCTCCTTGCACGACGATTTTGGGTGTGGAGTGAAAGATCACTAGTTGAATATTTCGACGTCCCTGATTCGATCTGGAATCTGATCAGACGCACGAGATTAATCCAACTTCAAAGCTTGATCCAGGACGATTTAGGCCGAACCAGACTTAGCTCCAGGTATGTAAGTTCATCAACCCTTCATTTTGAAGAAGTTTGTAGTTGACAACTTTTGCATCGGAGGTGGTTGACCGTCGTTGACTGCCGTCTGACCTCCGCTTGTGGCGGCGCGTGGAACCTTTTTTTTTAAGTTTTCATTATCTAGGCGATGATCTACGCATCCATACGAGCGTTTTGATATATCACAAGGTTATTTTAGAAAAAGTTGATAAATAGTGGATTTACGTTTTGACGTTACTATTGAACGTTTTTACGTTTTATCTTCGGTTTACGATCTGCGAAGATCAGACCGTCAGATTTACTTCAAATTCTAATATGTTGATCGTATGACTGTCCCGTGACTTTATGAGGTCACGGGCGAAGATCCGACCGTTGGATCTTCGTAAAATTTTGAAATAGTGATTCGGAAGGCTATTCGTGTGAATCTGACCGTCGGATTTTCGTATAATTTTGAGGAGATGTTTGTTAGAGTGATTCAAGAAGATCTGACCGTTGGATCTTCGTGATAATTTTGGAGGATGATCCAAAGGGCGATCCGTGAGGATCTGACCGTTGGATCATCATATAATTTCGATCTGACTGTTGGATCATCATTAAATTAGAATCCGACCGTTGGATTTCCGTATATGTGTGGTTTATGAATGATTCCTAAGTTAAGATCGTGTTTGACTGGGTGATTGATGGATTGATTGGTGAACGATTTCTGATCGTTATTTTTGGGATATTAAGAAGACGCAGCTGGATTAGAGGTGAGTAAATCTCACATGGTTCATATTACGAACCAAATGCCTTTAATTACTTTTTTTTATATTGTGATTGAAGTGAAAATGTGTATGGAAATACAATATATCATATTATTGTTGATTTTATTGTGAGAAAGCATAAGTGAGTCGAGGTGTAACATTTGAGTCAGATAGGATGACCTTTAAAATGTTTTGATCTACGGATTGGTCACCAGTGGTGACAGAGGCAAGGTCTTCGTAAGCGTGAACCTTGGCCCAGGTGACACATTACGATGATTCAGTTAGAGCTCTAGTCTGTCTGCCATAGTATGACATGAAAGAGCGAGTTGGATTACTCGTGATCATGAATACACTTTTGAAATTTGACGTATGACATGAAAGCAGCGAGTTGAATTACTCGTGATCATGAATACAGTATGACATGAAATCAGCGAGTTGGATTACTCGTGATCATGAATACACTTTTGAAATTTGACGTATGACATGAAAGCAGCGAGTTGAATTACTCGTGATCATGAATACAGTATGACATGAAAGTAGCGAGTTGAATTACTCGTGATCATGAATACACTTGAAATTTGACGTATGACATGAAAGCAGCGAGTTGAATTACTCGTGATCATGAATACATAATTATTATTTAAAGTGTGTCGAGTGGTGAGTGTTGAGATTGTTGGTTGTTACTTGAGTTAAAGGAATTGAAAGTTAATAAATCAACAGTTCATTCTTGTTTACTCATACGAGCTGTCAAAAGCTTACCGGGTTTGGTGTTATTGCAATCTCGGTACACTATTCAAATTGTGTAGCGGGTAATCTTACAGGTCAGGAGAATCGAGAAGGTGATCAGGCTGCTTAGAGTAGTGGTATTTGAGTTACAGCATTATTGTGAGGTTGTTATGCTCTTTTGAGCTTACATTTAAATTTGGAGAGAGTGTGCTGTAATATTAAACTCTTGAGGATTTGGTTTATATATTATTGAGTGATGTGAGGTGTCTTTATTTCTGAGAAAAAAATTCAGAACGTTTATTTGATTCAGTTGTTTAATTCATGTTTCGGATTTGAATTTATTATTCAAAATTCGGGGCGTGACAGGATCTTGGCTTGAGCTTATGAAACCATGTGCGTGCTTGATCTTTCAAAGAAAATGGGAAAAATCGAAGCTTCAAACACTCCAAAGTTAATCCTCCCAAGTGCATAGTGGAACATATGGCATCAAACTCAATTATATGATCATAGGGCCTCTCACTAGCCATGCCATGGAAAGTAGGGAGAATAGACAACATGTTAGGCTTGATCTCAAAGTTGGCATTTGTCGGAGGAAACACAATGCAAGATGGAGCATTTACAATGCTAGGACATGAATAATGGCTCAATGGAATCTCCTCCTCATCTTGTGGTCCTTGACGCTCGTCACCCATATCTACTACTCGAATAGGAGACCTAGAAGGTGCTTGTGAGCGATGTCTTGGTCTCCTAACTCTCCTTGTTGGTCTTCCTCTAGGTAGTCTTTGCAAAACACAACCACTTCTCAAATTGATAGGTAGTAGGGTGTCACTCATATACCTACGAAGGATCAATAAGAAATCTCTCAATAACAAAAATATAAGCAAGATAAGCACCAATTCAACCCACAAAAAATTGACGAATAATTAGAGGGGTGAAGAGAGAATTAAACACAAGTAGTACTAAATTTGACTAAACTAACCAAGGAGATGAAAAATCAAAATATAAAAAAATAACAACTAAACAAAGAAACAAGAGGTAAAAAGAAAAATAAAAATCAAAGTATGCTAAAAGTGACCCAAAATGCCAATTACCAAGGGATTAAGATCCGAAGACCCTAATCCCCGGCAACGGCACCATTGACTTGGTTCATAAACTCTTCGCAAGCGTACGAATCGTTGTCAAGTAAGGGAAGTAATTGGACCTTAGTTTATCGTACCTCGGGGATTAGGTGTTGGACCTAACCAAGATAATTGGCGGTAGGATACTAAAAGCACACAAGAAAAATAAAAAGTAAAATAAGACTATAAACAATCAAGGCACCAAGCCTTAGCAATGCTCGGCTTAGCTCACACCAAGCCTATTGAAAGCAACTAACTTGTAGCCTCAAGAAGGGTATACACAAATGAGTCGATGGATTTAATGTTTGAGAGTGGATTTGAACTTAACAAAAAATAATAAAATGTAAAGGGATTAATAAAAATGCAAGGAAATTAAACTAGAAAAGTGTGAACAATATAATGGGAATGTCGGGTGCTAGGGAGGTTTCTTCACCCAAATCTCATGTGTCGGAAGCTAATCTAATGTAGATGCAAATTTCCTACTTTAGCGGTAGTCGTATCCAAGGTGGTTCAAGGCTCAAGGACCGAAGGTCCCTTTCATGGTATTCCTACTCTGGTTCAAGGGTTGTAGGAACTCACTTGGCATGAATTAGAGCCAGTTCAAGGGTCTCTAATTCACATCAAGAGGCCTAAAGATCGAGGAATTAGACTACTAAGCGACCCGCCCGCGCATTCACGCAACGGGTGTAAATCACCATGCTTATAACCCCTCGAATACGAAATTGAAGGTTTCTAGCTTAGGAATTAGAGGGGGTCAAGCCTCTAACTCCATCCTAGACATGCTCAAAATACACACCCTAGAGTTGACTAGGCTCCTAGACATGCATTTTAACCCAACAAAAATAGATATAAGCATCCATCATATGAAAATTGCATCATTACATTAAAATAAGCATCTTTTACACAAGATTTGGACTAGGGCACACAACCCTAGCCCCTAACAACAAATCTACTCACTACCCATCATTAAACAAACATCAATATACAAAATTTAAAGAGGAACAAAGTGAAGAGAAGTATGAGTAACAAGAACAAGCCACAAATTGCTATAAAGCAATTATGGCTAGCCTTGATTTATGGCTCCCGACTTTTACCCAAATTTAATGGTGATGAATTTCTTGATGCTTGGGCTCCCCCTTTGAAATTTGTGGAATTGATGAGAAGATTGAATCTTAGTGAGGTAGATCTTGGTGAGATGAATTTTGGTGAGGAGGTGTGAATCTTGGTGAGGTGAAGTGAAAGATGAGAAGAATTGGAGGTGGGGTGGTTTCGGTGTTAGAGAGAAGAAGGAAGAAAGAAATGGGAATTGGGATCTGGGCGTGATGTATTGGGTTGGAGGTGAGAGAGAATCTGATGGGATTTTGGTGTGCGGCGGAATTGTTGCTCTCTTCTGTTTCCCTAGAATGGGTGGCTCGGTGGGTTTTTAAAAGAAAGGAATAATGAATGGGTGTGGTTGGCTGTTGAAAAATAAATGGATGATGGAGGCACGCGTCCTCTGCATGGTGGGAGAGAAAGGAAAAGAAAGAAAAGTCATGGGCTCATGGCTGCAGTCACGTGCTAGCATGCATCTTGCTTAATTAACCATTGGTTAATTAAGCTGCTCTCCTTTTCTTCATTAATTAAATTTAACTTTCTTTCTTTCTTTCTTTCTTTTCTTTTTCTTTCTCTTCCCTTGTCTCCATGTTTTCCTTTCTTCTTCTTTTCCGAATGCACTTCCGCAAATACTATCAGAGATAAGTGGATTCTGCTCCCTTGATGGCGTTGACCACAGTTGACCCGCATTGACAATTTCGTCATTTTGTCAGAAACTCCAATTTGTTCCAATTTTACTCAATTTTCTCTCGTTTCCGCAATTCCGCTTATTTCTACAAAATAATGAAAATGAATTAATTACATATTAATTAACAAGGGGATTGGCTTATTTCTAGTGTTTTAGATACAATTAGACGCATATAAATGTGTATAATCACGGTGCATTCAATTGTTGTTTCGATGGTGATCAGACAACAGAAGTAAGTACACGCTGTTGTGGTTTAACTTTTCACACAATAGAAAAATGACACTCAGACAACGGAAGTAATACCATGCTGTTGTTGGTTAACTTATCATACAACAGAAAAATATGGCAACTGTTGTTGGTTATTCCTTCACACAACAGATATCATAAAGTAATTGTTGTATGTGTGAGGCTCAGTGTTGAATTCTTCACAAGTCATACAACATATTGTTTGTATACCGTTATGTGATTTAACATGGGACAACTGATATCTATTCTTTCTGTTGTGTGAATACTAATGAGACAACAAAATTTTATACAGACCGTTGTGTGATTTAACATTGGACAACTGATAGTTATTTGTTCTGTTGTGTGAAGCTTAATGAGACGACAAAATTTTCTTGGTGCAGTTGTGTGATTAAAATTGATTTGTTGTGTGATTATGCGCATTCATACAACGTAATGTAATTGACTGTTGTTTGATTATTTTCAATTCTTTACCTGAAATATTTGCACCAAAATAATTCGCAACATATAAGATTTAGGCATTGAAATACTCTAATTCAACAATCTAATGTACCAAAAGGGGTAGTATTCATGTATCCATTCATCCCATAAAACCAAAAAAGAAGGCATTCTAGCTAATTACATTGAAAGAAAGCAAAAGATGATACAACTTGATTGTTCCAAAAAAATGCACGTATGCTGCATGTGAATATATGTATCAGCATATATAACTGAACAAACTGCCCTCTCCTTCAACCAACTTGATGGCTCCTACATATATGACTTGACGACAAATTTTGCCCATTCATTCCGGATTACATCAATGTCCTCTTGGCTATACATGCATGTAGTTGCTTCTCCTCTCCCACTAAAACAATTTTAAGTTAAGAACCCAACATTACCATACAACTCATTCAAACACAGAGAATATCAACTTTAGTAACACAAGTATATATCATTATATCTAGCATGTACCTTATGAACAAACGATAGATCTTTATCTTCAATTATATCTCGCATGTATCTCATCATGAAGTAGCCACACTCCGTAGAGCTAGGTTGGGGAGGAATACCCTAAGCAAGACAGATACATTTAACAACAAAAGAACATAATCAAAATCTGTAATAGTTTATAAGGTAATTTAATTGCAACCTAGCTCAGACATACTTACCGCTAAATTCTTCCACAAAACTGAACTCCTGCCTTTCCTGCTGCCTCTGTGTGCATTATACATAACAATGGCACTAAAGAAAAAAACAAGCACATTATCACTTACACACATGATTTTTCCCAACACCATGCAAACAGTGATGTATATATGTATATATTGGTTCAAGTATAAAGAAATTTTAGAGACTGTAAACATGAATTTAAAATAAGCAGGTACTATGGAGACTGTGACTTACGTATCAACAATTGATCTCCATTCTCCAGTGGGTAACCGCCTTTTTAACGGATCCATGAAATAAACAGTGGCTTCCTCCGGATTCACAACAGTAAGCATCCAATGATTACTACATATAATGAAATAATCAGATTTGTGTTCTGTACCCATATTTAGCAATACTTAACACAAATGCAAAGTGTTATGTATGTAACAAAGAGCCTTCATGAATCACTTACTTTGTGTTATAAGGCAGCAAGAAAATCTTCTTTGGTTTTGCCTTTAAAAGCCTATCCTTGATATGCTGGGACTTGGCATGGCCGTCCCCGTACCTGATTGCACCGATCATTGAAGGGTCAACAAAAGCAATCATATCCAGCATTTTATATTGAGTCAATACGTCAAAAAGGTACCTAACATTCCAATATACCAAGTTTGAATTCATTTGCAACAAGAAATTCACATCTATACATGTAAGGAAATAGCGTATATTACAAAGAATATAGACATCAGTTTCTATTTACCTTTGGTATACCACTATGCAGTTTCCATTAACTTCCCTCATGCTGGCAATTCTTTCAACATCTGATCCTAGTATAAACGTCTTTAGTTGATACCCAAATACTTCATACTCCATTTCGAATGTGATAGCACGCCCATCTTGAAATGCCTCTTCATACCCTGTACTAGAACCTGTTTACTCATACCTTCCGGAACAGTTCCTATTATAATTAACAAGTGATTCGCAACAATTATACAATACTACATGGCTTAACTATGTTTTAAGAGGCCAACACACTACACAATTACAAATGTAAGAAAGAGATGCAGACAAAATTATTTCACATCAAACAATACACTTACAATGATTATACTATATCATAGTAATCAAACTAGAAGCACAACATGTTAAAGCAAGTGTAACAATGGATGATTAAGACAAGCTATATACAGCAATAGTCCAATAAATTTAACCTAAACAAATCAATCAAAAACGTTGATGTTCACCTATAGCAATAGTCAACACCTTCTCTAATAGTCCAGCATACCCTCCAATTAACAAATCCCTATGACAGAAAGACATTCATTATATAAGAGTGCATGTACCTTCAAACCCTTAAACCTATCAAGCTGAAGGACAAACAAACACCCTTAAAGTTTCTATCTCTAAAACAAAAAGGAAAACAGAAAAGCAAAGTACAAAATTGCAAAACCTTAAGTCTGTAGCAAGTACCAAGCATTAGTAACTAGAAACATGTCATGCAAAATAATCTGAAATTCAATAAAGGGAACAAAAAATAAAACTGTTTCAAACTTTAGTAAATCATTTATATTTATTCAGTCCATCTTTTGTAATGGTAGTTGAATAATGAAATTTCCTACATATGTGCAATTAATCATTATTAGATGGCCTGAACCCCACACTTTTTCTTCACCCTAGAACATTTATCAAACCAAACAAATAAAGATCAAAATCTGCACCCAGTAAACAATATAAGATTTAGGCTTCCAGATTCCCTTTTGACCGTGTACTAGAACTGCATTTTACCTTCCAGAACTGAATGGGTAGAACTAATGCTTTAGTTTACTCACCGCTTCCACTGCTAGCACTTCGTCTTTGGTTTCTGTCTTGAATTTTACCCACCCTTTCGCTGCAAAGTACACCAATTATCTCAATCATATTATTAAAGTTCAAATTTCAATCAAAATAAACACATTCAGTGTTCACCGGTGAGGCTCTTGGATGCAATTTCTAAATCATAACCAACTCTCTCTCATTTTCTCAAGTTCACACATTTATTCGTCACCACTAACATGTATATACAGACAATAGCAATTATCTGAGCTATATATTCTCAATAGTAATCTAACACAACTGTAAAAACAAATAGAAAAAGATATCAAAGTGCCCATACTTGACATTCAAATCACTAATCAAGTATAAACTCATCTACTCAACCAAATCAGCAATTCACCATCCAATTGTCAATTTTTTAGGAAAAAATCCAAAATGAAAGTAGCCTAGAATGACCAAAACTCGCAGAGACACTTAATCAAACACTCAAGAAGAAAAGAATGAGCTGAAAATAGATAAATTCTTTTGATACTAGACTGTTGTGACGCATCTAAGGAGGTTTATATTTGTTAGTTAACATAATGATCCATTTAATATTAAACAAATAATATGCATAAATTATGTGTTAAACAAAAAGGACATAGATTACAAATCTACTTCAAGTCTCTTCCTTGGTAAGAGGACCAATGGTCTAACTTAACATTTCTTCCCAACAAAAAACAGTCCCACCAAACTACTCTCTCTGCAACCACACCCCAAAACTCCAGTTTAAATTAATTTGCTCTCCTTTCTACCTTTATACGGTTTCACTATTTTAAACCATAACCTCTAACTAAAAATTCAATCAAACTCCTCTTCTCATGAACGGGCACTTTACACTTCTACTAAAAAATAACCATCAATACTCCAGTTAAGAAATCTGTAATATATTTTTCAAGTTGTACCCTTTTCTCCAGAGGCACGCAGTAACTCTCAGCAATCAAAGTCACACCATCTCAACACTCAGAAATCATGTTTGTCTCAACTATACAGATAGAGTGTAAAGTACTGAGAAAGGTCACTACAACAGTAAATTACCAAAGAAACAACGATTCCTACCCAATTTAACAAACCAAGTTTTTTTAAAAGAAAAAAAAATTCCAATGAAGTAATACCATAGAAACTCATACTTGAGCAGTTCAATTTGTTATCCCAGTAATCTTACAAGCTGAGAGAGAAGACTAGATGAAATAAAACGCAATAAACATTCTATCCATCAAAAGTTTAAATTCACAAAATACTATTGTCCAAAATTCTCCAGAATCATCATCAATCAAGCAAAAGCAAGAACAGAGAAGAATTCCAGTTGTACCAACCCAATAGATGTGGAACGAAACCGGATAATTGTGACTCACTGACACAATATTGTCGCCGCCGCTCTCCCCCTTCAAGTACAGTCCCTCACGCCGGAGACGGCATCCTTGAGTCTTTTCACGATGTGGGAGATGGGTTGATGTGAAATCAGCGTGGGAGACGGAGACAAATGCGAGGAGGTGTAAACACTCAAAGTTCCTTTCTTAACATCTGCTTTGGGATCGGCGAAGGCATCGTAGACGCAGTTGAGGAGGACCGGGAGGCCGTCGGTGGTGACGGTCAGGATTATTTTCTCCAGATCTTCAATGGCGATTTTGAGATTTGGAGAGAGCCGGTCGCCCAGATTTGGAGAGAGAGAAACCTGATATCTAGGTTTTGAGAGCGATTGAGAGTGTTTTGACTCAGTTTTGATAGTGATTGAGAGTTTTGATAGTGATCGAGAGGGAAAGAACAAGTTTTTAGGTTTACAACAATTTTTTTCTCTCTTGACATATAGCTAGGTTTTGTGAGAAGGAAGTAGCGGCTTGGTCACAAGTACGGGTTTGGTAAGACTTAGACAGTGCTTCAACAAATTTGTCCAAGTTCATCATACAACAGATAATTAAACAGTTGTTGTACAAGAGTATATGATCTCAAAGCAAGGACAGAAATTTGCCTGCCTAGCTAGGTTTGGGGAAAGCAATTCAAATATATTTGAGCCTTCAGACAACAGAATGCCCATAATCTGTTGTGCAATTTTTTATATCATACACTCGGTATACCTAGTAGAAGGTGTCAAATTTTTACAACATTGCCGCCCACTCAGAATTTGGCGCAGAATTTGGTGCCCAGTTCTAGTCATACAACAGAAACAAGTACACCGTTGTAGCTTGCAACATTCTTACAACAGAAAATGCATAATTATGTTGTGTGATTAAATTGGTGAACTTGTCTTGGGAGGGAATTTTGTATGAAGTGATGACGGCATATCTGCCGCTAAATTTTGTATTATTTAGACAACAGAACATGTATAATTGTGTTGTGTGATAGAACTCTGGAGACAAAGTTATCAATTTAGTAGCATTCCCACAACAGAACTTCATTAATAGTGTTGTACAATGGAGTTCATGTTATCAGACGACGGTAAACTTTTAATCTCTTATCTGATGGGTGTTGTGTGATGCACTTTTTGTAGTAGTGTGGGCAACCCTCCACCCAAAAACTGCGACTTTACTCGGTACTTTGGCCTTCCATAAGGCCCTCCACATTGTAGCATAAGGATCCCCTCTAGAACCAGACATTACCCAAAGAGAAATCCCTAGCCACTCTATAAGCTTATTTGACTGAAAAGAAACCCTTCTTGTTGAACTTCCAGGTAATAACATCTTGCCCCCTTCTACTGAGAGGAATGCTCAACACTTTAAGAACAATTTCAGGAGAAAAACATGCATGCAAAGCCGGCTCCATCCAAGTATTGGAAACCGAGTCTATCAGATCAGAAACAAATTCAAAAGTTGTGCCTTGAGGTTTCTGTAAAGAGTAAGAAGGGCAAGATGGAATCCAATCCTCATGCCAAATGTTAACCTTGTGCCCATCCCCAATTTTCCAAAAAACTCGAGCTTGGATAATCAGTTTGGCCTCCATAATACTTCTCCAGGCATAAGAAGGTCTATCACCCATATCAGCACTTGGAAAATTACCATTAGGAAAATAAATAGACTTGAGAAGACGACTTACTAGAGAGTTAGGGTTGGACATCAAGTGCCATCCTTGCTTAGCAAGCATTGCTAAATTGTGAGCATGTAGACATTTAAAACCCATACCCCCCTCCTGCTTAGAAAGACACATCCTCTCCCAAGAGCGCTAATGAATTTTCTTTTTTTCCTCCGTAGAGCCCCAAAAGAATTGAGCACATAATTGCTGTAAATCATCACACAATGACTTTGGCAACAGATAACAGTTAATAACATATTAGGGAACGACTTGAGCAACTGCCTTAATCAAGACTTCCTTCCCAGCGATACTAAAAGTTTTTGATCTCCAACTGACAAGCTTCTTAGTAAGTCTTTCCTTCAGATATGCAAACGCTGCAGTTTTGGACCTTCCCACATGCAATGGGAGACCAAGGTACTGCCCATGATTTGTCACACATATTATTTTTTTGTTGTGTTATATCTTGTTAGACAATTGAATATGTTTAATAACTATTGTAGATAGATGATTCAGACAACAGATATTTCTTTCTTTTTTCTTCATGTTCATTTGTTAGACAATGGTTTGCTATTGGTTTTGAATTGTTTGAGATATAAGAGAAGACATACATTCTATACAATTGAACAACACATCCTTGATTCCAAAAACCATTTCATTTCATCAGCAACATTCATCCCAACATTTACATAGAAATTAACATTGCCTAAGTGCATATAAATACATAAAGCTGGAAAACATAAACTTGTCCTTATTTATCACAGCAACATTCTCGAAGTCCTTGATGCACTTTGACAAGTAAGATGTCACCTTGGCAACTATTTGCTTATTTGTCAGTACTAACAACTCATTGGCACAATATTGCACAAGAAAAATGGATCAGATAGAAGTCCGGTCGAACTTATGAAGTAAATTGCATTAATAATTACAAAATCAGAAGAAAAGCAGGGGCATTGATACTCACAAAATCAGCTTGTAGCATTGTTACTGTACTATCTTTGTGGTCATCATGAATTACAGTCAAATCAAAGAAAGACCACCCGAACGAATCATCAAAACCTGAGCAAGCATTGCTTGCATTTGGAATGCTCACCTGATTATGTGGTCCACAACAAAGAATCAGCTCCATCAAATCATGACTGGAAAAGTACCATCGACTGACTTGTTATATTAAAACTTTCCAGATTAAAGTGCCTAATTGGCAAAGTAGGTATTAGAACCATATTTGAAATCTAAAGCATAGTAGAAATAAAAGCTAGAATCAAAGGACATGCTCAGTTTCGTTTGGCTCATAGGAATCTCGTAAAATTCCCCAGTTCACATTAGGATAAAAAGTTAAAATGTAGAGAAGAGTCATTTAGACAAGCTAGACAGTGATGTTAAAATTAAACTTCCTCTACTCACTTTCCTATCGAGCCAGAGCTTAATGGAGAGTACATCGATGGTAGCAGGTTCGAGACCTTGACAAATTCCTCCCTCGTACACAACACTGCACTATACAGAACTCAAGTACTGCCAATTAAGGTAGAAATAGCAGGAATAGTGTTAATTTAAGATTTAACATGCACTTCACAGTCTTATACATGAAATGAGCTCTAAAATTAGTATCTGGACTTCCCTATGTGGATGAATAGGATGATAGTCAGGACGAACCTAGTTTCACTGTAAATGTAACACTATTCTGTCTTGTAATACTAACTGATTTGATTTCAGTCAAAAACCCTGATTTATAATCAACATTGGATCACAGATATTTGCATAAAACATTCTGAGATTCAATAACCTATTTTCAATAAGTTTCTGAAGCGTGGAGATTCCAACAGCTAGGACAACTGCATCAGCACTATACGAAGGGATAATTGACATTGCTTTTCGAAGGGATAATTGGTTTTACTGCTTTCGCTGTCTCCCTATTGAAGCAAGTGGTACATTAGCTCAATATATGCTTACAAAATATATCAGGTAATGAATAAGAATATGGCCATCTTTTCTATTGAAACTAATTCCTCTTCTTCAGGACATGAACTTCAACATCACCGATCGATGTGAACAAGAAAAAGTGGATAATATTTGATCAAAATTGCGACCTACATGATGACATAAGGCTGCTGAGAATAACCTCCAGCTTTAGACATTTGGAGTTTTAAGTTTATGATTTTTACTGTGTGTGTTGTGCTTTGATAGTGATTGTAGTAATGAAGTGAAGTTCACTGCAGCAAGAGGATGTTACATGAGACTAAGCATACCACTTCACCAAGAGAATTAACTAGAAACTAATGAACTGCTGGACTAGTCCTTGCACCACCTAAAAGACTCAAAAAGTCCTCTTGGGGACAAGATTGGAGTCCTATAAAGAAAAGGTAAGGACTGCATGAAGGGATGAACTAAATAATCAAGAACTATATCAAGAAAGAGGGACTGTGATATTCAGAAGTTACCATGGTCAATGATCAGATTAGACAGAGAATCAAACTTGTCATGAAAAGTGCGCATAGCATCAGACCACTCCTTGTGCATTACTAAAATAGACGATAACTTTAAACAGTCTGCAATACATAGCTTGACACATGAATTACATTTAAATCAATCTCAAATCCTAAAACATTAGAATAGGCAGCAATTGGTAAGCACTGAAGCAGTGAACAAGAATAAAAGAAACCAAATAAAAGAGAACTAAATATAATATAGCCATATCACAGCACAACTTATAATGTGTATTGAACAGCCTGTAATATCCTAGTTTCTATAGACAAGTTACCTCTTACAAAATATAGATGTATCAAGCACCATGCAATGTAAGCCATGCATACCAGGTTCAGTCATCTGCCTGTTATATGATTCTTCCCTATCTTCAATTAATTCTCCTGAACACGACTATCAAATGACAAAGATCTTTGACAAAGCAACCTAATGACAATAACAAGTAATAACATCTACTTGGACTGGTAAATTAGTTCGCTGTTAGCCTACGAATGACTTTTAAAAAAGAAGCATTTTAAGAAAGAATAAAGAAAAGAGCAAAGTTATGCTAGCATTAGGAAAAAGGAAACTTTCAACAGCAGGACCTTCGAAGACCATTACAGTAACTTTGCTATCACTTTTCCCCATTACAGATACAGAAGTCATAATACAAGAAGTAGGACGACTAGTAACTTAAATCCAACTCAATTAAAGACTGTCACAGATGAGATTCAAGTTCCCTTTGATTTTATACTTCTCTAACAGTTGAGCAGAAGTCCCATCATACACAAAAGTTCCTTTGTCCTCAAGAGGTCGGTGCCATCCACTCGAAAAGCTTGGTTAATAACGCAAGCACTTCGCAAAGAATCACAGTGTCTTTAATTTTTGTTATGGAGTTCAAAAAGTCATGAGTGAAGCAAACCTATGTGGGAAAGAAAGAAGAAATAATTATATGTCGTGCAACTATTGATGAGGAATAGACAGATGAGGAATATTTTAACTACCGAACAGCATACTGCATTTTATTAGAGAATACACAGATGAATTCCATTTAGCGATGTAACTCCCCATTAATCTATCCTGTTTACTTAACGATTTTCTCCCTTTTTTAGTAATGTTTAATAGATGTTAATAGACCTATACACTCAATAAATGTCCGATTATAGTATGCTATGACAATGTCAAGTTTACAATAGGGAAAGATTCGGGAAAGTAGCAGCAGCACACCTTCCATATAGCGTTTTTGAACAGCAGAGAGTCGATATTAAGCAGAGAATGAAGTTGGTCAAGCTCCAGCAGGGCAGCTGTAATAGCCTAAGCTAAGTTGCTGTCTTCATCAGCATTATAAAAACAGTTCCGTTTCTTGGCATCAAGGACTAGCTTCTTCCAAACAGAGTCACTAGCAATCAAAGTTGATGCATTCCCCAATATCCAAAGGCAATACCTATATAGAAACAATTGCATAAATCAGACATGTCTGAGATGCATCATATAGGATAACTACACTGAAATTTTAAGGCAACAATTGCTCTTTGTTGGTTCGACAAGAAACCAACTGACCCGTTCCCATTACATCGGGCAGTAGACATAATTATCACATCTTCTTCACCACCTTGGAACCCATCAACAGATCGCACACTTACGGAGAATCCAGTATCAGAAGTTTCAGTATATTTTCTGAGTATCTTGAATTGCATAAACTTGAGCCTTGTATGGTGATATGACCCCAATACTAACTTTCTTCTTTGTTCCAATGAATTCTGTGGCAAAAAAGAAAAAGTAAAACCCAGTTTTTAGGTCTTTGCAATGTATCACATAAATATAAGCATCGACCAGCTTACTACAATAATTACCTTTATAAAGGCTTGCTACTATCCCAGAGACTACAGCAACCTCCACCATATTTTTCCAACTAAATCTGTGATCAAATTCTTCTTTTCCATTGGCCACATTTATGAAGGAATAGGATTGGTACATTTTCCCCTTGAGGAAGCACCTCTCATAGCTTTTTTCTATGACATTTGGACCATCTACTATCTGGTTGTCGTAGAACTCCCTTTTTGGAAATAAACCGATGGATGGATGCATCCTGTACTGGACATTGAGTAGGTGCTTCTTGTGTCCCAACTTTGCCAGCCTTCCAAACAAACTTCTTCCAAAATCAGCACTTACTGCAATCAAGTAATTTACCACATTTATTAAGATGCTGTCAATGTAAACACCGATCATACTTTGAAAAGAATGGAAAATGCAAAGGATAACTCCCTTTTGACCATGGCAGGGAGTTGCCTTTCATCTCCTACAAGGATAGCATGGCGGAGACCAGATAATTAACCAGATAATCGAGTTCTCTGCAACTCCCAATCCCCAAATTCACGTTAACTAGAAAACTAAAACCTAATCCCCAATTCAATACAAAGTCCCACACAAAATCGATTGCAACAAAACCCTAATCCCCAATTCGAATTCAATACAACCCAATATGAAATATCCGTACCTACTTCGAAAGAAGAAGCTTGCTTTCTTCAAGAGCCTTGCAAGCAAGCTTTGATGGTTGAAAGCTCCGACGACATGGTTTTGAGACTCTGTGAGAAAATGGGAGTGAGGGTGCGTCTGAGAGAAGCTGAGAGAGAGACAGAGAGAGAGAGACTGAGGGCGGGAGGTCGAAAGTGATTTTGAGCTAGAGGTGGGAGGTGGGAGGTGGGTGTTTTGCTCGAATGGAGAGGGAAAGAGTTTAATTGGGTTTTGATTTTGTTGGTAAAGTGTTAAAGTCGCATATGTCAAACCCTAGCTAACTATCTAAAAGTCAGCTATTGTATCGCAAAAAAAATATATATATATATATATATATTACTGTAAAACTCAGACGACATTAACTAAGGTGCATTGTCTGAAACTAATGTGACAACATACAAATTAAAAAGTATTGTGTGAAATACTCAAATCAGACAACATTTTTCAGCAGACATTGACTTAAAGGATATCAGACAAAAGACACCTAATAACAGTTGTATGACTGGAAATAATCAGACAACAGCAAAAATCAACCATTGTATAAATGAACCTTGGAGGCTTGGACAACATCACATAATAATTGTTGTCTGAATGAATTAATTCAGACAACATCAAAAAAATCAACCATTGTTTGAAATACTACTATTGCTCAAGAGCCAAGAAAAAACTGTTGTTGGATTCGAAAACTTAAACGACAGAATATTTCTTGCTGTCGTCTGATTAATTCAGACAACAGTTAAAATGTTTGCTGTCGTCTGATATGTGTTGTCTGATTCCGAAATTGGTGTAGTGACACAAGTACAATCAACTTCAGTAGCTTCCCCAAACAAGAAGCTATCATCTGCAAATAGCAGATGGTGTATAATCGGAGCAGATGGACTCATCTTGAGGCCTTTGAGGGAACCTTGCTCAACAGACTTTGAAATCAGAGAAGAAAGACCTTCGGCACACAAGATAAATAGATAAGGAGAAAGAGGGTCTCCTTGCCTGATGCCCCTAGTTGGGGTTATGAAACCAGTAGGTTCCCCTTTAATAATCAAGGAGTAGCTAATAGATTTCACCGAGCAAAGAACAATATCAATCCATTTATTACAGAACCCAAGTTTCCGCAAAATAGCTTCAAGGAAGTCCCATTCAAGTATGTCGCAAGCTTTGCTTATATCTAGCTTAAAGGAAAAAAAAACCCATCAAACTGATCACGCACCTTTTTCATAAAATGATTAATCTCAGAGGCCACAAGTGTGTTGTCTGAGATGAGTCTACCTGGAACAAAAGCACTCTGCAAAGGTGATATAATATGAGGCAAAATCACTTTCAATCTGTTAGCAAGAACTTTAGAAGCAATTTTATATACCACATTACATAAAGCAATAGGCTGCAGATCAGAAGCAACTTTCGGTTCCTTCACTTTAGGGATCAGAACCAAGTGAGTATAGTTGGATTCCATAGGGAGATGTCCAGTTTCTAACACCGTACGAACTGCCAGACAAACATCACTATGCACAATAGATCAATACCTTTGGAAGAAATGAGGAGACATACCGTCTGGGCCAGGAGATTTGGACGGATGCATCTGGAACAAAGCTTTTTTAATCTCATCATCAGAATAAGGAGCAACTAAATCACTATTCATCTCAACGGTTTCACGAGTTTGAACAATATTAAGAACAATATCTGCTGTAAAAGGGTCAGAATGCTCATGTCAAAAAGTGTTCTCGTAGTAATTGGTCAAAATAGTAGCTATAGCAGAAGGAGAAATCTGCCAAGTACCTTCTGGATCAAATAAACCAGTAATACAGTTTCTACTCTTTCGATTATAAGCTCTCCGATGAAAAAATATTGTGTTTCGGTCCCTATCTTTTAGCCAAAGAACTCTTGATCGTTGACGCCAATATGTTTCATCCAAAGACAACAACTCATTAAAACGATGGGATGAGCATAGGTTACCTGTTGAAGGGGTCATCCATCCTTTCTCAATAACAGATCCACAGTCTTTGTGTTGTGACCCCTTCAACAGGTAACCTATGCTCATCCCATTGGCACGCCAATATGTTCATCCAAAGACAACAACTCATCCTCCTAGGGCCACCAGACTTATCGGCGTTTGAAAGGATCTCGTTAAAATCCCCTGCGACCAACCATGGAAGAGACGATTGTACAGCCAATGATCTCAACAGATTCCATGTCCGAAACCTATCTCTTGGATGAGCGAAACCGTAAATACTAGTAAAACGAAATTCTTCTCTTGATCCTAGCACACCAATCTCAACATCGATATGGTTGTGAAAATGATCACGTTGTCTCACCTCCATACCATGGTGCCACATGAATGCCAGACCCCTCGACTCCTCTGAAAAGGGCTGACAAATGCATCTTTTGAACCCTAACCTGGCACACACAGAATTCACAAGGCTAGGAGCTGCTAGCGTCTCGGATAGAAATATGAAGTTAGGGTTGTGCTGGCGAACAATTTGTACCAAAGCATCTTGAGTTTCAATGTTATTAAGACCTCGACAATTCCAGACTAGAATCTTGGCATCAAACATGGTGACGCAAGTTGACGGTAAGCAAACTTAAGATCGACGGGAACAAAGGCAGAAGAGGAGATGCGTCCTCGTAGAGGAAACAGACGCGAACTGGAGAAACTAGGAACTCGAGCAGTCTTCACTGCCGGGATAGCATTGCTGCGCCGGAGTCGAAGAGACCGCCGGAACCACAGATAAGTACCGGGCAAAGGCCCAATCTAGCTTTGACTTTTAGAAGGCGAAAACCCTAGATAATATTTTTCACACTATCTATAACTGAAGTACTGAACAATATGTATTGCAACATATAAAATTAGCATTTCTTCATACTTATTTATTAGCAATTATCTCACTAGCCTCCATTTAATAGGATCTGTTTCGGGTTTTACCCTGAAATATGAGGTGCTCTGTGGGGCCCACCTTATGAATAACTCTACCGAAAATTTGGCAGAATTCACTCCTAAGAATGGACTATCCAAAATCTGTCCAAAAACAATTTCACCACTTCACAAGGTCATAAATTTTCCACCCTCAAGAAGCCTACATGCTCCCCACAAATAACAGCCAATTCCACAATCAATAACTAAGTATTTGTAACTTCTAAAATTTACAATTAATATGTGAGGTTGGTAATCAGAGCATTCTAATTCACAGAATATACAAAGATATATATGAAAACATGATAAACAACTCCTACAACACGGAAGCAATGATGACAACTATACCTCGACTCCAAGTACGCGCAACCTTATCTAGACTAGTCTGCAAATTAGATATTTGAAAACGAAGGGCCCAGAGAAAAGTATTTAAAAAATGTTAGTGTAAGTGGACCAAAATAATCTTGTAAGGTAAGAAATGAAAATAAGTTAATACTTTTCCATTTAATATTTCTTAAAAACCACGTGTGCAAATCAAATTATAAAATCATTTGTAAAACTGAAATCAAAACCTCGGAAATCGGAAAGAGACCAATTTCACTTCACTGGTCAAAGTAAGAAACAACAAAATCGTGGAAGAAATCATCACAATACAAAGATAGGCCTCTCAGGCTCAGGTAATAGTCTTCTAAGCTAAATACTCCCTTTACTCCCGTAGTATAGTCATGTGACAAAGGCGGAGTGAATACAAGGCTGTGGTAAGCTTGCCACCAAGGCAAGCCGTTCACCACACCACGAAGGTAGATGGGCTATGGTGTTCTTGCCACCAAGGCAAGGGTTCACCTCGCCACAAAGACGACAATAACAGGAAAAACTAGCTTGCAATGAAATCAAATAACCTTAACTTACCCATAATATGGTGAGAATAAAAATATGCGAAATTAATGACAAATACACTTCCCCAAAATCATGCATAAATCAAGAAAGTCCAACAGCATGTCCCACATGCCAAAGTATTATCAATTATCTTAATGCAAATCTTGAACGATAATCAAATGTGAGGTTTTAACTAAAATCATAAATCAACATTTACTATATACTATTTCTCAACGCACTGTTCATCTGCTTATGAACAGTGACGACTCTAGCCTAGTCGCTGGTGAAATTACTATTTTGTCCTCTTTTGTCTTTGTAATTACAGTGTTGCCATTTACCTAGGTATAAAACCTGAGTGACAACAGTAGTTCTTGGTCTTTTCGATTCTTCTTTTGCACTGATCAGCACCGCCTCAGTTTGCCCTATATGCAGAGAAAGAAAAAGGTGGGGAATTCACAATGAGAGAGAGAGAGAGATCAAATTTCCCGAAGAATATATCTGATCCCGTCAGAGAAAGAGAGAGATAGAGCGCTTGCAAAAGGAAGATATATCGGCCTTAACCAAAGAAACGGGAAATTGGAGAGGAGGAAGGGAGAATTTTATCAAGGCGGTATTGCTTCTTCTTGCTCTGGTCATTGGTTTTCAATTCGTTTTTTTTTTTTCTATTTTGTTATTATTATTATTATTTTTTTTGGGTTTCTTGCTTGCATGCCTTCATTCCGGTTGGTCTTGCCTGAATCCTTTGGTTGGAGGTGTAGATAGTGAGTCTGGGGCCTTTTTTTCATTTGATTCCTGATTTAGTTGTTCTCTTATGTTTTTTGTTTTTTTGTTTTTTTATAAGCAGGTAGTTGTTTGTGAATTTTGCAAAATGGAATAGCAGAGAAGAATTTGTGGGGAGAGTTTGGGTTGGCTGAGCTCCCAAGGGTTTGTTTGTATTTAGTTGTAATTGATTTTAAATATTTTTTTTCGAATTTTCAGTTTTTGTTAGTTGATTTCGTTATTGAGAATTGGGTTGTGACTTTTCTATATTTGGTTCTTCTGCATGTGATGAAATGTATTTGGAGAGTTGAGAAAATGAAGAATCCATGATTTCTGTTTGATGAATTGATCTATCTTTCGTCATTTTTTTGTTCCCCCAATCTTTTTTAAAATTTTGTTCTTACTTAAGTTTTTTTTTTTTTTGAGAAAATGTTCTTACTTAAGTTTAAGTACACCTATCTCCCTTTGTTTTATACTTTATAGCTTCCAGAGTTCAAAGACACAGAAATTGCACCAAAGTGATTAGGCTTAGTCTGGATGACTTAGAATTAAAGGATGTTTTGTTTCTTAGTTGAATTGCAGTAAGTTGTTTTTCCATTTGTCTATGCAGGTTTCCAAGTAGGGATTTGGGTGTATGGGACTATAATGTGTCGTTGCCTGAAAATTTTGGCATATCAATGATCAAGTGTGCATATGACAGAGGAATAACATTCTTCGATACATCGGATGTTTATGGACCACATGCTAATGAAGTTTTTATCGGAAAGGTAAAGTGCTTTCCTTCCCAAATAGTCATGAATTCAAGGTGTGGTTCACATGGTTATGCAAGCAACGGTTTCATATTTTTGCATAATTGACAGGCCATTATTACCCCATGAGAGTTTGTATGTTTAAGTGGGACTGATCATGTATTCTAATCAGGTGAGTTTTTGTTTAGTTGTCTTTGGAATACATGAATAGCGTAGAATTTGGTTGTCAGCGGACCCCTTTTCTTCTTTCAGTTTGTGAAATTCTGTATTGTGCTCAGTTTCTGTTGATAAATTCTGTTATTTCCACATTTTCTTTGAAGCAAAGTCATTTGTTCTGTTTTGGCTTTTTCATAAAAAAGTTTTAGATTGATAGTTCAAAGCTCCCGTTCTCTTCTATAAGCCTTTCTGAAATAAATTTTTACCAGATGCTAAGAAATATTTTAGGTTCTCTAAACTCCAAATTTAGTTATGTTGGCCCGGCAAAGGGATTAGATGAGTCTATATTACACTGGCTGAGATAGGTGAAATATAAGCAAGGTATTCTTCACCATCAACCAAAGAAAGTGAAGGAGGACTTGGTCATGAAAAACATAGATGTGGCTGGTGTTTAGAGCAATGTGATCAATAACCATGACATAGAACTCAAAGAAGAAGAAATTAAGTGCCTTGCTGAAGGCTTGAAGATTCCAGTTTAGCCGCTTAGACATGTGAGAGTAAAGCAGCTCCAGTTTTGTCATATCAATTTTTCTGCTTGGTGTTGTAAATATATCATTATCATTAGGTTTTCCATAAGCAAGGTTCGGATTTTTTTTATACTGAACCCTGCAAGTTTGGTTAATCTATTATTGGATTTGAGATTGTAGTAGATCTGATTGAGAGCTTAATACAAATCTAAATTGTTAACTGTGTCAATTTGTTTTTGTTACCTACAACATTTTCTCTTAGTCTACTACAACTAAATTAATCAACCTCAAACCCCGCGACAAAGCACGGGTACCATTACTTGTAGAAATCAAGTTCAAAGCATCCAACATGATGTCATAAATATAATTCAATCCGAAGCCGATCACTACACCATAAACTTTCATTTATAGCGCTCAAAAAACGCTATCGTAGGATACGATAGCGTTTTAGTAAACGCTATGTCAGCCACAGCTATAATAGGTCTGAGGTCTATCATAGCGTTTCCGCAAACGCTATGAAAAGGTCAACATTCATAGCGTTTTGGAAGCGCTATTGTATAGACTTTTGATAGCATTTCATAAACGCTATGTTAAACATTCCATAGCATTTAGTGAACTGCTATATTAAACAATCCATAGCATTTACGAAATGCTATAACTGCATATGCTACAACATATAAAAAACGCTATTGTTCATCATTCAATAGCATTTTTATGGTGATACTGTCCTATATTTGTTGCATAAATATGTACAATACATTGTCACAATGTCTTGGAAATACAATAATAAGTTTTCACATCAAAAATGCACAATTTTCATTAATAATCTCAAGAGTAACAAATATACAATGTGACATCCCTAAATTACACAAGCACTTCATATCTCATCCAACAAGCTGGTATTTTCCTTCTATATTAATGATGCAAATCTTGCTAGAATTAACCCACCAGCAATCGTCTTGGGCTTTCTTTCGATTGTCCACATGAAACTTAGCTCAATTTCTGATATTCCTTGAAGCTTTGAAGGCTAATAAGACCTGTTAATTTGTAAACCTTCAAGAGCAGAATTTAATCAAGTTCAAAACTACAAGGTAAAAGAGATGCATGATGCATTCTTACTTCTATCCGGGAGTAACTAGGATCTCTAATAGATAGAACATATAACTTCTTCAGCAATAAATGATCTTACAGAAAGAACCTACTTTTGGAGCTATGGAAACGGAACTAATGAATTTAATTTATCCTCTCAATCATATAATGAACATTTAACATCACCCAGATATAGAAGTTATGCCTAAGAATTACTAGTCAACCACATATGAATTTGAAGGGTCAAAACATGGAAAACTGAAAAACCACATACTCTGAACACTTCTAGTTTCAATCAATTGACAGCATTCCCACTATAGCTAGCTCTCTTGTTTCCCATTGTACATAAGGGCACTTATTTTCCATAATCATAGCCATCGAAAGATGAACAATTTCTTCAGAGATAACATTTCTTACTATCTATACTATTAGGTACTACCTTACCACAACAAGCATCAGTCCAGTATGACTACAAAGAATTTCAAACATCATAGAACAACTGTGAAAAACCAGAAAGGACAAAACTAACCTGCTAACTGATTTTTGATAGAGCTAAAGGCGATATCCCATCTCTTGTCTTCTCAGTATACTTTTACAAACTTTTGAGTTGGCATTTGTAGGGGAATATATATCAAACTTATGGCATGTCTTTCTAAGCCAGATAAAACCTGTGTCAAACATAACCCAGAAGAGAAATCGTAAAAGCACCATGTACTATCAAGAGATGCAGTCACGAAGTAGTTACTTGTGGCATGTACGGTAACAAGTGATGACTCAAAGACTGCATTGAGGATGTACTAATGCTAATTAGAAAGTAGCAGACTAGATTTCAATCTAAATAATGAGATAAGTAAATTGAATAGTGCTGATTCACCAACATTTGGTCTTCCAACAATTGCAGCTCTTGGAAGATGGTCCCGGATCTGCAATTGAAAATTAAATGGTTTAGAGAGTATTAATTTTCTGTGATTCTCCTTTATTTCATTGAAAACCGACCCTAACTTATGGTATTTGAAGAAAAAAAATAGTCCAATTGCATTGTAGAAAACTAGAAACCAACAGTATATATCTTTCCCAAAAATAGAACCAAAGTATACAGAACTGATGATATATGCAAGTTGTACACATTCATGACACCTTATTAACTAATAACAGTAATGCTAATCTTAAAAGTTATACTGATTTTAGTGATGCTTAAGATTCATTTTGCATGACAGTAGGCTTTAATTTGTAGGTACAATATTTCAGTATTTACAGCAGCAAAATAAAATCTGAGCATCATACCATCATTTGTTTACTTACAGTCTGAATTAGAGTTTTAATTGTAGTTTCCTGCTTCCTCTGCTTTCTGCCAATTTCATCTTGATCAGTTTTCTCATCCCTAAAAATCATAAATAGGCAACGAAATGATGCAGCAGACTTAGTCACAAAATGGTTAGATTCAACCAAACACACAATTTAATTACTTGACATACCCAATAGAAGAGGTATTGAAAAGCACAGTATTCCTTTGAAATTTTGGAAGAAACTTGGGATGAATTTTAATATCCAAAAAAGATTATTCCTGAGTTCACAACAGCAATTGGTAGTAGTACTTAAATAGCTGCAGAAAGATCCTAAAGAAGTACCAAAATGATAACAGAGACTCACTGTAGGAGAAAACCATTAGATTGCCAGCTCCAATATAGAAATAGAATAAACCACAAAGGAATAATAGTAGAAACAGGGCTGCAACTTTTGAGCCTTCATCTCCGAAATAGAAAGGCTTATGTTTGAATTCATGTATCGATTCATTGTCTATTGATTCCATCTATCACAGGAAACAACAAACCACTTTAAGATCGACCACTTATAAGTTGCTCTGTTCACATATACAAACACAAATAAATAAACAAAATCAAGGCAGGAAATAGTAAGAAATTGAAATCAAATACTAAGAAATCGAAGAAAGCTCAGGTCTGTGCTTACGCTTTGTTCTTTCCTCCCTTCTTGCCCTCAGAGATTCTCTCTCTTTTTTCTGTTTGAGAAATAAAGATTTAAAAAAAAAATAACAATAGATGCACTTGAATTGCAAATTACCAATAAAAAGAATTTACATCAGCATACAAGACTAAGAAACACTAATTCATTAGCAACAAAGTAGCAACAATACAAAACAGCAGGACACAATCAACAATCCCCGACCTAGACAACTTATGACATTAGGTGATCTCTACCATTTGTAATTTTTTTTATAAAACCCATTATCAAAATCACATAAACTACCTCAATGGTTAGAGAGATTAAATAAATTAATATCCCCAAAAACCTTCGCATAAACCCTAGAATTCAATTACCTTATGTCTTATTTGTACAAAAAAGCAACACTGAGGCAGAGAAATAGCAATAGAGAGAGAAAGTGGAAGGCGGTTTAGAGGTACACACCTGTCATGAACACGAAGAGAGTTGTTCTGTGCTCAAAACCCATCCTCTCCTTTATCATCTATGGCCTGTGCCTCCTTTCAATCTACGTCCCTCAATGCCACAGTTCAATCAATGTCCGCATCTACCTCCTGGAAATCTTCCATGTTGAGCTTTCGCTCCTTTAGACAAAATCGGATGTCGTTCAAGGATTCTGGACTGAGAGAAAGAAGAAATGGTTAGTTTAATTAGGTCTACCAGAGAAATAAACTAAATGAGAGATTGTCATTTGGCGAAAGCTTTTAGTATATTGGCCGCCAGAGAATGTTTTTAATTAAATTTAAACCCCGCGCTTCTTTTTTTGGTTGCCGCTCTCATTTTTTGGTGCGGCACCTTATTTCAACAGCGTTTAAAAATTGCAAACGCTATTGAATAATAGCCAACTTTTATAACATAGCACTAGTGAAAAAAACGCTATGGTGAAATGCTATAGATGGGATCTTTTCTTGTAGTGGATATATCCATCGAAATCATAAATCTACAAATCCAAAATCCACCCGAAATCAAATAAAGTAATTATCCAAAGGCATAAGCCCATAAATCATAAACCAAACTCAAAACTCAAATATGAAAATCCATCAAAAAACAATTAATAGAAGCGGTAGACATATATATGTGTGTGTATTAATATATATAAATTCAAACCTAATCAATATGATTGGAGTGGTAATGGATGATGGTTGGGCTTGGTTGGATTGGGAGGCGCGGGGTGGTGGTGCAGCGACAAAAAGGTCGTGTTCCTGGTTCCTTTTGTTTGGTGGATGGTTGAGCATGCGATCCAGGTTTTACTTGGATGGCAACAGAGGGGTTGATAGGTGGAGATCATGGTGGGTGGGGCGTCATTGGTGCGGTCATGGAGATTGTCCGTCAAGGGCGGCGGTGGGATGGTGGCGGTGCGACTGGATCGAGTTTGTCATGGTGGCGGTGCGACTGGATTGATTGTCATGGTGGCGGGCTTGGCTGTTACTAGTGCTTTAGGGTTTGGTTTTATTTTAATATTTTTATTTTGTTGGTAATAAGACACTACAGGTTGTGGCAGAGACAATCTTCTCTTCCGCCTTCTAGTGGGACGTTCCTATCTGGTTTTGGGTCAGCAAAAATGTCTGGCTGTGCACAGACGAGCATTATTGGCCTTCTAGTGGGTCGTTTTTGTCTGGTTTTGGGTCCGAGGCGATGGCGGTTTGGAGCAGTTTTGGGTCGACGGTGTTGACAACAGGGTGGTGACGATGTTGGGTTTACTTTAGTCCCAGGTCTGAATGTCCAGCAATCCTTTTAGTCGGGTTTAGGTCACAACGAGTGTTGGCTTGGTCGATCAAAGCTGGTCAAGTGGACTCTGGGTGGCGAGTTAGTGTCGACGAGTTGTCTAGTTTCAGTGTTCTTCTTGGCTAGATGAGAGGTGAGATGTTAATGCTCCGGCGCTTGTTGTCTTTGCCATTTAGTTGTAGTGTTAGTCATTATAGAGTTCCAGTGTGAAGTCTAGTGGCCATTTCTGTGTAAGAGATGTTGCCTAAAACTCATTGTAAGCAGTTCATTATTAATGAAGTTCTTCTTGATAAAAAAAAATGAAAATCTGGTAAATAGACTAAAAATCGAAATACATAAATCAAACTCCATAATGAAATTAATTCGAAAGATAATTAATTTGAAAATAGGAATTACATTTAATTTAAAAATAAAAGTCCACTCATAGTGAAATGGTTAAATTATCCGTTAGTTGAATTTTTCTTCGAGCAAGGCTCAACGCTGCACTGATCAAAAAGATAGTTCATCACCATTTACATCGGAATGTCGAAGATTAAATTTGAAAATAAAACTAAATCTAAACCCATGACAATAATTCGTTTAAAGCCTGAATTTATATCAAAACAAGCTCAAACTTCATAGGTTGCTTTGGTTCGATAACTCTAACATCCTAATGAAAAATGGCGACGATCTAACGGTTGGATCAAGATAAATCAAACTTCGAAATCTTAAAAACTATGGAAATTTCCGATAAATTACAAAACGTGCACCAATGGCAGCAAAAATCATATGGACTATGAACTAACGTTGAGCTCTCCCTAAAAGACTAAATTAGACGACTAAAAGAGGCAGCACGCGCCCCCACGTGCCACTTCTTCTAGCCCTGAATTAGGCAGCAATACATACACCAATCGATTCATCTAATCAAGAGGAACAACTTTTTCACTTGCAGCAAAACTAACTTAGCGTGGATTGGCTGGAAAATGGTCCTAAAGCTCTCGGCTCATGACATCTTCAATTCTTTGATTTAGCCTTCGCCGGTCAATTCAAGCTAAACGGCGAACACTGATTACCAAATGGGCAGGAGTACAACAAGCGACAGGAGTACAACAAGCGAATTGTGTCGAGTTAATGGCCCCATGGCGAAGAAAATCTTTCAATTCTCCTTCTGGGTTACCAAATGGGATGAATGGAGGGTAGCAGTCGAGACGCCATGGAATAGTGGTTCCAATGCGACTGGTCTAGCGATTTGGTCAGGTCTGGAAATCGGGTCTTATTGAGAGAAAAGCATATTAGGGTTTGTGATTTTGAGGACAAAAATGGAAAGTTACAAGGTAAATGGCTATTTATACCAGGGTTTCCCAAAAATGTAATTTTGGTTTTTTTTTAGACCCTAACTATAGCATACGAACTCCGATTTAATGGCACGTTTACTTACTTGGAATGGAAAATAATCATAAATCGGAGACAAGTGGAATGGGAGAAGAAAGGAATCGGTATTGATTCCGGAGGAATGATTCTTAAACCCATCTCCCCCCTTCGTAATCGAATTCCTGAATATTCAGGAATTGATTCCTGATAAATAGGTAGGACCTACACCAATTCTGATTCCTTCATGTGTTAGTAAACACATGAATTCTTTTACCTGGAATCATTCTGATTCCTTTATGTGTTAGTAAACACAGGGGTGTTTTTACTCCGTAATCATTCCATTCCATTCCAAGTAAGTAAACATGCCCTAAGTGTACTACATGTTCACAGATTCGGTTTAACGACATCTACAATTTGAGTGAAGGACTTTTTCTAAAAAAAGATAAAAAAAAATAAAAAGTCAATGTTTTGGAGCCCGTAAAAGTATCAAAACGAAGATAAAAAGTAAAATAATTGTCGTCTACCATCTAAATGACTAGTAAACTAATAAATTTGGGTACAGGTGTAACATCCACTACATCATTTGGTTTATTTACATGTACGAGGTAGAGAGAGCCATGAATTCTAAGTGCTGCCATGTGACAAATTTTGAAATACAACTAAGATCATTTGAGACCTCTTCCAACAAGAGTTAAAAAAGTATCAAAAAAGAGAAATTTGTAGAAAAAAAAATATACCTAGATGTGTTAATGTGGCATAGCCATATCATTTATTGAACATATATATATATATATATATATTCTAACTCAATTACTTCTATGTTATATGAGCTGTCATATAAGGTGAGATACAAAAAAAAAGTTTCACTTGACAATATTCATGTACTCATGACTCATGAGGACTATTTGGGAACATTCTCAACAATAATTTGGGATCACTCACCTTTTGTCAATTATTTTCTCTTAATTGATCATCATTAATATTTGTGTTATGGTGAAGCAATGCAAGAAAGAGAAAGTCTTGAATAGGGCAGGCGTGCCACGTGGTTGGTACATCCAGCCAATCATATTTCTTCGCCTCTTAATTGTGTTCTTTTTTTTTTCTCTCTCTAATTTAAAAAGGGGATCAAAGGGTTTCACTCCTGCCCCCATGGTGACTCGAACCCATGACTTCGTACATAGGTAGTGGGTGCTCTAACCACTGAGCTAACACCACTTCGTCACTACCCATGTTTTATTAAAATGAATTACCCAAAACACTCCCTCACTACCCAATGCATGGTCTCTG
Organism: Rosa lucieae; assembly: GCA_024704745.1. NCBI lineage: Eukaryota > Viridiplantae > Streptophyta > Magnoliopsida > Rosales > Rosaceae > Rosa > Rosa lucieae. The sequence continues at coordinate 27,274,879 of CM045496.1, read as the reverse complement.
ATTAGCTGGGCATACCAGTCATGTGACATGCCTGCCGTATCTAAGATTCTCTCTGCAAGGAAACAACAACTATATCTCTTCATTGGTGTCATGTATGATTAGATATATGTACAACTTTTATTTTAATTTATCACACTGAAAATAATTTCATATATGTAGAAGAACAAGTTATACATAGGATTGCAGTACTATACATGAGTTACAGAAAACTTACTTCTAACTCAAAGTTGTGAGAATATGCAATATTATCCCGCATTGGAAATTGGAAACCTTGTAATAGAGTTCATAAGGATTTTTTTTTGCATTTTTTTAATTATTAATTGGTTAAGAAATGTAGATTTCTTTATCACGGTATTAGAGTGGTTTTGCCCACAACAATTTATTGTGAATAAATTTTGGTCATTTATCTTCCTTTTTTTTTTTTAGTTGAAAGAATAGATAATTTGATTACTTATCTATGGCTTTATCTATGGTTAGAAGACACGTACATTAATTGTTGTCTTGTATTAGAATCATATATGGTACAAGCCGCCAAACAAACTGACAGGTACCTCATTGCAAACAAAATGAGCTCACTTATTCTAAACAAGCGACTAACAAGAGAAGATCGTAACTTAGTGAATGGTACATGTCTCAAAACAATTGAACAAATAAGCTTGCCTAGAGACCTAATTGATGTACAAAACTACTAGTAAATTGCAAAAAGCCTGCCACAAATGTAACATCCAAAAAGTCACAAATTGTAATAAGCCAAAAACAAGCCCGAGTATAGTCCACTGCATTGAGCCTGCAATTGGGTAGCTCACCACATCAGAACCAAGACCCAACGACTCAAGCCTAATCTCCTTCTCCTTGCCTTTGAATGTGAACAAAGACTACGCTCCCAGCGGCGGAGACACCACCGATTTCCAGCAAAGAATAGTTTAAGATGGTTAATACCTAGGTCACAAATCTCACCACAAAAATTCACTAAAACCTGAACCTACCAAGCAATACCGCCGCCATCGACAGAGCAGAACAACATCAAAATCGTTGTCCGAACTCTCGATCGACACCACCAGAGCCACAACACCGCCATCAAAGGTCAGACGAGCTTAATGTTGAAATCATGGCTTCCCTAAAGCGAACCCTGAAGAAAAGAAAGTAGAAACAACTAAAATTGTTACGAGCGCCCTAAAGATTGACGTCGAGCGTCTACTAGATCGAGGATTATATCCTCGGTAGATCGGGGATGAACACCAGTAGAGAGAGGGGAATTTTTATGTATATAAATTATATGAAGTTCGATTGTCATTTTATCTTCCCTTTATTATTGATTTATGTTAACAAATTGTCCCATCTTCGGTCAAACTATGTCATCACAATGGATAAATTGACCTAGCCATCTCTTTGCTAGGGTTTTCTTGCTGTTAATCCTTCAACAAAAAAACTACCTCACCGCCTCTCATGGCTGACATAGGAGCTAGCCTAACAGCGGCGCTCCTTTTCTCTGATTCTGCAAGGGTTTCATTGGGGTCTGCGGGGATTGAGGCCCTTCAGGCAGATCGTTGGTACATGGTGGGACGTTTACTTGGTCTAAAAGCTAAGTTCCCCAGATTCAAGGGCACCATCTCTATCATTTGGAGAATCAAATCGGGATTGACAATTCAAGATGTGGGAGATCATTTCGTTTTCCAATTTGAACGCGAAGCTAAGCGTAACAAGGTTTTACATGGTGGTCTGTGGTTCTATCAGAACACCATGTTCGTTCTTGCGAAATATGAAGGTATTGGATCGGCGGCAGAGGTTCCCTTAAACCTGTTGGAGACGTGGGTTACTGTGAAGGGATTGCCGTTAGTGCTGCGCAACAAGACGGCATTGCATCTGGTGGATTCGTCTTTAGGTCGTGTGATCCAATTTGATCAGGCGACCCTATATCAGAAAGAGGAGGAACAATGAATTTTCTTGGTGTTTGATGTTCGTTGTCGTGTTCGGGTGTGGAAATTATTTGAGTTCTCAACGCTGGTGGTGCCGAACTGACCTTATTTTACGAGAAAATCAAGAGTTTTTGTTGAAACTGTGTTATGTTTGTGCATGATGCAGCAGGTTGTGATTCGATGTTGGTGAAGGAGAAGGAGGAGTTGCTCTCCCAAGTGCCGGAAGCGGCAATGGCTGGCCTCTTGTTGGTGTCAGAGCCGCCACATACTGGGTCGGGCGGTGCTGGAATGTAGCAAGACCAGGGTGTGCTGGTGGAAGGTAGTGTTGAGTTGGTAGAGGACAGTGCAGCGTTGAAGGAGGGTAGTGCGGTCCTTGTGGAGGACGGCATGACGAATTTGGGCTGTTTGGGAGACCAAGAAGTACTAGGATCCCAAGGGTCGTCAGCCTCCAAGAAGATGGGAGCTACGGTCTAATCAGAGCAGATTTTTGCGGGGCTCAATATGGCTGACTTCCTGAAAGATTGGGCATCCCAGGTGGCTTTTAATCAGGTAGGTAGGTCTACATCTAGGAGCTTGCTACCGTTTGCGGTGATCTGGCCTAAGAAAGTGGTGGGAGGGGATGACGTTATGGTGTTGGAACCATCTCCACAGCAACCATCAATCTTAGGGAGCAAGACACTACTAGAAATTTCCCCATTCCACACCAATGTGAATTAGTCTCCTTTGTCCCAATACACACTGATAAGAGTGGTTAATCTCATTTCCCACTATGCAGCCACTATTGAGGAATCAGTCCCCTCTATTGCAGGTTCTATTGGGACAATACACACTGATAAAACAACAGTGACATACCAATACCCAATGCAGCACATTACTTTTTCCTTCCCACTGTTACTGAATTGGTGTGTTTTCTAATGCCACCAACATCAGTGGCAGACTTGGGAGGATATATAAAAAAAATTAACGATTTGGGCCACCTATATGTACTGTATAATTCTAAAATATACTAATTAGAATATTGTACAATTCATATACAACTTCAAATGAAATACAACATAAAAAAAACATAAATCTCTCTCTTCCTCCCCATAGCTGCATCTGATACCTCCACCTCCAGCATCTTTTATATGCTTTCTGTCAAACAAATTAAAAACTCAATAAAAGACTTGCAACATACACAAGAATGAAACTGAGATAAAGAGCAACCAAAATAGCAAATTTATTCAATTCAATAAGTATCCAAAATTTAACATCTTAACAACACATTACAAAAATTGTACAAGAATGAAAATAATGAGTTCTTGTACATGAGGATCATAAAACACCAAGCTGATAGCTAAACAAGAAACTCAGAATGATATACCAGCCCCAAACCAACAACCGACAACATTAATAGCCACTTTCAAGCAACAGTCTAAATCACTATCCCAACACGTACATACTTATATGCAGAAGTTAGTACCTTTAAGAAAACAAAGGTACTGCCACAAACAGACATGCCCAGGATATCAAATTGTATATACACAATTACCAAATAAGCATAAATAATCAATTCACCAAACCCACAAAAAGCTCACCTCATTTGTCTATCTTGGATGTCCAATTAGCATTTCCTGATCTCCTGTAGTTGACACAGCAAATAGGAAGTTTAAGTAGCCTACAAGTAAATGCTAACTATTGAAGAATGTACCATCAAATATATATTCCTAGCAACTAAATATGCAGTTGTCCTAAAAAAAACTAAAAAATCAGACTCCGTTGTTCAAGTACCTCAACAAGGAGGATCACCCAGCTTGTTATGCTATAGAGATCATCTAGTGGTGAGTGAGTACCTAATAAAATAAGTAAAGTGAAAGTTGCAGAGAAGATGATGTTGAAAGCTAAGTGGTGGTACCTGGATAGAAAAACAACACTAGTTAGATCTATAACATCAAGGTTAAGAAAGCTTGGCAACATAGATATTAGCCATATGGTCATCAACTACAAAGCAGAAACTGAGATACAAAAGTTCAATTTTAATCGATCATTGAGTTTAATTCCAAAATTACCTCCATAGCTAGCCTATGAACTTTGCATTGTACACCAATCCCACATTCCTGAGTTAGACAAGAACCTGTAATTGGAAGGCCAATAATCATATGCACTTGGAATAAGATTCATAAAACTAATGTAGAAGAGAGTGCTTACTTCAAATTCTATGTATCCAAACAGTTGGGACAGAGAGTACAATCCCACTTGCAATGTGCAAATAAATAAATGAGTCCATTTTTGTTACACAAACAAATATATAACATGGAGGAAATTAAAAAAATCTGCAAAAGATGAAGAGTATGGCCATTTTTAGCCAAAGAGCTTCCTTTAAGCACATTGGCATATGAAAACAGAATAAAAAGACTAGCTAGAACAAATATACATAGAGATACAAAAAGGACATAAGCTAAAGTATCAGATTTCCAACAATTAAATGAATGCAATTTATGAGTATTCAAATGTCGTTGATTGGCCAATGAAAAAGGTGTTTTGCTATTGTGTCAGTGGGCATACATACTACCACAAACAAACTCTCAGTAACTTTCTGACAACAATCAAACAAAGTGCTAAATTCATCCACATGCCATTCTTAGACATACCGATAAGGCAAGCAAAGTCTAGCCCCTCCATATCAAATCAAACAGAGTGCTAAATTCATGCCATTCTATGAGACTGTGTTAAGTGATCGACCATCCGCCAGGTTGAAAAGAAATAAGAGCATTTCCTGTATTAGAAAGAAAGAGAAAAGATACAAGTTATACCTTTTTATCCATGTGTATAAACACCTTTTTTCCTAAATAAATTATAGTGACAAATTTGAATAATCAATCAAAAGAGAAGCAGGGATGTTACTAGTAGAAGAACAAAAAATGCTGAAAGCAAGCAATGAATCCATAATTCATTGCTTCATAACCAAAACAACAATCATCTAAGTAAGAGTCTTCTAAAACAAGTACAACAAATAACTTCAGCATTCAACTAAAATTGAAACATTGTAGATACAGACAAATTACAACAAGAAGGCTAACCCGCTTTTGAGATAAATTAAAACAAGCATACAAATTACAAAAGCATCACCATGATAAGGAGATTGAAAAGGAATTACCAGTTCCATGGAGACCATAGGTGGAAGTGGATGAAAGTGGCCAGACATGGTAACAATGCTTACTATGTTGTTAATCTGATTAATTCTTGCTGATTTCAATTTTCAGTTCCCAATCTTCTACCCAAAAGTAAAGAATTTCCTTAGATATTAATGAATGGAGAGATAACTCAAATAGCCATCTCCAAGAACGAAAATAAAACAACAATTTGGAGAGCGACATACCCATTTTTGGAGAGCAACTTACCCTGATTTACCTCCTTCTGCTTTGAAATGAAATCTCAATTTGCTAGAGTGAATACAGGGAGTTTTTGGGATTAGGGTTTCTGGGCATATGTTGAGGAGAAGTCGGAGAGGCCTAAACGAGAAGATAGACCGAAGCCGGAAAAGAAAAAGAAAAAAAATCAATAGAGAGGAATCGAATTAAAATGATGGGAGAACAAACTAGATCTTGTTCAGATCTCAACTTTGAAGGAGAGGGAGACAAAGACTGAGATGAGGAGAGAATGAAAGTAGATCTGGGTTTGATTTATGTCTCAACTCTCGAGTCTCAACTTTTTTTTTTGGGATAATGATCTCAAGTCTCAAGTCTCAACAAGACTAGAGAGAGATTGAAAGGAAGATGCCCATCCATCTATTGTCGTCAGATCTCAACTACTCACTAATCTGATGGCTGTAAAAAATCATCAAAGCTGATAAAAGCATATGTGTCAGCTCCATGTTTGCAGGTTTCACACCGATATAGTGGGGTTGGGTTATAAAATAATCACAAATATTGGCATTTCATCACTTAGCCACTGTTGTACAGTGTGAAGAAAAATTATCCCACCGATAATTTACAACAGTAGCTTACTATTACCATTTCCCACCTATAATTTTAAGTGGCTACTAGTTAGTCCCTATTGGGGAAAATTCTAGTAGTGAGAGGAAGGCAGTGGATGTTCTGAGCCGCATTGGGAAAAGGCATGTAACCCCTTCAGAACCTGTGCTTCAAGTTGATGATGGTATGCAGCTGGTACTTCAACATAAGAATGGAAAACTGGTGGTCTCCCTAAGGAAGAAGAAGTTGGGGCGCCCTAAGGGGGGAGCAAAAACAAACCCAAATGTGCAAGAGTCCTTAACAAGGAAATGCAGGGAATGAAACATAAGAACTGGAAGGCACGTGAGGAAGTGTGTCGTGACCTATCTCATTCTGAGGCAATTGAGGAGGTGAGTTGTGGAGACTCTGGTTCTGAGTATATGGAAGATTCCTCGAAAGAAGGAGGAGGTGCAGAGGGTGCTATGGCATCCTCCTCTACTAGTAATGTTTAATTTCTTTATGGGCCGCAAAATCTAGTGCTTGGTTGTATCTTTATTTAATCAGCTCCTGAGTACTTAGATTTTATTAAAATAAGAGTGCGTGAACTTCCTAAAAAGTGGGTGTACTTTGGACTGTGAAATTCTATTTATCTAGGATAGGTGCTTTCTAAGTCCTAAAGAACGACTATTTACTGTCGACCCCATAGGGGTGTATCGTTTGGTACTGCTTGCTGAGTTATAAAATTAGACTGACATATTTCGATTCACAAAAAATGTCATCACAATGGATAAGTCATATTTTGGGTTGTTTTAGAGAAACTGAATTTGAGAGGAATTTGCTGTGTGTTCTCATTGATAATAGGGGCCTCTTTATATAGAGGATTACAATGCATAGAATCTCAATCATACAAGGAAAGTAATTCTACATTGATTAGGATTCTAGATCCTTCTAATTAAATCATATTACCACTAGGTCAAGTAACCTAGAGTTTGGGCTAAACACAAATTAGGTTTTCCTTCAACACTCCCCCTTGTGTTGCCCAAACGCGGTGCTTCTCTCGTTGCCTCGTTAAAAACCTTGCCGAGTAACAAAAACCCAGTGGGACAAAAATAACCTCGGTCGAAGGGGAAAAAGAGCACAACACACCCTTCACGATTCGAGACGAACATGTAGACATCTCCCCCTGATGTCTGCACCTCCCCCTGATGACTACGATCATGGGAGTTCAGATAATTTCCGCAAGTCAATTCTTGCCACATGTTTCTCGAACGTGGTATTGGGCAATGACTTAGTAAACAAGTCTGCCTCACTGTCCTCAGATCGAACCTAGTTCACTTTGATCTCGAGGAGTGTCTGTTGTTGCTGATTATGCTTGGTGTTGTCGCTTTTGATGTAGCCTTGCCTCATTTGTTCAAAACAAGTAGCATTATCCTAAATGCTCGTAGGCTCATCTGTGGTAGACTTCAAACCACAATTGTTCGAACATGCGTAATTATGGATCCAATCCATATACATTCACGAACCACTTCGTGAAGAGCAATGATCTCTGCATTGTTCGAAGATATAGCGACTAGGGTCTAATATGTAGACCTCCAAGATGTCACGGTCTTTTCCCATGGTGAACACTTAACCGGATTGGGAATGACCATTGTGTGGGTCAGACAGATACCCAACATCAGCAAAACCTTCCAAAACACATGTCGTTTTGGGATGGGGATAGAGAACGCAGGCCAGCGTTGGCGGCGTACCTGGTGTGTGATGGGTCCGAATCCATCATCTCTTTGTAGGGATAGAACAAGCCCATATCATTCATACATCTCAAGTATCGAAAGATATCTTTACACCAATCCAATGGCGTCGCGTTGGCGCAGAGCTATATCTAGCTAACAAGTTCACAACATATGAGATGTCCGGTCTTGTGCATTGAGATAAGTACAATAATGCGCCTATTGTACTAAGTAAGGCACTTTTGCCTCTAGCACATCTTCGTCATCATCCTTTCGACGAAGAGGATCCTTTTCAGGATCAAGACTACGGACGATCATGGGGGTGCTTGAAGGCTTGACCTTGTCAAAATGCCTAAGCATCTATCGACACGATGCTCAAGTTCCAAACCGAGACATAATCGTGTTCTCCCAAAATCCTTCATCTCAAACTCGGATTTCAAGTGTTCAGCGGTTTCCCTTAACTCTTTAAGGGCTTCTAATGAAGATCATGTCCAACATGAACCGCGATAGAATCCGAAACTTGTTATAGAAACGCGTGGGCATATCCCTTCCCAATCAAGTAGTCACTTTAGTGAGCGTTTCAACCTCTTTGTAAACGCGCTCCATGGTCTAGAGCCACTTGACTTGGGTAAATGAAGTTCGCCATGAACCTTCATGTATATTCCGTATCTAGATCCCTATAGAGATACGTAGTGACCACATTTGTAAGCTGCATGTTCAGTTATTCGGAAACTACCAAACTGACAGGGTAGTGGAGTGCAATGACATCCATTACGAGAGAATATGTCTCATCGTAGTCGATTCCAGGGCGTTTTGTGAGAAGCCTTGCGCCATAAGGCGAGATTACCATCTCTTTTTCTCACTACGCTTTCTAACGAAGACCCATTAGTCAACAGGTTTTATGTTAGGAGGTGTTGGCATCTCTAGCTCGAAAACCTTCCTCTTCGTTAGAGAATCCATCTTAACCTGGATCGCATCTTTCCATTTAGGCCAAAAACTCTCTACGTTGGCATTCATTCATCAACGGAGCGTGGTTCGATATCATCGGACTCAGCAAACTCATGCGCAACAAAATGCGTAACTACATCATCAATTATGATGGAGTTTCTATCCCACGTCTCATGTACACTAGTGTAAGTTTCATAGAGCTCTATATTCTCAGGAATAGGGTTTGACGTTGAGGCGTCCCCCAACGATAACCATAACCCGGAAGATACTCATGAGACGGATTTTGAGTCTTGATGATTAAAGGATTGGAATGTGCCAAAGTATCCTTCGAACCCACGGGCCTCCCACGCATCCTAGCTGGGGCCATGGCCTGTAACGCCAGAGTGCCACTCTCTTTGGCATTGGCGCCATGCCTACCTCCGTGTAGGGTGGCGCTACGTCCTCTCGTAGGGACGTCCTTCCTTGCAGGCATGTTTGCAGCATATTTGTGTGATCTCGTCACTTTAATAGGGATCAAGATGAGACATAGTGGGGACAGACTACGACAATTCCTGTCGTTCCTGTTGAACATTCGTGTTCTTATCTCCCCCTAACGACGGGAAGACTGTCTCATCAAAGTGACATCCGCAAATCTAGCGGTAAGGAGATCGCCTAGCAAGGGCATTTAAGTGGCGGACGATTGTTGGAAGCGCAAATCCAACGTAGTTGCCCATTCGTCTGTAAGGACCCATCATAGAGCGCTGTGGCGGCGCAATTGGCACATAAATGGCTCACTCAAATGTGCGTAAGTACAAAATACGTGTACCCAGTCACTAGCTGTAACGCATAGGTACATTGAGTGGCGGTAGGTCGTAGACGAATTAGCATGGCTGCATGCGATATCGCATCACCCCAAGCGGATGTAAGAAGATTGGTGCGCATTACCAATGTTCGGACTACCATCGTAGTCGTTTCCGCGAGACCAATTGGGTGTGTACATGGGAATGTGATGTCCAACATCAAACCCATTGCAATATCCATCGAAAGTCTTTCGATGTAAACTCTCTAGCATAGTCAAATCCAATTGACTGAATAGGATGATTCGGGGAGTGAGCCCGTTGTCACATGATATGTGCTAGGAGTGTAGCATAAGTAGCATTTATAGGTGGACAATGGCACAACACGTGACCGGCGTGTTTGCGTGTCAACCAACATCATGAAATATTTAAGCGTCCGCAAGTTGGTTGAATCAATCCACAAAATCCCTACGGATTCTTTGTAAGAACAGAATGAGTATTGTCATATCCTTTGCATAGGACGGTCTCAGTCCTAATTTCCCTAAGGAATGGGCTTTGTAAAACGAGCGAGAGGCCTTAGAAGCAACCAATGAGGAGTTTGGTTAGGCCTAAGCGTCTGTAGCGCTATTAGAAGCAAAATATGTGACTACATCTCCCATCATGGCGTGGGAGCCATGGAAATTAGCATGTATGGCGTCATGGCCACAAGGAGGAACAACCATGGCGTTATGCCCATGGTTGGCGCCTTTTATGGCGGCATCTTGCTTCATTTTGCTCAAAAAAATGATGTCCATGTGAAGTCTTTTGTAGACGGATCATCATATCATGACTAGGATGATCTATCCTGTCGTGACAAAGCCAATATGTGTCTAAATCCAAGAGATCTTCTCTCAAACTTTATTGGATTTAATAGCTCGAATAGTGACATAAAGTCCACTAGAGAGACACATAAACGTCTCTAAGATGCGTCTTTGTTCGCAATCATTAGAGGTAATGCAAAGGAACTCATTTCCGTTCTCTACATGCATTTTCGCATGGAATTCGTTGGCTATTCATAGGGTACTATTTGCCCTAAGAGCGTAGAGAGCTTCTGTGACAACTGTAATCAAGGTGCCATTTGGCAAGTGGAACTTGGGCTATTCCATGTCCTTAAATTAATACTGATGGTCTAGCCATCGTAGTCACAAAGTCATATGCTCAGAATCAAAATTGAGTCATAATGAAAAGAACTCGAAATTTTATTCATAAGCCAACGAAATACATCATTGTTTCTATGATCAAAGAAAATCTAATCCAATAAAAAGGAATATGGCAATCGCCTACATCTCTTGGAAAATAAAAAGACTTAATCAAAATCGCCAATTTCTGGGTCTTGATCCTTGTAGTCTTCCACCCTTAGATCTAGATCACCATCTTGATCTCTTGTGCCATGTAATTTGCTTCCCTTGCTTCACGATACGTCTTGTATGCGTTTGCAACATTCTGGGGTGCGGTACATGTTTTAGCCCAATGTTCAGTTGATCCACATCGAAAACAAACATCATCATGGTCAGGCTCCCTTGATCGAGGCGCCATTGGGGCGCGATTTGAACGACCTATCCTTTGGTGGCGTTACCACCATGGTCGGAGGCTCCGCCTCTCTCTCTCTTCACACGTTGACCTCTACGGTTCCGTGCACGCCTCTCTTGGCGATTTCCTTCCTCTTTAGGGCGAATATATGGACCAGAACGTCCAGAATTGTCCCTATCCTTAGGGTTTCGCTCCTTGCGTCCTCCATTGGGGGCGCGACTATAGTTAGACTCCGGAATAGGCTTAGTTCCCACGGGTCTAGCATTATAGTTCTTCACAAGGATATTATCGTGCTTTTCAGCTACGTTCATGGCGCCAATGAGCTCATGAAACCTTGTGATACGTCCTGCATTTACATCAATCCGATAATTCTTTGAAATCATCAATGCAGAGACGGGGAAGGTAGAGAGAGTCTTCTCGATCAACATCGTATCAGTTATGGCTTGGCCACAATACTCCATCAGAGACTTGATACGAAGAGCTTCCGAGTTATAATCAAGCACAGACTTGAAATCACAAAAGCGGAGGCTATGCCATCGCACTTCTAAATCAGGAAGCAGGGAGTCACGAACGTTGCCAAATCGCTGCTCTAGTTCTACCCATAGCTTTCTTGGGTCTTCCTCATTGAGGTATTCATTTTGGAGCGCGTCATTCATGTGCCTTGTCATGAGAATTATGGCTTAGCTTGTTTTGCTTCAAAAGCAGTAGCTTGCTCAATTGAGAGCACGTTCTGACCAGGCTCTTGGATGGTTTCCAAAATTCCATCAGCCTTAAGATGTTGGCGCACATCTCGGACCCACCTATGGTATCCTGCGCCAGTTGTCTCGAGTGGGACAAAGCTCAACTTGTTCAGGTAACTCATCCTGAAAAACAACACAAGATTAGGGTTAGTTTCGGAGCGAAAAGGCTACCACGAAAAACTATTAAATTTCTGAGCGTAGTCGCTTTCAAGAAATTAGGAATTTTCTGAGCGTAGTCGCTTCCAAGAAAATCCGATTCCAAGAGGGGCTTTGGATTAGATCGAAATAACGATGTATGTGGTCGATCGTTTTCTTCTCAACAAACTCTAAGTTTGGAGGACTCTACAAGCTCCAAGCTTGGAGTGAGCGCGAACCCCCACAGTTCGGCTTTTGGTCTCCCCTATGTAGAGAAAGGGGGGTAGAAGAAGGGATTTTGGAAGTCCCCGAGAAAAGAAGAAGAAATTGAAAAACTTCACAAAAACGGGAACTTTTAGAAAAACTTACCTTAAAAGATGGTCGGAAAAATCGTCGCCGGAAATTGGCCGGAAGTACTGTAGCTGCCGGAGTTACTGTAGCTGACCGGGAAAATGGCCGGAAAAAGTCGCCGGAAAAGTGACCGGAAAATCGCCGAAAAGTGGCCGGAAAAAGTCGCCGGAAGTTGGCCGGAAAGTCGCCGGAAAAGTGTTCACCGGCGTTGACCGGTCGTTGACCGATTGCTGACGTGGCAGGTCTGAGCTGACGTGGCAGATCTGAGCTGACGTGGCAGAAGGCTTGGCGGCGTGGCGGCTTGGGCTTGGCGGCTCGGCTTGGCGGCTATGCGGCTTGGGTTTGCAAATGGGCTTCAGGCTGCTGGGCCGAGTACTTAGGCTGTGAGGTTTTGGGCCGGAGATGGGCTGGGCTAATCAGCTGCCTTCCCCTTTTTTTTTTTTTCTTTCTGCTGGTTCGGTAGTGGTCCTTTCCGGTGGCCGGTTCGGACCGTTCTAGGCCGGTTCCGGTAGAGATTTTTCTGCTCCGGTGATCTGGGGTCTGGTTGCAGGTTCCAGTGAAGTTTGGTAGCAGTTGGCCGGGAGGAAGGCTTCGAACCGGGCAGGGAGGGTAAAGATATTTCCGGTGGCCGGTTCGGATATTTTCCGGCCGGTTCTGGGGACGGGGCCGCCGGTTCTGGACTCCTGGAGTTGATATCTTCAAGGTGGGCGGCGGTGGTTTCTGGGATTTGAAGGCTACGAATTTAGGATTTCAGGGTTAGGGCTCGTGCTGATAACGTGTTTTAGAGAAACTGAATTTGAGAGGAATTTGCTGTGTGTTCTCATTGATAATAGGGGCCTCTTTATATAGAGGATTACAATGCATAGAATCTCAATCATACAAGGAAAGTAATTCTACATTGATTAGGATTCTAGATCCTTCTAATTAAATCCTATTACCACTAGGTCAAGTAACCTAGAGTTTGGGCTAAACACAAATTAGGTTTTCCTTCAACAGGTAGTACTTAATTAGGTTAACTATCAATAAGTACTCTGACGATTACCTACTCCTAATCAAGTGGTACACCATCTAACCGGCCCCATGCTGGACATTTTGGACCAAAATTTGTGTTTAATAATGAGTATTCTTGTTAAACTATGTATTTTGACTACTTTCCACATAAATCATGATTATTTTTTTAGTTACCAAACTTGATAACAAAAGTGATACCTGTCGTTTATTAAATCCCATGAAATTCATGTTCATATAGTTCAACATGTATTATAATTTTATAATCGATCGATAGATCTGGTTTCCATGAAATTCATGTTCATACCTCCGTGCAGAATTGTGGTTTCCATAATTTTATAATGGATCTGGTCTCAGAGTCGTCATCTAATTGTGTTGCAATTTGTTTTTATTTATTTGTGGATTTAGATTTTTTTTTCAAAAAAATCTAATCGTAATAAATCATGCATCTTCTCTCATATATATTTTTTTTGAAAGAAATGGCTAGTGCAGCGGCGCTCACGCTTTAACCATTAATAAGAGCGCTCTACAGGCTACTCCATTCGCTTTACAAATGTGGTGAAAAACCGGAAAGATAATGCTCACGTGAAGCCATAAGTGACTAATACTATCAGCTTTCCCAGTATGCTGCCACCAGAAATATAGGCCGGTGGCACTAAGTTTCATTCTACCATTAGGATGATGGGACTATTTGACTAAACAAGGAACTCGCCATCTACCTAGAACAAACATGGTACGCAAGATGCGTAAGCTGGGACAAAGCCCACATCTCCAAACCAAAAAATGGTCAGGACTTATTGAAAGCGTAAAATAGACTACAACTGAAAAAACAAAGAAGCTGAAAATCAAAAGCAACACAGCCCAGATTGGGCCCTATACCAGAACCCAAGCCCAATCGTCGGTCAAGAATGTGGGAAGTGCCCATCAAGCAGCAGTCCATGACGCAAGCAGATCGTAGACTGCTAGCCCAACCTGGCCCAACCCAACCACCTCCGACGGACCACCATCGCCTTAACCCCAAATTACAATAAGCCTCAAGAGAGCCACCTGAAATAATAACAGGAGTCTCACCTAAGAATATGCATTCTATCATGCACCATTTAGCGAAGAGCGCTCTACAGGCTACTCCATTCGCTTTACAAATGTGGTGAAAAACCGGAAAGATAATGCTCACGTGAAGCCATAAGTGACTAATACTATCAGCTTTCCCAGTATGCTGCCACCAGAAATATAGGCCGGTGGCACTAAGTTTCATTCTACCATTAGCATGCTGCGACTATTTGACTAAACAAGGAACTCGCCATCTACCTAGAGCAAACATGGTACGCAAGATGCGTAAGCTGGGACAAAGCCCACATCTCCAAACCAAAAAATGGTCAGGACTTATTGAAAGCGTAAAATAGACTACAACTGAAAAAACAAAGAAGCTGAAAATTAAAAGCAACACAACCCAGATTGGGCCCTATACCATAACCCAAGCCCAATCGTCGGTCAAGAATGTGGGAAGTGCCCATCAAGCAGTAGTCCATGACGCAAGCAGATCGTAGACTGCTAGCCCAACCTGGCCCAACCCAACCACCTCCGACGGACCACCATCTGCGCCGCACAGCCACCTTCGCTAGACCGCCGGCAACCTCGCTCCCTTCATGCCGCACCATGGAGAAGCCCACCCCTTCCTAACCAATCCCTTCACCAGATCGGAGTCATGTGCCGCAACCCAGATCAGACCATTCCGATAAGATCTAATCTAGATAGGGTCAGGCCAACCCGAGCCAAGCCACTCCACCACGATTTCAATACCTCCAGTCCGGCTCCGACCCTGCAAAACCACTCCATGTCGCCAACCCTGCCTCCACGTCAGTCCAGCCGCCGCTCTAGCCAACTCTGATCCCACCAACCAGCAAGAAGGGAACCACCACCCGACAACAGCCTTGATCTCCCCTACCATATCTAGCAAACTCCTTGTCGCCCGATTGAAGGCGTGAACATAGAAAATGAACCTAAAAGGTCACCAAGTCCCGTCCGACGACAGCGTTACCGGACGCACCGCCGGACGGAGGGAGAGAATTTTTTAAAACCCTAGCAGAGAGTCTTTTTCAAAGAAACAATAATGCAAGATGTTGCTTCAATGCTTTAGCTAGCCTTGAGTGATGTAGTAACTGTTATATTTTCCAATTGCATCTTCTCTTATATATGATGAAACAATGCAACAACACGACTTTGTCAATTTGGCTGGTGTCATGTAAGATTAGATATATGAACGTTTGTCATATGCAATGTACCTGAGAATTGATGGAAAATAATAGGGTTGGACAATGGTTGAGCTTAGTTATTGTTCAGATTGGACTCGACCGAAATTTTTTGGGTCAGTCTCAAATTGAGTTTTTCTGAACCGAAAATTTTTTCACGTTAGTTTCTCGAGTTTTCGGTCTCATTTCAATGATTTCATCGGTCTCATTTCAATGATTTCATCGGTCTCATTTCAATTTAGTCTGGACCGAATGGGGCCGAACCAACCAGCTTAATTTTTGGTCTTTTTGGCCCATTGTTCCCATCCTTGGTGTAGATACAGCAATCCCGAGGCCAATCCATGTGCAATTTTATATCTTACCTCCCAAGTTAACAAGCTCTTTTCTTTGAACAAGTGAGAATCCAAGCTACCGTTGGGCATGAATTCGTAGACAAGCAGGAGTTTCTTATCATGGCACCAACCGATGAGTTGCACCAGATTCCGATGCCTCAGCCGACTAATGATACTCACTTCTGCTGCATACTCCTTCAACCCTTGTTTAGATCCCCTTGATATCTTCTTAACAGCTACATACGAGTTCATATCTTTGATGAAGCCTTTGTAAACTCCACCAAACCCTCCCTCCCCAAGCTTTTCTTCCTGTACAAAATTATTAGTTGCAAGGACCAATTCATTGTACAAAAACTTTATAGGGCCTGTCCCCTTTTCAAATTCTTCAGGAATCAAATCATTAAGTACCCTGGTATCATCATCACTACTTTCCCCATCCTCTTCCTGCAGAAGATGAACCAAACCAAAGCCAACACACCAACCAAGGTAAGACATCCACCAACACCCAATCCAACCGCTAGTCTGACTCTATCGTTGTTGGACCTTGTGGTCGATGCTGCATTATCATCAATCAAAGGAGTTGAAGTAAAATTCCATGAGACGATCTTATGCAGAGCAACAAAGTCACCAGTTGAAGCAGAGACCCAACTATGACCCTATCGGGCAAGTATTTAAGCAGATCAACCACTAAATACATACTTTTGATCAACTGGACTTCGTCTCCATCTACATTTTGAATCGTAGTGAAGGCAACACTGAGATTATTAGAGGTGGAGTCGTAACTAATTGTGGCATTATTTTCTTTTCCTTCCCTGATACTACCATCCCATGGCTTGGTAACATAAGACTTGAGGGAGTTGATGTCGATGCCCACATGAGTGTAATTTATAACCCCATCCAATTCTGTCTGAGAAGGGAGGATATCAAACTCGACCGCCACAATTGGGTATTCAGTACTCGACATGGTATAGCTTGCAAGGGTAATGTTGAAAGGGAGGCCAAGACCGCCTTCTTCTTCTAATGTGACCTTTAGTAAGGATCCGGCCTGCGCTAGGAAGAAGGCCAGTCCATCACCGTAGTCGGTGTTGTTGTCGGAGTCGATGACGAATGTGAAACTTGAAGTAAAATCAGCGAGTTTTCCAGTGGAGTTTTGGCGGAGTAGGAAAGGTTGGCTGTAGGTGGCTCTATCAATGCCCCGACCTCGTACCTGGTCACGAGCACTTTTGGTGAGTCGGAGGGTGCTATCCACGAAAGCATCTCCCTCCATAGTTATATTGAGGTTATTGGCAGGGTGAAAGCTGGAGAAATTGAAGTCAGTGGAATTGCAGAGAAAGGCAACAGTAATAAGAGAAGAAGAAGCGATTGAAACTTTAGGGACAACTGGAATGTGTTTTCGACTGCCATTTCTGAAAAAAAAAATGAAAAAAAAAAGGGAGAAACTGTGTACAAAGAAATGGCATCGACTCCCATATATCCACCAGGAACAACGTCCAATTAAAAGTAAATATTTTAGGTCAACTTTTTCGTTCGTATACATGGGAAAGGAAAGTCTTTCCTTTCTTGTGTTTTCTTGTGTTTTCCTGTGTTTGGGATGGCCAAGGAAGGGAAAATGATTCCCAAAGGAAAGGAAAAAGAGGAGGAAACTGGTTCTCCCCCCACCCACCTCAGGAAACTAGTTCCCCCCACCCACTTGCAAAATTATATGACTAAACTGTTCCTACTCAAAATCATTATTTGCTAATATAACCAACTATATTTGTTGTTTGTATGATTTTTTGCACTACCCCTACAATGGAAACTAAAATGTGTATTCTGACTACATTCCTAGTCTTTCCAAACACTGGAAAGGAAAATTACTGAGAGTTGCAATTTCCCATGCCTATGGAAAGAGCAAAGAATTGATTTCATTTTCCTTTCCTTTCCGAAAATCAAACGCGGCAGACTAACTAGGTAGGAATATCATATATGTATGGTTCGCAACTTGGCGCAAATAATAGAATTTTTCTTCGACTAGTTAAGACTATCATTTGAAGGCAGAGTGATATTACCCTGTCTAGAAACATGATGAAATTGATACCTGACTTTGAATCCTCATTAGTTGTTTGAAATTTCTCCCGGGCACCCCACTCTCATCAATTATATATATATATGAGTGGGTACAGTTCAAGGAATGTATATTAATGAGAAAATTCAAAGGTCTTGGAGCATATACCAAGTCATCGTAACTAGGTCTTGGTCGTTTGCTAAAAATTATTAGTGTGATGAGTGTTTCTATTGGGACCTCCAAATCTACTCACTTGACCTCACTCTATTATGAATTATTAAATGACATATATAACCTACTATAAAATGACTATGAAGGACAATAATTATACAAAAAAAAAAATATTATATTTATTTTATGTAGACTTTCCAATTCAATAATATTAGATTGTATTCTTTATTATTTTCCTTATCTATTTTTCATTTCTCAATTTCACTACATACTCATTAAAGCATTCATATGCCTTTATGTGAGTAGTGTGTTTATGTGGTGGCTGATATTACATATATAGCTCTCTCACAAAATGGCTCCTCTAAACCCTAAATCCGCCGCTACTGCTTTTCAATGTCGATCACCATCGACTCCACTGATCCTTGCTATCACCATCCTCCTAATTCATGGGTATGGGCTATGCGCTGGCATCTATGGCGATCTTGATAGTCGCCCAAACATCAATCACCAAGAATTCAACGACAATGTAAAGTTGCAGTTGGATGTCGACGATCCGGCCTCTAAACTCAGGGTGTAGGCATCTCTTCTCGGGGTGCCCACAGTACATGAGCACAACAGCTTTGATCGAATTCCAATCTCAGGGAATTTCTGCCCTTCCATTGATCCTCTCACTCAGATTGTTTGGGCTGGTAGGCAACTAGTCAGTGGTGGAGGCCTGAGGCTTGGTACTTCGGCGCAAAAGAGAATTGGACTACGATCTTTTGAGTCCAATAGATGCGCGCTGCTAGACTGCGGCGACGAAACCGTGGCTGCAGCTGGGCTCATAATAAAGCAAGTGAAGAGCGGTGCTACTGGACTGATCATCAATGGCTGGTTTCCAAAAGCTTGGGTGCTGAAGAAATCAGAGCTGATGGAGACACGCTGGGTGTCCAAATCAATTCTGTTGATGGTTGCCTGGTGGTTTCAGGGGACTGGGCGGTTTTTTGGCACTGATCCAATGCCTCATGCTACAGATGGGGTGATTGCGGGCGATGATAATGTCGAGGACTATGGTAGTGATGCTGCTGCCTTAATGAGATTGGGTTTGGACCTTATTTGGCTAGGTCAAACTATTGGGCCTATGCTTGTGGCTCTTGGAAATGGGCTCTTATGTGTTACCATGGGCCAGAAAAAGAAGATGAAGGAAGTAAGTACTAGGCCTGGGCTCTTCATTAAAGAAGCATCCAAGTCCATTCGGGCCTTCAGAAGTTTGGACAGCTGTGGGGCCCACTTCACTATGTTGTTAGGCCTAGTCTCTCTATGGAACGGGAAGCAATTGTGCCTGACAAAACCTCCTAGCCCTAACTTGAAGGGCGAGGAAAAAATATAGATAGGTGTGGTAGGGGCCTATTTACTATGTCTTGCTATTCTCCATAGTTTATAGGCTCGCTTTTAAATAAGTGAGCGGTTAGTTCGAATATAGGTGGTCTGTTTCTATGTATCACAGTAGTTCTCTTACTACAACTTCTTAATATGTCTAGTCAAAGGCAGCAGAAGGATATGTGATGACTATCTTGACATGAGTTAATGAAATCCACATTTCTTTCAAAAAAAAAAAAATTAAAGCATTCATATATATTTAATACGAATTAAAAATATTATTAAGATAATGTGACATAAAAATGTATGATATATTTTTTTTTTGAGAAGGAAAACAAACACTACAACCGAAAACCCCTAGAAACACCACACCCTAACTGATCTAAAATGAAAGCAGAACTGGCCGAGAGAGGAAGTTTGTTTCTCCAGATAGTTGGTTCAAACGCTTGGTGACCCAAGGACGTAACCGCATCTGCCACGAAGTTCGCCTCTCGAGGAACATGAGAGAAACTGATGTCCTCAAAGAAGGAAGAGATAATCTGAATGTCTCTAATCAAAGGTCTCAAACGCCAAGGGAGAGCATGAATCTTCTTGATGCAGTCAATGACCAGCTTTGAATCACCTTCAACAGAAATTTTGGATAAGTTGCTATGCAGCGCCTGGAGGAGACCGTCTTTGAGGGCGCTACACTCTGCAACCGGCACAAAAGAGAAACCAATCTTTCTACTTCCTGCCACAATCGAAAAGCCTGAGTGATCTCTGATCACAAACCCGGCAGCCGCCATATTTGAGCCATCAACCGAACCATCAAAATTTAGCTTGACTGAACCTTCCTGAGGAGGGGCCCATCTGATTAGGCCATAATCTCTAGTACGAGACACAGAAGGAATGGAGTTGTGAGCCCGATAATTATATGCGGCAGCAGCTGCCGCATGGACAACCATAATAGCAGAAGTCTCCTTGTTCCTGAAAAGTAAGTGGTTTCTTGCTTCCCAAATTTTCCAACAAGTAATCAAAGCATTCTCAATAAAAGCAAGATTTTTAGAGATTACAAAGGAGTGATGTAGCCACTCCGTGAAACTATTAAAAACACAAGGAGCAGACCAATCATAGGGATTTCCAAATAAATTCCAGGCTCTTGAAGTGAAAGGACAAGAGCAAAATAAATGGTCCAAATCTTCAATAGCAGCATCACCGAATTTACAACGGGGATCAAGGCTAATATTATATCTGGCAATTCTAGCTTTAGTATTCAATCTACCCTGAATCAAAACCCAAGAAAAAATTTTAGCTTTGGGAGGGATGTTAAGTTTCCAAATAACATTCATGAATTTAACATTCCGATGAGGAGTTACTTGACATTGCAGCCAAGTGGCTGATTTAATAGAGAACTGGCCATTAGAAGCCGGACCACAAAAAAACTCATCCCTCATATCAGTAAAAGGAAGAGGAATACTTCGGATGGAAAGAACCGTGTGATGATCTAAGACAGAAGCAAGCTTGGATAAATCCCACTGACCATTTAAAATGTAATCTGAAACCTTTTCATCTAAGTTAATATCCTGAATAGAATTAGGATCAATAAGATCAATTAGAGGGAAGGCAAAGACCCAATTAAAGGTCCAAAACATTATATCTCGGCCATCCCCCACCATCCATCTCATGCCATTTAAGATAAGATCTCTAGACTGAAGGATACCTTTCCAAGCCATCGAATGATTAGCTTGAGTTTTCTGAGAGAAGAAAGAGTGTCTCTTTAAGTACTTCCTTTTAACAATATCAACCCACCAATTGTCGGGTTTAGTCAAGACCTTCCATCTTAATTTGGCTAAAGCAGCCTTGTTAAAGAAAGCCGCAGGTCTAATTCCCAGCCCTCCAGCAACCTTAGGCGAACATACATGTTGCCACGATACAGGAGGGGATTTATTATCTTTTCCCCAAAAGAAGTCCCTAGCTTTTCTATCTAAGGCCTTAGTGACTTTGGAAGGACATTTAAAGCAAGACATTACATGCACAGGGATTCCTGACAAATTAGATTTTATAAGCGTTAGTCTGCCTGCCCTCGACAGTGTGTCCCTTTTCCAGCCAGATAACTTCTTTGTCACCTTGAGCAAAAGTTCTTTAGCCTTAATTGGATCTTTCCAGAAAAGAATGTTGTGAATGCCTAAATATTTTCCAATAGTAGATCTGTGACTAATCTCTAGGATATTAGAGATAGATATTTTACGATTAACCTCAACCGAATTAGAAAAATAGATAGAAGACTTATCTAAATTAATCTTCTGACCAGAAACTCTGGCAAAGTCTACAAGGATGTCCCTTATGTTTTTTGCAGCTGTTGGAGTAGCTCTGCCAAAAATCAAGCAGTCATCTGCAAACATCAAGTTAGAAATTCTTAGGCCTCCTGCAGAAGAAAGCAGGCCAACGTGATTCCTTGCTTTCTGGGAAGAATTGTTAAGATGATGAATAAGGGGCTCCATGTACAGAATAAAGATATAAGGGGACAAAGGGTCCCCTTGTCGTAGACCTCTAGACGGGTAGAAATACCCTTCCTGTTTACCATTGATAATGATAGAATAAGAAACAGAAGTTATGCATTCCATAACTAGATCAACCCAACTAACATGAAAACCAAATAGTAACAGACAACATCTGACAAAGTCCCAACTTAGGAAATCATAGGCCTTTTCCAAGTCCAGTTTCAAAGCCATAGAACCCTTCCTGGCTTTAGATCTGTTAAAAATGGAAAACATTTCATGAGCAACTAAAATATTATCTACTATAGATCTACCAGGAACAAAGGCTCCCTGGTTCTTGGAAATGCATTTATCCAATAAGCATCGTACTCTAGCAACAAGAATCTTGGAAATCACTTTATAGATTACATTACAAAGACTGATCGGTCTAAAGTGAGTAACAAGTTCAGGGTTATCATTTTTAGGAATCAAAGCTAGATTTGTGTGATTCAAGAGGCGCAACGAAAACTTGTTAGAAAAGAAGTTAGTAACCAGTTCAATAACACTTCCCTTAACAAACTCCCACTGTTTCTGATAGAAAACAGCATGAATGCCATCCGGACCTGGAGCTTTCAAAGGCCCAATCGAATTAATTGCCGAAAAAATTTCATCTTCTGTCACTTCTTGCAATAAAAGGTTATTGTCATCAGCAGTAATAACCGGTTCCAAAATATCAATAAAATTGTTAATTGAATGCAAAGAAACCTGATTTCCAGCTTTATATCTCTTTCGAAAATCCTGCACAAAGAAATCAGCTATGTCACTGTGATCCTCAATCCAAAGTCCAATATCATTTTTAATTCTACAGATTCTATTTTTGTTCTTCCTCAGGGTAGCCTGAGTTTGAAAGAATCTAGAATTCTTATCTCCGAGAGCCAGCCAGTTAGCTTTAGCTCGTTGGGCCCAGAAAAGCTCCTCATTTTTTTGTAAATCTAGTAGAACATGTGAGAGGGAAGAAACCTTCTCCTGTAAGAAATAGGAGTGAGGAAACATCATCAATTGATTTTGATAAAAGGCAATATCTTTATGAGTTTGATTAAGTCGTTTTTTGAGATCACCAAAAATATTCCTGTTCCACAGACTAAGTTGGTGAGTAAAGGCACCAACTTTAGCCAAGAAATCTTGAAGAGGGTCCCGATCAAGAGAATTGGACCAAATTCTTTTGGTAACATCAGCAAAACCTGGATGAGACAACCAGATTGCTTCAAATCTGAACATTTTCCTTCTATTAATTGATCTTGGTAAAGTAGTTAAAACTATGGGGCCATGATCAGAACCAACCAAAGGAAAATTTTCAAGTTTATAATCAGGAAACATACTGATCCAACAAGCATTCGCAACACCTCTATCCAAACGTTCAAAAATAACAGTGTGGTCTTTGTGCTTATTTGACCAAGTAAAAGGGAGGCCCTCCGCAGTCAAAGAATTTACAGCAATATCATTCAAGAAAGTAGCAAAATTCTGTAAATAAATATTATAAGGCGAATTCCCTCCAATCTTTTCTTCCACAGAGAGAACATTATTAAAATCACCAATTAAAAGCCAAGGAGAAGAACTGGCAAAGAGAAGTCTTAACTCATTCCAAAGGGTGGCTTGTAGAGGTTTACTAGGATAAGCATACACAAAGGTAGTCATCCAAGATTTGTCAATAGTTAGATCTTTAACCTGACAGTGCATAAATCTACTATGAGTCACAATCACATCCAAATTAATAGTAGAAGAATTCCAGAGAAGTATGATGCCACCAGATTGACCATTAGAAAGCACAAAGGCAAACTTATCAAACTAAAACGAAAAGGAAGAAGCAATTTTATTAGCCTGATTTTCATCAGGAATCCTAGTGTCTAGGATGCACAAAAGATCTAGCCTCAAGCTAGTTATGTAAAACTGAACTTGAGCTAGGAAGCCCTGCCAGGAACTGCCCTGGCTGTTCCAACTACACATTCTCATCAAAACAGTTCAGATAGTTAGATTTGGTTCCTTCAGTTTGATCCTGGCTTGTTTCCATCATTTCCACCATCTGGCGAGATCTTTTTTTGGGAGCTGGAACCACAGCCTTGGTTCCACTAGTCCCAACCAGTGCACCATTCAAGTTATTTGTAGGATTACTTCGCAGCAACTCCTCAATATCCCCCAACTTTGGAGGTTCAAAGGCATCCATAAACTGATCGACCTCCTGGGAGGAACCATCAGAAAGGACAACAACCTCCTTTTTCTTCTCCAATCCTACCTTATCACCAATCACACCAATACCAACAACATCATCCCTAAAGCTAACACCAGGAACAACACTGCTGGACTTAGGCATAAACCGCAGATTACCAGAGCCTTGCTTTTGATAGAAGTTACCCTTCCCTTTACCTTTTCTAGCCACAATCTTCCAAGAGTTATCAGAAGCCTCCTCACCAGAACGGGTGGCAGCACGGTTGGCAAAATTCACATTGCCTTGGTCATGATAATTAAACATAGGTTGAGGAAAGACAATCGAGATGTCATTCGACAATAGGGGCTTAATGAACTCATGCTTTGCCATTTCCAGAGGATAGACAGCTTGTTCATCCTCAAGACGCTCCACCATAAGGAAATTCTCCTTCAGGATTTGATCAAGGCATTTATGAAACCTTTCCCTATAGCGGCCACACTTAAAGCAAACTTCAAACACAACTTCATAAGAGACCATAATCGTAGTGGAAGGAAAACCGTCAGTACTATGAGCAATGACAGTTCTCTTAAGAGGGTAATGGAGGTCCAGTTCCACCAGAACACGCGCAAAGATACACTTCTTGGCAGTAAGAGTGTTCCGTCGGCCAAAATAAAGAGCCCTAGAGGCTGGACAATGTGCTCCAAAGACTTAGTATTCCAATGGGGGAGAGGTAAGTTAGGCAACCGGACCCAAACAATGATACTGTCAATGACATAAATCGTTGCATCAAAATCATGAGTCCACCTCTGAAGGCGGAAAAGTCTGCTTCTCACATACCAGGGTCGATTGTTGAGAACAAACTCAACATCCTCTTCCTCAGTGAACTCAAAGCTGAACCAGCTGTTGATGAGTTGCCTAATAGTAACAGCGCCTCGTAGCTGGTTCCAACAATCATGAAACCTATTGATCACAGCTTCAGCTGGCACAAACGTACCAAACACTTTACCAATAAGGCAAAGCCTAGAGAAATGAGAGATAAAGTCTGCAGGTGGTGGAGGCAATTCTACATGGGCAGCAAAACGATCAATGTTGATCGTGGTGTCCCCGATCATAACTGGTATGGGCTCATTGATGTTAGAGTTCCTAGGAAAGGGGTAGTACGGTCGAGCTGGAAAAGAATTCCTAGCGGGAATCTGAACATGGGCATGGGCATGGGCATGGGCATTAGGACTAAAGGCCATTGTGCTGGGAAACAAACACAAAAAGAAGAGGAGTAAGGAACTAAGAGTTCGAACCCAGCAGCAGGGATCATATATAGGTTGAAGAAGACTTGGGAGACACATAAAGATGTCATTCCAAATCTTCCGCAAGTAAGAGTAAATATTATTGGAAAACCAAACGGGATTTTGGAGAAAGAAACACAGCAAGTAAGCAAGCACAAACCAATTGTTGGCAATTCCCAAAAACCAAGCAGAAAAAAGGAAGCTGAAAAAAAATAAGAGTGTAATCCACAACCCAATGAAAATGCAAGTAGGAAAAGCAACTGCAAATGTAAACTGAAAATCAATGAGATAAGAGAGGATAAGAGAGGCTCCCTGGCAAAAGAGACGATTCCAATTGCAGGTCCGACAGGCGTGAACCAGGAGAGCAGCTAGACTTGTGGCATTAGACGAGTAGGCCAGAGTGATCCAACGGTAGATTTGTGTATTTGCAAATTTCCAGGCCTCGAAAATGAGCAGAGATGCCGAAAAACCATCTCTAGGGATGTCATGATTGAATTCGCCGTCAATTTGATTTCCCAAGCTCCAATCGTGGCAAAAGTAACCCAAAGGTGAATAAACCTGAGGCAATCCAGTTGTGTATCTCCAAAGGAATAGCTGATCATATCCAGGCCAAAGATCCCTCCATCGGACAACCCAGGCAACCCAGAAAATAGTTACGAAGGAGATCAAGAAGGAAATAGAACGAAGCCCTAGATCCCTAATTTAGAAGGCGTGTGAGGTGCGTTCCCTTAGCACTCCCATCCTAACTTGCTTCTTAGTTCTTCTTGATTTTTTTCCTGTCATAAATTATAATAGGATGATATATTGATATATATGTTGAACGCATATTGTTGAGGGAAAAAAAAAATCCTATTATAATTTATGACATGAATCTAAGTCTATCCATTATATTTGCAAAAAAAAAAAAAAAGAGTATCAGTTAAAAAATATATATATTTTAATAATTAATCATGAGGTACAAAAACTAGAGAAAATAAATAAACATTAAGAAAAAGTGATTTCTTCATTTTCTTTAACAGCTAAAATACAAAAAAAAAAAAAAAAAAAACACAGAATAGTTCATGTTATTTTCTTATTGATTAGAAATTAATTTTTTAAACTCAATACCTTGTGTTTGATTTTTTTATTTTATATTTTATTGGAAAAGCAATTTATGCATGTTGTTTGATTAAGGTATGTATATGTAGGTAAGATTTGTAGAGTAATTAAATCATGGAAATGACTAACTTTTTTATTTTAAAGATAATAATTTGTTTATGAGTGAGGTTATTTGAGGAACTTTAGTGAGGTTTAGTGAGTAATTTTAGTATTTAAAAATTTGATAGGAGGTGTAAAAAGCAAAGAGGTCAAGTGAGTAAATTTGGAGTTTCCAATAGAAAAACTCTAGTGTGATAGTTAGAAATTTTCTTTTAGTACAACTGGTTATATTAGCAAATAATGATTTTGAGTAGGGACAGTTTAGTCATATAATTTTACAAGTGGGTGGGGCCGTGGGGTGGAACCAATTTCCTGAGGTGGGTGGGGGGAACCAGTTTCCTCCTCTTTTTCCTTTCCTTTGGGAATCATTTTCCCTTCCTTGGTAATTCCAAATACAGAAAAACACAAAAAAGGAAAGACTTTCCTTTCCCAATACCCAGATTCCGCGAAACAAACACAGCCAAGAGTGCCATGTATGAGAATGCAAAATATTTACTTTTAATTGGACATTGTTTCTGGTGGATATATGGGAGTCTAAGGCTTAGTTTGGGATTGCTGTGCTGTGAGAGGAAGCACTTCCGAACTTGCTGTGAGAAGAAGTAACTGAGGTGTTTGGTAAACTGTTTTTAAAAGTGCTTTGAGAACGAAAAGCAATTTCTAGGTGTTTGGTAAGTTGCAAGGCAAAAGTACTTTGGCTGGGTATAATTACCAAAATGGGCATACATGCTATGATATGCTACTAAAATACATAATTTTGTTTTTTGATTATGTAACCATACCAAATAAAAAAACTTCTCATGTAATTGTGTACATGTAAACATAACTTTGCTAGAAAGTCATCTGTTGTATATTAAGTGTACATTTGTTGTATAACCAAAATGTAAATTAGCATTGTAATTAGGTCTGCATATATGACCTTGATATATATTCACTCTAACAAGAATATTAAACAAAAATTTTGTAAAGGAGAACATTGTTCATATAAGTATAAAACCACCCCTTTTATGGTATAGTAAATGAGTTGAACATTAAATCTGTTGCATAGATGAGAGTTATGAATTTGGACTTCATTGCAAACCGAAGTAGAGGACATGAGTGTAACCACATAGCTTACATGAAAAATAACCCAAATTACAATGACTAAAATGATTGCCAAGACTCTGAAACAAGCCTTTGCTGAGCAAAACCTTACTTCAACTTAAACAGGGTTTGAGGGCGTCGATTAGTAAATTCCATCTATATAAAAGGCTGAAAGACCAACCAGCAAAATAACACCTAGAGAAAGAACACTGGTAACATAAATAAGTTGTACAGAAAGTTTTCTCTCTACTGGTGCAATGCTATACTTAAATGACTTTTGCCAAATGCAAGTAAAATTGCAAGAACTATCACATTTTTTCTTCCAAAGAAAAATTTCCAAAGGAGAAAAACATTTGGATAAACTGTACTTACAACATCGGTTATCAGAAATTAAGTTTATATGTACTATCGATGACACTATTTTTTTAACATGCGGTATTCACAGTGGCATCACTTTCTTTAGTATTCTATCTTCCTGATGTTGTTGGATTCATCGACGACGCGTCAATCAAGGTTAAGTCGTTTCATCGAATGCCATGACCTACAAAAGCCAAACAATAATTCCACAGTTTAGAGTTTAGACTCTACGCATTCATGAATAAAGACATTTTTCATTCCTATCTTGATATCAAAAGAAATCCTAAATATATAGCTTTAAATAGCATTTTTAGTTTCTAAAGTTGATACTTGATATTAGCATGCATCCCTCTACACTACAGAACATCGGTAGAGTTTCAAGACAGAGCAAGGTAGTGTAAAACTTTCAATTCCGATCCCAAGTAAATCTGCCTGCTTGATTGTACCTTGATTGAGCAGAAATCATAGATATTCAACAATATAAAACCAAATTGCTTGATCTTGCAGCTCGAGTATTGTGTTGGTGAGACAAAGAAAGATCTACTCCAGGACTGAACTATATAGTTACAATTTTTAAATTTAACCTTCACATATGTTGTGGCAAAGGAATTTCCCTATTATATAACAAAATAACACTAAACTACAACTAAGAAACTATTTGGCCATATAAGATATATATGGGAATTAAGAAATATTTCTGGGACATTATAACAATATAATAGAGATGCATGCTTACTAGAACTATGATTGCTGAAATATTATCATGACTCATGAGTACGAACAAAGTCTGCTTAAGGAAAAACATTGGTAATGTTACCTTGCTACAAACAGGACAACTTTCACTTCTCTCCATCCACTCATATATACAACCAAGATGATAACGATGAGAGCATTTTGTCATTATTTTGGGGTTTCCTGGAGTATATTCTGCATACAAAGGCAAATGGTAAACAAGGGAGAAGTCATACAAAACAATGGTATACTTTCCAGAATTATAAACCAATCAAAATTGCAAGAAACATAAGAAGTATAATAATATATAGATGACTCATAAAATTTCTGGACACTTTTCAAGCAGTAAAACTTCTTAATGTAGTTTTCTTTGAAATGGAAATCTGCACTAAATTGTCTGGCCTTAAGTAGTAGGCTAGTAGCTATGCCGAGTAATTCTTTATTTTAAGGCCCAGAACACACATCAAGCAAGACACATATAATCATTGTGTAATACTTTTTCCCTTTCCCAATTTTGACTTTGTACCTAAATATTTATATGCAAAGAGCAACTGAGCATCAATTCTAAGGGATTGAAAACTCACCACTTCCGAAAAATAGATAAAGAGGGCACTCCACTTATTAATGTATCCCTAGCTCCAGCAACAACACCCGAGTACAGCCTGCTAAAAATTAACATACAAAGGAAACATTAGACTCCAAATACAGGCTATTCATTGCTAGCAAGGTAACCAAAAAAAGAAAAAAGAAAAAATAACATAGCCATTGGTGGTTTACCAGTTTGATATTATGATTACAACAAGCAAAAATAGAAACCCACCCCACAGAAGAAATAGCAGTAAACACAAAAATGGGGAAAGCTATATATTCTTCCGTTCAAAAATGATGGTATCCCAGTTAGCCAAAAAGATAATGGTAAACCCAAACATATTATTGTTTCCTCTATAAAGTTCATATGGTAATGATCACCTCCAACAGCCGGTACGAATTTGCAAATTTTACTGTATTTTTCTTACAACTTTATAAAAACAAATATAGAAAAGTTAACTAAATATTAATTGATCGGATTATTTTTATTTATGAAACTGTTATTCGGAATGGTCTTTGAAATACTCTATTGCTTTGCTTTTAAGGTTTACACAAATTGTGGCATATATATGTTCATACTCGTGCCATGTATTCATGTGTTGTGTCTTTGTCGAGCTCATATCGCGAGAAAGATCATTGATTGTGAGAACAATAGTCAAGCTCAAATGGCCTACAAAATGAAAGTAATCAAAAGACTAATAAATTCATATTCTTTCTCTATTTGTAATCGTTTCCTTCATTTGGTATTCTAGTAGTGGTTCACATGAAACAAACACATATATACAATCTGGTTCAAACTGACACCCAGCCAAAAAGGGAAAGGCTTCCTCCTAATAAGGACCCCATCATTGCTTTTTGAATCAAAATGTCAATGCGTCGGTGACAATAAGATAAAGATCTTCCTTGTGCATAAATTGGCCTTATCAAATAGCACTTAGATTATGACACAGCCTCATTCCTTCTAAGTTGGATTAAAAAATAAAAATGAAACGTGCTTTTGAGAAAGGTAAGATGCAACTAAAGTGACACACAGACAACTACCAATCTGATAAATGGTTTGGAGCATCCATATCCAGTTTTTGAAGACAAGCGTCTTGACATGAGGATCGTAGCAAAATGATGTATGACAATCTAATAATTCAAAACATGCATCAAGAGATCGAAGAACAATGGTTTTCAATGGATCAGAGCATACAGCGAAAATCTACCAAACAGATCTATGAACAAAAATCTCAAATCTAAAACCAGACAAAGATAGTTATGTAAAAGAGTTGGTATGGTCTTACCTTTTAGAATTGGAGAACGATGCTGCACTACCAAGTTTTTGAAGAAGACCAGAAGAATGCTTGAATAATTGACCGTAGAGGGGGAAGGATGGGAAGACAATTAGAAATAGCTCCTCTCGTATTTCTGATGATGCTTCTCAGAGATGAAGGGAGGAGAAGTAGAGGGCTTCTCTCCAAATTTGTGCCGATGAGGATTGGGGTTAGGGATTTGACGGCAAAGAAAGAAGCAGGAGAGGAGAACGATAGAGAGGAAACCATCTGCAATGAAGGGAAGAGATAACCCAGCAGCCTTCAGTGTGATTTTTAGGAAAGAACGAGGAAAAAATAGACAGTTCAATAAGTTTCATTAAACCCTTCGTGTTTTTTCGGAGAGGTTCCGCAGAAGCAATTTTGCAAAGCAGCAATTTGCTGCTTCTCAGAAACTAGCTTTTCGGAGAATTCTGTTAGGAGCAACTCAGTTAATCCCAACACTAATCTTTCTTTTGTAAGCAGCCCAGGCGGCACATGGATGGTCCTAATAGTTCCAAGCATACCTGATGTAAGAAGTGGTCCTGTGCCACATGTCTTCTTTCCCTTTTGCCAAGGATTGAACTCCTTCTCCAATCCTTTTAAGTATTGTAATAGAAGACCAGAAATGGCAATGAAGAATTATGAATGAATTTTAGCCTTTCTTTCCTTTAATTTGAATTCTGCTTGTGAACCTATCATCTGGTATCAAAGCATGGCTCCTTCCTGGACCGTGCAAACTTCTGCCCCCTCTTCCACCCCTACAACCTCCGCCTTTGTCCCACCACTAAACCCCCTCCCACCAAGCTCCACCATGCCATCTGCCTCCTTTCAAGCCAGAGACGACTCCCACCTTCACAGAGAGGAATTCCATCACTCTCTCGAGCTGCTTCGAGATGAGTTCCACCATTCCATCGACGACATTCACTAGAACCACTCTTCCTTTCAAAACCAAATTACCGCCCAGATAGTCGCCCTGCAGAGCACCATAGTGCAGGCCCTTACCCATCACCACTAACCGATATACTCTGCTCCACCTGTCTCATCACACTCACAGGCACCATCTTTTTCACTCCCTCCACCACCCCAAACACCTTCCACCCTTCCCCAAATCACTTTTGGTTCTATCCCTTCGCCGGCACCCCACGATTCATCCCCACACATACCACCACCACCATTCTCTTCGGCACCACCACAGTTCTCCACCATAACATCCTGCCCCCAAAACCATGTATCCTCTTGTCTATCTGCTTCTCACCCACACCTCTCCTTACCCGAATTTTCCATTCCTTTTTCCACCACCATCACATATCCCAAGGCCCTCCACCACAGCACCATGATTTTTATCAATCCAGACCACCTAAAATGACCATACTGACATTCATCGGAGAAGATGTCATTGGCTGGCTAACAATGGTTGAGAGGTACCTCCGGACACACCGGATTCACCCTTCTGAGCACATATCCACCGTAGCCTCCTTCTTCGACCCCGACGCCTGCATGTGGATGAATTCCTTTAAGCAACAGTTTCTGGCAGCCACTTTATCAAGCCCCGAATTTTGAATAAAGAAAATTCAAATTCGAAACGCAAACACAAGAAAACACACATAGAAAATTTTTCAAATAAACTAAGCAACAAACAAACTGAACTCACGATGTCAATACCGACTCATTCTTTAGAGTCACATATTACATTACAGATAGTTTACAAATTAAACTGAATATTAATTCAACCTGTAACCACTCTCACCAACTCACTACACAGCGGAAGACTACAAGTATGAGCGCCTTTCTACACCCACGCCATCGAACATACACCTCAGCTTTGATAATGATCACTCGATATTCAAACTGCACAATAAACCCTACACCATAGAATAGTGCATCGGGATTGAACAAAACAAACCCGGTAAGCCTTTCAGCCCGTATGAGTAAACTCAAATAAAGTGACTCACGTCACGCATGCTTATAATCTCTCAATTCGTGAGATGAACTAAAGCAACAATATTTAATTTCACAAAACACAACCAAACATCAAGTTCATATCATATCATATCATCTCAACGACAAATCACATTCACTTCCCCTCAACATAAAGCATTTGTCAAAACGATGACCTCACAACTCATTCACAACTCACTACAAGTCTCAAACCACAACCGCACTTACAATTGAATTAATAAAAATCATAGTAATCCCTGCATAGAAAATTAGTTCAGGAGATCACCTAAAAACAATCAATAAAATTATAGTAATCCCTGCATAAAATTTAGTTCAGGGAATTACATTAAAACAACCAATAAAATCATAGTAATCCTTGCATATAACTTAGTTCAGGAGATTACATTAAAACAATCAATTCAGAAACAGTAATCCCTGCATAGAATTTAGTTCAGGAGATTACCAAGAAAACAAACAATTCAATAATAGAAATAAATAGAAACATTTACTAAAAACATTAATAACGCCAACCACCACACAGCTCATCACACAGATCACCACACAGGTCATCACATAGATCATCACACAGGTCATCACATACTATTATTTCCTCATCTCCAATAGCCTCAAACAATAATGAAATCATTTTCCAAATATTGTTTCTCAACACAAACCATCACCAAAACCATACCTATTCTTTCAAAACTCAAAGCCAACAAAACCATCTTTTATTTCCAAAACCATATATTTTCCTCAACATCACATTGCACAACAATAGTAAACGACACACTCAATTCCACCAAGATATATATATTTCACGTAAATATATATATATATATGTAGTTATCCACTCAGGGATGCCACTAATACCAACTATAGTTTTATAAATTAACTACTCAAAAATCATTTTATATCAAAACATTGTTTTAACCTACCCATGAACCGTTGTCGATCAAGTTCATATATTTTAAAACAAATAATTTATTTTGAAAATGATTTAACAACTAAACAAGTAATGCCGAGTAATAAATAAATCTGTTCGTAAATGAACCACGTGAGATTTACTCACCTCTAAATCCTGCTGCGTCTTCTCTTACAGCCGAGATAAAGTACAGAACACACTCCATCAATCATCTAATAAAAATACGATCCTAACTTAGCAATTGATTCAATAAACACACTTAAATGACGATCCAACGGTTGGATCCTCATTCGTGACCACACAAAGTCATTGGAACAGCTCTACGATCAACAAATCAAAACTACAAGTCGATCGGACGGCCAAATCCTCACGGATCGAAAACCGAAACGAATCGAAAACCCTAAAACCCTAACATGCATCAACTTTCTCCAAAATAACCTTATAATATATCAAAATGACCGTATCGATGCGTAGATGCATAAACTGAAAACAGAACACAAAAATAAGGCCAGACGCTCCACCACGCTCCGCCACAAGCGGTGGTTTAGATTGTGGTCAACCACGGCGGTCAACGCCAGATCAACCACCTTCGATGCCAAAGTCAACAACTACAAACATGTTCAAAATGAAGAGGTGAGCCACTTTCATACCTGGAGCAAAGTGAGATTCGGTTTAGATCGCCCTAGATCAAGTTGGAAGTTGGATTAATCTCGGTCGTCTGATCACGTTTCCAGATCCAACAGAACCGTCGAAAGCTTCAAACCTTGATCTAGCTTTCTACACCCCAAATCGTGATGCAAGGCTTATATGAGGATGATCAGGAGGAAGAGTAGATTCCAAAGCCGAGATGGATCGGCCCAGATGACGCCAGAATATGGAAGAACTGGTCGGATCCCGAAAGCTCCAAATTTGGGCGCTCCGATCCGCTACTTCCGGCTATTGTTGTTGACGGCGAGCACCAGAAAGGGAACGGCGACGCTAGTCTGAGTCCAACACCTGTGGTAGAGTTGCCGGTGGGAGTCGAACGGAGAAGATCGAGTCGGGTCGGGAACCGGGTATTGCCTAGGGTCGGGTCGCGCGGAGGAGAGAGAACATAGAGAGTTCTGGGGAGGAAAACATAAAAAAGGGAAAATTCGGGATTTATGAAATAATCCGGATTTTTCTCATATTTATAGAAAATTCCCAAATTTTCCATCCTTTATAACTTCTTCATACGAACTCTGATTTTAGCGTTCCACATGTCCACGAACTCGTATCGACGCGCTCTACAACTTTCATGAAGGAAGTTTTCAGAGAAACCCAACGTATAAAAAGTAAACCTTTGCGCCCCCCCTAAAGTCATATTTTTCGAATAAAAATTCGTCCGAAACACTTCCGCTTCACCATCGAATCACGAACTCGTACAAACGAATACTTTATTACTCCCAAGAAACATTTAGGAATTAATAACAAATTTCGGGGTCTTACACACTTGGGATCAATTTTCCTCGGCATTCCTCGAGCATCATGGCGCCGGCAACGTTGTCGACTTCAAGATTGCTCTTTCCCAATTGCAGCAATCTTCGTCGGTGGATGAATTCATCATGGCCTTCACGAAGCTCGCCGGAAGAGCGCGAGGTTGGTCGGAGTCTGACCTGCTACCACTCTTTCTCAGTGGATTGAAGCAGGAAATTTGGCATGATGTGATCTCATTGGAGCCCCACGCTCTGGTCTCTGCTCAGCGCCTGGCACGCCGCTTTGAAATAAAGCTGGCCAACATTCATTCCTCCCGAAAACATCGTACATCTTGGCAATACTCTGCAAAACCCAGTCAGTTCTCCCACAACCCCTCTGCCTCCACTACCAGCCAAACTATCGTTCCCCACCACCCAAATCACACCAATTTCCCAAACACCCACCAACTTAACCCCAACCTGAAAACAAAGACCGATGACCATACCTTAAGTGGTCCACAACTGAGCAAAGGGAACGCAGAGCACAGGGGCTGTGCTACAGCTGCGATGAGCAGTGGTCCAAAACACATGTTTGCAAGAAGCCATTAATGGTCATCCTAGCTTGAATCATCCGGCCCAGCGGAGGAGTTAGCTATTGAGGAGCTCTAAGACGACGACCACTGCTCTGACACAGAATAGACCCTCCCTCTGAACGCCATCACTAACACTTCAATCGGTGAAATGATGTGCTTTACAGGGTCTATCAAGGGCCACCCAATTGAAATTTTCGTTGATTGTGGGTCGGCTATGAATTTATTGAATCCGACCGTGGCTTGCAAGTTGGGTCTACCCATCACTGAGGGCTCCCAATTGCGTTTCACCACCGCCTCGGGTCACCAGGTTTCTCCATCCGGGTTGGCTACAGATGTACCCATCTCAATCCAAAGCTATAGCTTCATCAGTTCCTTTCTCTTAATGCCGGTGATGTGATCTTCTCTTAGGTGCCCAATGGCTGGACTCCTTGGGTTGGCATTTCTTAGACAAAGTCATGGTGTTTCAGTCGAATGGCGTCTGCCATGTTTTGCAAGGGTTGACGAAAAGGCAGCATCAGTTAGATTACAACGCCTTTATGGCCCTGGTGCCAGCAGAGCAATTGGAGAACCCTACCCACCCAACAGGCCCGAAAGTTCTTCAAACCTAGGCCCATGAACCAGCCATCCAGTTACTACTGACCCAATACAGTGACCTTTTTAACCCAGCCACTACCCTTCCCCCAAAGCGAGCAATTGATCACCGAATCCTACTTCTCCCAAACACCGGCCCAATAATGTGTGACCGTATCGCTATGCTCATTCCCAAAAAACTAAATTGGAAGCACAAGTAAGGGAAATGCTCTCCAATGGTATCATTCGCCCAAGCCGAAGTCCATTTTCCTCTCCGGTTTTATTGGTAAGCAAAAAAGAAGGCACTTGGCGTTTTTGCGTGGATTACCGATCACTTAATGCCGCCACCATCAAAGATAGATTTCCGATACCCGTGGTGGATTGGATTTGCGATCGGGCTACCATCAAATAAGAATGCATGAAGATGACATACCCAAACCGCTTTCCGCACACATGATGGTCACTACGAGTTTGTGGTAATGCCCTTTGGGCTTTCTAATGCCCCTTCTACATTCAAGTCATGAACCATATTTTAAAGCCATTTTTACCCAAGTTTGTCCTAGTTTTTTATTTATTTATTTTTTTATGACATTCTCATTTATAGTCCGGATTTACAATCCCATATCACTCATCTTGAGGAAGTTTTTCAAATATTACGTACTCATCAATTAAAGGTCAAACTTGTCAAGTGTTCATGAGCACAGCCATCTGTTAATTACTTAGGTCATGTTATATCAAGTGAGGGTGTGGCAGTGGACCTGGGAAAAATTGAATGTCTCAAGGAATGGCCCAAGCCTACAACAATCAAGGCCTTACGAGGATTTTTGGGCCTTGCGGGCTACTACAGAAGGTTTGTTCCCCACTTTGGGCTGATTGCTCAACCCCTCACCACCATGCTCAAGAAGGATCAATTCATCTGGACACCAGAGGCTGATGACGCCTTTTGCCGCCTTAAGCTTGCCGTCACTTCGGCCCCAGTTCTGGCATTGCTAGACTTTTCCCAGCCCTTCATTCTTGAAACTGATGCAAGTGGACTAGGAATAGGCGCGGTTCTCTCCTAACAACGCCACCAATTGCTTATCTCAGTAAAGTGCTTTCACCAAAGAATCAATTGCTCTATGTCTATGATAAGGAGATGTTTGCAATTCTCTACGCGGTAGGTAAATGGCGACCTTACTTGTTGGGTAATCAATTCACAATACTTACCGATCATCAGACATTGAAGCACTTACTGGATCAGCAAATTACGACTCCATCACAACACAAATGGCTTGCCAAGTTATTGGGCTATGATTATCGAATTGAGTACAGAGCCGGACATCTCAATACAGTTCCTGACATCCTCTCACGCTGCCATGAGCTCTGTGCTATACAATCAGTCTCCGCTCCAATTTTTGACAGCATTGCACAAATTCAACATGCCTGTGCGCGGGACCCTGAAGCCCAGGCTATTATCTCAGCCATACAAAGCGGGACACCTACAAGAAAAGGGTTCACAATGTCAAACAACAGACTGTTGTACAAAAACAAACTCTTCATGCCTCAAACCTCGGAATGGAGAGCCAAAATCTTACATGAGTTTCACTCCTCATTGCAAGCTGGGCATTTCGGATACTTGCGCACATATGTCAGGCTCTCCAGAAACTTTGCTTGGCCTGGGATGCATAGCGACATCAAGAGCTTCATAGCCTCCTGTGACCAGTGTCAACGCCAAAATCACGAGACCATTAACCCTCCCGGTCTTCTCCAACCGCTTCCAATTCTTGAAGAAGTTTGGTTTGATGTTTCCATGGATTTTGTGGATGGGTTACCCACTTCTAATGGAGTGAATGCAATACTGGTCGTCGTCGACAGGCTTTCCAAGTATGGGCATTTCATAGCCCTTACCCATCCTTATACGGCTATTCAAGTGGCTGAGTTATTCATGAAGGAGGTTTTTCGATTACACGGTATGCCTCGCTCCATCTTCTCGGATTGAGACCCAGTTTTTCTAAGTCACTTCTGGAAGGCATTCTACAAGCTTCAAGGTACCCAACTTTGTCGCAGCTCTGCCTACCATCCACAATCCGATGGCCAGACAGAGGTGGTAAACAGATCCCTTGAGCACTACTTCTGATGTTTCGTTGCACTACCATCTTCTTGGAGCACTCTTCTGCACTGGGCTGAATGGTGGTACAATACCACCTACCATTCAACCATCAGAATGACACCATTCCAAACACTATATGGCACACCTCCCCCAGCGGTTACTCGATACTTACCCAGCTCAACTAAGGTGCATGCAGTCGACCTCGCCCTCCGTAACAGAGATGATCTCCTCAAATCTCTCAAGTAACACATGGAGGTGGCGCAGAACAGAATGAAACAGCAATCAGACAAGAATCACACTGACCGTGAATTTGAGATTGGGGACTAGGTGTTCCTCAAACTTCATCCCTATCAACAACAATCACTCATCAAACGCCCTTCACACAAGCTGTCTCCCAGATTCTATGGCCCCTTCAAGATAGTAGATCTAATTGGGAAGGTTGCATATCGCTTGGATCTCCTTGCTTCTTCTCGGATCCATCCGGTATTCCATGTCTCTCTCCTCAAGCGTCGAGTCGGCGATGCAACTCCTCTCTCACAGACGTTGTGTGAGCCCCGGAAAAGTTTATCGAGCTTAAATGAAATAGATCGCTAATTTATTTATCGATTTCGATAAAAGTTAAAGTATTCGAGAATATTTTCAG
The DNA here is from genome assembly GCA_024704745.1 of Rosa lucieae. NCBI lineage: Eukaryota > Viridiplantae > Streptophyta > Magnoliopsida > Rosales > Rosaceae > Rosa > Rosa lucieae. The sequence goes on along the minus strand of CM045496.1, from coordinate 27,236,243 downwards.
AAATTTTGTGAAGTGAAATCCTCAATTTAGAAGTTGGATAATGAAGTACACGTCACGACGAGTTCATGGCAATTTTCGGAGAATTTTTCGGTGGCCCGAACTATTTTTAACTATTTTCCGAAGTTGAGGAATTTTAGAAATTAAATTAAGAAATTAGGAAACATATGGCGTGATCCTAGCCATCCACCGACTCCACCTCTTGATCCTAGCCGTTCATCCTTAATTGGGTCAGTCTATTTATCTATGTGTGCGTTGTTGGAGATCCAGAAGGATCGAGAGAGAGGAGAGAATCAGAGTTCTCTCTCTGACCCGAAACGAAACCCAGAAACCGGCAACAGGGTCCGACTGGCGCTACTTCGTCCGGCCACCGATCGACGACGGACGACCACCATCTCCTTCGTCTCTGCGTCGCCTACCTCCCTGTAGCCTCTGATCGTCCATGCACTGAACGGAGAAGAAAACCTGACGACGAGAAGCCCGAATCTTTACCGCCAGCCTCTGTAATTTTCAGCGATTACGGCCACCGTTTGGAACACCAGTGGTACAAAACCTTACTTCCTCGTCATTCTATACATGTTTCTGCAATTAGTTTTCAAATGGGATCGAGTTTTGATGGTTGTGGTTTCTGGGTGCCCTCGGTTCCATTGCAGTTCATCGATGTCGGTGACTATTCCGGCTTTTCTGAGCTTGCTTGCTACACGAAAGACGATCAGGCCTTCAAACTCTACGCGTCTGGGTAAGTGGGTTCTCCAATCTGGTTAAAGTTTAAAGCTTTGGCAGTCTGGGTTCAGTCGATCACCGCCGGCGTTGCTATGCTTGACGACCGGTTTGAAACTCCTTGTGAGACTGCTGTGTTGAGTTAAACTTGAATCTTGGAACTGAACCTCAGTTGTGTTCAATCTCAGAAATTAGGAGGTGGAACACAGACCGTAGCTGGTCGAATTAAAGCCCGAAGTTCATCTACGAGTTGTACTAGCAAAGGTAAACTCGGGTTCTGGACTAGATGCTTCTTGTTTTACTGATGAGTGCAGAAAGTAGTTATTTGCTTGATTGAGTATTTTGCTGCATATTTGAAATTGTGGCTGTTGTCAGTTAATTGTGTTGAGTTGTTAAGTTGGAAAGTGGCTATTATATTTGAAAGTACAGAAGATGTGATTTAGTGGTGAGTGTGGCTGTGGAATATTTGGAAATGGTAAAGCTTGGGTGTCCATAGTAAATTCCGTGGAGTTACTATGCGGCAAAACGGTTAAGTAAATTCGAGATCTTTCGTTAGTGACGTCGTTATTGGTTTGCTTGTGTATTTCGTGATTTGATAATAAGTAAGGAAAGAAATTAATGTTTATACATGTATTGGGTGGCCTTAGTAATCGGGTGCACGTTTGGTCGATAATGTAACTTCAAGTCAATGTTCGATAATTTAGGTAATTATCGAGTCTACCTCGATTAGTCAAACATGGTCAAATGGTCAAAGTGGTCAACCCTTGGTCAACTCCTGGTCAAACTAGGAAAAGTTGGTTTGGACGATATATTAATCGTCGAGATTTCGTTTAACTGTTCAAAAGTTATTAACTATCGAAATGTCGAAATCTAGGACTCCAGTTACCCGAGGAACAAAAGGTTCGCAACTCTCGGAGTACGTGAGAGAAGTCATCGGAATCCAGGTAGGGATTCAGGACTCTCCTCGGTTGGTAATTTTCTTATATATTGTTTTTAAGTGATGCATGTTAGTTGGTATGGTTTGGTTATGTTCAAATGCAATGCATACTAACCAAACCATGTGAGAAATGTGATGGCTTGAGAGCGAAGGGTGGCTCTGACTTCCTTGGGTTCGATCCCCAAAACCTCCGGATACCATGTGAGAAATGTGATGGCTTGAGAGCGAAGGGTGGCTCTAACTTCCTTGGGTTCGATCCCCAAAACCTCCGGAGGGTTAGTTACACCGGTCGGACACTGAGCGATCGCAATGATGACCCGATCCGTGTGTGTAGCTAGGTAGCGGACGCTCTCGCTACGCTTACCTGGTGATAAATTTAAATTGAGGTAAGGTCGTGTAGTGGGTCTATGGGACCGGCCATCAGGTAAAACTTGGATTGGGCGCCGTATTTATTTAAGCATCATGCATCAGTTTTCAAGTTGAAAAACATTAAAGTTTGTCGTTCACTTTTAAATACTTGGTTTAAGCCTATTTTCATAGTGGAGCTCCAAAATCTATTTATTGGTTTCAAGCCTAGTCGAGTTAGAGTTCCTGTTGAGCAGCGATGACGAAAGCTCACCCCTACAACAATATGAATGCAGGTACTGTGCACTGGTGACTGGACAATAGCGGACGGAGCTGGGTGTGCAGGACAAGTTCAATAAACCCTTGTCTGGAGTTTGTGCTAAATCTTATTTCTCAAACTTCGTGTTTCGGAGCTTGTTGTTATCTAGCCTCATGTTAAACTCAGTTGGATTCTCTTTCGTTGGAATCCATACCCCGTGTGAGCCTCATCCAAGTTCTAGACAAATGAAATAAATTTTAGCAACTCAATTATTTTCACCTCAAAAATATTTGTAGCTTCCGCTGTGTTCCTACAAAAAGTTTTCAAACAAAATGCCTAGCGGTTCTCTAGGATATAAATCGAGCGTTCGGTTTATGTTCTAGAGGCTCGCGGTCGGTTTATGTTCTAGAGGCTCGCGGCACTGTGACGTGCTCAAGCTGGTGAGGTGCAGCGTGGGGCGTTACACGTTGCCTCAGTTTGACTCTAATGGGGAGGTGACCTGGACTCCAGCGCGAGTTCTTGATATGGCAGTGATCCAAAAGAAAAAACGAGCTGTTACTACTTGGTTGATCCAATGGACCGGCATGCCCAAAGAAGACGCAACGTGGGAAGAAGCCCACTCGATCATGGCCTGTTTCCCAGAGTTTGCAACTGAGGTCGGCTTGTCTCTTAGGTCGGCGGGACTTGTTAGGAGCAACTCAGTTAATCCCAACACAAATCTCTCTTTTGTAAGCAGCCCAGGCAGCACATGGATGGTCCTAATAGTTCCAAGAATACCTGATGTAAGAAGTGGTTCTGTGCCACATGTCTGTCTTCTTTCCCTTTTGCCAAGGATTGAACTCCTTCTCCGATCCTTTTAAGTATCGTAACAGAAGACCATAATTGGCAATGAAGAATTATGAATGAATTTTAGCATTTCTTTCCTTTAATTTGAATTCTGCTTGTGAACCTATTAAATTCACTTCCCTCAAAATCAGCTTTAAGACATACATGATGTTTGGTAAATTTTTGGGTCTAAACACTTTTAGGCTCAAAAGCAGGTTGGGAATCAATCCCAAACTGGGCCCAAGTCTTATTATATACTGTATAAAAAAAGATGAGTTCACTGTTCAATCGTGATCACTGTTCATTCATGAGCGAAAAGACGATTATGGTTCTGCGATTGAGATAGGTGTACCGGTGTACCATATGTTTCTATCGGTTTCTTGTTTCTTCTACAGCCGTAGCCGTATAATTGACTTAACTGGTTTCTTCTCTCTTCTGTTGGTTTCTCTCTTCTTCCCTTCTGCCCCTAGGTTTATCAAGTTATCGCTGATCTTTTTCCACACTGTTGGCCTCCCAATTCTCACTTGCGAAATCAGATTTCCTCTTTTTATTTTGTAGTTTTATGACCACGATTGAGTGAGTGGGTTACTTGTTCTGTGAGTTTGGATTTGGTTCATTCTTTTCTGCTCACTAGCTATCTTCTCTAATTTGGATGTTGTGATTGGCTTTTGATGCAGTATTTTGTTACATCTTTTGGATTGCTTGCTTTTGGTGCAAAGAGTTTTGTGATCGGCGGGTTATGGTTTGATAAAGGGAGAGGAGATTTCTCAATTTGTGATTTTTGTTGATGAATTTTGGTTTGTAGTTTTCAATCGAATTGGTTGCTAAGCAATTTTGGGTGTGATTTTTTTTATTTTTTCTAGGTTTGCTTATTTGAAGATATTTGAGACTTGGATTTGTATATATTTGATTTAGAGGAATTGCATAGTGTGAGGAGAATAAGGTCGACAAGAAAGTTAGGAAGTTCTGCGGCAAGGTCAGTCCGTTTTGCTGCTGAAATTTTGAGGTATTTCCTAATGTCATTTAAGGGTGTTGAATTTCTGTGCATATCAATAATCAACTAGACTGTTAGGTTACCAACATTGCTTTTCCTTCTGAGTTCAAATGAATTTTTTTTTGACATTCAGTCTGGTTTTTCTTTTGTTTGTTTTTGGTTGCATACGGTTTTGTGCAATTTGTTGTTTCTTCCATGTTTGGTTTATGGATTTGCTTCTGACAACTGTTGTCAATATATATGTATATGAGTCAATCTAGCAATGACAGATCAACCCTATTGTAGTAGGATTTATATTAGGATTACAGGGCCCCACTCTAAATTGACCATGGACTTGAAAACCAAGACATAGATGTATCCCTAAACATATAGCTGCATGTATCTGTCTATCTATTCATCTAAGTAATCACTTTTTACAACTCTCCTACATCCCTATATGCTTAGCTTAGCCTAGCTTCCGAAATTGAATTATTTCACCTACTTGGCTTTCATACAAAATTCATCTAGATGTTTCCATTGTCCGTATCTAATTAATCCAAGTTTGGATTCGTTAATTTTGCACTGAAGATGCTAACCACAAAGTTTGGTTCTATTATATTTGCATGCACACCATCTGTATTCCAAAACTGAAGTGCCAGAAGCATGAAATAACGTAGCTTTAATCTGGTTTGTTTCATTGAGCATGAAATTTGCAAAGGCTATTTATCTTTTGGTGAGTTCATCATGAAAATCACTAGCTAGCTAATACAGATGCTAATGAAGTAGATGACAAAACCAGAGCATGCATGCTTTGGGCATTTACAGGGTTTCAGTTTGCCTTCATTTCCAGTAAGTGGTATAACGCAAACAAAACACTACCTTATAAGTTAGTGAGGAAGATCTCATGAATTGCATGCAGTTTCCTACCTTAAAGCTTTTTCTTCCATTTGGATAGAAACTCCAAACTCCAGAGGGGCTTGAAGTTGGAGAAGAGAATATGACCAAAAACCGGACTCAGGATTCAAATTTATATCTGTGGATAGCTCACTATTATGGGATAGCCATTTAAGACTAAGGCTAAAAGATATCTATGTACTATTAGAGGGTTGTTGATCTTAGTGTTCACAAAGATGTGCACAGCAACTACTGCATAACAGAATATTGCTTTGTTGGATACAAAGTCCTTTCAATAGGTTTGTTCTGCTTTGAGTTGTCAAGAACTAAGTGCAGCATGTAATTTTCTTTTCTATAGTTTCAATAATCATGTAAAATAAATGGCAACCAAGAATTCTTCCTTCATAAGTGATGCATTGGTTTCTGGCATTATTGATCAACCGAATTTGCTACATGATAAGTAGCTGTTTTTGTTTTGTGTGTTTTTTTTTTTCTTCTGCTTTTTAGGCAATTACCTGACCATCTCATTTTAAGAACTTAAAAGCTTTTTATGCACACTCATTGCTTGGAGAGTGATATGGTTTTTTGCTGCTGTTACTTTGTTAAAAAATCAGCAACTTCCTATGCTTAAAGATGCTTTCAAAAATATATCTAAGTACAAAATAATACTATTTCTCCCTCCGACTCAAAATAAATCTGTTGTAAATTTAATTATTGTTTTCATTGCTTTTTTTTCAGATCTTTATTTAAAAAGAAAAAGGCTTCTGTTTTTTGCTGCCGTCAGTTTCTCATTTTTAATTTTTTATTTCTTATCAATTTTGATATAAAGTTTGTGTCTTTATGCGTCTTGAGTTCCTATTGTGATGAAGTAGCTAGCTTTAAGCTTAATTTCAGGATTTCATTTTTGTTTTGTTTAGCCTTTTCAGTTCCGATCCAAACAAGAGGAAATCTCATTTTTCTATTATTGCTACTTTGTTAGTTGTTTTCCCATCTGAATATCTTATATCTAAATTATAAATACTATATGATCTATTTTACACATTTGATCTAAAATTACATGTTTAGAGTCTTTAATTTGATTCAACATTTCAAATTTTGATGATAGTTCTGGAATAGAAAGCACAAGAGGAAAAATTTAATCCCAAGGTTTTAAAATTTTTATTATTTGACTTTTATTCTTCTTTTGTCAAAGTTTCAATTTTTTTTTTGTTTAGAAATTTGTTCCATATTTGAATGACTATAGCTGATTGATTTAGCTCAATCAACGGTTTGCTTTATTACTACAGCGTTTGAATAAAAAAACAAAAAAAGTAATAAATCTAAGTTTGGTTTGGAGAACAACGATTACAAATTTGAAAATTATTTCCTAGTCAAAAAAAAATTTGAAAATTCTTTTTTGCTTTTATGTTCTTTTTCTCTTAATTTTGTTTGTGCTGAGATTAGAGGTATAAGCATTTAATTGGAATAATTTTATTAATTTTAGTAACTTAAAAAAAACTTTTATCAATTCGTTTAAATCAAATAAACTGTTTCGCTCTGTAATGTCTTTTTAATTTATCAAAACTCAAAATTAAAGTACTACAGCCTCTTATTTAGATATAGACTTGAACAATTCCAAGTGATAATATCTTTCTACTGTTTGAAAGCTTTGGTTTTTCTATTGTTCAACAATGCGTTTACATAATAATCTGAGGTTTGATTTATCTATTTGAAATGATATACTATGTTTTGTTAGCAAAATTTACAGTTTCATTTGTTTCTGATTTAAATAAAACTATATGATTTATTATTTATACAAAGGAAGAGTGTTACTCTGAAATTCTCTGACTGTTTGTTTCTCATTTATATTTCTTATCAAACCTGCACTTTTGCATTGATATTGATCTTAAGATTCCATGTTAGATTTTTGACTTTGGAATCAATTTGCATGGTCTTTCCACTCAGACTTTGATCATGGTCTAACTGCTTCTGTGATAAAAACTGTCTTTGGAAACTAATTTATGTAAAAGAATTTAAAAAAAAAAACCAACAGGACATGAATTTAGTGATCAATACACCCATATTCAAACCCTCAATCTGCATGATGAATGGCTTTCATAATCTTTTCATAGAAAATAGGAACTCCTTTACATATTGCTTTTCAATGTCTAATTACCTCCAGCCATTTCATAAGGATCAGCCAGATATCAGGAACAGTGAGCCATCAAAATTTCTTACCTGTATCGATTAGCGTTAGGGACACACAATTACTCTCCATCCATATCACATATAAGAGGGCATTAGTGTACTACTTCTCCATATAAATGATAGTCCTGTCTTCCAAAAATTTTCTCTGTTTCATTGATTATGTGCATCTACTTCTGCACACTGCCCTTATTTTTAAGTGTTGATGTTAATTGCTTTTGCGTCACTGATATATCTAGAAAGAAACTGACTTCTCTTGTTACTGTTGCAGATCTCAAGGTTGGTGTACAGTGTACACTAATTCAAGTAATGCCATTCTTGCACTAGCATCAAATGGAACCCATCTACATTGGAGGTGGCTACGAGTTGACCGTAATACGAATGTTAACTTTTAAGGTATGAAATCTGAATCTGTTCTAATCCTGTAACTTAAAAAGTGGAAAGTTTTAACAGATCCAGTTTCAATCTGCATCTCCTCTTACAATTAAAATCTAAAGTAATGCTTATTGGTATAAAATTTTGTCATCTAGGCAAGAACCAAGGTAGATCAAAAAACTTGAGGGTTAGAGAAACTGGTGAGTTGCAATGACCTGCACCAAATGAGACAAAGTTCAGTAAGACTTGCATTTCAGAAGACATATGTTAGAAGTCAACGAGTAAGTACTTTTGTATTTAAACTACCTATCTTAGAACTCAATGTCATGTAAATGAGTTAGGGTGATGAATAAGTTACTTTAACTTGATTTATTGTTGTAGGGGCCGGGTAATGTGAAAGCTAATGCAGTGGATTATAGGAATGCTGAAGCTGATCAAAGGACTCTGTTATATAAAGCTAATCGATTAAATCAAGGGAACGTGCAATCTAAAGCTTCTGTAGTCGAACTCAAATAACAGGTAATTAGTTAGGGTTGCTTGATTTAAGGATTACTTGGTTTTGTTTGTAATAGGATGTCAATGAAGGGATTTAATGCTTATATGGCTACTTTTCTTTTGGTGTTGCTTGATTGAAAATATGATTTCTTAGGGTTGTTTGGTTTGATACAGCTCTTGATAAAGCTCCTTTCAGTTGTTTAATGCTTATATATGGATAACATTTAAAATGAATAGTTCAGTATTTGATTAATAATTTGTCAGTGTGATTGGTTGTTTTCTAAGTTTAAGTATATAGTTTCAGCTGATGGATTTGGTTCCTTGCTCGATTTTTCGTGCAAGATGGAATGTGAATTGCTTGCATGCTTGATTTTCTGTTATTGTTCTATTTAGGATGTCAATAATGGATGGGTTACTAAATGAGTCTGCTGACTGGTGTTAAGTCTTCCTCAGATTACTTCATTCGACCCAGCTGTTCAGATCGCTCCCTAACAAAAACCAAAGAGGTAACTTTTTGAACTTACAACCTTTACATATGAATTAGACAAATAATTATCTGGTATTGTGGATCAAATTCAAAATCAACTCTATCTGTTTTTGTGGTGAATGAGTTCTTTTATTTTGATTCAAAATCAACTCTATACATGACAATACGTGTCAAATTGGAAAAGGAAACTTCATTATTCACAATTTACAAAAGAAAATGATATGGAAGCATAGGGATTTAGGTCATTGCACAGTTTAGTTGGGTTACGTTAGCACCCAGTATTGAGACTGCAGTTGATTCAATGCAATTAAATTAGTTCAAGTTAAATTGCAGTGACACCCACTTTAGAGTAAAACGTACAGCCATATAAAGGTTTGACTAAGAATGATTTAATGTGTGCGCCTCACTGGTATGGCCACATCCACTATATCAAGTTGCATTGTTGAGAGTTTAAACATAACCAAGCATTAGACCTGAGAACAGACCACTATTTACTATATACTAAAGGAGAGTTGCTGTTCATAAGGGCCTGAAATGGAGTGAGGGTTTTGCCCCTGGCTTTTTCTCACAATTTCGGGTTGCCACAGAAAGTTTAGAAACCCGTCGAGCAGAGAATCGTAACCCCCCCGTGTACTTGCTCTGTTTTTAGCCTCCACTGACCCTTCCAGAAGTTCCATGACTTCCTGACGTTTACTGAGCCAAACCTATAGATAAGAGAAAAGCATTGGAGGAGAAGAGGTTTTTCATCGGAGGTGATGTTTTATTGATGTTTGTAGTTTTGTGGTTTTGAATCGGTGGATTTTGTTGTGGTTGGGTTTCAATTGATCTTGGTTTTTATGTTTTGTTGAGGTAATGATTTTGGTTTGTGTTTGGGTATGGTTTTGTGGTTTTCAGTGGGTGGTTTTTGTTGAGGTTTGGATTGTCAGTTTTTATAGATGTTTGGGTGTTTTGTTGTTTGAATGGTGATGATTGTTTTGTTCTTATTGTGTAGGTTTTATGCAAGGAGTATTTGGGTTGTTCTTTTGGTGTTGTTGGTTGGCTTTACTTGGTTGTGCTGCTGTGAATCAGGTATTTAAGTTTTGTTTTCTGATTATTGATGAATCTTCTGTTCTTTAAATCGGAGGAAAACAGAAAGCGAATAAGCTCGATGAGAGTTTCTTCTTTTGGCTTCAAAAACATGTAATTGTCATGTACATGTTCCTTATAAGCCATGTTAATATTGAGTTGGAATGACTTGGAAACAAGGAGATTGAGCGATGAGCTTGCTAGGTCAAATTAATGTCTGACAGGAATTGAAGTACTATAGAAATGTAGGAAATGGATTCTATATATAAATAAATAGAGCACATATATTAAACCTCTTTCTTTTGGTCAACATAAATGGATTCTATTTGCTTTGAAACAATAAGATCTATATGTCAGGAATCACGATGCAAACTAATCTCTTGCTATCATTTCATTATCTTTGCCTATTCATTGATGCTTTTGTTATTTCATTATCTATTCATCATCCGATGATATCTCTAAGGTCGTTATGCTTTGACTCTTCAAACTTCACCAACCTTTTCTACCATTTTTCACAACCCTGGCTCAACTTTGTTACAAAATGCATTACAACTTACTATATGCTACCACAGGTTGGTGAACCAAAATCCTATTACTTGAATAAGAAAACGGCTAATCCATCATCTTGGGGAAGCCTCTGTCAACATCTAGATTCACTATTATATAGTACATTCATTGTCAATTATTATCTTCTTAACAGTGACTGATCAATTAGTTTTCTTCATTTTCCAGGGTTCGTAAAACTCCAACCACTGAGATACAGAAGACAACAGAACAAATCAATCTTTGTTTGCTTTGTAAAAGGTAGATATTACGATTTTGATTGATAACATTGATTATAACAAAATGAATGTCTTTCCCTTGATAGAACTTAATTTCCGAACTTTTATTACATCTCAAAACAAAAGCCTCTGCTGTTTTTTTTGTTTTCTTAATTAAATGTTTAGAGTAAGAACAAAATCAAATCAAATACAGGAGGGGATTCAATTATCATATTATTCAATCATTTATATATGAAATTTAGTCTGATTTTGTAGCCTTTCCTCTACTTTTTGAATAGTTCAAAGAACCAAACTCTTTTGGTACTGTTAGATACAAAAACTAAACTAAAGAAAATAAAAAAAGATCTGGTTTTTAGTCTGATCTATGTCTGTTAAAATATGATTCTTTTCTAATGCAGGTTCTGTTGTATGCCTTGGACCATTTGGTTTTTGGTCGAAGGAGTTCTGTGATAAGCAAATTATAATTTGAAAACAGGTCAGAACATTGCTCTATTTGTCATTTTTCTAGATCAATTGTAATCATCAAGTAATTTTGGGTCCGATTTTGACATTTTTCTAGCTCTTTTAATTTCTTTTGATTCACTGATAGTATTAGGTAGGAACATGAATTGCAGGGTCTTCAAAATTTGTTACCATAAATTGGTATTCAGCTTTCTCTCAGTTTTTGCTTTCTGTCAGTTTTGACCAGCTAAGCCCTTAACACAGTTAATAGGACTTTGTTTTGAAGTTGGGGAAAACTTCAGGAAGCTTGAAGTTAACAATGATGCAATCAATGTCATCAAAGTAATTGGGAATCACAATAAAGATCCAAGTCAACAAGGTCCAATCTTTGATAACAACTGATTAACAGCAACCAAAAGGCCATACATACTAAAGACACTAATTTATAAAGAAACTAACATAGCATGTCTAGAAAATTTTAAACCAAAAATAGGTAGTCACCAGTGGTAAAGTTACTGAACAATTTTTGTCAGTAACTGATCTAATCATGTTGAACTTTGAGAGACGCCTTCTGATGTTAATTATTGTGCTTCAGTATTTAACCATTCTAAAAATCAACGCATAGTGTTCAATTGCCGCAAAACTGTGGCTAATTAAAGTTTAGCTCATTATATACATTCATTTTTCAATCTACATTGTTTAGCTCTCCTTAACCGAATTGTTAAGGTATAAAAGTTTTTGATTCTTTGCTTGGTCTCTACAGACAGCGAAAGATGGGCCTTGTTTGGTTTTGGTTATTTGCTGGACTTGCAAAAGGTTTGTAATAAATTTCCAAAGTAAATTCATTTCGAAACTCTATTTCATCTTAATTTGTGTTATGATGAAGATAACTTCTAGATCCTAATAATTACCTTTTGCCCTATAATATAATAATGTTATCCTTACTAATTCTTCAAACATCTGCAGGAGTGCACAGAAAACTCCATCCGTTCAGAACAACACTACATTTAAGCATGCATCACCCCAATCTATCTCAGCAGCTGAGCAGCATACTTCAATTCAATTTATACATTGTAATACCAATAAAAACATAATTTCAATCTTTATATAAAAATTCTGGTATCTAATTTAAAGGAGTTCCACGTCCGACGCAGCAAAGCGCGAGTATATTTTCTAGTATAGACTAAAATAGAGGTCACTCGGTATAATTTCAAGTGAAAGCTTACCATAATAGAATAGCCACATTGTGTTAGGGAATTGATCAACCAACTGCATGGTGTAACTAATCTTTCTATTATATGCATTATGATTTTTACAACTGTTGCTACCCGGTTGGTCTCACTTTTGAGAGCACTGAAAATTGTTGTGATGATAGGAGGTTTAGCAAAACATAACTAAATAATTCATAGGAAAAACATAAAAAGAATGAAAAGGAAAAGAAAGGAAAGATGGATGAGTCATCTCTGCTCCCTCGGCATCTTCAATGTGCTCCCGAGACTTCTCTCTTATGTAAAATTCATGCTCAAAGGAAGATTTCTGCTCATCTTTGGCTTCATGTTTCCTTGTTAGACTTGGGATTAGATTCCTTTCTTCATTTGGAATGGGAAAACCTTGAAATATTTCTAGTAAAAGTACGAATAAGGTTATTATTGAATCCTCATCTGAATTAACTTCCTGGAAACATTAGGATTGACCATCTTGTGCCACAAAACTCGAGTTCTCCATGAACGTTTGTAAATTCCCGAGCAGATTTCATGTTCTGACCTATCTTCAATCAAATGATCATAACTTTCTCCACAAGTATTCTACAGAAAATAGACATGTAGCTTTTCAATGATACAAGGCTCATTATCTGATTCGATTTGACTATTTCCCAGTTATTCAGAGAAGTTGGATGTTCTGCACATACAGATTCCCAGTCCCAGATTGCACATTGCCTTTCAATCCTACTTAGCTCATTTTGGCTTCTTTTCTTCTTTCTATGGAAGAAACCTACAAAAACACTAAAAGATGTAAATGAATCATAAATAAGGAGAACTAAACATAAAAACCAAGATTAAGACGTATAGAAATATAGGATAATATGAGCACATCACCTCCAACTCCAAATACAAATTTGGAGCGTGGTAAGCATTCTAATTATTGATCTTTAAGCACCTAATGCATTCTATGGAGACTACAGGGCCCTTCTAGTGAGGGATCCCTTTTTGGATCTTTTCTAGGGATATGGCATTTGACCAACTTTTCGATCATATTTTCGCATATCAACCGTTCAATTTTTAGGTCTTAATGTGTAGATCATTTCTGTAAATTTTTAGCCAAATTGATTATAGTTAAGGCATTCAAAATGGCGATTTAATATTATAAGTATGAACGGTTCAAGTTTGACAGATTTGGTTCGTCCATTGATTTAATCTAGTTTGATACCTTAACGATTACCGATTTGGCTAAAAATTTACAGAAAATTTGCAGAAATATGTATATATATATATATATATATATATACAGTCCGTCTCAGGTGCGGACGTCCGTACCGAGCGGACGGTACGGATTTCCTGTTTTCGGCCACTTTCCGGCCACATTTTTACATCTTAACCGTTCAGTTTTTAGGTCCTAGTGTATAGATCACCTCTGCAAAATTTCAGCCAATTTGGTCATCGTGAAGGCATCCAAAACTGCAATTTACCATTATAAATACGAACGGTTCCGGTTTGACAGATTCGGTCCGTTCGTGTAAAATGCAGTTTTGGATGCCTTAACGATCACCAAATTGGCTGAAATTTTGTAGAGGTGATCTATACACTAGGATCTAAAAACTGAACGGTTAAGATGTAAAAATCTGGCCGGAAAGTGGTAGAAAACAGGAAATGCGTACTGAAAATTCGGTACGGACGTCCACACCTAAGAAAATTCCTATATATATATATATATATCAGATTGTGTATGAAATGAACTGGATTTTGTTAGCAGGTGATCACAGCAAAGATAAGGATGGAAAAAAAAATGTGTTTCATTTCCCTCCAAGTCCAAACACAGCCTCCCAGAAGATCATGAAAAAAATGTATGTCATCCTTTAGAGCATCATTGCTAAAGGTTCGTGCTAATTACTTTACTCGCAAACACAAAATATGGCAAGCCATTAATAGAGGTTAAAATTTTGACACATTCTATATATACAATATTGCATGTATTCAGTCACCAATGATTAATGTGGAAAGGTCACATTTATTCAGTCACATCCTTTGTTAATATTTTGTTCTTGCATTGCTGCTCTCTTATTCTCGAGGGATCTCACATTCTTTCTTTTGATGATCATTAATTTCTCTGTGTTTAGGTACATTTTTGAAACCAAAGCTTATGCACATGAGCTTGTGCCAACAATCACCTGTACTTCTTCAAATGTTGTCCAAACCATTCTACAGGTTGGTTGTATTACAATGTTAATCCCAAAATCTAGATCATATGTCAATTTATCTTATTATTAGAACAAATAATCTTCATTGTCAATTGTTGCTGTTTTCTTCTCTTTAATTTTATCTCACTTTTCTTCTGCAAGCTTTCTCTCAAGTGCCATATTTAAACGTATGATACGGTTCTAACTCTTACATGGGTGCAAATATTAGAGTATCATTAGAGCAGATGACAAAGGTGACAGATGAAGAAATTGGTGAGGTACATCCAGCACACAATCTCCGCTACCTCGCCTGCATAAATACAGGTGTGAATATGTATGTTTTTAATAAGTTATACATTGTTGGTTGCTTGAGTACCCTGCCTCTGCTTATTGACTTGGTGTAAGACTACTCTAATTATTTTCTAATACATTGTCAGATATTGTAGTGCAAGTTTTCTTCCTTAGTTTACTGAGCAATTTTTCTAATACATTGTCCAATTTCTATGCAGATTTCTTCTTTAATACTGAGCAGTTGGTTAGAGAAGCAACATAAACTGGAGCATTAGACATGCTGTCGATGTCTTTGTTAATGTTAACTTCCTACTAGTGTGATATGCATTTATTATCGCATGTTTGTTTTCAGTCTAATGGCTTCTTATGTGCCACCATACTTGTATTTTCTATGTACTTAAGACCTTGGTGGTGACAAGGATCTATCTACATGTTGGTATGCATATACTTCCCAGGCACAAGTATCGAAGCACAAGACTCGTCTAGCCAGTGCAAAGTAAGGAAAGAGCTCCCAGCTAGGGGTCTCAATACCCCTTGGGGCGATATCGGGAACCCCAAACATCCCACACCGAAAGAAATGAAACCAAGCTCCCACGAAATTGCTACATTAAGGTCACCTGCAACAACCCAAATAGGTAATTGTTTACCATCGCTTTCCATTATCATTATCTTATAACGATACTGACTTAGACATCAGAGTGTTGAAGGCTGGCACATCCGGTCTTCCCTTTGACCTTTGTTTGTCTTACAGATAAGCGAGACCGATAACGATAGTAGTAGACCAAGACATCTTGTGATTTAGCTGGATCAGACCTTTCTCGAGATAGCTGAAACACTACTGGTCAGGTAATACTTTGTTTTTACACTTCTGGTCAGGTAATATTTTTTTTTAGTTGGTTAAGGAGCCTTTGTAATGCATTTTTAGCTGTGTATAAGAAGTCCATTATGCTTGCAGGGAGAGGAGCTTATATTGTTTGCATTGATTGAAATCTGAGAACCACAAACAATGAAAGGAAGACGTTGAAGATCACCAGCTCTCCACTTGTTAATAAGAGTTTTCAAAGATAGTGATAGGTAAACGATTTTACTAGTTTTTGTCCAAGTGTTTTGACTTTCAGCTGCGACAGACTGAGAGGAATTTACAATACTTATTTCTTTTTTCCTTGGACGCATATATTTCTCTGATTGCTGGGCATGTAAGCTTCCATTTGCATTTTGTTGATATAATAATGTTATAACAATTCAGACTATAAAAATAAAAAACAATTAGATTTTGTTAAGCTTGGATAGTACTGTGCCGAGCTTGATAGTTTGGACCAAAATTGTTTTTTTGGTTGTGGAACCAATATGGGCACGGACAAGAAAGAGAAATATTAAAATATAGGTGGGTACCCATTTGCCACTGAGTCCAAAAGCAATGGTTAATAGAAAGTAACAAAATAAGAAGAGAAACTGTTCAATGTCAGAATGTGGGTGAGAGCAGCGCGTGAATACTAGTGCCTTATATACCACAGACAGATTTAAAGGTGGGCAATCAGTAAAAAACCCAAATGGAGTTAGTACAATTAGAGTCTGACATAATATTATACTGAGAAAATTTCAGCCCACGTCCCTAAACTATACTGCCAAGATCAATTTGATACCCGAAATCTCAAAAATATCAATGTGATACTCAAAGACCTATATTAGTATCAACGTGATACTTCCGTAAAAAATATCTAACGGCGCCGTCTGTTTGCTGACGTGGCAAACATATGGGCCTAAAAAAAAAGTGAAATGACCAATTTACCTTTTTTTTTGTTAATTCATTTTTTTTTTCATTTCTTTTTCTTCTTCTTCTTCTTGTTGTTGTACTTCTGGGATTTTGTTCTAGCCAAACCGCCACAAGCTCCGCTCCTTCTCCTCCACCCAAGAAATCAAAGAAAAATGATTTCTGCTTCTTCTTCAACCTCAGTCTTCTTCTTCTTCTTCTTCTCCTCTCTCTCCTTTCCTTCTCCTCCACCCAAGCCATCACTAATGTTGCCATCATCCTCTCAAATTTGACATCGACGTGAACCGCCGCTCCAGAGTCAGCCACAGGTCCCTAGATATGTTGGAGCCGATGGTTTGCGGCAATGTCGAGAGGACAACGTGGCGTTGATGAGGACGGAACCAAATGCACTCGGTGGCAATAGATCAAACTCCAAGCCCAGTATTAGCCCATCCTCCCTGAATGTCTCCCCCAGCTGCGCCTCCATAAAAGCAACAGCTCGAGCCTCTATTATTAACTGCTGCGGCGGCGGCTCACTTCCCACCATTTCCTCAAAAACCACTCTAGTCGTTCTAGTCGGAGAGTCCTTCCTCTGCCGCTTCCCGGTCGTTGGCGCTGGCTTACGGTCCTTCAATCTCCGGTGCCAAAACCACATCTGTAGTTGCCGATCGGAAAGATCCAATTTCGCCGATAGCTCAACTCTCACAGACTCCGACTGGTATTACTCAGCTAAATCAAAATCCAAAACACACACATACATTCGCATTCTCATTACACTATCCTCCACTAAAATAAACAAACAAAGTCTCAAAACAAAAATCCAAAAACCTGCATAAGCTTGCTCAAGAACTTCCAACTGTGAATGAATCTTCATTTTACACTTGGTTCTGATCTCACCTTCCTGAGCCTGAGCTCTTGTCTTCTTTCCCTCCCAGCCAGTCTCCATGGCCTCATCTGAACCAAATCATAAAACCTAGAAATCAAAGCTATCGAGAATTGAAGAAGCGGCTGTGATTGATTGCGATGTGAGGTGAACTAGTCGGAGCCGATGATGTGCGGCAGCGCCGACGAGGACTGCGTGGCGTTGATGACAACCTTGACTCCGGCGTCATAGCAGCGCCAAAGCTTGAACTCGAAGGTGAGCTGTGAGGTCGGCTAGCCTCGAGCGTTGAGGGCGAATTTGTCGGGGGTTTTGATGGAGCTGTCAACGTAGCCGCGGAGGTCGTGGGCGTTGAAGATGGTGGTCATGAGATGAGACTAGATGAAGTAGTTGGTGGATTCGAGGCGGATAGGCATGAGATTGCATATGGATAAGAGGAGGACGTCTGAGGTTTCTGAGTAGGAGGAAGCGACCATGGTTTAGAGAGCTCACCAAATCCATTCCCAGAAAATAATCAATTGTGATAGAAAGGGAGAGAGAGAGAGAGAGATCTTTTTTTTTTTTTTTTTTTTTTATAAAATTAAGTAGCAGAGAAAGATATCACATGAGACCCACGTGCTTGCCACGTCAGCAAACAGATCGCGCCGTTAGAGATTTTTGATGGAATTATCACGTTGATATCAAAATACGTCTTTGGGTATCACATTGATACTTTTGAGAATTCGGGTATCAAATTGGCCTTAGCAGCATAATTTAAGAATCGTAGTTGAGTTTTTCTCTATTATACTAGATACTAAAATTCAAACAGGACAAATAAAATGAATAGTGAAATAACTGTTCTACCTTTGGCTCCATATTGGTTTTACAAATTAGACCGATCCACCTGTCCGCTTCCTGTGGCACCAATTGGAGAGAGAGACAGAGGTTTTTGGTGGCTGATTGGCGCAGGCAGAAAGAGAGGGGAGAAAAGAGCCATCGTTGAGAGAGTGTGATGGATTGTTTAGCTCTGCTTAGTCAAAATGTAGTTTTTGATTCTTTGCTTGGTCTGTACAGAGAGCGAGAGAGCGAGGGGTGGTTTGGTTGCTCTTTGCTTCGATGCGCACATTATGTAATAAATTGTCAAGGTAAATTCTATTTCCAGACTCTGTTTGATTTCAATTTTGTGTTACTGTGAAGATAATTTCTGGGTTTTGATGAGTATCTTCTTCATGTGTTTAATTTCATTTTAATCAAAAGTCTGGGTTTTGAGTTTGACGTCAATGAAACTGGGACTTTTTACAGAGTAGGCTTATCGGTGAGACGGTATCTGTGATTAGATATGAGATGGTGTCTGGTTCTTTGGGTTGTATTGATTTCAATTTCTTCTTTTAGAAAATTGCTGCAAATGTTTGCGATTATTAGTGATTTTGATGCTAATTGAATGTTGCCGTTTCGATGACTTTGATTCTAGGAGTGTACGGGTCTGGTTGGTCCTAATACTTTGATTCTTCTGCAACCTAACCCCATTTTTATGCAGTCTATAAAGGTATATAGTTTTGGGACTAACTGTACCAATTCTCCATTTTATTGGTGCTTACTGATTAGGGCTCTGTGGTTATTTAAGCGAGTTAATTGGTCGGTTTGTACCAGGTGAAAGACACAAGGCCTGTGCTATACGGTTTCTATAATATTCCACCACTCATATTGTGACGACTTGGTCAGAAACACAGTGTCTCTGTTCCAGCTGATTCTCATCATGCAAGTTTACTACCTGTGGAATGAGCATTTGATGATTGGATGAATCACCTGCGTCGTTTTTGCTTTGCTGCAGAATTTCACTGTGAGTTTGCTTCTCTATAAATTTGAAGATGATGTTACACCGGCCCAGAAAAAAAGATTTACATTTAAGTTGGCGCATATATTTAGTTTTAATAGAAATTGAAATGTGTATTTAACTATTCATATAAAGATGCATGAATGAAAGATAGTTTCTTACTGGTAATTGATTGAAAAAAGAGTTTAGGCATGATTCAAAGATAGTTACTTTCTGGTAATTGATTAAATGGGTGCAGACTTTTGTGGGTTCATCTCCAGTCTCCACGTACTATTTTTTGAGTTTCCACTAGAAAGACCATATTTCATATGATCTTTTTAATCACAGAATGGAAATGGTCACTTTAGCTTTTCTTATTGGGTACTAAGATTCTCTGGCTTTCGTTTATACTTGAAATCATGTAATTGTCACTCATCAATCCTACGGTGATATTTTCACATAGTTGAAATACATATGATAGATATTTGTATTTTTTCTGCCTAGGAGAACCGTAATGAGTTTTAGCCCCATATTTGAGGAAGTTTGGAGCAACATTCTGGAGCTTGCGCTGAGAGTTTTGAGTGAGACATCCTGTACTGAGGTAATTAAATACAAATGTTGAGTAAATTAGTTTCAATTTTTGTTTATAAAGAAGCATAGTAGTGAGATTCAAAGTTCTCTTTGCAGCTTGGACATTGGAGTATTGATATAAGCACTGAAAATTGTATATTCAGCAACATTTATATCTCAAGGTTTTAATTGTAACTCTAGATATTAGAACTAATCAAGTTCCAAAGCATTACCATATTCTTCAAATTTTGTTACCTAGATCATTTGCTTACAATCCTCTTCTACCAACATGTTTCACAATGGGAACAAGTAGAGGAAAGTGGAATTCACAATTTACTAACACCATGTTGATCTTCAAAAGATAAGGGAAAGTAAATTGAAACATCAAAATGTTTTGTCAAGAAACTATATGTTGTGAGGAGCAAAGTTCCTACTTTTCTTATTTTACTGTGTGTTGTGATTTAACTTTTTGCTTGGTTTTCTGTCGTTCCCTTACTCAGATTTCTTGGCTATTTAGGATTTGTGGGCTTGCAGTTGGTAGGGCTTGGTCTGGTTGAGTGTACTGAATAGTTGAAAGCATTTTCTATTGCTAAATCTGCAGGTTAGTCCTGTGACTCCTGTCTGATATTCATTTTGTATGAAAGATTCTATTGTATCTAAATCTGGTGGATGGTAGTTCTAAAATTCGAGGGTACATTCCTTATAACAGTTATATTAACTTGGCTGGAAATATCTAACTATTTCATTGTCACTGCAGCTCCATAATGAAAACAATGATTATGACAGGGACAAAGAACTAGATTGACTATTTTAACCCTGTTAGCTTCAAGGGCAAGGGTTTAGGCCTATATAACCTTTGGCATATCTCTCCCACTATTGCTTGAAGCCTCTTTCAAACATTGGGGTGTCATCATCATGCTTGTTTGTCCAAGTAAAAGGAAGACTAGAGGCTCTTAAAGAATAGAGATTTTCTTTATTTAAGAAATCGCAGAAGTGAATCATATAATTAGAATTTATTTGGTTACCACCAAGCTTTTTTCATCTAAACCGGTGATGTTATTATAATCCCCAATGAGTGCCCAGCTTTCATTATTTGTTGGTTGTAAGTGGGACGGTTCATCCCAATAACCAGCTTGTTTTTCCTTCTGGGGGTAGGCACACACAAAAGTCATAAAACTTGACTTATTTGTTGTTAAGTCAGTGAGGAAACAATGAATGAACCTGTCATGGGGTTCAATTATATCAATCTTAGCAACCATAGTATTCCATAAAAGCAACATTCCACCACTGTGACCCAAAGCAGGAATAACATAAGAACCATTAAAGGGAGGTTTTCTAGTCTTATTTAAAATATTAGAAGAGGTCCTTGTATCAACAATTTCAGGTCTAGCTGCAATACTAAGCACCTCCTTTACTATTTTCTTTTATTTCCCTATTTTTACGCAACTCTAGGTTAGTAATTTAGTTCATTTTCATTAATTCCCTAAGTTTTTAGGGAGCTACCGCACTTTTTGCCTCTAGCGAATATTTTGGAGTAGTATTGATGGAGGATACATGCTATTTCGATGTATTTAATGTCAAATGAGTGACCTAGTTCTATGTATCATTGTGAGTATTATCACATCTTCTTTTCTGTCTAAATAGCAATGCAATGGTATGCAATAGCCATTTATTAAAAAAGAAAAGAAAAGCGTAATAGAGATTATCAAATTCACTAATTTATCAAACTAAATAAGCTCAATACGAAATCCGCTTACTATGCTCCTGATAAATTGGAATCTGTGACAGAAGATGAGGTGAACTGTGAGTGGTTAATGTTAGTAGTCTGAAGACTCACTTTGACCTCAATAGTGTCACCACTATACGACATCGACAGTTAGAGCAAAGGGCACCGGCATAGTCAATGGGAGATTGGGGAATGGAATTTCAAAGTTAAGCACTTGGATTGCTTGTTGTATCAAAGGCCTAGAGTTGTAATCCGGATGAGCACACCATAACCCAACCTTCATCAAGCACTCCATTTGCTTCTCATCAAATTCCCCGCACAATCTTGGGTCGGCTGCTTCAATGATTTTCCCTTCTCCATAGAGCTCCCAAACCCACTCGACCATATTGCTCTGTTTTTCTTCATAGCTGTGATCAATTGGTTTTCTCCCACAAGCTATTTCCAAAGCAACAACTCCAAAACTATAGACATCTGTTTCCTTGCTAGCCTTTCCCGTTGTAACATATTCCGTAGCCATGTAGCCCATGGTTCCGGCCACAATTGTTGTTTTCGATAGTTTTCCATGGTCTACAAGTTTGGCTAACCCAAAATCTCCAAGTTTCGCGTTAAAATTGGAATCCAGCATAACATTGCTGGATTTGATATCCCTGTGCAGCACACATTGCTCCCATCCTTGGTGTAGATAGAGCAATCCCGAGGCCAATCCATGTGCAATTTTGTATCTTACATCCCAAGTTAACAAACTTTTTTCTTTGAACAAATGAGAATCCAAGCAACCATTGGGCATAAATTCGTAGACAAGTAGGAGTTTCTTTTCATAACACCAACCGATGAGTTGGACCAGATTCCGATGCCTTAGCCGACTAATGATACTCACTTCTGCTCCATACTCCTTCAGCCCTTGTTTAGACCCCCTTGATATCTTCTTAACAGCTACATACGTGTTCATATCTTTGATGAAGCCCTTGTAAACTCCACCAAACCCTCCCTCCCCAAGCTTTTCTCCCTTTTCAAAATTACTAGTTGCAAGGGCCAATTCATTGTATGAAAACTTCTTTGGGCCTGTCCCCTTTTCGAATTCTTCAGGGTTCAAATCATGAAGTATCCCAGTATCATCATCACTACTTTCATCAGCTGTTTCCTTCCTCTTCCTGCAGAAGATGAACCAAAGCAAACCCAACACACCAGCCAAGATAACAGCTCCCCCAACAACCAACCCAACTACTAGTCTAACATTGGCATTTCCTGACTTGGGTTTTACCTTTGGATCAGATAAAATTGATGTGCTGTTTTCATCTACCAATGGAGTTGAATCAAAGCTCCAAGAATTGATCTTATGTAGAGCAGTCAGAGCACCTGTTGCTGCCGAGAAACCAACAATGACCCTATCGGGCAAGTATTGGAGCAGATCAACTGAGAAATAAAAATTTTTGATCACCTGGACTTCGTTTTCAAACGTAGTGAAGGCAACACTAAGATTTTTCGAGGTGGAGTTGTATGTAACTGTGGCATTATTTTCATTCCCTGTCATAATACCACCAGTCCATGGCTCGGTAACTTTAGACCTGACGGAGTTGATGTCGATGCCCACATGAGTGTAATTTACACCCCAATCAACGATAATATTGGGGAAGATATCAAACTCGACCGCCACAAACGGGTATTCAGTAGTCCACATGGTATAGTTTTCCAGCGTAGTGTTGACAGGGAGGCCAAGACTTCTACCTTCCCCTAATCTGGAGTTCAGTGAGGACCCGGCCGGCGCTATGAAGAAGGCCAGCCCATCACCGTAGGAGGTGCTGTTGCCGGAGTCAATGGCGAACTTGAAACTTGATGTAAAATCAGCGAGTTTTCCGGTGGATTTTTGGCGGAGGAGGAAGGGTTGGTGATAGGTCGCTCGGCCGACGCTTTGGTACTTTTGAAAGTCGACGGTACTTTTGGTGAGGCGGAGGGCCCCATCGAGCAAAGCATCTCCCTCCATAGATATAGATACATTGGCGGTAACATCAAGGGCAAAGCTGGGGAAATTGAAGGTCAATGGTGTTGCAGAGAAGGGCAACAGTATTAAGAGAAGAAGAACCAATTGAAACTGCTTTAGGAATAATCGGAATGTGTTTTTGACAGCCATGTCTGATTGTTTTGGGGAGAAACTGTATACCAAGATATCAGGTATAGTTGTACCAAAGAAAATTTCTCAACAGAAATATCACACTAGTTTACTTTACTTATTTTTATTTATTATTTTTCCAGCGAACGACCAAGAGCGAGTTACGTTGATTACTTGATTTGGTATATGTTCCTAGTCCCCAAGACTAATTTATAATTGATGAAAGTGAGGTGCCCGGGAGAAATTTTAAACAAGTAATTAGGACTCAACGTCAAGGTATTAATTTCATCATGTTTCTTTTTCCTTTTATTTTTTCAGACGAAAGAAATTTCATCATGTTTCTAGATAGGTATCAATTTTATCGTGTTTCTATCTGCCGTTGATCTGGCGTTGTCAACTCGATAGAAAGTTAGAAACACAGGGAGGGTAAAATCCTCCTCTTCTTTATCTCTAATGTCTGTGATCTTCTTATTTTGGCTGAAGTAGATTAAGAAGAGTATATGAAGTCAAATAGAAGAAGGATGAGCAATGAATTTTCAGCAACGCACCATAAACTCTGGACCATATTATTCTTCAGAGACTTTTTACTTCTTGCAAGCTATTCTTCAGCTTGCTATCCATATTAGCTTAAATGCAACAGCACCAGGGACTCTGGACTTCTCAAAAAAAGTAAGTCTTACTAATTATGAACAATAGCAGCACTTGAATATAGTATATCCAAGACTTGGACACTGACTTGAATCATATACTCTCGCAAGCGTACGAATCGTGTCAAGTAAGGCAAATATTAAGCCTAAGATTATCGTACCACAGGGATTAGTGATTAACCCACAATCTTTGGGTAGTCAGAACTAAAGTCACTAAGCAAATAAAGGAAAAAGTAAAAGAACATAAATAAAAATGTTATTCTAAGGCACCAAGCCTTAGCAATGCTCGGCTTTGGTTTTCACCAAAGCCTAATCAAAACTAAGAGCCTAGTGGTGGATATGTACAAATGAGTCGAAATTGTAGGAAGTTTTGAATTGTGAATTAACTAAATTAAACGCAAACGAAAAGTAAACAAAATAACTAATTAACGAACACGAAAATTAAATTCGGATTTCAAATTAATGGAAACATGGGAGTGTCGGATGATTCACACTAACTATCTTGCAAATATCGATGCCAACTTCACAAATTCATGGGAGTGTCGGATATGTCAAGTCCCGTATCTAGTATGGGTTAAGAGTACTAAACCGATTATCCTTTCGGTGTATCAATTATGCCGGTTAGGGCCACAATCAACTCTCTAATTTGGGCATTACGCATGTTAAGGCTGCAATATTCAAAATTAGAGGCCTAGAGAGTAAGATAATAGAGACCCAAGCAAGCTTAGCTACAATTAAGCTAGCAAATGGTCACCACACTTAAATCCTAGATGCCACAAGACTAATAAGTTGTCAATTTATCAATCTATTCATCACAATTGCCCACAACATAATTTCAAAGGGTGACAAAGCCTAGAAATATGCCGGTTAGGACCAATAAATTCAGATTTAAAGCATACAAGGGAAATTACATTTATTTCATTTAAATCATCAATATTTACACAAGATGAGTTCACAACCCTAACTCCCAAAATTAAACTATTCACTATCCATAGTCAAATACATCATCAATAACAAATAAAATTATGGATTATATAGTAAGGAAGAGATGGGAGAGTTAGCTTGGTCACTTCTAGCTATGAGCTAGTATAAACCAAGTAATTTTTTCACCCAACCACCCAAAATGGAGGTGTGGTGCTCTTGATGATAATTCTTTGAGGCTTGAGTGAGTCCTTATTTAAATTCCTAAAATAAAATTAGAGAAAATATAGAAAATGGAGGAGGAGGAGAGCAGCCCAAAGGGCTGCCCTGTTTTTGTGGTGTGCGCCACTGTTGGAGAGCAGAGGGGAAGAATTAGGTCATCCTCCATATATATGGTGGCTATCAATTAAAGGAGATATAATGGTCAGATGATACCAATGGGGTGAGTGGCTCATGATCGCTGAGGGTGAGAATTGGGGTGGGGACTGCCACGTGGCAGTGTGTGAGTGGACAAGGAGAGAATAAAGAGGACGACATAAAAGAAGAAGGAAAATGAAAGAGCACTTGCAGCTGATTGATGACTTGATGATTAATTAAACAACTTGATTTCAATTCCTCTGAATACACGTGTAGCACGTGCAGCACCAACATGTTAATTAAACATTTGTTTAAATCTCCACCATTTGTTTTTTTTTGTTCTTTCCTTCTTTTGCTTTCATTTTCTTCTCTTCGTCTTGTGCTTTTGCCAAGCTCAAACCAATGATTTTCACAAATTTGCTTGTATTGACCGGTTGACCAATGTTAACTCTTCATCTTTTTGTCGATAACTCCAATTAGCTCCATTTTTGTACAACTTCTTTTGAAATCCAAAACTCCGCTTATTTCCTACACAATAAATAAAATTGGATTAATTACATTATAATTGCTCAAGAATTAGCTTATTTCTAGTGTTTTAGATATGATAACATGCATAAAAATACGTGTAATCAGACACCTAGGCCCCGTTTGGATTTGAGGATTCTGGAGTGTGGATTTGGATTTGGACTCCTCAAATCCAAATCTATCCGTTTGGCAATTCTTTTTCAGGTGTATTTGGATTTCGAATCATTTGCTCAAATTCACACCCCAATTTTATTAAGAATTTGAAATTACTACTGAAGGGTAGTTATTTGAAATCACTTCTATCTTTATCTAATCCTCTCTCTCTCTCTTCTCCATCTCTGTTCACCACGACCCTCTCTCTCTCCTCCATTTCTGTTCACCACCGACTCTCTCTCTCTCTCTCTTTCCCCCCTCCATCTATGTTCACCACTCCCTTCTCCGTCTCTGTTTCACAACGACGCCGGTGCGGTGGTGCACTTAATGAAGGAGAAGGCAGGTTCATCCACGACGGCAAACCGGAAAGACTCGTGGTGGTAGATCCGACTGACCCGAGCGCCGAACTGAGCGAGAGAATCTGGTCGAAATCAACGGCACCGATTAGAATCTGGGTAAATTTCTTCCCATGAAATCCTTTCGGGGACAATTGCAATCCAAACAACAATATTTGAAATCAGTAAATTCTGACTCATTGAGATTTTAAATCTGAAAATTTTAAATCTAAATCCAAATCCAAATTCAGTTTCCAAAAGGGGCCCTAATGAATTTCGCGCTAGTGGTATTTTAGTGGTTTGGTCAGAATTTTCGTTATAATAATGAGTTGGGTCCTTGACCCAAAGCACTAAAATTGGCCAAAATTATCTCACCTACCCTACCAACGGACTTTTATTCTTACTAAACTAATTTAAAGAAAAATGATGATTTTGCCCTTAATCTAATTAAGAAGCCACAGCCACTCATCTCGCCATACTGGACCATCTCCAAGACGGCCTCCACCCTCAGCCAGAACCTCGTCGTCTCCTTGAACCTCACCACCACCTTCAACATCCCTTTGAAACTGAACTGCGCTTCAGAACCAAAGTCTCACTGCCGGGTCGGGTTCCATCCGGAGAATGTGCATCCCGACGACCATAGCTATGAAATTCCGGTGGAGGCAACAGCGAGGGCGCGTTTGGTGAGTTTAGGTGGGTTGTAGCCAGTGAAGGAAAGCTTGTGACTATTGGAGCTCGAGTCGAAGGAGGTGAATCAGAGATTGGGGACGTTTAGCTGTTGAAATAGCCAGTTCCGGCAAAGGCACCGGCAGCGTAGTTGGTGAAGTTGTCCTTAGCGTCAATGGGCGTACCTGGTGAAGTGTTCGATGTGTGAGCGGGAGGCTTTGACCTCACCAGAGGAGGAGTAGAAGCCGGTCCAATTTCGACCTCGTCTCCTATGTTTTTTTTTTTTTCTTTTTCTACAGGATTTTTTTTTTTTGGGATAAAATAGGGGCAGAAGGCCATGAGTTACCCAAACCCTAGTTTCTGTCTCCTGTTATCTCGGAGCTCTCTAGACTCCCAAGCATCATCTTTGGAAGCGAAAGGTTGTTGGAAACCATGGTTTACCAATTCAATAATGAAATTGAATTAAAAATAAATATTTTTTGCTCTATTTGAAAATTGTTTAATCGTTAAAGCCACACCAAACCCACTGCATGTTGCTTCACTTAATCTGTTGCGAGTGGATATTTTTTAAATATTTGTTTTATGGTTTTTTTTTAATAATTAGTCAGTAGACTTAGGCTTGGTTTTCACACCTGCGGACTAAACTATTTGCGGATGTTTTATGTATTATTTTATTTTTATTTCTTTCAGCTTAATCATCTCTAATTTACTGACACTTATAAATTTTAGTCTTCAATCTAGAAAGATTCGGTCTTGTTGGTATCCATTCAACAAAACAAGAGTTAATAAACTAAAACTGATAATTGCCAACCACTTGCATAAAAATAGAAAGGATTCATTTGGACTTTTCTTTTCACGTGTGAATTCTACCTTCATCTTCCATTTATTATTAGTATTCGAATTTTATACTTCAAAAATGATCTAATGGGAAGTTGGCAAGTGAAACTGAAGTTTTGTTTTTGATGGGAAGGAGAGGCAAGCTAATTGTCACTTATCAGATATATGCGCACAATTGTACACAAAGTGTACTCTTTCTAACACTAGAGAAAAAGTAGTCATCACACACAGATTTTGTTTACGCAGACATTCACATAGAGAGAAACTTGTGTGTATAACTATGTATTCACACACTTATCATCTTATCTATGTCGAGACATTAGAAATGGATCATTTTGTGTCTTACGTAGAGTAAAAAAAGAATATATTAAATCTTTTGCGGAGTTTCACCCAAATATATTTCTACATGAATGTGTTTGATTAGACTTGGGTGTCAGAATAGTTACATAAATATCTATGTAAATCGATCTTATTTAGATATAGAATTTCGTGTGAATGTTTTTTTTTTTTTGGGAATTCAAATATTGAATTGTTAATAAATATCAATACAAATGACCTTACTAAGTCAGGCTAGAGTAACCATATCACCAAAGCACTTTCATTATAGCGTCGAAGCCACAAGCCGGCTAGACCAAAAACCACCTTAGCAATTGGTACTCAATACGAATTGAAAATGCACACTTTATTCAAAGGCTAAACCAACCAAAAAGAAATACTAATAAAAAAAGAACTAACTTAAACTAAAATACAAAAGTAAAACCTAACCTAAACAGCTAAACCAGACTCGTCATCCCAAATGCTAAATGCAATCACCTAAGAATATAGTATTGTATGTACGGCTGGGTTCGGTACAGTACCGGACCTTCAAGTCCAAAACCACCTACAGTACCAGAACTTATTGGTACACAAAATGAAGTACCACTACCGGCCACAAAAGTCGGTATACCGACTTCACGGTATCGGTTGGTATTGGTTGGTAGCGGTTGGTTGGGCCTCCAATCGAGTTTAAGATTGGGCCAGCTTTAAGCTACGGCCCAAATGAAAATTTTAAATCCCTAACCTGTCAACAACTGAATAACTGAAAGCAAATCAAAAACAATCAAATAACATATCTGAATTTAAAGTTCATCAACTCTCAGTCTCTCACTCTCTCACATCAACTTCAGTTCATCACTTACAGTTCATCTCATCATCAATTCATCACTTCATAGTTCATATCATCACTTACAGTTCATCTCATCAAAAGAAAACCCATTAAAAGTGGCAAAACCCATAACAAATTGGTAAATTTCAAGATAATACATAACATATCCAAGATTGAATTGCTAAAATTAGGTAGATCGAAGTCTCGAACCTCAACTCAACAATCCAAAACAATTGAAGCTCCGAGCTCGTACTCACTAGCAGTACTACAACAATCGATCGATTTGATGTGAAATGAAATCGAATGGGTCGAACGCGATTCTTCAAAATGAGGCTTAGAAGTTAGAACCTCGCTCAAGTTCGAGAGACTGAGGGAGTGGTCGAGAGATGGACTGAGCCACTGAGGGATTAGGGATCGGATTAGGGATTAGGGTTTACAGGTTGGACCAAGAGTTTGAGAGGTAGAGGCTCAGGTCAGATCTCGATCGGGTTCGAGAGAGAGAGAGACTGAGGGAGTGGTCGAGAGATGGACTGAGACACTGAGGGATTAGGGATCGGAATCATCGGATTAGGGATTAGGGTTTGCCAGTTTGGACCAAGAGTATGAGAGGTAGAGGCTTAGGTCAGATCTTGATCAGGTTCGAGAGAGAGAGAGAGAGTGAGAGACGAGGTGAGTCGTCCAGACTCCAGAGACTGAGAGAGGGAATGAGGGATTATGGATTTAGGGTTTGGAAAATTTTCATCTAACGGTTGTTAGTTAATATGGAATAAAACAGAAGAAAATCAAAGGCTATGATTGATTATATAATAAATATTTTAAATAATTAAATATTATATTAAATATATGGTACGGTACGGTATACCGTATTTTGTTAATATTCAGTACCGATACCGTACCAATTACAGTATCTCGGTACGGTATAACCGTACCACACTTTCGGTAACCGAATTGGCTGGTAACCGAACCCCTTGGTTTGGGACGGACGCGGTTGGCTGGTTTGGATCGGTTGGATTTGCCAGCCCTAATTGTATGTCAAGCATAAGCAATAGGGAAGGCCACTACAAGCCCAGTTAAGGTCAGGATGTGTCACACTCCCCCAAATTAGCATCCATCCATGATATGTATAAATTCCATCCATGATATGTATAAATTTAAAAACGTGGTCCAAGGTTTGAGTTGACACCAACAAATGCATAACCTACAACTAATTATTAAATTTATAAATAATACTTGAATATCACATGTACTTCTGTATTTTTCACAAAAAAAAAGAACTTCCAAATTTCAAATACACATATTTTTGAAGCAAGAAGTATTTTACTCATGTAAATAGTAATTACAAAAAAAGAATATATATTGATATTTAGAAATTTAAAAATAAAACTGGTGAGCTCAAAGTTCTAAAAAAAGCTAGGCGCTAGTCGGGCGGTGGCCTGGGGCCTAACGCCAAGAGGCCTAAGCAGGGACTAAGCGTTTTTTTCTTTTTCTAATTTTATTTATATAATATATATTATATAAATTAAATATCATTATTTATATTATAGAGCAAAGTTTATTAATCAATAATCATTGATTCACAATCAATTTAGTTTCATGGATTAATATTTTTTTATTTTAGGATTTGATGTTATTAGATATCAAAGCCATGAAAACAGGCCAAAGTCTAACAGAACTTACATAAAAAGATCCAGAATTTAACCAGGTGTCATATCTAAGTCACACCTAAACTCATTAGAACTAAAATAGTCGCTTGCTGAAACAACAAGCCAACAAATTTAGTAAAAGTAATCTCACTCCCTAAGGCAAAATCAAGTCATCTAGTCTAATCTACCAGCACTCAATTATGGTACACATATCAACTAGAAACATCTTAGAAAGTATATAGAAATCACTCCCACTTGAGAAGACTTGATGTTCAGAATGTCTTGAAATTTTGTACCTTAAGCAAGCACTTTCTCTTTCCCTTAGGGTTAGAGTTAGTACTTGTTTTAGGCTCATCAACAGCTAACAACCTCGGCATCAGGTTGTTCTATTTGCTCTTTGTCTTTTCTTGTTCTCCATATTTCTTTCTTGCTTTTCATGCTGTTCCATATAACAGCTTGTTCACACTTCCAACAGGACGTCCTCTCTTTCTCTTAGGTTGATCATTGTTGTTCGAAGGTCCCTCCAACAAGCCCATAGTCATTGGATCGAAATTTTTCTTTCCAATAGCAAGACTTAAACGCAATTTTTTTGGAGAGATAGTTACCTTATCATTTTCCCCACTACGACGTTGTCTTGTGATTGGATCTTCATTGAGTCTTGGTTCACTCAATTCTCTAATCTGCACTTGTCTTCGATGTTAATGCATGGCCATCACAGATTGAGATAGGATAGCTTCGGGTATGCTATTAGATATTTGAGCTTTGAAGATCAGAGTTTGATTGTTTACCGTTATCCTAGTGACATTAGGGTTTTCTTGTTCTCGTAACACAGCCAAAGCCGTGGGCTGCTCCACTGTGCCAACAGGTATGTCACGGTCTTCCTCCAGATCTGGCCCTGAACAAGGGAGGCCAACATGGGTAACGAGTCTGCAGGTGCCGCACCTGCCAAACAGCTTGTCATATAGAAACTGCACCATGAACTAGACTTCATCTTCCACCCTAAAACGTCGACAAAACAGGAGAGGTTTGACATAATCGATCTCAACCCTGATGCGCAAGACTCTAGTCCAAAAGGCCGGGCCATCAAATTCCAGGAACTCGCCTAGTGTACTCCCAATCAGACGCATAATACGTTCAGATCTGAAGGCCGGTGGGACTCCTTGCAGTGTCATCCAATAAGATGATTTCTTCGGTGGTATATCCCTTGTTGTGCTAAAGCTATAGGAGCCGATTATATCCCTATGGTCTTCCTTTCCAAATCCTATCCATATCAGAAGGATCTGTGAAAGTGAACAAGACCCTACCATCTTCTCCGAGTTCTTCAACATTCAATTTGCCATTGATTCTCCATGCAAATCGAAACATGCCAAGGAAAGAGCGACGGAATATTCCGTGCCGTGAGCAACTTCCTATGATGAATACTTCAGGTTGTCTAAATCCTTTAGATGGACGCAAGTCTACCGGTTGCTTTCCATCAGCCAGCGCTAGGGAGGAGGCCAAGCGGGCTGCCATTGCATCAATTGCCATTGACGTGATAGAGAAGCTACGCAGTCGAGAAACCCTAACCCTAGTTAGAGAGGGAGATTAGAGAGGGAGAGAGAGACGCCTGCGGCTAATTTCATGGATTAATATAGAGCAAAGCAAAAAAGAAATATAGAGCACAGTACTATATTGGCCTCGTTCATGTAATCATCCTTATCAAAACTTGGCCTTCATTGATTATTGATTATTATTTATTAAGAATCAATTCACTACTCTTCTTCTTTTTCACATGCATCTTTCTCTCTCTCTTTGGCTTTACAAGAGGTCAAAATCTCACTGTACGATCTCAACTCAACCCCCAACGGATTTCAATTCTTACTTGATTCCTCTAATTTAACTTCACCGGATTCAATTTCTCCATAATGCAAGAGTCCTCGGCTCTTTTGCGTCTTCGCCCAATTTAATGCCCTTTGTGAATTACAGAATTGCTTATCTTAGATGACTTCCATGGGCGCCTCTTACTGGTTCTACACAAGCAGCAGCATGATTCGAGTTCGATTCCATGGCCAAGACTCGATCTTTTGCCTTGATTTTAGGGCCGGATTCATCGAGGAGATCCATACCCTGAATTGATCTCCTTTCACTATTCTTTTCTGGCCGCCAACAGGATGTTCCTCAACATTCCTCAACACCATGCTGTTATTGCAGTGGCCAGTGCCCTTGACAACACTTCGATATCGCAGAACGAAGTTGAGTCTATGCTGGAGCTAGAGGAGAAGCGCCAAGGCGGCTCCACCTAGATAGCCTAGCCCACCCAAACCGCCGCCAAGGAGCCCTGTGGCTAAAGCAATCGACTAAGCAGAAATCAGAAAGGTAACCATGCGCCGCCTAGGCGGTTTTTTAGAACCGTGGGTGAGCTATGACCTGTTCGTAAGCTATATATCCAACATTGTATAGGTCATGGGTTCGATTCTCACTGGTATATGTAAGGGTTGGTAGGTTAAGCGTTTTTTTTTTAAAAAAAAAAAAATAAATAAATAAATAAATAATCAAATTATACTATACCATACTTTTCAACATATAACTAAATGAATCTATCGTAGTAAAACTGGATGAAAGTACCTAGCAGAGCGCTAGGGTTTGGGAGCTTGACCCCGCTAGGGGTCGGAGGCGCCTACAACTTCTCCACTCTAGTGAGCTTATTTTAGGCTTCAGCCTAATTTTCCTTGGCCTTGTCAAGTTTGTTGGCTAATGGGCTGTTGAGGGATAAGTCGCGTTGAGGCACCGTTTGTGGCTCTGAAGTGGTCGGATTTGGCTTCGATTGGTTTTACGGACTAGCGTCTTGGTTGGTGACGTTGACAGGTGGACCAGGACGGCTTGGTGTGGTCGTTCTTCTGGTGGTTGGCCGTCTTCGGGTTGCAAAGCCAAGGGCACGAGATCTGAGGCAGTGTGGAGGAGGATGTAGAGATGGTAGCAGATTCCACTGCGGATCCTGTTATGTGTTGAACCATAATTCATATACATATTTGTGTCTTAAATTTTGGTAATTACTTGTTCTAAAATCTAATTTATTGTTGACTAATCCAATTCCATTATTCCCCTAATCTTGTACTTTTGTTTAACCTTTGTGTTTATTTATATATATTTATTATATTTTCCTTATCATGCTAGGAAATGATGGAGAAGCATGGAAATGCACTAAAAAGTCAACATTAGCACATTTTCATACTCCGGCTAGGAGAAAGTGAGCTAGACAAGAAAGGAGAACAGTAGCCTAGACAAACGAACTCCAAATGAGTTGAAACTTTCCAGATTCATTCTAGACATCCTAAGAATCATTTCTTATGAAGAGTGCAAGAGCTAGTTCGGAGTGGAAAGTCTTCAAAAGATCAGTCCAAGTTTCTGACTAAAAGATTAAAACGGCAAAGCAGACCTGTAGGGATTCCGGCAGCATTTCTGTCCAAACCACAGTGAAATAAACTCTGAAATTTTATCAGGATAATCTACACTTATCAAGAAACATTTGGTATGAAGAAGTCAAAGGCAAATTCCGAAGTCTCAGTGGAGATTCAATTAAAGGAAGCTTCAGAAGCAAAAAACAAAGTCAAAACATGGCAGTTTGGCCTATAACCTTCTTTGGGCGGATTTCTTGTGCATTTTTGGAAGGTTTATGATGATGAAATTATCAAGGAGATCCCTAGAAGAATCCTACAAGACTATGGCAAGCTTAATCTATCATATTATCTTGTGGATAATAGGCATCCCTTGCACACTTTCTCTCCCATGCTTGTCACCTTGACTTTGGTGAGCCAAAACCACTCCAACAGTCTTCATTTTCATGTTTCTCATGGACAACAAAGAGAGCAGCTGCTCCTCTTTTCTCCTTTAGCCATATTTTTCTACTCTACACTCTAATAGCTCATCATTACTTCCCTCTTTTCACTCCATGTCTTCCATACTCTTTTCCCTTGTTTTTATTAGGATCTATTACCACTCTCATACTCTACCTCCATGCTTCTTACAATGCTTGAGCTGCTCCCTTTTGCTTCCATTCATCATTTTAGTCCTCTCTCTTCTCTATATAAGCATCACTTCATCACACTCTTAAGGCATCACTCATTCCACCCCATTACATCTTTTTTCTCTCTATCTCCACAACAAAACCTCCATCTCCACCTCCCAAAATCCAAATCCATAATATCCATATTCCCCTTACTACTCCATCTCCTCCATCACCACCGCCATAAACTCCATCACTACCACTAAAAATTAGTCAAAGAAGCATCATATCTTCATCATCATTCCATTCATCATCAACATCAACAAGTTCATAATCCATTCATTCCACTATCAAGGAGGATCTAAGGGCATTGAAGGAGGAAAACCATGGAGGAGCTAGTCATCAATTTGTCAAGCTTCAACTAGTTCACTCTTTCCTTAAACTCCTTAATTTTCCTTGATGTATTTTAGATTTGGTGTTAATTTGTATGAATATGAGTGAGTAGTTACTTTGTTGGGGCTAGAGTTGAAAGCCCTAGCCAATCTTGTATGGATTGATGCTATAATATGATGTTATGCAATTTTCTTTAACATGACTACATGCTAGTTCAAGAGTTGAATGCATATGCTTAGACTTTACCACTTTGAGTATGTGTGTTTGCTATGTCATGATATAATATTTTGAGATTGGTAACCTTTGAATGTTAAAGCATGAAAGCACACTACGTGTGCATGTAGGGGTTTTGAATTACAATCACTTAGAGATAAGCTTGGTTGGTTTGCATGATTTCTTCATCTCCAAACTTTATGCACTTAGGGAAATGCACTAGATACCTAACCGGATTGAAATGCATGACTTAAGTAGTTAAGTACTACACCCGAGAGGGGTTACTTGATATCACAAAAGGAGCATGTCCCTTGTCATACCTGAGAGGGATGCAAGGAGAGAAATTGGTTAATTAATTTAGCATCATTCATATTGAAATGCATCAATACTTGCAAGGGAGGTTAGTGGTGGACAATCTAAATCCTAACTTTCATCTATTTGATCACTAGTTTAGTTTAGAGTAATTTAGTTTACATTTGAGCATCTAGTTGTTTTCGACTCAAAACTATCTTCAAAAACCAAAATCAAATCACTACTCCATCTTGCACATGCTCACCATGAGCCTAAATTTCCTTGTGAATTTAGGTTTGTAGTTGTACATTTTGCATATTCTAGCTCTCCTTAGGTTCACACCCTAGCTAGTGAAAGGGATCCAATCCTCGTGAGTTCGACAACTCTTAAATCCCTATATTATTACTTCTACCCCTTATACTTGAGGGTGACTGTTTGGCTAACATTATGA
Organism: Rosa lucieae; assembly: GCA_024704745.1. Classification (NCBI taxonomy): domain Eukaryota; kingdom Viridiplantae; phylum Streptophyta; class Magnoliopsida; order Rosales; family Rosaceae; genus Rosa; species Rosa lucieae. The sequence goes on along the minus strand of CM045496.1, from coordinate 27,200,396 downwards.
CTGCGGGGATGGTGGCTGGTGCCGTTTGGAAGCTGTGGAGGCCATTTGGGCCACATGCAATGGACCGCCAACTTGGTTCATATGTGCAGGTGGTTTCGCAAACCTAGGCTTGGGGGAGGAGGCATACGTCTTGGGCAATGGTTGTAGTAGTGACTTTGGCAAGAATGTTGGTGGGGATGGCGGCTGTTGTTCTTTGGGTAGCCTGAGCAATTCTAATTTGGTCTTGGCCTTCAGCTGGGCCTGAGCTTCAAGTCTTAAGGTTTGTGTTCCCAATTTGGGTTTTGGTTTGTTTGGGCCTAATCTAAGGTTTGCATTTTCCTTTTTTATTTTAGTTTCTTTTACTTGGTATTTGGTGAATGACAAACAGTTGATTTCTTTAATTTTAGAGGAGTTGGTGGGTTCTCAGTTTTGCGATATGTCGCCAAAAGTGCCCTTACTATCTGTACTTTTTGAATTTCATAGGTAGTGTACGGAAAGTTCGGATGTGCTTCATTGCATGTTGAAAGGTTGAATTGCTTAGGTAACGACTCTTTTTGAGAATTCCATGAGGTGGGTCGTTATGTGTAAACTCATTGATCTATAAAAGAGTTGACATATTTTCTTTAAAAAAAATTATTAAATGAAATTCTCTAAATAATACATGTACTTATTTTTTTGTTTAATCAATACCCGTCTTGTATTTTTCTTTTTGAAATAAGGGTCAGTACGGCGGCTCTCAAGACTTGATTTATGAAACTGCATAATACACTAGGGGGGGGGGGGACATGGTGCCTAAACCGTATATTACAATAAGTCTCAAGAGAACTTCCTGACATAATAACAAGAGTCTAAACTAAAACAATGTATCCTAACAAACACTAACTAGCAAGCAAAGAGTGCTCTTCTAGCTACTCAACTCGCTTTACAATTGTAGTGCCATACCAGAAAAATAATTCTATTACGAAGAAGCATAACTACAAATAGCACAATTTTCTCACTATGTTGTCTCCAAAATATAAATCCAATGACACTTAGTTTCATCCTGCCACTATGAGGCTACGACCAATTGATAAAGCAAGGAACTCGTTTCCTATCTAGAGTAGACACATTATTACCACAAAGAAGTTGCGATCATTTGCCAATGCAAGGAACTCACCGACCTAAACCAAATAAAGCACACGTCATGTGGATAGACCGAGATAAAGCCCACATACTCCTATCAAATAGTGATATGGAGTTATTGAAAACTAAACACACTTCGACACAAATAAAACAAAGAAGCTTAAAAACAAGGAATAACCTAATCTAGTTTGACCAATTGACCTAGCCCAAGGAAAAGGCCCAGATCCAATCACCAACAAGGAATACCCGAATTGTATTTTACTAAGGGAGTTATCTCCTAAATTAATGTTTATACCTCCTATTTTAAATTTTGACATGTAACTTCCATTTTTGCCCTTTGTTTTGCTTTTCTCCCATATCCCCACGTCCATCCTAAGTCAGTAACTTTAGCTGAAGAGAGAGAGAGAGAGACAGAGAGCCAGAAGCGGAACAATTGTGAATGAAGTCAATGAACCCATTAATTCCCAAGTTCTCCCACTATATAACGTACACAATATCACCGAACCAAATAATTTGATAAAGACCTTTGCATAACGTCAATAAAATCAATCACCCATGCATAATTCTTGTATCAGCTCATGTTCCCTTCCGGGCTTCCGGCACCAGTTTATTGCTAAATGAACCACCTATTTAATTGCTAGGGTTTCGGATGGTTCACCATTAGTGTTGTTTGGGACTTTGGGTCACAGTAGAAGGAGGAGCGACTGCACTGATATTTTTTCTTCATTTTTTCAAGAGTATAGTTGGAACAAAAATAGTTCAGAAGTTAGTGGATGACCATCTATCAATTTAGAAGGTATGGAAGGTATGAATAGAATTCCATTTTTACTGACTATGTCTACAACAAAAAATTGAAAATTGAAAATCCTATCCGGATTTTTCAAAATCCATGTGAAGATTTGCCTTCAAAACCCAAAAATCTGGTTGCTTTGCGTTAACTCGCCAAAGAGGTCCAAGATGTCCACGTACCGTGTCAACTCGCCATGGTTAAAGAAGTGGAATTTCCGGCCACAAAAGGAAGATTAACTGTGGGATTGAAACTTGTTTACATTTGCATCAGGTATGCTGAATGGATTCATTACTTTCTTATAAATTAAGTAAAATCCCAATTACTGAACATTGCATGGACTATTTTAGTTGGGATAGTAGGATTGGATTATTATGAGCAAGCCATTGAACAATAATACTAATAACCATTATGATTATGATTAATCGACATATAGAACTTTGAAACTAAATATTTTTTTGTATGCTAGTATGGTACCTTGCTGTCACTGCTGTTGTATAATGCACGCTAGGTGTTCGTAAAAATGCATGAATAGATCTCATGTCGCATTTTGCTGCTGTTTCTGTTTCATGCATGATGCAAAATGGGTTTAGGTTTGTATTCGTTATTCAACTAGTTTATGGGACTTACTCTTGGATCAAGTGCTAATTCTTCATTTGAATACTACCCATGAATTGTGTATGTTGGACTTCTTCACTGAGGGGATGTCCAAGTGGGTTTTGGGAATTTTCCATACATAATGACATGTTAATAGATCTACTTCTGGATGCATAATACGCCCAAGAAATCGTAAAGAGATGATAATACAATCAAGCAAATTCCAGAAATATCAGAAGATGGTTGAGAATTTGCTATTCACTGTTGCTAGCTAGCTGATTAAGACAATTCTTACCAAAGTTAAATTCATGGATGAGAATTTGTTACAGAAGATGTAGCTATTGTGAGTAATAGCTGCTATAACCACCATAATAGCTGGACTCAGTTTTGCTTCCTTCCGAACCAGTATTATTAGTAGACAACATTTGGCGAGTATTTTGTGGAAAAGTGGCCATCGGCATCTCTAATGGGAGAACAGGCCATGCAACTTTATAGCTAAGGACTTGAATTGCTTGTTGCATTGAAGGCCTCATATTGTAATCCGGATGAGCACACCACAATCCAACCATCATCAAACACTCCATTTGTTTCTCATCAAAATCTCCACAGAGCTTTGGATCAGCTGCTTCAATGATTTTCCCTTCACCATAAAGTCCCCAAACCCACTCCACCATTTCAACTTGACTGTTTTCCAAATTCAGATCGATGGGTTTTCTCCCACATGCTATTTCTAGAGCAACAACTCCAAAGCTGTAGACATCTGATTGCTTGCTAGCCTTTCCTGTTGTAACATACTCCAAAGCCATGTATCCCCTAGTTCCAGCCACAATGGTGGTTTGCGACAGTTTTCCGTGGTCCACAAGTCGAGCTAACCCGAAATCTCCAAGTTTGGCGTTGAAATTTGAGTCCAACATAACATTGCTGGATTTGATATCCCTATGCAGCACACATTGTTCCCATTCTTCGTGTAGATAATATAAACCAGAGGCTAAACCTTGAGCAATTTTGTATCTTACCTCCCAAATTAACAAGTTTTCGTCTTTGAACAAATGAGAATCCAAGCTGCCATTTGGCATCAACTCGTACACAAGTAGAAGTCTCTTTTCATGACACCAACCTATTAGTTGTACCAGATTTCGATGTCTAAGCCGACTGATGATCCTTATTTCTGCTGCATACTCCTTCAGCCCTTGTTTAGAGCCTCTGGCAATCTTCTTGACAGCAACATGTGAGTTCAAGTCTTTAATGAAGCCTCTATAAACACCACCAAAGCCTCCCTCTCCAAGCTTCTCTCCCTTTTCAAAATTATTCGTCGCTTGGGCCAATTCATTGTAGGAAAACTTCCTTGGGCCTGTTCCCTTCTCGAATTCGTTATGAACAGAGTCATCAAGTACAATTGGATCTTCATCACTACTTTCTCCGGTTTCTGTCTTCTTTCTAAAGAGGAACCAAATCAGAGCCAAGGCACCAATTAAAATTAGACTTCCACCAACACTTGACACAATCTGTAGACCTATTTTGGCATTTCCTGACTTTGGTTTAACACTCGGATTTGTTGCAGGAATTATTGAGGTGTTTTTCGCTGCATTCTGCTCGAGCAATGAAGTTGAATTAAAACTCCATGAGAGTATCTTAAAAGAAGCAAAATACTGACCCGTTGCTGCAGAGAACCCAACAATCACTCTCTCCGGCAAGTATTGTTCCAGATCCACCTTGTAAGCAAGATACCTCATCACTTTACTACCATTCACATAACTAGTGAAGGCAATGCTAAGATTTTTCGATCCAGAATCATAGCTAATACTAGCATTATTGATCATTGCATCCACAACGCTACCATTCCAGGGCTTGGTTATCAAAGACTTGACAGAGTTGACATCAATCCCAACGTGATCGCCAGCCGGGTCCTGTACAGATGTCTCATAATTCCGAAAGATATCGAACTCCACAGCCACAAAAGGGTACTGAGGACTCGACGACGGCTTCTCCTGCGGATTATCTACAGGGAAGCCAATGCCGCTTCCTACTGTGAAGTTTAGTAAGGATCCCTCTGGCGCTAGGAAGAAGGCGAGGCCGTCAGCATAGTAGGAGTTGTTGCTTAGAGTGTCGATAACGAATGTGAAACTCGTAGTGAAGTCGGCAAGCTTTCTGGTAGTATTTTCCCGGAGGAGGAAGGATTGGTGGTAGCTGGCTCGGCCGGCGCTGTATTCTGTTTCAGTGAGCAGGAGGGCTTGGCCGTCGATGTTAGCATTGCCCTCTAGAGATATGGTGTTATCTGTGGCCGGAAAACTAGAGATGTTGAAGGTCAATGGTGTTGCAGAATTGGTTAGCAGAAAGAAGAGAAGGAGAAGGAACTGAAGCTGCTTTGATGAGTAGTATTGGAATGTGATAATCCCTTTATTCCCAGAGTTAGAAACGACAATCATTTCTAGTTTTTGGGATTGAGGGGGACACAGATTGTGATTGATAGAGTTGGGTACAGATCAAATTGTCATCTACAAAACAGTGTGCAGAACTTGAAAACTGAATGTTATCCAGATAATGTCTTCACGCTCTTCAAAGTTATTTAGCCTTTTATTTATCCTACTTTTGATAAAAGCCAAGAAGAATAATAGAGATTGTGGACTTTACAGCCCCAAGTAATTGACCAAAGGATGAGGATGTAGTTCCAATGACTAGATTTGCAAAAGGAAATCAACTTTCAGTTCCATTGCCACTATCTAGTCTGAATCTCAAACTCATGTGTTTATTTCATTCCCCACATGAAGTTGATGGGGTTAATTTGGAGTGTGAACGAGATTTAGTACAAAAAAGCGAAGTTACGAGATCGTAAACCATGGTTTACTAAATCAAATCTTAAAATTATTTTCCTAGCTTGAGTGTGTAAACAAGTGTTTGAAAATTACCAATTGCCTGCCTTCTTAATGAATCACTACTCTTTATTCTAATGCCAAAATCAAGTGATTTTCGTAGGTGGACATTTCTTATTGTTTTTTGAATTAATTGCAAGTGGATTTTGTGTACTAAATAGGGATTCTAGCTTTGAGTGTGTGATAATGCGCAGTGTGTGGGTTGTGGGGTTGGTGAGGAAACTGTTATACATGCATGGGGAATTATTAAGTAGTCCTGGAGTACCACGTGGCACTGTCATGTGGTGGTCTCAACTAATAATATCACTCAAATGTGGTGTGGACCATGTATGGGGTGAAAAAAGAAAAGAAAAATTAATTTAAGAAACCAATCAGAAATCACTACGAATCACATGGAATATCACCCCGGACCGCCATGTATACTATGGTCCGGGATCATGTAATAATTCCCCGCATGCTTTATGGACTTATCATTTAGCCCGTAAAGTATGGAAGCACACTTTCTTAGCTGAGCTATGTAAGGTGTGGAGAGAGAAGGATTTTTCTGAGCTCTTCTTGCATATTGACTTTGTTGCTAGAGAGAATGACTTGGAGTGGTTTGGAGTGGCCGCCTGGCAACTTTGGCATGAAAGGAATAATAGTGTGCATGGTAATTGTGCTTTGGGTCCAGAGAAGGTGATTGTCTGATGGAGAAAGCAGTTTGTTGGTGGGAGAGTTTTCTTATGGTGAACATGGAAGATGGTGCAGTAGGGGAGGTTTGTAGCAGCAGGGTCCTCCAATTTAAGATTGAGGAGGTAGGTAAAGCCTAGGCAGTAGAAAATAAGGATTCGATGTGTCTGTTATGCTTTGATAATCTATTCATCTCCAAAAAAGAAGGTATATATGGAGGTACAAGTGTAATCCCAATAGGAAAAGATCTCCTACAATTATACAGGATACTTAATCTACACATACAAGGAAAGTAAATATTTACAGAATATTCTACACTCCCCTTCAAGTTGGTGCATAGACGTCGATCATGCCCAACTTGCCAATTAAGTTGTCAAACACTTTCCTTGACACTCCTTTCGTAAGAACATCTACTAACTGATCTTCTGTATACACGAATGGGAAACATATGATTTTTCTATCCAGATTTTCATTAATAAAGTGTCGATCTACCTCCACATGCTTAGTCCGGTCATGCTGAACAGGATTATGAACAATTTCAATAGCGGATGTGCTATCACAATGCAAGTTCATAGGTTTCTCAAGTTTAAAACCCAATTCTTTCAACACATTACGAATCCACAACATCTCACAAACTCCATGTGTCATACTTTGAAACTCATCTTCAGTAATCGACCTAGCAATAACCTTCTGTTTCTTACTGCGCCAAGTCACAAGGTTTCCTCCAACAAATGTAAAATACCCAGATGTAAACCGTCTGTCAGTCTTATCACCAGCCCAGTCTGCATTCGTATACCCCACAACTTTCAATTCGCCCTTCTTTTTGAACAATAAACCTCTTCCAAGTGCCATTTTAAGATATCTCAGATTACGATACACTGCATTCATATGCTCTTCACTGGGACAATGCATAAATTGACTAACCACACTCACAGCATAAGCAATATCAGGTCTAGGATGAGAAAGATAAATAAGCCTCCCTACTAAACATTTGTACCTCCCTTTATCAGTTGGAACCTGATCTAGATAGATAGAGAGGCTGTGGTTCATCTCGATCGGTGTCTCAATAGGTCAGCAGTCCAACATTCCAGTCTCAGCTAATAAGTCAAGTACATACTTACGTTGGGATAAAGAAATCCCCTTCTTAGACCTTGCAACTTCAATTGCCCAAGGTCCTTCATCTTAAACTCCTTAGAAAGATACTTTTGTAGAGCCTCCATCTCTTTTAGATCATCCCCTGTAACAATCATATCATCAACATATACTATCAGAGTGGTAATCTTGCTGACTACGCTTGATGAACCAGGTGTGATCCGAGTTGCTCTGTCTATACCCGAACATCCTCATAGACTTAGAGAACCTCCCAAACCAAGCTCTAGGAGACTGTTTCAAACCATACAAAGACTTCTTCAACTTACAAACCTTGCCAGTATCACAAGGCATATTCTCGACACTTGGCGGCATGTCCATATACACTTCTTCCTCTAAGTTTCCATTGAGAAAAGCATTCTTCACATCAAACTGATGTAGAGGTCAATCTTTAGTTGCAGCAAGTGAAATCAAGATTCGAACAATGTTGATCTTTGCTACAGGAGCAAACGTCTGTTCATAATCAATTCCATAGCGTTGGGTGTACCCTTTGGCAACTAATCTGGCTTTGTACCTGTCAATGCTCCCATCAACCTTGAGTTTTACTGTAAACACCCAACGACATCCAACAGTCTTCTTTCCAACATGCATAGTCACAATATCCCAAGTTAAGTTTTTCTGCAGGGCCTCTAGTTCTTCATTCATTGCTTGAGTCCACTTAGAATCCGTCAATGCCTCCTGTACATTACTAGGAATAGATATAGTAGATAATTGATCAACAACAAGTGCATGTGACCCAGACAACCTATGGTTAGATATGTAATTAGCTATAGGATATTTAGCCTTGGCCTTGATGTCTGGTTCATATTGTTTCTTAGGAATATCCTTAGTAACCCTCTGTGATTTCCTAGACTCAATATTATCCACCCCAGATGATTCATTCAAAATTAAAGGTACCTGAGGAGGAACATTCGCAACGGATTCTTCAGTTGATGATGTAGTGAGAGGGAAAAACTCGGACGAACGAGAATTCTGAACTATATTCTCTTCATTGGGTGTATCAAGGCTGGGCTCTTTATCTTGTGATGTTTCATATATTTCAGGACACACTGAGGATTCATTGTCACCATCGAAACATGTGCCAATTTGCTAGCGTGTGACACCTTCCCTGTTCGACATTTGCTGCTGTGTAGCACCTTCCTCCCTTTTGGAGCTATCATGATGTTGGCTGAAGTCAATGGGTGTGGGACCGCTGCTGTTTGAGTGGCCATGACCTAACTGGCCATTGTGTTGGCTTGTGGAACCGCTGCTATTTGACTGACCATGTTGTTGGCCGACACATCTCTCACCGCTGGACAAGGACCCCGGCCCTACGAGTCCACCGTCAACCTCAATCAGTCCATCTTCGCAGGATGTGGATCCCACGGTGATTTTTGGTCCGTCTTCGTTTCCTACCCCAATGTCTGGTTCGTCTGGGATTTCGTTGTCAATTGGTGTTGGAGAATTCCCAACCCCAAACCTCGATTCTAATTCTTCAAATACAATTAAATCTTGAGGATTTCCTTCACAACCTCTCTCCCCCTGAAAGGAAGACTCTGGAACTCCCCCTGAATAATAAGGTTCAGATTCACGAAAAGCAACATCCAGAGAGACATGTATAGTGTCGATAAGAGGATCATAACATCGATAACCTTTCTGGAATTCAGAATAACCAACAAATATACATTTACGGGCACGGGGACCAAGCTTGCTGCGTTGAGGCTTGGGAATATGAACATATGCTACGCATCCAAACACACGAGGCTCTAGGTTAGGTAACGACAGAAGTGAAAGAAGTTTCTGAAGCTGCTGCTGAGGGTTTTGAAATTCAATCACCTGAGAAGGAGTACGATTAATAAGGTAGGCAGTAGACTTCACAGCTTCTCCCCAATATTCACGAGGTACAAGCATGCCAAAAGAGGAGGCACAGACAACTTCAAGCAACTGCCGATTCTTTCTTTCTGCCAATCCATTCTGCTGGTGAGTATACAAATTCGACGTCTGATGTCGAATGCCATGAGATTGCATAAACTCCTGCATAGGTCCGTTAACATATTCTCCGCCATTGTCAGATTGGAAAACTCGAATAGTCTGTTGGTACTGTGTAGACACCATCTTGTGAAAACCTTTGAACATGGAACACACATCACTCTTGTTCTTCAATAAAGATACCCAAGTCATACGAGTACAAACATCAGTAAAAGTCACATAATATCGAGCCCCAGAAAGGGAAGGGATCTTGGCAGGACCCCAAACATTAGAATGAATTTTCATAAATGGAATTGGACTTTTATTAAGACTAGGTGAATATGAAATTCGATGACTCTTAGCTAGTTCACATATATCATAATGAAAATTTGAATCATTAACAACCAAAAACAAATGAGGTTGCAATTTATTAAGATAACTGAAAGACAGATGACCCAAACGACGATGCCACAGTCACACTGTTTCCTTAGCATTCTCTACTCCATTAACCTAATTTACTTGTCCTAACAGCTGTTGCTCTCCACTTTCTGTCAGATCCAAGTAGTAGAGTTTCCTCCTTCTAACACCATAACCAAGAATCTGTCTAGTCAGAATGTCCTAAAACACATAGAAAGAGGGATAAAAAGTCACAATACATGCTAGTGCTAGAATAATCTGGCCAACAGATAGGAGATTATATGCCAATGAAGGAACAACCAACACATAGCCACGGCAACTTTCCCAAGGTTCTTTCGTGGTTTCTTGGTGAAATCCCACCAATCAAGGTAGCCAATTACTAATTCATAGCACCGCTGCTTGCTATGACCCAAATCTCCACAGACCGGACACTTTCGATTTGCATATGGATTTGTTTTACCCGGAGGGCGGCGTGGTGAGGAAGTTGAGAAGCCTGGGGGAGGACCCTGTTTGTGTTGGACAACCATGACCGAGGCCTCAAAGGCCTGTTCCATTGCCTGTCTATCAAAATGCACCTTTCGAACATAGGCATAGCTTTGCTCTAAATCGAATTTCAGGTCTTTGCGAAGAATCTTACCACGGACTTGATCATTAAGAAACATGTGAACTCGCATCCGTGCCATGGTAGTAGTCTCTTGAACAACTGCAGCCACTGTATTATTTTGAGAGGCCATACGCTGATCAATCTCCTAAAACATTTCCACCAATTCATTGTAATAGGTAGGAAGAGTCCGGCCATTCTGTTTCGCTCCAAAGCACTTCTTGTTCAATTCAAAAATCTTGGTTTCATTGGAATAATCATAAAAGGTCTTCTCAACAGCTTCCTGTTAGGTTTCCAGCCCATGAGTCTTTCCCAAGACAATGGTCTTAGAGTATGAGAATTGTTTACCCAGTAGGTTTTGAATTCCTACTGATGAATGGAGTTCCAATGAGGAATGAAAATCCTTATTGATGTATGATTACCTGTAATCCTTGTTGATTACAGAGAAGGAGAAGGCATAATTGCCTACCACCAATAGGAATGGGTTTTCTAATCGATGAAGAAAGCTGATATCCTTATGGCTATATAAGGAGGGGTTTTGCTCTAGGTTTTTGCATCACAAAGACAGAGAGCAAAGTGTATTCCATTCTCGGAGTTAGAGAGTGAGAGAGGGCAAAGAAGGGAGAGATAGGAAGAAAAGAGAGAGTCCTTGTTTTCTTATTTTTTCTGGTTGTACCCATTATAAATATAGTGGAATATCGTTTTTCTGCCCGGTGGACTTAGGCAAAAGTTTTGCTAAACCACCTTAAATCTGTGTTCTTGTGCTCATATCTTTGTGGTTGTTTCTCTTGGTGTGCTGTGCTTATTTGTGGTTTCGACTTCACATATTGACCGATTCTCAACAAATGGTATCAGAGCTCAGGCTCGTCTGGGAAATTCAAGGTTTGAATAAGTAGGTTCGATGTTATCAAAATGGCATAATAATCAAACTCACTCACAAAAATTGGGTGACGTGGATGCCAAGAATGAAGGAAAGTTGGGAAACTTTCTTGGTGACCGTAAGTAATTTTGCGTTTGATGATACTGTCTATGGATACTGTTAAGGATAACATGCTTAACGAAGAAACAAGATGGAAAGCTGCGTGCATAAACAATGGACAATGAAAGCTCCTTGTCACAATGGGTAAAGACAAGAATTTAGGTCGAGGGTTTAGTGGCAAGTGTCACTATTGTGGCAATACGGGCCAGATGAAGAGAATGTGTCGAAAGTGGAAACAGGACAAAAAGAAAGGCAACTACCAAAACAATGGAGATGATGGCATTATGGCTACTATCTTGGGGGAGCTTTTTACTGTTCAAGAATGTCTATATGTCGGTGACAAGGGTCACGATTGGTTCGTGGATACTGGTGCAAGTTGTCATGTTACTTCCAACTTGGAGCTTTTTTCTACATACGAAGCACGCAACTTTGGGATGTTAAAGATGGGCAATACAAGCTGCTCCAAGATTTCAGGAATGGAAGATATTTGCATCGAGACTAATCTTGGTTACTAGATGGCATTGAAGGATAAGAGACAAATTTCTTATTTGCGTATCAACATATTGTCTTCAAGTGCTCTTGATAGACAAGGTTTCCACCAATATATTAGTGAAGGAAAGTGGACGCTTACAAACGGATCGTTGGATGTTGCTAAAGGAGAGCTTTGTGATTCCCTGTACAAGACACATAGCTTGGTATGCAGAGATAACTTGAGTGCAATGGGTGATACTTCTTCACACATATGGTGCCACAACGAAGGCCATATAAGGAAGAAAGGTGATATGGAAAAGAAGTCCCTAATTTCCTTTTCCAATGATGAGTTTTCTGACCAGGGTGATGGGTTATTTGTTCAGGGGGAGCTACATGCTCCAAACATGAAGTTTTGCATCAAGTCAGCTCAGGCGGACTTCCAGTAATGGAGTCAATAGTCATGCCAGTATTCCTCCCTCATGGTCTGGAGGGGGAGATTGTTGGACTTCTAGCCCATGAGTCTTTCCTAAGACAATTGTCTTAGAGTATGAAAATTGTTTACCCAGTAGGTTTTGGATTCCTACTGATGAATGGAGTTCCAATGAGGAATGAAAATCCTTATTGATGTATGATTACCTGTAATCCTTGTTGATTAGAGAGAAGGATTAGAGAGAAGGAGAAGGCATAATTGCGTACCACCAATAGGAATAGGTTTCCTAATCGGTGAAGAAAGCTAATATCCTTATGGCTACATAAGGAGGGGTTTTGCTGTAGGTTTTTGCATCACAAAGACAGAGAGCAAAGTGTATTCCATTCTCGGAGTTAGAGAGTGAGCAATGGCAAAGAAGAGAGAGAGATAAGAAGAGAAGAGAGAGTCCTTGTTTTCTTATTCTTTCTGGTTGTACCCATTATAAATATAGTGGAAGATCATTTTTCTGCCCGGCGGATGTAGGCAAAAGTTTTACATCACCTTAAATCTATGTTCTTGTGCTCGTATCTTTGTGGTTGTTTCTCTTGGTGTGCTGTGCGTAGTTGTGGTTTTCGACTTCACATATTGACCGATTCTCAACACTTCCCAAACATCTTTGGCTGTTGGGAGTCGAATATACCGATTTATGAGTGACGGCTCCATGGAATCAATAAGCCAACTCTTCACTTTTTCATTGTCTGTGGCCCAAATTTCGAATTCAGGAGAGTTCTCATTTGGTGCAGCTCTGGCTTCAGTGAGGTAGTCAACCTTACCTCGTGCTCCAATTCTCATCTTCATAAGAGGTTCCCATATGGTATAATTGGATTCATTCAATGTGACGCCGGTTGGAAACGCCGAGTTATCTTAAGCGGTGGTATGATAATGATTGATGATTGGCGGCATGTTGTGGAGTGCAAAGGTGGCAGCATCGTCTTCCATTGAGCAAAAAGGTAGATTATAGCAGTTATATGACAAGAAGCAAAGGCCTGCCAATAATATGACAAGAAGCAAGGCCTGCACGTGTCTCACAAAAGTTCCAGCACTTTTGATGAATAAAGGTAGACTTAATAAAATGAAGGGTGCAGCACTTTTGATGGTGATGTAGACACGACAGATTGATGATGATTCTCAAAAACTGTTTTGGCTTGACTTCAATGGTTTGGGTTTTAGGGATTGTGTTTCGGGATTCGGGTTTCAAAAGAATACAGTGCAAGTTCAAAATGATTGAACTTGCTCTGATACCAAGTACAAAATAAGGATTCAATGTGTTTATTATGCTTTGATAATCTATTCATCTCCAAAAAAGGAGGTATATATGGAGGTAAAAGTGTAATCCCGATAGGAAAAAATCTCCTACAATTATACAGGATACTTAATCTACACATTTAAGGAAAGTAAATATTTACATAATATTCTACATAGGCATGGTGTCATCAGACTGAATATAGATGGGGCACTACAAATGGATCAAGGAATGTATAGGACTGGTGCAGTGTGTCGTAATGAATTGGATGTTTACATTGGTGTACTGGTTGTGTCGGGTGTAGGCTGTATGAGCCCCCAGTCATGTGAGTTTCTTGCTCTTATCAATAGTTTACACTTTTGTATTCAAGTAGGCTTCTCACATGTGGAGATTGAAGGGGATGCCCAAAACGTTTTCTTGGCTTTGGACTCCACTTGAGAAGACTTTAGCATGGATGGCGCTATTGTAGATGAAGCAAAGGTACTTTTAAGTCAATTTCAGTTTTGTAGTTGGGGTTTTATTCCTAGAGAGTGTAATAAGACTGCCCATTATGTGGAAAGAGCAACACTGTCGCTATTTTTTCCTACTTATTGGTGGATGATGGAGCCAGATTGGCTTGCTCCAATTTTAGTTAATGAGTCCGGTATTTGAGTGCTTGTGAAATGGAGTGTGATACTCTTCTCAACCTTCTGTAGTGGGTTTAATGAGGCTAATATATACTCCTTGATGTAGTTCTTTGATTATCAATTAATCTTTCTTTAGATAATTTTTTTTTAAAAAAAAAAAGGGATTCTAGCTTGCTGTGCCTTTTTCTTTTGCAAAAAATAAAAATATACGATTCTCATTTTTATGAGGTGAATATATGTCGAACAGAACAATATCTTTTTACAAGGTGAATTTTTCTGTCAAACATAACAATATAGAGATCATTAGGGCTCAGAAAGAGACCAACCAGAGCTTAAGTCTCAACTTATAAGAGCATGTTATCCCGTTAGATCTCTGGGGCTCTGGGTATCCGAGGCAGAACACTATTCACTACCTTTTTTATGTCTACTTCCACCCATTGGGTCAGAGTCTCTGGGGCAGGGCATTGCTCATTCAATTTTCCATTAATTTAGCTATTGTCAATGTGAAATATATAATGTAAATAAACAGTGATAATGAAGACTTCAGAACCGTATGATATTAATTTATTAATATATATATATATATATATATTTTTATCGGGTGTGAGGTAACAAACCATCTCGGTTTCGTTAGCGAGTTAGTAACACACCCTAGTCAGTATTCAAACCGAGGTCCATGAGGGTATATCAACAAAGTCAAACTAATCCATGACCACAAACGCACAAACCTGAAGGCCCCTTAGACTTGTTGGTAAGAAACTAGAAGAAATTGGGACTCGATCGCTAGACTTGGGGATTCCAAGCTAGGTCGCTCGTCAAACTTACCAGTGGTTTAATTTATTAAAATATTTAATATAAATGAAAAAATTAACTGCATAAATAACAATTATGAAAATCCCTGAAAAAAAAATACAAAACACTCAAATTTGTTAAAATATTTTGGTAGGACTTTGATAAAAAAATAAAAATCTGGTAGGAGATTTTTCTTTTCTTTAAAAATAATTAATTTAGTAATCTATTGTATTATTAAGAGAAGAGAGTTTACTCTCCATAAATGATTTTTTTTTTACCAATTTGTGATTTATATATATATATATATATATATATATATTGTTAAAGGAAAAACACATTATGTGCCTTCGTCAAAGAAACAGACGAAGAGAGAATCAAGGAATTGCAATCACATCACAATCAGTATTTACTATCATTATTGTAATTGATATTAATCGATATTTCCATTGTAATTTCATCCCCAGATAAAGGGGCTATGAAATTAAATGAGTAGATCAATTCTAATTCTCATTTTATTTTTACACGTTATTAGCACGCTTAGAGCAAATAGCCAAGAGATAAAACCCTCGCTTTGGAAAAAAAAAACCTAGAAGAAAAAAAACTTTTTTCTGCTGCCACCATACAAAAAAAAAAATTTCCCTTGCAGCAGCCCCGCTCCAGCAGACTCCACCCTCGGCCCTCCCTCCGTGCGCACAGCCCACACCTCTGTGCAGACCCTGCATCCCTCACGCACCGCCTGCACAGTGCCCACCCGCCCCGACCCCAGCACACGGCTCCGTGTCCCCCTGCCTTGCTCCTCAGCAACCAGCACGCGGTACAGAGCCTCCCTGCCATGTTTTTGCCAAGCTCCTGCACGCTAGCACAGCGCCTTTGCCCAGTAGGATCGATCACCTGCAGCCCAGTTGGATCTGGGCTCTCCACCGTCGCAGCACGTGGCCACCTGCATGTGGTGCTGGAAACTCCCTGCACGTGGTCATTTGTTCCATTGGAGCGGGTCTAGAGGAAGAAGACGCGAAAAAGAAGAAAAAGGGAGGAAGAAGAGAGAAAAAGAAGAGACAGAGAGAGAGAAGAAAAAAAAAATGAGCTGACCCAGCCCAAAGAAAAAGCCGGCCCAATTCAAAAAGAAAAAGAAAAAGGCAGCAGGCCTGCGGCCCAAAGGAAAAAAGAAAAAAAAGGGGTTGATCCTGCCCAAAAGGAAAAAAACAAAAACAAAAACAGGCCTTGCGGCCCAGAATGAAAAAAAAGGGAAAAGAAAAAGAAAGCCCACTGCTGAAAAGAAAGGGAAACGGTCCAGGTTTTCTCAAAACCCAAAAACATCGTTACCCACGCCTGTATCAATACGCGCGTGCGCTAGGATTGTTTTGTTTTCCCGAAGCCAAGTATGTTTACTTTTATTTTATACTATGGTATATTTAATTGTTTATAATTAGAATTTTTTAAGCATGCTCTATATTTTATTGTTTATGTTTTTATCATGAAATTTTGAGCATGTTTTATTTTATTTACGCTGATATAATTATTCCTACGCATGTCTTTATCTTATGCTATTGTTTATATTTTATTTTTACGCATGATATATGTAGCATATATTTTGTTGTATATTTGTGCAATTTGAGCAAGCCATGTAATTTATTTTAATATATGCTATGTTTTATTCTTTATTACGTGCTATGATTATTCCTTATTTAGCATGCTACATATAAATTTCATCTTGCCATGATAATGAAAATTCATGTGCATTATAAACACATAATTACAGTGATAAAGCATTTTCACGTAGCATCAAAAAAATGTGACCATTACGAATCTTGGTTTTGAAATCTAATTCATATTTTTTGGAAAATTATTTACGTGGATGTCTTTATGACTGCGTAATTTATATATTCCCTCTTATTTCTGTAGATGGCTGATCCAACTCGACCTGAATTTGACATTTTGGACTCAGAATGACTTGAGTACCACCGTTGGGTTTCCGATGTAGCAAGTGCTTTTGTAGCAAAATACTACACTGCCACCATTACTTATCCCAAAGACGATGAACCGTCTAATTATAAGGTGAAAGCAAATGCCTTAATGTTTCTGAGGCAACATAATGATCCTAGCCTACGCTGGGAGTACCTTCAGTTGAAGACACCCAAAGAACTGTGGGATACCCTTAAGGGACGTTTTGGGAACATTCATGACACCTTGCTCTCAGAACTGACCATTCAGTGGAATGAAATCCGCTTGCTTGACTACAAAAGAGTCAATGACTTCAACAAGGACATGTTGCGCCTAAAGGCACGTCTAAATTTCTATGGAAAGGAACTCACAGAAGATGATATGATCCAGAAGTCTCTTTCCACTTTTCCCATTTCAGCACTTATACTAACGAACCAGTATAGGCTAGAGTATGACAACATAAGAATCACAACCTTTAATAAGCTGATCAACCTACTGCAAGTGGCTGAGAGGGATAATGATGTTCTCTTGAACAACAATGCCAGGCCCACTGGGACAAAGAAAATTCCTGAGGCTAATTATGGAAAAATGAAAGGTGAAAAGAACCCTAATGCTTAGGGGTTTGGACGTGCTGATCCCTACCCACGTGGCAAGGGACGTGGGGGTAGTGGTATGGACCGTGGAGGCCCTCCCAATGTACGACGCATAGATGGTGGTGCTGGCCCTATTGGTCATGGAAATAAGGTGCAAAGGGCACCGATGAACCCTTCAGTCAAATAGGAAAGAGTTGATAAATTAGATTTCTAAACAGAACCTTGATTTAATTATCGTTGGCTTGTTAATAAATTTCGGATCTTATTCTGAATCAATGAATTCGTTCGACTTTTATTTACTACACATATTTACATGGTTCGAAATAGCACTATAAAGATATAAAGTAATACATCTAGAGAAAAAATTCTTAGAATGAAAAGATTATCATTCTACTAAAATAGAAATACTCTAAAGAATATGAGATATATTTAAAGTCAAAGACACTCTGTATGCACCAAGAGCTAATCAAACCTTGTTACATTTGAAAGATATTTGTGCCAACGGTTATCATGTAGAAACACACTGTGAGAATGGAACTGAATACCTTTACATTACCTCTAATGAATGTGGAAGAAAACACATTTTAGACAAACTTATGTGTCAATCTAGTGGACTGTACCTCACTACGATTCGGATCATTGAATCTATGCTGTCACCAACAATGAAATGTGGGACACTGACTCATATAGGCTTTGGTATGATCGCCTAGGGCACCCCAGTCATGACATGATGATCCGTATTTAAAAGAACTTACACAAACATCCCTTTTTTTTTTCGAGTGAAAAATAAAATGGGACAAAAATCTGCCACATTGCAAGGTGTTAGTCCTAGTACTGCTCAAATGCAGTCATTGCCTTCTAAAGTATCAGAAACACTACCTCCATCCCATTATGCCTCATTGACTATTTCAAAGGCACTTCACTCGTTTTGCAAAGCCTGCTCTTTAGCAAAAACAGGATCGAGACCTTTCGATACTAAAGATACAAAACAAAACATTCCATTCTTACAAAGGATACAAAGAGATATCTGTGGACCTATCCATCTAGAATGCGGACCATTCAAGAACTTTATGGTTCTGGTGGATGTTTCGACATGTTGGTCACATGTCGCTTTATTGTCCACAAGAAATGCTGCATTTGCAAAACTCGTAGCACAAATTATACGTTTAAGGGCTCACCACCCTGATCACCCTATCAAGTCTATAAGGCTTGATAATGCTGGAGAGTTTACATCAAAAGCATTTGATGAATATTGCATGTCTATTGCGATCAATGTAGAGCATCTTGTACCCCATGTGCATACACAAAATGATCCCACAGAAGCCACCATCAAAAGGCTACAGATGGTTATGCGCACCAACCTGCCTATATCTGCATGGGGTTATGCAATATTGCACACAGCTTTACTTATTCATTTCAGACCCACAGTTAGCAGACCATTTTCTGCGTACCAGTTGGTAACTGGATATGAGCCTAACATTTCACACTTACGCATATTTGGTTGTGCAATATATGTGCCTATTGCACCCCCACAGCACACCAAAATGGGTCCTCAGAGACGATTAAGTATTTATGTTGGATACGAATCCCCAACAATTATCCGCTATTTGGAACCCTTGACAGACTATCTTTTTACCACTAGATTTGCTGATTGTTACTTTGATGAGACAATCTTCCCATCGTTAGGGGGAGATAGGAAAAAGGATTTTCTAAGGGAACAATAGGAATTGTCGTGGTTTGTCCCCACTTTGTCTCATTTTGATCCCTGCACTTCACAATGTGAAAGTGAAGTGAAAAGAATAATCGATCTTCATAACGTAGCAGATTCGATAGCTGATACGTTTACTGATATTGCAAAAGTGACGATATCACATATACCAGCTGCAAACTTGCCTGTAAGGTTAGAAGTCCCCAACAAAGGGCATAGTGCAACAGATAGAGGCGCTGCAACCACACTTAGTGGAGGTGTGGTTGAGGCCGTGGCTCCCCAAAGGAAGAGGGGGAGGCCACTTGGTTCGATTGACACTCTCCCAAGGAAGAAGAGGGTGAGTAAGGCATAAACCAATCCATTAATCATCAATGTAGAGAATCCCTCTCATGAGATTGTCTTTGATTATAGTTATGTCCATGAATCAATACTGGAGGACGCTCTGATGTTTGAAATGATTCCAGGGAACAAAGAAATCTCAATGGATTATGAGAGTGCGTATGAGTTGATAGAAAAATCTTCCATACACATTGATGATGTATTTGCATACACTGTTGCTCAAGAAATCATATAGCACAATGATATCGAACCACGCTCTGTTGCAGAATGTCAACAAAGAGCAGATTGGCCTAAATGGAAAGAAGCAATCCAAGCGAATTAGATTCTCTGACAAAGAGACAGATATTTGGTCTGGCAGTGCTAACCCGACTAAGTGTAAAGCCCGTAGGACATAAATGGGTCTTTGTCAGAAAGTGTAATGAGAAGAATGAAGTCCTGAGGTACAAGGCTCAGCGCAAGGTTTCTCACAACGCTCTGGAATTGACTATAAGGAGACATACTCTCCCGTAATGGACGTTATCACGTTCCGTTACTTAGTTAGCTTGGTAGTTTCTGAAGGACTGGAAATGCAGCTCATGGATGTGGTTACTGCATATCTCTATGGGGATATTGATTCAAAGATATATATATATATATGTGTGTGGTTATTGTATATCTCTATGGGGATATTGATTTAGAGAGATAGAGATATATATATATATATATATATATATATAGGCCCGTTCTGAAGCGGACGTCCGCACTTCGCTAAAGTGCGGACGGCGATGCAGTGGAGGTGTTCCAGGCGGCGGCGGAGGAGTGCGGCTTGCAGGAGGGAGGCCGGAGGCATCTTGGACTGTTCTGAGCAGTGTTCAAGGTCGGAGGAGGTCGGGGTTGCAGGTTCTGTGCAGCAACCCGACCTGCAACTGCAGGTTTTCTGGGCAGCCCTCCAACGACTTCGCGGGCGACTCCACAGACTGCAGACGGCTCCGCTCGACCCCTGGCGTCCTTCCGGCAACCCTCACCGCTCAGTCGCGCCCCGAGCCGAGCTGCAGCAGCGCCGTCCGCACTTTAGCGAAAGTGGAGACGTCCTCTTTGGAACGCCTCCGTATATGTATATGTGTATATATATATATATATATATATATATATGAAAGTGTCTGATGTCCTTACATTACCCAAGTCAAGTGACTCTAAACCACGGAGTGTGTTTGTAATTAAGTTGAAACGCTCACTTTACAGATTGAAACAATCCGGGCGGATGTGGTATACCTGTCTATAAGAATGATAAATTATGCCCCTGCGTATTCACAAAGAAAACAAGTTTCAGATTTGCAATTGTAGCTGTATATGTCGATGATATGAACATAATATGTACTCTTGATGAAATAAGAGAAACCGCGAGTTACTTGAAATCCAAATTTGAGATGAACGATCTTGGGAAAACTCAATTCTGTCCAGGCCTTGAACTAGAACATCGAGTTTGTGGAATACTAATCCACCAGTCCGCGTATGTCCAAAAGTCAGGCGATTTAACATGGACAAAGCACATTCTGCTAGCACTCCCATGATCGATCGAAATTTGGATGCAAAGAAAGATCCATTTCGTCCAAAGGAAGATGACGAAGAGGTGTTGGGAGCTGAAATTCCTCATCTAAGTGCAATAGGCGCATTATTATACTTAGCCCAATATACTCGACCAGACATTGCATTCTCAGTGAACTTGCTAGCTAGATTTAGCTCAGCGCCAACGTAGCGTCACTGGAATGGTATCAAGACCATTATTCGATACCTAAAAGGAACCACTGACTTGGGACTGTTCTTTCCCTACAGAGAGACAAGAGGGACCGCAGATGGAACTGCAATCCCTAAAGGAAATGTTGATGGTGAAAGCGCCACTCACTACACTGAAAAGCCAAATGACGTTTTGGTTGGTTTTGCTGATATTGGGTACCTCTTTGACCCACATAAAGGTGTTCCCAAACTGGTTATGTATTTACCATTGGGAACACAGCGATATCTTAGAGATCAACCAAGAAAACCCTTGTGGCCACCTCCTTGAACCACTCAGGGATCATTGCTCTATATGAGGTGGTTCGTGAGTGTATATGGTTAAGAGCTATCATTACACATATTCGAATGACTAGTGGTTTGAGTTCTACAACTGAAGAGCCTACTTGCATTTATGAAGATAATGCAGCTTGCATCGAACAAATAAAGCTAGGTTATATCAAGGGTGATAACACAAAACACATATCTCCAAAGTTTTTCTACAATCAGCAACAAAAGGCTCTTCTCAAGATTCAAGTGAATTATGCTGGGCTGTATGTACAAGTCCCCGAAGTCCCCAGTCAAGGAGGGTGTTCTTGCGGGTTGATACCAAAGCGTAGCTTTGTGCCGTATCCGTATATCAAGCATAATTAGTGCGAGTGCGTCGTCCATCTAGAATTGGTTGGAGTGAACGCTTTTGCCCTTTCGGGTGGGCCCCTGCTAGGCCCGCCAGGGAGTCCCCCACTCCCCAGCCACGACGGACCTCCGGATAGTCGTTAAATTGTTTGTTGAGGGGGAGCTGCACGGAGCAGAGGGTGTTGGGTAGCGAGCCCAATCTTTGGTACCCAAGCGTCGGGGTTAACTGCCGGATCAATGGCTTCCGTGGGCTGTGTTAACTAGTCCCTTTACTATTTCTCGGAGGAGAAACTTGACTGCAATGCCGCCTAGCGGTCACTGTCATTATGAGTCGTTGCCTTACCGCTTGGCGGTGACCATCGACTCGTAAAGTTTGTACTTGTATGAAACATGACAAACAAATAGAGCAAGTAATAAAATTTTGTTTGACTGTCCCATATTTATCTAATTGAGTTGCAATTAAAATAGAAGCATGGCATATGTGTATAGCATGTACTTGTAATGTGGATGCTAATAAATTTTTGTAGGCATGCTTAAGGGTCATGAAGACATGTAAATGCATATCAAGTGTGATATATTTGTAGGCATGCTTAAAGTAGTAAAAACATGTGATTGGCATGACGATAGCTCCAATTGAAAGAGCGTAAAAGAGAAGATAAAGTTACTTATCTTATGCCGATTTGGAGCGAGTTGGAGGAGAAATTGGTATAGGTACCCAAATCATGTTGGAGTTGCCCGAGCATGACGCTCCATTGCTTTGGAAGAACACCATGGTAGATGACCAACGTTTTCATTTACTGATTGAAATGGTGTCCGATATACCTCGTTGACAGGATAAACGATTAGCATATAATTTTTGGAAGAAAAGCATTAAGTGCATTGGCAGTGCATTCGATGGGTGCAATGCAATTTATATCAATGGTAAATTAATATATCTTGGTTGGCCTAGTAGCTACCAACAGTATTAATTATGACAACGCTTTCGAGCTGTGATCCGAATAGGTGGCCTAAGTTGTTTGTAAAACAGACTATAAGACTTGGTGGAAAATCAAGGCCGGATGTAAGTAAATGTCAATTTTGATTTATAAGGAAAACCAACAAAAGCTGGGCATCAATTAGGTGTGTACATCCAAGTGGTACAATGTTTATTGATACGTGGTGAAAATAATGCATAAAAAGGTATGCATAAAGTATTGATATATGTGGCACATATGTATGTGGATCAAAAGGCAAAGGGTATTGTGCTCTTGACACATATATGGCTATGAGTGTACATGTTTGCATATGAGCGTAGTAATTCTACCACTTATTTAAGACATAGCATGTGCCTAGATTTTGAAATGGTCAGTAGATAGTATGTGAGGCCTGGGTGACCGTGCATATTGCATATGAATGGTATAGCAGCATGGATGGTGAGAATGCTTGACATAGTGTATGCACTTGGCTGTATATGATATTGAATATTAAAGCAGCACACTAGTGAATTACATGTATATGCATTGACTTGCAGGATTATGGTCTCACAGTAGCATATATAAAGCATGTTATATTTGGTTGGGATGTGGGCCATAGCCATGCAGTAGACATTGTCAGTGTTTAGAACAGGAGCCCAAGTACACATATATGTATTGACAAGTACACCATGCTTTTAAGAGGTGGCAGCACGCTAAGAGGCATGCGTTCCTTGATTTAAGAAAACTCGAGTTTTAAAACAGAGGCATGGTTTGTATGTATTCATGAGTGTTTTAACTGAGAGAAGCTTAGCTTTCATCACATCTATTCTCCTGAGAGAGGATGTAGCGCTGGCAGAGCTGGGAACGTCGTTGCAGACAGGGTGGGTGTCCGCTGATGCTGTCTAACATAGCAAACTTGCGAGTACCGCTGGCTGATGAAGATTTAGCGGAGGAATTCTGCCGCTGACGGAGTTTGGAGGAATATATCAGCGCTTTCACTGACGGAGCAACTCCCTAGCAGTGTCGCTAAATTTTTTTTTTCTATTTGCCGGTGGAGGTGGCTAGCGGAAGAAGCTCGGGTCGGCGGTGCCTTAGCAGATGCGGTGATCGATTTGCAGTGATGCTGATTGTCGTGATGGAGCTGAGCGGCAGAAATTGCCGCTGATGAAGTTGATCGGAAGAGAGCCAACGGTGATGATAGTCAGCGGAGGTGCCGCTGACGGAGCTCGGCCGAGGAAACTTTGGTCAGCGGTGGATGCTTGAAGCAGGATGGCTAGCGGTGGTACAGTGCAGCGGTGTGCAGTCTGGCAATGTCGGCTTGGTGGAGGGGCTGAGTCTCGGTGCTCAGCGGAGGCTTGCTGGAGGTGCCTAGCGGAGGTTTTGCCGCTGGTTGTGGTTGGCGGTGAGGCCTGGCTGGCGGTGTTTTTTAGCCAGCGAAGGAGCTCCAAAGTTTGGCGGAGCGGAGCGTTTGGCCAGCGGAGCTATTCGTCGGTGGTTAAGCGAAGCTTTTGGCAGGTGGAGGATTAGCCGCTGGCTGTGGTCAGCGGAGCTTTGGCAGAGATGGTTCTTTGGTAGAGAACTCTCGGCGGTGGCTCCTTGGCTAGCAGTTGCTCCTAGCGGCGGACATCAGCAGATCATGGACGGCGGAGCTCTTAGCCAGCGGTAATGATTGAGTGCTGGGCTTGGTCAGCGGTAATGATTGGCTGGAGATGTTTGCTGAACTTTGCTCGTGGCGGAGCTTTGGCAGAGATGGTACCCAGCGGCAGAAGCCTTGGTTGGCTGTGTTTTCTTGAAGTTCGGCGGCGCCGCTGATTGAAGCGAGGCTGGTGTGGCTGCAAGGCCGCTAGACATGACCAAAAATGGAGGCTAGGTGTCCAAAGCAAATCTCTGGGTGTCCAGAGATGATTTGACCTCAAATTTTTTTTTTAAATTACCGCCGAAGATGGGTAACATTTGCCGCTGGGGCAGTGTGCCGCTGATCTTGGCATAGGGGCTTGACATCCAAGTTTTTTTTTTTTTTTTTTGAGTTCAGCGTTGATTGTTGTTGACCACGTTTGTTCGACGTTGAACGAACTTGATCAGCCTTGAAGGGCGTTGACCGGCTCAAGTAGTGTTGACTTTTTTTTTTAAAAAAACTTGATACCTTACACTGGGAACAAATTTATGTTGAAAAAATTTTGTTACTGCTGAGGATGGGGCTAGGTGCAATGCCTGCCAGCAGTTTATATAATAATTCAAAGAAGAAAAAAAAAATAAAATGGCGGTGAGCAATTTTGATAACTCAAAGAAGAGAAGAAAGAACTCTTTTGAGCTTCGTTAAGATGACTTAACTCAATGGTAAGTGACGAAGCCTTTGTGTTGGCTTCCCACAGACGGCGCCAATGTTAACGTTAGTGATCCGTGGGATCCCTAGTTAGCTTTAGAGAGAGTGTGACACGAGATGTATAGTGGTTCGTCTCCCGCCTTAGCGGGAAACTACTTCCACTTGAATGTTACACTAGTGTGTTGAGCCTTGCGGCCCAAGGGGATTACAAAAGATGTAATTGGATGGATGTTTAAGTGGGAAGAGGCATTCCTTTTATAGGTGAAGGAATGATTCTCTTTTAAATTTTCTTAGATGTGGGATGACTAAAATCACTATTCTAGTCTAGAAAGCATGTTTGTGAAGGCAACTTTGCAAGGCCGGGAAGGTGGCTTCCCGATGACGTATTTGAGACTTCCGGATACCATAGCGTAGCTTGAACATAGGGCTACAAGATGCAAGTAGCGGTTGGGCCTCACCATGACTTGTGGGTGTCCAAAAGAGGGTGTTACTTATGCTTGGTGAGATAGCAAACTAGTCATGCTAGTAGGTATCTACAAGTCCCCTAAGTCCCCAAATAAGAGGAGCTTCTTGGTTGGGGAGTTATAAGCACGAAGTCATCAAGCATATATAAGTAACCGGGCGGCACGGAGCCCCTACATTCACCAAATCATTGCCCAAGGCCACATTTGAGAAGCATGTGAAAATCATAGGAATGCGAAGACTTTGCAAGCTCCCTTGATTAATGCAAGTATCATGGGGAGGTGTAGACATCATGGGGAGTCTAACACACAGATGTACGTCATCATCAAATGTAGAAGGTGCGTTGTGCTCTTTTCCTTCGACCAAGGTGTATTTTTTGTCCCACATGGTTTTTATTGTTACTTGACAAGGTTTTTAGTGAAGCAACAACTCATGCACCATTTCATCTTTGACTTGGCACAAGGGGGAGTGTTAAAGGAAAAACACATTATGTGCCTTCGTCAAAGAAACAGACGAAAAGGGAATCAAGGAATTGCAATCACATCACAATCAGTATTTACTATCATTATTGTAATTGATGTTAATCGATATTTCCATTGTAATTACATCCCTATATAAAGGGGCTATGAAATGAAATGAGTATGTTAGTGTGAGTCATCGTTCCCTATTAGGAATAGACTACAAGAGAATATATTGTTGTAATTACTTACCTTGTATATGTTGTGTAGTACGGTTGTAGTACGATTGTAATCTATTTATATACACCACAGAATGGGTGTAATGATATGTCAGAAAATTCATTCTCTGAATCTCGTGATATTTGACTTGGTATCAGAGCAAAGATCCGAGAGGACTTTGTCTCTTTAGCTATCCAATTTTTCCTCAATCCGAAGAGTTGATACAAAACCAAACCCCTAGGGTTGTTTTTTGTGGTTCTCTGAGTCTGGTCTTCGTCTCTTTTGAGGGACCGACCTCTGTCAAAAAACCAAGCTTCAGGTCTTCGTCTTCTTTGAAGGACCGATCTCTTCATCACTCGTCCAACTTCAAGCTTCAGATCTTCATCTTCTTTGAAGGACCGATCTCCTCATCACTCGTCCAGCTTCAGTCGAAGACCCAGATCGACTTCGGACCCAACTAACCCAGATCGACTTCGGACAGCCGAAGACCCAGATCGACTTCGGACCCAGATCGACTTCGGACCGATCTCCTAATTCATTCTCCGAAGACGCCGTCGTTTCCAGATCGCTCAGTTTCCGGTGCTGCTCTAGATCTCCAGTTTCCGGCGCTCTTCCAGTTTCCGGCAGCCAGCGAACCTCTCCAGTTTCCGGCGCTCCTACTTCTGTTTGGCCCGGACCCTTGCCGCGCTGTTCACACCAGTTTGCGGCGTCACCCGCATCTGTCTCGACTCGCTTCAGTGAGTCCACCCAGTGAGTCAACTCGCCTACATCAGTGAGCCCACTCGTCTCAACTCGGTCAACAGACTCGGCCCACACACCCAGTTTAGTCAACCAGGTTCAAAAAAAAAAAAAAAAAAAAAAACTGTTCCTATTTGTTTATTTCCGCTGCTACTTTGGGATTTGTATATTTTCTATTGTATTATTGCCATGGGTGGTGATGACAGTGAAAGTCAGGGTTCTAAGGCCACTGAGATACAGAAGGTTGAGGTCTCTGTCAAGAGCTCAGAAGGTGGTTCTTTCGGAGGTACCAAACTCACTGGTACCAATTTCCGAACATGGAAGAAGATTATGTCAGTTTATCTCCGTGGAATACACAAAATGGGGTATGTGACTGGAACAATCAAGGCTCCCAGTGAAGATGATGTGGATGCCTATGCTAAATGGGCAGATGATGATGGGCTGGTAATGTCAATTCTATTTCGAGCCATGACTGATGATGTGCTACAGATGGTGGAGGAATGTGAAACTGCTGAGGCGATATGGAAGACAT
This sequence comes from Rosa lucieae, assembly GCA_024704745.1. Lineage (NCBI taxonomy): Eukaryota > Viridiplantae > Streptophyta > Magnoliopsida > Rosales > Rosaceae > Rosa > Rosa lucieae. The sequence goes on along the minus strand of CM045496.1, from coordinate 27,173,027 downwards.
TGGGGGATTTGTATACCAACGAGTCTGATTTTATACAGGTTCATGAATTGATGTGTAAATCTGCTAGTATGCAACAGAATGGGCAACCAATAGCTGTGTATTTCACCAAGCTAAAGAATGTATGGGCTGAAATTGATCAGAAGCGTCCTTGCAAAATCAAGAATCAGGAAGATTTGGTGTGGTACCAGAAGGAGAATGAGCTAGAAAGGGTTCATGTATTCCTGAGAGGGCTTGATGAGAAGCATAGCAGTGCCAAGGGAGAATTGCTTAGAATGACAGACCCTCCTAGTTTGACCACAGCCTTTACATACGTCCGCAAGGATGAGTCTCACCAGGAAAGTGTCAAACATGCACAGGTTGAAGTATCTAGCCTAGCCATTCAGGCCAAGTCACCGGCACCTTTCCTCCAGCAGCAGAGTTCAGCCCCACTTCATCAGCAAGGTTTCCCACAAGGCTTCACCAACCGCCCTCGTCCTCAGTGTTCTTATTGCAATGACCTTGGGCATGTTCGGGAGACTTGTTGGAAGTTGAACCCACATCTTAAACCTAAAAAGCAAGGTTATCGTCCTAAGGCGAAAGCAGCTGCTGTTCAATTGGTCCAAGAACCGGATTTCTATGGAGTAGTTGGCCAAGATCATCATACAGCAGGTGGAGTTACTCCTACAGCCTCTATAGCTGGTCGAGGTAAAATTGGTATGGCGTTAAAGGTTTCTACTTTTGTTGGTTCTGATACATGGATTATTGATTCTGGTGCCTCCGATCATATGACTTATGACAAATCATATTTTACTGAATTGTCTTCCCCACCAGTGTCCTATGTAACCAATGCCAATGGTGAAGCATTTCCTGTGTTAGGGTCAGGATCAGTTCGTATTACTCCTACCTTAGAACTTCATAATGTGTTATATGTGCCTGACTTGTCCCACCATTTGATATCTGTTCCCCAGTTAAATACTGAGTCTAAATGCTCCGTAACCTTTTTTCCTATGTATGTGATTTTTCAGGATCTTCTCACCAGGGAGATAATTGGTCGGGGGTATCTAAGGGGCAGGTTGTTCCATCTGGATCAGACATACGCAAGAGAGAAACCAGGAGCACAGTCCCGCGCCGCTTTGACTTCGAGTTCTGATAAGCTAAGTGAAATTTGGTTGTGGCATCGCCGTTTAGGGCATCCCTCTTTTAGTCTTATGAGAAAAACCATGCCTACTTTGTTTATTGGTGTGGATGAGTCTAGTTTACATTGTGAAACATGTGTTTTGGCCAAGAGTCATCGTGCTACTTATTTTCCTAGTATTTCTAATAAAAGTGTTGCTCCTTTTGAGTTGATTCATTCTGATGTTTGGGGGCCATCTAGAGAACCCACTGTGTCGGGTATGAGATACTTTGTGTTGTTTATTGATGATTGTACGAGATTGTCGTGGGTTGCTGTGCTAAAAACCAAAGATGAAGTCTTTCCAGCTTTTCAAACTTTTCGTACTCTTGTTCAAACACAATACCAGAGCACCATTAAAGTCCTTCGTTCTGACAACGGGGGGGGGGGGGGGGGAATATGTTAATCATGTTTTCCAAGAGTTTTTTACAACCAATGGGATTGTTCACCAAACTACATGTCCACAAACACCAGAACAAAATGGAGTGTCTGAAAGGAAAAACCGTCATTTACTTGATATGGCTCGTGCCATTCTCTTTAGTGCTCATATGCCTAAGTATCTTTGGGGCGATGCTGTACAGGCTTCCTCCCATCTTATTAATCGTCTTCCATCTAGCGTCCTTCAGGGAAAAATTCCATTTGAGGTTCTTGCATCTCATGTCTCCTTACCTTCCTTTCATAATCTTCCAGCTCGTGTCTTTGGTTGTGTTGCCTTTGTCCATGTTCCTAAAAACCAGAGGTCTAAGTTGGATGCCCGGGCGCTTAAGTGTGTCTTTGTTGGCTATGGAGGGAATCAGAAGGGATACAAGTGCTATCATCCACCTACCAGGAAGTACTATGTCACTATGGATGTTACCTTCTTTGAAGATATGAGTTATTTTTCCACTTCAGATACAGCTCTTCAGGGGGAGAATTCATATTTTGAAGAGCTATATCATGGAGAGGGGGAGCAAACAGAAGGAGGAGAGGAAGAAGTCACACAGGCAGGAGGTATTTTGACGGATCCAGTTGAGACCATCAGCCCGCCACCTCTTGAAGCAGTAGATCCAAGCATCCAGGCACCAGTTCCTATGGCTGAAAATGAAGTTGAAGACACGACTGCCCCTCCTGCCATTGCTTCTACCCCTGACCCACAGCTTCCTGGTACGGAAGATCACTCATTTGAGGTATGTCCACCCACTAGTACTAGTAGTAGTGAGTCTAGTGTTGAGCAATATGTGTTACCAAATAGGACCACTCGGGGTCAATCAAGCAAAAGATATGAACCTACTCTTACTGCCAAATCAAAATACCCAGTAGCTAACTATATGTCCACTAGGAGATTGTCTAAGTCATATGAATCATTTGTGAATCAAATATCTGTTGTATCAGTACCTAACAAAGTGCAGGATGCGTTGGGGGATCCAAAGTGGAGGAAGGCAATGGAGGAAGAGATGGAGGCGTTGCAGAAGAACAATACTTGGCAACTTGTGCCTCCACCACAAGGCAAGAAGGCTGTAGGTTGTCGTTGGGTGTTTACTGTGAAACATAATGCAGATGGATCAGTGAATCGGTACAAAGCACGCCTTGTAGCAAAGGGGTTTACTCAGACATATGGTATAGACTATGATGAAACATTTGCCCCTGTCGCCAAGATGAACACTATTCGGGTTCTGCTCTCATTTGCTGCTAGTTTAAACTGGCCACTCCGACAGTTTGATGTCAAGAATGCATTTCTTCATGGAGAGTTAGCTGAGGAAGTGTACATGAGCCTTCCACCTGGGTATGTAGTTGCTTCTCCTGGTGATTTTGTCTGTAGATTGAGAAAATCTCTGTATGGTCTCAAACAGTAACCACTTGCTTGGTTTGGAAGATTTTCACAGTTTATGCGGAAGGTTGGTTATAGGCAGAGCAACTCAGACCATACCTTGTTTCTCAAGCATCAACAAGGGAAGGTAACAGCTCTAATTATTTATGTGGATGATATGGTAATCACTGGTAATGATACAGTTGAGATGGATAGACTGCAGAGACAGCTAGCCTCTGAGTTTGAGATGAAGGACTTGGGTGAGCTTAAGTACTTCTTAGGAATTGAGGTAGCCAGGGGGAGAGAAGGAATCTATCTGTGCCAGAGGAAGTATGTTCTTGATTTGCTGACAGAGACAGGTTTGTTGGATTGCAGACCTATTGACAGTCCTATTGAGCAGAACCATTGTTTAGCTGAGTATCCAGATCAGGTACCTACTGATCGAGCTCGCTATCAGAGGTTAGTTGGGCGCTTGATTTATTTGGCTCATACTAGACCAGACGTTGCATATGCAGTGAGTGTGGTGAGTCAGTTCATGCATAATCCGAGTGAGAGTCACATGGATGCGGTTATGCGGATTCTGAAGTACTTAAAGTCAGCTCCAGGAAGGGGAATACTTTTTTCTAAACATAACAACATTCTTGAGGTTTGTGGCTTCACAGATGCAGATTGGGCTGGAAATATCACAGACAGGAGGTCGACATCAGGTTACTTTACCTTTGTGGGAGGTAATCTGGTTACATGGAAGAGTAAGAAACAGAAAGTTGTGTCACGTTCTAGTGCTGAGGCCGAGTATAGAGGTATGGCTCACGGAGTGTGTGAATTATTGTGGCTGAGAAATCTGTTACGTGATCTGGGTTTCAAACTCAAAAATTCCATGCAGTTGTATTGTGATAACAAGGCAGCTATTGACATATCACAGAATCCGGTACAGCATGATCGTACTAAACACGTGGAGGTTGATCGTCACTTTATAAAGGAGAAGTTAGATGCCAAAATTATTAACTTTCCTTTTGTTCCAACTGAAGAGCAACTTGCAGATGTACTTACCAAAGGAGTTTCCAGGAAGGCGTTTTATGACTCACTTAGCAAGTTGGGCATGGTTGATGTATATGCGCCAACTTGAGGGGGAGTGTTAGTGTGAGTCATCGTTCCCTATTAGGAATAGACTACAAGAGAATATATTGTTGTAATTACTTACCTTGTATATGTTGTGTAGTACGGTTGTAGTACGATTGTAATCTATTTATATACACCACAGAATGGGTGTAATGATATGTCAGAAATTCATTCTCTGAATCTTGTGATATTTGACTGAGTAGACCAATTCCAATTCTCATTTTACTTATATATATATATATATATATATATATATATATATATTTAAATGAAAGTATTCAATTTCATTCATCTCGAGCCAGAATGGCACGGATACATACCTTCCTTTGCCAACTCTAGAGCAAGTTAGGATGTGGTATGCTAGCATCACCCATTAGACAACCAATGCTCACTTATTTTAAGCAAGCCTATAACTATGACAAATCTAGGACACAACAAATAGGCATAGTTCAATAAAAAAAAAAAAACTAAATTCTCTCCTTGCCATCCAAACCAAGGCTAGGAGGTTTGACTGGGTCCATCCTCCTAAATCCCAAATACGAAACCCAATAGAATTAGATCCCAATAGTTTGGTCCACATGAAGGCTCAAGTCCAAAAAGTATTTTTTTTGTTTTGGGCACCCAAAGCCCATTTGATTTCAGCATCCAGCTGGATTTAGGCCACCAAGTTAACGGGCCATACAAATGATCTAGGCACCCAACTGCAATTGAGTCCACCTTCTCCTACACCAATCACCACCTCCGCCATCGCACGCATAGGATGTCGTTCATCGAATCTTCGACACTTCAGGCAGAGGGACTCTTTTGCAGGTTGGAGTCTCCAAAAAGCTTCGACTATCCCTTCTTGGTATTGCAGTGGCAAAACCCGTCACCTCGGCCACTGAGCACGAGACACTTTCCCCTGCCATGATCGGACCACTGGTAGAGCGTTCGCAGTCGGCCAATTAGAATATGTCCACGCCAACAATTCCACATCCTCACTGGTCTTGAGTCATGCTTTGCTTGGTCAAATTAGACCTAGATTCTGGACGGAGGTTTCCTCTGTTACCAGCCACCATCGCAAAACTTCGACACCTGCAAATCCCTCCTTCTTTCCAAAGATTGTAGAGAGAAAGTTTGGTTGAGATCCAATCGAACGAAGTTATGGTTGGATTACTAAAAGAAGACATTGAAAACCATAGAGAAAGAGATTTTGCTTGTTGTTTGCACCGACTGGCATTGCTTAGATCCCCAGCCATGGCGGCTAGGGTTTGATAAAAACTGGAAGAGGATGTGCCACATGTAAAGAAATGCTAATTTGATACATTTATCCTTTATATATTAAAAAAACTTTGAATCAGAAATAATCAATAGGGTAATAAAGTCAATTTACAAAACAAAATTAAAATAAACGTAGTGGAAATATGGTGGGTTTCTATGAGGAACTCCCACTACTTTTAACTACCTCCCCACACTCTTGAAACAAAAAAAAACAAAAAAACAAAAATCATACACACAGTGTGTAGGCCCATGCTAGTACAATATAAACTAGAGAATTATTATTGTTGTTATTATTATTATTATTATTTTTTTTTAAATCAAGCCCATGAGGTGAAATAGTATATTCATCAAAAGTTAGAATAGGCCGTTACATATTCTTCCGCTGCCATTTAGGAACATAGACAGATAAGAAGATAGTGGTAGTACTCACAGTGATGCATAGAAATAGACCTACTCATTATACATTCAAATACATAGAGGTAGCGGGGTTCCTCCATTAGTACTATGCTAGAGGCGCTAGAAATCTAGGTTCCTAATACAAGAAAAATTATTCTGATTAGACAAAAAGCTAAAAACATAGGGTTGGGCTTAAGGTCAAAAACCCTAACCTTATATCCAGATCAAAGAAACTCCAAGGGAAGGCCCACTCAAAAGCCCAGCAGGCATGGCATGGCTCCAGCCTAGCATCCATCTCCAACCTTGTGCCAAGCGTGCAATTCCAGCATAGCTTCGTTGACGCACGTCATCATGACCGATCCGCCTTGATCCCTGCTGCCACAGAACAAAACTGTTGCCACCCAAAATATCGCAAAGCACGCCGCCACAACCTGCCTCACACTAAAACCGCCTCAACCGAGCACGCTGCAATCCCACACTACCTCCTATTTTGAACTCAAAACCCTGCAACCATCGTCAGTTGAAGAAGCCGAAATCGAGATCCACTGATTCTGCAACTCAAAGCCACTAGAATTAGAGATTTAACACTAGAAACCGGAAGCGAAACCATACTGCAAAAATCCCTAAGCGGCCCCCTCATAAGAGTTCTCCGAACACTTCTATCAATCCCCGTCCGGCAGCGGCGTCGGCGAAGCCCAGAGGCCAGCCCAGGGCTACGGCCGAACGAAGAGAGTTCTCTCAACAAACGCCGCAGGCTTTTTTTAGGGTTTTGGGATGAACTTCTCTCTTAAGAAAATAAAGTTTGGAATTTATTAAGTAATATAATAAATATATGGTGCAACGTCTAAAGTCAATTGGTTGATTAGTCTAATTGGTTTTTGTTAAACCCACACCACAAGGGTTCAAATCTTCTTGTATGCAAAACTTCCTAGTCATTGGGTCATTCCCTTAAGTCAGTTTCTTGCCCCAGCCCAACCCTAGGTTAGACAGAGACCGACTTGGGTTTTGTGGGTGGAAGTCTTTGGGTCATTTCTGGGTTAAGACAGATGTGGTGCCATGAGGAAAGTCCCCTTGGTGGACATAGAGTCAAAGGCCCAACAAACCCATATTCATTTGTTTTTCATTTGTCCATCATGTGGTTCGTTATATTTCTTTCTGATAACAATTAACTTTGGCCAACAATATTCTAGGTAAGATTGTGCAGAGTAAGAGCTTCTAGAAAGGCAAGCTACTATAATTTGATTATTGATGTAGGAAGTGTTAGATCAAATATGGACTTAACACATATCATCATAAAGTAATTGATGATTAGCTAAATGTCAAACCTAGCTTAACATGGATACAAACTGTAAATCAATACTAGTAACTTAATGAAGCAATGTATCAATTCATTAAGGATAGTAATCCATTGCTTAGTCTACAAGAAAGGCTACAAGATTGTGATACATTAGGAATCTAACAATGAAACCTAAACCGACAAGGAATGCTTTAATGGGAAGCTTCACTACTAGAAAAACCCCCCAATCCACACAGATGACATTCACATGGATATTCACACGAAGAGAAGTCTGTGTGAAAAACACTGTGATACATACAGATGTTCATGTGAAAATTATATTTACACAGTCATCCGTGTGAAATATATTCTAAAAGTGGGGGCAGCAAAAATACACACGGATTTCCGTATGAATTAGAGTTCACACCGACAAAAATCCTTGTAAATTGTATTTAAAAATAAAATAAAAATAAATTAATTGATTTTTTGTATGAATTAGAGTTCACACAGACAAAAATCCGTGTGAATTGTATTTCAAAATAAAACGAATATAATCTAATTAAATATAAATTAATAAACGTATTTATATTTGGCATATTGTTCCCCACAAATATTTAATTTTACATAGATATCCGTATGAATTTTTGTTGCACACAATAATCTGTGTGAATTTTTTTCAATTACTTTATTCAAATTTTATTTATTCTTCATTATCTCATTGGCATACTCTCTCTCTGTCTCACAGATCTGAGATCTCTCTCTCAGATCTCTTCATCATCTTCTAACTTCTCTCTTTCTCACAACACTACACCAATTTTGGAATCAGACAACACATGTCAGACGACAGCAAACATTTTAACTGTCGTCTGATTTAATCAGACGATAGCAAGAAATATTATGTCGTCTATGTTTTCGAATTAGACAACAGTTTTTTCTTAACTCTTGTGCAATAGAATTTCAGACAATTGTTGATTTTTTTGATGTTGTCTGAATGAATTAATTCAGACAACAGTTATTATGTGATGTTGTCCAAGGTTCATTTATACAATGGTTGATTTTTGCTGTTGTCTGATTATTTTCAGTCACACAACTGTTATTAGGTGTCTGTTGTCTGATATCTTATAAGTCAATGGCTACTGAAAGATGTTGTCTGATTTAAGTGGTCCAGACAATGGTTTTTAATTTGTCTATTGTCACATGAGTTTCAGACAATGCACCTTATTTGATGTCGTCTGAGTTTTAGAATTTTTTTTTTTCTGATACAATCAATAGCTGACTTTAGTTAGGGTTTGACTCTTATACTTTAACACTTCTAACACTTTCAACTCTTTCCCTCTCTATTCCATCGAGCAAAACACCCACTCCCGCCTCCAGCTGAAAATCACTCTCTCTCTCTCATCCCTCAGTCCCGCCCTCAGCCCTCCCTCAGTCCCGCTCTCAGCCCGCTCTCAGACCACGAACCCGTCTCTACTAAGTAGTTTGAAGGCAGATCCTCTCAAACTTAACCTCCATCAACAACAGCTTCATGGTCTGGAACCCGCCGGAGTTCGTCATATTTAGAGTAAGGATTGCACAAAGGACCAAAGCCCCAAAACTCCGACCATAGATCGGAACTCAGAGATTTACTCCGCCATCCCTACAAAACGAGGCACACCTCCTTGCTTCACCGCCATCACGCCAAAACCTCCGCCACGCCAAAACCTCCACTTGTCAACAACGATTTCAGACGTGCACGATTTGGTCGATGACACCCAACTCTCCTTGACATCTCAGTCCAAAAAGGCAGAGTACTAGATCGATTTACTTTGGTCATTGCACATTGATTCATCACTGTGATCAGAAGAACACTTACGCCGGGCTCGAGCACGAAATGGTTTCTAGAGTTGTGGAGAGCCTCAAGGTATACTACTCAAGCTCCTCCGATTTGGTATATTTCATACTGTGGTTCAATCTGGTTTTACCTTTTACAATGGTGATTTTGGTTGTGGCTCAGATTCAATTCCGGCTTCAAAAGGGATTGAATTTTCATCTGGGTTGTCTTCATTGTGATTGTTCTAGGAGTGGGTCGCTCTATTTTTATATCATTTGGTTGCTTTGATTTGATTTTGCTAATGGAATTGTATAAAGTCTGGGTTCTTGTTAGAATCCCGAAGCTGTCAAAGTGGCCAGGCACTGTGCTGCAATGCACAGTTGGAGCATTTCACATGTGCCGAAGGGGTTTATCTTGGGCCTAGGAAGCCTTGACAAAGTCAAAAAAAAAAAAAAAAAAAGTCTGGGTTCTTGTTAGAATCTGGGTTCATGTTAACATTTGAGTTCATGTTGGAATCTAAATTCATGTTGACGAAGTCAAAAGAAATTTATGTAGTCTTAGCAGCAAATTAAGTTCAAAAACCCAACCGTGATTAACATGGGCATGAGAGGCAAAATAATATAGAAATTGAAATCTTAAGCTTGTCTAGATCTGCCATGGTTTTCATCTTTGAGAAGATGTACAACAGTGTTAACTGTTAACTAAGAGGTTGTGCGGCTTAGACATACCAAGAAAATTAAAGAATTTTTTTTTTTTTTTTTTTTCTTTGACAAGGGGTAGATTACGGGAATATCACTGAGGTTAAGGGAAGCTTGTTTTGTTGGTATGGAATCATATATGATTTATGGTAATCTCATTGAAAGTCTGTTTGAAAGAAATGTGGGCAGGAAAGCGTCAAGCAAGTTTCGATTGTAGAACTGACCTTACAGTGATGAGGTGGTAGATAGCAATCCTTACGTACAGTAGGCTTTTGGCACTTCAGAGGATGGGCATTGTGAAAAACTATGAAAGAATAAGGGAGTTCTCTGTAGCCATAGTTGTATGTATTTATCTCTGTCAATGTTCCTGTTTTGCAATTTAGACCAATATTTGGTTTTACGACATAATATATGTAATTTCTCAATGTAGTATGTTTTAACTTATTGGTCACTCTTTGGTTATTTTATTGTTGACCTGTCATCCTCATTAAATTTTGCAGGGAGTAGGTGGCGTATGAAGTGTAGCAGCTGAGACACTAACAAGATGTGGTATTGGTCGCCTTCTAGTGTACATGTGTAGTGATCAAAGGTGTTTTCTTTTGTATTCTTAGATAATGATTAATGATACATTGCAACTCTTAAGAAACTTATTTCAACATTGAGTGCTTATGTTTCGATGGAGTATCCTAGACCTTCAATTGCATCTATAATCCGGGAGACTTAATTGATGGCCGTTTAACATGAGTTTGGTATAGATAGAATATGTGCTTCTGAGTCATCATATATTAGGACTGGAGCTTAGATAGGGAGTTAGCTAGATAGTTTTAATTGATTGTTTAGAAGAAAGAAATGACACAAATGCATTTTTTGACGTTGCCCTCTGTTCCGGTTGTGTAGGGCTCTGGATCACTACAGAATGCGGAAGATTGATAGTTTCTCCTGGTGATATTGAACGACAATTGCTTTTTGTTGTCTTTAGGTCAAGCTATCGGAGAAGCTATCACATGTGCAGTCCCTTTGCATTCATGAGATGATAGTGCGAGCTTTTAAGCACATACTTCAGGCAGTGATTGGTGATGTTAATAACACTGAGAAAATGGTTGCCTCGATTGCTGCTGCATTGAATCTTATGTTGGGGGCTCCAGAAAATGAAGAATTCAATAAGTCTTTCAATGTGCATTCCCTTGTGTGGAGATGGCTGGAAGTATTCTTGCGAAAGAGATATGGATGGGATGTTAGCAGCTTCAACTACAATGATGTGAGGAGATTTGCGATTCTACGTGGCCTGTGTCATAAGGTATATAGCATTAGTCAATGGATGGTAGATTCTAGATGGCCTGCATATATTAACATTGTCTAAGATATTCACTTTATAAATCTATAAGGCTCATACTTGCAATCATGAATTTGCATTAAGCATTCTCTTTCCTGGCTTCCTTTTTTTTTTAATGCATTGATCTCTATAATATCATTGTATACGAGGGTTAAGTTATACAAATATAATATCTCTATGTCTCATTTAATTTCAGGATACTTGTACATAAAGATATTATTTATTGTGTAATTAATAACAAAAATTTGCATATGGACTAAAATCAGAACACTGACATTCTGTTCTCTCTTTCCTGATTTTAGGTGGGCATTGAGATGGTTCCACGAGATTTTGATATGGAGTCTCCAAATCCATTTCAGAGTTCTGATATTGTCAGCTTAGTTCCAGTACATAAGGTGATGACTGGACATCAAATAGTAGAATCATCTTTTTCTTTTCCACTTGAGTTTATGTTTTGAGTGGGTTCATCTTTTTTAATATTACTGTGTCTTCTGTTTCTTTGCAGCAAGCTGCATGCTCTTCGGCAGATGGTAGGCAACTATTGGAGTCATCAAAAACAGCCTTAGATAAGGGAAAACTTGAAGATGCAGTTGCATATGGCACTAAGTTATGTGATGCTCGAACAGTTTCTACTTCATTTGTTTATTAGTATTCTAGTTGCTGACCGACTATACTTTTTTGGCATTTGTAGGTTCTTGCAAAACTGGTATCAGTTTTTGGTCCATACCATCGAATGACAGCAGGAGCTTACAGCCTCCTTGCTGTAGTTTTATATCACACTGGAGATTTTAATCAGGTCTGTTGTTATCCCTTTTGTTTTGGTATTCCTGGAACATGCCTGACACCAAAAATGTTACCTTTCTTGATCACTCTCTGTCCCTGAACCAACAATCCTTAGGGGATTGGAAACATGTGATATACTTTCATATTTTTATCTTTCGTATGAAAGAAGTAATAAGTGAGTACATACTTTGATGTAGCAGGTATACAGTTGCTTTGGTTCTCCCTTTGTTTATTTTCAACAATTTGTTACTGAGGCTATTAAACCTTTCTGAATAATAATAGTAGAGATTTTTGATCAAATAACTGAGGTTGATGCTTTTTGATGCAGGGCTTTCCGAGGGTAAACAAAAGGATGTACTTAAAGCTGCTAGTACATTGTTTTCATTTGTAAGGTTTAGGCAGGGTTAATGTGCAATTCATTTATGTACAAGTCTAAGTTTATGGTTAGGGTTAATGTTGGGATAGAATGACTGTTGGATATAAGGATGAATGTATCAAATCTTTACATACATGTATGTGTTTTGGATGTGTTGTCATTTGGATTCCATATGTGCAGAATGTAGGTATTTTGAATGTCTGTTGACCATTCCATTCCATCTAAAAACTATTGTCCCATAATTGATTCTAACAAAATGCCTACCAAAAATTGTTGTATGAGCCATCTAACTATAATACTGTAAGGACTAAAAGAACGAGAAAGCCATTGTCCAGCAAAACAACAAACAACAGATTTTTGAAGAAACCTGTAGTATCAATAATGGATAGATAATGGGATTTGCAGCTATATGTTGTATGACCCAGCCTTCAGATAACAGCATGCATATAAGTCCCTATTGTCTGACCCAACTTTCAGACAACAACATGCATATAAGCCCCTATTGTCTGACCCAGCCTTCAGACAACATCATGCATATAAGACCCTATTGTCTGACCAAACATTCAGACAACAGCAAGCATATAAGCCGCTGTTGTTCTTTCTGGTGTTCAGACGACAGTCATGTTAGTCGCTGCTCTTGTGCAAAACAATCTCAGATGACAGTTTCACGGTATTGTCTGATTAAGTATCAGACGACATTGAGATAGACAACAACTGCCCCCCTATTCAGACGACAGTGAAAAACTGTCGTCTGATTCCGAAATTGGTGTAGTGCAAGAACAGCTAGGTTATTAAGTTTATAAACTAGTTTGCCGGCAACAAACCTCCTCCAACATAATCACCGAAACCTTCAGGGGAAACCCTCGTTTGCAGTCAATCGTTTCATTTCTCAGATGCCCAAGCCATTGATTGCTGAGGTTAGTTCTCACACCTTTTTTATTTTCGGTATTGATTTCTAGGTTTTAGATATGAGTGGGTATTGATTTTAGTTTTCTTGGATTCCTTTGCAGATTTATGGTTTTTGCTCTACTGGGTTTTGTTATCTGCTTCAATTTGTGTCAAAGAAAATGTCTTTTTTGTTGAAAAGCGATTCGGAATATCGATTGGAAGCGCAAGGAACAGATCGAGTGGAAGCGCTGTTATGGCAAGTACAAACCCCTAAAGAAACCGAGGTCGGAGGAGGTTGAAGCCGAGCAAAAGGAGCTCCAGGAGGCTATCAAAAATGCAAGACAAAGAGGCTTGAATTGAAATGGTTTGAAGCATTTTCATTGCAGATTGTTCACTTGAATGCTTGTTATCTGTCTCTATTACTGTATCATCTATATCATTGGTTTTTGTACTTCCCTCCATGAAATAATTCAGGTAAGTATTGATAGACAAGCATTGATATTCATAAGAAAAAGCAGCTAGGGGTTTTCTCCTAGTGAGTATCGGATTATCCTTCTTTTTCTGTATCTCAGCTTAACTGAGACGGAGAGGGCTATTCAAAAAGTTGAGACTTGGTTCAGGTGTTACACCCCATATACGATTTACCCTTTTACTGAGTTACACGAATCATTGTATGTTTTACCTTACGCGGTTATAGTTTTATCTTTTAGGGGGGTGGCTAGAAGTTGACTTTTTATGGGTTAACAATTTGAGAAACTTTCCTTCATGAAAGTTGTAGGGGACATTAAACCAAGCGCGTGCATATGTAGTACGTAAAATTTGGAGTTCGTATGTGAAAGTTATAGCTTAAAATGTGAAAGTTACTGTTCATGGTAACAAAAATATATATATGGAAAGTTACCACTGAAGGTTTCCATTTTCGGAAACCCACGGTAACTCTCCCTCTCTCCTCCCCCGACCCCTTCCCCTTTCGGCCCGAGCTGGTTCACCTCCGATTTCTCCCTCCTCCGGCCGACCCATGACGGAATCCGGCTATCCCCAAGCTCGTCTCCTCCCCCTTGACACATTGGCGGTGGTATTTTGTGAAGATTTGGCCGGAAAAGCTTGATTTCGCGCCGGGAAGGTAACTGTTGCAGTTTGCGAATTTTGCCGATTTTCGGCGATTCCGGCCTTCTCCGGTCACCAGACCGGCGTCGAAGGTCGGGTTTTTGCTGGAGATTATTTCCCTTAAGGTCTTGCTTCTCAATATGCAGTGTAGAGGTCGAATCGATCAAACCCGATCCTAGGGTTTTTGAATTTTTCTGGAAAATCTTCACCGGCTTAATTGGAACTGTTCCAGGTAAAATTGGCACTTGTTGTAGTTGAGAAAGAGTTTGGGTCTGTTGAGTAGGTGGTGCTGCCAAAATTTGGTGGCCATTGGTGGTGGTTGGCCGGTGGCGCGTGGGCCCCACGCGCGGCCACTGTGGGTGGCACGTGGAGCTTCAATTTATTTTATGTTTTGGCTCCATAAATCCCTTAACGATTGTAGAAGTTTATACATGAAGTTTGGTGGAAATTGGAGGGATTACGAAATGAGTATAAATGGATAATTATCGATTTACGTGAATTCGATCACCGAAATTCTTTCGAATTCACTTTAGAATTTATATATCGATGAATGAATATTGTTCGAATGTTGTGGATGGATTCATTGTGAATTAAGGAGTTGGTTTTTGAAGGGGGGACGTTATAAATTTCAAATTCTAATTATCGTAAAGTTAATTTCCGTCCTATAAATGTATTTTTACGAGTGCTATTCGTACAGGATGAGAGGAGTCTTCGTACGAGGAAAATACCGAGCGACGTCAGGATTGAGCATATACAGTGAGTGGACTTTTATTTTTTCAAAGAATGATGCATGCATTTATTTAATCGGTTCCGAAGTTATAATTTATTTATCGTATTACTTTCCCGAGCATATGGTTATTTTCAGAAATGGTTTTGGATATTTGGTTATTTGAAGGTTTTATGGCGTGCGGGGTCACGTCATTGGATTACGCTTATCTTCTCTTATTTATTTATTTCCGATATGATTTCCGGATTTATACTATTTATATTATATTTATATTCGGCGATTTGAGATTTTTATGAGATTTTTATGAGATTTTCGAAATGAGATTTCGATGGAGTTAATCTTTATACTTATTTATCTCCTATTTATTTTGAACTAGAGATTATCTTGGCGTGTGGGACACGTCGTTGGAAATTCATTTACGAGAGATGGGGAAGCTTTATGTACTTATGGATTTACTTGGTTTTCGGGTTTCTTTTGCCATACTTTGGGTGACTTATCATTGCTAGCATTGATTTCCTCCTTTGTGGCGCGGTGATGGGATCACCGTAGCCCTTCCGCCTTTGTGGGGCAGGTTACTGTCTCTGTGACAGTAATTCTGTAGCCCGGTATCCTATCGCTACACTTAGTGGCGTAAGGGTATATTACGGGAGTTATGGGAGTATTTTAGCCTGGGAGGCTATCACCCGAGCCTGGGAGGCTCACTTGTATGGCTATCGCCTTCCCCTACTCACTTTACTACTTAAGCTAGCGGGGCTAGCTCGATTTTCGTTTAACCAGCGGGGCTGGTCTTATTTTCCTTGAGTATCAGAGTTCCAGCTTTTTCTTTTAAATCATATGTGACTAGCGGGGCTAGTCGGTTTTTACGAGTGGAACTCCTCTTGTTTTATTTTCGTTAATCCTTGCATGCATCGGGATTTTTAAAGAAATAAATGTGGGGAAGTATAAACCATTTGGTTTAAATTTATTTATTTTTGTCCACTCACGCTAACGTTTTTATGTACTTTCCCCTGGGCCCTTCGGTTTCAAATGCCCAGTTTTCAGTGTTGCTGCTCGGCGTTCAGGAGTGAGCCATAGTGACCTCATCCGCTTCCGTCATCATATTTTGTAGGTTATCTATTTAGCCTACTGTACTCTATGTTAAATTTACGTTCCTAGAATTGCTCTGATTACTATGGAATTGTGACCCAGACTTGTATGGAAATATATTTGAGGTCTACGACCTAACTTTGGAAATTGTAGTATCTAAAATCTTGGAGTTTCTTAGACTTGAAGTATTTGTTAAACTATTATTATTTTTGGGCTTGAGTTAGTTGAATGTTGGGAGCAGGGTGGCTCTGGGAGTTTGTGGGTGGATTATTAGAAGTGAAATTTGTTTTCCACAGGTTTTGGGTTGTCCATTTTTAAGGGAGGTTATGCCGAAATTTTTGGTAAACCTTCTTTAAAAGTGGGTCCCGCAGGGCCACTTCGGATTCCAGGGTGGAATCCGGGGCGGGCCGTGTCATCAGGTATCCTGCAACTTTCTTTCCTTGCAAGTTTGTTCTGTTTTGGGCAGGGCCGGCCCTGGGTATAGGCCCAGCAGGCCTGTGCCTATGGCCCCCAATTTTCATGGGCCCCCGAAATTAAACCAAGTTATATATATATATATATATATATATATATATATATTTATATATGTAAAAAAAAAAAAAAGTAATATATGCCCATATGTCTTGTCGTTTTATGTTTCTTCTCTTGTCGTTTTATACTTCTTCTCTAGTTCTCCTAGACTTCTACGCGGCTACTCGGGGAGACGGCGTCTCTTGTTCTGACCTCACCTCCATAATCTCAAATTCTCAAATCTCAAAACCTAGCAGCTAATTCATCATCAGATCATTGATTCATCGATCGTCGCCAATAATCATCATCATCTGCAATCATTCTTTTGTCTTCTTGTTCTTTGTAATGTTTTATTAATTTTTCTGAATTTCTGGTAAATTTGGGAATTGGGAAGAAGAAAATAGCGGTTGATTTTAACCTTTTGATACTAATTAACACAGCAATTTCGTTGGGCAAGTTTTTAAGTATTCTTTGTAAATTCAAATATTTTTCAATGAATCAATGATTAAGATTTTAAGGTTTGTTTTCTTTTTTTTTCTTCTTATTCGATTCGTCTGAACTAATAGTGATTATAACTAATTATGAATTAAGTGCATCTTTGTTATTTGTTAATGGAATAATGGTAAACTGGTACTAGTGCCGTAGTGGTATCAGTATCAGATGCAAGCTTGAATTTTTTTTTTTTTTTGATACATAAACTGATAAACCATAGAACTGTACTCTATTATGCAGAGATGCGAAAAGAATCAAGTGCAAAAGATAGCAAGTTTAATTGCCTTTGCTACCTTTTGCTCCTAAAATACTGACAATATATATTCAGAAAGAAAAACCAAGACACGAACAGTCGATCAAACTGACAAACTTTTATAAAAGTAGCGGAATCTGAGTGGTGGAGTTGGTTTAATGGATTATGAAGGCAGAGTATTAGTGAGGACTTCAGTAGTTTAGTTGCAAGCGACTATACTACTGAATTGTATTCTTATAGAAACCTGTAAGCCTATTAAAAAGCTATAAACTTAGTAACTTACTTAATTACTTTTAAAGAGGAAAAAAAATTGTGAATATATTCGAAGGTGGGGAGCCCATTTTTTTTTCGCCTAGAGCCCCTGAAAACTCAGGGCCGGCCCTGATTTTGGGTGTCCAATGTCATTTTTTTTTGTGTTTCAGAGACATCAATTGAGCAATAACTGAGGTAGAAGAAGCAGCCCCTATGGGTTAGTTCATTTTCATGCATTGTATTTACTTAAACTCACTTGTATTCTTGTTTTTTGGGTTTGATAATTGTAGTTACAGTCCAAGTTCATGGGTTGGATAAAACCCCAAGCTCTGCTACTTCAGAGCAAGAAGAAAAAGGGGCCGACTCGAACCATAATTATGTGCAATCTAATTATCGCTTTGATTGCCTTTTCCTTGGTCACCACTTATGTCTATTGGTCCAGAAGGTGAAATTACTGTTCAATCGTTACTTTCAATTTCTCCGTAATTCATTGAGATTGATAATTTCAACTACTGAAAATTGGTTGTGGTTACTAATTTGGGTCACTGGGTCTGACTTTTCTACTGCAGAGGTAATTAGCCTTTCTTGTTGTGATAGTTGTGAGTAAATTTGTGCGGTTTGACTGAGTTTATTGATTTGTGTTCCCCAGAAAATGGATGCATTTTCAAAGAAGGATGATCTTTCTGGTTATGCTGTAAGTCTCGTACCGCATTTGATCGTTATACTTGCGGTTTTTGTGTTATATTGTGTGAAACTGCAATTTAGGCCACTAGATTTAAGATGCTGTGGCTTCTTTTCTTATGAATATCAATACTACATATCGATATGCTAATGTTTTTCTCTATGTTGCAGTTACTGCCCTTAATGGTGATGTATAACAGCTTAACCTGTAAGTCAAAACCAAGTGGTTGGAAATCAAGTGGCGGTGACCCTTGTGGTGATTCAAATTGATGGAAGTGTGCATATCATAGTCTCAAATTTGTCTTGCAACAGATGAGTCTGGGTAAATCAATGAAGACTACAATTGAGAAAGAACACAATGTAGATAAGGCTGAGGATTTGGCCCTCTCTGCTTCACTAGAGGAACACGCAGAGGCAAGTCAGGCAACTAGAGATGATAATGGTGATTCTGATGGTGATGATGAAGAAGAGGATGAGGAGGGTGTTCGTAATCAACATAAGTGCAGCTTTTAGTAAAATTGCAAGATGTTTTGACTCATCGATTCTGTAGAAGTATCGTTCTTATGTGTATATCAATCGAGTTCGTATGTGTATATCAATTGAGTTCAATGAGTTTCTATTGTGAAGCAAAAAAGAAAAAATAAATAAAAATATTAAATAAAATATGTACATATTTAAATCATTCAATAAATTTAATAAAAAAACTGTATAAACACAGATTTTTTGGGTGATTGGACGTAGGAGCAATATTTGTGATTTAAGGGGACCCACCAAATACATTCACACGGACAACAAAAATCCGTGTGTAAGTAGTATTAGCAACGCCAGTAATACGTACGGATTTTTAATCCGTCGTTGTACCGTGTGAATACGTCAATTCACACGAATATCCATATGGAATACTATGATTTCACACGGATTCTCATCCGTGTGTGATGGGAGGTTTTTCTAGTAGTGCTTCTTGAGGTTTAAGTCTCATATATATACAGATGAATTGGTCCCTGATTACTACCGACGTTTTGCATATTGTTCTGTCCATTGATAAGCAAGTTGGTAAGTAACAGAAGACTATATTAAGTGATCGTGTTTGCAGCTGCAGAGATGGAATCCATGCCTATGATTGTTGAAGGTAAGCCTTGATCATTTTATGATTATTGTCGAGTTGATGTGCATATGTTGTGAGCATGTATATGGTTTTACAGGAAGGGAATTAGGAAAACTTTGACAAAGAAAACTCAGAAGAAACAAGTGAAAAAAAGTCCAGACAATCACTTTTGAGCTATTCTATCGCTGAAAAACATATTTAATCTTCAAATCGCTGTTTTTTTAAATCGGGCTTTCTGTTTGCAATTTTGCATCAATCTTTAATTTTTCTTCATTGATGTTGTTTTCACTCATTTCTTTAGCTATCAACTATTGTAGACCGACAAACCGAAAATAGTACACATTAGATATATAGAACAACGTATCAAATCGGATAGCAAATTAGTACTTTTTTTTTTTTGGAAAACAAAATTTACATAAATACTAGTACACGTGATCACGTAATGATTAAATCGGATTTACGCCACTTATGGAAATGATGTTAATAGATATCAATTTTTGATATAAATTAGCCGTTAGCCCAATGATTAAATTAAGTAGACTGGAGAGATATGTTGTCGGCAGATTCAGTTTCATCATTAACTTTAAACATGCATGCCATCAGAACATGTTGAGAGTGCTCTTGTCGGAAGACTAACTTTACTTATTTTGCCACTCCTTAAGCCGTTGTTTAGACTCACACAAATATCTTCTGAACAACAATGCAAGAGTTCAAGTCTAGGGGACGGGGTGTGCTAAACATATTGTTAATTTTTTTTTTATTGTTTTTTTAGTGTTACCAAAAATTACAATGGGTTTTCATTTTCATGAAAGCGGCAATCGTAAAATTTCTCAGGAGTTTTACTGCAACATTACCAAAGGAAATTCGCTCTCCAAACAAAATGAGACTTGAGGATGTGAGTTGGAATTAACCAACTATGCCACATCTCTATTTTCTTGACAACGCTACCTTCGACACTATTTGAGATGGACATTTACTGTTTCCATCATTTCTATAAAGGAAAAATTCTCATAAACCCCAAATCCACCAATATACTTCCCATACACCCCACCAACTTATTTTCCTTCCCACTCACACAAATCTTTTCACTTTTTCCACTACTATCCAAAATATCACTTCCTATTCATCCCACTTTTACCCCTCTCTTTTTATTTTATTTTTTGACAAAGCGTGGTGGGCCCATCTTGAATTTATTTGTCTAGATATAATTGCAGCTAAATTGCATCATCTATTCGACGGTAAACAGTAAAACTTTACTATTCATAATTTCGATCGTTGACAGACTTGAACTAGTTGCTATTTGTAAAAATACTAGCAAAGAACTGCCAAAAGAGAGAGAAAAATTGAGAAAATTGAAAGAATATAGAAAAAGTCTTAACAGAGAAACTCTCAACTATTGGTATATCATCTATAGATTTCAAACCAGAATTTATAGAATATAACAAGATATTGATAATCTCTTATATGTTTTAGAAGATGAACAAAAACCTCTTGATTATCTGAGCATTGGTTAGATCCGCAAATCACTGGTATCAGAGCTTGTAAAATAGCTCAAAGGGGAATCCCTCCTAATGGGGACAATGTCAGAATTGCTATTAGAGAAAATAAATTCTCTATTAAATTCCTCTAATGAGAAATATCAGAGGCTGTTACTAGAATTATCTAGATGTCAAACTCATCTAGAAAAATTACCTGCTATAATCCACCAATTGGAAAGATTGGAAAACAAAATGGATTATATCAAAGAACTTCCAAAAACGGAAGAAGAAAAGCTAACAGTCGTTAGTAGAAAAATCAATGAACAGCATAAAACGCTGGATTCTATGAAAATTATACTGAAGGACAAGAAAGTGCCTACAGTAAAAACAAAGAAAGCTAATGGATTCAAACCATTAGAAAAACCAGACAAGAATCTTGTTCCAAACATGATTTTTCTGGAACCATCCACTAGTCAGACTAGTATCAGGTATGAAAACCAGGAAAAAAGAGATATCAAGATGTTAAGCATCTTCGGAAAAAAGAAAGGAGTACAACTCCTAAATGCTGAAGAATTCGAATTCAACGAAATCGAACAAGAGGTAAAAAAATCCTCAATTCTAAAATTAGATTTTAAACAAATCTACAAAAGGGGAACGTTTGATCTAATGGATAGTCATTATTTTAAACTACTGGAAATTACAACCCCTCTACAGCAGGAGGAGAGACTGATCTTTTAATGATCACTCCTTCAGAAGTTGCCAGAGCTCAAGCAAAAAAAATACCAATTTATGCATATTGGAGCCGTCCAAGTAGGCATAAATCTGCTTGCTCGTGAAGGCATAGATTGTTCGGTTCTATGTGTTCTACAAGACAATAGATTAACAGACTTCCGAGCTAGTCTGTTGGGAACTCTTGAAGCATCTCTATGTGATCAAGTAGCATATTTCAACTGCTTTCCAAATTTCACAACCAGCTTGAAAGATACAGCTCACTGTCTACGACTGAGACTCAAGACAGATGGCATATCAATGAAAGAAGATATGCAAGAACTCGCAATAGTATACAGAATATACTATAAATTGATGAGCACTACAGTAGCCCCCAAGACAAGAATAACAAATATTCCAGGTCTTACTACTGGCTTCCTCACCAATCAGAAGAACCATTCACAACAGATTCATAAAGTTACTTGGAATGAAGTGACTTTTCCTCTTGAATGAAAATTATCTGGTCAAAAAAATCCACCGGAAAGAGCGAAAGCAAAAATTTATGAAAGTAGAAAGACTGGAGAAATCAGTCTGAATTTTGACAATCACAGAAAAAATGATGTCTGTCCTGATAACCTCAGGATAAATAAAAATCTTCTCAGAAGAAGCTATAGCACTAGAGAAGCTAGTGTTAGTGGTACAAAACCCACTGTCGAATAACCAATATCTGAAGAAGAATTAGAAGCTGATCTAAATAGACCAGTCAATATGTTCATAGCAGAAAGACTCTATGAACTCTATGAAGAAGCAGAATCTTGCGAAAATCCTGAACGATTAGAAAAACTAATCGAAGAAATGAAGGATTTCAAAATCAGAAAGATGAGAAAAGTCTTTCCTTACCAAGATATTGAAATGGAAGAAGGAGAAAGCTCCAGAACTTTCATTAGCAGAGAAAAAGGGAAAATAAAACTCCCAACTCAGAAAGCCCCCACTAGTAGAAAAGGGGAAAGAAAAATGTCCCAGAAGACAATATGCCTAAAGTTCCAATCACGAACTATGGCATCTGGCTAATTCTAGACAAGAGTCTAGATAAAAGAAAAATCATTAACCAATGGGTAGATAGCCTGATGATGGCTTCTGCACTTACCCTTGGAAAATTTGAAGCACCAAATTTGCAGGTGTACTATGAAATTACTCTTATTGGAGTAGCAAAAAAGTATTACCTATCTTTCAAAGAAACTGCCAGAGGAAGAGACTGGCTAGAAGAAATTAAAAATTCAAAATCTCCGTATGCTTTTGCAATACCCCTATATGATCAGTTCTGTGGAGATCTCTCAAATCTGAGTGAAAAGGCTAAAGAAACGACCAAATTAAATATCTATGCTCTCAAAATCTGTGACATGAGATATTTTGAAGAATACTTGAATGAATTTCAAGAATATTACTGTACAATTGGTGAACTAGAGAATACTGATCTAGTTAATCTGTTGCACAGAAAGCTCCCTGAACCATGGAGAACAGCTGTGAGAGAAAGCATAGCTGAAAAACCAATTGAAAGATTTTCAGTTGGAGGAATTGCCGACAAAATCCGGCAATTACTAAAAGAACAATGCAAAGCCAATCTTAGAGCTAAGATGGCCAAGAAACAACTCAAAGGAGTTGAGAATTTCTGCTATGGAATACTAGATATGCCAACCAATTGGGATGTCATGAATCCAAGTTCCACAAGAAAAAGAAAGAAAAATATTACTCCAAAAAATTCAAAAGAAGTAATCAGACGAAAAATTGGAAATTCAAGAAAAGTTCCAATTACAAGAAACATCAGGATGAAGATCCTAAAAAGAAATTCTTCAAGAAAAAGAAGAATACTAATCAACATAAACAACCAAGCAAAAAAGCTTGTAGATGTTGGTTATGTAAAGCTGAAGGGCACTATGTCAATGAATGCCCGGAAAAGGGTAAAATATCTACTAAAACTCTCTTTGAAGAATATGAGCAGATAGTAGAATCATCAAATATGAAAGGCTACGAAATAGCCTATTCTGATGATGAAGAAGACGACAGGTCAGTCTACTCTGCCTGGTCTGAAGAAGAAGATTCATCCAAATCTGAATCAGATTCTGAAGTAGAGTACTTTGAATTAAGACATATGAATGTTTTAAGAATCAAAAATTGGGAAGAAAGCAAGACAGAATCCGTAATGTCTTCTTATCAGGTGAACCCTGGTACATTCGTTTGTGACTACTGCTTATGTCACGAAAAGAATGGTCTCCCTATGTTTTGTGAAGAGTCAAAAAAGACTTATCACAAAGAATGCTTCATAGCTGAAGCAAGAAGAAAAACCAAGAATGGCCTCGTCAGCTAATTGGTAGAACAAGAATATGAAGAATATTTCTCTGAGCAAAAAGAGAAAGATGTAGAAACTTTGTTCCAAGAAATCATGGAACCATCTTCCTAAAAAATAAAGGAAGAAATCATCGATGAAGAAAAAATCAATGAAAATGAAATTGTTGAACTGGTTGAACCACCAGAAATTGTTCCAGAAGAATGTAAATCATTCATTCCAAAGGAACAAGCTCAAGAAAATGAGCTTCAACAATTGAAAGTCATCTGTACAAATAGATACAGCAACTACATAGAGATTGGACTAAAATTCCCTGATCACAAAAAATATCATCTGCATGCCTTTGTAGATAATGGATCAGGATTTACTTTTGTAAAGGGATTTGCAATTCCAGAAGAACTCTGGAAAGAAGAAAAGAAAAGAACTGCTACTGGTGTTACAATTGATGGAAGCCATCTCACCATGAATAAGGTAGCAAAAAATGTTTATATCACCATTGGTGGAGGAACATTTATCATCCAGAATGTTTAGCAATCTGAAGCCCAAGGATCAGATTTCTTGTTAGGAAATGATTTTATCCTCCAACAGAGATTCATCCAGGATATAGAAGCGATAGGCTTCAGAAACGGCAACCGGGTATTCTGGGCAGACCGACTTAAACAAGCAAAAAGTGTAGTAGGTCCTGGTTTTACTACTCAGCATCAGAGATCGCAATAGAATAGTGGTGATCTTACCCCCTACAAACCCAAATTCGAGCCTATACTCCAAATCAAGCAACAAGAAGAATTACTTGTTGAAGAATCTTCTGAAAAAAGAAGAAGAAGAAACTAGTGAAGATGAAGAACCTAGTTTCATCCAAGAGCATAACCTCAAGCACTTTCAGAATAAGCTTGAATCTCAGAAAGTTCCCACTCTTGAAAAAATCAAGAAACTACTCGAACAGAATATCGATGTAGACCCTCAGAAGTTTTGGGAAAAAGACCCAGTGGTCTGTGAATTAAGATTACATGACATGAATACCATTTGTCATGTCAAAGCCATTCCTCATTATAAACAGGAAGATAAAAAAGAATTCAGAAAAGATATTGAAGATCTCCTGAACAAGAGATTAATTCAACCTTCCACTAGCCCTTATCATGCTCTAGCATTCTACGTGAGAAATCATGCAGAAAACCTCAGAGGAAAAGCTAGAATGGTGATTGACTACAGACATGTCAACAAGAAGACTGTCAAAGACGGTTATCAAATTGCTCAAGTAAGAGTACTGATTAACCAGCTCAAAGGAGCTAAAGTCTTTTCAAAATTTGATGCAAAGTCGGGTTTTAGGCATGTCAAGATGCATCCTGAGAGTGTACCTCTCACTGCATTTGGAACACCACAAGGTCATTACGAATGGCTGGTGTTAACGTTAGAGATTGAGCGGGATCTCTAGTTAGCTATAAATAAAGAAAGAGAGAGAGAGAGAGAGAGAGTGACACGAGATGTATAGTGGTTCGCCTCCGCATGAGCGGGAGACTACGTCCACTTGAATGTTTAACTATGTGTGTTGAGCCTTGCGGCTTAACAAGATTACAAGAGATGTAATGAATGTGTTGAGTTGTGGGAGGAGGCATTCCTTTTATAGGTGAAGGAATCCATCTCCTTTACATGGTTTTCGATGTGGGACAAGCAAACAACTATTCTAGTATAGAAATGCATATTGTGGATGCAACTTGGCAATGCCGGAAAGGTGGCTTCCCGGAGACGGATTTGCGACTTCCGGATACCGTAGCGTAGCTTGAACATAGGGCTACAAGATGCAAGTCTCGGTTGGGCCTCACCATGGCTTGTGGATGTCCCAAAGAGGGTGTTACTTATGCTTGGTGATGGAGAGAACTAGCTTGCTAGTGTAGGTATGAACAGCTGGTAATGCCTTTTGGTCTCAAGCAAGCTCCCTCAATCTTCCAAAGAAAGATGGACAATATCTTCAAACACGTTGTGGAGTTCTGCAAAGTCTACATAGATGACATTCTAGTCTTCTCCAAAAATAGAGAAGAACATATGAAACACCTCCACGAGGTTGTAAAGCTGATAGTTCAGCACGGAATTATCCTAGGTGAAAAGACAATCTTCTTTATCCTCGATGAAGTTGATTTCCTAGGAATAAACATCAAGAATGGAGTGATAAAACTCCAACCTCATATTCTTGAGAAGATCTGGAAATTCCCATATAGAATTCCTGATGCTAAGAGTCTAGAGAGATTCCCTGGTGTCATAAATTATGGGAGAGATTTTATTCCTAAAATATCAGGGTTAACAGCAATGTTATCTCCAAAGACAAGTTCCAAAAGAAAATGGAACTTCACATAAGATGATGAAAAAATTGTGAAGCAGATAAAAAATCTCTGCAAAAACCTCCCGTCTCTTCAACAACCAGAACAAAACGATGAAATTATCCTCCAAACAGATGCAAGTGATAATTATTGGTCCGGTGTGGCTCTGACAAAAACTCCTGGAACTAACATTGAAAAAATCTGCAAATTTTGTAGCGGCAAGTTCAGCCCTGCAGAACTGAATTATCCCACAGGGGAAAAGGAAATTTTAGCTGTCAAGAAAACAATTTTAAATTCTCCAGCTTTTCTTAGAAAACCCTTTATTGTCCGCACCGATTGTGCTAGAGTAAAGAATTTCAAAAATTTTAAACTTGACAAAGCTGCTGACAGAGGAAGATTAGCAAATTGGCAATTATTTCTTAACCAATATGATTATAATGTTGAATTAATTGCAGGAAACAAGAATTATCTTCCAGACACATTGACCAGAGAAATGGCAATGTTCAGCCAAAGAGATGATGACGAAGGTCGTAATCCCAGAAGCATAAGAACTGGGAAAGAACATGAGCCTGAAGAGGATCCCAAAGAAACCAAAGAAAAAATCCTCAAAAGGTTTTTGCCAAGTCCAAAAGGACTAGCCACAACTGATCAATCTCAGGGTAAAGGATTGGCTAGCCCGTCTCAAACGGCAGACGGTAAAGGCTCATCAAGACCATTGACGGCTGCTACTTTGCCAAAAAGCAGACCAACTCCAACTGGAGTTATAAATGTTTTTAATTATGAATTAAGAACCTTTGATGCTCCTGTGTTCAGAACTGGCAGGAGACTAGCTTATCACCATAAGGCAATCTTAGATAACCTTTTGTTTTCCTTTCAAGAAAGAAGCAGTGGTCTGATGTTCCCAGCTCTCTTTGCACTAGCTAAAGAAGTTTATGAAAATGCTAGACCACAGTTTGAAGAATTTCATACACAGCAGAGTGCTGTACGAAAAGAAAAAATTCACTTCCTTGAAAACCCAGAAAGTGCCAGGGTCCCGATCATGGCACTCAATGAATCAGACTGGCATGAATTCCATAGTCTGATAGGAAGTCATAATTCTGAAGACCGAGTTCCTCCAACTCTCTTTATCATTGCAGGACCTTATGTTGGGAGATACTTAGTCAATGTTCAAAGTAAACATCCTCAAGAACACAAGCTCTGGCTTGTTGAAAATGGTTTTGTCCATAATCTGTGGACTAAAACAAATGATGATCTGAAATGTTTGCCGCCTATCATTGTCAACACAGTCAAAACATTAGAAAAAATGACTGTATGCTTCGTCTGAAGTTCAGATCCACTCCTCCAGAATGGATCCAGAAGGCAAACGGTGAGGTTGAGTATATTTCTCCATATCATTATGTGAGAATTATTCAAAGGAAATATCTGCAGCCTGCCTGTGTTGGATACAATGGCCAGCCAAACTCAAGTATCCCCTGGATGAAGGCCATGACCCTGGAATACATCAAGAAGATCATCTCTGAAGATATCAACAATACCTTCCTGGCAGTAGGAGAAAAAACTATTATCACTGCTTACGATCATCCTGACGTAGTTAGCAGTGACCTGTTCCTATCTCTTACCAGAAAAGAGATAGATTCGACACTGGCATGCTTACAGTGGGTGGAAACACTTGAAACAGATAACCACTACAAAATGTATGTTGATACAAATGTCAAAGATAATGCAACAACTGCTCGAATGGCCCAGGCAGATAACGACTCGTTTGTCCTTGGTCACAATTCAGAAACAGACGAAAACATGTGAAGCAGCAGGTGTAGAAAGCACCGAAAGTACTTTTCCCAAAAGACTACTTTTGCTTTTCAAAAAGCAGGTGAAAAACATTTCACCTAAAGGAATATGCTTTTCCCTCGTCCGACCTCCACCAGCAGGAGCACTCAGGAAAGTAGGAAATCAAGGAGTCGTCCTGTACATTTTGTTGTTTTCAATTGTAATTTGAGTTCTGCTCCCTATATAAGGAGCTTTAGCTTCTCTTAGAAGGCATTCGAAAATTGGGAAAAAAAAAGGAGATCAGTTAGAAATATTCGATATTAGAAAATTGAGCAGAAGAATCTTCTCTCAAGTAGTAGTAGCAGTGTGCTTCCCTTCCTGTCTAAGTGTGAAGTAGTGTGCTTTCATTACAAGTAAGTATCTGTTCTCATTCTTATGGAGAGTTAAACAGCCTTTTGTTGTTTACCTGAGAATGAGGCTTTGAATACTTCTTTAGTCTGTAATTATGTTTAAATAAATAAATCCAGATTGCTCATCCATCTTGTCTTTATATTTTTAATGTTTGATGTTTAAAATGTGTATATCTGTCTCTGCCTTGACTCCTATACTATTTTTAAGGTCTAAATTTTTGTTTTTCCCAAAGAAAAATTGCCTCAGCTTAAGATAGAAACAAGCAGCAGTGATTCCGCCTGTTTAAAAGTAACCGCTAGGTGAAAAAAAATACTTGGGCATGTTGAAGGCTAGATTTGTTTTTGTTAAGAGTTTGATCAAGATTTCCTAAGAAAAAGCAAGGGTTGGACCTAAAAATCAGCATAGGACATATTAGGCACTAGTTTAGAAAAGACTACCCTTATAGGTCTTTTCCCCAAAAGAGTTGTGTAATTGGGCACAATACAAACTTGTTGGTGTAAGTGGGCAAAAACCTTGTGAATTCTGGGTAAACAGGAATTAACCCTTCTATAAATGTCAAACTCCACTTCCACAAATTAATTTTTTTTTTTTTTAGAGAATATGAAAGTACATTAGGGCATCTCCAACCCTTTAGTCAAAAGTGAAAATGACCACCCTAGCTATTTTTCAGCTACTCCAACCCAAATAATTTTAGAGTTAAAATGACTCTCGAGTCAAAACTTGAGTCATTTTGACTAAGAATCAGAGGACAAAAGTCATATTGGTTCGGTGGGATACGTGGTGGTCCATAAATGACAGTTACACTATGAAAGACCGAGATTCACCCTGCACTGATTCAATTCAAAATGGAGGGTCCATATTAATTGGTACAGAAAACAAAAAAGTAAATATATAATTACTTAATTTCTAACCTGACTGCCAGAAAAATGTGATGGATTTAATTTGATGTCTACTAATAAAGTAACAGATTTTTAAATGAAAACAACATGAAAAAAATAAAAGAAAGTTTTCTAAAAAATCAGAAAAATATTTTATTATAACGACATATTATATAAAATAATTATATATGATATGTAAATTCATATTGTAGTTAAATGATTGTCTAAAATGATTAAAAATCTAAAATGACTATGACTTTTGACTAAAGGAGGTTATATATGCAAAATCTGAATGAATAATAATAACACTAGAGTCTAGAGGTGTCAAATCTGAAATAAGTATGACTTTTGACTAAATGGGTTGGAGATGCCCTTACAAGGAGGATTAATTTGAAATCCTGAACAAAGACTTATCAAAGTAACATTACACTGGCACTAGTCACAAATTTGTAGCTTGGGTACTAGTGTACTACTAAATATTTTTTTTCCCCTTCCACATCTATGAACTCATCTCTTGAAAATGCTGAATTAGGACCATCTATAACGTTTTGGTTTCTTTGTTTGTCTTTTCTAAAAGAAATAATTACATAAATGGTCGCTGAATTACACTTTATTCGCCATTTTGGTCACTGACTTTTCAAATTATCACTTTAGTCAGTCAAATTGAACTTGCAATTCACTTTAGTCACTGTCATCAAATTTGTAGTTACACTGTTAAACCTGAGGGTATTTTAGTCCAGTCACCTAAAAAACAAAATTTTTAATTACTTATTCTTTTTATATTTCTATTTTCGTTCAAGTATGGTTGAGTTCGAAGGTAGATCAAAATTGTGAGTATCTTGAAATAGAAAAATATGGGTGTGGTCAAGAGAGATAAAGAAATATAGAGCAATTTTTTTTTTTTTAACATCTTGACTAAAATATGATTCAAATAGTGGATATTTACGAGTTTTTAATGGAAAAAATTGACAAAATGATTAAAGTTGAGTGGCTAAATTGATATATTTAAAAAATGAGTTAACTGTAAAACTAAATTAAAATTGTTCTACTCATTTCATTTCATAGTCCATTTATATAGGGATAGAATTACAACGGAAATATCAATTACAATAATGATACTCAATGCTGATTGAGCTGTAATTGTAATTCCTTGATTCTCTCCTCGTCAGTTGTTTTGACAAAGGTATATAATGTGTATTTTCTTTAACATTAACATAATATTGAATGAGCCAAAATTGTACTAATGTAATTCTGTCGTTTTGAAAACGTGTGGGAATAGAAGTACTACTCTTTAGTCTTTACTACACATGCCGACAAGAAGAAGAAGGGAACCAAAAAAAAAATGGAGGTTTTGCTGAGCAATACATGATAATTGAATCTAGGGGTGGGTTCGGTTCGGTACCGGACATTCAAGACCAATACCATCTACCGTACCAGACACTCTTGGTACACAAAATAGGCTACCATTACCGGCCACAAAAGTCGGTATACCAACTTCTCGGTATCGGTTGGTTGGGCCTCCAACCGAGTTTAACATTGGGCTAGCTTTCAGCTATGGCCCAACTGAAATTGTAAAGGCTCAAACCTGTCAGCAATTTCCAAACAAAGGCCCAACCATAAGCAAAAAAACTGTCATACATAACTTCAGTTCATCAGTTCAGTTCAGTTCATCACTTCAGAGTTCATACAAACTGCAGCAAGATGCAAAAAAGTAAAACCATTACAATTTTAGAGGTTACTCAGTCTAGAATCCAAAGATTAACCAAAGACAAAACTCAAATCTACCAAAAATTGATACGAGAGAGAAAACTCACCGACCGTAGGCCATGAATAGAATGAATTGAAACGAGATTTCTGGGTTTGAAGATTTGAATCGAATCGAACTTCAAAGAAGAGGTCGAGTGGCGAAGAGTTCTGGGTTAGAATCGAATCGAACTTCAGCCGTAGGCCATGAATCTCGAATCTCTGATTAGATACGAGATTTTCTAGGTTTGAAGCTTTGAATCGAATCGAACTTCAAGCCGTCGATGCCTCGAATCGAATCGAAGAGTTCTGGGTTTGAAGCTTTGAATCGAATCGAACTTCAAGCCTTCGAGGCCTCGAATGAAATTGAAGAGTTCTAGGTTTGAATCGAATCGAGAGGCGGAGAGGGTTTGAGTGATTGAGTCTGAGAGAAAGGGCTCGGTTCGAGCCTCAAGCCTTCGAGGCCTCGAGGGGCTGAGGGAAAGAGTGGCTGAGCAGTCTGGGACTTTGGTCTCTGGGTGGAGTGGTGGGTAGTAGTCGTATTACCCCTTTAGGGTTTGGAGAGTTTGAGTCTAATCAACGGTTATAATTTAATATGAAATAAAACTATTAATAATCAACGGTTTAGATCTATAGATATAAAATATATTTAAATATATAAATAATATATATAATATACGGTATGGTACGGTATACCGTATTTGTCTTCAAATCAGTACCAGTACCGTACCAATATGTTCCTCTCGGTTCGGCACTACCGTACCAATACTTCGGTAGCCGACATTTTCGGTAACCAACATTTTCGATTCGGTTGGTACTCGGTTAGCTGGTTTGTCTCGGGAGGATTTGCCAGCCCTAATTGAATCAAGTCGGACAACGTGGATCACAATCATGATTTATTGTAGAAATGTTTCCTTTTGACGCTCTTTTTTGAGGAACAGTACTTCTACATGAAAAGACCAGAGCACAATAAAAGCAAACCACTTTATATAATTATATTACCCTCCTGAACTATTTTGTTCTCCAAGAGCAAGTCTACCAAGACTTTCTTAGTCTGGTTGTCCCGTCAAACTAATTTGAGAAACTCAGAAAGTTAAAAGTGAAAATACAAAGTTCAGCGGTTGGAGACATCCGGTCCAAAAGAGACCTGCAACAAGAAACACGCCGTCCAACTTGACTGATCAAATTATTCCATTCACACATATTTTACTTATTTACTAAAACATGTCTTTTTTAAGGGAAAAAGATTGTTTACCATAATTTATTAGTATTTTTCTTTGCATTTCTTTCTTGCATGTATTTTAGTTTTTGATTATGTATCTCATGTGTTCTAATAATTGTTGATAAAATAATTGAAAATCGAAATTTAATTTTTCTTGACCTTGACCTTGACCTTGACTCTGCCCCAAACCTGTAGTAGATGAACAATGACTAATGATCCTAACGCAGTCACTAAATGCCTGAATTTGTTGTGACACAATAATAAAAACATGCATTAAAATAAATAAATAAATGTAAATAAAGTAACCCCTACATTGGTAGATGATCGGAAATTGCTCAATCCATGTTCCAACATATGTATTCCTTTAATCCTTTAATTAACTCCCAACTTACTAAAAAAAAAAAACACATACAAATGCCCAAAAGTCCAAAACGATTAACTCTATTGTATTAGTATTATGATGGTCCCTAGCTAGCTAATCTAAAAGCGTAAACAGTCGTTTCTTTCGCCAGAAAAGGAAACAAACAAAAAAAAATCTAGATGAATTTCATGTAGAATTGGTTGCCACCGGCGTCTTGGATTGAAAGATGGGCAATGGAATCTCGAAATTAAGCACTTGGATTACCCGTTGTATCGAAGGCCTCATTTTGTAATCGGGATGAGCACACCACAGTCCAACAATAATCAAACACTCCATTTGTTTCTCATCATAATTTCCACTCAGTTTTGGGTCGGCTGCTTCAGTAACCTTCTTCTCTTCATAGAGCTGCCAAACCCAATCGACCATATTGACAGACTTGAGATCGATGAGTTTTCTTCCGCAGGCAATCTCCAGGCAAATTATTCCGAAGCTGTAAACTTCCGTTCTCTTGCTAGCCATCCCCGTAATAACATATTCCGGAGCCATGTAGCTCATAGTTCCTCTCAGGGAAGTTGTTTGCAGCTCTTTTTCATGGTCCACGAATCGTGCTAATCCGAAATCTCCGAGTTTGGCGTTGAAATTCGAATCCAACATGACGTTACTGGATTTAATATTCCAGTGCAGCACACATCGCACTGATTCTTCGTGTAGATAGAACAACGCAGACGCCAATCCTTGAGCAATTCTATATCTTACTTCCCATGTCAACGAACTGTTTCCATTGTATAGATGAGAATCCAAGCTGCCGTTGGGTATGAACTTGTAGACAAGTAGGAGTTTTCCTTCGTAGTGGCACCAACCAATGAGTTGCACAAGATTTTGATGCCGGAGACGACTGATGATCTTCACTTCAGCTTCATACTCCTTTAGTCCTTGGCTAGACTCTACGGATGTTCTCTTAACGGCAACATATGACTTCAAGTCTTCTATGAAGCCTCTATAAAATCCATCAAATCCTCCTCCACCAACTTTTTCTCTGTCAGCGAAATTTCTGGTTGCGCGAGATAACTCACTGTACAAAAATTTCCTGGGAATTTGATCCATCTCAAGTTCAACGTCATTAAATTCATCAAACATAGGATTTGTATCAGCAGATTCTTCTGTTGCTCTCTTTTTCCTCGACGAGAAGCAAAGGAAAACAAACCCAACCATCAAGATAACACATCCACCAATACCCATCCCAAGGACTAGTCCTATGACCCCTATCTTCATTTCCGGAGAGTCGAACAGAAATCGAAACTCAAGGAGCTAGAATTATGCGTAGACCCCCGCCGTCGATCCAGTTTATTATTAATCAGCTCCATCTCTTGGTCAGTCGGATGTGTTGATGGTCGATCGATATAAGCATGTCTTCTATGATTCAGAGTTTATGTTTGATATAATTAAGCACCTCCCTAGAGAAAAAAATTAAAAGCTTGATGGAGTTGCTGAATAGGTTAAAGGAAAGAAGAGATCAAGAGAAGCAGGAATCGAAGCTGCTTTGGTGATTGATGGAGTATTGCGACGATGGCAGAGTGATTGAGAACAATTGGAAATCTTGGAGGAATGTATTATTATCTAAATTAGTCAAGACCCGTGTAAACGGCTGTGTTCATTACCCAGTTGAATTTCCAATCTCATGTGAACACGCGAATAAGAGATTCAAATTTGCTCACCACTTTTATTTTGTGGTGAAATCACCCTATTAAGACTTGCCACGTCATATAGAATTAATTGAATACTTAAAATATAATTTTTTAATAAAACATCATGATAAATTATAATTATGTTTTATAATACTTGGCAGTTTTGTATTGAGTGGTGGTATCACCACTAAAGTATTGGTGGTGAGCAAATTTGAATCTTGTGAATAGGCATGAAATCAATTAATGAGAAAATGCACATTATTACATATACCAATAAAATAGGTGATGATAACTTCACACTTTCACAGATTATATTTGAATCTATCTACAATTTTTTTTTTTTTTTGAATCTATGTCTCAAATTGAAACTATTGGCTTACGTCCAGTGCTGATTTATAAGAGTTAAGGGCAATTCCAACCATTGGTATTATATTGAGGTCTTACGTCTTATTTTAAGACTCCAAAAACAACAATATTTGTGTAGCACCATCAATCTCTGACCATTAGTCCAATATGGGCGCTATGGATGTATAATACTATTATTATTTGGATATAATTTAACTAACATATTACTTGTTATTTTTAGAGGCGTATTGAAAATGCTATTACTGACCCGAACAGCACCGAAAAAGCAGTTCGGTAACTGCACCAAACTAAAACGGTGTCATTTCATGGTCACACCACACCGAACCACATAAAAGCGGTTCTGTTGCGGTTTCGGGTCATAGACCACCCGATTTAAACTGACCCGCACCAAATTTGTTTTAATTATATTATATTTATTTATTATTTCTCTGTTGATGGAAATGTTGGTTTTTAATATATAAGAAATCCATTTTGTTTAGGTTTTCAGTTTGTAATAAGTTGCTATGTGTGAGCCCCGGAAAAGTTTATCGAGTTGAAGTGAAATAGTTCGATAATTTATTTATCGATCTCAATAATTGTCAAAGTGCTCGACGAAATTTTCAGAAATTTTCCTAAAGTGAAATCCTCAATTTAGGAGTCACTACAAGAAAATGACTCTTTTACCGCGCACATTTTACGGCGTGCATTAATGCGTGCCGTAATAGGCACACATTTACGGCGCATTTTCACGCAGGCCGTTAATACCCTTTCAGATATGGTCTTTTACGGCGTGCATATAATGCGTGCCGTAATAGACCATATCAGAAAGGGTATTAACGGCCTGCGTGAAAATGCGCCTTAATAGACACACATTTACGGCGCATTTTCACGCAGGCCGTTAATACCCTTTCTAATATGGTCTTTTACGGCATGCATTGATGTGTGCCGTAAAAGTAAAAGGCGCAAAAATTTTCGCCAAATTTTTTATTTTTATTTCCCTCCATCTCTTCCCACTACACATTTCATTTTTAACTTTTTCATTTCATAACACAAAAACTTCTCTCTCTCCCCGACACACACCTCAATTTTCGCCATCTCTTCCTTCCACGTCTCTTCCTACCGCCAAGTCGCTGTTCACTGGATTTGCTCCACCGCCGAGTCGCTGGCCGCGTACCTCCCACCACCATCACGTTCTCTGCTCCTCTCATCGAAATGTCATGGATCGATTGAGCTACGAATTAAAGAACATTGAAGTGGTTGCCGCTCTTGGAGATTGGGGCCACCTGTTTCAGGATCATGAAATTTCTGAAACCCTTTTGGAGAAAGTTGAGAACTTTGGCCTTGTATTGCTCATTTGCTATCTGGGTTTTCTTCTCTGGCCAAATCAAGGTACAATTTTTTTTCACTTATTGTTTCAGTTTTCATCTTCTGCTTGATCTATTTAGGGTTTTTCAATTGTAGGAAGGTTTCTGTTGCTTGGTTTGCCTAGTTTGTTGGTTTGACTGCTTGTTTGAC
Organism: Rosa lucieae; assembly: GCA_024704745.1. Taxonomy (NCBI): domain Eukaryota; kingdom Viridiplantae; phylum Streptophyta; class Magnoliopsida; order Rosales; family Rosaceae; genus Rosa; species Rosa lucieae. The sequence goes on along the minus strand of CM045496.1, from coordinate 27,137,170 downwards.
CTTATGTACCTACATTTGAGGTTTTATTTTGATCAATCTTGATTTTTGTTCTCAGAGGTCTCTCCCTGCGAAAAGAGAGTCGGTCTCATAGGTCTCTCCCATCTCTCTCACTCTGAGACAAGTCCAATTTCTGGTTCGCAATCTCTTTTCAATTAGGTTTCAAATTTTCAAATTCCAGTCCTATTTCGTCTCTTTAACTCTTCGATTTTGTTTTTTGATTCCAGATCTTCGAGATTCTAGGCGTGGAAATGGAGGCACAGATCGACATCGTAAGGTCTTCCGCGAAAGCATCCAGGGCATAAAGCCGGTGATGGCTCGGTTCTCAAGGTCGGCGAGGAGAAGGAGATCAGAAAGCAGGGATATTGAAGAAGGAACTCCTCACTATATCCCAAGCTTGAGGTGATAGGAGTCTAGGGTTTGTGCTTATTGAATTTGCGCTTATTTGTTCTTTTGGATTGAGATTGATTGCAATTATGTTTGAATTCAGTACGTACATTACACCGGGACGGGACACAGTTCGATTCGAGCGGCAATAGGGGGACATCGTTCAGTTTAGTCGGACAAGGTGAGGGAATTTTTGGCCTTTCACTTGTATTCTAATCGATGACTTGATTGATTCAGATGCAAAATTGTGTGTAGTTAAGAAGAAGGGAAAGAGATTAAGAAGAAAGCTCTGGAATGGAAGAGGTTGGCAATGGAACCAGATGCTTCTTTCTCCCAGAAAATAACTAGTAAAAGTTTAAAAGAACAAAATTGTTTGTTTTGTTAATTGCTTTAGTTGCATTTGGACTGTATCAGCTAGTTCCTTCTTTATAATAATCTATTAATTTCAATGTATTATTTGCAAGTTTGATTTGAAGTGAGATATGACTTGGTGAGAATTGTTGTTCTTTACTAGCTTGTGCTCTGACTTGTTTGCCATTGACATTGCACAGACAGGTCCTCTTGTGTTTATCAACAACTAGCTTGTCGTGTTATTTTGAGTACAAAATTATAAAGCATATTTTAAGAGCTAAAGATTACATCTTATGACCATGACTATCTCAATATTATAACTCTTCAACTAGCTTGTCATGCTTTTCAATTAATACAGCTCCCCTGGTACTTGCTAGCATCTATCCCATCATTTGTTTGTTATGTTCTTCTGTGTTCTGTTCATGACATTATTATCTTCTGTACATGCAGGTTAAGCAGAATGTAGCCCTTGCTTTAAGTTGTATAGTTTTGACCTCTCTTCCATCTGTTTTAGGTTTTCTTCCCCTCTAGTTAATAGTATGAGATTTTTCGTATGTTCTGAATTTCTGATTGATCTTTGCAGCTTTTAAATTTTTTCTAATTTAACTCTTGGCTGCTCTAACAGTAGCTTCCTCTTTCATGGGTTTAGTTGGTTTACATTGTAGGTTCTGTTACATGACCTCGATGGAAAGCTTACTGGTATTGTGAACTTAACTCATTGACTTGAGAAGAGTTTTTCTTATGAGGATGTCAAGGCAGCCATAAGTTATTGTTTGGCATTTTGGTGTGTTTATTAGTATATGTGTCTCATAAACTTGATATTTTTTGGAGTTGTATATTGCTTTTGTGTATTATACATAGGATCTTAAGCTTTAGGATATCGTGGGGATCATATGGAGGTTAGTATCTTAATTCTAAGCTTTTCTCATTGGGTTACAGATCAGATATTTAACTGCTGCCTATTTGTTTCAGAGACTGCCTATTGGTTGATCCTAAAGAGCTTGCAGACCCATCTTTTAACTCCCAGCAACAGAGGGAAAGGTGATCTTTTAACATTAGCTTACAATTGTGAATACCAATTTGATTCAAAAACCTCATTTAAATTACTTTTGTGACAAAACTGAATTAGGACCTGATCAACTACATAAATTAAAAACTGAAGTAGTGTACTCTTGGACTTTGAAGAATGTTGTATGCCCCTTGTTCTTCTCATCCCCTTGATTCCAACTTGTAGAACATAAATTACTTGCACAATCTGTTATTTTTCTTGCCTTTGCGATTGCTAGTGACTGGAATGTTCATGATGCCAGGTTCTCACATCTTTTGCATCTGGCTGTGCTACCTCATTAGTAGTTGATAGGTAAGAGATTTCAAACTGTGACTATTATTAATGATCCATTCTCTTCCTACATATACTGCATCATTCTTACAAGTTCTCTTTTGCTCAGACAAGTCATTCATATATAATTGGCATATTCATTCTATGGTTGCTTTTTCTTTCTTGTACAATCCATTTGCAGTCTGTTCTCATGTCCCCCGTATTGTAACTATCATCTCTTTTTTATGTGGGCAGTAAGTGAGCTTTTTTTCACGATCAAAACGATGTTCCTTATCTTCCTCATCATTTCTTGTTCTGTCATTCCTGTGGTTGCTTTTTCTTTCTTGTACAATCCATTTGTATTCTGTTCTCATGTCCCCTGTATTGTAACTATCATCTCTTTTTTATTTGGGCAGTAAGTGAGCTTTTTTTCACGATCAAAACGATGTTCCTTATCTTCCTCATCATTTCTTGTTCTGTCATTCCTATGTCTGCATCTATCCAAGCTTCCTAATGACAACTATGGTCCCAGGTGAATCCAAGCAATGGACATAGTCAAGGCAATTACCAGCTCCTTTGAGAAAGGATGTTGGGGCACAAAGTCTCCAAAGAGTTTGAAGCAAGTTCATTCTGGAGCAGCTCATTTGTGCATGAAATTCATGGAGGACTGTTATATACCACTTTTTATGATTTTAAGTTCTTTCTTGTATTGGTTTAGCCATAAATTTCAAATGCGATGCTTTTAAAGCAATGTATGTAATTGAATATATTTTTTTAAATATATATAAAAGTCAGATTCTTTTAAATATGAGCAGAAGAAATTGAATTGAAATATTTTTTTTTTAATATAAAAGAACATTTTACGGCGTGCAAATTGGGCTGTAAAAAACTGGGTAACTAATTCTTTTACGGCATGCAAAAGTGTGCCATAAAAATAGTCTTTTACGGCATGCCCTGTGTACCGTAATAAGTGGTCTCAAAAGTCATTTACGGCATGCTTTCTTGACATTCACGGCGTGCAAACATCCCATAAATCAAATTGAATAATACTTGAGAATATATTTACGGCCTGCTTGGATGCACAATTACGGCCCTCTTATGAACGCCGTTAAAGAGTAATGTCTTTTACGGCTCCGGCATTTACAGCCTGCATTTGTGCGCCGTAAAAGGGTATTTACGGCGCACATTGTGGGCGGTAAAAGACTGTTTTTGGTGTAGTGAGTTGGATAATAAAGTACACGACACGACGAGTTCGTGGGAATTTTTCAGATACCCGAGCTATTTATAGCGATTTTCCGAAGTTGTGGGATTTTAGAAGAAAAAAAAAAAATGTTGTTGCGGTTCAATCTCAACCGTCCAGGCTTCCACCGCTTGATCACAGCCGTCCATTGTTAATTGGACAAGTCTATATATAAGCCTTTGATCAGTTGGATGATTCAGAAGAATCGAGAAGAAACCAGGCCTCTCGACCCTCGAAGGAGACCGGCGACCCGAAAACGACGACCCGACCGGAACTTCAGTTTCCGGCCACTTCTTCGGGGCGGACCACCGGTAAAAGCCTCGTCTCGTCGTCGCCTACACCTCTGCGGTGTCGGATTGTACATGCAATGGCCAGGAACGGAGAATTGACGACTGGAAGCCCGAGCTGTCTCCGGCTAGTTTCTGCAATTTCCGACCACCACCTGGGCCGCATTTGGTATGGAAATCCCTCCTCACGCCATTCTATACATGTTAGACTAATTGGTTTTTGAAATTGATCGAGTTGGTTGATTTTGGTTTCTGGGTTCATATCGGGTCCGGCATTGTTCTTCGGTGCCGACGACTTCTCTGGCTTCTCTTGGTCCACTCTCCACCTCGTTTCCACTTGTTGATGCTTAATGTTCTAGACTGAAGCTAATTTTCAGAAACTGCTAGCTGGTGTGTTGGATTCCCAGTTCGTCATCATCTTTGTTCAACCGAGCTGCTTGGAGTAGTTTTTGAAGGTATAATTCGAATTCTTGACTTGAAGTTCGGTTCTTGTTCTGCAGATCGGAAGTTAGTGACTTGAGTTGGTATACCTGTTGCTGGTACTGAAATTTTGAATTGAAATCGATTATTTGGAATGTGCAATGAACTGTGGAGTTGTGGTGGAGCTCGAATTGCCTTGGTTGTGTGTTTAGTTTGTTTAGTTGTTGTCAGTTAATTGTATTGAGTTGTTAAGTTGGAAAGTGGCTATTATATTTTAGAACTGAAAGTACAGAAGATGTGATTTAGTTGTGAGTGTGGCTGTGGAATATTTGGAAATTGGTCAAGCTTGGGTGCCCATAGTGGTTTTGGGTACACCTTGCATAAAAGTTGGAATAAACAGTGGGTGTCCTTAGTATTTTCCGTCGAATTACTGTGTGTGAAGTAAATTGGAATTTTTTGTTGATAAAATCGTTATGGATTTGCTTGTGCATTTCACGGCTTGATAGTGAGTAAAGAAAAGAAATGTGTATATATTGGGTGGCCTTAGTAAAATTATGGTGCACCTAATATATCGAGTCGATATCACAATTTTAGGTAATTGTTCGGTAATTTGAGTTAATTATCGAACCTATCTCGATTGGTCAAATGTGGTCAAACTGGTCAATGTTGGTCAAACGTGGTCAAACAGGTCAACTCCTGGTCAAACCAGGAAAGTTGTCGAGATTTAATATAATTGTTCAATGTGATATTAACTATCGAAATGTCGGAATCTAGGACTCCAATTACCCGAGGAACAGAAGGTTCGCAACTCTCGGAGTACGTGAGAGAACGCATCAGAATCCAGGTAGGGATTCAGGACTCTCCTCGGTTGGTTATTTTCTTTTATATTTTATTAAGATGATGCATGATGGGTGATACGGTTTGGTTATGTTAAAATGCAATGCATACTAACCAAATTGTGAGAGATGTGATGGCTTGAGAGCGAAAGGGGCACTGACTTCCTTGGGTTCGATCCCCTAAACCTCCGGAGGGTTAGCTATACCGGTCGTCCGAGTATCTGCAATCACAGACTCGGTACGTGTGTGTAGCTAGGTAGTGGACGTTCTCGCTACGCTTACCTGGTGATAAATTAATTTGAGGTAAGGTCGTGTAGTGGGTCTATGGGACCGGCCATCAGGTAATACTTGGATTTGGCGCCGTATTTATTTAAGCATCATGCATCGGTTTTCAAGTTGAAAAACATTAAAGTTTGTCGTTCCTTTAAATATGTGGTTTAAATATGTTTTCATACTGGGCAGCCCAAATATTTGTTTATTGGTTTTAAGTCTAGTTGAGGTAGAGTTCCTATTGAGCAGCGAGGACGAAAGCTCACCCCTACAACAGTATGGATGCAGGTACTGTGCACTGGTGACGGGACAATAGCGGACGGAGCTGGGTGTGCATAACAAGTTCGGTAAACCCTTGTCTGGAGTTGTGCTAAATCTTATTTCTCAAACTTCGTGCTTCGGAGCTTGTTGTTATCTAACCTTGGGTTAAACTCAGTTGGATTCTCTTTCATTGAAATCCGTACCCCGTGTACGTCTTCATCCAAGTTCTGAACAAACAAAGTAGTTGCTAGCAATTCAAGTTTTCACCTCAAAAATATTTGTAGCTTCCGCTGTGTTTTATGAAAAGTTTTCATACAAAAAGCCTAGCGGTTCTCTAGAATGTAAATCGAGCGTTCGGTTTATATTTTAGAGGCTCGCGGCACTGTGACGTGCTTAAGCTGGTGAGGTGCAGCTTGGGGCGTTACACTATGTTTGCTTGATTATTGATATATATATATATATATATATATATATGGGTTTGTTAAGTGTTCAAATATGGTCTTTCTGCAAGTTGCTTGATATTTGGGTGACATTTGCCGATTTGTGTGGGCTCTAAATGCATTCAAAATTTATTTATGCCTTATTGAAACTGTTAGGTAAATATAAGCATGATTTTGGCACTCTCTTTCTAGTTGAAATTAATAAATCGGTCCAAACCAAAACCGACCCTCACCGCACCAAAAAATAGTGTAACCGAAATAATTGGTTCATCCATTTTGTAATGCGGTTGCGGTTTGATATATAGGCCAACCGAAAAAAGTTGTTTGGTTGCGGTTTGGGCCTTAAACCGATCCGAACCGAACCGCGCCCACCCCTAGTTATTTTTATTTATAATTTTAATTTTTAATAATCTTTAAAGCATTATTTTTATTTTTTCGGGTATCATCTAGTAAAAAGATTTAGCCGTTAGTTATAATGAGAGCAAGTACTCTTAAAACCTTAGCACTGTCATTAGTGGGCTCCATCTATGTGGGGTTCCCGTTGCCTCCACGCCAGAGTTCGTTTCAGCGATCGAGGACCGTGGCATCCTTTGACTAGCTTCATCCTCAATGTGAGGGTTAGTGGGTTATGCTTTGTCTGGCTGTGCTAGTTGGGTTGCTCGACTTCGTGCCACGATCCCGACGTTGGTGGCTCCATGGCATCATTGCCTTCTACGGTTGAGGTTTTGGATCCGGATTGGGTAGTGTCGTCCCTCTGGATATAGGGTTCCCGGCGGTGAAATTAGGGCAGGTCTAATGATATTGGAGATTGTTACGGTGTTGATGGCGATGGAGATGCCTTGATGCAGATGATGATAGAGCTGTAGAAGATGCTAGAGATGGTGGCAGCCACACCTCCTTTAGATGTCCCGCGGTGTTTGGGTGACCAGATCACTGTGGTCAGCCAAGCTTTCGGGCCTAAATCAAAGCCCATTTGTTAGGTTTGAATTCTTCTTCTTCTTTTTTGATAGGGTTGGGTTTGAATTCTTGAAGGGTCTAAATTTGGGATCTAGAAGATATTTTGCTTAGTATGCTCATTAGATTTTATAATAAGTTTCAGTATAATCACGCTGTGAGTATCACAATTGTGTGTCTTGATGAGCATATATTGTCTTTTTATGCTCGGACGAGTCTAGTTTTGTTTGGTCTGCAATTTCTTGCATGTTCGGATAGCAGATTTTGATGGTTTGATCTACAAATTTTAAGGTCGTGACAATGACTCTATTGTTGGTAGTTATCTGAAGAAGGCTGAAAATTTACCTTCGATTTTTACTACTCTCTCTCTCTCTCTCTCTATATATATATATATATATATATATTTCATAGCAGTGTTCTATTATGCAAGGACAAATTGATGGTGTAGTACACCTTCTTGTTTGTTCTACTTTAGCTCTAGGGTCAAGCAGACTTTGGCCTTTGTATGCTCCCATTTTTAGCTATAATGTTCTCTTGAGCGATTTCTATAGCTAATATTTTAATGAATTAATTCCTTCAAAAAAAAAATTAGCCATTGAATTTAGTCTTACAAATTTTTTTAGGTTGTCAGATTCGTAATCAGGCATGCGTCTCAATTTGATACTAGTTCAACAAAACGTCTTTGGTTTGAGACTTCTTTTAGGACTAGTCGCATAATGAGACCCCAATTTGTTATTGGAGAGGTGTTTTTGACCATGATAGTCTTATTTTGAGACTTCAGATTATGGTTAAAAATGCCCCAACTCCAACATATTTTTTATTTTGACAATATAACTATTTTAGGGATTTAGAAAAATCAGCTTTCAGCGGTCTGTAGAGAGGCTCTCTACTACTTTTGTTCATTTTAAAATATTTATTTGATTAGAAAAAATTGTTGAGGAAAATTTTAAATGGTTAAGTATGATTTTTAATATTTAGAATAATAGGATTGAAACCAATAATTTGACTACATTCAAGTGATTCAACTTTAGTTTCCACCAAAAATTGAATCGAACATAACTGAAACCATAACTGAAGCTTGATCTTCATAACTAATTGTTTTTTTTTTTTTTACTGATGTACTCCTAAAATGTTAAAATATTTGAAATAAAAATAATCAATAGAGATAATAATATAAATTTGCAAAACCAAAAATAAAAGTAAGAAGCGTGGGTTTCTATGACCTCCCACCACTTCACACGCACTATAAAAAAAATAAAAATAAAAATAATAAAGAAAAAAAATCCCTCACCACATACATAGTGTGTACTGTGTAGGCCATGCTAGTTTTTTCTTTTCTGCTTCTTTTTTCTTAAAGTACAAAATGGGTCAGCACTTTAACTTTACAAAGCCAACCCCGCTTGAAAAGAAACCCCATTTTCCCCACTAGGCAGATAAAGTAGTAAACCATGCACCCTACCCTAACGAGTATAAAACGTGTCGAACTCATTGGATTACAATCTGATCAAAAGTAATGCTGCCGACATAAATCTTATAATCGTGGAAAACTAAGAAACTCAACATTACGATGAGAGATGGACGATCGAGGACATGATACTCTCTATCAGTCCGTCTGTCATTGCATTGTAATGTATGTCTTCCTTAAATTTATCTGTAGGGTTTTTTACTTTAACAATGTCTGAACTCTTTGAGGACTTTTAAAATGATACCTGAACTTTCAAATTGATCAAGGTGATACCTGGACTCAAGTTTTCTTATCAACGTAGTACATGCGTCAAAATTTCATCACGGAACCATTAAATATGAGCACGTGACTTCCATGTGACTGGAATTTGAAGGATAAAATTGTCATTTGACTGTAATTTATTATTCAAAGATAAAATAAAAGGGAAATCACTCTCTCTCTCTCTCTCTCTCTCTCTCTCTTAAAAAAAATAATAAATCCAAATGCAAGGTCGACTACATGAAGAAAACGACGTGAATCCTCTAGACGACTACTCCTCCTCCGGCTACACCACCATATCCCCGGAATCGACCTGAACCCGATGATTGGATATTATCTCCTTCTCACGCTGGTCTTGAATCAATAGGTAGCCCATGATCATGGGGAAGTGGTGGCTTCGGTGGTGAGAGGTAGGAAAAGGAATGGACATATCAGGTGGCTTTGTGTTTCCAAGGGGAGAATGAATCTTATGCTATTTGCTATTGATCTAGTAAAACCTTTGTCTTTTGTTTCATACCAACTCCTGAGTTAATCAATTCATTCTTGTAGCAATTCATCCCCAAATTCAAAGTTGTTCATACTCAGAGCAGTCCTCTTTAAAATCCGAACTTGTTTGTATTTGCAGAAGTTAATTCTCAAGATCCAGAGCTTGTTCGTATTTGAAACAATTATTTGCTAGTATTTGCAAAAGTCAGAACCATAGATTGTATGTCGAAGCCGAAGCCAAAGCCAAAGACAAAGCCAAAGCAACGGTGTCGTCTGAGGCAGTAGTTGGCACCACCGCTGAGTCTAGAGCAGTTATTCTCGCCGACCTCAGCATCACTAGGTGGAAGTCCGGTGCGATGATGTTGAGCCTTTGTGTTCAGGTCCCATTGGATTAATGCTGGCTTGTGCAGTTTTGGGGTTGAGGAATTACATTTGGTGAGTGAAAAAAATTGGGGCAAATCTTGAAATTAGGGTTCTTGCTAGAGAGAGAGAGAAATTTAGGGCAAATAAGTCTTTTTGCTATTTTTTCTGCCTTGCGTGCGTCACACGTGCAAAATTTAACGGTTCCGTGACGGAATTTTGACGCAGGTACTACGTTGATAAGAAAACTTGAGTCCAGGTATCACTTTGAAAATTCATGTATCATTTTAAAAGTCCTCAAAGGGTTCAGACACTGTTGAAGTAAAAAACCATTTTCCATATTGTAGATTCTCTTAAAATCATGACTCAAAATGTATTAAATGAGAATTGCTCAAATCAATGACCGGAAAATTATAACATTAACTTTTTGTGAAACTAATTTTGTAGCTTATACGGTTGCGGGTAATAATTCAGTAAGTCAGTCTTGATCTCAAGTTCCTCAGGTGTGCAGTTCTTCCTGCATTTAATTTTGATTTATGTAATTTTAGCTTTTAATTTCATTTTGATGATAAAAGAAAAAAAAAGTTCAATTTTGTTTTGATGCATGAGTAAATGTTGAGTTCACAAGGATTGGACTAAGTTTGTAATTATACAATCGAAAATTGAAGCGTATAGAAAGTTAGGAAAATAAAAGCCCGAAAATTCAATACAAAATAAACCAAATTACACAAAACTTCAAATGCAAGCAATCTATCAAAACCAATAAATCACACATATTTCCTATTGAACTGTACTGATGATCCACAAACTATTGGAAGGATGAGCCAGTTATGATGAATCATTGCTACATCGATATCAAGACTCGATCTGGTATTCATCAGAACTAGTAAGATAAATAGAACTCTCTGCAGGTGCTGGAATATTAGGAAATGGGTGTACGTCTTTGAAGTTAAGCACATCAATCACTTGTTCTATTCCAGGCCGTGTACTTTTATCTGGATGAGAACACCACAACCCAACAATCAACAAACGCTCCATCTGCCTCCTATCATAAGTCACACCCAGTTTCGGATCAGCTGCTTCAATGACGTTCCCTCCTTTGTAAAGTTCCCAAACCCACTCCACCATATTGAATTTATCACGTCCCAACCTGTGATCAAAGGGTTTTCTCCCGCATGCTATTTCCAAGGCAACAACTCCGAAGCTGAAGATATCCGTATGCTTACTCGCCTTGTTTTCAGTAATATATTCTGGAGCCATATACCCTCTAGTTCCAGCAACAATTGTTGTTTTCGAGGATTTGTCGTGGTCAACAAATCGAGCTAACCCAAAATCTCCAAGTTTTGGACTGAACTTTGAATCCAACATAATGTTACTAGATTTGATATCCCTGTGCACCACATATTGGTCCCATTCGTGTTGTATATACATCAACACAGATGCCAAGCCTTGAGCAATTCTGTATCTGATCTCCCAACTTAACAAGCTTCCTCCTTTGAACAGATGAGAATCTAAACTGCCACTGGGCATGAACTCGTAAACAAGAAGCATTTCTTTTTCGTGGCACCAACCAAGGAGTTGCACAAGATTCCGATGCCTAAGCGAACTGAGGATTCTTATTTCTGCTCCATACTCCCTTGGCCCTTGGTCAGAATTCTTCAATATCTTCTTAACAGCAACATCACAGTTCGAGCTATTTAAGAAGCCTTTGTAAACGTCACCGAAACCTCCACCTCCGAGCTTGTTTTCATCAGAAAAGTTACCCGTTGCCACTTCCAACTCCATATAGGAGAACTGCCGGGGGCCAGTCTCCCTTCCGAATTGCTCGTCTGTCGGGTCTCGAATCATAGGATGTTCATCAGTATTACTTTCTCCTGGTGCTCTATTCTTGATCCAAAAAATGAACCAAATGAAACCTCCGAGCAAGAAAAATACACCTATAGTACTAAAAATTGCAGCTGCTATTAGTACCAGGATACTTTGCTTTTTCGACTTGGCTATAGAACTAGGACCTGGGGAAGGAATTTGAGATTGATTTTGGCTTGCTTGGCCAGAGGTAGTTAGAGATGCAGGTGCCTTATTTGGACTCACCGGTACTTGTGGACTAGAAGGAGGTAGAGGCTCAGGATCAACAAGTAAAGTTGAAGTAAAATTCCATGAGATTATATTATGGAAAGTATTAATATCTGTTGCAGCTGAGAACCCAACAATGACCCTACCCGGCAAGTATTTTTCCAGATCAACTATGTGATACAGATTAGTGCTCGTTTTCATAGCTGCAGGTGTACCCTCAAGTAAATAACTAGTAATTAAGGAAACACTAAGATTTTTTGAGATGGAATCATAACTAATCGTAGCACTGTTTTGTTGAGCCATCATAGTACTAGTACCCCCATTAAGTTTACTCCAATGCTGGGTAGCAATAGAATCTAAGGAGTTGACGTCTATACCTATATGTTCGCCGAGGGGGTCTTGGACGGTCGGCTCTTGATTCTGGTAGGTATCAAACTCCACCGCCACAAAGGCATACTCATTGGTTGGCCGGATAGGGTTTTCCATTGTGCTGTTGACAGGGAGTCCCATACTACCACCTTTCCCTAGTTCCCTGTCGAGTAAGGACCCATTTGGCGCCAGGAAGAACACGAGCCCGTAGCCACCGTTGTCTGGAGGATTGATGACAAAGGTGAAATTTGTGGTGAAATCAGCCAGTTTTCCTGTGGAATTTTGCCGCAGGAGGAAGGGTTCACGGTAAGAGACTCGGCCGATGCTCTCTGTTTGTGATTGATCCGCATTGGTGAGGTGTAGGATTTGGTCATTGCCGATTGAAGCATCTCCCTCGGTACTTAACTTAGTGGCGGTGTCACTTTGCATGAAGGGGAAGAAATTGAAAGTTAATGGAGTTGCAGTAGTGGTTAATAGAAGGAAGACGTGTAATCTCGTCATGAGATGAATAAGGAAGTGATGAAACTCCATTCTTTTTTTTGGAGAGAGATCGAGATTTGAGAGTAGTTAGTAGGTATTGATAGCTTCCATTGCAGAATTGTAATTGCCCTATAAATTGAGCAGATTGATCCCTGGTCTACGGAAGACTGTAAGGTCAATTTTTCAGTGGAGGACTTGAACATTGACTCTTGTTTTCTGGGAAGCTACAGATCCCCTAGTCACGTATATTTTGGTGTGGTTTTATGTAACTGTAGTTTTTAATTGCATGCACGTATGCATAATATTCTCCTCTAATGTTTTGTATTCTGTAACACTTTTTTCTGTTTTTTGCCAAATTTGTTATACATTCTCATCTGCCACAGGAGTTATATCTATTTTTCGTTTTTTTTTTATCAGAAAATTTGAATTAATCAAAAGACTCCTAGCGAAAGAAGAAACGATTAAGTTGCTTGTTGCAACACATGTAATTAACCAATTGTTACTGAATAAGAAGTATTTTAGGGTGTAAAATTTCAAAACCACTGATCATTAGATGCATCGGACAGTTTATCCGTGTAGCAGATCACGAGTTATCCCCAAATTCCCCATTTGAAGTATCTCCCACCTTTTCAATGTCTCTAAAAACAATAAGAAGAGGAAAAAAATTCAAATGTATGAGAAGCAACCAAGAAAGAGGACCCAGGAAATAGAACTAATCTTTGAGTCCGGAATTCATATCTAGAAAGAGGAGTCAGAGAATCGTATGCTAATATATATAATTATATATATTGCTGTAAAGCAGTTGAATATGGCTTTAACAAAAGAAAAGGCCAATGTGAATGTAGTGAACGCGGGACACATCCTCCGATCAATAATGCGAATGGATATTGAACGCGGGGCACGACTAACCAGGCCACACTGGTCACTGGTTGGCTACTTTTTTCTTTTTCCTTTTTGTGTCTTCTTTGGCGAAGGTTGGCTACTTTTCTGTCCAGAAATTTGACGGGTGTGATTGTCAGAATATGCAAAAGTAAATTTCTTTTTCTTAATACAAAACATGTATATTAGCATCAGTCTCTTACGTTACACACACATATACATAGGGCTCTTCCACTGAGTGATTTTTTTTTTTTGCCATTTTAAGGAATCTCTTGTAGGACTCATTTTTCGATCACATTTCGGCATCTCGACGGTTTAGTTTTTAAATCTTAATGTATAGATCATTTCTGCAAATTTTCTGCTAAATTTATGGTTGTTCAGGTATCAAACTAGATTAAATAAATATACAAACTGAATCTGTTCAATCTGAACCGTTCGTGTTCATAATTATAAATCGCGGTTATGAATGCTTTAGTGATTATTAATTTGGCTAAGAATTTGCAGAGATAATTTACTCATATATATCTAACAACTGAACGGTTGAGATGTTAATATATGATCGAATTAAAAGTGGGCTAATAAGCGATCCCTTAAATTGACCAAAAAAAGAGATCTCTCACTTGAAGGGCTATATATGTGTATATCAGAGCCCTTCTAGTGAGAGATTTTTTTTTTTTTTGGGGTCTTTTTTAGGGATAAAAGATTAGACCAACTTTTCGATCATATTTTGGTATCTCAACCGTTCAGTTTTTTTGTCCTAATGTGCTAATTACTTTTAAAAAATTTCAGCCAAATTGATTAAATTAAGTATGAACGGTTCAAGTTTGATAGGTTTGGTTCATCCACTAATTTTATCTAATTTGATACATTAACGATCACTGATTTGGCTGAAAATTTGCAGATATGATCTATACATTAGGACCTAAAAATTGAACAGTTGAGATGCCGAAATGTGATAAAAAAATTTAGTCTAACTCCCTATCCCTAGAAAAGACAAAAAAAATGGATCCCTTAATAAAAGGACCCTGAGTTAGTCTAATATATATATATATATATATATATATATATAAGCCGGTTCTGAAGCAGACGTCCGCACTTCGCTAAAGTGTGGACGACGACTCAACAGCGGCGTCCCAGGAGGCGACGGCTGCTCCAGGCTTGGCGGATGGAGGCGGGAGGCATTACAGACGGTTTTGGGCAGCGATCGAGGTCAGAGCAAGTCGAGGATGCAGGTTCTGGGCAGCGACTCGACCTGCAACTGCAACTTTCTGGGCAGAGCTGCAACCCCGTCGCTGGCGACACCACCCGACTGCATATCGGTCCGTCCTACCCCTGGCCTCCTTTCGGCAAGCAGCGCTGCGCCGTCGAAGCTCGATCGAGGCTGCTGCGTCGACGTCCGCACTTTAGCAACAGTGCGGACGTCCTCTTTGGAACCGCTCCGTGTGTGTATGTGTGTGTGTGTGTGTGTGTGTGTGTGTGATGAGTGAAAGAGAACCTCAACATTCCTAACGCTCAAATATATAAAATCACAAAAAAAAAAAACAATGGAGGAGTTGAACTGAAATCTTTTGAAACAACGCTATAAAAACGAAATTGAGAAAGACCTAAAAGACCACCATTACAATACGACATAATAATAGAATGGTGACACATCCCAACAAACCAGTTGAGTTAATGACATACTATGATTAGTCAATGCATCAACTACCTTATTCTCTTCTCGAAAAATATGAGAGGATCGAAAGTTCATGTTGAATATGGGACTTAAATAATTAATCCAACAAACTCAAAGTTGCCATGGTACAAGCAAAGGAGAACGTAGATAATATTGCACAAGAGACAAGTCAACCTCTAACCAAATGCATTTCCATTCTTTTACCTAAATTTCTCCATAGCCTCTACCGCTTTAGAACTAGGAATATTTTTAATGCTAGCTAGAAGCAAAAACACCAAGAACATGAATTTCAATGTCATGAAAAACATAGTCAAAACCTCCAATGAAGATGGCGTTTTTTGTTCTTCCAAAGTATAAATTTAATATGAAAGTATTCTCTGAGTGTTAATGTTTAAAGTTCAGCGGTAGCTAAACTCTTGTTAACGCTAGTCTGATGAGCGGACCGTTATTCTCAGAGCTTCCTCTACCTGTCAAATGAAATACAAAGGGAGCCAGAGGGAGACCGCGCTGGGCGGTCTTCTCTTCTCCGATGCCTAAGTTAGTCAATGTATTTGTGTTGACAAAGTAACAGTAGGTAAGTATTAAATGCGTAATTAATGAAGAGAGAGAAGAGAACCTTTTATAGGTGAGGAGGGAACTGATCTTCTCCATGTTTTCGATGTGGGACTGATATGCTTCAGTCCCCAGCTTCTGGAGCTTCTGATGCTGTCTTGGCACAGCGCGTGGCGGCGCTTCAGCGGTGATCTGGGGGCAAGCCGGGGCTCAGGCGGTAGCCTGCTTAGCTGTGTTCCCGTAGGTCACTCCTTTGGCCGGAGTCGCTACCGCTGGGGTAACATGAGCGTGGCTCATTATAGCTAATTATGCTTGCAAATGCCTATGTAAATACACTGAGTAATTTTGTAATTTACCTAACTTAATCACAAGAAGCTAGTTCAAATTATTTTCACATTCCTACTTCGAATTTATCTTCCGATTACTAGATATAAAGCCCTAAAGTGATGAGTGAAAGGACTCAAACAACAACAACATCAACTCAATTAGTGATCAATTTTGCATTGGAAAAAACAAAAACAAAAATTATAAATTCATCAAAACATCAAATTTCATAAACAATCATGCTAGAGCATCATTGTAACCCTTAAAAAAAATAGTTTGGCTAAAAGAAAAAAATAAAATAACTAAAAAAATGAAAAGTATTGGCAGGGACAAGAATGGGATGATGGACTCGTCTCCGACTCCTTAGTTCAACAATTACTAATTATTTTATACATCTTTTTCTTATAGGGAATGAAATTCACACTCCCCATTTTACAATCCACACTTCATGTTTTATTTTTTAGTATCTTAACATCACATGTTTCATAATACACGCTACAAAAAGAAAAAACTTAATTAGAATACTCAAACAAGAAACATGGAGAGTGGATTGTAAAATGTGAAGTGTAAATTTCACTCCCCTTTAACTATGAACTAGTAACTCATAGTAATAGGTTAAGTTTAAATTGGTACAAAAACCCAATAGCCCCTCTGGACCCAAGAAAACCATGTCCAAAAGCAAACTACAAAGCTCCAAGCCCAGTTAGTGGCCCAAGAAGCCCAGCAAGAACAAGAAGTAGCTGCAAGATTGATAGCTGCCAAGCAGTCATCGCTTTCATCAGAGATATCTCTGACCGGCTAAACAACCACCATTCGGCCCATGTTGACCAATTTTCAGGCAGTCTCGTCCCGATCTTCGCTGCTCTGATTTGAGCCCAAAAACACTGTCCGCTATACTGATTTGGACACCCAAGACCAGAGCACCCTGATATAGCTGCAGACCATCATCAGTTTCGGTAAGACATGAACCAGCCTCCAAGCCTAAATAGTGGCCCAATAAGCCCATAAAGGACCAAACCCAGTTGCCTGTTGGAAACTACCACGATGATGATGCCTCCACTAGAGATCCTGCGGCGCCTCCTGTCTCACTATTGCCCTTCCCTGCCTTGATCTTTCTTAGCCAGATTTCCACCTGTCTGCTGTCCTTCATTGATGCACCACTTATCTATCCAAGTCATGTCCTTTGTGAATCCTTGAGATGCAACCCTATATGGTGTAGAGCTCCATCCACATCAATAAGTAAATCAAGTGCATATGTTGGATCCATCATCCCTGCACTTTGAGTATCCGTCGTGATTGATCCAGATTCACCATACCAAAATCACTCCCATAGAACTTGGTGTAGAGGCCATGGTTGGTCAAAGTGAGATTGATGGCCTTAGTGAATTGAGAAAAAGTGGCGATGTTGTCGCCAGCGGAGTAAATGGCTTTGCCCTTGGCTTTGTGTTATGAAAATAGGCTTAAATAGGCATTCTTGTTCCGAGTAGGAGAGCTCATTATGTGTCATGTGCTGTGCACGTGTGCAGTGGGTTAATTAGTCGTTGATCAAGTTAATTTGGGTTAAGTCGTTAATTAGCTAGGTTGTTATTGTAGCCAATGGTAGGTAGCTCACCCTTGGGTTATATAAACCAGAACTCTGTATTCCTTTCATCATCTATCAATATATCAGTATTTCTTCTTGCGTTATTTTCTTAAGAAATTGCACAAGGAAGAAAATAATGCAAGAAGAAATACTGATATATTGATAGATGATGAAAGGAGTATAGAGTTCTGGTTTATATAACCCAATGATGATCTACCTACCACTGGCTACAATAACAACCCAGCTAATTAACGACTTAACCCAAATTAACCTGATCAACGACTAATTAACCCACTGCACACGTGCACAGCCCATGACACATAATGAGCTCTCCTACTCGGAACATGAATGCCTATTTAAGCATATTTTCATAACAATGTAGCCCTCTTAACAAAAACTTGTCCTCAAGTTTCACACTCTGAGGCAAAATCTGGACATCTCTAACCAATGCCTTGAACTGATCAAGATGAACCCCTGCTGCAGTCACACTCTCATATGTAGAATTTTCCTTGATCAATTCTTTGTCCCTGCTTGAGAACTCCAAAACTTCATCAACTTTAATTATCACCATGGAGAAACAAAGGGAACTAATAACAGTCATGTGAGTCTGCACAGATTTTGTATTCTCCCATGTCCAAGTCTGCAACATTTTTCTTACCAAGTCCAGCAAGAGTTGCAAGCAAAGTATATCATATATAAATCCTTTTCCCACATCAGAAATTCCATATGGCAGCAACATAGCTTTCTCAGCAAATTCATCAGTGTGTGCTTTTTCTATAGTCTTCATCACACCACGAGCAGTCAGACACATAACTAGTGCCACAAAAAGAAGAAAAATAGTAACCATTGGGATAGCTAGAGGAAAACAATACCTCAAAGAAACATATAGCCAAATCGCAAGCATATTCATCAAAACTGAGGGTCTATAACCATATACACCAATGTCTCCTGCAATACTTGGGTAGGTAGCTCATCCTTGGGTTATATAAACCAGAACTCTGTACTCCTTTCATCATCTATCAATATATCAGTATTTCTTCTTGCGTTATTTTCTTCCTGGTGCAATTTCTTTCTTCGTTGGGGTTCATACCCTAACACTTTGGCTTCGTTGGTGATCTCTTGGCAATGGATATTTGGACAACCATCAAGGTCGCCATAGATGCCAACGCATAGCCTAAAGCCATGAAGTAGGATGATAGTGATGGCAATAATCAATAAAATCGATGGTAATCGATATTGAACAGCAGCGGCGAAACGGCTAGGGTTTAGATCGCATAACCTATTTATGAAGACATAAACAACTTGATTAAGGAAATAATTTTTTATAATGGTATAATTTTGATAATTAATATACTTGTAAATATTATATTTATACCAGAAGTTTGATGTGTCAATTATTAATAAATTTAGGCACATACTTGAGTCCTATTACATTCTAACCACTTCAAATAATGAATTGGCGAGATATAATATAATTAGAATGGTGAGTTTGATCAAATAATGAGTTGGCAAGTTGTTAGAATGTAATAAGGTTAAGATGAGGAATTATTCTGTGTTCCTGGAGTACCACATGACACTGTCATATGGTGGTCTCAACCAATAACATCACTCGAATGTGGTGGGGACCATGCAGGGGGTGAAAAAGAAAAGAAAAATTAATTTAAGAGACCAATCAGAAATCACTACGAGTCATATGGGCCAATAATATTACGCCGGACCACTACGTGTACTATGGTCCGGGATCATGTAATAATTTCCTTGGTTGAGATACATGCCTAATAACGGAGATGTCGAAAATTTTGGGTCAAATATGAATTTGACTAATGAAATTAAGAATTTTGCTATACTTACAATCCACCCATAAGTTATAATAAATATACATTTTATTATTATTATGAAATATTTTATTAAAACATCTCATCATTTTCTCCTCGTTTTTTAGCTCTTCTGTTTAAATCTGTATCTTCCCCATTCTATCCATATATGCACGACTATGAAAAGAGTCCTGACACCTCCTTCCCCTCTTTAAGTTATCTTGCTCTTCTTTTAGAGCAATAATTTCCAAATTCACCAAACGAAGCTGGACTCCAAAAATCTCATTTGTAGCATCTGAAGATGAATCTGAAAATTATGATTGGTAATAATATTCAAGAAATAGCCAACACTAGAATTTGTAAAGATAGAAAGAAGGGTCCAAAAGAATGCACTTGTGTGTGAGAGAGATGAAAAGCTGTTAGAAGTGATTTTGATGGTGAAGGTTCACTGGATAGTTATTATGAAGGAAAAAGCACTCTCTTCTAAGCTAGTATTTTACTTGAGCTATCTAAGCTTTCAAGCAGATTGAAACACGTGTCTATTGTTAGATCTAATAGTCTACAATAAATTTGGTTTTCATTTTCCTTCTGAAGTTTAGTTTTCCTTTGCCAATCTTCTCTCTCTCTCTCTCTCTCCTGTGTACTCTTCCAAGAGCGCTAGCCAGAGCAGCCGGAAACTCTAATCCGCAGGCAACACCAACGGCAGCTGCTCAAGGAGGAGTAGGAGAAGGTGGTGGATATGGGAGCTGGTTTGGTTTCATGTGGGATGACTGGGTTTGGGATTGTGATGAAGACAACGATAGACAAGAATACCCAAAACGAAAGATAGCTTAAAGTTAGCAGAACCAAAGGGTCACATATTTATAAAATGAGAAAGGAAAATGTGTCCATTTCCATAAGCCTTGGGAGATCTGAAGGATGAGGCAAGAATGGAGTCATTAACCACAAACTTTGAAAACTCCGAAACAAACTACTATAACTACCATTTGCTTATCATTTCATCTTCATTATTAATTAATTAAAATTGAAATCGACATGTTCATCATCATTGCTTGGATTTCTGAATCTTGCCCCAACTTTAAGCGAAGCCATATCAGTTTTAGTGTTAGTTTTCTTTTGCTTTGGATGAGAAAGTCGTGGTCTTTATTGAATTCTAGCAACACCCATTTGATCTTGCATGGATCTATAGTAAGGAGGTTAGGATTGAATCGTTAGCAGTAGATATGTATTTGATTTGATGAAGAAGAGAGAGTTAGAGACTTGGAGCTAACAAGAGTGTGGAAGAGTCAGGAGGACTATACGAAAGAGTAGAGAAGGACAAAAACTGAGTGAGTATTATTGTAAAATCTATAACCTAAAGAGGTATATCATTGGATGTGACATTAGCCACGTGTCTCGATCTGCTTGAAATCTTAGGTAGCTCATGTAAAATACTAGGATCATTTCCCGATTATGAAGAGAGAGATTGATTGGAGTTTGAGTCAAAGGGAGGAGAGAAAGATAGAGAGACTGATTTATTCTTAAAATTTAAGCTAATATAGTTTCTGATTCTGAGCAAATTGGAGTTCATACTGGAAGTTTTGCTTTGGTTTTAGTTCTGGGTATGAAGAGAGAGAGAGACAGAGAGAGAAACAAATAAAATAAAAAAAGACAAATGAATTTGTGGCTATCAAATTTGACATATTAATTCCAATATGTCATCACGTGGTAAATGACATCTCGATTATTGAAATAACTTTCTTCCTCCTAACCTTAGGTGTGCCTCCACGACCTACTCTCTTCTTCATTTTGGTTTTCTCGCTCGTTTGACTGCGCCACCATGCCGAGCGGGCTTTTGGCTTTGCCGGTGTGCGCTGTGCGTGGTCAGACGGATCTAGATTTTTCAAGGAGATCGATGAGTCCTGAACGAGACCTGGATCCGATTGGTGATCAGCTTGATTTTGAGTTAGTTACGGGCTGGTGAAAGGATCAGAAGCCGATGTGAGGGATGCAATCTGATGCGATCTCTCAATTTGGAGGAGGATATGGCTTGAATGCAGATGGGGGTGGCTGCGTGACTTGGTTATGGAGGCGGGAGGACGGTTTCTATTGGATCTGTTTCGGGTGGAGTTTCTCGCAGTCTGGTTTCGACTGGGTCGGTGAGTTAGTGGGGTGGGCACCCGGGGTGCTACGAAGACGGTCACTTCGTTGACTACTAGTGGCGGCTTCGAAGGCGTTTCGGTTCGTGGTGCTGGTGTTTTGCTTGTCGCCAGTGTTTTGGGCTGGTCTTGGTGGTTGGGTTTGGGTGTTTGGGCTCTATCCTTGGGCCAAGTCTATTGGTCATGTGGGTTGGATCTCTTGCTTAGCTTATTGTCAAGCCTTTCTAGTGGACTTAGGGGCCTTTGCCTTCTAGTTTTTTTTCCCTACTTTTAGCCTATCAAATGGATTTTGATATTTGTTAGACCAATTGAGGTCTCTAGGAGACTAAGGCCTTCTCCAACCCCTTGGGCTAAAGGGGTAAAGGCCAAACAAAGGGAGGGCTAAAATGCCAAAATTTAGGGCCAAAAGGCCAAACAAAGGGGCAAATATAGCCTTGAAGATAGCCCTTTAGCCCTTAGGGCCAAATGGATCAGAAATGGGAGGCCCACCCGTGTAGTGATGCGTGACATATGCATGACGTCAGCTAGCCGTTGGTTTTTTTTTTTTTTTTGACCGTTGGCTATATAGCTGTTGGTTTGAATTTTTTTTTTTTTAACTTTTACACTATAAATACATATGACTTCAACATTCTTTTTCACATCTTCCTTCTACTTCCTCATATATATCTCTCTATTCTAAATCTTTTATTTTCTCCCTATTCTTAATCTCTCATTTATTTTACTTTTATCGAAAATGGCTAGTTCGTCGAAAAGAAGTGTGAATTGGGCACCGTTGGAAGATGAAGCACTCACCGTTGCTTTCGTGAAAGTATCCCAAAATTCCGTCAATGGTACAAGTCAATCGGAAGATGGTCTTTGGGTCCAAGTCCAACAAAAATTCATGGAGATCCAAAATACTATTTTGGTACAAAAGACGTGGGAGAGTTGCAAATCTCGGTGGCAAAAACACATTTTTCCTCAAATGAAAAAATGGCACTCTTGCATCAAACGTGCCGAGAGGACGAACCAAAGTGGAGGCAATCTTGAAGATCAAGTGAGTATTTTTTCAAAGAAAAATTTATTTTAAAATACAATGTGATTTTTTAAATTTTGTATCATATTGTTATGTAGATTATATTTAATTATGCTCATAATTTACAACATACATTTTATAGAAACGCCAAGCCGAAGAGTATTTTCGGGACGACAATAGAGGAAAAAATTTTAATTTTCTCAATTGTTACAAATTGGCCAAAGAATGTAATTGGGCGACTTTTCAAGATACACCACAAGTTATTTACAACACACCAACATCACAACAAAATTCTTCATTCCAATTAGATGATGATGTTGAACCTATCATCACACACTACAAAAAAGAATTCAATTGGCTACAGCAAAGGGCCACGGCGAAGATTTGCCGTAGCTAATGGTCCTCCTTTAACGACTGCAATTACTGCCGTCGCGAACTCATAAATAAGATGCGACGGCTTTGCATTCCCGTCGTTTCTGTTCTTATCAATTGCGACTGCATATACATGCCGTCGCATGTACTTGTGTCAATTGCGACAGAGCTAACAAGCCGTCGCTTGTTTTAGGCAATAAGATTCAAGTATGAGGGGAAAAAAAAGAAAAGAAAGAAAGAAAAACGTAAAAGCCAGATCCAGATCTGGTTTCCTCTCTCGTTCTCTTCCTCTCGTCACAGAGCAAACACGCAGAGAAACTCATTCCATTGTCATTCCGTCTTCCTCTCAGGTAACTCATCTATCTTAGTCTTCTTATTCCTCTTACTTGGGTCTTTTGAATTAATTCTAGAAAGTGAGGGTTACTAACATCTCCAATTGAAAATTTGGCCAATGGTTGATAGGTGCGTGATTCCGGGGTGGGCTAAGGTAATCTTCGGTGACTTCCTCTTCCTTCTTAATCTGGTGTTCGAATGATTGATTACTGATCTGTTTTGTTGTTTTATCTTTGATGCTCGGGTTGGACTTTGGACTGAAAGTGAGTAAGAGAGAAAGGTCATTCTCTTTATCATCGGATTGGTTTCAGGCATACGAATAATACGATTAAGGAAAAGATTAGAACACCAAATTGTCTGGCAATGGTAAGGTAAGCTTAATTGGTGGTCTAAGGTAATTGTATATTTGCTAGTTGACTTAGCTCATTTTTCTCATATCTAACACGGAATGGTGTTATTTCTTTCTGTTTCCCTGTTTTGTCATTTTATGACTATTGGAGGATTAGATTAAGTTTGTGGGTTATGTTAAATTGGTCTGTGATGGTCTGTTTAACTAAATGCAGGTAAAGTTGCTAAGTCGGTTGCGTTCTCCATATTTTCTTTCGTTGCTTGGGTATTGTTCAGATAACAGTCGTAAGCTGTTGGTGTATGAGTTTATGGCAAATGGTGGATTGCAGGAACATATGTATCCTGTCAGTGGTGGTAAGTTTAACATTTTTCTAATAGATTGTTATCTTATATGATGTGCTGATTGGACAGTTTTCTTTTCATGATTACTAGGGATCATGCATAAAGAGAATGTTATGAAAACCCTTTTACTTTGCAATTGATGTCATATGGTACCCTTATATCTGTATATGTGAGTTAAAGCCTGTCTTTGATCTTTCTGCTTGCATGTTTTACCTTCTCTAACCCTCATCCCCATCTTCTTTCCTGTAATAATGAAAACTTGAAGACCTTACTGTTTTTGTTAATCTATTACAGCTAGCGTCAATCCTGTATTTAATTGTTCTTTTCTTGGTCTCTGTATTTCTGATTTAGCACCACCTGAAATTTTCAGAGATTCAAATTTAGAAGAAAATATGGAAAGAACTAAGAGATATAAATCGAAAGAGAAAGAAGAAATTGATATATAGAACAGGGATATCAGACAGGCAGACAAAATAAGAGGTACAGGAGAAGAGAATTACAGGTAGAAAAGAGGGAGTCAGCAAGAAGTAACAGAAGAAAGAAGAATCAGGGTTTGGAAGAGATAGATATAATTACACTGAGGCTTTGTCTGCCAATAACAAGCTACAATTGTTTATCTAACAGAGACCACTACTAAGTTCTAGACATATCCTAAAACTAAGTCTAGATAGTTCCTAATAACGTAAGTTAATTATAGCTTCACTGGTAATAAAATACTTTATATGAAAAATACTTAATAAAATACTAACTCACCATATCCCTAAATAGCCTTATAAAATACTTTATATGAAAAACATGAATAGTAATAAGCATAAAAGGATTGAATCTACTTTGATCAAATTCTTTACTATATTTGCTGTTGGGGTAACCACTTGCATTTAACTTCTGCAGGTCCTAATGCCCTCTCCACAAACTTAGACTGGGAAACCCGGTTGAGAATAGCTCTTGAAGCTGCGAAAGGTTTGGAGTATCTCCATGAACAAGTTAGTCCTCCAGTGATACACAGAGATTTTAAGAGCAGCAACATTCTCTTGGACAAAACATTCCATGCCAAAGTTTCTGATTTCGGATTGGCCAAACTTGGATCTGACAAAGCTGGAGGTTATGTTTCCACCAGAGTGTTGGGCACACAGGGATATGTTGCCCCTGAGTAAGAACTTCTAAACTTTTAGCTTCAATTATATGCATATAGTTATATTTTATCCCGTTGAGGATAGTTTCTAGTTCACATTCTCATTTTAAATAGTAACTATTAAATAGAAGTGTTGTTACTTCTGTTGCTAACATGTGATTTGTTATCCAGGTATGCATTAACAGGGCATCTGACAACTAAATCAGATGTGTACAGTTATGGGGTTGTGCTGTTGGAATTGCTAACAGGCAGAGTTCCAGTTGATATGAAGAGACCCCCTGGAGAAGGTGTTCTCGTTTCTTGGGTGGGTGTTCTAGTTCTGTTGCTGCAATATAATGCTCCTTTCGCAGAATAATGAGTACATTTTAGCCTCTTCATTTTTGGACTATCAGCAACCTCTTTCTTCACATTACTTACTTTAACTTTTTCTATTTCTATTTTATGAACGTTTTTTTTTTTTTAGCAAATCCTATTTCCATTTTACTTATTTAGACTTCTCCATTTCTCTTAATTAATCTGTACTGTTACTGTAGGCTTTGCCGCATCTGACAGATAGGGAGCAGGTTGAACAGATCATGGATCCTGCACTGGAGGGTCAATACTCGATGAAGGAGGTCATTCAGGTGGCAGCAATTGTAAATATACCTGTGCTGATTTGATTGTGTCAATACTCGATTAACGTAAGCTTAATTGGTGGTCTACGATGAAGGGTCAATACTCAATTGTGTATCTGATTTGAAGAATGCTTTAATAATTGGAAACAGATCTGGTGAGAATATACCTGTGCTGCATATGTGACATTCAGAGATGCTTATGCTCTTGAAACTGCTGTTTTGTCAGTGTAAGTTGCTGGTCTCTCTACCAATATGCTCTATTTGAAGATATTATATTTTGGGAAGTGGAGGTGTACGTCAAAACTCAAAGTGTGCAGATATATTTCGTTAAAATAGAGCAACTTTTGGGAGTCAAAATATTAAGTTGCTTATGCTCTTAATGGTGGCTTTGACACTTCCCAAATATGCAGATATATTTCATTAAAATAGAGCAACTACCAAACTATATTGTAAAATAATATAATGAAGGAAGATTGGTTAAAGAACATGGACATTACTTTCAATTTTGTTTTGTACTGGAAAGAAGCTATCATTTCTAATCATCAATCAGTATGTCAAAGTTTTGGTATGCAATTCACCTCCTAAGATAACTTTTACATTTTTTTTTAATTATTGTTGATCATGAGCTACAAAATATATATATATATATATATATTATGCTTTATCTATTGCATTAGGCAGATATAGCCATGTAGATGGTGTAATATATTCTTACTTTTATGTTGTTTCACTAAGAATATACTTATAGCATCTGCTATAAATACATAATTTGTAAGCAGTAATCTTACAACATCTCCATTATCTCTCAATTTTCCAACTTTTTCTTTACAGATATGAAAAAGTTCGACACTTGGATACTCATATTGGTCAACCTCAGTTTAGTCCTCCTACGTTTCTGTCTATTCCTGTGCTGCATGAAGTGACTCCAGGTAATTGTGGATACTAATGGTTTTTTTAATTTATTTTATTTTATTTATGATGGTAACCTCTTGCACAATTTCCTTTGCCATGTCTTGAAGTCGGATATCTTATTGCACCGCCAGAAGGAAACCAATTGGACCTCAGAGTGATTGGAAGGTACACAATGGAAAAATTATTTGCAACAGCAACAAGTATATTTCGTTTTCAATTTCTCATTCACAGTATTTTTTCATATGTTTGAGTCTTTTTTGAGTTGACTGTGCAGAGCTCATATTTGTGTCTTTTTTTCATATAGCACCTGAAACCATCGCTTCTCAGCTTTGATATATTGCCTTATTGTTGATCTCCACTTCATCTTATTTTACTTTCCTTGGCTTCTTTGACAGCTGAATAATAATATCCATGTATCCAAGAAGGAGCACAAAAGCAAAAAAATTCAGCCAGGAATCTCTAATATAGTTGAATTGCTGGATGCTTACAGAGGTTAAAAAGCTCAGAGAAGCAGGTTGGGAACATTTATTTAATTTGAGAAGTATACAATATTTGGGGACAAAGTCAATTGTTGTGGTATTTCAATAAACTACAGAATATTTGCTTTTGATTAGGAAACATCATTTGATTACTGTTGGGCAGATGATGGTGCTGTGATCATTTGCTTCACTTCTGGTATGAACTCTCTACTTTTTCTTTCTGTTTGTGAGTGAATGTGTGATCTTGCTTTATCTGGAAAGTTGTTATTGTAGCTCAGCTGAGTTCTAATTTACAATTAATATGGTTGAATTCGTTATCTGATTTACATTTTTCAACTTTCTCAGGGAAAAGATATCCTGGAAATCAACCATCCCGAAAGTTCTTTCGGCATAAAGACCAGAGTGATATGAAATTTTAGTAAATTTAGATTCTGTATAAAATTTAAGAAAATCAAACAGAAACTGGCAGCATCGCATGGGCAAGCTGCCTAGTTTTAGCTTAGGTTTAAATATTAGTGCATTTTTGTATCTGTATAATTATACCTCAAATATTATCTATCCAAGCTTTGTATTTCAAATTTAATTATCGTTTGAGACTTTGTTGGCTCTGTACTTATAGATTATCTTGTTTGCATAATTAAGTAATTGAACAAAATGTCAATTGTATGCGTTTTGTTAAAAAAGAAAAGTTTTTTTTATTTATTAATAATTCATATTTTGCGACGGCATTGTTTCCGTTGCAAAAATTCTGTTGCGGTAGGTGGCGTCGCTATTGACCTTTGCGACGGCGTAGTTGCCGTCGTCAAACTTGAAGCTACGGCGTAATTGCCGTCGCAAATAGCAATGGCGACGCCCTCAACGACAACGGCAAAATTGCCGTCGCCTAGCCGTCGCCATTGGTCTTTTGCGACGGCAATTTGACTTTCCGCGAAGGCGTTGCGCCGTGGCCATTTGAATTCTTTTTTGTAGTGACAAGTTCCAGCCATTCTCCACCAACAACTTCTCCAACTGAAAATCCTAGGCCAATTGGGCGAAATGCAGCAAGAAGAAGACTTGCCAAGAGAAAAGAAGCCGAAAGTAACGTTGGAGAAGAAATGGTGGCACACCTAAATCAACTAAGAGAAGATCTCCAGAAATCAAAGGAGGAAAGAGAAAGAAGAGATCGACTCAAGGAAGAGAGAAGAGAACGTGATAGGGAAGAAGCTATTTTAGCAATGCAAACCATCAATTTTACTCCTTTGAGTAAAGAGTATTATGACGGAAAGAAAAGGGAGATAATGGAGAAAATTCGGCGCCGTGAGTTGTTTCCGTCATCCGGTTCGACGTCGAATGAGTACCGCCCGGAAATGTCATTCAATGACTCGGATGAGTAATTAATGTTGCCCAAATAAATTGTTATAATCTATTAAAATTTCCTTGTAACTTTTATTTATTATGAATAAATTTTGCTTGTAACTTTTATCTTTTATTAATAATTTTTCCTTGTCAAGTCTTGTAATGCATCCAAGTCTAATATCAAGAAAATGCTTATGTTGTTTGCATTTTCTTACTTTGTTGTGTAACTTTTAAATGCTTATGTCATGAATAAAATAAATATTAAAAATATGATTCCAGTTTTATTTCATTTCAAAATTAGCTAAAGATATTTTTAATTATCTTTAAAAAAAAAAATACAACCGAAAAAATATTTTTTATCATATAATTTATTTCAATAATTTATTTCAATAATCTGACTTATAGTAGACTTTAAAAAATAAGCACACACACACATATATATATATATAACCAATCCAAAATGTTAAAATATATTTTAGGGCTATAATTTAGCCTTGACGGGTTGGAGACGGTTGATGTCAGATCAATGAATAATACAGAATTTAGGGCTAAAATTTAACCCCAGGGCCATTTTTAGCCCTTTGGGTTGGAGATGACCTAAATTTACTATTTGGGGGAGTTAGGTTGTAAGGGTTTGGGTCTTTTGGTTTTTAGGCTCGAATAAGTGAGCTCATTTTGTTAATAATAAAGGTTACCTGTCATTTGCCTGGCGGTTTGGATTATCTAGATTTTTTGATGTAAGACAACTTATGATGTACGTGTCTTCTGGTCATGGATAAGTAATGAAATTATCTATTTTTCAAAAAAAAAAAAAATCTTGATTTGAATTGTTTTTCATCTGTCATTTATAGTTGTTGGGGCTCCATATGACAAATGACATCTTCGCTGAAGATGCTCTTATATACTTCTAAGTTCCAATATGTTCTTTTCAAAAAAAAAATTATCCCAAAATTAAAAAGGATATGAATGCCAAAATAAAAATTCATCAAGTTAATAATTAAAAGGGTAAACTGGCCATTAGAGAAAGGAACGATAATAATAGTAATTTTTAAAGGTGGCAATGCCTTGTGGTGGCAGCCATTCGCAAGCCATGAACGAGAATTTCTCTTACGGACAGGATCAGTTCTAAGATTTCGGAAACCTAATGTGAAAATTTAAATGATACGTTACTAATTATAATCCCAAACACCCTCAGGGCCGCCCCAATAGCTTGCAGGGGAAGATGCTCTTGAAAAATGAAACTTTATTCAGGAAGGAAGGTTGCCACTGGCATCTTTGGAGGGAGATGAGGTAATTCAGCTCTGAAGTTGAGCACTTCAATCGCTTGTTCTATTGAAGCCCTATTGCTGTAATCGGGATGAGCACACCATAACCCAACAACCATCAAGCACGTCATTTGTTTCTCATCAAAATGTGTACTTAGTTTTGGGTCAGCTGCTTGAAGAATTTTACGTTCCCCATAGAGTTCCCAAACCCACTCCACTATATCGCATTTCCCATTTTCCGGCGTGGCAACGCTGGGTTTCCTCCCACATGCTATTTCCAAAGCAACAATTCCAAAGCTGTAGACATCTGATTTCTTGGTAGCCACTTTGGTGGTAATGTATTCTGGAGCCATGTAACCCCTAGTTCCAGCAGCATGTGTTGTTTTCAAAGGTTGTCCATGATCTAGAAGCTGAGCTAAACCGAAATCCCCAAGTTTCGCAGTGAAATCCAAATCTAACATGATGTTGCTCGATTTGATATCCCTGTGCAACACATATTGATGATCGCCGCATTGTTCCTGCAGGTAGAATAACACCGAGGCCAATTCTTTAACAATTCTGTATCGGTCCTCCCAACTTAACATGTTAGTGTCTTTAAACAGATGTGTGTCTAAACTTCCATTGGGTATGAACTTGTAGACAAGTAGGAATTCTCCTTTTTCGTGGCACCAACCGATGAGTTGCACCAGATGTCGATGCCGAAGTGCACTAATTGTTTGTACTTCTGCTATATACTCCTTGAGGCCTTGTCGAGATTCTGGTGATATCTTCTTGACAGCAACATCTACAGCAACATCGAACTTCAAGTCATTTATGACGCCTTTGTAAACCGCACCAAATCCTCCCTCTCCAAGCTTCTTTTCCTCATCAAAATTACTTGTTGCCAAAGCCAACTCTGTGTATGAAAACTTCCTGGGGCCAGTCTCCTTTTCAAATTGGACATCAATCGGGTCACGAATCATAGGCTGTTCAGATGAACATTCATCTATTTCTGATTTCCTATTCCTCAACTTGAACCAAACAAACAACCCAAGCAAGATTATTCCGCCAATAGTAATACAAGCGATCACAACTGCCCGTGTTATTCCGTGTTTTCTTGGCTCGGCTTTAGAACTCGGGCCCGGTGCAGTAGGAAGTACCACTTGAGATTCGTTTTTGTTTGTTTGGCCAGTAGGAACTAGAGATTCATTTTTTTGGGTTGGGCTAGAAGGAACAAGAGCAGCAGAAGTTGAAGTAAACTTCCACGAGATGATCTTATGCTGAGCGAATGCAGAGCCCGTTGAAGCTGAGAAACCAACAACGATCACACTCTCCGGAAAGTAGTCTTGCAGATTCACAGTCCTGGAGAGATTACGCCATTTTGTGCCAGAATCATAGGTAGTTGAAACCGAAACTTTAAGCCAGCCAGAATCATAAGTAATCGTACCACTATTTTGTTGTCCTTCCATAGTGACACCATCCACCAGCGCGGTGTTGCTAGAATCGACGGAGTTGAGGTTAATACCCAGGCTGTAGCTGCCGGAGTTGATGTCAAACGTCCCCGCCACGAACCGGTGCTGGTCATCGACGGGGAGGCCTAGACTGCTACCAGATCCTACTGTGCCGTCGAGCAAGGATCCGTTCGCTGCTATGAAGAAGGCGAGCCCATCACCATAGTTCTCCTTGTTAGCAGGACTAATGGTGAACACGAAATCTGTGGTGAAATCGACGGGTTCTCGCAGCATGATTGGTTTGCTGTAGGTGGCTCGACCGACGCTCCGCCCGTTCTGTACTTGGGCTGCAGTGCTTTTGGTGAGGCGGATGAATTGGGGGTCGATGGCGGCATCTCCTTCGACGAATATGTCATTGGCACTGAAGCTGGGGAACACGAAGGTTAATGGAGTTGCGTAAGGAGCTAAGAGAAAGGAGAGAAGTAGAAGAAGGAGGTAAAGCTTTGGTGAGTGAACGTGGACAACTTCCATTGGAATTGTTGTAAGCTTGCAGGTTGCAGATATTGTTATCTGATTTGGAACAGACTAGCTGCAGATGATTAACTTTCCTTGGGGAGGACTTGAGACCTGGTTGACTCGTCTTCAGATGAAGTCATGAAACTGTCGGGAAATTGGCGATGGAAGACTACTTTATCCTGTTCGTGGTCAAAAATAGCGAAATGGGGACGAAGGGAGTGAAGGAATCAATGGAATAAGGGAAAGTAGATTATGGAATATTGTTCCATATATGTGGGGTGCTCACTCCTTTGTGACATTGTTTACGCAGTGAAGAATTATTGGCAGCAGAGAGCGTTTTACCAATTTAGCTAGTGCGTTGCAGCACAAATGAAGCCTTAAAGGGCATCAAAATATAAAAGATTTTTCTCCCTTTAAGATAAATATAGTTAATAATTGTCAATGATGGATGCTTACATCTGCTTGGAGGGTAGATAGATGGCATGAAGGCCTTTCTCTTAATCGAATCCTAACAATTGCAACTATAAGATTATTTGTGGAAGCTTCTTGATAATGGTACAGTGATACTGTGGTGGTCTAACCATATGGTGTATCTTTCTTCAACTTGGCCGGGTATTTCTTTCACCAATTTGTTCAATTGTTCTCTACCTCCGAAATCTCCCCAGTTCAGAAAGATATATGGTTGGTTCTTTGTACGTACACGATGCTCTTTGTCGAAAATTAATTGCCATTTATTTTCATTTTTGTAAAACATTATTGCTTTTGTAGAAGAGATAACATTCGATCCATTCTTCCACCCAATTCTAATACATCGTCCCACGGAAATGTTTTTAGACAATGCATAAAAAATGCAATTTTGTTTTCTGCATTTGAAAATAGGTTGGATAGTTTATCATGGTCATTGTACTTATATATGTTAATTATTTTTTTGAATAGGATTTGATGTTATTAGATATCAAAGCCATGAAAACAGGTCAAAGTCTAACATACACTTATATAAGAATCCAGTGAACCGGATAAACCTATCTAATCCAATACTAAACTCATTAAAGTCTAAAGGGACGCTCGCCGGAAAGCAAGCCTAAATGAGTAAGAACAAACTCGTTATTCTAAGAAAAAATCATTCATCTAGTCTAATTTTCCAGCACACCATTGTGGTGCAAATAACAACTAGAAACATCTTAGAACAACTCATAGAGATCACTCCAACTCTAGCAGCCTTGTAACCATGTGTCTAATAGCAGAGAATTAAGAAAATACTAGCTCCTTCCCCTTAGGGTTGGAGCCAACACCATCCTTAGCCTCTTCAGGAGCCAACAACCTCGGCAACAGGTTGGTCTTGCTCTTCTTGTCCAATGTAATTGTAGCAGACTCAACCAGCCAAAGCTTGAGTTCAAGATTAGGCACGAAATCCCAACCATCCCTCAGTCCAAATTTGAGCCTAGACCCAACGCCCCAAGCCCAATTCTCAGACCTACTCAAGTGGACCCAGGAGAGAGATCTAGGCCCAAGTCAAGAGGCCTAAATCCAGACAAGGAGGCTGGCTTGAGCACCATGCCGCTGCCAGCCCGTCGGCTACCACTCTGGGGGTCGTCCAACCCAGGCATTCATCCTCAGAAGCGGCACTGCACTACCGCACCAGCACCTACAGATCGGTAGAAATCACGCTGATCGTCAACTACCTCGACCTCGACATCGCCCAGTTGGTATGAAAATCCGACCCGCTAAACCCCGTCGGCACGCGTCCAACACCACGGTGGTCAACCTTCCACTCAGACCCCGGTCACGCCAGAATCAGCCCGACATACCTAGTCGTCTGCCTCCCAAGAAAGCCTTTTGATCTGCATCGATCAAAACCTAGCCACCAAGATCCCTGAACAATCGGATCTTTCCAACCCTCTGCCACCACTAAACAGACACTGAGATCTGCAACTCAGAACCTACGACGCGGGCTCGCCGGTGAAGACTACGGCGCTACCGCCACACTCTGCTCAGAAGGCTATGCTTTTTACATAATACTAATGATTTTATGTACTTATATATGTTATTGTAATTGTTTGATGTTCAACGAAATTCCTTTTGAAAAAAAAAAAAAAAGGTATCCGAACAAAAATTACAACATTAAAAACTAAGTTACCACATTAGTTTTACAGTAGTTACATATAATTAAATCAAAGTTACAACATGATAACTAATTTGTTCAAAATATTGTAACAAGATCGTAGGGTAATTATCATTAATAGAATTAAGATTATACAAAAGAGGACTCCGTCCATAAAAAACTATTGTAATAGTTTGATATTCAATGAAATTCCTTTTGACAAAAAAAAAGTATCCAAACAAAAATTATGACTTAATTGAAAAAAATTACAACATTTTTTTTTCTCTCTTTTTTCAAAAGAGGATCAAAGGATTTCACTCATACCCCAATGGTGACTCGAACCCATGACTTCGTCATTAGATAGTGGGTGCTCTAACCACTGAGCTAACACCACTTCGTCCAAAAAAAAAAAATTACAACATTGAAAGCAAAGTTATCATATTAATTTTAATACTATTTACATATAATTGAATCAAATTTACAACATTAATAACCAATTTGTTCAAAAACTTGTAACAAGGTCTGTCGTTGGGTAATTATCATTCATAGAATTAAGATTATACAAAAGAGGACTCCGTCCAAAAAAAAAAAAAAAATTATTGTCACATCATTAAATGTATATGCCAATTAACATTGCTAGTTTTATTAAAATATTAAAATTTATTTTCTTGTTTTGTTTGAAATAACGGTTAATATCATTAGATCAACAATGCTAGAGTCTACTTACAATTAAATACTTATATCTAAGCAATGTTACTCAATACAAGTCTATATGAGCTCGCTTGGGAAAGCAAACCTAAAAACAAAGAACTTTGTGTCTTCTAGGACAAAATCATAGACTATCGTCCCATTGCCGAGGCACGCATTTATGGTACCAACCAAGGACCAAAATATTGATTGTCAAGGAAATTTCGACGGTTCGAAAAATAGATATTTCGACAGAAATATTGTGAGAGTATCGATATTGATAAATTTTTCAGAGAAATGATGGAAAGAGAATGAAATATATGGAGAGGGTATATATATAAAAATGTACATAAATTCATTAATTAACATCTCAGCAGGGATGGTTGAGGAGTTTTGAAATACCTTGGGCAACCAAGGTTTGAATCACCAAAACATCACTCTGCCTTTTGTCCAACTTCTTTAAATTTGGGCCGAAGTTAGGAACATTCGAGTTTGGGTGCGAGTTTGATGGTTGGGCCATGAGACAGAATATCGAAAATTTTGCAAAAATTTCAAAAATTTCAAAAATATTGCGATATTTTGAAAGTTTCACAAGATATTCTCTTGGTATGTAAATTAAATATCGAGATCCTTAAAAAAAAAAAAACAAAAATATCACTGAAATTTTGGGGATTTTTTCAATTTT
The DNA here is from genome assembly GCA_024704745.1 of Rosa lucieae. Classification (NCBI taxonomy): domain Eukaryota; kingdom Viridiplantae; phylum Streptophyta; class Magnoliopsida; order Rosales; family Rosaceae; genus Rosa; species Rosa lucieae. The sequence continues at coordinate 27,102,391 of CM045496.1, read as the reverse complement.
TTAGTCCTTGGTACCAACAGAATGCCACTTTCTAGCAAACAAATAGGAGCATCTCTTTATCCATAAGCCACTTGAAAAAAAATCAATCTTATTTCAGATAATTATCAACTCCCATAGCAGTCATGATCCCAAAACGATTGGTCTTAGACCATATATCGGCCTAACTACCCAAGAAGATCCACCTATTAGGCCAAGTCCACTCTCGTCACTAAGTGATACATGAAGGTGGCAAGGCACCTTCCCTATAGGCCCATAATTTAGAGACAAATAGCCCTAGTTTGAGCCTAGGCCCAAAGGCCCAAACCCAACAAAAAGGAGCAGAAGCCCTAGTCCTCCCTCTTCTGCTAGATTGCCTCCACCGCTATCAGGTCCTCCAGCGACTTGCCTTTCCACCACATTATCGATCGTCAATTAGAACCACCAAAACCCAATCAAGAGAGCTTGCTGAAGCCCAATCCACCAAACCTTAACCAGCAACAACCTTACAACTGTAGTGACCTCGATCAGAGAGGCATAGACTCTTCCAGTAGAGATGTCGCCGAATCGAATGCCATCACCACTCTCGATCTATGTGATCCCAACCCCTATTGACCACGTCCCTACAGTTGTCTGTTTCAAGCTAGAGAGAACCACCTCGTTAGAATTTAACTCAACAAACATGCTAAAGCCTCGATATTTGAAAGAGAATACAGATGAAAAGGACTCAACATC